>OY728161.1:642024410-644524410 GCA_963277665.1 Viscum album
TAGTATACTTGATGATGGCCATGTTATCTATCACTCTAAATCAGAACACCAGAGTTAGATTTCTCTTCACTGTCCATATTTTCACTTTTTAATAATGATTTCTTATTTGAAATCCAAATTTTGTGGTGACCTTCACATTTCCCTTTCCCTCTTATTAAGAGGACATTTTATTAATCCTATTTCTAATGTGGGTTTACCAAAAATGAATTTTCATGTATAAACCATTGAAATTTTAAGGGAAACTTCAAATTACAATGATGAAATTTATTTAATTAGTATAGAATGTAACACCCCAAGATTTTATGGTATGTTTATTTTCAAATTTAATCACTTAGATAGCTCATGTTGCACACAACACTGAGCTCAAATAAACCACAATGTAATATTAATATTATATTTTGAAATGAAATTATCACTTAGATGTTAAATTGTGGTTAATAATAATATTAAATAACTTATAAAAATATATTATTGAATTCATTGATTAATAATTAATTACAAATAAATATAAAAACTAATTTAATAGAAAGGAAATGTTTTTATAAAAAAATATTTAATTGAATTCAAGTGTGTTTTATATAAATAAAATAAAAATATCATTTTTGGATTATATTAATTAAATATATTCAATCTAATGTTTAAAATTCATCTTATGTGTTTTCTAGATATGATATAAGAACAAATACAATTTTATGCATAAAATATGTATTTTTATAAAAGGAAGTTTTACTGCATTTTGATGGCACACTTATTTTAAATATAGTTTTTCATAATTTTTTAAACTATATTGGAAAAAATAATCTTATTTTTTGAAATAGGAGTATCAAAATTCAAATTTCCTAAATTTTTTACCTTTTTTAATAAGTTCATGTTTTGATGAATAGTGATAAAATATTGCATTTTAATTGGAAGCAGTTTTTTTCCATCTAAATAAATTATAGTGTTAAATTATATTTTTATTTTGTTTGAAAATATAATTAGATAAAATTTTTATCACTTAATACAATTTATGTCATTGGGATCATTGTCACATTGAATAAGGATATAAAAACATTTCAATATTTTGGATATTTTAACTTTAAAAACCCGTTTTCTTGATCTGTCAATGATATTAATTTTTAATTAATTTATGAAAATTATGTGTTTTGAGTTTTGAAAAATTTATTCGATATTTGGAATAAAAATGTTAAAATTTAGTAAATAGAACCCTTTTATTTTTGTACAAAAAATGAATATCAACTTTGGTAATTTTTATTACCACGGTTAAGGGTAAATCAGGTTATTAAAAGTAAAAATAATATTATAAATATTATAAAATTACCTTAACACTTGTACTAATTTTATTTGATGAGTATTTTTAATTCCTAATAAATTAATAATCGGCTATAAAACCATTATGGAATTATGGATGAGAATATAAACTTTATAATATTATATTCAAAGGAAAGTTAATTTTGTCATACATTTGTTTTTAACAAGAGAAATATTTTAAATATGGGTTTATGTAAGGGATATGTTCAAATATAAATAGTATTTAGAAATATAAAATGTTTATATAAATCGTGGTAGTTAATTTATATTTTTTAGTGATAAAATAATTACCTTAAATAGTGACACAATGGTGATGTAGTAATTGTTTAATTAATAGACATATCAAATAAATTTTATTAATAATATTAAAATAAAAATAATTTTTTATAATTAATGTCCAAAAGTAATTTTATATATTACCTATAAATTTTAGTAATGTATTTAAAATTTTGGTTTGAAGGTATCTTATCTATGAATACTTTTTAAAAAGTCAAGAAATGAATAGTGTAAAAATTGACATTCATGATATTTTAAAATTAATAATATTTTACTAATAAAAATATAAAATTTGGAAAAAATATTTATATGAGATTGAAAATTTCATCCATGACTCATTTATGGTTCTTTTGTCATTTTACAGTAACTATATTAACACTTAAATAGTACAAAGCAAAGTTGTCATGATAAGAGTTGAAGGGATTAAATAACAGTTAAAGCCAAAAGATAAAGGTAATAATGAGACCTAAACTTGTCTAAAAATTACTTATATAAAGAATATTAGACCCTTATCACCTTATGATCCAATTGAAGTTGTTTAATGGACACTTTTACATGAAAATAAATTACATATTATTTAAATCAAAGATAGTTATAAAATGTCACTCTTTTTGTATTTAATATCATTTATGTGTCCCAATAGTGAAAAAACCAAGAAATGAATGAAAATAAAGGTATATTTGGATCCTAATGAAGTTTTTTTTATATAAATTTATTTTTATTTTTTATAAATTATATAATTACCTTAAATGCTTATTCAATTCTAATATGATATTTATTTAATTAACCAAAAAATAAAAATAATTGATTTCAAAATTATTACTTTTGATATATTTGGGATGAGTTAATGTGTATAATTAATTTTATTGATCTATAGTATATATTATATATGTTTTAAATAATTATTTTGGAATTCCCACTTTGTATCGATGTATTTGAAGTCAAATTAAATGAATAGTATCTAATTTGTCAATAATGATATTTTATTGAGGTAATAATTTATTAAATTATTTAAAGATCATATAAATATTAAATTATAAAAAATGGGATAATATATAGTATAAAATTTCATCCCCTATTAATTTATATCCCGTTTTAAGTATTTTTCTCTAGAATAGCCTACTTATATTTTAATATTTTGAGGATTTCTGAAAGTGTACATCACCTCATTTATAAAAGGGAACCTCCTCCCTCACTTACTAACACCAATTTTATCAGTATATCTCATTAAAACCCTGACAATTTATCTTTTAAACATCATTAGTTATGTTCTATAGGTTATGTTTCTTCCAAGAGACCTGTCTTACATCACTTTAGATGAGATTAGAGGAAGTCCACTGAAGAAGAGGTAATCGTCTTTTTCGACTCTTTCAAGTTTGATTCTCCTTATACTTCCTCTCTATTTATTTTTTCAATGATAAAGTAATAAATATAGTATCATATATATGATTATATGTTATTATGATTATGGGACAACCATATTACACTTTTTATCCATCCTATGAAAAATGAAAGCACTGTGTGGGTGTACGTACAACTTACCATCTCCACGCCGTAGTGTAATTTTTTTTTCATCCCCACTTTACTTGGATGAGTATAATTATGGAAATAAAAGATATATATAATAAATATAAAATGATATTTACTATGAAAAAATTAATATACCATACACTTACTTATCCTTTCACTCAATAAGGGAATGATTCCGCCGCTCGTGCGTACGTACAACCTACTGTCTCCATGACACGATGTGATTAATTTTCCGTAACCAAAATTTAAGAATAGATATAAAAATGTATTTAATGATTAAATATTATTTTTATAACCTTAAAATAATTCTTTATATGTTGGATCTATATCCAATGAAAAATAACTTAGACATTCATGACGAAACATGCATAGTAAAATGAAGCACTCAACACTTGAAACTGAGGTAATAGAAAAATATTATTAACAAAAGAGTGATAAGATGAACATATATGATATAATAAATATGAATAAGATGATTATATAAGTTAATTACATTCTTAAATCCATTATACAAGAGGTTAAATCATGTTTTACTAAAGGAAGTACAAGGTAAGGGTTTTCTCATCTCACTATTATTTCTGTGAGATATATTCCTTATTCAACACTTGTTCCTTATGTGTGGTTTATGTAATTAAATTTGATATATAATATAATTAATATAATTATTATCATTATATTAAAAGTTTAATTTAATTTTATTCTTTCATAGGTATTACGATTTAAAATTTTCAAATGGCATGAGACATTTAGAAATGTTTAAAGATTCATTTCCTCAAAAAATTTTCGATGGTCTCATTTAAAACTATCTTCATCTATGTAAATATCCTTTGTCAAATCATTTACTCAATTTAGGTTTACCTCTTATGATACCATATACCATATGTTATTGA
Organism: Viscum album; assembly: GCA_963277665.1. Classification (NCBI taxonomy): domain Eukaryota; kingdom Viridiplantae; phylum Streptophyta; class Magnoliopsida; order Santalales; family Viscaceae; genus Viscum; species Viscum album. The sequence continues at coordinate 642,028,418 of OY728161.1, forward strand.
AGGGTTTATGATCCGTTTAACTGTGGTTTTACTATTTTGATATAATTCATAGTTTATGGTTAATGTATTGACATTTTGTATGATATTTTTTCAATGAGAATGTTTATGTTGGTTATGTTTCAACATTTTTATACGAGGAATGTATTGTACAAAGTAATTTGTGGAAAAAAACCTCTATATCCCCTCAATACATTGGTAGGTATCATGATACAAATTAGATATGGACTTGGCCAAGGCCTTGCCCATTTATTTTCAGAAATCGACCTAGTCGAGGTCTTGCCCATTTATTTTTAGATATGGATTTGGATGAGGCCTTAACCATTTACTTTCAGATGTCTTGGACAAGTCCTCTATGGTATGTTTAATATGTCCAACATTATGTATTCTATCATTATGAGATTTGTTATTGATATTACATGTGATTATTAAACTAGTAGTGTATCCATGATTTTGTTTCCAAGATCATCTGGCTATTTAAATGGAATTTTTATTTATTTACATTGACATATGATTTATTCCATATTTAATCATAGCTTACACTATATTGTTACCCTTATTGAGCATTTGATCTCACAAATTTAATATGTTTTAATTTTTCCCCAAGATTCGAAGATGTATATTTTTGATGATATGTAGGGTTAAACAAGGGGGGATAATGGAAGACTCAATGAAAATATTATTGTATTTATTTTTTAAAAAATAATATTGATTCTAAGTATGTATCTATTTTACCTCGACTACTAAAATATTTGTTCCTTCGGGATTTTATTCCTTGTAATCATGAAAATGTAATAAAGTAATTCACCAGCTCTGGGCTTCTGGGGACAACGTTATTACAACTGTTTAGTGTGGGATGGATTGTATAGGGATTTGAGGTTTCAGTATTAGTTGGATTTATCTTTATAGTTTTTACTTTCTATGTCAGCAAGCTTTATATATATGTATTGATGGTTTTCCTTGGAGAACCCTTATGCTTATTGTTTCTATGAGAAATTATGTATGAATGTTCTATATCAGTACCTACAAATAGTTTTTATGCATGTTTATTTATTCCTATACTGTTGTTGTTTATGCGTCCACTATTGCCTCTGCTATTGTATGTGATTTTACCATGGGCTGGTTACTGGTATAGTGTTTGATAATATTTATTTTCCAATTAATTGTATTTATATTGACCATTATTATATTCTTAACTAAAGTCTATAGTTTACCAACTACCTATTCACACCCTCGCTACTAGTTGGAAGTCTTTGGAATATGGGGAGGTGTGCTTAAGGCCCAAAGACACTCAACTTGGAGCATTGTTTGGTAGGAAAACTGGGTTGGGGAACTGCACCTTATGGAAAATCTATGTATTATTCCATTGATGGGTTTTGATAAGGATGAATATATTTGTGGGTGTGTAGATTTATGATGAATGTTTCTAAAAATTTTTCTAGGCAAGGAATGGTTCATCTTAGTTGGGATTCAATTTTTGGCTAGTATATTTTCATTTAGGTATTATTCTCTTGATTTTCATTTGATCAGTAAAATCATATAGTGGTTTAACATTTTATAAAATGGGGATGTTATCTATGATTATTACTCTGATATTTTATTACTATTTGATTCTAGCATTCACTAAACTTTTTTTATATTTGGTTTATATATTTAAACATGGGGGTTTTACCTTTGACTACTATTCTATATTGGGTTATCAATTTTTTTAGAAATAAAAATATGATTTTCTTTAAAATTTATATTTACCAATACCCTAATAGAATAATAAATTTTTTATTACAATGTTTTTTGAAAAATTATTTATTTTTTAATGGTTTTAAACCTTTCATTTCAATTTCATATTTTTATTACTCATGCATGGGATTATATTGAAGTTTTTAGGAAAAAAACTTAGTATTTTATACTCACCGCACCATATTAACATTATAGGGAATATATAAATTATTGTTTATGATTCTATAAAAATTAATACTTTGTTATATGTTATTAGGGAGATGTAGTTCCATGTTAATGATATAACAGGGGGATTAGTGTTGTGGGACTGACCGAAGCCTGAAGACCTTTATTTATTTTATTCGATAATACCCCTTGACTAGGTTGAGGGGGAACCTTACATAGACTATAGGAACAGTGGAACAAGGCCTAATAAATTAACCTAATGCCCAAATATTAGAAACACAAAACAACCCCACCCAAGCAACTACTTCATGATGCACCTGATCTCTCTAATTGCGTAAGACTGGTCAACTAGAATTTACCCTTACAGAACTACATGGTGCCTCATATCGATGTCACATTACATACCCTCTAATCATTACCAATAATATTAGCATACTATAGGTTTATTTCTACTCTAAAGTTCCTCTTGTGGGGCATAAACCTGAGGATTTTACCTTCCTGAGCTCAAGCGTGGCCCGTACCTTCCTGGTGCTTGTGATCTCACTGCCTACGTAGCCCCATAATCCAACATCGATCTACCAAAATCGATGCCTCCTCATAATTTCATCATAATCACAAATTGATCTTTCAACCTATACCACTGAGGGTTATCTAATACATACCCATCAACAATGATTTCACCATCGATAAGGCCCCCACCCACTGTCACGATTGCTCTGCCTGACACTAATGCCTCTTATGCCACCAAAGTCCCTTTTGATGCTACCATCACTAAGGTCCCTAATCCACCATAACATCACCTCATAATACTGATACTCCCATCAATGTTGAAGGAACTTCCCTCCACCACCGATCCATGTGACCCTCCCCCCACATTTTACATCTAAACCCTAAATATTGGGGCTGCTAGGATTTTCTAGGGATTGATGCAGTGTTTTAGGGTTGTGATACCATTAGACCGAACCCCAAATCCTATTGTGGGACAAATTCAATTGTTTTTATTTTCTAGTATGTTTTCTTATTTAAACTAATTAAATTTTTTTTCTAAAAAATATTTATTTTTTCACTAGAATTGTTTATTTTAATTTTTTTAAAATATTTTTATGTCACATAACTCTCCTTTTCCTTTTTTGGATGCATATTTGAGGGAAAATAATTCTCTAATGATTCAATTTAGCCCTTGATAATTGTTTCTGGCCTCTAGGAATCAGTGAGTGCACTTTATGCATTATGATGAAATGGATCAGGTCTCAAGATTCAGGTACTCAGGTTGAGATGTTACACCAATGCTAGAATGATCTAAATATCTTGATAAGTATCCTCTTTTACCATGAGTGGATAAAAAAGAACTTATTGGTCTTGAATTACTATACATATATGTTATATAAATACTAATGTGAAAACTGTGATATTATATATAATAATTACTTAGTGTTTTGGTTGATTAAGAGATAAATACGAAGGTTTAAAATGTTTTTGGAATATACAAAGACTAGATTGTTTCCAGACCATACAAACAAGCTAGGAATTTTATAAAATTTAAGACAATAAAAAATGTATGGTTAAGTTTGTGATTAAATAGATGTATATATTATGTATGCATTTTAATAATCTTGGGATAATAGTTAATATATAGTTTATTCCATGATTAACAAACTGTTTATGTTAATTTTTCATTCCCGATAAATGAGGGTAGTGATGAATGTTAGTCTGGTTCATTGTTTCTTAAATTTTCATTCTAATTTTTTATTTGAAAAATATAAAATATAAAATTTAAAACCACTTATGTTCTTTAATTTACTACTATTAAAATTATAAACTAATTTTTTATGGATTCATGACTTCTCTAATTTGTTTTTAGGTATTTTTAGCAACATATTATGGATATCATAAAAGTATTGGATGGAGAGATCCCATATTAAAGGTAAATGATCAATGATAAATCGTCATAGTTGATCTCTCTATATCTCACTATTTTCATTCACTTATAAACTCTTGTGTCAGGGTTCAATATTGAATATATGTATCACATGATTAGAATTCATGATGGTATGAATTGATATGTTGGATTCAGATTGTTTTCATTTGATTTATATATGTGGAATTATATTTTAAGTTAGGTTGATTTTATAATATTCTATGATTATTTTGACCCTTTATAAATTAATTTTTCTGAATTATAATTAATTAATATTGATGTGTTTATATCAGAAAATTATCACATTGAAATTGATTTAGTGAATTAAAAAATTTGGATATGTGAAAAATGGAATCGATTTTGATGAAAATCATTGGATTTTTTTATTATATAATTTGATATTGTTTATACATGGAATTTATAAAACCATGATATTTAGTTTTAAAAATAATTTTGGTGAAATTATTAAAAGTTGGTATTTTTAGAAAACATGTGGTTAAAATTCTGTATAGTGTTTAAATAATAGATTTTATGGAAATAATTTTTTTAGGATAAAAATTATTTCAAAAAACCATTTGGGGAATAAAATGGTTTTGGGAATATTAATAGAGATATATACATGAGAAATTTATTGAAGCTAAAAAGGAATGAATAAAAGTGTCATGGAAATAAATGAAAGTGTTGGGTTTGGTATGATAAGGATGAACCATGGCCTAGATAGAGAGAACCATAAATGCATACACCTATATAGATGATGAATCATTATTAGTGATACAATGATAATATATGTGTGATTATTTTTGTTTATCATAATTATATAAGACTATTGTTTTTTCATGATATATAATTGGTGTATATTATTGTGATATTGACATTGTTTTTTAAGTAACTATATGTGAACAAGGACTGGATACCCATGTTTTGAAAACTAATGGATGAGTTGGGCTGAAAATGTGTTCATATTAATATGAGTAATTTTACAAAATTTTGGATCCTTATAGTGTTACTTTGTGTTCTAAAATGTAATTGAATGATTAGTTTTTGATATATTATTTACGAGGACATATTAGAGTAATTTAGTGGAATCCCAATCATTTATTTTTTACTCACTTTTCCATGAATACCAAAGTGACTTTGCAGATCTTATATTCCATGATATAAATGAATCTATCACTAAAAATCAATGATATACATTAGGATCTACTAAGGAGGAGGGATATGTAAGTTTTTTAAAACACTTTCAATTGAGGAGTTAAAATATATACGGAGGATCATATTTAATCTTATTTCATATATTTTTTTGCTTTTACTATATACATGTTTAGATTTTTTCTATACATCATGCTTTAACTTTGTTTCAATTTGGATTTATTTTTTAAATGAATTTAATATTGCGTATTAAGTATTTTTAATTTGAGTAAAAATCAATCCCAAATATTTTATTCTAATCCCTTAGCACTATTTACCAAGATATTATAAATGGAGAGTGTGCTTAAAGCTAGGTGGAGACCCTAACTTGGGTATCATGATTCATGTATCCAGGTCATGGTATTAAAAAATTATATTTCATAATGATTTCAAGTTGATTAATGTGAATTATATGGTAGATAAGGATATTGGATAATTGATAGAGAAGATATACATACAAAAATTCTTAGAAAAAATCTTTATTGGAAATATTTAGTTAAATGATAGTACAAGTATAATAATCAACTGTAGAATATCATATATAATGTATTTTTTATCATGGCATATATGTACCTACAACTTTAATGGGTTTATATTATAAATAAGTACATAAATCACGTTAGAAATTGATAGAGATGAAATATATGTGTATGGATTTTTTAAAAGGATATAATTACTCATGTATGGTTTTGATAATTATTTCAAATGACTCCTAATTTTTAAAGAGCTCTTGAAAAAGGTTTTAATAATTGTTTTTGGTGTCTATTTTTATTAGTGATGTTTTTTGAAAAAATGGAGATGAATTAAATGAAAAGACTCAAGGAAAGTTTATAGATCAACTTAGGAATATAATTTTAAGGTGAAATTTATCATGGGAAGAGTTTGTGGTGATTCGTCTAATGATTGTTATGTTCACATTGTAAAAATATATTTGGTAAGAGGAATTTATTGAACAGAGAGATAAGAATATGGGATATGTCTTTGTGAAGTTGAAATTTTTATTTTTTTATATCCATGTGATTATAAGGGAGGTGAATTAGGATATACCAAAAGGTGTGGATTGATCATTGGAGTTATAAAAGAAAAATTCTTACATATACATAAGTGATGACAATAGGTAAGAAGTATAGGACTAGTTAGAGAGGATAAAACAAATCCTCATGTTCCTATGTACCCATAAGTCTTCAAAAGTGGATTTTTTGGTTATATATTAGAGATACTGACACATAAGTGGTATTAAATAGATTTTGAGGTGAATTTTCTTGAATACATTTTATAGTTTTTTTAAATTTCATTAGTTAAATTAATTTATTAAAAATATTCGAGTTGAAGAAAAATTTAGATTTTTTATATTTGGAAATGGATAACATGGTTATTATTGAGTATTTATATTTCTTTAAAATTCAGTTAATTTTTTATTAAATATAATAATAAATTATAATCATTAGATGTTGAGATTTGAGATGTGGCTTTGACTGGAGATTTAGTTAAAATTAATTTTATTTTATTTTACTTCTTATTCTTAAGTAGTGAATAAGGTTTCCAAAAAAGATTTTAATATGATATAGGTCTAGAGTGAGATATTTTTTCTTCCATGATATGATGGTGATAAGAATCCTTTAAATAGGAAATGTATTAAACATAATTTCTCATATCAAATTGGTATAACGGATATGAAACTTAGTTTTTTCTCTATAAGGGAGACAAAAGAGGCTATATCGATGTGGAAGTAGGAGAAATTTGATATAATACTTTACTACTAAACTTAATGAATTACTATATTAAATTTTGGGACATATTAATAGGTTTTTAATATTTTTCTCATAAGGATCGATTATTTGGATTTTAAATCAAATGTATAGAAGTATTATTTCGGTTGAAAACTCTACCATCTTGTGATGAACTCAAGATGGGGACAAATGGAAACCCTTTATATGTTTTGATTAAAATGAATTAGGGGTAAATTTACACTATTGGAAATTAAATAAAAGAGTTATAGGATAGACCTATAATACTATGAGGTAATATTTTTATTACTTAAACTTTGATCTATTTATTGTTTGATATATGCATGTCTCATTCATTTATATCTATATGAGTAGTATATTTTTTATGTTTGCACATGGAATTGATATTATATTATATGAAAATTTATATATACATTAGATAAGGGTTAGAATGAATAATAAAATCTCAATACTTTTCTATTATGATATTTTTCATGGAAATATCATGGGAGTTTTTGGTCCCTTAGATGGATATGTTTGATCTCATCATTGATATGTATTATTTTTTTCATGTTAAAGCCATATATTAAATATTATATTAATATAGTTTATATTTTATTTTTTTGATAAAAGAACAACTATTCCAGATGAGATTGGAATATTTATATAAGTGAGGAAGGATCCAAGGTTTTATATCCTGGAACATTTCACTTTAAGTTAGCTGGGTTAGTTTTTGTAATAACAGAATCAATAGTGTAAAGACCTGAAATTTCCATGTAATATTTTAATATGGGAATTTTACGAGTTCGTGAAAATTGATGGCACATGATTCCGAGGCCCGTTGTGCTCGGAATTAATTTCTGAACTTTTTTCTTGGGTGTGTTCAGTAAACATGAGATTGGGTTATAGTAACTTTGGAACCGGTACTTGGAATTGAAATTTGAGGGCACCATTGAACTCGCAGCACCAGTATTCGATTAAGGAGATCTTCAACTCAACCGCAGTAGGTCGAGGGTGAAATATAGTTTTTCACTTTTTTGTGGAGGAATAGAAAAATAAAAATATTATTTTTATTTTTATTTTTGAAACCGCTCTACATGGGGTTATGGAGGTGGGGACCACACGAACTAAAACCCCCAACTTGAATTCAAGGGTGGGGGCCAACCGACTATTGAAATCCCTCTTTAATAATGGCGGTGACCATTGGTATCCTATAAATTAATTATTCCAACACCATCATAATTAATGGAAAACTCTATTTTTAATTAATGAAACATAATTTATTATGTTGGCTATTCATTTTTGGTGGATGTGGGGAAAGTGTTGGAAAAGGAGAATTTGGAGAGAACTTTGGAGGAATTCTTCTTCTCCGACAAAGAATGCTTCTCCAACGAAGAACGCCGATGTTCTCCAACGACTTCGGCTCCTTTCTCATAACATTGTCCAATGTGGGAAGTCTTCGGCAATGACAAACTGATGTCCGTCCTTCCCTCCTCATGACGTCAACAAACCTTCAAAGTAGGGTTTGATGTTTTAATTTTCCCCCTTACCTGTTCTTGAAAATTCTTCATGATTCAATAAATAATTGAGCCGCTTTCTACCGCTCAAATGCGGAGGGTGCGAGCCAAATGAACATGGCCCGACCAGTTCGCAAATATTTGTGTAAAATTTGTTGCATTTTTCACAATGGAGGAGGACGACGACCGGTGCTGGTAATTGGCACTGGTGGAACTCAAGAGTAGTGGCCAGCCCCACAGCCGACCGCAACGAAGACGATGGCACGACCACGCCCCCAGAGAAGGGCCACTGCCCGTCGTCCACAGTGGAGCAAAGGCGGCGGCCAGCGGTGACCGACCGTAGAGGGGCGACACAAGACGCACCGCCCTCAGAGCAAGGGGCCGCGGCCCGCCCGGCCATAGCGGATGGTAGAGGACATCCAACCTTCATCCTGCCGCAGAGCAGCAGTGCACGATGTTCTACCGGGAGGACCAAGGTTCGGCCGTTTTGGCCGGACGAGCTGTACCGAGTGGGGCCTGCGCCGGGCCCGCGTGCTGCTGTCGACGGAACGGCTTTGCCCGTTTGGTGTTCGAGGGTGGGGGGCGCACGACTCCCCCAAGCATGCGGCCAGGTCGGGTTGGACCCAGTGGGTTGGGTCAACCCGATCAAGGTCGGTTCGATCCAAGCCGGGTCAGGATGGGTCGGGTCGGTCCGACCGGGTCAGACCGGACCCAGACCAACTTCGATCCATATTCACTCTTTTGGCCATTACTTTGGCACTAAGAGTCTATTTGACAAACTGTCTATGGCGCCGGAAACCATGGAGAGAGATGGTACTCTTGGTATAACACACATGAGATTTGGATAAATTTTGGGTATGGTAGGGTTGGATTGAGCACGAATCCAACAGGGTCCTCAGAACTAAAAGGCTAATAACTTACCGACCGGGCATCCAATTGACGCACTGTCTATTGCGTTGAGACCCATTTTACATGGTGGTTCTTTGGGACACTTATTTGTGGGATTTTGTAGCAGTTGGAGTATCGACCAGTAGATTGATTAGAGGACTCTCCCGGAGACGAGAAAGCTTCGTGCAGGTACCTTGTAGCTGGCTCTGACGATGTACTAGGATCCTGTGTGGGTCTGACGGTGTACTAGGATCCTATGTAGGTCTGAATATGTACTAAGTCCCTATAGCTGGATCTGATGGTGTACTAGGATATTGTGTGGGATTGACGATGTACTAGGATCCTGTGTGGGTCTGACGGTGTACTAGGATCCTGTGTGGGTCTGACGATGTACTAGGATCCTGTGTGGGTCTGACAGTGTACTAGGATCTGGTGTGGGTCTAACGATGTACTAGGATCCTGTGTGGGTCTGACAGTGTACTACGATCCTGTGTGGGTCTGACAATGTACTATGATCCTATGTGGGTCTGACGGTGTACTAGGATCCTGTGTGGGTCTGACGCTGTACTAGGATCCTGTGTGGGTCTGACGGTGTACTAGGATCCTGTCTGGGTCTGGCATTGTAATATGATCCTGTGTGGGTCTTATGATGCACTAGGATCTGGTGTGGGTCTGACGATGTACTAGGATCCTATGTGGGTCTATAATTTGGGACCTTTCATGGGTCTACCTCTTAAGAGAGTAATATGATTCAGTAGTTACATCTAATCATCTCTACTACTGTACCTAAGATATACCTAGCGTGATTTGAGTCCATACCTTGTTGTTTCGGCCCCTATTACTTTTAGTACTCTTTTTTCTATACAATTTACTTTTGTTCGTATCTTGCTGTGTGCTTGGTTAAGTCTTTTTATAGGATATAAAGGCAATGCATTCACGGTTTTAGGGGATACGCCTTTCGGTGCTAGTTTCCAGCACCTGGACTATGGAAGGCGGGCTTGGGGTAGTCACAGCATGGGTCTCGGGGGACGGGTCACGACAAATTGGTATCAGAGGAGTCGGTTCTACCGTAGAACATTGGACTCTGATCTTTTTTTAACAGAAATATTGTTATGTTTAGTGAGTGTGGTTATCAGTTTAGGCAATATAGTGTTGGTGCGGCGGCTGACGTATCTATTCACCAGGACCCTGACTTCTAATTTCTGACTTAGTGCACAAAAACACTGATTGAGTGTGTGTTCCAAAAAGTTTTCATTATGAACTCTTTGAGTCAGTTCACCAGGTATAACTAATTGACCGTGGCACACCTGTTTCTTTTTAGGATGCCTCCACACAGAAAGTCAGCTAGGGTTCTGGGTGTAGTACATGATGATGGCCCACCATGTGATGGGGCCTCGGTGCATGGCCCTCTTATAGTAGAGGCACCAGCGGAGGCACCAACTGTACCATTACCCATTGGGCCACCGATTCCACCAGCCCCTATAACAGAGGGTCCATTCCTCTTTAGCACGTTTCATGAGTTCCATCGCCATAGGCCACCCAATTTCAGGGGATAGATGGACCCACAGGCGACTGAGGATTGGATGGGGCTGTGGTGAGAGTCTTCGGACTAGTAGGGACACTAGATGATCTCATGGTGATCCTTTCTACCGATCCTCTATAGGAAACAACAGGTAGATGGTGGAGCTTGATGCTCAAGGTTCATGACGAGGTGACGCTTCTCTGGGCAGACTTTGAGAGCCTATTTTAAGCAGAGTTTGTCCTCGTGTCCCTTCATGCAGTGTTCATTCAAGAGCTTCTTCATCTGCAGTAGGGCATCATGACTACGACTTAGTACTCAGCGAGGTTCACCGATCTCTCACGCTACTCCACATATATGGTGCGAGACCCATTCTTCAAGGCCCAGACCTTCGAGTAGGGACTCATGTGGGATATCAGGGCTTCGATGATTTATCTCAGCATCCCGACGCAAACATGGGTGTTAGAGAGAGCCCTATTAGTGGTGAGTTTTCTTGCTAAGCAGTCACCAGCAGTGAGACCCACCACCGGATGTCATGTAGTGGAGTCTTCTGCAGGAGGCAGTAGAAAGATGACATAGAGGTCCCAGAGGACCAGACCTATAGGTGTAAGACCGCATAACTTAGTATCAGTTGTGTGGGGGTACCAGAGACAAATTCAGTCATGCGAGGAATATGCAGTGTTTCACATGCAGTGGGAAGGGTCACATGGCTCATTACTGTCCGACCCGTCATACGGATTATCAATAGATGGTCAAAGGACCGCCCATTCAGAGACATAAGATTGACCGAGGAGGTCTGTAGGGAGTAGGTGGACGTGGTGGAGGAGCTGGACATGCAGCTGGCGGTGGGTGATGATTCGAGGTGTTACCGCCATCACAACCAGGTGGTCCACCCTGACCACAGGGAGCAGGTGTACAGGGGAGATCTCAGCTCCAGGTAGCTGAGGCCTACAACCATGGTGCTGCAGAGATGATATGAGGTACGATATGTGTCTAATCCACCTTAGCCGCAGTACTTATAGACACAGGTTCCAGTAATTCTTTTATTGCCACTACCCTTGTTTGGAGCTTGGATATTCCGACAGAGCCATTGGATCGATTCTTACAGCTAGAGACTCCTATGAGAGCAGATTTTATGATTACGCATTGGTGCCGGAAGTTTGAGCTTACTCTAGGAGGTGAGAGATTTGGATGGGATCTTCTAGTAGCGGCGTCGAGGCCTTACGGTGTCATCTTTGTTATGGACTAGTTATCTACAGTCGATGCTCCCATTAACTATATTAGGCACAAAGTGTGGTGTGTCCGCACTGATGGGACCAGGTTTACCTTCACTGATGAGAAGAGAGACTTTGCAACACAGTATGGACTTACTCGAAGAAGAGTTCATTCCATCACTAATCAGTTGGCTAGCCATACCCTCAGAGCGGTTGATGTGGAGAGTTTGAGATATCATGTAGTGGTGGATTAGTACATGAATGTTTTCCCTGATGAACATCCGGGTCTACCTCCTCACATAGAGGGGGACTTTTATATTGAATTGTACCCCGTGATGGCACCAATATCTACATCAATGTATCGGATGTCTCCCGCGGAGCTTCATGAGATGTGGGTAAAACTAGAGAACTTACAGGGGAAGGGATTCATTTGGCCCTGTGTTTCTCCTTGGGAAGCCCTGATTTTGTTCGCCAAGAAGGTGGATGGGAGATTGAGGCTTTGTGTTGACTATCGGCACCTGAAATAGGTGACCGTGAAGAAAAAGTACCCACTCCCAAGGATTGATGACCTCTTTGATCAGCTTAAGGGAGCACAATGGTTCTCAAATATATACCTTAAATCAGGCTATCACCATCTCAGAGTATGGGATGAGGATGCATAGAAGATGAATTTCAGTTGTCGGTATGGCCATTATGAGTTTTTGGTTATGCCATTCGGTGTGACTAACACTCCATCAATGTTCATGGGACTCATGAAAATGATCTTCTAGCCATATCTTGATTTCTTTGTGGTGGTCTTCATTGATGAAATTTTGATCTACTCAGATAATGAGGAGGAGAATGCCTATCATTTGTAGATAGTTCCGGACACACTCCAAGAGCACTAGCTCTATGGTAAGCACTTGAAGTGCTAGTTCTGGATTCGAGAGGCTCACTTTCTGGGACATGTCATCTCGGTGGCTAGAGTTGTAGTAGATCTAGTGAATATTGAGGCTGTACTTTCTTGGGATCTACCCAGAAGTGTGACAGAGGTACGAAGTTTTCTGGGTTTGGCTGGATACTACCAGAGGTTTGTGCCTGATCTCCCCAGAGTTGCAGCACCTTTATCAGTGTTGAAGAAGAAGGGGGAACCCTTCATTGGGTCGAATAGATTCCAGTGGAGCTTTTAAGACATGAGGAATAGGCTGACTGGTGCCCCCATATTGAAGCTACCGGAAGAGGGTGTAGGGTATGTGGTCTACTGCGACGCATGAGGGACCGGGCTCAGATTTTTCCTGATGCAGAAGCGAGCAGTGATCACATACGGTTCTCGACAGGTGATACAACACAATTAGAACAATGCTACCCATGACCTAGAGTTAACATTAGTGGTATTCTCCTTGAAGATGTGGCGACATTACTTGATGGGTTACCGTTTTATAGTCTACTCTAATCACAAGAGTCTCAGGTATATCTTCACCCATAAGGACCTAAATCTGAGACAATGACGTTGGCTTGAGTTCCTCTAGGACAATTACTTTGAGATAGTCTATACACCTGGGAAGGGGAACATTGTAGTAGATGCACTCAGAAGAAGATATAGTATACAACTGCTAGGTGAGGCGACAGAGCAGCTAGCCGCTTTGCAGATATCCTTTGTGGATTGGGATGATGTAGATTTTCTTCAGTCTCTTACAATCACTCCCCCACTTCTTTAGCGAGTCAGGGAGGTGCATCATGGGGAAACTGAATATGTGGCTCGACGTTCTCATATATCCATAGGACAAGAACCTAATGTATTTTCTATAGGTGGAGATCACATCATCCTCTTCAGAGGACGTACCATGGTACCCGTGTCGCTTCAGGAGGAAGTGTTGAGGGAGTTCTACACATCCCCTCTAGCGGTACATCCATGAGTGGAGAAGATGTATCAAAATATTTGATGACAACATTGGTGGCTGAGAATGAAGAAAGAAGTAGCAGATTTGGTCTCTCAGTGCCTCACTAGCTAGCAATTGAAGGCGAAGCATCAGGTACCAGCAGGCTTAGTGCACCCTTTAGAGGTTCTATATTGGAAGTGAGATGAGGTATCAATATAATTCATGATAAAACCCCCACATACATCCATGGGTTCAGATTATATCTGGGTGATCATCGATCGACTCACCAAGTTGGACCTTTTCTTATTGATCAGAGAGCAGATTTTAGTAGAGAGCTTGGGACACCTCTATGTGTGGGAGATTGTGTGGATACATGGAGTACCCTTTATTATTGTCTCCAATCATGATGCATGTTTTACATCCCAGCTATGGAAGGGGTAACATGAGGCTTTCGAGACATAGCTTCATTTGAGCACCGCCTTCCATCCTCAGACGGATGGCCAGACTGAGCAGACTATTCAAACCCTCTAGGACATGCTACGTGCTTGCGTCCTTGACTTCGGTCACATTTGGGAGAATCACTTGCCTTTGGTAGAGTTTTCATATAACAACAGCTATCAATACACCATTGGTATGACACATTTTGAGGCATTGTATGGGCAACCTTACAGACTTCTCTTGCGCTGGACTAACCTAGGGGAGTCAGCACTCATGGGACTAGATATGGTACGGGCTACCACAAAGAACGTGAAGACCATCTAGGGGTGGATGAAGACTGCATAGAGTAGGAACAAGTCTTATGCCGACAGGAGATAGAGACCTCTGTAGTTCGAGGATGGTGACCACGTCTTTCTATGGGTGTCACCTCGACGAGGTTTGTAGATATTTGGCTAGGACGAAAAGTTATCTCCGAGGTTCATTGGACCCTTCTAGGTCCTCAGCAGAGTTGGAGAGGTGGATTACCGCCTAGCACTTCCACCTTAGTTGCACCAAGTGCACGATGTCTTACACGTATCCTAGTTGAGGAGATACGTGCATGATCCTACCCACATCATCAACCACGATGAGATGGAAATCGAAGATGGGGTGACGTTTACGGAGGTTCCAGTAGAGATTGAGGATCGACTGGAGCAGGTCCTTCGTGTGCAGTCGATACCTCTAATGTGCATTCGTTGGCAGCACTGGAACCTCTAGGAGAGCACATGGGAGCATGAGGCTCATATACATGCTCAGTACCCCCACTTGTTTTCTTAGTTTGAGTTGTGTCTTATGGGGACGTAAATCCCTGAGGTGGGGAGAATGTAAAGACAAATAATTTCCATGTAATTTTTTTATATGGGAATTTTATGAGTCCGTGAAAATTTACGACGTGTGATTATGAGGCTCGGTGTGCTAGAAATAGACTTTGGAACTTTTTTTCAGGTACTTTCAGTAAATGGGCAAGAAGGTTTTTGTAACTTTTGAACTGGTGCTCGGAATTGAAATATGAGGGCACTATTGAACTCGCAGCGCCAATATTCTCTTAAGGAGACCTTCACATTGACCACAGTAGGTCGAGGGTGAAAGATAGTTATTCACTTTTTTGTGGAGGAATAGAAAAATAAAAATATTAACTTTTTTATTTTTTAAACCTCTCTAAATGGGGTTATGGAGGTGGGGACCGCCTGAACTAAAACCCCTAATTTGGATTCAAGGGTGGGGACCACCCGACTCTTGAACTCCCTCTTTAATGAGGGAGGTGACCATTGGTATCCTCTAAATTAATTATTCCAACCCCATTTTAATTAATGGTCAACTCTATTTTAAATTAACGAAGCATAATTTAATATGTTGGCTATTAATTTTTGGTGGAATTGGGGAAAGTGTTGGCAAATGGGAATTGGGAGAGAACATTGGAAGAATTATTCTTCTCCAATGAAGAACACTTCCCCAACGGATAACGCCAATATTCTCAAATGACTTCGACTCCTTCCTCGTAACATTCTCCAATATAGGACGTCTTTAGAAAAGACTAACCGACATCTGTTATTCCCTCCTCATGACATCAACAAACCTTTGAGGTAGGGTTTGGTGTTTTAATTTCCCCCCTTACCCGTTCTTGACAATTCTTTATGATTTAAGAATTAATTGAGCCACTTGATACTACTCTAATGTGGAGGGTGAGGGCCGAATGAACATGGAACAGACACTCCACAAATCTTTGTGTAATATTTGTTGCATTCTTAACGATAGAGGAGGATGATGACCGGTGCCAAAAATTGGCACCGGTGGAAATCGAGAGTGGTGGCCAGCACCACTACTGGCCGTGACGATGGTGGTGGCGTGACATCACCACCGTAGAAGGGCCGAACCCATCGGCCACAGTGGAGAAAAGGCGGAGGCCTACCGTGGAGGGGCAGTGAATGATGTGACACCATCAGAGCAAGGTGCAGTGGCTTGCCTGTCCACAACAGATGGTAGAGGGTGGCCGGCGTTCGGCCGACCGTGGAGTGGCGACGCACGACGCGCCTCCAGGAGGACCAAGGGCTGGCCGTTTCGGCCAGCTGAGCTGGACTGAGCGGGACCCGCGTCAGGTCCCGCATGCTGCTGGTGACTGAAAGGATTTGACCATTCGATGTTTGAGGGCAGGGGGCACACGACTCCCTCCCACATGCAGCTAGGATGGGCCGCCAGGTCGGGCCACCCAGCGTGGGCCCGGTCGGACCCAGCAGGCTGGGCCGGACCCCGTAGGTCTGGCCGCGCCACCATGCCCGGCCGGACCTAGTGGGTCAGGTTGACCTAGGCTGGGTCGGGATGGGTCGGGTCGGTCGGACCGGGTCAGACCGGACCCGGACCAACTTCGGTCCATATTCTCTCTTTTGGACATAACATTAGCACTGGACATCCATTTGATGAACCGTTAGTAGTGCCGGAAACCTTGGAGCAAGACGGTACTTTTGGAATACCACACTTTGGATTTGGATAAAGTTGGGTTATGATAGGGTTGGATCGAGCACGAATCCAACCGGGTTCTCGGAACTAAAAGACTAATAACTGACATACCAAGAATTTGATGGACACACAGTCTGTTGCGTAGAGACCCCTTTTACATGGAGTTCCTTTTGGATACTTCTTCGTGGGAACTCATAGCAGAAGGAGTATAAAATATTAGTTTGATGAGATGACTCTCATGGAGACCTGCAATCTTAGTGCAGGTACCCTGTAGCTGGCTCTGACAATATACCAGGATCCTGTGTGGGTCTAACGGTGTACTAGGATCCTGTGTGGGTCTGATGCTGTACTAGGACCCTATAGCTAGGTATGACAGTGTAATTGGATCCTGTGTCAGTCTGATGATGTACTAGGATCCTGTGTGGGTGTGACGGTGTACTAGGATCCTATGTGGGTATAAAGGTGTACTAGGATCTTATGTGGGTCTGACGATGTACTAGGATCCTATGTGGGTCTGATGGTGTACTGGGATCCTATGTGGGTCTGACGATGTACTAGGATCCTGTGTGGGTTTTACGGTGTACTAGGATCCTGTGTGGGTCTGACGGTGTACTAGAATTCTGTGTGGGTCTGACATTGTACTTGGATCCTCTGTGGGTCTGACAATGTACTAGGAGCCTTTGTGGGTCTGATGGTGTACTAGGATCCTGTGTGGGTCTGACGATATACTAGGATCCTGTGTGGGTCTGTAATTTGGGATCCTTCGTGGGTCGACCTCTTAACAGAGTTAGATGATTCAATAGTTACATCTAATTATCTCTACTACTATACCTAAGATATACCAAGTGTGTGCTGAGTACATACCTGTGTGGTATTTTTTTCCCTTCATGGTAATACCTTGGTGGTATTCTTCTATGTGGATAACCTATGTGGTACTCACCTTTGTTGTTTTCATTCCTTTGTGGAATGGTTGAGCTTTGGGCTTTTAGGTTGGACCCTGTGTTTCCTCATGATTGAGATGGGTATTCTTGATAACTTAGGTATATGAATGGGCATATACCTAAGTAGGGTTGTCAGTTGATTTCAAGCTTCATGGTTTATCCTTTGAAGATTTGGTGAGACCTTAAGGGTCTCAGGGTCCATATTGAGTATCGTTATACTCACCCCTACACGGGCTATGCCCGTACCTTGTTGTGTTTTCTGCAGACGACAGATAACACTGATCGAGGCTGAGGGTACCCGGACTAGAAGATGCCCAGTGGTGGACCATACAGCGTGTCGGTACGCAGAGGAGACGGGCGGACATGGAGTGCTGATGAGGCAATTTGTACGTACCGTTTAGGTAGGAACCTAGGAGGATGGCCCAATAGCTGTATTTCTCTTTCTTTAGTTGTATTTTATTTCATTTGTACATGTACATTTACTATTGGGATTATATTATGGCCCTTCTTACTTTAAGTACTCTTTTTTCTCTATAGTTTACTTGTGTTCGTATCTTGCTCTGTGCTTGGTTGAGTGTGTTTACATGATATAAAGGCAATGCCTTCCCAGTTTTAGGGGATACTCCTTTTGGTGCTAGTCACCAGCCCCTGGCCTATGGAAGGTGGGCTTGGGGTAGACACGGCACGAGCCCCAGGGGGACGAGTAATGACAAATAGATAAATAAAAATTTCTAGTAGTAGTAGAGTAATTATAGATATATTTTCCTAATATTTTTCAAGACTATCAGAAAAAATGAATTTTAAATTATATATAAAATCATTATCAATTTTTTTGATATATTTCCCTAACTATTTTATAGAATATACATTGTTTCAATAGATGAATGTAAAATTTTATAACATAAAGAATAAATGATTTATTTTATAGGGTATTTTACCTTTGTTAAAACCAATTCTGTTTTTCTAGAATTTGGATATTAGTCTAAGGTTGTGCATTGAATATAAAATATTAAATCAAGTGGTTGTAAATAATAAATAATCTCATCCCCATATTAATTATTTTTGATCAAATTTTTGGATATAAGTATTTATCAAGGGATGAATTACTTTAGGATAACACCAACTAAGAGAATAGAGGAATATATAACAAAGATGGGTTTCTAAAATTTTATTGAAATTATAAATCTGTAATAATTCTATATAGAATTAAAAATCATCTTTTGGTCTTAATCACATTAATGAATTATATTTTATGTAGCTATCTCAATGATTTTTTGTACTTTTTTTAAATGGAATCTTGATTTATTCAATATCGGAATTAGACCATAAATGCACTGACCCTAGTTTTTACTAAATAAAACATAGATTGAATTTTTGGTTCAGTGCCCCAAGACCTAACTAGGTGTGAAATGGTAAATTTACCAAATAATATGGCTTTGGAAAAAGTATCCTATGGATTTTATTATTATGAGGTGTGGTGCTTACCCCTGGGATGAGCCAACGTGAAATTTTATATAATAACCCTACTCTTTATTTCTAATTAATTCATTATTTATTACCTTAGGTTACACTTAATATAACTTGTAAGATTGATAATTATAGTGTCATTGAGTATTGGGAACATGAAATAACATTTTAAAATAGTGAAGCATCATCTTTATTGAAAACACATTTATCATTCTTGTACTTAAAATTCCATGGGATAACCTGGGGACATATATAAGAAAGGGGTGATCTATTACGACTATTAAGGCAATAAACATGGAATAACATGAATATAATAATAAATTTTCAACCATAGGAATATAAATGGGTTATAAAAGTAGTAGGAATAATAGACATAAAAAATGATATATGATATACCATGATAATCATTAAGGCCTCATGGGAAATGTGGAAACAACTTAAAACACTTGATCATACACATAACTCAGTGATCAAAGCCAAGACATAATGTTTAAGAAAATACCATAAAGAAATTAGGTTTATTACCTATCCCAATATGATGACCCATGAGACTAAACATTACCCAGTACATTGGATCACTATATAATTCTAAGTGCACTTGTCACTTCCATTTTATTCTCATGCTTATGTGTGCCACATAGATCTTACAAAATGGATTCATTAATAATCTCATTTTATTCCAAAATCATGGAGTATGGAATAAATAAATTTAATTCCCAAGTCAAAGAATTATTATTATATAAATTTTAACACCCTTGATATGAAATGGGTATGTTATTCACTACACAATTGTTTGGCATGCAAAATCGTGATGAAATTTCAGTTGTATAATAATGTCGCATAAAAATTCATAAAAATTGGTTGATGAGAAAAAAGGGGTCTCTATTAATTTTTAAATTAAATGGTAATTAATGGGGTCTTGTAAATACATATACAAATAATTTGAATTGGAAATTTAAGGCATAAGATAACAAAGAAATTTTAATTAAAGAAGAGAAGGAAAATATCCCTTACTAAATTTTGGCATGAAAAAAAGTGTACAAAAAGTATCATGGGATGTCCTAATGAGAGTGAAATGGGTATATAGTCCTTTAGAAATAAAAATCAAAGGAGGATAAGGAATAAAATATCCCATCATAAAAAAATTTAATTTAAGAGGCATAACATAAATGAGGTGCTTAAATAAAAAGGAGAGTGTAAGATCCCTTATAATATATTGGCATGGTAACAACTTAGGTAAGGGTTAAAATGATAGAGGTAAAATGGTATATCATTAAATTAAAATCAATTTTAAATTAATTTAATTATTATAAAATAAATAAAATATATCCAATTTAAATTAAAAATACTAATTTCAAAGAAATTACTTGAATTGAAAGAAATAGAGTAAGGTCCCTTATATTGAGAGTGTGACACCAAATACTTGGGAGGGGATTCTTGAGAGATTGGGGGAACATTGGGAGGCCTCTAGAGAGGGTTTATAAGAGTAAGGATCTGATCCATGAATTTTGAGTGAAGGGAAATGGGATCTTAGGTGGGTTTATATTGGAATGAGTGTGGACTTATTTACTTCTTCTCAAAGTTAGATTTTGGACTCTAGATAATAAAATAACCCAAAACACAAACCGTTCCATGGTTTTTACCTGTGGTTTTTGAAAAAGGGAATTTGTTTTCATTATTTTATAAGGAAAAGGTCTTAACTTAATACAATAATACCATTGATTATGTGGAAGTGAGTCATACTCATAGAGAAATGAATTTGAAACCTTAAAATATATTTAATGGTTTTGGAGGATTCAAAAAGGCTTTACAAAATTAAGAAAATAGATATAAAATCAAATTATTTTAATTTCAAAACATAAATTTTTCTATGTATACTTTTATAGTATTTATTACATAAATTTTCTGTCATTATGATGTCATAATACACAATGTATATTTATATGGTATTTAATTCTTACCCAAAAATTCATCTTTCTCAAAAAATTATGAAAAATTTACTATTAGATAATTTCAATATTCCAATTCCAAAAAATAATATTCATTTTAAAAAAACAATTTTTTTAATTATTTTTAATTTCCCTTTTAAAATAATAATTGATATTTATTGAGAAATACTAGGTTTTTAACAATAAAAGTTTACAAACCCTTATAAAGATTACATTTGACTTCATAAAAATTATATGATCATTTATATTTAATAAAATTAATTATTGATAATATTTAAATAAAATTATATTTTTTTCAATAATACATAAATTAATCAAAATAAATTCATTAATTTATTTTGAATATTACCTAAAAATACAATTTTTTATTGTATCAAAATATAATTTTCATCAAAATCATTACTTACTAATTCATAAATTTAAAATAATAATGAATGAATATAATCATAATTTAAAATAAAATAAAATATAAACATTCATAATATTAGGGTTAATTTGTTTCTAGTCTTTGTAAAATTATTTTTACCCTTAATTAACTTATTTTCCTTTTACCATGGTAATACTTATTTATTACAGTTACTACTCATATTACTCAACACTTAAGAAGACATTATTAACTAATATTATTTAATATGATAAAAAATATGGAATCATAATTTTCAAAATAAATTTTTTAGAGGTGGAAGAATTTAATTTAATATAAAACCAGCAAGCATGATGAAAATTAGTTTTATGAAAAATTCATTTTTGAAGAAAAAGATGATTTTAATTTAACTCTATAACTAATAATATTTTTTATATGAATTTTAATTAATAAATATTTTTAGATAATAGAATAATTTTATTTTTACAATTTATCAGTAGGGATTATTTAAATTAATTATAATGGAGAAACATTTTTCATTTCAAAACAGTTTTAAGAAAAATGATTTTTTAATCTTAAAAATAAACATATACTAAAATTCTGTATAATGATGATTTAAATATAATTAATTAAAATAAATATAATTATAGAAAACTTATGTTACCTTGAAACAAAATAAATTATTAATTTTACTTTAAAATTAATTAATTTATCAAAATAAATGTCAATTTCACATAAAAATGATATTTTTCACTTTTCATTGAAAAATATACATTTTTAGAAAAATACCAAAATTTCACCCTAAGTTAATTTTTATATGATGATATAAAAAATGGAGTTCATTTTATCACATATATTTTTTAAATGTTCTAGAAAATAATTATAATATTCATTTCAAAAAATAATTAAAAAACATTTTTTTAAGAAAACATATTTTGAAGAACAAAAAGGCATTAAAAAATAATTGAATATTTTTTAATAATTAATCAATATATATAGGTAATATATATATCTTAAAGTAGTTCATCCTACTGATATCTGAAAATTTAATATAAAGGTTAATATTGTCGTATTTAAATAAACATTATTTGTTTGGGTTTGATGTTGTGTATTGTATACACTATCGAACCTAGTTTTATTCTCCTAGAAAGTTAGGTAATTACATTATAGGTGTGACGAGTCCTTAAAAAAAATATATTATGTATAATAATATTATTTTCATCTCCCACACAAATTCTATAAAATCCTATTTTTTTTGTCCTAAATAGATTCTTTAATGGGAAATCCAAATCCAGGTTTGCTTCCAAAAATAAGATTTTACGCTAGGGAATATGTAAAATTTTTCCACATCAGGATTACCAAGGTTAGATTACGTGGGGATAATTTTAATTAATTAATTAATTAATTATTTTATCAATTATATAACCTTAATCCAAACCTTATAATTTCATTCACAACCCTATTCCTATAGGGTTAACCGCACGAACCCAATATTGAGAGAGGAACTAGGTGAGGAGATTGGGGATCAGGAGTCACAAATAAATTTCTACATAAGATTAGAGGAATGGAATGAAATGATGATGATTCTCCATCAATCCGGGACACATTATTTTTTCATCTATTATTCCTATATTTTTCATCAAGGATTTATTTTGATTCTTTAATATTGAATTCAATTTAATTTCATGGATATTAGGGGATGATTTTTATCCTATAAATTCGTTCTTGTTTTTGAAAATTTTAGACCAAAGAGATATGGATGGCCGAGGGTTAGACCAATGATATTTCTCCCCCATGAACTTTCCATGTCTTTCCTTGGTGTGGTTTGAAACCATTAACTTTTTCTATTGGAGTGATGGTAGAGGAATGGTTAGAAAGCATAGAGGCATCAATGGTAGTTAAGAGGAGCGCACAAGGTGGTGATGACATGATGATAGGGATCTTGGGTAAGAAACTGATAGCTACATGAGGGGATGAACACACTTGGTAGTTGGTGGTGGAATTAAATGTCCAGCCCCGCATAGAAATGACAAGGTTCCAACTACACATAAAAGGTTGATGGTAGTAGGTGGAAGAAGCCCATGCGACCACTACAACAAAAATGAGAATGTGTGTGTGTGTGTGGGGGGGGGGGGATTAGGGTTTTCCCCTATCCATCCAATCCCATGAAATCAAATGAATCCCCACCTTTCACATAGAGTATGGATGTAACTTGGTCCGACCACCCTAATGGGATTCACAATGCGTGTTGGATTAGTGTGGGGTTGTATCACGTGTGGCATGACGCACGCCTACTCTGGCGATTGAACCGGGTGAGGGCCACATGACCTGACCTGGGTTGTGGAAGTATATGCACAAGAGATACGTAAAAATACTGTTAACCCCATTGATACATACTTCCCAAAACTTGGGGAGCCACACACCCAAGGATCAAGCCTTCCCCTCCCCCATCACACCACATGACACACCTAGGGGCTTCCATGTTGCCTGCCATAGTCAACATGGGGTGTTTTAGAAATTTTATCACTTAGGGTTCATTTAAGGACAATAAATATCCTATCATAAGTATTTTTAATATATATTAAAATAAATTGGTTTGTTTAGATATCTAAGGTAGTTTCTGAGGCAATATTGGTAGTGTAATGATTTTTCTCAGTTGATCTAATGACATGGTTCACAATTTGACTTCTATAGCCTTCATGGGGTTGATAATCTCTTGGGAGAATGTTTGTGATGGGGAATGAGTTCCTATTTTTTTATAGTGGAGTTTAATTATTATCTTTCTTAGTGGGGAATGATTCCTCTTTATTGGTATGGGTTTAGTAATATTTTAGCATCAATGAGGTGCTAGTCCCCAAAAAGCTACAGATAGGGTTCAGTACTCCTCTACATGATTGTGGCATGAGTCCTCTATGTATAGAGTTTATAATCCCATGACTAAGGTTTTTTCTATAAAGGTGTGGGTCATACACTACAAGTTCAAAAAAGGTTATGTGGGTTACTCGATTTAACTAGTTTTGATTCTTAGAGCCACTTGCTAGTTCTCCAAATATAGGTAGGATACACAGAGTGAGACTCTATCTTTTATTCCATGTTCTCTCCTTTATAGTATACCCAGGTGGTTATGTTAGTAGGAATTAGTTCCCCCTTGACAGGTATCTATTCAAGGTTAATGTATGGATTCCCCATGGATTTATATAATGTTGACATAGTCTCAATGGTTTCTGATGATTGGGTTAAGTACCCCCTTAGATGATGTGTGTACCTGATTGAGTAGAGGATCATCCTTTATGTTTTCCAGTATCAATTCAGAAGATGGAGTATTTTAGAAGATCAATTATTCGAGGCTTTTAACTCCTTAAGAACCTCTTAGTTTTCTTTGAGATACGATGTACAACTAGGATATTGAATTCAAACATTATGTCATTTTGAACTATGATTATCCTCAGTTTATCATTAAGAGAGACCTTCATAGATGGGAGTTGGGATTATTGAGACTTATCTTTGTCATCTAGGCCTATATTTTTGGCGAATATCATGATTTTATTTACTTATCTTCCTTCTGGATACTATTTATATACTAGGGGTTTGAGCTAACATATTTATTTTTCTTCCCTTTGACCTTTGGGAAAAAATGTACTAAGTATGTTTTTACTCACTGAGACTACACATGTTGTGTATTTTTATATCTTATGAGGTTAAAAGTTTGTCTTGGTGGATTTGTATTTAGCATGTATTGTTCAGAGCTAATGCTTGGAAGAGACCTCAGTGGATGATGTATAAGAAAAGCTTAGTGGAATTGAGATATGATACTAGTGGGAGATGTTTTCATTTGAATATAGCTTGATATGAGGTCCACTTTGTCTTAGATACTTATTTTTTATTTTGTTATAACTATTTGGAATGTATCTTACCCCTTATTCAGTATTAATTATGAACTAGTAATCTTGGTTATCTTAGCAGTGGTTTTATATATGTGTTGTATTATGTTTTTTACTTATATATATATTGTAATGGTTGTTTTATATGATAGTGATATGTATACGTTATAAGTTGATAAAGGATAAAGCCTCCGAAACTTTTATATATGATCACTCGGTGCTAGTCACTAGCCCCAGTCCTATTGGAGATGAGAGTGTGGTGGCACACTCAGCTTACTTCTATCTCAAGTAGGGTCCTATTGGTTTAGGTAATGTCTGAGTGGTATCAAAGAAGGGGTTTTCTAGGAATGGAGTTAGAGTTAGTAGTTATATGAGGATTTGTTTGAGAATTTATGTTGACGATGTTAAGGGGGTCTTAAGTTTGGTTCTCAAACTGGGGAGACCAACATAGGTGTGATTGATGAAGTATCCATTAAACAAGACTTTGGTAACATTTTAGTTAACCCATATATATGATATATCATTGTGTGGTACAAGAAAGTTGGTACATTCATCTTATAGTTTTCAGTTACGATATTTCATGTCCTTCTTGCAATAGCTCGTCCTAATAAGCTCAATTTATTAGGGGTTCATCCACTCAATTCTGTGGTGTTACCCCCTAATAGTTGTCCCATGTGAAGATGCAGGGTTATGAAGAGACCATGCATATGTTTAGGCCTCTAAAAATTGGATATTGGGTGATGTGGTGCTGTTTATGAGGCTCTATTAAGTGATATTATTTCCCCATCATCTGAGGTGGTTTTCTCCACTTTGTTTTTGGTGAAGATCTTTTTTGTAGAGAGGGTGGTAGTTTTCAATGATTTGTACAAGAAAAACCGTAATATGGATAAGTTACATGTTTTTCAATGTCAAAGGCCTCATGAGTTTATGAGATGATCTTGGTCATCATGCGATAGTGGTATGGCTAGAGTTTGATAGTCGTATTTCGATATGGAAAGGTCTTTTACAGAAAAGATGTTTATTATTATATTGATTGTTCTATATAGAATAGTGAGTCGATAGTGAATGATATTTTTCTCAAAATCATGATGGGATCGGTTTATCATGATTATAGTTTGATTCCTTATCTTGGGTAGAGAATTATTTAATGGTGTGGAACCCTTCATAAGGTGGCACCACCATCTCTAAATACACATATAGGCTCAAAGACATATTATGCTGTTCCCTATAAATGTTTCGTGACTACATTTTTCAAGATCAGTGGTTTAGGAGGAGACTCTAGAGGAAGAGTTTTTGAGTTGTGGTTGTGTTTTCAAGAAACACCACCTGTGAAAAATTCACCCAAGCGAGCCTTGGAAGATTGAGGATTTTTAGAGGGGGTACACCCTAGATTTGGGTGTCGGATAGAGTTTTTCCTTATTTTAGACAGACTAATTCTATGGGTGTACCTCCACATGGGTGATAATATTGAAATTAGATACTCCTCTATTATATGCTCAGTTTCATATTAGGTAAATAATTCAGGGATGATCTGATGGTATGATAATTATAGATGGAATATGCATTGGTCTACTCCCATGAACACCACATTTTCTAAGTTCCTATCAGGCATAGAGTGCTAACAGTTAGAGAATTGGGAATAAGTGAATGATGTATGGATATGGTCAGGAATCATTGGGTTCATTTTAGAGTATGATTCATTTCCTTTACTTATCGACCCTCATTCAATATATTGTAGAAACAAGGTATTCTTTCTACCTCAAATATTAGAGATTTAGAGATTATGGTGGAGCCCCTTGCTAGAACCTAATCATCCAACAAGATTCCATTGATTTTGATCATTTTTAGTCGCTAATTCAAGGGAAGTGAGTCCATCCTTAGTATTGAAAGTTTCATCTCTTAAGGCCCCTTCTTGAAAAATATGAAACCTAGTGGTAGATATCTTGGTAGGGATGGGGTCCCGATGCTAGTGTTTCACAATGATTCATAGTTGAGAGAATGAGGAGAGGTTTCCCTCAATAGTGAGAGTAATCTCCTCAGGTGTAGTAAGTTGATCTCAACCTTAATAACTTGTAGTTGGAAACACATAAAATGGTAAACATGGATGTGTGTGCTAAATGTGTGGATGAGAGATTCACATATTGTGAACATTGGGAAATCATTGAATGATTTTGAAGTATGACCCATAGTTGACCTATCACACCCAGACTTCACACTTCTGTAATAATTTTCATTTTAATTTTATCTTATAGTTTTACAAGGCATTAAAATTGGTTTTTTGTGGTACGGGCCGGGCCTGACTTGAGTTTTTCACTTTTGCTGATAAATGAATGCACTGTCTTGGCAATTTTTGGTGCACAAGCAGAGCAATGATGGAGCATAAGGATTTTCCATATCAACATGTGGCTTTCCCAGTGTGCGGTTAGTTAGTTAATCAAATGAACAAGTTAAGAAAGCACATAATAAAACGTGAAGATGGATTAAATAATTTATGAGTTGTCTTAATAATAATAATAATAATAATATTGGGATTATTATTATTATTATTTAAGTTAATATTTTAATTTGGTTGTTAATATTAAATTATTATTATAATTATAAAATTATCAACTTATTATTAACATTACTACTATTTTTATGATTTTTTAGTTATTTGAGGTTTTTTTAGGATTCATTTCATTTTCATTTTCCATTTCTTTTTTTATATTATCTTTTTTTGCGCACTCCCTCTTCCTCCCTCACACTCTTCATGCAGGACCTCTCCCATAACCCTACCCATTGATCCCCCATGCCTTCCTCCTACTATGATCATCCTCCTTAACTAGCGCCTCCCCCTGTGCATCCCTCTAGAGATGCAACCAACATGCATGCCTCCTTCTAGCTCACCTTGCACTTCCCTTGCATCTTACCTTGCACCAACAGTGTCAGACTTTCTCATCTCCATCTCTTGGATGCACCCACTTTCTAGAAAGGCTCCACCAAGCATGGAACACCTCCGAAAGCCTTACCTCATGCTCTGTTAGCTACCTGCACCATCTCCGTAAGTGCTTTTCTCTTCTATGGGTTAATTTCATCCTTTGGGAGGTTATCAGGTTAAGGTTTAGTGTGGATTTTGGTTTGGTTTTGATGTTTTTAGTTCAAAAACTTGATTTTAGGTTCTATTTGTGTTGTCTAAGGTGTGGTTGACATACAACAGAATTTGCGCACCAAGATCATGAAATTTTTCTACACCACGGTAGGTGGTTCTGTATATAGTTATTGTTTGATGAATTAATTTGCAGGTTTGATTAATTTAGCATGTTTATTTTTTAGTTTGTGTGCTTCATATTTGGTTTTGTTTGAGTTTTAATACCCATATGATTGGTTAGTAGAATGTTTATACTATATGTGTTCAATTTACTATGAAAAACCTTGTAGAGATGATTAATAGTGTTTTAAGAGCTGTGTAGTTAATTGTTTGAATGTACAAAAGGTGTGGTTTGTGTTTTCGTTTGGTGTCTATATGCATTTTTCAAGAATTAAGAAGGTTAGAGGGAGTCTTTTGTGTTTATAATCACGCAACATATTTCAAAATTGTTTAATAAATTCTTTTAGTGGTTTGTTAAATCATAGAAGTGTTTTATTTGACTGTGAAACTATTTAAATTGATGTGTGGGTGATGAATATTGTGTTTTGAAATGTTTTTGGTGTGCATAATTTTTCCAAATGAAATTTGTGTGTTCAATTTTGGTATTGGGTAATGGTGGTGCCTCATTTGTTTTGTTTATTTAAACATAACATGTGACTTGAACTTTAAACCTCTTGAGAACAAATGAGAAACCCAAGGACTAAGTTGGTAAACTAGGACAAGTTTTCTATTGATACAAAATTGGTATTGGCCCGATTTCACTAAGATTGATTGATGACTACAACACTAACTAAACTTATGGATGATTATGGGAGACCACTAGACCTTGGGTCGTGTTTCCCCCTAGTGGCTCGTGCACAAGAACGTAGTTGGTTGTGGTTCCTATACCAATTTTCAGTGAGACATGATGTTTTAGGGTCCCACTTTTCACAAGTACATATGGAGACTCTCCCATAATTGAAGCTTTTTTCTTACTCTATGCTCACTTTCAGCATATGATGTAACATTTGGGTTGTCTTAAAAGTAAGTGTGTGTGTGTTTTAATTTATGTTGTTTCCTTTAAAGTTGTTTCCATGAAAACAATTTTCATTAAAAAATTAATTCATTAAAAATATTGAAGAATTTTTTTATTTCCTTTTGTTAAACTTGTAACAATATTTTTCATTTAATATTTATGTGTGGAATATTTTCTCAGTGGCATCCTATAGGGTGTTAGCTCACACCCTACATACACCTTTGGGTGTAAGTAGATCTGATCATGTTTGATACAAGTAAGGGTAAGGATTTGGTGAAGGTGGTTTGGGTTGCTCGCTAACTTCTTGGCACAGTGTTGTGGGGATGACTTGTAGGTGGTGTCCTCTTACCAGGTGGCAGTTTTGGAGTAGGTTTTTGGTCACCACACTTTAAAGTTTTTGTTTGGGATTTGGTTTTATATGTAACTCAAGTTCTGTTTTTGGTTAAAGTCTTGTTTAGTTGTGACTTCTAGTTTTTGTTTGGTTTATTTTTTCCGGTTTTTTTATATTTATATATATTTGTGTAAATAATTCCCAACTATACTCTTTGATACTCGGGCACTTATGCTAGCCCATGGGGATTGGGAATGCCCTTCAGGCCTTTTTGAGGATAGGGTTGGGCGTCGTTTGGATGGAGACCTGACTTGGTTCATGACAGAATTGTATCAAAGGAGGTTAAGATATTTGGGTCATATTATTATTTGAGATAAGTCAAGTTAGATAGGATTTAGGACTATCAGGGCTTAGTGTTTTGGTTGTGAGTAGGGTGCCTAGCTAGTACACCTATGATAGAACTCGAGTCACCATGGGATGTCAGGATGCTTTTTTAACTTCCCCTCCAGGTGGAACATGTTGGATGTACACTACACAAGGATATCAGGCATGGGAGAAGTGGTTTGTTCACTGTGACGCTTCTACATGTTTGGTTTACCGATGTTTATGGTTCTTGCTAAAATTTTATTTTTCATGCCTTATGTATTGATGATGTTCTTTTGTGACTGTTTCCCCCATGTAGAAGCATGCCTCCCTATAGAGCTCCCTTGCACACACAGGAGGAAGCCAAAGAGAGTTCTCCCTCACCTCTTTTTCAGAGGTTCACAGAAGTTGTGATCTGGGATGTTTAGGCTTTAGGACAAGGATCAAATCCTAATTATACTCCTACTCTAGATAGATTATATGATTCTAGTCACAATAAGGATAAACCTCAAGAGTTCTTGAAGAATACACCCCCTTCATGCTGAGGTAGCTCAGAACCTCAAGAGGTAGAGGAATGGATCAAGAAGATTGAGCATATCTTCGTGTTCCTGGACACACTTAAAGAGATCAGGGTGAAATGTTACTCATTTTAGATAGAGGGTACCAGTCGTAGGTAGTGGGAATCAATGATTCATGCTAAGAAGCATGAGAAGATGAATTGGAAATATTTCCATACCATCTTCAACAAGCAGTACTATCCTGTGGTCTGGGCTTATTCCATATCTCAAGAGTTCATGGACGACTCCCAAGGTGATTATATAGTGATGGAATATTGAAACCTCTTTGCTAAACTAGTACGGTATGTGCTTGAGAATGTTTCTAATGAATCTAGAAAAGATCGAATGCTCGATAAGGGGATGTGTCTAGAAATTTTCTATCAGGTATTCATGTTCAAGCTAGGAACTTAGGCTGTGGTGGTTGATCATGCTTGCATGGTCTAGATCTATCTGAAAGGAAAGTCATGTTTTTTTGGAGCAATGTCTGCTATGGGAAGCGGCTGCTATGGGCAGTGATAGTACATCTAAGAGGAAGAGGAAGTGTAATGATCAAGGGAAGAAGGGTTGTGGTAGCTCAAGCCAATTTTCCTGGTAGACTTCATATGTGCATTCTGGTGTAGGGACAGTTGTGTACTATTAGTGAAGATAGGAAGAGAATGCCCGACCTGCATGTACATGTCATCTTAGGCCCTATCTCTCATGTGGGATTATGGGACATCTAGAGTGTTTTTATGAGGTGGCATGCCCATATCAGAGTAGGGTAGGATCTATGGCATCTTGGGAAGTGCCAGTTTAGTTAGAGATGACTAGGATGACAGGATATCGGTTTGGTAGATGTGGAAGCATGGTCAGATCGTATTCTGTGCAGATCTAGTTTGTGGTAGATCCATAGGAGGGTGGTTGTTCTCAATAAGAGACTAGAACTCTACATGCTATAGATAATGCACTAGCTAGATCTAATACAGGACCATAAAAATTATGAGTTACCATTCCGATTGAATACTCTTTAACTTTTGCTCCTTTTGATAGCTATTCAACTCTACCTTTTATATATGTCTGTCTTTTAAACATGATGAATTTTCCAACTGAGTTGGTGTCTTTTACAATGGAGTTGGTGATGCAGTTGGGCAGTAATAAAGAGAAAGGCTTTAGGTGTCGATGATGTGAGCTTTTTGTGTTAGTAGTTGAGATGGAACCAGATTTCTTTGTCTTAGATCTGGACCCATTTGAGACGATGCTAGGCATGGGTTGACTAGTGAATGTTCAATCGTATATCAATTATTATAGGATACGGGTGAGTTTCATGGAACCTGATGGGAGTCCTAATGCCATTCTTGGAGAATGGGATCCTCAGTCGGTTAAGGTTGGACCCCCAGTCCCAGAGTTTGGTAATTTTGAATTTTAAATATATTCATTTGTGTTGGAGGATGAGGGTAGTGCTCTTGAGGATAATCTACCTCATGTAGTGTGTGTGTTTCCGAAGGTTCCTGGATGTTTTTTTGGGTTTAAACCCAGGGAGTGACATGGATTTATTAATTGAATTGGCACTGAAAACACAGTCTATATATCTTACCTCATATTTCATGGCCCCCTCCAACTTAAAGGAATTAAAGATATAACTGGATGATTTGAAATCCAAAGGGTTCATTCACCCAAGAATCTCTATTTGGGCCACCCTAGTCTTATTCACAAAGAAGTCCAACAAAACCCTTTAGGTGTGAATTGATTATTGGATGTGGAATAAGGTAACCATTAAGAATGAATCACCTTTACCTCAAAATAATGACTTGTTGGATCAGTTGAAGGGGAGAAAAACGGTCCTCCAGAATCAACTCGTACTCGGGTTACCACCATGTCAGGGTGATGCATGCCCTGAAGACTTGGCACCTATATCTTTTTGGTGAGAAATTTGTTGTGTACTTTAATTATAAGAGTTGTTCCTAGATCTTCTCACAAAAGGATCGTAATCTAAGACAATGGTATTGGATCAAGTACCCATTTTTATTCTCTAATCATGATTTGAGTTGACTTTTTGAGGGCATAAAGTTTTCATGGTGGGGAGAATTGTCACACCTGGACTTCGTACTTCGGTAATTATTTTAATTTTATTTTAATCTTATAATTTTACCTGGATTTAAATTTTTTTTGTTGAGGTGTGGGCCAGACCTAACCTGAGTTTTTTTATTTTGATGATAAATGAGCACTTTGGCTTGGCAATGTGTGATGTGCGGGGAGATCACATACAAAGACATATGGATTCACTAGATCAACATGTAGCCTACTCGGTGCACAATTAGTTAGTTAACCAATTGAACAAGTTAAGTTATTTAAGCGCACAATAAAATGAGAATGTGGATAAAATAGTTTAAGAGTTGTCTTAATAATAACAATAATAATAATAATAATGGGATTATTAATATTAATATTAATATTATTATTTCTGTTAATATTTTAATTTGGTTGTTAATATTAAATTATAGTTATAATTATAAAATTAGCAACTTATTTTTTACATTACTACTATTTTAATGATTATATTAAGGTTAGTTTAAGTTTTTTTAGGTTTCATTTCATGTATATTTTCCATTTCTTTTTTTATCTTTTATTTATTTTTTTCACTCTCCCTCTTCCTCCCTCACCCTCATCACGTAGGACCTCCCCCCAATCCTACCCATCGAAGCCCCTTGCCTTCCTACTTCTTTGCACCTCCTCCTTGACAGATACCTCATCCCGTGCTTCCCTCTAGTGAAACAACCAATCGACGCACCTCCTTCCAGCTTGCCTCACATTTCCCTAGAATCTCACCTCACACCACCAATGTTGAACCAGATCAACTCTCTCTCTTGGCCACACCCCTCTTTCCTATAAGTATCCACCTGACATGACTCACCTCTTGACAACCCTCCCTCAAGATCCCTTAGCCTCCCGTACATTCACTGTAGGTGCATTTATATTCGATGGGATAATTTATCCCTTTGGGAGATTATCAAGTTAGGATTTAGTTTGGTGTTTGGTTCAGTTTTGATGTTTTTGGTTCAAAACCTTGATTTTATTGTATGTTTGTGTGGTTGATGTGCGTAATAATTTGCGCACCAAGATTGTAAAATTTTTCTACACTAAGGTAGGTGGTTCTACATATAATTATTTTTTGAAGAAATAATTTGTGAGTTTGATTAATCTAGCATGTTTATTTATTAGTTTATGTGCTAAAAATTTGGTTTTGTTTAAGGTTTTATACCAATTTTATTGGTTAGTAAATTTTTTATACTATATGTATGAAATTTACTATGAAAACCATTTTTGATCTTATTATTAATGTCTTAGGAGCCATGTAGTTAATCTTTTAGAATGCTCAAAAGGTGTAGTTTTTGCTTTGGTGTAGCATGTAAATTTGTTTTGTCAAAAAAAGAAGGTTAGAGGGAGTCATTAGTGTCTAAATTCATGTGACATATTTTGAATTTTTTTTAATAAATTCTTCTAGTGGTTTGTTTAATCATGGTAGTGTTTTATTTGACTATGCAACTATTTAAATTAATGTGTGGGTGATGAAAATTGGGTTTTTAAAGGTTTCTGGAGTGCATAATTTTTTAAAATGTAATTTGTGTGTGAAAGTATTGTATTGGTTATAGGTGGTACCTCATTGTTTTGTTTATTTGAACATAACATGTGACATGAACTTTGAACCTCTTGAGCACAAATGGGGAGCTCAGGGACTAAGTGAGTGAACTAGAACTGGTGTTCTAGTGATAGGGAAGTGGCATTGGCCCAGTTTCACTTAGATGAATTGACAAGTACAACAATAACTAAACTTATATATGATTATGGGAGACCACTAGGCCTTGGGTCATGTTTCCCCCCTAGTGGATTATGCATGAGGACACAGTTGTGGTTCCTCTACCACTTTTCACTAAGGCGCGATGTTCAAGGTTCCCACTTTTTGTTAGTACCTATACATTCTCTCCCATACTTGGGGCTCCTTGTTTACTCCCTTCTCACCAGTAGAATATAGTGTAACATTTGGGTTGTCTTAAATGTAAGTGTGTGTGTTTTAATTTAAGTTTTTTTCTTTAAATTTTTTTCCATTTAAACTGTTTTCATTAAAAATCATTTTCATTAAAACCATTCAAGAATTTATTTCTTTCCTTTTTTTTTAAACTTGGAAATGTAATTTTTCATTTAATATTTATGGATGGAATCTTTTCTCGGTGGCATCCTATTGGGTGTATGATCACACCCTACTTAAACCTTTGTGTGTATGTAGACCTGGTCATGCTCGATTCAGGGTAGGGTAAGGGTTTTGGTGATGGTGGTTCTAGTTGGTAGCTAAAATCTTAGAACAATGTTGTGGATGTGGCTTGAAGGTGGTGTTCTCTTGCTAGGTGGTGGTTTTTGAGTTGGTTTTTGGTCACCACAATTTAAAGTTTTTTTTGGGTTTTGGTTTTATATCTAACACAAGTTATGGTTTCGGTTAAAGGCTTGTTTGGTTGTGAATTATAATTTTGGTTTGGATTGTTTTTTTGGTTGTTTTATATTTATACATATTCGGGTAAATCATTCCCAACTGTACTTTTTGATACCCGAGCACTTGTGTCAGCCTGTGGGGATGGGGAACGCTATTTGGGACTTTCCATAAACTAGGATAGGTGTTGTTTGGATGGAGACTTGACTTGGTTCGTAACATGAACCATTTAAATATATTAAAGTGTGAAAGATATTTCATTCTAGGGTAGACGTTCAAGTGTTTCTGGGTGGAGTGATAAACACCCTCACAATGTATGTGGATTTTATAGACCAATCCTCCCCTTGAGGTGATTTATTGGTGCATCTAATCAATCATTTTGGGATTTAATTCATCATATAATGAGAGTTTCATAAATGTATTAATCTCTAATAGTGAATGATTTAGATTCATAGTGTAGTATTAGTCCTCATGTAATTGAAGATGTGGTGATCAATGAGATCTTTACGGTACATCAACAACATGGTAGTTGATTATTTATATAGAGGAATCTATGTTTTAATGTTGAAAAAGTCACATAAGAAGCTTTATTTGGAGTAGTGATTTCTTATATATAGAGAGAAATTCCTCAACTTTTATTGATAGTGGAGGCCCCACACTCTTCCATTTTGTGAGACAGGGATATGGTGGCAATGTAAAATTAGTAGTCCTATGTGACCTGACATTCTTAGGCATAATACCCAAGGGGTCTTCTAAATTGTGGGGAGAATATAATGTAATTACTTAGATGGATAATGGTTTTCTCTTGAAATTTATATTAAGTATACAAATTGAAATCCTTAGTAGAGATTTACCTAGTGATGTGTGACCCTTAGTGTGATATATATAGTGGATATTTGTGGGTGTACCAACCACATAGAAACAGTTACTATGCTATAGGGGAGGAAATTTTTCTCGAGATGTTATGGATCTTGGTTACTGGAGTTTTGGAAGGTATTATCCTAGGGCCCAGGGTTGATAGATTAGGGTAATCTAAATAGGTTATTCTTGTGTAAAAAAATCTTGTATGCTCTTCGAATATGGGGAGAAAAACACTACCACCCATGATAGACTTGAAAAAGAACCCCTTTGTGACTTATATCAATGGTTATTGGATTTATTGAGTCCTATGTGTAAAGATCACCTTTTTGAGGAGAAAAGGTTTTTCATAGTAAAGAATTTTAAAGGCACGCCTAGAGAGGGTGCATGTTTCCACTTTGGTCATGCTTTGGTATGGGATGGAGTTAAAATCATGTGGATGAAAGAGGGTGTAACATTCCTAGATAATTGTGTATCA
Organism: Viscum album; assembly: GCA_963277665.1. NCBI lineage: Eukaryota > Viridiplantae > Streptophyta > Magnoliopsida > Santalales > Viscaceae > Viscum > Viscum album. The sequence continues at coordinate 642,064,868 of OY728161.1, forward strand.
AGTTCATTTAGATATTAAACCTTCACGAAAAATGATATGCATTCAATGGTGATTTCTATACGAGGTTGTTTTCCTAAGCTTCCTTAATGAAACTTTGACTGTTTTATTTTTGGGGAGAAAAAGGTCTAAAGGTGGGGTGGATGTAGTGACCAAAGTTTTTTCTTGATGATACTTAGATAAATTTTTATTTTCCGAGTCATAGGATCTCCCAAGGTGTAAAAAAGTAAATTTAATCCACAAATGACCTCAAAAAATATTTGATTTTTATTTTTAATTCTAGCATGTGTGTTTTACTGTCAATATGAGCTGGTTCAAAATTGATGGTATGATGGGGCCTCAATAATAATATATTAATTATCAAATTTTTTTATCCCCTACACTATAATAATAAAGATTTATGCTTTCCCACCTAAAGAGAGTATTATATGGGAAATTTGAGACAACTGTTGTGTCTATAAAAAATAATTTACCCCAGTGAAGGTGAAAAAATATTTTGCATCCGGATTCATGGGATCAACTTCCACATGTATAATTTTTATTAATTAATTAATTATTTAGTTAAATTAGCTACCCTTAACCCATCTTTAGAAATTCATCATCAACCCCCCTTTTCTAGGTTTAACCACTTGAATCTTTTCTGGAGAGAGTAAGTATAAGGATGGGATTAAGGGAACCAAAGCTAAGAATTATTTTCCTTATTGAATAAAAGGAATAAAATGAATTAAATATGATTCAAAATCAAGGTATGAATCACTATTTTATTTTTCATCCATTTTTCTTGGAGTTTCCATTGATAATTTATATTGATTATTCATTCTTGAATTCAGTTTAATGCCATGTATTTTAGCATATAATTTTTTATCCCTTAACTTTGTTCTTATTGTTGAAAATTTTAGACTGATATAAGGTTTCTAGTTGTGGGTACATCCACCAGGTTTTCTTCCACACCCATGGATGAGCCTGATGATTCCTTCACATGGTTTGAAGCTATTGATCAAACCCGATGATGTGATGGTAGATAAATGATGATATAAAAATTAGGGATAAATAGAGGTAGTATAGAGTGTATGATGTGGGGAAAACATGATGATATGTGGTTATGGTTGGTGATTTTCAACAATGATGAGTGGATGACCAGACATAAATCCTGACATTGGTAGAAAAATGGTGGTTACACATGGTGCTTGGTAGTGGAAACAAGGGGTCAGTCTCATATGTTATCCAGTGGTAGTAGGAGATGACATCCCATGTATCCGTCATGGTGAAAACAAGAAGGCACATAATGGGGGGAATTATTTTTCCCCCTATCCATATGATCAGACAAGATTAGATGGAACCTCACCCACTATATAGTGGTGGTGGGGGGCAAGGATTGGTTCTATCTTCACTGTTGGTTGGGGAACACTGACTGGATTGTTGGGTTGTCCATGTATAGGGCCCAAGTGTGCATAAACCAACATAAACATACTTCTGATGTGCGCTGTCCTAGGTGACCAAACGATGTTGGGTTTTTCTGATCGTACTTTGGTAGAGGAGGATGATGTGCACATAATATGAGGCTTTCATGTGAACCAAATTCACACATGATACCCTATACATGGGGAGAAACAAGCTTTCTAAGGATCTCCTCACCACCCCAACATGTAATGTGGCACTCCAAGGGGCCATCACATTGCCCACTATTTTTTACATGGGGTGTTTTTGGATATTTTTTCTCACAGTTTCCATTTTGGAAAAATAAAAATCTGATCCTTAGTATTTTCCAATGAAAATCTAAATGGCATGGTCCCTTCATCTGTATAAGACCATTTGTAATGTGATATAGTTATTTTAAGTATTTATCTTTATTGGGACCACAGGGGTGGTTAGGGTGTGAGTTTTTGAGAATTCATGGGGTCTGTACTTCCATGAAAAAGTGTTTCCAATAAGTCTAAGGCCCTTTATTTTTCATCCTAGAGTTTGGTAATCCGCCACATATTTAGATTTTGGGTCCTCAAAATTTATATTGGGTTGATACTCCCTCAATGCTAATAAGATTGGGGTCCCCCACACTTAACATATATAAATATGTACTCCCACACATGATTGAGGTATGAATCCTCTATGTATAGAGTATGTATAACCTTGAATGAGGTGTCTTATAATGATCTAATGTTTTTCTACTAAAAATTCTTGTGAGGTTATGTGTGTTGCTGGAATTTGGTAGTTTAGCCTCTTAGAGATGCATGATATCTTTCTTCAAGTAGGTGGGTTGAAAAGAGTGGTACTATGTATTCTAGGTTTTCTCCTTTATATTGTACCTTGATGATTTTGTTAGTAAGGGTCAATAAACACTTAAACAAAATCTATCCAAGGTCAAGGTGCAGGTTCCAAATGGATTTCAAGAGTTGTGACAAAATATTTAAGGTTGTGGATTATAGGGTGTGGTATCCCCTAGATGATGTTCATACATTAGCAAGGAGTGAGTATTCCTTTATAGTTTTTAATAACTATGTGTTGGTTGGAGTAGGTTAAATAGATAAATGCATTTATGCTTGTGAAACCTAATGAACTCTTTGGTTTCCTTCAAGATAAATTTTTTTTTTCTAGGATATCAACTTCCAAAATCTTAACTTTCTAGCAGCTGAGCATATTTTAGTTTCTCATGAGGTGTGAACTTTATGTATGGGAGTTGAGATGATTGGGACTTCTCTTTTTCCATAACAACCCTTATTTTAGAGCATATCAATATATTTTTTCCTTTTATTCCTTCTAGTTACTTTTATATACTAGTGTATTGAGATGAATTATTTATCTCTCTTCACTTAGTGGTTTTAAGATATCCTATAGAGTATGTTTATACTCATCCAAACACAAGCTTTGTTCCTACACCTCTAGTGTCTTTGTAGAAGATGCAAGGATATGTGATGGTATTAGTGGGCATGGAGATGGAATGGAATTTTCAATGAAAACTGTTGGTGACCATGATGTGTGTTATATTAGTGGATCATAGTTTCACCAAGAGATGATACTAGCGAGTGATGTTTGCATTTGGAGCTAGCTTTCTATGAGGAAATATTTATCTTTATTTATTATGTTTTCATTACTTTTGGATGTTGGGAATGTGTCTTTCCCCCTATTCACTATAGATAATACACTTATTATCTGTGGTGATATTTGTAGTGGTCTCATGCATGAATTACATACAATTTAGTTGTTTATATATATATATATATTATAATGGTTATTTTATACATTGGATATGTGTATATATTATATGTTGATATAGGATAAGGCCTCCTTTAATATGAGATATGCCTATACAGTGCTTGTCACTATCCCATGACCTATTAGAGACATGATTGGGGTGGCATGATCATCTTACTACTAGCCTGATAGGGGCCTTAGTGGGCCAAATCATATCAATATAAGTCAGGCTTAATTTTTTAGAAACATTTCAGTAACATAAGATTCATGTGAAGTTTTCTAAGTTCAATTTTTAGATCCAATAAGTGATTTTTTTGGAGAGTGTTTCCTCAATTAAAGAAACATATATTGATCCTAATAAATTCATCAGAATGATGTCATGGGAAATGATAAAGTTTTTTTTGAGATTTAATGTTGTATTATATTGTCCATATATTGTTTTTATTTTATTCAATATTTCATTATATTTTCATCATCAAGGGTATATATGACCAAAAGGATGCAACGTTGGAGTTAGATGAAAAGTGAAAAGATACTTTTAATGATATAAAAGTTAGATTCACCTTATATTATGCATTATTTGAATCCAAGTAACCATCCATATGACCCGAGTTAGAGAACCACATAATTTAGGTGCACCTACCTATATCTCAGAGGCTACAGACTAATGACTAGGGTCTAATAATATCTCATGGAAAGTCATCCTTGATATCACCATATACAATAATGGAAAAATTATAGAATAATATATAACCAAGTATAAAAACATAATATAACATATAAAATTATAGTGATAATATAAACATAAATAGCATTATACACCCTGTAATAAAAGTTAAACATTACATGTAACACAAATCATAGATTAATTTATCGAGTAATGTGATGATATTATATAATTCATAAAAAATAAAATAAGAATAAATAAATCAATATATACCACTATAGGACCTCAAAATAACCTTAGAAAAAGATCTACATCCCTGCAAAGTGATTACAACCCACTCACGTTTTTTTTATGTCCCTTTCCCTTACTTTTATTCAAAACATAAGGTCTACACATCTATTGAGGTACGTGTTTAGGGTGTAAGAATAAACTCCACTAAACAACATCAATAAGGCTTCTAATAATAACCAATATATATTTTCATGTATTTTAAATAAAAATAAAAATAAATTTAAGACATCACATATTAATATATTGATTCAACATGCACTCACCAAGCTACCCTAAAGCTTTTCCTAACCAACATTGGCCTGTGTCATTTTTTATTGGAACAGTTAATTCCAAATTCATAAATGGGGTCCTTTTCCAAAGATATAGTGGAACCACCTCAATATAGGTTGAAACATGATGTATATAATAATATATAGACAATAGGTAAGTAGGGAACATAAAATAAAAAATGCCCCTCAATATCGTAGGTTTGAAATGAGACCCAACCTAAATCAATTGAGATGGAAAATTAGAGAGGTAAATGCCAAGTATTGAGAATGGTATGTGGGACCATTGGATGTTCAAATACCTAGTATAGGGAATCATATATTAGATCATTTTCCATAAAAATTTCGATTTTAGGGAATAATTAGTAGCACTAAAATCTAAAAAATCTCCCAAACTAGAGAATAGTCTATCACATCAATTTCTAGAAAATTTTCTAGTCCAAGAATAGTAGTTCGATCCACTAGTTATAAAAATTACCACTCTTGGGTATAGTATATTGGTACAATAGTTAAAAAAACCCAATTTGTGGAATGATATATCTATCCACTGGATGAAAAAATACCTAGTATAGGTAAGATTATAGTCAAACATTAGCTCATAATATACCATGTCTGTGGAAGAATATAAGAGACCACTAGTTAGAAACACATCTTATAAAGGGAATCCATTTCTTATCATCATCAACATCCACATTTCCATCACACTATAAAATATTGAATGGTAGAGCCAACATAATTATCTATACCTCAAGTTTGTTAGTCATTAAATATATAAAAAATTTGGACTAATCATTATTCTCACAATCATGGGAGACACCTGACCCAATCCTATCCCATAGCTAATACTGCATTAACCATTATTGAATGTGTCCAGACATCTCAAACAATTATCCCTGGCTACTATCATCAATAATATCACATGTAGATCAATTCAATATAACTGTAATAGGGATCATCCATAAAATTATTAGCCCAGATCCCTCTATAATCACCTCTCTGGTGATACAATCCCTTTGTCTATAACTCACATTTCTCATCCCCCATGTAATAGAGTAAACCCACCATCAGATGACCATATAGTATAATTTCCTTTATAGGTTATTATTACTAATAATATTGTCTTACCTATGTTACTATCCCTATATTTTACACAAGTTTCCTCTTATATAGTATTTTTTCCTATAGGTCTCGTCACTAACATAGTTCATCCATGAAACCCTAAGAAAAATGGATCATTGAGTGGTTATCCAACTAGTATACCCTTATTAGAGCTCCATTTAAAACTACTCTAAGCCTTATAAAGATATTTTCAATTATCATATTTTTAACCTAGGGTTTATCCCTCTCTAATTACCAAAATACCATAAGTTTACTCAAGAAACCCATTACTTAATACACCAATATGTCACAACTCTCAGTGATACATCATACACCATATCCTGGGATCTCTCTAGGTTACTAGAGTCACCACTCAAAGTAGTAAAATCTTCACATTACTCTTTACTAATTCATATCAATATCATCACCTAGACAAAGTCACTGGGATACCCAATTTTCAAGGAACCTGTATAAGACAATCACCATGGCTCAAATAGTCCATACCTAATTCCCAATCTCTCTATAACACTTATTAGATCTCACCAAGGTTAGTCGACACCACTTACCACTGCTTTAAAATCATATAAGAAATGTAATTACATATAAAACCATTAAAACTATAGACCATATAACTCAACTGTGCTGTTAATATTGGGGAGTGAGGATTCTTAACCATTATGTCACTAGAAGTTACTTCTCTAAAACCATCATACTTAGATCCATTGGAACTTAAATAGCAAGATTTCAGGTGCCGCAAAACACAAACCTCCTCCACCAATCTTAATGTACAAGAACTTAGATAGCTGAAAGAACCCTAAATCATTGAACTATGCCTGGAAACATTTCTTACTCACATAAAATAATAAAATCAACAAAACAATGGAAAAAGTAATGGAAACATTAATTGTACATTATTTAGACTCTATGTCTTACATCCATGAGAGAACAATGCTACATTTTATTTCTTAAAAAACGTTCTAACAGATTAAAATATATTATAAAATTAGCATCAAATAGATCACTAAACTTTAAATATTTGATATCCACATGTGTTTGTGGTCCAACCACACTTTTATTGAATGGTTAAGCTAGTCATCTGGTAGCACTGAGCTCCAACTATCTATAGGGTTCATTCATTAATCTTAGATGACTACCGTTCCACTGTAGCATACATCAACTAAATTTTAGATATATTTTTGAATAATTAATCACCCCTTCTATTAAAAAAATCTTCTTTTATAGCCCCACTTTCTAGTGATCTAATATATCCAAACACATCCCTTTGAAATTACTAACTTCTAACCAACCTGTTGCTATTTAAAGTGTTTTTACCATGGATTGAAACCTCAAAGGGATAAATATCTTCCATATTTTCCACATCTAGTGGATTAAATTAACACATGAAAAATATAATTTGAAACTTCAAAAATTATCCCAGTTGAATATTTTTTTCATGTAATTATATTAACCTCCCAAACTTAGGCATATTTAAACATATATTCTTCATCTATGACAAAAAGTTCTATCCACCACCTTCTTATCACCCCAGTCCCACTGGGGCGTAATGTTTTTTCAAGAGTTATTTTCCAAATACCTTATAAAATATATCACCCAAGTACTACTTCCCGACTATATTCCATATATTTAACTCTCTACCATCTAGAAACATTCTAATAAAGTTTTATTTCAGGTTAATATTTTTTCTTATTGAATGAAAAAATGATTTTTTTCGTGAAGCTAATTGAACTCTGACTATCACAGTAGAATATACCACTTTTCTATACCTTTTCAATTTCTTCCAAAAGATGTAACAACTGTAAAAAATCCCTTTAATCTTCCATTTATGCCAAAAATTCATCTTCTATGGTAAATATTTCAACTATAAACTATAGTCCTAACATCCATCTTGTTGGAATCTATATGAATGTATACACATAAACAATTATACCCTACTAAGTATCAAAATATCCCCTAAACTAAGCATATAAAAACCCTTAAAATGGGTTGGATAACCTAAAGCACCAGCCCATATCTTCTATTCCTTTGAGATCCTAGATGATCCATTTACTAGATTCCCAATTCTTCTTCCCCATATTTTCTATGTACCAATTGATGACTCCCACTAAATAGGAAATGTTAGGGTGAATGAATTCCATAACATACATTAAAATTATGACTACTAATTCAAGTAAAACTTTTTTAATGTATCTCACTTCATTTTCTAATCTTGATGCTTACCCCTTTGATAATTTGAAGTGCTCGACCAGAGGAGTTGAAAAAATATTACATCCAGTCATTGTAAACAATTTGATAAAATTAAAAATATAACATCTTTGTGATAAAACTAATAATATATATTTTTAGTGTCCTAAAATCCTCACACCAATAATTTTATTGTCTTTTATGAGATATTTCATTTCAAAACATAAAAAAAACTCACAATTTAGATCCTAAATAATTTTACTTTCCTGTCTAAACAAGAGTATGTCATCAATATAAAAGAGATTGATATTAAGTAACCCGTCCTTAAACACATTTGGATTATATAGTGGCCATAATTTATCCACATGAAACCCTTTATAATGATAAAGGAATCAAATTTCCAATTCTATTTTCTCGGTTCTTATTTCAATGTTAAAAGACTATGTTTTAAATTACACACAATGTTATTTTTTAAAAAATCCTCAAAACAACTTGGTTGGATCATGTAAATTTCATCCAATAAATTACCATAATGTTATATTATTTTTTACATCGATTTTTTAAGTAAAAATAATTTGTTGGAACCATACTTTTCAGCGTTCATAAGGTAGTTTGTTTAAATATAATTAATTTTTTTTCCAAGAAATAATTTCCTTTTTCATATGGTAAGCCTCTCACCACCAACCTTACCTTTTTTACTTTTACTTAATCAACTTATTATTTTAACTAGAATGCATATTTATTCTCTAGTTCTATCTTACTATGTGGAAAAGCCTTTTCCCCTATTGTCTCAATTTAATAAAATGAAACAAACTTCTCTTTCATAGACAACTCCTAATTTTTGGATTATATAAGTGCATCCACTTCTTCAAGGAATTAATGTTCTCTTCCATTAATTAAAAGTAAATAGTGAAAGACATGAAAAAATCTATTTACAAGTTGTCTAACTATGGAAGATCATTGAAACTCAACCCATAAACCTATTAATTTTTATAATAAATCCCATAGTGTTGTGACTTTTAGAGTCATATATTCTAGAAATATACTTCACACCTCTTATCCCAGGTGAATTCAGGTATATCATATGCAATCCTAATTTTTGGACAACTTATGCCAATATATAAACCTTCTAGTAAACAAATGTATCCAAAGCTTCCATCCATATCAACTTAAACATGGACTATTTACTCTTTATTATCAACATCCACCTTCAACAAGTTTTGTTCTTTTTACAGGACCTTATCATTGAAGACCGCATTGCTTACAAAAAATATATTATGATTATAATCTTCCCAAATAAATGATTCGAAGTTTTTATTACCAAATACTAAAAAAATATACTTGGGACTTATCCTTGATCATTTTCCTCTCTTTAGAATCAATGTGAACAAATAATAGACTTTTGAAAACATTTGCGTGGTTAATTTCCACTAGTTTACTAGACCATAAATTCTCAAGAATCACCAACCCCATTAGTGATAATGGACTTTAGCTATCTAGGTATGTTGCAAAATTCAGAGATTTTACACAAATTTCTTTGGATATATTAGATTGTAACCACATGCTATGTAACTTATTAGTTAATTTTATCTTTATTATTTTATACACACCATTTTATTATGGAATTATAGGTATATTATTCTATATTATAATTCCCATATCCTAAAAAATGTTTTTGATGTTTCTTCTATTGTATTCACCACTTATATCAGAGCTCGAAAATTTTATTTTCTGTTCAACTACCCTTTCCATCATGGATTTCTACTAAATAAAAACCCCCAAAACATCTGAATTTCAATTAAATAATAATACCAAAAAATTCCAAGGTTTTTCATCTATAAATTTAACAAAGAAAAAGGATCCTATATAAGATTAAACTAGGTATTGTCCCTAGACATTTGACTTAATTAGTTTTATTTTCTCACTCCAAGTATTCATTTTATTAAAATTAAATGAAACCTTCTTATCGTTCATTAGTATACATTTTTAACAACTTCCAATGTTAGTGTGATTGGTATTATTAAAAATTTTCCACTAGAAACTTCATATTATTCTCAATGAGATGTCCAATTTTTCCATCATCAAACAATATACCCTTTCAATTAATTACAATTCCCCATACTTTATTCCCTTTTCCAACATAATGGATCCACGAGTAAATTTTAAAATTATATTAGAAAAACATGTTCCATATCCTTCTCTATCCAGTTATCCAACAAAATTAAAAGTTTCCCATAATCATGGGATGTGTAGAAATTCCTTTATCTTCCAGAAATTGTTATATAAAATACAAATATTAACATCACAATTTCCAAAAAACATCAAGAGTATAATCATCCAACAAGTGAAGCTTTTTTAATATACTATACATCATTCACCATGAAACATTACTTTACCATGGAAAGGAATCATGTTATTGGATTAATTACACCTTATTTTACTAGAATATTTATAATTAGTAGTGAAATTCTACTCCCTTCCAATGATTTAATGAAATATAAAAATTTTAAAATCTTCCTTCTTGAGTTCACTTTGTGATCCTTAAATTCCTACTTGGAATTACCCTTCTTAATATAATTCCAACAAATAAGTTTTAGTTTTCTAGATTAACCATTACCCCTATCTTTAGACTTATTATCTGATTTATTATGACTTGTATCCCGATTGGGTGATTGTCCTTTACCTTCCACATAAAATGAATTTATATTAGTTTCTTGAACTTTAAATCATATAATATCCTCATTTAGGATTAATTTATTAACCTAATCAAACAATAAGCCATATTTTCCTCACAAATATCTGACAACAGTTAATGTTACCTCATAACTCTCCAACAATGGTTATATCAAATGAAATCCCCAGACATCTTCTGAAAATGTTATATTCACTTCTTAAATATGCACTCATATCATGTTAAAATAATTGACATGGTCTTCCACTAGCCTTCCTACTAAAAACCTCACACTAAACAACCTCCACATTATGAATAAATTATTCAAACTAGTAGGTTTTTCATATATGACAGTGAGTGCCTTCATTAGATCAACTGTAATTTTCTTTTCCTATATGTTAAAGACAAAATTTCTTCCATAATAAATCCTGATCAATCCACATTTTTTATGATTCAAATGATCTCATTTTACTTTATCCATTTTATATAGTTTTATTATTACTCAAAAAACATCCAAATCTTTTTTGATGAGATGATATTACATAGACATCCTCTAGAAACCATAACATGTTTTGTTAAACTTATCAACCCTAAATACACCATAACTAATTTCATTTCTTACCCTAACTGAAAAATCCTACTAAAAATTAAATAACTCCAAGGAAAGAGGTAATAAAGATACATAAGCCTATTAAGAGTATACCTGAGCCTTGAACCAGAGCTTTGAAACTAATTTTTCCAGATAAAGAATACCTGATGGTGAGTTCATTGAGTTACTTCACCGTAACTAGAATCCTTTGACCCACCACAATTTCAACCAATATATGTCACACACAACTAAACAAAAATCTTCTCCACTGATCTTATTGTACCAAATCTTAGGAAGCTAGAAGAACTATAAATCACAACACTAAGTCTACCAATATTTCACACTCAAATAAAAACCTACAAAAATGTTAAAAAAATGTAAACAATACTTTTATTTTACAAGGTTTGGATATTAATTCCTATATCCATGAGAAAAAATTCTACATTTCATTTAATCTCTAGAAGATACATGACTTTATTATCACTTATAAATTTACCACTTTATAAATCACTAAAATTATAGTCTTTGTAAGCCATATTTGTAGGTGGTCCCACCCCAATATTATTGAGAGGTTAAGTTAGTCATCTAATATCATTGAACTCTTACTTTTAAAGGGGTTCATATATTGAACACATATTATTATTTATATCCTATAACATTACTCATCCCAACTACTAATAACTAGTAGAAGAACATGTCACTCATTCCATTCAATTGATCAACTTTTACAACCCCATGATCTAGTGAACTAAAATATTGACTTACATCCATTAAAAATTACTAGCATATAACAAACATACTACAATTTTTAGTTTTTATACCACTGACTAAAACCTCAAATGTTGATAGATCTTCTAGATATTCTCTATATGGTTGATTTAATCAAAACATAGACATAAATATTCAGAAATATTAATAGTTAAACCTATTTTATGATCCCTATACCACCATTAAAGTTCACTAAATCATCATTGATTATCATGGGAATCTATGAGCCTCTAACTTATCAAAATAATATAATAAATTATAAATAATTAATATTTAATAATTTTTATTAATCCATAATTTGATTGATTTTAATAAACTCATTGAGGGGATCCAATATTATAGAAACCTATTCAATGGCATGTGGAAGAATCATATATGAATATATACTCCTATGGGAAAATGTCCAAGGACCTTTTTTTGAATCATTAGTAAATGTATCACAAAATTTCAAAAAATTAAAGAATAATTAACCATGAAAATTTCCTTCAGATAAATGGAATGTAACCGTGTGTGTTCCCTGCTACCTATCCCCATATATATATATATCTCAAATAAAATCCCAATCATTATGGTGTGATTCCACCTTTTTTTTGAAATAAAAATCCAATCCCTATTTGAGTTTCCACTAAATTAATGGAAAATGATGAAGAATGATAATTAATTAAGGGGATGAAATATTACCTTGATTTTGAAAAAAAATCATTTTAGATTCATTGGGTTTGGGGGATATAAGAAGGAGAGTAAGAGGTAGAGGAAGTGAAAACCTATCCCCCTATGTGTGGATTCCAAGGGAATAACCCTATTATGGGGTTCTTATTTTTAAGACAAGAAATTTTAATTCCCGCATTCATTTTTAAAGGATGTATGATATATTGTAGGTGCCTAATGGATATTAAACATGTACCTAGTAGACATTGGACACCCATTTTAGAGCTGCTATAAAGGAAATAGAATTTTGAGTTTGTTCCTCCACCCACTAGACACTCATCAGGTACTCCTGTCCCATTTACGGGGGTACCGGATGATGTCATCTACCTTATTGTATCATCAAAACACTCCTGAATTCATGAAAACTATATTAATCAATGATAAATTCTCTAAAATAATCTAAAATAATTTATAACCAAATAATATATCACTTGAACTATTAATATAATATCCAAATTAAAAACTTAAATAGCTCTAATTCTATTGGAGTATGGTTTTTAATTGATTCCACTAACACCTAACAATACAAGTCCTTAAAATCTATCTATTATTCTAATTATAACATGTAACCATGTGTATCTTTGGAAAATAATATTGGTCACTGATATCTGGATTCTACTTCCCATCTATTGGTATTCCACTAGTTCTTGTCAATTAATAACTATACCAAAAATAAAAAAGTAGTCTTTTCTTCATATTCCTCATGAATTGACACATTATATATTCAATTCCTTCCTTAAATAATGATCCCTAACCAATTTTTTGACATCACCACCAAACTCATGTAAAATAATTATATATAGTACCTTAATATATTGATTTCCTTTAATAAATAAACGGTCTATGCACAATATATCCACATAATGTTTTCTTTTTCAATTGTGTGTTGTTATAGGTGAAATCTAAATAGTACTCAATGCTAACATAAATCTAGAATGGTTGATATTACATATTTGTAGTTGACCCATAATCATTGATAGATACACTCAATCCTCCCATAATTATCAACATACACAATTAATAATATCTCTTGAGACTTTTTATATTACACAATGTCTAAATATTTTTGAAAGTCATAATACTATTCCATGAGTACAAACATTATCTTAGTTTGAGCACCACATTAGTCTAATTACAAAATTCCATAGCTATCTAACACACTAAATCATATGATTATTTCATATCAACATTAAAATTATGGTATCTACTACCAACCCATAATTTCAAATATGAATTCATTTAACAATTGAGGAAAAACCTTGACCACCACATATTTTGATTCATCATATACATTATTCTCAACATTTACAACTACTTTACCCAAAATAGGGTTGTAACTATAATAATACGATGATTCTCTCCCCACCATAGGATTTTCCATATCATTGATCAATGAGAACTAATAAACTTTGATTCTATAATTATATGGTAAGAATTACTCATGATCCATGTTGATTATAACCTAATATACCAATTCAAAGATCCCATCTCTTGGATCCGATGACATCATGGTACTTATATCCATCACTATACCATTTTTATAATGATCTATCACTATATCCACTAAATTCCAAGGAAAATACTTCAGGATCAAAAACATTCCAAGCTGCCACATGACTCTCACATTAAAACTCTTTTTAGAAACAAACTATCACTTTGAAAGTTCTATAATTCCAATAGATCCTAATTTAGCACTTTTGATACAATCTTGTGATTCATCATTAATTTCACTAAACTAATCAAGCTATATACATTCCAAAAAATTCATCAGTCACTTCATCATATTTTACATTCATCAAGAGTTTTCACTTAAATGAATATATAAGCATACCCTCTCAACTTAACAATGGTCCTCATGATCTCTTGAACAATCTATAACATGTATAAAGAGACCTCATCTATCACAGTAGTTATATCCTACAATACCAAATCTCTATTCGACCACCCTTAGAAAAGTTTCTAATCTAAATCAGAGAGTTAAGAGAGTTAATATATAAATCTCTTAAATATTACCCAATCAAGATGAGGTCTCCCACACCTATCCATTGGACATATCATACTTAATCACACCCCAAAATGTGATCATTACCCGAGTCGCATTAGAATCCCAAGTCATAAATCCAATAATTCAATGAAACTATTTAATCATAGACTTTATCATAGTCTTTATTTTGTAGAAATTCACCATCAACCTCCATCTGAAATGTCTGATAAGATATCAAATATCAATCAGTCCTAAGTGATCACTTGTCTCATAATCATGAGGTTTATCATAAGCATAATATTTCCAAAAATCATGTAATTCCTAGGAATTCATACTCTCTCATCCCAAAATAAATATAGAATATCATAAAAACTCTCACAATGGTGCATAAACAACACCATTTTCTATCAAATCCATTCATAATCTAGTATACTCTGTCATTCCACCCTGAAAGTCAACTATACTCATGTTAGCATGATTTTTACACCATCAATTATAATATAAAATACATAATTAATTATAATAACGTTCCTCCAATCCATTATAATTTAATTTATCACATAAAAAACATTTATTTTTTTCATTTCAATACATAAATTTAGAACCCAAATTTTTAGACTAATCACTTGATCAAATGTCTCCCATTTATCCTTCCCATCACACAAAGCATATACCCATGCTCTCATTATCTCAAGACATCCATGTTCTAAACCAACCCTCTAGGGATACCCTCAATCACATAACCATATCATAATATAATCTCTTGTTGGATGAATTTCCATCTATATTGGGTTGAAATTGGAAAATCACTCCACTATTTCACTAATTACCTCTACTCACACATCATGATTCAAATATCATTTACATTAGTCTCCCTTGAATAATGTATGGATCACACACCCCATATAGGGAATCACTCTTATTAAGAACATATAATCCCATCTCAAATAATTAAAGGCAATCTACATGCCAACACACCCATCTATGGTCTCTCATGCACATTAGGTTTTTATATACACATATTACCAAATTTAGGGTCATTATCATTATATCCCTGTGCATGTCACGTTTTCATGATTATTTAGAAATATTTATCTCAGAAGTTATTGTTGTTGGGTTTATTTAAGTAATGTACTACATATAAGTTATCCAGGAAAACACTAAATAAGTTACTATTAACATTTTTAATTACCAAATACTATTTAAAAAAACCATATTATGATCATTTAAAAGCATGAATATATGGTATGAACAAATTTTCCATGTATGATATATGTATGTACACTTATTTATACCCCAAGACAAGATAAAAATAATAAATCTCAACTAATGAAATTCATATTTTTTTAAAACATATCAATTATAACAATGATATTAAACCACCAGAATACCAAATCCTTAGTAACATTGATTTTTAACTATATTTGTTCTTATTAGATAAAAATATAACTTACATCTAAATTTTTGACCGATCATAGCTTCATATACATAGTCTGAAATGTTAAAACATATAAAACAAAACATTGATACTATTTTATAACATATTGACCTCAGTAACCATCCTAATAAACCAATATGGGGTACTACATACATTAGGCCTGCCTCCATATATACTAGAGTCTATTGACTAGAGACAATGGTCTGATAATATCTTGGGGGGAGGAATATATCCTTATTATCATCTTATATAATGATGGATAAATAACAATAAAATCTATAAACATGTACAACATTATATTAAAACATAAAGAATTATACCAATAACCATAAATAGTATCATACACTATGAAACAATAGAGTAATATTATATTTCTTTCTAATTATATATCAATAGATCACTCATTTAGTGAGTCTTATATAACGAACTAAAATAAATAAATAATAATAAATAAATCATGAGACACTGCTACTAGTTCTCAACCTTGACTCATAAAATTCTCTACATCTCCACCAAGATACTCTAACTTTCTCACCTATTGTAGATACCTTTTCTTAAACTCTATAGAAAACATATGTTCTTCACATCTTAGAGAAAATTTTGTCTGTAAGTATAAATATAGTATAACACCACCAATAGTGTATACAATTTTATCTATTTAATATATTCATGCATGTACAATGTGTGAATAAGATGATAAAATGTTATATATATCAATATTTAATGTCACCATAATATTACCAAGTTTCCCTAAATATTTACCCAATATCCTTTATCTAATGCTAATTTTCTATAGAATAATCAAATCCCAAATAATAAATGTGATAGATTTCCCAAATCTACAAGGGAACTACTTGGATCTAGGATAGTCTACGATGCTTATATTGATCTTATGATATAAAGTTGGTAGAGAACCTAATATAGTAATTCCACTTGGTATCATAGGTTGGAAAGATGAAAAAACCTGGATCAATTAAGACAAAACACTAGTCGAAAAAATTCCACATCCAAGGAATAACAAGTTGTTCCACTGGCTTAATAAATACTCAATCTAGGGGGGAATGCATCATAATAATAGCTATAAAAATATATAGTTTGAGGAAGAATATTTCATACCATGGGATGGAAACATTCCTAGTCTAGGTAAACCCTTTAATATCATTAATACATATGTGTTTCTGTCACTCTATCAAGTTCTGAATAACATTATAAACATGATCACATATAAATCAGGTTATCCATTAATCACATCAACACAAAATGTTAGGGATAATAATTTAAATAACAATCATGGTTGATTCCATACCCAATCCTATCTCTCTACTAATAACTTATCACCCATCATATGAAACATGTATGAACATCCCACCCATTTTTCCATTGATTACCCTACATCTATTTCATGAGTCACCTCCCATATATCAAATTAGTGTAAAATGATAACCTCTAACACATTTCATCCATATACTATAAAAGAAAACTGATTAATTGGAAGTTGAACCATTAGTATAAAATTAATAGAACTAGTTTTATTATCAATGTGGAAACCAATCAAGGGAAGATGATAAATTATAGATAAAGGGAGGCTAACTACGCAGCAGAAACTCTGGTCCACATGTGTAAACAAGAAGAGGAACTTTTATTTACAATAGTCTATACTTGATTTATATTTAGTGAAAGAGTATATTTCAATGGTATGCCCTTGGTCTGCATAATTTTCACCCTCCTTGAGGGGGATGGGTCCTTGCTTTGATTTGTCATCTTGAAAAAATCAATAAAAAACATCTTTCAGGTTCTGGTGAAATGGGTTCACAATAAATCAATTACTTGAGGCACTCAAAGATAAAATATCTAGGTAGAACAACATTATTCATCTCCCAGGACATCGATAGGTCACCAGAGTATTTAATTAGAATTTTAAACCCTCTACACATTCACTCCTCAATTCATCTCAAAATAATAACCTCGTTAGAGACACTATAATGAAAAAAATTTCAATGGGACATGAATGAGACCATCTCAATGATCTTAATAGGTCATACCTATTTCCCCACATGCCTTTATTCCCCACATACTCACATTTTGGTTGGTATCACTAATATACCCCCACTTTCTCATCATACAACACATGAAAATATATATAAAAGCTGTAAAACTAGGGACCACTTATCTTATATATGGATTTAACCCACTTTGATGTTTTTCTACATTTATTCAAGCTCACCAAATCATCATTCATCATCATGGGTGTTTATGATCCCCTAAGTCAAAAAGAAAATCAAATCAATTTCCAAAAATTTATTATTAATTATCATAATTAATTTAATGTCATGTTGATTTTAATAAACTCACCAAGTGACTAAAACTTGCTGAAAACCAATAAAATACAGTAAATATTTCATAGGCTTCTCAATGTACCTCTATAAGTTAAATCCCAAAAAATATTTTTGAGTCATTAGAAAATTTATCACAAAATTAGAAAAAACCCTGGATAATTAAGTAGGTGATTTATTATTAGTAAAATATTGGGTAAGTGTATTATTTACCTAGCCAAATCCACATATGTCTCTCCACTAAGAAATCCTCATCATTATGTTTCAATTTTTAAAATCATAAATGGAATAAGAAATTAAATCCCTAAATCAATTCCCATAAAAAAGGAAACCAAAGATGAAGGTTAACATAAAAATAACAGGATGGATTTACTTGAATCAATGAAACAAAAAATCCTCCATCCATCTTTCTCAAGGGATGAAGAAAGAGAGAAAGAGGAAGTGGATGGGTCAACCGCATTCAAGTGGCTGTCTAGAGAATTACCCTTGAGTGGTGTTATTATTTTTAAAATTTAATTTCCAGTTTTACCTCTCCATTTTAAAAATGTGTCTGGGATCTATTTGGAACCCATGTAGCATCCATGAAAGATCTGTTGCCCACCAACCACTTTTTTTAGAGTCACCAACTAACGAGTCTCTCATATAGTGGTTTTTTACCCAATGGAGATTCAATGAGATCTCAATGACACTCCAATTGATACTTGGTGGTATCTACTACAATATTACAACAACATTAACCTCTTGAATTCCCATAAACTATAACAATCACCAATAAATTCATGAAAGTCATCTGAAATCATCCATGACATAATGAAACATCAATCCAAATTCCAAAAAAAATGTAAAAATTAAAAATTAACCTTGCTTTAGTTCAACTAGAATCCGATCTCTCTCTGTTACACAAAATTATAATAGAATAGGTCATTATAAATATAATGTTTTTATTACCTGAATCTTGTAATAACTTGTTTTTGTAAAATTATACATCAATATAAAAGTACGGATGTATGACCATTAAATGGGGTAACTTAAATTAGTATGGACTGAGACAATTATAACCACATGACAAGAAACATTTTATGTGAGAATTAAAATTCATTATGGTTGTTCTTGATTTGAAGAGATGAAAATACTACCTATTTGCTGAGAGGTTCATGATGTATATATCATAAAAGTTTGAATCATATTTTCTCCCAATTGGATATTTAATTAAGACACTTAATGTGGGTTGACCATTGATTGATCCCTTTTATGAGTTCTCCTAAAATATTTTTACCTTAGAAATATAATATTGTATAATCCATGGATGCCTATTGAGGATATTTTCTTATTATATTAATGCTATTTTTTATATGTTTATTCAATTAAATATATATGAATGAGAATAATGGGGGATGAATTATGTGTGATTAAATTGAAAAAATTTAATTAATAATGAGTCTTTTATAAATAAAAGGAAAACAAAAGGAATATAATGAGATAACATTATATAATTCATGGTGGATTATCCAAAACCATTATCATTAATTTCCTATAATTAGTTTGATCTTATAATTAAATTGTTCTGTATGATAAATAAAAATTCATAAGAATCCACAAATGGTCTTATTTAAATGTTTTAAATCATTAAATTAAGACCACATTGTATGATCCATTTTTCAATGTGGAAATATTTATTCACAATTAACCACTAATTTTTTCAACTAAATCTCAAATTCCACTTTACTCACCTAAATATCAACTATGATTATAACTTGGTATAATGTGATTGTATATTTCTTTTATAAAGTTATTAAAGATTACTTTAACTATTAACCATTTTATTCCATCATATTTGAGTTGATTAATGATTCATATATATAAGATTAGGAATACTATAAAAAATAATTATTCATGAATAACATAAAATGACTACCAATATCATTCATGTAGAATTGAAATTTGAAAATAATATAGACATAAGAATCAAAAAAATCATATAAAAAAAGTCATGAAAAATTCACTAGAATACCTTCTAAGAATCAAATATGAAATACATAGCCTTTCACCTCTATGGATGAGAAATCCTTTTCCTCCTCTTCATTATCAAATTTAAACTTTCTAAAAATAAAAAACCAAATTTATAATCACTCTTTCTTCAATTTTCAAGTAATTTTATAAATATTTTTGTAATACTAAAAACATATTATTTATATTTTCTTGATAATACTCCATGGAACATTGAAACTTCTAGGAATTATCATTTCCTCTCAACTTAGCTTCCACTTTACATTCCTAGGAAACTCCTATAATTTAATTTTTTTGGGATCAATACTAGTATGCCATATTTCTTTAAAAAAATCCAATTTTATTAGATAATTATTATACATGGATTCCTTTTTATCAAGTCACGTAGATTTGAAACATGTAGAGTTTTAGATCATATGTATGGTTTAGTTTCAACAGTGTCTCAGTCTCCCTTCATATTATGGATTTTTCAGAATTAAGAATTTTAAAATATATAAAATATACACTTAGATATTTTTAAAATAGGATAATATGGTTTATAATTTGATTTAAAATGTTTATGATATAGAGATATTATAATTTCACTATACCTGCATTTATTTTACTAGTCCATGTCATATTACCAATATAGCCTATCATATTCTATGATAGTAATTCCTTTAAAGTGAATAAATTATTTATACTCACCCATTTATCCAATTATAAATAGTTATTCACCATTTTTATCTATTATATTTGGAGACACTATCTTGTTAAAATAGTGATATACAACTTAACTAATGATATCAATTATCATAAAAAATTACAGTCCATTATACATGATTTAATTCCTGGAAAAAACATCATGTATTCCTTTTGGTATCCTAATCTAATGAATAAATTCATTCCATAATATATGGTGTTGCTATTTTTTTTGTTGATATCCTATAAACCTTTGATCATATCCACCTATATGTCTATGTTATAAGATATGATATAACACCATTACTTTACTCTGAAAAAAATAATTATAATCAGTCTATGATATGTGTATATCATAAATATTGATTTCTCTAGTGTAATAGTATCACATATAGTCAGATGTGATATATTTATTCCCTAGTTGTATGGTTCTCAATGCTCACCAACACCACCAAATCATCAGTAGTGACTCACTTATTATGTAATGAAATACTCATATCATAAAAACATTATCTAGTTCTCCATTTGGAATTAGTCTTTAAAATTTTTCAATATAATCAATTATATAAAAATATTCATGTTATGAATGATGAAAACCTATATCACTGATGATGATTCCAAATTCCTTTATTCAAAGCTTCTATCATCTTAAACTCCTCACACTTCATATATGAAGAATCACCACCAAATATAGTTATGTTTATTAAAGTTCATTCAATCTATAATTTATACCCATTACCATTTGGTACTAACCCTATTAGAATATAACTTTGTTAACTCAAGGTAGTTTATGTTAATTTTTTCTCTTATTAAATACATGTACAATTTTATAGGTCTTTTATATATCTAATTTTGAATTAAATTAAGAAAATAATAAGTATCAATAAAAATAACTTCAAAAACAGTTTTTTCTAAAATACTGGTTAGTGGAAAATTTTGAAAATTAGAGGTTCAAAAATGGAGTTTGAATCATTAATAATAATGTGTGATATATAATTAATATTCATTGAAAATATTACGTATTCACATATAATTCAATGAATCCCCAAACATATTATCCTTTTATATTTATTTTTTTATTTCACATAATAGAACATCCATAATTATATTCATTCCTGATTTATATTTTCTTCTCTCAATATTTTTTAGATGAATCATAACTTGTTAATGATTTTGTGATTTTTTTCTAAAAAATAATAAGACAATGAAATTATTTGATAGCATGCAACTTCCTCTAAAGAATCCTGTGAAACAAACCTTCCTCTACAGTTATCTTTTATTAAAATCATGAAAATACTCAAGAATAGGGAAGGGTTGAATTTTATCATTTATTGTGTCACTTATAAGGGTATTCATGTTATATAAGGCTAAAAATAATTGTAAAATGTCATGTTGGATAAATGAGTTTTCAAAAAGAGTCTCAAAATCATTTACCTTTTTAATTTTAACATAGAACTAAATCATAAAATGTTTTGAATAATAAATTCAATAGGTTATAGATTTCATTTCATGATTTAAGACTATTAATAACAAGGAAATATTATTAAAATGAATAAGTCATAGACACCTATTAATTTATTAATTTTAACATTTTATAGTACTTATGTACTTGAATTTAACAATTGATCCAAATTAACATGGATTTTCAAATTTAAAATGGAGGATTAAAATTGTATTAAAAACCATGTAATAATTTATACATTCAAATAATTTATGATATATAGCATGAATTGATATTCAAACTAACAAAATAATTTAATTCTAGTCAATGAAAAAGATAAAAAATTATAAAAACAAATAAAATAAAAACAAATAAAGGTGAACTATTTACTTCCACTACACTTACTTGAGTAATATATTAATTGAACCTAATTGAAATACTAATAAGATTAATATAAGATAATTATAATGAAAATAAATAACTTGTTAGATCAATTTTATAGAACATCTTGATCTTGGATATTCACTATTGGAAACTCCTTTAAATTATTTATATAACACTTTAATATTTTACTATTTATAGTAAAAATATTTTTCTTGGAATTATCCCAAACTTGTATGATAAAAAAAGATATAATAAACTAATAACACATGTTATAATCCAAAAAGAATGAAATTTAAATCAATAAATCTTAATCCTTGATTAAATATATTAACCTTATTTCCATCAATAAACTCATACAAAATCAATTATTTATGTACTACTTTTTTCTTACATTTAAAAAACTTTTAATTTTCATATTAATTCCTTTTAATCAATTCTATTTTAATGAATTGATAATTCCTTCCTACAATTGTATAAAAAACTCACATTTCACTGCTTAATATCCCAATGATCACTATCTTCTTATTTAATAGTAAAGTGTAAGTCTTTCTTATAAACATATATAGATATATGAACTTATTGGTGTCTCGAATTCTATATTATAATCCCAAAAATAACCATCTAGATATTACTCTATTCTTTTATATTTTTTAGATAATATTCCCCTTAAAATAGTTTTAATCTATCTATTTGAATAATCATCTTGGAAATTAGTCTATGTATATTAAGGTATTGAATCCTTATTCTCAGCTCCATAATTCCTAAATAAAGGCATATTTTTTTTATATAAGTGATTTAATTTTTCACTTGTTGTAAATATTCATAATCCAAATCTGGAGAAAAAATATGATCTCAAAAACTTCACTACCACATGAGTTTCATACGTCCACATGAAATGGATTCAACCCATGTGGAAAGATATTCAAAAAACAAGAAAATTTACACTTAACCAAAATAATTTGGAAAAGTGTAAAATATAATTAATACCCTAGAATCTAATTTTTCAAAAAATAAAGAAATCCTAATGTGGAATTTCATTTTCATTAATATGTTTCTTATAAATTAAAATTGAGGAAAGTATTTACAATACTCATGTGAATCCTTAAAAGAATCACAACACATTCATAGATATTATATCGTTATTGATCTTTTTTGTGGACCAAAATTTTCTCTATAATACATTTCATGGAGAAAATTAACGACTAATGGTATCATATTGTCTAGAACACATTTCCAAAATCACATGATAACATCCAATATTCCACAAAATGGGTCATCCTATAAAATGTTTCTAGGAATATTATGTAATCTGGATGATAGATGTTTATTAAAGTAATGGGGTATATGAATTAGAACCATATATTTATTAATATAATATAAATAATGGAATTATAATTTTTACATCATGAATATTTTCATCTAGAAAAGTTTCCTTAATAGAATAAAAGTGTGATTATTTAATTACTATACTATTAGGAAATCTACTAATATAGTTACCTACTATTATTTTTTCCTTATCATATCCATTATTTAAATCTTAAACTTCTTGAAGAATTAAAATATATCTTATTAATCTAGGATTGTATTTTTTAAATCCTAAATATATCATGATCAATGAACCAAAAAACCATTGATCCCAAAAGGTATGATATAAATTGGTCTAGAGAAAACATAATGTATAAAAGATATTTATTATTTGTTTTCTAATTAAAAAATGAAGAATAAAATTTTATAGAAATATAATATATAATATGATATTTTTATCAACTCTCAGATACAAAAAAAACTCCAAAATAAAAGTCAGAGTCATTAATCATAAACTTAAACAGAATTTCACACATAGGTATACGAATGATGTATGGATTTCGGATATTCGTAATCAATTTACTAAAATTATTATTACACTAATCATAAAAAACAAAATTACTATTATTTTATAATAACCTTAATAAATGTAGGTAAATTTTATAAAACATATAATGAACCATTGAGAGATCCAAAATATCCTACAATTGTCCTTGCACATATCTTGAATCTGGGATAAGTTAAAAAAATATAATTTCAACCTTAAACATACCATATTTAATTATCCCCTTAGGAAAAACATGACCAAGAAAAATTCCTCTAAAAACATTTAAATATAACTTCTCATAGTTTGGACATGGTTGTTTTATATTAATTTTTAGAGATATAACCCATTATATAAAATAAAATCTCATAATAATACCTCTAAAGAGTTAATTCATCCATAATAACTTCCATAAATTCTTATATTAATTCATAAAAAATTATTAGTATTCACCTATTAAAAGTTACATAATAATTTCTTAACCAAAATGCATAATCTCATAGTAAAAAATTCCAATATGATATGTTACTATATTTTTTGTACTAATTCTAAAGGAAATTTGGATTTGTAAATATCCTTAATACCCTTAAAATAAATTATAATTTAAATTTACTAACAAACTATCATCAATTTCATCAATATAATTTAAATATTAATGGTCTTTTATTATCAGTTGTTTCAGATTCTTATAATCTCTATAAGATTTTAATTTTTATGTCCATTTTTTTGTAAATAACTCTCTAAATAAATTATTGTCCTCTAAAAATAAAATCTTCTTGGAAAAAATATTAATATTCTTACTCATACACTACATGAGATATAAAATATATGTTTTATAGTTAACAATGCGGATTCTTCTTTCTTTACTACCTTTAAAAGCATGGGATTTAATATCCACTAATTCTGCCTAACCTATTTAACAACCTACGCTAATAAAATATTATTCATACAAATAAATGGACTAATCTCTATAATTTTTTGAAAAGTTATTTCCTAAAAATTACTCATCCAACCTAATATATCAAATGATTTAGGTTTCTAGATATAAATAAAGATCTCATATAATAGTCAAACTTAGTTCTTAATCTTCTTCCAAAAAATAATATTTCATGTTTTAAAGAAACAGTTACAAATCCAAAGTGAATTGGAATCACCACTTCGTTCCATAGAAGAAATTAATTAAATTTAAATTAATACACATTCTTCAACCATGTCAGTTAAATTATTCTCTTAAAAAATTATTTCTCAAAAAAACTACTATCAATTAATTTATTAGATTGATCTGTGTCATCTATAAAATATTTAAAAAATCCATTTAACATAATATCATTATAATATAATAATGAATCCTCATCACTATAATTAGAAGTAAATTCATGAACACATTCACTATTATAAGATAATTAATCAATTCCAAAATCATTTAGTGAGGTTAATGACATGCATACCTAGGAAACATATCTATATAAAACCAATATATCATAATAAATTATAAATTTCAATGGTCTTATAATATATATTTCATTACTTAAAATATATTAAATTGAACTAATTCGACACCAAAAACTATTGATAGAGTTCCCTGATGTTCATTTATAACTATTTTTAGAGTCTTTAAAAGTGTTCTTCCAAGATGGAAGAATGATATAGGAATGGCCTAAAGATCCCTAGTGATCATGATCTACTTGACCAGCCTCGGAGCATTTACCTTCATGCTTATGCATCGAATCACACTAATAGTCTATGATAACTATATTATTGAAAGAAGATAAAGGCATGAGAGGAGGTAAAAGGTTTGTCAACATTATCTAGATTTTTGGGTGGATATTTTGCCTTCCTCAACAACAAGGTTCCATTACATTTCATAAGTAATGGTACAAAGTTTCAGGTTTTGGATTCAGATGAAGCAATTTTGGAATCAATAGAACTCAATAATAATTATTTTATCAAGAAAATTTCTTTATAAAAATGGATGAATCCCTAAAAATCTAAAAATCTTTTAGATTGGTTAGCCTCAATATATGGTTTCATTGATTTTATGTGTGTATCCATCAGCCATGGTTATTTCTACATTATCTTCCATTATATATAGAAGAAAGTGAGATAATGGGGTTGGGGTTTTCATAATTTGGAGAAATATATCTTATGGGTTCATGAATGGGATTTTAATTTCAACTTAAATGAGTTTAAAGATATATATTCACAATTCTGGATTAATATTCATGTATTAAATTGGGATTTCTTTCACACCAAAATATTGTTTGATATAGCCTATATGATAGGAACACCAATTAAAATGGACTTTTCTATTAAATTGGTTAGTTTAAGACACTTTGAAAGGGTGTTGGTGGAAGAAGATTTATGTTTACGTTTAATTGAAAAGGTGTTACACTCTCCACCTCAGGTGGATATTAATCTCAAAACTGAGTTTAAGAAAAAACAATTGTTATCTGATTCTTGTAAATTGATTTGATACATTAAATTTATCTTCAGGAGGGAGGTTTACTGTACCAAATGTAAGTAAAATGGCCATTATGTTCACCATTACCACATGAAAGAAGCAAATGTGAGTACACAGGATGATGAGGACACCAATGGTGTTGTTGTGAAGCCTCCTACTTTAAAAAATATGGACTCCTCTTCTGGACTGAATATTAATCAAACCTCTACGTCAATGAATTTGATCTCATCAAATGGTATTACTCATACAATTGTGGTGGACTTTGAAAATTACCAAGATAAGGGTTGTAAAATCATACCTATTTCTACTAATTACAATGGTATTGGCCTGCCTTCTTCTACTCAGATGATGGGTAAACCTATGATCTCATAAGATGAGTTAGAAGAAGATAATCCTAATACTGACACTAAATTTTATTCCAAAGATATTGTAACTAGAAACTTAAGCGATAAAAATGATGACAATGAATTGGAGGATATACTTAAAGATATGGAGGTATCTACATATGACACTATGGATCAACGTCTATTACGGGAACAAAAAATTATTTACTCTAAAAGAAAAAAAGAAAAAATGAAGTGGAAAGTTATCCAACACAAGTCCAAAATATTCCCTTCTCAAGTGGAAGGCAAGTTTACTCATATATATATTAATTATAAAGATCTTGTTTCTCATTGAATTTCTAGTTCTAACTCTATTTCATTAGAAAATTCACATACAGTGAATGTGATAAAGGATGGGCACTATCATCTATCTAGATAGATGAATCCAAATATGGACTGTGAGTATCCCTCTAACCTTTTTATCTAGTGTTTCAAGTGCTGATTTGAAACCTAGAAATGATTATACTCATGCTATGAGCAAGAAGGTTTCCCACCTTTTGGCATGTTAAATCACCTACCTCTAGTATGAAAGACTATGTATAGGCTAATTTAGTTGGTCCCCCTACTAATGGATTGAAACCCCCTATTTTTCAATCACTGAGTGCCTTAAATACTCTACAAGGACCTATTTTTCTTTCACTACCTATTCAATGTAAGTATACTAATTAATTTTTGACTCACATCAATCTAAAGGAGATAGATCCACAACTATACCTCCTCCTCTTTTTATTTTACATAATCAAGTTGTATTAGGATCTAATAAGATTTTAGGAACTGTGAGTTTGGTGAAATTCAAGATATATCTAAATATTACATGAGATTTAATATTGTTTAGCCTATAAAAACAAATTGATCATTGAAGGTTGGTACCCAAATCTACTTTGAGTTAATTTCATGAATAAGTAGCGAAGAGGATGATCCAAACAAGCATCATGTTGTTGAAGAAGAATATGAGACATGCCTTGGAATTCAAGACAATAAAGACTTTGTTGATGCAATACTTCTAGATGATGGAGATGGACCTTGGTTGCAGGACAAAACATAGAGATGAGGTATAAATCATTGTGGATGGGGTGGAAGTGCATGACATCATAGCATGAGTATGAGATCTCATGCTTCTTAATGACTTGTTTTTAGACCGAATTTAATTTTTTTTACGTTTTCCCATATGTACTTCTGTTTTTTAATAAAGGGGACTTTGTGCTATGCCTTAAAAAAGTGGCCTTACAAATATTAATGGTTCTTGGAATTATATTATATCATCGTATAAATCTAATGCATAAAATTAATCTAGAAAATCAAGGCTACTAATCCTTAAAAATATTTCTTCACAGAATTTAACTGGCCTAAAAGTGCTTCTTTTGGCTACCTGGATGACAATTACAGAGGTTTTTTAAAAGTTGGGGCCGAAGCCTCATTTATTATTAAAGAAAAGAAAAGACCTCTTTAACTGGGTAGATGGAGACCCATTACATAGACTTAAGGACCGATGGGAATTTATCCCATTACAAGTCCTGTAGGTCCATTTTTTTAGCCCAAAGCCCATTCTGTGAATAGTGCTGCTACAATACCCAAGCTGCAACAGTACTGCACGGTACCCGCACTGCTACAGTACTACATAGTACCCGCCACTGCTAGAGTACCCTTCTGCCACTATAGTACCCTACTGTAGCTATAGTGACCTATTTCTACTACAGTGCTCGTCGGTGCTATAGTGCTGCTGCTGCTATAGTACACTACAGTACCCTGCTCCCAATGTGTTTTGAACTCCCTTTTTTCATGTAGAATTAAGGGGTTCTTACCACTAATCCAAACCCCAACTACACATTTCCAGAGGTATTTTGGTCTCCAATATGAAATGATGAATAAAAATAATTTCAACCATATATTTATAAATTAAAATTGATATTATATAGAAACCTTGAACTTGAACTCTCCAATGGTATAATTTATTGTGAAATTACATGGATTATTTCAATTGATAGGTACATTTTGTTAAATATGAGTATATAAATTCCTTAGAAAGATAACTCTTTCACCTCCAATATGCTTCCTATTAGGATTACACATCTCTCTAAAAAGTTTTACATAGATGGGTATCTATTTAACAACATCAATTAATGCAATATTAACTAGAAATTTTATAAATTTACTCAATTATACATATCTAATTCACTTTTATTAGGTTTTTTATATATTTTTTGGAATGGTATAGAAATTTTTGGAACAAAAAAATCTTTCTACAATACTTTATTTGTATTCGATTCTCATTACCATTCTCATATTATTTTAAATTCACCATTAGAGGTAAATTTTTATTCATTTATAGAAATTTTAATGGTGGGTATTACAAAAATACATTTATTTAGGAATTTTTACCCATTGAATTTTTTTCCACTCCTTTGTGTGATAACACTCACAATACACCTACCTCTAGGATTCACTACCGATTATGAAGGTAATTTGTATAGATCCACAATTTTTCAATATTTTTATATCACTATACATCTATCCCATTTATGTCATCATATATTTTTTATTATAATATTATATTATTTAATTTTTTATTCTAATGATGGCTAAAATTTTCATATAGGTTATTGAAAAACTCTACCTTGTTTTTTTGAATGATCTATCTTTTTTAACTACTTTATTCCAATACATATTTTATTTTTTGATTATTGGTTTGGACTTAGAAAAACTTATATGGTTTCTCAGATGATATAGAACCATACCTATAATTGTTATCTGCCTAATATGAATTATATTTGGGTTATAGTTAATTATATCATTAATGTTTAGGGTGAAAATGAATTCCTTAAAACACAATAATAAAAGACTCTAGTGAATTCTATAATTATTGGAATTGATCCCTAAAATGAATTTATGAAGGATAGATTCCATAATTTATAGAAGATATAATAGTTAGAATATTTGTTTTTTAAAATTTTCCCATGGCCATGGCTATTCATTTCCCCAAATTATCTATCTTATCGTAGTGGTTATGTCAGTCAACTGAATCACTATTTGATTTGTATCATTACTAGATATAGGCTACTCATAAACTCCTTTAATATGAATCACTCTCACATGAACAAAATATTTATCATTATGTAAAATAATTTAAATTATATTCCTATCATTTATTAGAAATTTTACTACAAGTGATTCTCTAGCTAATACATCTATTTTACTCATGTACATGGGAACTGATCGCTTATAAAATACAAAATCAACTATTAGTCTCTAATTTAGTGATAGTGACAACTTGAATAAAATCATTTAAAACTATCCCAATAATAATTAAAAGTACTCTTTTGTTTATCTAATATAATATATTTCCTTTTTAATTCCAAAAATTTGGGATATAGGGAAGATTTGTTTTATGAAAATATCTTCAATGTAAGCTAATTCCCTATGAAAGTGTATGGAGAGTAAAAAAACCATTATTTATTCCAATTCATTTATGGAAAATGTAAATTATCTAATCATTATTTGTGCTTTTACTTCTAATTTTAGTTTCATATTTAGATATAATATTTGAAATTATTTTATGAGTTTATAAGGGTTTTCTCCTATGAAATAATGAAATTTTGGTAAAAGATGGATTAAAAATGATCTAAGAAAAAATAATTGTGTCACCTAATAATACTATAAACCTGATAAAAGGTGATCTAAATCGGGTGTAACCAATCCATTTAACTTTTTTAATCAAACATAAATTCTATTACTTCCTCATATTATATTTTAGGTGAATTTAATTATTGCTTTTTTTAAAATACGATACTAGATTTTTTAATTAAATATATTATTTAACCTATTTACAATCTATTAATGGTCTCCTAAGCCTTGAATTTTAATTATAGGATCTAATATCCATAATATAATATGGGAATATTTGTGTATTAAGTTCTTATTAATTATCTAAATATAACAAAAATTTATCAAATGATGAATTAATTATGACTTCCACAATGGACTTAAGAAAACCTACTAATAAAAGGCACCAAATATTGATAGAGCCTTATCAATAGGTATCCTAAAATAGTTTTTCCATGGAAATATATTATAGTGTAGATGAAGGCTGCTTCTCAAGGTGAATTTCCTTTTCGTTCAATTCACTCACCTTTTTTATGCTTTTAATCATTTTAACAAACATAAATGAGAAATATGCGTGATAAATTATTTGTAAATTAATAAATAAATAAATTAACTAATAATTAAAAAATTAAATAGAATAATTAAAAATTAAATAAAATAATATAATA
This sequence comes from Viscum album, assembly GCA_963277665.1. Lineage (NCBI taxonomy): Eukaryota > Viridiplantae > Streptophyta > Magnoliopsida > Santalales > Viscaceae > Viscum > Viscum album. The sequence continues at coordinate 642,096,543 of OY728161.1, forward strand.
GCAGTGAATTCTTAGTTTATTATCTCATTCCTTTAACCTTCATTTCCATAATTAATTTGTTCTTAATATTAATCTATTTAGTGAGACTAATGAATAACTATAAAAATTATTACATTATATTTGTTAATGATTTTGAATCAATAAATTATGACTATAGTACATGATATATTTTACAACATGAGAAGATTTATTCTTTAAAAACTACACTATGTTTCAACAGTATCACAAATTTGTTTTCCTCTCTCTACTTAAAAGGGAGAAAAGAATTTGTAATAATTCAATTCAAGATTACTCAAATAAAGTTATTGATTACCACCTCACTCATTAATATATTCATTACACTATGCTTTGGTTGATAAATGAGTAAGATAGATATGATCAATAATATAAAACAGAATTATTTATTGAAGAATAATATAAAATAACCACCATTACCAATTAAGAAAAATTATATTCTTAGAATAATATTAAAATAGTAAATAAATAATGTATGTGTAAAGGCTTAGAGAAAAATAATCAAACACTCTTTATGGAATGAAATAAAAAATTCATTGCCTTCCATATACAAAGATCATTATGCTTCCTCCTCCTCCACTTTGTTTGAAATTAACAATCCCAAAATCATAGTATGAAATCTAAATCTCTCTTTCCAATACCTTATCACCATTTTATATGAATAAGTGAAATGTAATATAAATCCTCTTAACTATTTCATGAAAATAATATACTTTTACTTAAACCATTTATAATTATTTATTGTAACAGAACTCATATTTGAATTTACATTCCTCAGACACTACTATAACTATGATTTCCATGGATCCAAATTATAATGAACAGTTAAAATAAAAATATTCATAAAAATTTGTGGTGATTCATAATTATCAAGCCACATTAATGTAAGGTAAATTTATATTTAATAGAGGCTCATTCCCCCTTCATATTCTGGATTCTTCTAAGTTATAAATGAATAAATAATTTGGGGTTTTACATGGAAATATTTACAACAGACTGGTGTTATTTGTGATTTGATTTTATTGGTTTATGATATAAATATATCATTTTTATTTCATGCATAAATATATTTTATCATCTTGTGTTATTTTTCTAATATATTTTATCTTAAACTAGTATATTAATTTCTTTAATTTTAATGGTATTATCTTACTCATAGACTCACCGAACATCAAAAAATTATACATAATTTAAATTTATCATAGATGGTAACATAAAGTTTTTACAATATATATAGTTATTTAGTAAACCATATGATATTAGATATCCTAGAGAATGATTGTCTACTATTATAACTTTAGTTCCTAAAAAATCATTATGTCATCCTTATGATATCTGAATCATAAGAAGGAATTCATGTTTTAATATAGGACATAACCAGTTATTATAAGTGTCATACATTAACTCTCCAATAATGTACACTAATATTTCTATGTCATATGACCTGATAAAACACTATTAATTAAAAATCCAAAAGCATCATAATTATTTTATGATATGGTTATATTGGGATACATAATTTCTTTTGTGCTTATGGTACGGTAAATCACTATTGATGATATACTAATTCCTCAGTTATAATCTTTACCATTCTCCTTAATATTTCATTTCCATATTTAATGGATCACTTTTTATTAAATGAAATATTCATATCATAAAGAATGTACCCAATTACCCTTTAAAAATCAGCTTCCCCATTATCTGATATATTCAATAATAGAAAAATATTCATGTCATGAATGGTGGAAAATTCTATCGTAGACAATGATATCAAAACTATTCATGTATGGGTTCAATTATTTTGATGATTTTCAATATTGGATAGTATGATATATATGTATTCAAACATAATCAAACTCCTTATTCTTATTTTTCACTTACATATCACCAGTTTCTCACTTATGAAACCTTAAAAATTCAAAATTCATTCATACTTGAGCAGTTTTTTATTTTGATCACACACATATAACATTTTTTATTGATTGAGTTTTATTTACATAGCTATGTTTTGCAATATTATTTCCACCATTTCTTTAAATACTACATATATGATATTTCAAATTTTATTTGATTAAAAATTAAACAATTTAATATTAAATCACTTCTTTACCAATAAATTATTATAAAAAATCATTTTTCAAGAATTATTTTAAAATCTGAAAACAATATTTGAAAACATTAAATTAAATTTTAAGATGAATTTATATATTAATTTCAAAATATATTATTAATATTAATGTTTGTAAAAAAATGAAATATTATATAATTTTTTGGGATTATTTATAATGAATTATTAACATAAAATATGTAAAAATATAGGTCTATAAAATATTTGTATTACATTGACATTTATTTTTCTTATACACAGGGAAAGGGGAATGTTGAAGTGAATACATTTTGTTCAATGTCTAAAACTAGTGGTTATAGAAGTAGAATTTCCATGGTAATTTATTATCTTGTTATAATATTTATATATCAAGATTTATAATGAGGTAAATCCTATGATATTTAATCATATTGATGTCAGTTATATGATTTTGTATCATAAAAATGAGAAGAAAGCATCATATTCTGAATGTAAGTGGAAATATATGACCTTAAATGGTAGAGACCATTTAAGGGATATATATAACTAGTGAAAGAACACTCTATTTATGTAGTAGATTAGTTTTTCACTCATGTTCGAAGGAATGGGTTATAAATGTTTTTAATAAATCTAGTTTGGAAAATTATCCATGAGCTACCGTAATGTATCATGAAATGAAGTAATGATTTTTATGGCTGTAAATTAAGAAGGATATAGTAAAAAATGCTTATCTAATTTTCAATTATCAATAAGCGATGGCCTAAAATTAGTGATTCATAAATTTATTTCATTCTTTACCTATATCAAAATATAAATGGGTGAATATTTCAAAATAATTTTTGATTGGTATATCATGTTCAATAAAAAATAATGATTTCATTTGAGTTTTTGTGGATCAACTTATGAAGTAAACATATTTAATACCCATTTGATAAAAAATTTCTATTTAATATTTAGAGATGTTTTATGCGTAATACATATTTATTCTATATAAGGTCATGAAATTTACCATATCATATTAGGATCCTTGTTTTATTTCATGTTTCTAGAACTATCTTCCAAATGCATAGGATACTTTGTTTAATATGTGTATAACATATCATTTTTAGATATATTGACAAACATAGTAGAAGATACAAGTTATAGAAGATATTATTAGATATTGTGTGTTAGATATTGGGGTATTGTGGGAGGAAAATATTCCATTGGTGTAATTTAATAAGAAATATTTCTATAAATAATTGAGTTATATGCCACATTTTGAAGAATTATATGGTATATCTTGTTGACCATCGAAATATTTAGGCAGGATAAGATATTAGGCTCTCCAAGGCATGTTATTATTAATATAATTCCTAATTTTATACTATTGAACAGTAAGAGAATGATGTTGTTTTAAATTTGGAAAAAAAATGTGTATTATTGATTATGATGCTAGGATTTAGTTTATAAAGATCAAGAAATATTTTAGGTTACAAATTGATTAGAATGTCAAATATGGGACCTTTTAATGCAGGTATTCTAGGTTTAAATGAATTTATAGACACTTGATATACAGTGGGAGAAATAGTAAAACATAGTCAATATCAAAATGAATAAATGAAAAACACAATAATAAAATAATAATTTTTTTTAAAAATGGTTCAAAATATTTAATCAAAATAAGATTAATTAATTAATGCAACCTTCAGTATCCCCTTATAGTGATAGTCACTAATGAATTGGTGTATCCTCATTCTACACAATTGATACTAGTCACTTCTAGAAGTGTTATCCCAATGAGGTTAAATACCATGGGGGGGGGGGGTGAATTAGGGTACGAAAAATTAAAACTTCCCCCACTTTAGATCATATTTTTTTTTCAAACAAGTCACTTTTCTCTCCCTTTCCTGTAGTAATTCTTGAGAAGAAATTAAATCATGCATGAGACACAACAATTTTACTTGGTTCACCCACACTAGGATACATCTAAGGAGAATTATAAGGCAATGTTCTTATATACCAAATTCACTAAAGCACATTGCTATTAAAAATTTTAGAGCAGACTCATTGTGACTCTAGGTTTACAACCAATCTTGAATTGAAATCTCAATTCTATCTCAACCAATATATACCCACTACTCCTTCAAGTGATTCTTCTTTTGATCACTTGAATCAATATGTTTTAAATATCATTGGGTGCATCATTAAGTTGTACTTTCATCTACTTGATGAATATCACTTTACCATAGATTTACATGGAAATCCCTCTTAGTTTACCTGAGATTTAAATTTTCAAAAACCCAATTTACAACCTTCCCAAAACTACCCAATGCATCAAAAGAATATAATATATTCATGAATCCCAAAAAAATCATGAAGCTCACCACTTTCACGAATATCACATATAATTATCTATGATTCCACCTTTCAAAAATTTCACTTAACCTTCAAAGAGTTAAACACTTCGTGAATATCACTTAGTCTTCATGAACTCCCTTTCTACATGAAACAAATGATCTTATAAAAACCTCTACACAAGAAAAATCCTTCACGAATGACCTTCATGATTTCGAAGCCTTTGGATTTTTGTTAAGGAATTCTTTCTCAAATGAGGGGGTAGACCCCTATTTATATATATTTACTCCATTTCACTAAGCTTTCAACCTCACCAACACCGTTTTGTGTTGCTCTACTATATTGTTCATGAACCTCTCTATCTTTATGATGATTTTGGAAAATTATACAATTCATGAAACTTATTATAGTTGTGTAGATTACCACCAACCCTTCAAGCTTATCCCTCTTTCCTGAAGCTCCACACCTTCACAAAACACTGATATTTCAGGAAGAACCAGAACTTTTTGAAACACAAAATCTTCAAAAAATCCACACATTTGGCATATTTTTATAAGGAATCCCTAGAAATATAACTTTCATAATGTTTGAGACTCCCTTTAAATTTTGGACCATTTTTTTCAAACACTAGGAAATGACACCACCTTGTATGTGAAACTTTACATACCACCTCTAGAGCATCCATTCCTTTTTCATGGGTCTTTTTCAATATACCTTATCAAAAACCATGCTAGAACTCCACAATTTACCTTTTCCACCTTCTTTTTCAACAAACAAAATTAACTAAAAACCATGCAATGTTACATTGAGGGATTTTTCCCAGCATTATCCCCCTTTGGGGTTGTTGACAACTCTTCACCTTAGTGATAACACTTTAAAGATTCTTCCATATTAAACACAAATTTTCTTCTTTTTGATTCTGTATAGTGATCAAATATTTACCCAACACACACTATAAAACCACATGATCCATGATTTACATGAGAAACAAGAGTAGCATGAAAAGATCAACAATGCAATACTTCATTACCAAAACAGTCAACAGATTTCATCGCAAACCTCATATTTCGTGATATATATACTTTGACTGATAATCTTTAGTATCATCAAATTTAAAACTCCCATGCCTCACTACTCCCTCGATCATATTTTCCCCTGTCTTAATCATAATATTTTCTCCCACTTTTTTAATAAACCCAAACGTCCCTCCTCTGTGTATGAAAAATTATAATGAACACTCATTGACACAATAGGTAAAAACACAACATAGCTCAGGAATAGGGGGTCCAAAATACAAGCCTTTTCATGTGTGGGAGTCTAATGAGATCTAAGAGATAGTTAATGATTCTCAAATACCTCTTTGGTTTAAGAATTCATTAGAATGTATGTAACATGTAGTTCTGTAGGTATATAATCCAACTTCACAATCCCATTCTCCACCTTCACCTTGATAAAATTTTACTTTATTTAAATGCGCTTTATCCATGAGTGATGTACTAGATTTTTTCTAAGATTTATAGAACTTGAATTATTTTAATGGATTCAGATCAGAGACTTCAATTCAACTCACATATCATTAATCTACTACTTCATCAATAATAACTACATGAAATCTTGAGTAGTTATGATATGTTCACCTTTTGTAGTGCTCAGTGAAATAAAACATTATTTATTAATTATCCAAGAAATACACAATCTTCCAAGGTAGAATACACCACTGAATATTGAATTTTTATCATCTTTTGATTTTGCCAAATTTTCATCTGTATAGCCCAATAACTTCGATTGAGATTTATCTTTGTACAATAAACCGAAATCCATAGCACCCTTGATATATTGAATTTTTATTTTAACTATAAGAAAGTGGGTTTTTTGGATTTTTTAATACTATGATACTAATGATCTGCCTATATTCTAGGGAATTAACCAAACTTCCTTAATCATATCATGATAGTTTTATCTGGGTAACCACCATAGTGATCATATACTTGGAAATATTCATTCCAAACATTCTCAAAACCTCCTTGGAATATTTGGAATGAGAACTAAATGTTCTATTCCTTCCTCATGTCACCTGTAAACTAAGAAAAAATGAATTTTCACTAATAATTGACATTATTAATTCACTATTCACGAATTCAATGATCTAATTTCATTACACTTTATCTGATCCACTAAATATTATGTTGTCGACCTACAAAATCACAATTGTCCATTGATTGCTGTCATTTTGACATAAATATTATAATCAACTCCACCACATTGAAAACATAGCTTTTTCAGAAACTGATCAAGTATTGAATACCAAGCTCTTAGTGCTTACTTCAACCCATATAGGGCCTTCCTTGGCCTGAAAACTTTTTTACCATATTTATGAATTATAAAACCATATGGATACACAATATACACCACTTCATCCAAAACCCAATTTAGAAACACTAACTTGACATCCATCTAGAAACCTTTGAACAATATTTTCACTACTATGGCCAAGAATAATCTAATAGTATATATCCTTGCAATAGGTGAAAAAGTTTCATTACCATACATACCCTCATTATGGGAGTACCCTTTTCATACTAATTTTTATTTTTTTGAATTGTTGTGTTGTTTTCATTCATCTTCTTGAAAAAGGCCCTTTTGGTCCTAATGAAATTCTTATCTATTGGTCTCAAAATAATCTCCCATATTTGATTCTTCTCAATTTTCCATGCTCTTCATTCATGTCCTGAACCTAGGTATCGTCTTCAATTTCTTCTTTAAAATATTTAGGATCTATGTGAGATATTAAGTGTGATTGCTCTAAATACTTCATTATCCATGTATGAACTAACATTTCTTGATCAACAATATTGTTTTGACTGTTAATTTCAGCTCAAATCTTATGATTTCATGAAAATATAGATTTGAATTCCTCATAATCATCATCTTTATATTCTTCTAAATCAGAATCTACCACTTCTAAAAACTTTATGTTTCTTGTATCCTTATAGCTGTCATCAAGAAACTAATCACTACATTGTTGAATATTATATTCTTTCTATACTACAATGGCATCATTAATTTTAACTACTTTTTATATCCTACTGTTGAAACATTTATGTGGATTTATTTTTGTTGAATATCCAAGGAATATCCCCTAATCTACCTGATATTAAAATTTAATTTGTTTGTCATTATTGAGAATAAAACACATACTTCTAAATATTTGAAAGTATTTAAATGTTGTATTATTTTCATACCACATATCATATAGTGTCTTTTCTTCATAAAGAAACAATAAATTTCTATTGGATATATAAACTGAAGATGAGACTGCTTACTTCCATAATTTCCATAGTAGGTCCTTTTCAATAAGCATTATTCTAAAAATATTATTTATGATCTGATTTAACATCTCAAAACTCCATTTTGTTGAGGAGTTCCCACTACCAAAACTTGATGCCTTATCGCATGTTTCCAGAGATAATATTCTGCTTGATAGTTTATGAATTATGTACCTTTATCAGTATGAAACTTCAGAATCTTCTATCCAAGCATCATTTCAGATTCCATACGATATTTTTTTTATGCAAAATAACATGTCATAATTCTAGGAAATTAAAAATACCAATGAGATACTAATGAAATCATCAATTAAAAGAACATAATACCTCTTCCCATCAATGGATCTTGGTGAGATAGGTCCACACACATCGGTATACCACAATTCAAGTAATTTGGTTGAATTTTATTCTTTTTTCCTTGTACATATTTCTAATATTCTCTACTTGTTTACAAACATAAAATGTGTGAGTATGATCACATGATCGCTTGGGGAGATCTCAAGAAACATCACATTTTAGATGATCTTCCAGAGATATTTTCCATGTATGGATAATCCTTTTATGAAACTACCAGTTTTTTTCCACTCTATATATAAAGTGCATATCTTCTTATCCACTCACAAGGTAGATATTCTCCATCATGCGCTTTCCCTTTAAAACAACTTTATCATATTTTCCTTTTATTATACAATATTTCTTATTAAAGCTTATAGAATTAACCAAATAACAGAGTTGGGTAACAATTATCATGTTGTGAATGAGACATTTGACAACCAATACATTAGAATGTCTCATATATTTGCCCCCAAATTTTTATTTTCCCAATCCAAATTTTTTTATGCCTTCATCATTTACAGATATGAAAACACCCTCCATGTCATATTTAATTCATTTAATAAGATCCTTATTTACCTTTATGTTGTATGTGAATCTACTATTGATGATCCATGCACCATCATGATTTGATTATCTAAGGGTAATCTCTCAAACCCTAGTATGCTCATATCTTTCATTTTTGATCCATGTCATTGAATTCATGCCATTTATGGATTGATAATCATGATTCTACTTAGAGTATGATGGAACAACTTCATCTTACAGATCATAAAATTGATTTTTCATTTTCAAAACATTTGATGACACATTGATCTCATGCTTATGGATGCTTTCAGTCTAATTCGAAGCATCAATCTACATTGTTGATGGGAAATATCTGGCCATGTGTTCAAATCCTCTTCACAAGAAATAGTGACTATCAAAATCATTCCTTGAATACTTAACTCTATATGTCTGTATTTTTTGATCTTATCACCTTTGATATATTTTTTCTTTGTTACATAAAGTTTTAGAATATCCCAGGTTTCCAAAATAATTAATACTAATACATGGTGTATTCCTATACATTTTTGTAGGAATGGTTATTGCTTGGATTTTATGATTCTTTTGATTATGATTTGTACCCAAATAAATTTTTAATATTAGATTGGGTGACTAAAATTTGACATCAATCACCATAGATTTTTGTTTTCGATCAATCCATATACCGACTTTTTCATCTGGATATTCCTATTGATTCTTTATTATTAAAACTCTATTCTCCATTTTCAACTTTTTTGTTTCTTGAGTGATCTTCTTTCTTGATGTCATACTAGGAGTCAAGAGTCTCTCCTTATCCTCTAATTTTATTCATTGTTAGATAAATTACAATTCATGTTCTTTGATATGTTTGATTTGATATTTTTTCGTGTTATTCGATCCATCAATCGATCATTTATATTCTTCATATTTAAGCTTGTAATCAACTAAATTTTATGAGTTATCTAGTATTTAAGGCTTTATATATTAAATTTCTTCCATAAAAGCATACTTATATTCTACCTACTTCTATATATAGAGTTTGGAATCATGAACCAGTCTGTTGTATTTCATTATTTTTTTCTCTCCAGAAATCTATCTTCTCAATAGTATATTCTAATTCATCATGGATATCAACTCTTCCTTTAACTTCTTCTTCATAATTATCACTTTCCAACCATTTCTGGGAGCTACCACAAACTACCACCATAGAATTTCCCCATGATCCTTACAGTTCCCCATCTATGTAGCCTCAAATTACCTTGAGCTATTAATTTTTTATAAAAGGAGATTCTTATTTTTAATGAAATTTCAATTAAAAATTTTCTTACCTTTAACATAGGATGAGGACTTATTTATGGAAATTTTGGATTTATCCAAATTATCTTCTTTAAAATTTTTGGGTAACCTTTCTAAATTATATCCAAAATTTGAAAATCAAAATCAAGTGAGTGATAGTTTCCATTTGAACTTTCATTTTACTATTTATTGATTTGAGGAAAGTAATAATATGACCTCATCTTTATCTTCTGCTTCCTAGACATCTTCGATAGTGAACTTATTTAGGGACTTGAACTCCAATTATTTGGACTTCCCTTTTTCTAAAGACTCTATATCTTCATTTATCATCTAATATGAAACAAGAATAATGTGCAAGCTATCCAGTGTCAGCTCCTTTAGATCTATATATTCCAAAACAGAGAATTTAAAATTGAACCAATGTGGACATCTTACCAAGATGAACATAATGATCTTTATATATTTAATAGTTTATCTGATACCACACACGTCTTCCATAACAATTTTCACCTAGTCAAATAACACATGTACATACTCATTGGGGTTCATTATCAGATCCTTATATTTTTTCCACTGGACCTTTAATTTTCATTCTTTGACTTTCGAATCACCTTCATAGATATTTAACAATTTTTCCCACATGGAATGCATTGAATTACATGAAATCACTATCATGTACATTTCATTGGAAAATGATCCCCCAAACTCATTTTATAATCTAGTGTCAACATCAAATTCCCTTCAGTTAGCTTCTAATAAAGCACCACTATCCACACAAACTAAAATACCATGCACTATTGCTATATAGACATCCATTACTAAAGATAAGAAGTTGTTACTCATCCAATACTTCTATATCTAAAAGTTGTTTCCATCAAATATTAGAATCACTTTATGATTGAAAATCACCATTTAACTCTTTTAGATAGAAACACTATTATTAACCTTACCCTATGATACCAATTGTTATCCCAACAAGGTGAAATAACCAGGGGTTGAATCAAAGTATGATAGATTAAAACTACTACCCCTTTAGATCTTTTTTTGTTGTAAAAAAAACACTTTTATGTCCCTTTATCATAGCAATGTAAGATCATAAATGAAATAATTCCCAAGAAACATAAAATTTACTTGATTCACCCACACTGGGATACATACAAGGAGAATACAGAGGCAATGTTCCTCTGTAACAAATCCATAAAATTTCACTTCTATTAAGAGGTTTAGAGCAGAATTGCTCTCCCTCCTAGTTTACAACCAATCAAAATTCGAAATCTAGCCTCTCTCTCAACTAAATTGTGCTCACTACTCCTTCATATGATTCTTATTTTGATCACTTGAGTCAATATTTTTTACACCTCATTTGGTGCATCATTAAGTTATACATTCATCTACTTAATGAACACCACTTTACCAAATTTTTTTTTAGAAATCCATTATTGTTCCCATGAGATTTACTTTTGTGAAAAACCACTTTCCAAAATTTTCAAAAATGTAAAATTACTCACAATAATATATTTCTTTCATGAACCACCCAACATTGGCAAAGATTTCAACTTTCAAAAATCTCACACAACATTTGAGAAGCTCCCTCATTTCACAAAGTTCACTTAGCCTTCATGAATATAAACACTGTAATGCCCCCTGACTTTACGAGAATTATTATTTTTAATTTCTTTGATGTCTTGTGTTGTACGCTACAAAAAGATTAGATATCACTATACACCAAACTGTATTAGCTTGTAGTATACGCAAACACTATTCTTGGCTTGTGTTGTACACAAGAGCGACCTTCCTCGATAACGTGTGTTGTATGCAATACCGAGTTTCACTAAACCATGATATATCATTATAATATTATGAACAAGACATTATGAATAGTACTTACTGAATTTTGAATTTTATAACATTATAATTCATCTTACACATTTTATATAATGATATATGAAAACAACATCAATTTTTTGATAAAAGAAGTATTTTTTTTTAAAATGCAAGTTTACCGCCTTTTGATGGCACATCCATTTTAAATATAACTTTTGACAAGTTTATAAGGTAAATTTTACAAAATAAACATCTTATTTTGAATCAGGATATAAAAATTTACATTAATTTTTGATACTTTTCTGACAACTTTCATATTTTAATGAATAGTAAAAATACACTAAATTTTAATTAAAAACAACTTTTTTCATCAAGATAATGTATATGGTTAAATTATAATAGTAAATTATTTTAAAGTATAAATAGAATATATTATTAACATTTTATATAATTTATTTCATTAGCATTAATTTTACATTGAATTCATAGGTAAAAACATTTCAATCTTTGATAATGTTTTAACTTTTAAAACCCGTTTTCTTAACAACGGGATAAATTTTAAGTAAATTACTAGAACTTATGTGTTTTGAATTTTAAAAAATGGATTCCATATTTGGATTCATTGGGTCTAAATTATGTTAATAGGTTACTTTTACTTTTTTGATATTAGGAATAGTAACTACGGTAATTTTTATTTACTACAGTTAAAGGTAAATCAGGTAATTGAGGGTAAAAATAGGATTATAAAATCAGTATAAGACCTGAAAAAATTCTATTGGATGAATAAAGGTCGACCCATATCACTTAAGGGTCAGAATAGATAAATTTCAGGGAATTTTGACCCTAAAAATGATATAATTATAATTAAAACCCAAGAAAGTGACAACATGTCACTCTCTTATATCTTATAAGTGTAATAATTGTACTTTAGTGATAAAACTCATAAAACTTAAATAAATAAATATTATCAATAAATATAATAAAATTATCTAAATCAGGAGAATTTATTTATAATTTTTAGGGATTAAATAGTTATCATTAATGATGACACGATAGTGATGTAGAAATTATTTTATTGATTTAAATATCAAATAAATGGTTTTAAAAATATTAAAATAAATATTATATAAACTAATTAATGTTCTCCACAAATTTTCTAGATGAATATGACATGTTATGAGTCTATTAAGTATTTTTTTGAATATATCCTCTATGTGGATTTTATTTAAATTCAAATAAATTAATAGTGTCAAAATTGACACTATTGTTATTTTATAAAAATAACACATTATAAAATTTGTTTAAAAATCACAAAAATATTTAAAAATTATAAATTTAAATTTATATGGTCTAAAATGTCATAAAGTATCTAATTATGGAAAAATCACAAAACATAAGTAATTATTTATAACAATTTAAAATTTAGAATATTATTACCACAAATAAAATTAAATAGATTAAATAAGGATAAATCAAGTTGATAAGGTTTAAAATAAATTCCCAAAATTTCTAAATTTTATTTTCTAATGATATTACAACCCTATCTCATCTCATTTTTGGATTTGAGTCATTTTTGGAGTTTTTTATCTAGTTTTTGGGTTTATTATAAATTAATATTTTAGAGGTTTCCAAAAGTTCCCCTATCTTTGCATATAAAAGGGCACCTCCTACCTCTCCTCTTCACAACACATTGATCCTTCAAGCTCAGAAAACCGCTGCCTATTTATCTTCTCCACTTCCCTAGAAACGTACTATAGGTTATGGTCTTCTTCAAAGACCAACTTTAGTGCCCTAAGAGGAGGTTTAGTAGAGGCGCGCCGAAGAAGAGGTAATATCCTATACCGATTATTTCAAATTCATTTCTTCTTCTACTTACTCTTATTTTGTTGTTTCTTAATAAAGAAATAATAATAGTATCACTCATATATTGATATGTTTTTATAAATTTTAACCAAACCTATTTCACCTTCAATCCATCCTATGGAAAACGAAATCACCGCGCGTGCGTACGAACGGAATACTGTCTCAACGCCGTGGTGTAATATGTTTTTCCACCACCACCTTACATGTATGGGTATTATGGTGTAAAGAATAACTATATATGGTTATTATAACATGATACTAATTTTGAGATATTATATCATCCAATCTAATTCAATTCAATAATAATTGGAACGATATCATTGCTCATGCGTACGTACGGATTACCGTCTCCACAACGCGATGAGATTCTTTCTCCAAGTTAACCATTAAAGAGTGATTATAAAGTATATATAATAAACAATCATGAAATATATGACATATAAATGATATTTTATTTATGTATATGTTATTTAATAACTTCCATTCTATTTAATAAGGAAACAAAAAAAGTGTTCATGCGTACGTATGGCCTTCCATCTCCATGAACGATGTATTTCTTTCCATTTATAGATCTATTATATATATGAATATTCTGACTATATATTATATATAAATCATGTTTTACATTATTAAAGTAATTAATCATGATCTAAGTAATCATATGAATAATTACCAGTCAAAACACGGAAAATAAATGAAACGATTTTACCCAAAACGATGGATTAACATGAAATTGACAAATGAACGAGTAATATAAACTCATAAGTGAATCATATATGATATCATAAATATTATTATAGTTCTATTAAATGTTAATAATATGTTTAAACCCACTATACAGGCATCTCAGACACAAATGGAAGAAATTGGACATAAGGTAAGGGATAATTTTTCAATATCAATTTTATCCGGGATTTCTTATACGTAAGTATTTACTGGGGTTATATTTTTCATCCATGTCCATAAAAATGTTTTCATAAAGTTTTTAATATTCTTCCGTGTATTTTTAAAGTCATGTTCACCCCGTTTTTACTTTTACTTTGTGTGATGGAAGGAATCTTTCTTTTTTTTACCATACGTTGTAATTTTTGATTTTTCCGTTAAAAGTACAGGGAGAATGTTTTTTTAACTTATACGGCATGAATTGATTTTTATAGTTTCATAATGCCTTCTTTACATGAAGATTTCTCTAAAATATTTCATGGTTATTTTCAAGAAAATTATTTTCTTTTAAAATTGAATGAAATTTTGTGAAATGAAAATGATTTTAAAGAAGAAAGGTTATTTTCCTCAAAAATTCATTTCAAGTGTTTTATTAAAAATATTTTCAATTGAAGACAAAATTATTTAGTATGTTTATGTTTCAATTATAATGTCTCAATTATTTACATGGTTTTATTTTTATTATGATGAAATGTTATCCATTTATTTTATATGGATTATTTCATGATGGGATGATGCTTATGAAACCCATTTTATTCTTTGGGTTATGATGAATGATTTATGATTGTTTTGTGGCACATGTAAGAATCATTTAAATATGAGATGGGTGGGACCTATATCTCCCTAAAATTCATTGGTTAAATATTTATATCTCATGATATAGACATGGATGGAATGGAAAATGAATCCGGTTCAGTAATATAGGACTGGAATGGAACGTAAACCTGATTCAGTAATGGAATTTGTCCACTATGATGGTCTTGGCAGCAATGCCTTGGCTACTATGGAAATCATATCATGTGATTAATGGTTTTCCACAATTACATGTTTTATTCCCATGCTATTTTATCATGGTTAATGTTCCTTTATGAACTATTCCTTATGCACTGCCAAGATTTATGTCATTACTCATGATTTTGATGTTTCATGTTCATGTTATTACATTCAAATGTTTAGGGATTGTTTTATGTTCTCCATGTTTACCCTTACTGAGCATTTGAGCTCACCATTTTTATGTTTTCTTTCCTTAGGATATAAAGAAAGGTTTTAGGTAAGAAAACCAAAGGGGAAGATCTTTATGGGAGATGTTGAAGATCTTTCACCAGGATTAAAAGATTATGTTATGAGTTTCCAAAGACACTAAACTAATACGATATTTGGGCATCTATTTTTGTCATGTATTAAGTATTCTGCAAAATTAATGTAATGTCTATGTACATCAAGCTTTGGGTCTTTATAGTTGGTATTAGAGCGAAGGTTTAGTTAACCTTTGAAAACTAGGATACAAAAACATTAGTGAAATTCGTAGAGATATTACTAAGGTATGTCTATGGATGTCTCTAAGGTTAAGTATAATTATAGGTTATAGTCCTAGAATTACGTTAACGATCTTAGAATTAAACCTAATATTTTTTATATTGAAGGTACTCCCCCTTTATTATGATGTTTTCCTAGCATGATTTTTGACTCTCACACTATTCCTTTTGGGTTTTAGATCATGGATAGAACCAGAAGGAACCGTGTTGATCAATGTAATGGACAATGAAATGATTTTCCTCCTGAACAAACCAATGTTATGGGAGATGGAGTGAAAAATCATATTTCTATACTTATACAAGCTATGAATAATTCTGGACTTCCAAATGAATAGAGAAAGGAACAATATTCTATTGAGTCCTTCAGGAGGCAACGTCCACATTCTTTCAATGGGTCTTATGATCCCCTTATTGTTGAGCAATGGATCGGTACCATTGAGAAGATATTTTCCATACATCATTGTTCAAAACATGAAAAAGTTATTTTAACTGTTTACCATTTAGAAGTTGAAGCTGACCAGTGGTGGACTATAATTAAGAATATAAGGCCCCAAGATGAAATTGAATACATGGAATGGGATGAGTTCAAGAACTTATTTTTCAATAAGTACTTTCATCGTATTCTTCAAAAAAAGATGGAAAAGGAGATCCATGATCTTAAGAAAAAGGATGATGAATCTGTTGGTATATACAAATCAAATTTTATAAGGCTTTCAAGGTATGAATATGGATTTAGCATCCAAACTGATCGTAAAGTTGATCAATTCTTTAGTGGCTTAAAACCAAGTCTTCAAAGGGCATTAGCTATAAGAGACTTCAGTAGCTATAAAGAAATTGTGCATTGTGCTATCAAGGTAGAAATGGAAGTTGGTGTTACATATCAATCTCATGGTTTTGACAAGAAACATAAGAAGGAGTTCAAGGAAAAATCTCAGAACAATGGTGAAAAGAAGATGAATGTTTCTTTATGCTCAACGTGTGGAAAGAAGCATGGTGGAGATTGTCTAAAAGGTACTATAAATGTTTAAAGTGTAGAAAATAAGGTCATCGAGTAGCTGAGTGCTGAAGTAATGGGAAAAAGGTTTCTAATGATGTGAATAGAGAAAAGACTATAGAGAACGCTCCACCAACCCTTCAATGCTTCAAGTTCAAGGAAATGGGGCATTATGGTAATCAATGACCTAATCCAAGGGTTAATGATGATCGACGTGAGCAACCTATTAAGGAAAAGGACAAAGGGAAGTCACATGCTATCACTACTGGTGATTTTGAATATGACAACGAAGTGGTGGAATGATTATGTGTTCATGTAATGAGATTCCAAAATAGTGTTGTGGAATCTCATTTATAGTATTATGGAATATTGGAGTATCTATGTATTGGTTTTCAATAATTTTATGGTACCGGTAACCATGAAAAGTGATTAAAATATTTTTGGAAAGTAGATGATATGCACATAATTAAGGGATAAAGAGATAATGAAATGTTTGATAGAATTAATGAGCTCATATAAGGACAAAGTGATATCATGGTTTGAGTATATAGAAATTTTAAGATTTTGGTATGTGGAAAGAGTTGAATTTTGACAGCATTCATGTTTTCACAAAGATTCTACGGTAATTTTTATTTCAAGAAAATACATGATTAAGGTAGTCACATGTTTGGAATGTGACCAGCAAGATATATCTTATGATATATGGGGGATAAATGATGGCATTCACATGCTTGGTTGATGAAATTTCTAGTAATCGTTTTCTTTATACTATGAGATTGGATAGAAGTATTTTGGATAAGCCTAAAGATTTGAAATGGATTATGTTAGACATAAGATAATATTTTTTAAGGATAGAACCTTTTTTCAATAATATTTCTGGAATGTTATAATAGTGTAGTTTTAGAAAAAGGACAACCTACAGGACGAACAACAACCCGTCGCGTCGGACAGGGTTACAGGAATCGAACCCACAATCAAAGTGCGACAAGCCTTTATCACCTATCACTAGACTATAGGAAGTCCCTGGTTAGTAGAAAGTAGTTTTATTTTATTAAGAGGTATGATAGATGATGTATAAGTCCATTTTTGGAACCATATACGATTAATCTCACCATAAGATGGAATTATGTATATAACTCTTTCAAACCTCATGTTTGAGATATATGGAATGACCTATCATTCTATTGTATGATCTACTAACACTTCACGGAAGAAAAATTTAACTTCATTTCTTTAAGAGATGAAGTGGAAATTATTCACGACACAAACAACTGTGAGATTGTTCCAAAATCAAGTAACTATTTCTTTTAATTCAAAAATTATTCAACATTAGGGAAATGATTTTGAAAACCAAAAATGTTGTCCTAGTTCCCTCATATCTGATGAATCAGATGGAACCTTAGATCATCGCAAATTTATTACTTTGTGATTGTTTGATTTTTCATAGCCATTTTCTCTACCACTCTTCATCCAAACATGATGGTCAGATTTCTCTTCCATATCCATATGTTCACCTATATTATCCTACGTGGAAACCCAGTGATGAGTTACTTTGGGTATCCATTATTTTTCTAACGTTCCTTTTTAAAATGATGTTTTACTATTCATTTTTACGATGTGGGTTTCTATGAGAGAAACTTTCAAGTAGAAAAAAATTTATAACCCCGATAAATTTTGTGTGCGAAATTCATTTTAAGGGGGGTAGAATGTAATGCCCCAAGATTTTATGAGAATTATTCTTTTTAATTTCTTTGATGTCTTGTGTTTTACGCTACACCAAGAATATATTTCACTATATGCAACACTCTATTGGCTTGTAGTATATGCAAAAACTATTCTTGGCTTGTGTTGCATGCAAGATCGACCTTCCTCAATAGCGTGTGTTGTATGCAATACCAAGTTTCACTAAAACATGATATATTATTATAATATTATGAAAAATCCTTTATGAATATTATTAACTGAATTTTGAATTTTATAACTTTATAATTCGTCTTACACATTTTCTAGAATGAAATATGAAAACAAAATCAATTTTTCGATAAAATAAGTATTTAAAAAAAATGCAGTTTTACTGCCTTTTGATGGCACACACTTTTGAAATATAATTTTTGAGAAGGCTTCATTTGTCAGGTAATTTCCCCAAACCTATGGGCACTATGGAAATTTTATGGACTCCCCCTTTTGCAGGTTGGATAAAATGAAACCTTGATGGAGCCTCAAAGTGAAACCCTGGACTAGCTGGATATGCTATTGCTTTCTATGACCACAATAGTGACTTGCTTGACAAATTTTATGGCTCTTGTGGTCATGCAACTGCCCTTGAAGCTGAGATGATGGCACTTATTAAAGCAGTGGAGATTGTTCATCAAAGAAATTGGAGTAATATTTGGTTTGAAAGTGACTCCATTACTATTATACATGCTATTAGAAATAATCAGTTCCATCTTTCCTGGAAACTTACTCTGAAATGGATCAAATGCCTTGACACTCTTGCCTCAAAGATCTTTATCATTACACATGTTTACCATGAAGCCAAAACTCTTGCTCATAGACTTGCAAGCTAAGGTATTCCTGAAGGCTCCGGTGCACATGTGACCACAGTTGCAGAGGATTTTCTTAATATTCTCAATAGAAACAAATGTAAAATTACCTCCTTTATACTCTTGTAACCTTCTTTTTATTTAAGGCTCTAATGCTTTCTTTTCATAAAAAACGAATAGTTAAAATACACTAAATTTTAATTAAAAACAAATTTTTTCATAAAGATAATGTATATGGCTAAATTATAATAGTAAATTGTTTTAAAGTATAAATAGAGTATATTTTTACCATTTAATATTATGTATGTCATTAGCATTAATTTTACATTGAATTCATAGTTAAAAACATTTCAATCTTTGACAATGTTTTAACTTTTACAACCAGTTTTCTTAATAATTAGATTAATTTGAAATTAATTAATAGAACTTCTGTGTTTTGAATTTTGAAAAATATATTCAATATTTGGATTCAGTGGGTACAAATTATATTAATAGGTTACTTTTATTTTTTTTGATATTACGAATAGTAACTTTGGTAATTTTTATTTACTACAGTTATAGGTAAATCTGGTAATTAAGGGTAAAAATAAGATTATCAAATTACCCTACAACCTGCCAAAATTATATTTTATGAATAAAAGTTGACCCATATAACTTAAGGGCCGGAATAGATTCATTTCATGAAATTTTGACCATGAAAATGATATAATTATTATTAAAACCAAATAAAGTGACAACATGTCACTCTCTTATATGTTATAAGTGTAATAATTTTAATTTAGTGATAAACCTCATAAAACTTCGAATATAAATAGTATCCTATAATCTAATAAATTTATATACATAATGAGAATTTATTTATAATTTTTAGGGATTATATAATCATCATTAATGATGACACAATAGTGATGTAGAAATAATTTTATAGATTGAAATATCAAATAAATGGTATTAAAAATATTAAAATAAATATTATATGAACTAATTAATGTTCTACAAAAATTATCTATATTAATATGACTTTTTAGGAGTCTATTGAGTATTTTTGTTTGAATATATCCTCTGTGTGGATTTTATTGAAATTCCAATAAATGAATAGTGTCAAAATTGACACTATTGTTTTTTTTATAAAAATAACATATTATAAATTTGTTTAAAAACCACAAAAATAATTAAAAATTATAAATTGAAATTTATATAGTCTAAATTTTTTTAAAGTATCCAATTATGGACAATTCAAAAAACATTAGTAATTATTTATAACAATTTAATAATTAGAATATTATTACCACAAATAAAATTAAATAGATTAAATAAGGATAAATCAAGTTGATAAGGTTTAAAATAAATTCCCATCATGTCTAAATTTTATTTTATGATGATATTAAAACACTATCTCATCTCATATTATTATTTGAGTCATTTTTAGAGGTTTTTAAGTGGGTTTTGAGTTTATTATAAATTAATATTTTAGAGGTTTCCAAAAGCGCCCCTCTCTTCCCTTAAAAAAGTGTTCCTACTCCCTCTCCTCTTCACAACACATTGAGCATTCAAGCTCAGACAAAAACTGACCATTTATCTTATCCACTTCCATAGAAACATACTAGAGGTTCTGGTATTCTTTAAAGACCAACTTTAGTTCCCTAAGAGGAGGTTTAGAAGAGGCGCGTCGAAGAAGAGGTAATATCCTTTACCGATTCTTTCAAATTCATTTCTTCTTCTTATTCCTATTTTATTTTTGTTTCATAATAAATTAATAACATCAGTATCACTCATATATTGATATGTTAACATAAATACTATCCAACCCTATTTCAACTTCTATCCGTCCTACGGAAAATGAAATCACCACGCGTGCGTAAGTACGGAATACCGTCTCCACGTCGTGGTGTAATCTGTTTTTCCAACACCACCTTACTTGGATGGGTATAATGGTGTAAATAATAACTATATACGGTTATTATAACATGATACTAATTCTGAGATATTATATCATCCACTCTAATTCCATTCAATAATTATTATAATGATATCATCGCTCGTGCGCACGTACGGATTACCGTCTCCACGACGCGTTGAGATTCCTTCTCCAAGTTAACCATTAAAGAATTATTTTAAAGTATATATAATAAATAATCATGAAATATATGACATATCAATGATACTAGATTTATGTATATGTTATTTAATTACATCCATCCAATTTAATAAGGAAATGATAATAGAGTTCTTGAGTACGTACGGCCTATCATCTCCATGAACGATGTATTTCATTCCATTTATTGATCTCTTATATATATGTATATTCTGAATATTTTTATATATAAATCATGTTTTACATTATGGAATTAAGTAATCATTATCTAAGTAATCATATGAATAATTACAAGTCAAAACAAGGATGATAAATGAAACGATTTTACCCAAAACACTGGTTTAACATGAGATTGACAAATGAACGGGTAATATAAATTTGTAAGTGAATCATATATGATATCATAAATATTATTATGGTTCTGTTACAAGTTAATAATATATTTAAACCTACTATACAAGAGTCTCAGACATATACAAAAGAAATTGGACATAAGGTAAGGGATAATTTTGCAATCTCAATTTTATCCGGGATTGCTTATACGTAAGTATTTACAGGGGTTATATTTTTCATCCATGTCTATAAAAATGTTTTCATAAAGTGTTTAATATTATTACATGTATGTTTAAAGTCATTTTTACCCCTTTTTACTTTTAATTTGTGTTATGGAAGGAATCTTTCTTTTGTTTACCATATGGTGTACTTTTTGACTTTTCCATTAAAAGTATGAGGAGAATGTTTTTTAACTTATACGGCATGAACAAATTTTTACAGTTTCCTAGTTCCTTATTTCCATGAAGCTTCCTCTACAAGATTTCCTGGTCATTTTCAAATTTTTTTTTAAATTGAATGAAATTTTGTGAAATGAAAATGATTTTAAAGAAGAAAGGATATTTTCTACAAAAATTCATTTGAAGTGTTTTATTAAAACTATTTTCAATCTAAGACGCCATTATTTAGAATGTTTATATTTCAAGTATAATGTATCTATTATTTACATGGATTGATTTTTCTTATAATGAAATGTTATCCATTTGTTTTATATGGATTATGTCATGATGGGATGATGCTTATTAAACCCATTATATTCTTTAGGTTATGATGAATGATTTTTGATTGTTTTGTGTCACATGTAAGAATGATTTCAATATGTGATGGGTGAGATCTATATCTCCCTCTAATGCATTGGGTAAAGATTTATATCTCATGAGATAGACATGGCTGGAATGGAAAGTGAATCTGGTTCAGTAATACAGGGCTGGAATGACAATTAAACCCGATTCAGTAATGGACTTTGTCCACTATGATGGTCTTGGTAGCAATACCTTGGCTACTATGGAAATCATATCATGTGCTTAATGGTTATCCACAATTACATGTTTTATTCCCATGATATTTTATCATGGTTAATGTTACTTTATGAACTATTCCTTATGCACTGCCAAGATTTATGTCATTACTCATGATTTTGATGTTTTATGTTAAGGTTCTTACTTTCAAATGTTTAGAGATTGTTTTATGTTCTCCATGTTTACCCTTATTGACCATTTGAGCTCACCATTTTTATGTTTTCTTTTCCACAGGATATAAAGAAAGGTTTTAGGTAATAAATCCAAAGGGGAAGATCTTTATGGGAGATGTTGAAGATTTTTCACCAGGATTAGAAGATTATGTTCTGAGTTTCCAAATACACTAAACTAATAAGGTCTTTGGGAATCTGTTTTTGTCATGTATTAAGTATTCCGAAAAAGTAATGTAATGTTTATGTATGTCAAGCTTTGGGACTCTAAAAAAAATTTCATGATGCCCAATTTTCCTTCAAAAACTCCCTTTCTCAGTGAAAAAGATGATATTATAAAAACCATTAGGTATGAAAAATCCTTTTCAAACCAAATTCAGGAATTCAGAGCCTTGGGATTTTCATTAAGGATTTCTTACTCAAATTAGGGGGGTATAATCATATTTATTTACATTTGCTCCCATTTTTTGATATTTCAACCTCTCCATCACCTTTGATGAATACCTTTAGTATTTTTCATGAACCTCCCTATATTTATGAAGGTTCAATGAAATTTTACCATTCAAAATGCTTCTTGTAGTTTCATAGATTACCATCAACCCTTCATGATCATCCCTCATCCACGAATCTACACACCATCACAATACACCAATATTTCATGGAGAACTAGTCCATTGATAAACACCCAACCTTTGAGAAATTATGGAATTTTATATATTTTATGAGAAATACCTATAAATAAAACAATCACGATTCTTGTCTATCTTGTAAATTTTAGACCCCAAAAACCTGGTGAAAACCAAGAAATTATTCCACCCTATATACAAAACATTCTATACCACCTCTAGAATATCAATTCCTTTATATTGGGTATTTATCAACATACCTAGTCAGAAACCATGATGGAACTCCACAAATGACCTCATCCACGTGGATTTTCAAAAAAAAAAAGTCAAACAAAAAAAACTAGAAAATTACATTATGATATTTCCCCCCCAAAAAAGGTAAATTATGGAATAATGAAAGATAGTGACCCCAGAGAACCTCCCAAATAAGGAAAACTAGGAAACTTTCTCAAACATAGAAAACTAGAGAGCTCCATACCCCACAATTTCTTTATCATAATAGAATAAAACTTACACCCCATAATTATTTATAATAAGGGGGTTATTCAATAACCTACGAGGAATCCAAAATCACAGAAAACTAAAAGGGTTGAAATAAATAACCTCTAATCATTATTTAGAGCATAAAATAGCCTCCCAATGTGGATTTAGTCTATAACCACCATTAAAGGTGAATTAAAGAGAATTTAATTTGTTTAAAGATTGAAAAAGAGGTTATTAAATTGAATATTAATGTGGGATTAAGAATTTATCTCATATTATGGGCCTTGGAATCCTATTACATAAATTCTAAGATTAAACACAACTTCAGAGTTATTATTTTCTCAAGTTTATTCTTCAATAATTCAAATAAATCATTACTTAAAATATCATTCGACATTATTTTCTTAAGTAGATAACTATTATTTAATTAAATATTTTAAATGTAAAAAAATAATATTTGTATTTATAATAATCATAAAATCATTTACTCCTGAACTAATCACAATCATCTAAAATATCTTTGTTAGAATTATCTTATGTGTCACCCTAAGGTCCCTATGAAAAGTTTGAAATAATTTTGATTCTCTTTTATAATCATAAACTAAGATAAATATCTAGTAACACATCATATATACCCAAATTATAAAGCGGTTTGGTGTGTTTTAATCCACCATATATCCATTAGAAAACATCATTTATCATTAAAATCAAGATTAATAATGATTCATAGATAATTTTGATCTAGTATAACCTATCTATTTTTATCAATTCTCAAGATGAGTAAATTTTATATAATTATACCTCCTATAGTTATCATGGAACAACCATGATATTAGTTAGTACAAACTCATTTCAGGGTCACAATGTCATATGGGTCAAAATAAGATAACTTTTCTAATCAAATACATCTAATTTATTAGTGTGATACTTAATCACCCTTTATTAAGGTAAATTCACAAATGAATATATTTTGGCATAAAATTATAAAATTTCACAATTACAGAACCTATTTGGAAACATTTAGATAAAGGATCCCCAACCAATTTTCACATGAGTAGAAGAATGTAGTATTTATGAAATTCCATGTGGTTTATGAATATTTACATATCATGAGGTTGGATAAAGAAACATTTATATTACCCAAGATACAACATAATGTATAACCTTTGGGCCACTCTTAAGGAAGCTGTGTTGGACCTTAGGCGGTCTTTATGAATATATATATATATATATATGTATATAATTTTTATATTTTTAAAATAGCTAAAAAATAGTAAAAACATCGATGAAAATAAAAGTGGGTTTGAAATGGTGAATGAATAGAAGAATAGAAAAAATGACACAAAGAACATACAAAGAAAGAAATACACGAATGAAAATCAACAAGAACAAGGTCGGATCCATGCTGATCCACCCTCAACTCCCTATATTAAATCAAATTAAGAATTAAATAAAATTTCTCGACTCATTCAATGCATGAACAATGGCTTGGAACACACACCTATCTTGCCTAAACATTGAACAATCAAACACAAAAGTTCTTTAATACTCAACCATTCCCCCAAATTGAAAAATAATTCCCTCCACCAACTCATTCTTGTAAAGATGTCACTAACCAAAATGATCTAGTTGAGTTCTTCAAATCACACAACCCAACTCAGTTTATCCGTTTAAGAAATTGAGAAAGTAAGGGGAGAATAAATGATGCAATCAAGTAGCAAAGGTTCCTAAGAATTGGTGTGATATCGCTCACCATAGTCACAATCATGATATAATAAGGTGAAGAAGAAAAAAAATATATGATCATGATGATGATCAGATATCAAGATCGCATCAAGTTTCACTACCTAAATCATACCCCACTAATTAGATCTCTATTTTTGGAGATTTAATATTACAAAAAATTTGGAAGAATGAAGAAAACATCACAATTGAAACAAACATAAAAACTTAATAACAAAATAGAGTATCACATTGTATTTATAGGGATCCAAAAAAATGAAAAAAAGAAGAGAAAGATGAAGCATAAGGTTACCATCACTAGGTTCTTGAGATAGTTCCCATGTCCAGGGAGAGTGTATGGTCCTTTATCTTAGGATTCTTGTATACATTTTTTAGATCGATGTAAATATGTTTTTCTCCTCTATTTTGAAATTAAATATTTATTTTTTCTTCAATAGTGTTTTTTTTTCATTCTTACTATTTTTCTAGGATATTAAATCTCCATTAACAGCGATATAATTCATGGGGCCTAATTCATGTAGCGAAACTTAACGTGATCTAGATATCTGAGTATCATCACAATAATCATCATCATAATCTTCTTTGACTTAGAAGATCACAACTAGACTAGGGGGAGTTAGTGTTCACCCTTTTATAGGAACCTCTCATACTTTCCTACCTCATTTGTTCTCCTTTCAATTCTTAATTTCACAAAATAAGACAATGAGTAGGTTTGTGCGATTTGATGAACTCAATTAGATCATTATGTTTAGTGAAATACTAATCAAAATTATTTGGTTGGGGGAATTATTTTTCAAATTGGAGGAATGATCAAGCACTAAATAACATTGGTGTTTGACTTTTTTTTAATGTTTAGGTGAGAGAGGCGTGTGGTCTGAGCCATCGGTCATGCAATAAATGCGTCAATAATTGTTAATTTATTTCTTAAACTAATCTATGATAGGGAGTCAAGGGTAGATCAACACGGATCTGACCTTGTTATTACTTACTATCTTCCGTGTCTTGCAGTATTTTTTATGTTATTCATGTTTTTTCTGTGCTTCTTTTGATTCACTATTTTACACCCATTTTTATTTTCATCATTATTTTTTTTTGTATTTTAGTTATGTTTTCAAAATATAAAAAAATATAGAAAATATTTTCAGAAAGACTACCTAGGATTTCGACAGTGCATCCCCGAGAGGGACACTAAGGTTATCTACTATGCTATATCTTGGGTACTATAAATTTATATTTTACCATCCTCATAATAAGGACATCATCAAATTTTGGTACTATTTTTTGGGAAGCAACAATTTCTTGAGTGGATTTTTAATTTTTCTTTTAATTCAAGAAACAATAAAAAATGATATAAAACACCAAAAATGTACATTATTTTATCTTTTCCTGATGATGGTTTTCATGATTTCTCTAATGTACTAACATTTTACGAGGATCTTGAATTATTTCAATTTTTTTTATAAAGCCGACCAGTATGAGAAATCTTAGAAGATAAAATGGCTATGACTCATTACAAAAAATATTATGCACATATATTCAATCAAATTAGAGAGGTTCAAGAGGGTAAAAAACATTCCAAGAATTATTTTTTGGAAACAGAAAGAATCATGGACTTCATTGGACTAACTTACTGAAGGTTCTGGGCGCAGCGGAAGCATGTGGGTGGATGTTCCCACTTGGCCTTTTGTCATTGTCAATGGTCAATCCGGGATCAATACAACGATAAACACCAGTCTCCATGGATCAAATCACAGAAATGGAAAAACAAAAGGAAAGTCCTGGAACCACAAAGTAGGATCATTACAGGTTGATTATAATTAATTTAATAAATTTAAAATAATTACCTTTTGGGTGTTCTTTATTTGTTGATGTTCTTGATCAGGTTCTGATGTGATTTGTCATTGCGTCACAGAATCCAAGTTTAGACTTCCTCTAGCAGTGATCCACACGTGTACCTCGTATCTCGGGACGTCTCCAAAGGAGTATCTAGGTGCTAGCGTGGAGAAAAATTTTCTTGCCTTGTCCGCCTTAGATCATCTTGATCCGATGGAAGACGTTCTCTCTCAGTCTTGAGAGAATTCTTGGAGGAAGATGTTCTTTCTGTCTTGAAAGAATTATCCAGAGTTGTTGTGCACAAAGACTCTCTTGTGTAAGGAAAAGAGTTGGGGTTGTGAGGATATTTATAATCTAGTTTGAATTTGTAGAGTTATGACAATAAATAAACGAGTTACACATTTTATTTATTTCATTATCTCACTTTTGGAAACCCCATGTCGAGTAATTAATTCCTTGACATGTTCCCACACTGATTATAATAAATATCATTTAATAAAATGATATTTCCTCAAAATCCTGACTGGAAAAACTACAAGGAGTGTATATCTTGTTTTCATTTATTCATTTCCTTTCCAAAATGAAAAATACACAGCGTGTACATTTAACAATACATTGCGTGTACTTGTTTTCAAAATAAAACTACACATCATGTAATCATTGATACATGGCATGTACTTGTTTTATTTTATTCTTCCTCCAACATTAAAATGATTTATGCTTCCTTGAATAATTATTAAACCACGTACGAGAATAATAATTATTATACTTGAGATACTTGAATACACGTAGTGTGTGACCCTCTAGGAATCTTTCTCGTTGGAATTAGGCGGGCTTGCCTAAAGTCCAAGACTACTGTCTAGCAACGGGTCAAGGAACCCAAGAGAAAGAAGTTGACACCGCATTGACCTATCACCTCATACAAACTCTTACTGTGTAATTTAATACCTTTGTCTCAATATCTCATAAAGCAGGTTTCATGGAAGTGTCATAAATCTATATGCTTGATCCGTCGTTCTTTGACTACCTGAAATAAACTCATCGTTTACACCATGAACATCGAATTTAATGCGACAGTTCTATTTCAATCAAAGGGACGAGATATAAACTTCCATAAATAGAAGGGACAAATCCTTCCTTGACTTATCCATTAAGAACATGTCCATCATGACGCACCCAACGTACGATACTTCCCGCGAACTGTCTGTGTGATGGTTTTCATCAGTAAAACTAAGTGCGTGAGTCATGACATGAGTTAATGATAATCTTCCAGTCTAAGGACCATTACACACACTCATATATAGCAATGTCAAATGACACCTAGACATGTAGAATTGCTACCGGCGGGTCTGTTCTCATAATCTCCCATCTTGGAGATTACAAAGTGCAAACTCCATGCAAGAGAGTCTCGTCTTCTTACGATTACTCGCACATGATGGTTTGTATACTATGTGTCCCATCATAGTATGTCATCGAACCATAGAACATTATTTAAGAATATTGTTATAGCATTTCAAGGTTCTCATCATAGTGGTGATCTGTCCTGACCTTATCAATGAAACAAATATTCGAGGACATTATTATATTATAGTCATGCAGAATAATGAACAATATATAGTAAGTGAACAATCATGTAATAAGAATACAAAATAGTTGATTCTCAGGATACCAACCCTTACAAACTCCCACTTGGACTAGAGCCAACCGCCTATGACTTTTAGTCCACTAGAACTCACATGATGAGCATGTTTCTGCTGAGTCAAGACTTTAGTCAAGGTGTCCACCACGTTGTCTTCCGTGGAAATACTGCTCACTACAAATTCACCTCTCTGAGAAAAATCCCTTAGGAGATGATACTTCCGAAGTATGTGCTTTGTCCGCTGATGCGACCTTGGCTCTTTTTCAAGTGCCACCACTAAAGTATTATCACAATAGAGTGTGATATGATCTTTACTGCTTAGTAATACATCCATCTCTTGGACGAATATTTGCATCCATACTACTTCTTTAGCTACCTCAGAAGCTACGATATACTCAGACTCCCAGTAGAATCTTCCACCACACTTTTCTTTGAGCTCTTCCAGCTCACTACACCTCCATTCAAACTAAAGATGTATCCAGTCTACGACTTCATGTCATCTTGATCAGTCTAGAAACTAGCATCTACATGTCCTCTGATGATTAGTTCTTCATCTCATCCATAAACCATGAACATATCCTTAGTACACCTCAGATACTTAAAGATAGTCTGGACTTCCATCCAATGGCGGTCTCCTGGATCAGCTTGATATCTACCTACCGCACTTAATGCGCAAGCAGCATCTAGCCTCGTACATAGCATAACATACATGACTGACCCAATTGAGGATGCATAAGGGATCCTTTCCATTATCTTTCTTTCCTCATGTGTCTAAGGACAAATTTTCTTTGAAAGATGAATGCCATGTGACACTGGTAACAATACCCTCTTGGACTATTCCATACTGAATCTCTTCAGTATCTTTTCAATGTATGTACTTTGACTTAGGCCCAGCATTCTCTGGGATCTATCACAATGGATCTTGATCCCAAGAATATATGCTGCCTCGCCCAAGTCTTTCATTGAGAAGCATTTATGCAACCATGCCTTAACTGACTGTAAGACAGGTACTTCATTTCCAATTAGTAATATGTCATCAACATATACTATTAAGAAAATTACTGTACTTCCACTAAACCTATTGTAGACACAAGGCTCACATTCATTCTTAACAAAGCCAAATTTGGTTACATCTTCATCAAAATGAATGTTCCATGACCATGATGCTTGTTTTAATCCTTAAATGGATTTCTGCAACTTGCATACCTTGTTGGAATCCTTTGGAGTAACAAACCATTCAGGTTGTTTCATGTAGACATCTTCCTAGAGGTCCCCATTAAGGAATTATGTTGTGACATCCATTTTCCAAATTTCAAAGTCATGGTAAGACGAAATGGACAATAGGATTCTGATGGATTTAAGCATCGCCACTGGTGAAAAGGTTTCATCATAGTCAATTCCTTGACGCTATCTAAAACCTTTTGCAACCACTCATGCCTTATAGGTGCTGACTTGCCCCTCCATGTCCAGTTTCTTCTTGAATATCCATTTATTACCAATAGGCTTTACATCAACTGGAGGATCTACCAAAATACAGACTTGGTTTTGGTACATGAAATCCATTTCAGAATTCATTGCTTCTTGCTACTTAGCAACGTCTGTGCCTTCAACTGCTTCCTTTTAGGTAAGAGGATCATCATTGTCAACCAATATTGAGTCACCATCGTCGATGACAAGAAAACCACATAGTTCTGGTTCTCTCACCTATCTCATGCTCCTATGTAGTTCTTGTGTATCTTAAATAGATTGTTCTTCCACTGGGCTTTGTGGAATTTGTTCTTGTACCAACTCCTGTGTATCTTGAGCCTTGACTTCATTGAAGTCTATCTCGCTCCCACTATATCTTTTGGAGATGTTCTCCCTCTCAAGGAATATGACATGTCCTGACACTATAACCTTTTTGTATGAGGGGTTGTATAGGTAATATCCCATTGTTTCCTTGGGATATCCTATAAAGATAAACTTTGTGCCTCGGGGTGCAAGTTTGTTACCTGAAGAGGACTTAACAAATGCTTCACCACCCCACACATGTAAATTCAATAACATGGCTTTGCGTCCACTCCATAACTCGTATGGAATACCATTTATAGATTTACTTGGTACTTGGTTTAGTATGTGTTCTACTGTTTGTAATGCATATCCCCAAAAGGATAATAGAAGACTTGCATGACTCGTCATTGATCTCACCATGTCCAACAAGGTGCGGTTCCTCCTTTCACTTACACCATTCCACTGACGTGTGTAAGGAGGAGTGAGTTGAGATAGAATCCCAAACTCTTGTAAGAAATCAATGAAGTCCTGATTAAGATATTCCTCTCCTCTGTCTGAGAAGAGTTTCTTAATCTTCTTTCCAAACTGGTTGTCAAATTCATTCTTGTATTCTTTGAACCGATCAAAATAATCTGACTTATACCTTATTAAGTAGATATATCCATATATACTAAAATCATCAGTAAAAGTTATGAAGTACGAGAACCCACCCGTTGCTTCCACTGGAAATGGTCCACACACATCTGTGTGAAATAATTCTAGAAGCTCTTTAGCTTATTCACCTTTCCCACTAAATGGGGCTTTGGTCATTTTGCCTTGTAGACACGCATGACATACACCAAGTGGTTTTAGTTCGAAATAATCTAAATACCCATCTTGTTGTAATTTTTTCAAACATTTATCATTGACAGGACCTAGCCGATGATGCCAAAGTTGGGTGTGGTATAAGTCATGTGGATTGACTTTGTCATCGATTGCAATTACTTGGTTTTTGTATTCTAACATATAAAGGCCGTTATATAAATGTTCCCTACCAAAACAAATTCTATCTTTATAGAAGTAGCAACATTCATTTCCAAACATGAACATGAATCCATCAGTATATAATATGGACAATAAAATAATGTTTTTAGTAACATAAGGCACATAATAAAAAACCTTTAACACCAAGATCATTCCAATTGGAAATGTGAAGTGGTAGTCCTCGACAACTACAACAGAAAGTCTGGCTCCGTTGGCTACTCGTAGATCTACCTCACCTCGATCAATATTTTTGAATCTACTTGGTTCTTATATTTGGATACAGATGTGAGCAAGAAAAGAAGTATCTAATACCCAATTGGTAGAGAAAGATAGATTGGATTCGATAACAAACACACATGATGATTCCCCTTGCTTCCTTGGCTGGGTGCAATTTTTCTTCCAGTGGCCCTTCTTTCCACATGCGAAACAAACATCCTAATGTTATCTTGCCTCCTAAGTTATCTTCCTTTTCTTGGAAGGCCTTGAAGATGCTTTGGGATTAATGATCTTCACCTTTCATTTCCTTTTATTAACCATGAGGACAGAAGGATTTCACGATTCATGTCATTGTCCACTTGGCAAATGAGGATAAGAATATCTGACAGAGACTTCTCAATGTTGTTCATGTTGAATTTCACAACAATGTTTGAGAAGCTCTGGGGGAGTGATGCGAGAATGAGATCGGTACCCAGTTCTTTGGGGACTTTAAACCCCAGAACCTCCAAGCACTCAATGTAGCCCATGAGCTTGACTACATGAGGCCCGGTTGGGGAACCCTCTCCAAGATTGCTCTGAAATAGAGCCTTGGATATCTCAAACCTTTCTTATCTTGCTCTCTCCTAGTATAGACCATGGAGGTTCTCGAGCATGCTGTAGGCATCCATGTATTTATGAGACTTTATGATATCACTAGACATAGATGACAAAATCAAACATTTAATGTCGATTGCATCACTCAAATGTTGATCATAGACCAGGAAATCTTCACCACTCACCCCTGGGGAAGGAGAATCAGGAAGTGAGGACTCCAGCACATAAAACTTTCTTTCATGGAATAGGATAACCCAAAGGCGCCTAAACGATTCTTGAAAGTTACTGCCAGTGATGATATTGTGTTTATCCAGAATTGATCACAGAGAAAATGTCATTGACGAGTTTTTCATTTCAATTCTACAAATTAAAAGAGCAGATTTATCAGTACCTTTTGATTACATTTTATGAAAAATAATAAATTAATTTATCAATTATCCCACTATTTTATCAAGTCCCAATGGCCCTCAGCATTGAAATCAGAATGTCTAGTTGCTTTGAAATTCTAGTGGAAAGGATCTATATTCCCCTTCACATAACCCCAACAAGGGTTGGTCCAGCTATTTAAAGGTATTTAGGTAGGCATGTCTTTTCCAACTGTGAGATTACAGTTCCTTGACCTGTTTAGTGGACTCCCCAATCCTGAAATCCTGACTTGGATTTCCTCAACTCTTGCCTCCAATATTACATCAAGTCTAGGAAGGGCTAATCCTCTTGATCTAATACGGTTAAGTCAACCTGAAACCTTTCATAAGGGCTTCCTTTATAAAAGTAAGTGTCCCAACAAGGGTTGGTCAAAAAAATAGTTTTATTGAGTCTTTCCCTTAATCAAGTAATGGAGGGCTTGGTCTGAATTAATATGGTATTGAGGGATTTTAATCTTTTATGCGTAGTTTTACATTATCACATTCTTGTTAATATTAAGTGATGCTAGCTTAATTGATTATCTATGTTCTGATAATGTTTACGAATAGTCCAGTTTTTATTTTATTCCATATTTTCATGTGTGTTCATTTTATTAAATATGTTATCACAACAAAACATACATAATAAATAAACTATGAAATTAGACAGAAATAAAATAAGATGGAATGATCATGAGCTTCTATTGGTTAGCTTATCTAGCAATTTTGATAAGCTAAAACTGACCTAGGGAAAACATCTTGAACATGATGGTTCGTGTTTTGCAGATCCCACCTGTCCACCTTTGTATCTTCTTAGGTTGGTTTCACATCAGCTTCGAATTTCGAACCGTCTCCTCTGGCTTGGGAGATCCTCTATTACATGGGGTTTACATTAAAGAAACCATGGGAATGCAGGGCCTATATTTTATTGGAAGAAGGCTCGCAGGCCAATGAATTTAAATTAAACAAATTTAAATGAAACCATACACACATACAAAGGGTATTTGGTCTAGCTTATGATCATCCATAGCATGAAATGATATTTAATCATATTTAGAAATCAAATTATTTTAATCGTTCTATTATTCAAGATAATTCGTACTTAAATTAAATTAATTATGATCTTATAATTAATCAAATCTTTATCTTAAATTTATTTCTGAATTTCCTTGAGATTCTTCTCATCCATATCCTTTGTGCATGCCTTAGTACTTTTCGAGGAAACCTGGTGAAAGTTCTGGAAAGTACACAGCGTGTAGTTTATATTTACACGACGTGTATTTCTTTTCCCCTTTTATCCAAAGTACACGCCGGGGGATTTAGCGTGTTCTCTGTACTTTAGAAATTTTTGAGTACATGACATGTAGATAAATCATACATGGTGTGTTCTTCCTTGTTACGTGGTAACCGTCCTGGCGATCCCGTGTACGTGGTATGCAGATTCTCTTACGTACACAGTTTCACTTGGGCTGGATCAGAGTTCACGACATGTTGCTCCGACTTACACACTGTGTATTCTGGTTCCCACGCGCCATTTAATTCTGGTCATCATGGGGTGTTAAATACTTAGGTGCAATCAATTCACATGGAGTGGTTTGGAGGACCAGTACCGGTTCGTTGAACCTAAGTACACGACATGTAGTTTTAATTACACGCCGTGTATTCCCATGTTTTACAGATAGAAAGAGCGGCTCCTCTGGATTAGATCCTCATTTTTATTGTAATCAAAATTAAAATTAAAAGGCTTTTTCTGTGATATGAATCAAGAAACGAAGGAGGAAGAACATATCTCGTTTATTTAGATTTATAGAATGATTTATTTCGAATTGAATCAAATATAAATGCATAAATTATCATCGAAAATTAAATAACTATAATCAACATAGTAACCTCACTCTGATACCATTTGAAGGTTCAGGGCATAGCGGAAGTGCAAGGGAGGATGTGCCCACTTGTCTTTTTTTCATTAACAATGATCAATCTGGGATCAATACGATGATAAACGCCAGTCTCCATGGATCGAATCACGAAAATAGAAAAAGGAAAGGAAAGTCTCGGAACCACAAAGTAGGATCGTTACAGGTTGATTATAATTAATTTAATCAATTTAAAAGAAATATATTTTGGGTTTTCTTTCTTCATTGATGTTCTTGATCACATTCTGATGTGATTCTTCATTTCTTCACAGAAGCCAAGTGTAGACTTAATCTAGCGGTGATCCACACGTGTACCTCGTATCTCAGGATGTCGCCAAAGGAGTCTCGGGGTTCTATCATGGAGAAACCTTTGCTTGCGTTGTCTGCCTTAGATTGTCTTGATCCGATGGATGACAATCTCTCTTGGTCTTGAGAGAATTCTTGGAGTAATAGGTTCTTTCGGCCTTGAAATAATTCTCGAGAGTTGTTGTGAACAACGATTCTCTTGTGTAAGGAAAAGAGTTGGGGTTGTGAGGATATTTATAATCGGGTTTGAGGTTGTAGAGTTTTGACAATAAATAAATGTGTTACACATTTTATTTATTTCATTACTCCATTTTGAAAACCCCATGTCGAGTCATTAATTCCTTGACATTCTCCCACACTGATTATAATAAATATCATTTAATGAAATGATATTTCCTCAAAATACCGACTAGAAAGATTACACGATGTGTATTAATAAATACACGTCGTGTACTTGTTTTTCATTGAAAACTATATGGCGTGTACATTCAATGTACACGGTGTGTATATCTTGTTTTCATTTATTCATTTCCATTACAAAATGAAAACTACACAGTGTTTACATTTAATAATAAACTGCATGTACTTGTTTTCAAAATAAAACTACACGGTGTGTAATCATTGATACACGACGTGTACTTGTTTTATTTAATTTTTCCTCCAACATTAAAAAGATTTAGGCTTCCTTGAATAATTATTAAACCATGTAAGGGAATAATCATTAATCTACTTGAGATACTTGAATACACTTAGTGTTTGACCCTCTAGGCCTCTTTCTCATTGGCATTAGGCGGGCTTGCCTAAAGTCCAAGATTATTGTCTAGAAATAGGTTAAGGCACCCAAGATAAAGAATTTGACGCCGCATTGACGTATCACCTCATATGAATGCTTACTGTGTAATTTAATCCCTTTGTCTCGATATCTCATCAAGAAAGTTTCACAGCAGTGTCATAAAACCTATATGCTTGATACATCGTTCTTTGACTACCTAAAATAAACTCGTCGTTTACACCATGGCCATGGAATTTATTGAGACAGTTCTATTTCAATGAAAGGGCCGAGATATCAACTTCCATAAATGGAAGGGACAAATCCTTCCTTGACTTATCCATTTACAACATGTCACTTGTGACGCACCCAATGTACCCTACTTCCCACCCACTTTCTGTGTGATGGTTTTCGTCAATAAATCTAAGTGCGTGAGTCATGACATGTGTTAATGATAATCTTCCAGTCTAAGGACCATTACACACGCTCGTAGATAGAAATGTCCGATGACACCAAGACATATAGAATTGCTACTGGTGGGTCTATTATCATAATCTCCCATCTTGGAGATTACCAAGTGTGAACTCCATGAGAGAGAGTCTTGTCTTCTTACGAGTACTCGCACATGACGGTCTGTATACTATGTGTCCTATCATAGTATGTCACCCAACCGTAGAACATTATTTAAGAATATTATTATAGCATTTCAAGGTTCTCATCATAGCGGAGATCTGCCATGACCTTATCAATACAACAAATATT
Source organism: Viscum album (assembly GCA_963277665.1). NCBI lineage: Eukaryota > Viridiplantae > Streptophyta > Magnoliopsida > Santalales > Viscaceae > Viscum > Viscum album. The sequence continues at coordinate 642,133,641 of OY728161.1, forward strand.
CCAGGACATTATTATGTTATAGTCATGCAGAACAATGAACAATATATAATAAGTGAACATTCATGTTATCAAAGTACAAAACAGTTGGTTCTCAGGACACCGATCCTTACACTTACCTCATTATATAGGACTGAAATGGAAATTCAGTACTCCAAAAACCCACTGAAGTTCCAACTTCTTGAAAAAACTTAGATGGAAGGATAAATGAAATATAAGGAGTTATAAGAAGTTAGATTTGCCTATTTTTAAGCCTTATTTACCCTCCAAATTTCTTCTAGAAAATAATGATCTACACATAGAATCCTACTTAAAGTGATGGTAAGAGATGTGACATGCAGATATTGAAGAAGTTTGGAACATTCTAGAAGTTCAATTTATTTACAACACATCATTTGATGATATTTGTTTCACCTACCTTTCTAATGATATCCCCTTTTTTCAATAGGATGAGATATCACAAGACAACATTGAATTTCACTTAGAAGACACCACGTCAGAGGACATTTTATTTGAAGAGAGTCTCAAGGAGGTTTAATACCTTCCTCCTTCTATAGAATTACTACCAAGGGCACTAATTTCTCTTAGAGAGGAGAAAGATAACCAACCTCAAGGAAAATTTAAATTTATTGAACATGTTTTTATTTTATATGACTGAAGTTTTTATGTTACTAATGCTAATTTGGAGTCTCCCTACATGGGTTCTGAAAAGTCAGCTGAGTTGTGTACCTTCCTATAGAGTCTTGAGAAAGCATCCCATGCAGAAGAAAAAGATGAGTGTTTAGAGTTTTGTATGGGTTTCATAATGGGTTTTGACATATTTTTTTATAGATAATAAATAAGATTTATTTTGGACTAAGTCTGAAGACAAGTCTCACGCAAGTGATGAATCCCACGACATGAACATCCTCAGTCCCAAGCTATAGAGTAGGGGAATTACCTCTAAATTTTGTTTCCCTCTCTAGTACTCTACAATAATTACTTATCTATTATGTAGGGGGGATTGAATGATATTTTACATGGGGTACCTGAACAATTTCATGTAACTGAAGCTAGAAAGAACCACATATGGTGGTTATTAAATAAGAATCTACACCCCGTCAGTCTCTGTTTGATCTAATGACTATCCAACTATGGATAATCAAAATACGTAACCCATTGGGGGTTATTAAAAGATTTTATTTTTTAATTTATTGCTTTATTTTATTAATGTATTCTATTTTAATTTGTGTTTTTTTATTAGTAGGAAATGAGAAGGCAATATATTCCTTAGGAGATCCAATTAATACCAAAAAGAGTAGAACACTGGACTTACCAGGATATCAACTACCTAACTCAACCGTTTTTGATTTATTTTTCAGGTTTAATTATGATAACTAATATAATTTTTTTACATATTGTTGGAACTTGAATGATGAATCTAGAGTCACTGCAAAAAGATAACATTGGTTGGATTTTGTTCTTATAAAATGATTATCTACAACATTAATGGAATTTCTATTTTTATATTTTCAATCATTTATTTCTATAAATTTATTGCATGCTGATAAGACTTAAGTGTGGGGGATTCCTACTAATTTCTTGTAAAAACTTGTGAATATATTTCTTGAATTCTGTGCTTATATGGATAAAATATAGAGAGTTGAAAATTTATTTTGAGCTAATTTGGGTAACATACATTCACCCATTTTTTATTTTTCATTCATTTGATACTAAACAACATTGATAATCATGATATTATTTGAAATTCAATAAAAAATATTTTTCCTTATTTTAAAAATTCATAGTATGAACTTAAAAAAAATTCACTTTATTTACTCACGGTGGATGGTTGGGTATCTCTTATTTTGGTTTTTTTCTTTATTTTCTATTTTCTTTTTCATGTGACAAATAACCTTTTGAAAATTCCTATAACCCTCTTAAAATTCATTTTCTTTTTCTTCTTTTATAATTTTTTTTCAAACTTTTAAGCTGTCTCCCACCATAAGAGTCAATATTAGGGACAATGTTGAATTTTATGAGTGGGTAGAGGTGTGTTTTTCTCACTTCAAATTCCCCCTAAAATTTTCTTGTCAAAAAAAGTTTCAACTTGTTTAAATTTATTTTTAAAAATTTAAACATTATTTTTCATCTTGAGGTCCATTGGATTCAATATTAACATCAATTTTGTCATTCCTAGTGGATTAAAACTTTTTGGTAGTTGAGAGTTTCACCGATTCTAAAATTTGTTAGGGATGTATGACTAGTGAGTGGTATTGCTTACTGTTTTTGTGGATAGTATATTTTGGAACTGAGGAAGATAGTGTGATAGGATATATATTTCTTGAATTTTGATCACGAGTTTTGAAAACTAGAAATTTTAACTAGAACCTAGGGGTATCATCTTTAATAAAAAAATAATCACTTTTGGGAGCCAACTCTAATGATAATCTTAGAAGTCCATTGAAACTAGAGTAAAACGGAAAAATATGATCTCGTGGTGAACACTTGAGACTCTAAAAACTGGATGTGTGTGTGTTATCTCTATGTACATAACAATAAGTTCTTCTTTGGAGATATTTTCATAGATCTAGGTAAAAAAAATAAAAAATAAGAAATTTACTAGTGGTAAAAAATGATTTCATTAAGGTGAGGGAAATTTTGAACCCATATGAAGAAGGGTATAATGGAATTTTCTAAAAATTATTTCAGTTTTTTCAATTAACTAATTCATATAATAAGTAATATGTTTTTTGGAACCTAGGAGAAAGTGAAAATTTATGTTTTCTTTTGTTAAGGATTTATTTCAATTTGATTTAACCTGTCATCACTCCTTGAATTGGAACTTATTCTGGAATTGAAGTAGTGGGGTAGGTGAATTCATGTAGTAGGAATGAAATCAATGATAATAAATTAGTCTATGTTGATTTTTATTTCTATTTGGTTCTTTAAGTTTTACAAAATTCTTATAAACACATCCTCTTAGAATCCTGTCTAGGTTCTATGCATCCGTTTTTTTAAAAATCCATACATGTTCATTTTGAAATGAATGATGAAAGTCATTTTTCTAGTTTATAAAGATATATAGAATGCATTTTCTTAAGAAAAAACTAATATTTAAGTGTGAGGGGGTTTGATTTGGCTGTTTCCAATGGGCTTTTCCACATCATTATATATATTATCGACTTTGTATTATCAAAATAATGTATTTTCATTAATATTTATTAAATATTTTCTATTTTGTAAATAATTAACAAAAGAATTATTATTTGTGTAAATATGTATTTTATTGATTATTTTTTATCATTTATTATACTTTTAAAATTAATTAGTAAATTTTGTTAGGATTCAATTTTTTATTCTTCTATTTTTATTTAAATTATAATTTTTTCATTCTTTTTATTCTTTCATTAATTATTTCATTTTTTTTGTTTTTCAAAAGTACTATTTAATTTATACTTTTAATTAATTAATTATATATGTAATTATTTTTCAAATTAATAAATCTTAAGTAGAGTAATTACTCTTTTTATTTTTTATTTTATTAAATTTTAATTAATTTATTATTTCCATTAATTAAATAATTATTTAAATAAATTCTATAATCAATTTTTTATTTTTTCAAATTACTAAATTTAACTTTTCTGTTTTATTTGAACATAATTTTTTATTAATATTTTTTTTAATTTTTTGTGCTTTGTTATTATATTTATTTTGTAATTAATTTTTCATTGATTGGTTTATTTTTTTGTTTTGTTTGCTTTTTTGTTGTTGAAGCGGCACTATCCAAATGTCAGATACCCAATGGTGACTTAAATATTCACCGTTTCTCCCTCCCATTTCCAATTTTCCCAAACCCACCGCCAACTTCTCTCGTAGTGACTTTGAGGACCCTCCACCAGCTCCCCTTATCCCTTCTCACCCTCTACTCACTACCACCCTCTCTAGCTACTAGTCTATCAGTAACCTTCATATTTCTCACCCACAACCTCTCTAGAAATGAGTACAATTGTCCTATATACTCCTAACCTCCCACTTCTAGATATCTCCACCCTCTATTCTCCATGACTCATCGCAACTTTCCTTCATCTTTCCTCCTTCCGCACCACTACAACTCACCTCTAGATAAAAAAAACAGAAGAAGAAAACTCAACCATCATAAGAACACCAAAAAACAATGCAAAATCAACAATAGAAATAAAAAAAATCAAGAGGTATCAACAATTTAATAAATTTGAAACCAAATTCCAAAATCATTCGAACCCAAATCAATTCCAGATATAAACAAAACCTGATTTAAATAACCTCACTGATACCATCCCATACCCCTTGTGTGCCCTATTCCCAAAATAAAAAACCACAACCTCCCGCTGAAGCTTGATCCCAACTAGAAGCCATTGATATTGAGTCCCCTTGCCTCTATTGAAACCGTTAGTCAATGTTGAATACCTAGTCAAGGCTTTCTAGAACCCGAACCCTTCAGATCTTAAAGTGAACCACCACAAGCCATGCTACCTCCTCCCCTACCCATACGAGACAAGCTGCATCACCTGCTCCTCTTCCAGACCACCATGCACCACCATCTATGGTCCCACTTTCATGCTCCACTGCCGCTTATTGGGACACCTGAGCACCCACTCTCTCACCCCTCATAATTCACCTGAAACCACCCCTCCCCTTTTCATATTTTGGTTAATAATATTTTATTTAATTATATATATATTAATATAACATATAATAATAATAATATATAATATAATATATATAATAATAATTAATATAATTGATGAAATATAATAATAATATATTAATTTTAAATACATTAATTATATTAAGTATTTTATATTCATAGATATATTTTCATGATAACATAATTAAGTATTTATTGTAATAGTTAATTTTACAAATTATATTTATTTATTTTTGTTTATTTTTTAATCTAATAATAATAATAATTCTTATTATTATCATTATTTTTGGTATTTTTTATTATATAGGAATTTTCTTATAAATATTTTTTTATAAGTAATGATATTAATATTAATATTGTATTGAACTTCATGACGTCCCTTATGTTTTAATATCATTCTGTATATGGTAGCTGCTCATGGAGGGGTGATCCTGTGAAAATTCTGAAGGTATACTAAGGCTATCTCAGGAGGCTAAATGCACACAATTTCAATTCAGTTGGAGAAAGTGACAAGAATCTCAAAGGGAACCATGTGGATACCTCTACTACCAGTTCAGAACTATTTATTTTGAATTATTGTTTTCAGAATACAAGAAGAGTACTTAATCCTCTCTATTTCCATGAGCCTTGGACATGAGAGACGTCTTCTACCTGGAGTCAAGAACCTGATCCTTCTTATTTTTCTTTTGTATTTTTTCCTTTTTATTTTCTGTTCTATAAAAATATCATTTCACTGATCTATTTTTAGAATTAAAATTCTGATGTTTGTTTCAACTATGTTGTTTTTTTTCAATTCTCCATGCCTTGTTTCGTGATCTCCGATCTCTATTAATGTAGAGATAATTTTCTAGGCTTGATACAGGAAGTGAAACTAGATGATTTTCTGAGACCTAAGATTCATTATTATCATCGTTACTTATTCACCTTAGAAAATTGCAACTATGAATTAGGGTGAGTGAGAGCACTCCCTTTCATAAGAATGATCCTTTACTTTGTTGTGTCACTTATTTTCCCCATCCATTCTAATTTTCATGAATTGATATAATAAATTGGGTTGTGTGATCTGTTGATCTCCTCATGACTCATCATGGTTTGTGAGAGTTTCTATCTTGAATGAGTTAGTTGAAGGATTCATTATGCATATTGGAGAAATGAAGGAGCACTGAAGAATATTGGTGTTTTATAGTTCATTGTTTAGATGAGAGAGGCACATGATCCATGTATTCAATCATTCATTGAGTGGATATGATCGTTTATGGTTTTCCTAATAAGGTCAATAAAGGTCAGATGATGGAAGATTGACCTGGGTCCGACATAGTTCTTGTTAACCTTCATCTGTATCTTTCTAGCTTCTCTTGTTCATTTCTTCACTCGATTTTCATTATGTGGTTCATACTATTTCATCTCCCATAATTTTTTTTCCAACAATTCTTAATCATGATTTATTTTTTTTGTTTTATGTTTTCAAAATATTAAAAACACAAAAAGATTTTTGAAAATACCACCAAGTCATTTGACACTGCTTCCTTGAGAGCTACCCTAATGTTAGACACTATGCTATATCTTGTGTCTTATAAATGTAAAATTTATGGTACCCATGAAAAGTACAATCAATTTTATATTTCAAACCCATGATATATAAGAGTGGATAACATCAGGGTCACTCTCATAGAAGCGATGTGGAATGACTAGGTGGTATTTTCAAAAATATTATTTTATTTTTAATATTTTTAAAACATTAAAAAAAAAGAAAACAATGATGAAGAAATGTTGAAAAAAAGTAGGGTAGATGAAACATGGATGAAAAACATAATAGAAACTGAACAATGTAAAGAACAAGAAAAGGTAGAAAGACACAAAAGATGGTCAACATGAACTATAGTAGACCCAGGTTGATCTACCATCAACTTCCCTTTATTGACCTTCTAAATAAAAACATCAACAATCATATCTACTCAATTCATGACCAACAACTTAGATAACACACCTACCTCTTATAAAAAATAAAAAATTCAACACTAATGTTCTTCAGTGCATGACCATTCCTCCAGATTACAAAATAATTCCCCCACTGAATCATTTGGGCTATAAATTCCCCCATGCCATTTTGAGTCTCACAGAGATCATCATATTTCCCAACCGAACTCATAAACTCAGTTCACAAATGTGATAAATGAAGGGGAAAATAAGTGAGGTGAGAAAGTATAAGATCGTTCCTATGAAAGGGTGTACTCTCACTCACCCTAATTCATCGTTGAAATTTAATAAGGCATTGAAGCTGTGACGATAGCAATGAAGCTCATATCTCAGGTAAATATATGGTTTCACTTATGGGATCAATCCTCGAAAATTACCTCCCAGTTAACAAAGATACATGATATTAGAACAAAGTGTAGTTAAATGAAAAAAACAACAAAATTTAAATAGAAATCATAATTTTAATTCCAAAATAGAGAAGCGTAGTGAGATATTTACAGAATGGAAAAAAAGGAAAATAGCAAAAATAATAAGGTGATGGTGCCTATCTCCGGGTAGACATTAGTTCTCATGTATGTGGTTCAGGGAAACATAGAGTTTGAAGTACTCCTCTTATATTCAGAAAATGAAAACATAGTAAAACAGTTCCCAATAGGAAGAGGAAGTATCCACATGGTTCCCTTTAAGATGATTTTCACCATCTCCAAGTGAATTGCAAGTGTGTGCAGTTAGCCTCCTAAAACTACCTTTGTTTCCCTTTCAATTTCCCCATGATCACACCTCCATGTGAAGATTCCCTACGTAGAACGACAGAAAAACACAAGGGATATCTGGAAGTTCAATACAATGTAAATATTAATATCATTACTTCTAAAAAATACTTATAAGAAAAATACCAATATAATTAAAAAACCCATCATCATCATCATCATCATCATTTTTATTACTAGGTAAATAAATTGAAAATTACTAAATATTTTTAGTAATATTAACTATTATTAAAATTACTTAATTATGTTATCATAAAAATAGATGTATTAATATAAAAATACTTAATATAATTAATCTATTTAAATTTATTTTATTATTGTTATTATTAAAATGCTTTAATTTTATTATTTATTATATATATATATATTATACATTATTATTATTATCTATTATATTATTATATATAATAAAATAAAATAAAAAACAAAATAAGAAAGGGTGTGGTTTCGGGTGAAGTAAGAATTGTGAGGGACTGGGTGATTGGGTGGTCCAACATGTGGAAATATAGTGTGGAGGTGGGGATATGGATAGCGGTCCTACGGAGGAGAAGGCAGTACAAATAATCTCTCATAGTAAGGGGAGGAGGTGGTATGACTCATGGGGGTTCACTTCCAGATCTGAAGGGCTCGGGTTCTAACAAACATTGGCCAAAACTTTCGTTGTGAACGACAGTTTCTACTAAGGCAAGGGGGCTCGACATCAGCTACAATTGGTTGGGTTTGAGCTTCAACAGTGGGTTGTTGTTTCTAATTTTGAGAAGAGGACATGAAGGGGGTTCAGGATGGTCTCAGTGAGGTTATTCTATTCCAATTTTATTAAATCTGGATTTGATTTGGGTTTGAATGATTTTGGAATTTGGTTTAAAAATTATTCAATTTATGCTACTACTTGAATTTTCATTGTTACTACTATTGAGTTCTTATGTTGGATGTATTTTCTGCTTGTTTTGTTTTGATATATAGGTGAATTATAGTGGAGCAGGAGTCTGGATGAAGGTGGGTTGTGGTGAGTCATGGTGAATGAAGGGTGCAGAGATCTGAAGATGATAGGTTAGGAGTAGTGGTGACTTCTCGACACACTGTGAGAGAGGCTTGTGGTGATAAATTTGGTGGTGATTTCCAAAATCACCCTAAGAGAGGCTCGCGATGAGTAGAAGGTGAGAAGAATGATGGGTTGTAGGTTGAAGGTCATGTGAGACACTACCAGAGAAGCTAGTAGTGGTTTTGGGAAAATTCTCCAAGGGAAGGAGCAAGAGTGACTCAAAGAGTCACCTTTGGAAGTGCTATCAGTGACTCTTTGAGTCACTGTTGGATTCCTGTAAGTTGAACAATGTTTCTCCTACAACAAAAAATGAAACAAAAAAACAATAAATTAATAAATTGAAAATTATTTACAAAATAAAAGTAACATAAAAGCACAACAAATTAAAATAAAAAAGTAACGAAAAATCATGTTCAAATTAAATAGATGATTTAAATTAATTAATTTGAAAAAATAAAAAAAAATTGATTATAGAATTAATTAAAATAATTAATTAATTAAATAAGTAAATAATGAAAAGAATAAATTAATTGAAAATAAAAAATAAAAATAAAAAGATTAATTACTCTACTTAAGGTTTATTAGTTTGAAAATTATTTATATAGAGAATTAATTAATTAAAATAATTAATGAAATTTCCATTTTGAAAAAAAAGAAAAAAAGAATACAAAGAATGAAAACATTATAATTTTAATAAAAAAATAAGAATAAAAAAAATTCAATGTTAAAACAAAATTTATTAATTGTTTTTAAAATTATAAAAAATCACAAAAATAATCAATAAAATACATTTTTACAAAAAAAACTCATTATTTTATTAATTATGTAAAAAAGGAAACAATTTTATAAATATTAATTAATATGAATGATTTTTATATTAAGAACCTAATAAAATATAATGAATGATGTAGCAAAGTGCATTAAAAAACAACCAGAATAGTTTAGTCGAAGAAGTTCAATTAGGATACAAATTCACTGACTCATATCCCTTGATTGATTAGTTTTATCTTTATACAAGAGGTTATAATCATACAAATTTTAACATATCATTAGAATCCAATATGATGATCATAAATAAAGGATAACTAGGTAACACATATATTATATGGTATTTTTATCATATCAGCTAACATGTTCTGTGAAAAAAACACGAATGAATGAAAAGGTAATGAAATTAATATACATTACATGATAAAAAATATCCCTAATACAAAATACATTACTTAATTTAGGGGAAAACACTAAAATTCTCAAACTTACACTAAATACATTCACCAATGTGTTTAATAACAAGAGAGATGGTGTGGATTTAATGATCTTGTCATGCTAGGGGATTTCTTAGTGGATTTAAAATGTTTTCCTTTGAAAGAAGTAAACAAATCTTAATATCACATCTAAATATAATATGTAGAATGAAATTAATTATATAATGTATATGTTTGGATCTTTTATGAGATATGTGTTCCTTAGCTTATGAAATCAATCTATATTATTATAATAATGTTCAATTAGATGCATGATTCATTGGATAACCTAGAGTTAAATTTTTAATAAATTCATCGAAACATATTCATTATAAGTACATGATGTTGTGATATATTCAAATTTTGTTATAATATTTAAAATTATCAATTTTATATATAATTTACTAGTCAGCTATTTTTCCAAACCAAAATTCTTGGTTGAGACCTACAATATATTTTTTATTTTTTGAAAATAACATCAGTATAACCCTTTAAAAGGAACTCTTTCTCACCACTAAGCATTTAGAATGAATCTTTAGTTTATCTTAGGTATATAAATATATTATTTACGGATACCCAATAAATTTTTCTAGGATTTGAATGGAATCTACTCATTTTTCTTAATGTATAAGATACATATAGACAAGTATACACCATAACATGTATGATTGACCCAATTAGAGAATCATAAATAATTTTACTAATGAATTTTTGTTCTTAAACTATATATAGAGACAATGTTTGACAAATACGTTTACCATGTAATATTGGTAAAGCACTCAATTTAGTATTTTCAATGTCAAAACTTTCCAACACTTTTCTAGTGTATATTTTTTCACTAGGATCAAACCTTCATGTATATTTATATCTATTGATATTCATACCAAGTATGTACTTTTCTTCACCAAGATATTTTATGAGAAGAAATTCCCAAATTAAATTTTCACTGACTATATGATTTGGATTTCATTTCAAATGAGATGTATTTCATCAAAATATATCACTTATAATACAAAATTTCTCAGATTAAACTATTTATATACACAAGGTTCATATATATTATTAATAAATTCAAACTCCTTGATAGATTTTATCAAAATGAGTATTCCAACATCAAGAAGATTATTTTAACGCATAAATATATTATAGTTGCTTAAAAATAATAAAATAGTAATTATTTATTTAATTTTTTTATTAGTATTAGATATACTACATCAAATTAATTACCATAACAGAATTCTGTATTAAAGTTCATTTGATATATCCCATTATCATAATATATTTGTACCAAAGAATGTAAATGTATTTGATCAAAACAAATTGATAAAATTTTTATCCATAGTCAATACAATTGATATATTCAAAACCTATAGTCAATAAGAATTATTTGTAGATAAAGAGTATACTATCCAATACAATTTTCTGGTGAAAGGCCCATGTACAACCAATGTCTTTAAACTGTTAAGAGGATCTACCAAGATAAAAAATTGATTAGTGTATATGGAATCCATATCATATTAAATTTATTTCAACAATTTATTAGAGTTAAAAATCATTATGGCCGATGGTAATATATTTTATCACATTATATGATTGATACATCAAATTCATAAGAAATGAGAAATCCACACTTCATGGGTTCAAAATGAAATCCACCAAAACATATTAGTTTCTCATTATAACTTGTCAATTTATTTTCCAAAAAAAATTATATTTCTAAATCTTTCACCTCCTGATTAACATCATCAAGTTCAAATTTACTCCCACTAATTCTTTTGAAAATAAATTTTATTTTTAGGAAGACAAAATTTTGAGTTAAAAAATGTTACGGCTTGGTGGATTAAAGATATTATAACCCAATATATCCTAGGTATAACTAATAAATAGTAATTTATCTAATTTGGATCATAGTTTACTTGATGTAGTACATCATATAGATAAATCACAACCCAAAATCTTCATTAAAGCTACTTTGGGATTCTTTTGAGCCTACATTTCTATTGTGTCATGAAAATTAAACAAGAGAATTATTTTAATTTGGAAAAAGAAAAAAAATATGAAGAATAACTTCAAGATAATTTTAAAAGGGGTGAGGCCATGAATGATGGATTGAACCTATGATGAACTAATCACTTCACAAACCACTTCTCTACATGGTCTTCCATTTATTCGGGAAGCCCTTAATGAACATAACTATTAATAGGATAAGACAGACCACTATTGCCTGTGAACAAAACCACAATGTAGTTTTTGGGGATGGATGATGATTTCTTCCCCCACAAAATACCATCCCTATAAACGAAATCTTTCACAGGATGAGGTAGTACCACCAATGCCTTTGAACTAAATCATAATATTTTTCCAGGATGGATAATGATTTCTATCAATATAAACAACCACCTCCCATAGATGAAGTCATTCATGGGTCGAGGCATCTTCCATGGGCACCCACAAAATAAAACTCATGGCCCACCACATGAGACTATCCATGCCGGTATCTTGTCCCTCCTCTATTCTATAAACATTCCCTGAGCGGGACCGAAAGGTGGAACAAACAGAAGAGAGCCGAATGAGATGAGTGACAAGGAAACATTAAAAGCAGAGCCTCCAAGATGAATAAGAGAGATACGATGATTCCCAACAGGTAAATATATTCCTCATAGTAGTAAGGAGGAAATACTAATTCATCCAACCACCTGCAAACTCAAAAACCCTTTGCAGACACCATTCCATGCAACATAAATGGATAACCCCTTTTTGGTTAAGCACCCTGCATTGCAAAACGCTATGCATGAGAAACTCCACCCTACATACCAAAATTCTTTGTGGGAGGAACTCTAACCCACATAGCAAAAAAATATGAAAATGGAACCTAGCCCCATATAGTAACACACTATGTGGGTAAAACCCAGGTGTTCATAGCACAAAACTACACTAATGGTACCACCACCCATGTAGAAACATGCTCTGTGGAGGGAACACCATCCCTCCTAAGAACCATCTAGTTGGAATGGGGAATCCTAGGAAATTATACTCTCCACCTCTTATCACTCCCTTCCATTATATCATTGATCCCCATTTTGGAATCTCTGTGAATGAGTCCTATGACATCAGGACAAGTCCTCTTCCAAAGTCACCCGACCCATATGATTAGACCATTGAGCACATCTACATGTCCTATTGAGTCTATGTACCCATGGTAAGAGGATTCATGTGTGTAACCTCCTAAATAAGGCATACCATATGAATATCTTTAGGTGTACATAACCTTAGTAATAAGGGTTATGACCTTAGGGTGCTCATGTGAACCTCCCCTTTCTAGGATTTTAGGGGAACCACTTCCTTTCCCATCTACAAGGGTTGGTGTTGGTCACTCCTCTATTCATCAAGGACTAGTAAGGAATCCCTCCTGGATTCATCCCCTTGTCTTCCATTTGAGAGGCAGTATCTTATCTCCTCTTCATTAGCCTAATATGTAGTTAGATAGATCAACATATGTGACTATCCTAGTAACAAAAATTAAATATGAGATGAGCACACTCAAATCCCTATCCTTATCACTTTTTTCTTCAATCCTCATCCACCAGCAAATAAAGTGTATAATATAATCTTTAAATCCATTATTTCCTATTGTTTCTCACACTAATCATGACTCATGTGGGCTTATAGATTAGTGTAAATCATTAAATTCCCATGTTCCCAATAAAAATGGGATTTATCTATATATATAATCCCCAACCTCTATTCATATGGTCCTTCATTATGGTTGATGACCTGAAACCATGCCTCAAACTTCAAGGGGACATATTCCCAATAAAGCATCAGCAGATGGTAATACTTCCCAGTATAAGCCCGAATCATGCCCCTTAAATGGGAATCTTCCATGTTTATTCAAAAAATGCATGGTCTCCCTTGTAGGTTTAATCCTCAACACTTACAGGACTACATGTGATTTGATTCTTGACTAACTGGGATACATTAGAATCCTCCCTAAGGTCCAAAAAAATGTTCCAAACTCACCTAAACATTATCCATGACACATTTTCAGTAGTTTTGTATCCACCCAAGAGACCAAATATCTTATGGGTCCCTAGAGATACCTCAGAGTAATTCTTATACCATCCTTGACCATACACCTTTTTCATGGACGTCCATGACACATGATGTTAAACTACGTGGTTGGAACCTTGTCAGATGACCATAAGTGGTGATGTTCCCTATTAAGATACATAGAAATATGTGGATTATGTTTCTCTTCATGGGGATTTATAGGAATCACATTATAAGGGTTCTCTCCCAACATCAAAATAGCTTATTTATTTCTGGATGGAACCAACTCTAGAGTGCCTCATCATGTGGATCATCGTCCTAATAAACATATAAAGAATATATAATCCATCAATAAAAGGTGTACCATTAATGGGGAACCTCAAATACCTACAGATATCCCTATTAATGGAGAACCTCAGATACAAACAAATGGTTCCAGACCCATACGTGTCCATAATTGATCGCTCACTCAGGGTGATCCACATATACACACTTGGGAATGGACAAGGTACTCATGAATATATCTTAAATATATAATAGAGCCTTGAAATAGGTAATAACTCCCCCCAAAAGGGTGTGATTATCCAAAATTCCCATCAACTCAACCAATTTGAGTTATGAAGTGTCATTGGCCATGTTTACTAAGAAACTTATACCTTTGGAATGTAGTTCCATGAGACTTCATTAATACGATAAACATTGGGCATTTTGGGATCCAAAAACAGAAACTGCTGGATACTATTTGATGATGCTATACTCGAGGTCAGTGATTGTACACCATTAAAACCCCTTTAATCAATGGTTGTTTCACAAACAATCTTTTGTTGGATAGAAAATAGTGAGCCCGACGTGAATATTTTACCCGGGTGGTAGTGCTACCCTGAATCAGTCCCCCTTTTCTATCCAAAATAAAAGATTCCCGATAGATACGATTAATTTTGAATGTAGTCATGATATGTTTCATTGATGAGCTTTTTTTTGTTTGTGCTTGTAACTTGTATTTCATGAACTATTCATCAGAAAACTCTTTAATACAATAGAGTCTCACCCATTTTTTAGACATGTGCATCAACCGCTACACTAGTTGAGCCCTCAACAAAATAGAGTAAGCCATCACTCACTCAGTGTATTAAACAATGGGTTTAGAATTAATTGGTTTTGGAGTATCAATATAATGGTACTCTCCAAACCCTAGAGATAGATAGACTGGCCCTCCAGTCCATGAAGCCCCACCATCCATCTTCCCAATGATGCTCGATGATCTACAACCAGAATCCTCCAATAGCTGTCTCAAAATGTTTTGGGAGCCTGTCCCCAGAACATGATAATGATTTCCTCCCTTACCTTTAGGAGGTTGATGATCTTCTCTCCAGTGACTTCATCCTAGCAACACAAGGGTACCGACTAAGGGCCCCTACTGGAAATCACCACCACCAATATCATGAGACCCTATATTATCACTAGGTGGAGGATACCTCCCCATAGGACCCAACTGACATTAAATGGACCTAGGTCCCGTTGGTATCCCAAAAATGGAGGCAATTAGACAATCATGAAGTTACTATAATCCTCATTACTGCTGAAGAAGATCAACATGTAAATGCAGTGGTGACCTATGGGTAGATATAAATTCATACTCACAAATATGAATATCTTAAGTCAAATACAATGACCAACCAAAAGCAGATGCAAATTCTTGATCATTCACATCAAGCCCACTGACCAAATAATATAGAAGAAAAATATGATCATATGAAAATCCTTGCACAATAATATTAATCCCGCCATCAAAATACCACAAAAACTACCAGACGACACAAATCCCTTCTCATGAATATAAATCCATCAAGACAAATACAGTTTCAAATTATAGGTAGATGCATATCCCTTCCAACACACATCCAGTGTGTTCATCAAATATAGTGAAACCAACCACGATCAGATGAAAATCCCAAATTTTGAATATGATGTATGCCAGTCAAATATGGTGGAAAATTATAGGAGGAGTCATATCCCTACTAATTCACATCCACCCCATCAGTCAAATACGGTAACAACCAACCATGAGCATGCCCAAATCCTTACTCATGAATATAAAGCTTTCTAGTAAAATAAAAAAAAATTATAGGTCAACACATATCACTTCCAAAACACATCCAGCCCATTTTCGAAATATGTTGGAAACCATCCATGACTAGATGCAAATCCCATCCCACAAATATGATGTTTTCCAGTCAGATATGATATAAAACTTTATGGAGAATCATATCCCTACTAATGTACATCAAGACCAGCCATCAAATATAATGGTAATCAATGAAAAAAAGTAAATTATTACACATTCATATAAATTCCACCCAAAGAATACTACAAAAATTTAATAAATTGGTTGGTGTGTCCCATTTTTAAATCAGAGGTAGACTCACATCTCTTCCCTCGCACAAGAGAAATCTCAGTACTTAGTTGGAAATAGAGAACTAGAGAAGGTATGTATTCCTTATCGACACCAGAATGGTCATATATTCTTGTTAACACCAAGTAAATCTCTCAAAACATCTTAGTAATGATAGAGGATCATAAATTAATTCAAGAGAATATCTTAGAGACTTTACATGATGTAATAACATCTGTAACAATAGTAAGGAGTCGGGCCCAATATCCCACCACCTCAAGTGGGGTGACTCATCCATAAAATGGTGTGGTCATTTAGAAGAATATAGGTACCCCTACTCCCATATAGGATGTTCATATTTAATATCCCATGATAAATGGAAAATATGATCAGGCACAAATACCCATTCCAACTAGGGGAAATTGGTCCACTTCGGTGGCCACTCCAGGGAAATCATATATCCCTGCAAAAATTTCTAAATCATATTGGTGTATCCTGATAGCACCATAGGATCCATTCAAATAAGAACTCATATATGAATGTCGTAACCTATAGAAAGTTTCCCTAGTTTCCCATAATATAGAACCAAAAAAGAAATCATGCCAATGGGATTTAGAAAATGAAGAGAAGATTCATGACTCTTCTCTACTAGAAGCTATATTTATTGATTCCATACACCACCTATCTATGGTGGATCAAGATCCTCATAATCTATTACCAAATTATGGAAGTGTTTTTAGTAGTTGAGAAGATCCTCCCCACAATATTGTTACCAGTAGCTCTAGAGGTCCTCCTAAGATCATCTACCACAAAGGATTCTTTATGGGCACAAACCGGTCAATCATGAGAGCCAATCTCCTAATGAGAAACACGGTATCCCTCCTCATGGATAGATGAAATTAAATAAAATTAAGGTACTCCAATTTTTTCCATCCAATCTAATGGTCCTACCTAGGGTATACATCACAAAAAATATCTTTACAATCGAACATCAATCTATGATGGTAGTCACCGCCATGATAGAATTTGCAGTGAAGGTCCTTCCCACTGTGACATCTCATTTCATCAAGAAGGTACTCCTATTGTCAAGTCCAATACAACAAATCCATCATTTTCGGAGTCACTTGGTAGGATAGGGTCATACTATTAGATACATTATTAATGAAAAGTGACATCCTTTCTCAACTAGGATATGGCTTGAGACAACGCTCATGTAGTGCCCCGACCTCATATAGCTCGGAGTTGGTGTTTTATCTCAATTAAATTAGAATGATTACAGGGAATCAAACCCCGAAGTATCGATAGTTTTTTAGTCTCGGTAAACCGAATACATACATGAGAAAATAATACAATAATTACAACATTCTTCTTCTTCTTTTTAAATAAATAAATTTTTGGATAACTTTTTCCCACCTTGTAAATCCCTACATATCTTTCATACAACGCTTCTTAGATTCCTAGTGAATGGAACATAATAATTGTGAGTTCAAATTATCATTATGGAAAAAATGTATGGGAAACAATAATAAATCAATGTGAATAGTAAACATGGAAAGGTAAATAATTGAACCCTAATGCCATATAATCAATAAAATGAATGGAAGTGCGTAAAAATATGGAAAATCAGTAAATGGGAACACTTGACATTATAATAAATAGATAAGAATAAAGAAATATGACTAGGTAAGAAACTAAAACACATTCCATTTAATTAATTAACTCAAATTAAATGTATCCATAGATATGTCGATGGAAAATCTCATGGATGAATAATAACTGAAACTAAATGAAAGAAATGCTTAATTATTGGACACCATGTTTTCTAGGAACATGGAACCATTACCATCAAGACCATTCAAAATATATTTTATCACATTTTATTGAAACCCATCTAATTTCTACAACTAACTCACCTCATGAGACTACCAATTCATCAAGGGGATTTCATTAACTGGTCCCCAACCCATAGCTATTTCATTAAAATATCCCCAAAACGTGTCTTACATGTCCAAATAATCACTCATATTGAATAAATAATATTCCACATAAAATATTCATATTCAATAAAAGATTCAAATTTATTGAAAATACCTCATAAGAGGATAAGTAACTGTAAGGGTTGTTGACATTAAAACATTATTGAGGAAAAATAATATTTAAACATTCCAAAGTGTCCCATACCACTTTGGAACATTTCAAATCATAAAATTCATGAAGTAATTAAATTAAATTAACATTTTAATATAATTTGAGTAATTATATTCATGATATGTCATGTAAAAGGGCAGAATATACACCATATAAAATAAACTGGGATCATAACAACAGATAAGTCTCAATGGGATGTAAATTTAGACGAAATCCTTTACAACTGTGGAAATATATGAATTGGAAAACCAAAAAGTAGTAATAATCAAATGAAACATTTAATTAACATTAATATAAAATAATTAATGATATTACAATTAATTGTGCAAGTATTTACACCATATATAATAAATTATGTGCATAAAATCAAATTTTGCCTCACTGAATGAAAAGTGAGCCAAAAATCTCTTAACTTAAGTTTCATTTTGGGTGAATATAATTTAAATTCATATATAGTAAACTTATGTTACCTATATAGCTGATTGATAAAAGTTTTATTATTTTATCATTAATTTTATTTCACTTATTACCATTTCATGTACAACTACTTAAACAATTATGTTTATGTAAGGTGTTTTGACCAAATTCAGTTTATGTGTCAAAAATAACTTTGATAGGTCAAATATTGCCAAAGAGTTCATTACATAACATCTATAGAATAATAATCATGAAATAATTATAATATTTATACATCAATTATACTTTTTAAAATCAGTCATTAAATATAGTTTTGAAAAATGAACCAATGTTACAATCATGGAGGCGGTAGGCCATACGTACACATGAGTAACATTCATATTTTTCAACGATCATTATGTAAAAAGGTATGTAACACTATATCATTACAGAATGATAATTATATCATAAATTTTTTATTATTTAATTATATATACTTATATATATAATTATTGTGATGTAAAAGAAATCACATTGTGTCAAGGAGAAGGTAATCCACATGTCCATGAATGATGTTATCACATTTTATGTGTGTGAAAGGGTAAGAATGAAAATGATATATATAGTATATTTATAGAAAGGTAATTAGGTCATGAATATAATATAGTGGGTTTTTATATCACATTTGGTTAATTTAAACCATCCTTTATACGTTCCATGTATAGTGTAAATGAATCACATCACTTCAAGGGGGCAGCAGTCCATACGTCCTCAGATGATGTTATCATGTTATTGTAAAATGGAAAGTATCAATTATATGGGTAATAATTTGAATAAATAAGTATAAATAAATAATAAATATAATATATATCATATAGAAACAATGTTTCCATCATAATGGACACCCTCATTTGTGGTAAAGTAAACATTAAACAATCATCATTTCATGAGGTAGTAGTTCTTCATACATAGAAACAATATGTTTGTTACCAATTCAATGGGATTGTGTGTAATAATATTTCACAAAATCACCATAGAACCATCATAAAACATTTATGATACTGGTGTTGTTATAAAATAATAGAATAAGAATGTTTGAGGGGTTTTATAATGGTAGTAAAACTAGAGAGTTTGAGAGAATATGATACCTCTTAATCAGGTAACTTCTTTTGGTTTATACCAAAAGGATTATTTTGATTTATTTCTTCCCAATGGGATCACTACAAAATAAATAGATTTTTTCAACAAGAGTATATATGTGGGTAAAAGTGCAATATCTGTTGGTAAAATGTTTTACCAACAAAAATTGTCCTGTCACTAAATTGTTGGTAAAAACACTGTCGATAATTGTTATTGAAATAGATAAAATAGATCTGTTGGAATTATAATAATACTAACATATAATATATATGTTGGTTAAAATGTTTAGCAACGGATTAATACAAAAAATTTATATGTTATTAATATTATTAATATTTATATTTCTATTAATTATAAGAAATATCTATAAGTAAATTATATAAAATATTATATGTTGGTATTTTAATATCTGTTGCTAAATTTTATATTATATTTATTAATATAATTATACATAATATATTTATTATATTTATCATATAATAATGATAAAATTATAATATATGTACATTTCAAACTCTCCATGGATCTCCAATAAACATGGTGCAACTATATTTAAATGTATTCAAACAGACTTTACAAGAAACTCTAAACTGACACACATGATTTGTCATTCTGTGGTTCACACCATGTCCTTTCATGTTGTAGTTATACACCCCCACCATGAAAGACTCCCATGTCATGACAACACCCATCCATGATTCTATGATGTGACCTCTTCTAATCATGCTTGACAACATCTGTGAGTCTCTATTGTAGCCTCTTTTATTAAAGCTTGACAACTTTCTAGAAGCTGAGTGATTTCCAAAAACCAGCCCCCAATGATGACCCTAACAAAAACATGGTATAGGATTTGAAGCTGCATCATAAGATTTTCCTCACCTGACATGAAGAAACACAATTCCTAGTAAATACTTCATCCACGTGAAAGATGAGTTAATCATCATAAAAGATTACCAATAGAAGAACATAACACAAAATGAGAACATGAAATAAGCACAAAGTAATTTATTCTTTTTTATATTTTTTTTCTTCTCAAGCTATAAAATTTAGTTCTTGAAGTTCTTGGACAAATTGGTTGTCGCTGTCATGGCAACGACAAAGATTACAATACACCTTAATTTTTCTGTTTCTCTCACGCATCAGTTGTCACTGTTGTAGCCGGGTTACACGTATGAAATTCACCCACTCAACCATGACATAGCCACAATTTCCTATAGTCTTTCAAGGGAATATACTTAAAACAACACAAAAAAACAACTACAATGTCAAAAAATTAGAATAAGGTAAAAGTAAACATGGATCTTGTATAAAATTAGAATGAAGACGGGTTTAACTGAGTTATGCTATCCATAAGAATGGAAATGAATTCTGTCTTTAGAACATTGAATACACTTACATGATCCATATATTCACACCCATAACACATAAAAAATTAAAATATTGTAACTTGAATTGGATGAAATTAAAGATAAAACCATTACTTACACAAGAAAAATTATCAAATCAAGACACCATTTCTTTTTTAAACACTCACCTTTCATGGTCACGACCTCTTTTGTACATGTTTTAATGTTCATGAACCAAAAAAAAGATCCCTGCAAAGACAATTATAATACATTTAATACACTTACATGATCTATAGATTCACACCGACAACACATAAAAAATTAAAATATTGTAACTTTAATTGGATGAAATTCCAAATAAATCCTTTCTTACACAAGGAAAATTATCAAATCAAGACACCATTTCTTTTTAAACTCCCACCGTTCATGGTCACAACCTCTTTTGTATATGTTTTAATGTTCATGAATCGAAAAAAAGATAACCCTACAAAGAAAGTTATAATACAAGACTCTAAGAATCTAATTATCCACATCAACTCCATGCTCAACCTAGTGATGCACGGCTGGAAGGAGATGGTTTATGTCCAAAAGAATTGGATCGGGTTGAATACAGGCAGCTTTCAATTGAGAAACTCACAGTGATCACTGGACATCTTGGATGCTGGAGCTCCCATGGGTCCCAAGGGGAAGGTCATGGATGAGGCTAGGAAGGTTCGGACGAGGGAGCTCAAGGACATGCCTGTGTTCGAGGCAGATGACCAGTATGACATGGTGTATCTGCTGGCGACCCAAAGGGAGAAGTGGGGTGGCAAGGTGTACCTAGATAGTCCGTACTACATGCATGGCTACTGGGGTATCTTTGTGGAATGATATGAGGAGATGATTGATAATTATCATCCTGGATTTGGTGACCATAGCCCACTCTCAACTATACAAAATAATCTAGCAATCTAGATCATAGGGGGAATATGTTTCCAATATTACCAAATTCCCATCATATATGACCATAATAAAATTTTCCATCTATATCATGGATAATATAATGTTTTATGAGGGCTAAAAATGTTAATAAATGATAAATAAACATCATAAGAAACAAAACCAACTCGACAACAATCAGTTGCAGCATTAGTATGGTTTGAACACTGCTTCTCCAATCACAAACACACTAGTACCTGTCCTCAAGGATTCTTCGACATGTGAATCAGAGAATAAGGTGTAACTTGATATATCCAATTATCAAAGGCATTCAATGACATAATTTTTAATAAAATGGTTTTATGGTCATTTTTCAAGCCCACGTCAAAAGATCTCAAAGATGCAATTGTTGTCCTTGACAAGATTACGATGCATATCAATGGGAATGATCATGTTGTAATACTTGGACTGGTGAGGAGATCCATTGGTAAAAAATTTACAAGCTGATTCAGGGATATAATATCATATTTAGCACTCAATGATATGGAAACAGTTGGGGTGGACATTGGTCAATGTTTTCAAGAGGTTAACATTAAGTATATAAAGGTTGAAAAACTCTTTGGTGGCCAATTAGAGGATTCCTTGGTTTTGAAATGTGTAATGTTAGAAAAAGACGTTGTTACCCATAGAAAAATGAGAAAAGGGTTATGAACCCTTGCACCATTCTTCTTGATTGTCCTCTGTAGTATAATAATTGGTACAACCAAACAATGGTATAGTTTTTGAGATAAGATGATTGGGGAGTACGAAAAATGAAAATTACATTGAGAATTTTTACATATAGATCCAAAAGTTCAAACTTGATTTGGCTATAACCGATAGAGGGCTGAGTGACTTGGCACTCCATTACATAAGAAAATTGGGAGTTAGTGCCATTAGATTATTGAGAAAAGAAGATGATAAGGTAGAGAAGGATTATGGAATAGTTTTTTGTAAATAGACCTGATAGACATAGGAATCCTATGTGGGAACAAAAGCTGGGATTTTTTAGGTCAAGAGGATCAGTGACCGGTTTTTATCTTTTATCATGGAGTGTTTGGAACCAAAATTTTGCACTGTTCATCCAAATTCTGGGTAAGGAAGTAAATGGATATAGTGATACTCTAAAGATACTTGAGTTTAACACACATGAAATATTTGAGGCTTAATTATTATTGAGCTTGATCTTGACCTAGTCAAGAAATTCATCATTTTGAACACAAATAATTGAGAAGTTGCGAACATAATGGATGAGATGATATTTTAAGATATAAATTAATGTTAATGAATATTTATTAGTTGGAATACTTTTAAAATCACTATATAATTGTTTCTATTTATTTCCAATTTTGTATATGTTTTTATATATTATTTACAGAATCAAGATTCATCAAGTGAGCTCGACTTACTCGGTGACTAACTCCATTTCAAATTTGAGTAGAGTTCAATATTGAATGTCATTATTCAATATGGTTTTAAATGAGATTCAATGTTTGGTTGAATATATATCATCTATTTACTTGACTCGACTTAATTTGATTACACCCCCCTAATAGGGAACTTGAACTCAATTTGTGATATAAACATATACACCACCTTATACTAATTTACTACATATAACATGGAATGTTTTTATGTTATCTATTTATAATTAAACTAATAATGACATTGTTTCCTTTGGAAGGATAAATTCTCAAAGTGGATCCATCTAAGAGCCGATAAAGATGGCCAAAGAGATCTAAAGATGCATCTTTTTCACATTTATGTAACCAAAAATGCAGAACAAAGTGATGTAGGGTTACCTTTGGTTGAGAGAAATTTAGTAACCTAATATTTGTGAAGTGTTTTGATGAACCAAAATCTTCCAAATATGATGTTAGGGTAAAAAGAGCAGCCACAAAACCTATAACCATTAACAAAATAACATATAAAACATGAATTTTCTAAGGTATTTTTTCAAAAAAGATTGCAAAGGACAATTTTTTTAAAAAAAACTATAAATAATTACCGTAACTGTTTTTATTAAAAAAAATATTGCCAAATATATTAAACTGATGTTGTTTATAAGTGAGAGTGAGTGTTAACCTCCAAGTAATTCATCTTGAACACATCTCTAACGAATGAAATCAATCCTACCATTTTATTTGTAGAAATGTTCACATCAATGACACCAAAAAATATGCAAGTTGAGTAGAAACTGGTTAGTGAGAAATAGGGTAACATTTCTCAACAATTAATAATAAGTAATAAGTGTAAATTAACAGAAAAACTAATGTAGGTTGAGTAAAAACTGATGTTGTTTCTAAGTGATAATGAGTGTAACATTGCTCAACAATTAATAAAAAATTATAATTGAACATTAACAAAGAAGATAACAGTCAAATAACACATTTTATAATTGATTTTAAATACTAAAATAAAGTATGATTCATTAAAATGAAGAACCACTGGTTTATAATAAAAATAAATATCATTGTGGTGATCAAAATATAAATGAAATTCAGTGTATATATCAAATGGATTATACACAATCGAACAGAACAACTAAATCAAGAAGCAAAAATGAAACACAAATTAGAAAACGTGCAAAGGAATATAAAGAAAACACGAAAGAACACACCAATTTAACAAGGTTCAGAACAATACTTCATAATCCTAGAAAAGGATACTCTCACAAAAGTCAACAAAGAAAGTATTATGAAAGGAGATTACCAGAAAAATGAAAGAACACATTTTGAAAATCCATGAGGCATCATCACCTCGGCCCCTAGAATTGGTATTTAGCCTCATTGGAAAACTCACAATCATAATAGGAGACATATAAATGATGTTCGAAGAACCAAATAAGACTTGTACAAGAAAAACATATAATCAGTAAAGCAAACAAACAACAAACTCCCCAAAACAGGATAATAGAGTAATAGTACTATAATAAAGTAATAAAATGGAAAAAATAACAATAATTAGTACCTCACACAGTCTACCGCCGCATCCCAATGTCACATTCAAAGGAGAATATGGATGTCAAATTATATCAATGACCTATGATCCATCACAAAAGTGTCATGAACAAGAAGTCCTTGCACTAGGAAATAATTAGGCCGCTTTCTTGTGGAGACAACCAGTCGACCACACAATTTCCCCATTAGTTTCTAAACATCGGTAGGTCGGTGGGATGTGATTGGATAATAGATGTAAGGAGGGGAGGCGGTAGCACGGTGGGATGTGAGGCGGGGCAGTAGTGGCACGGCGGGATGTGAGACTGAAGTAGGGCCGGGTGGGGTGGCAGGGTGGTGGGATGTGATGTTGGAGTATGGAAGGGCGGGATGTGAGGCGGAGTGGTAGCAAGGCTGAAAACAGACAGCGGTGGCGATGAAGTCCCAAGTTAAGATTAGGGTTTTAGTGTTTTTTTTATAAATATTTTTTAAATGTTTATTAAATAAATAATCTTTAAAAATATAAAAAACAATTAATATTTCATGAAAATTGAATGAATGTTTTTGAAAAATATAAAAACATTTAATATTTTGACAAACTTGAAAATTAAAATCAATTATGAGATGTTTTTAATAAAGTTCTGAGAAATTAAAATTTACTCTGATCACAAATATAATAAATATATAAATATATATGTTTCTCTTAATTGGTTATTGATAAAATCTTATTTTTTGTTCAATGTTTTATTGTAAAATTTTTTATTTACGTCAAAAGATTTTTCGGTAATCGCTTAATTAATAACAGATTCATGTGTGAGTAAAAAAATATTGGTATTAGTATGATAAAGTAATAGATTCAACTGTTGATAAATGATATGTTGGTATTGAATGATTAATATCAATAGATATCTTTGTTAGTAAAAATAAGTGTTGGTGTTAAAAATAAATACCAATAAAACTTATTATCTGTTGGAATTGCTCATTTTTACCAACAGATATATTGTCTGTCAATAAATTTTTGTTGGTAATAGTCAATTTTTTTGTAGTGGATGATTCTAGAATGAGGGTAGTTATGTTTAGGATATAGTTGAGTAGAGACTTTTTGAGCCAAAATGGCTTGATAGTTGTGAGGAATTGGGAGGAGAGGATGCCTTTTTATAGTGGAGGCGTAAGACTCTTGTAATATTTTTACAACGGAATTCCATGCACATTTTTTATGTTGAATGTGGATCCAATAATGGTAAAATTTATATGAAAGAGATTATATGGTCTAAATATATCCATTAAATAGATCTTGGGCTAGTGTATAGGCCGTTTTTGGCTATAAGCCTAAGGTTTAGTCCCTTATTAAGTTTAATTTAACCTTAATCGTTGTAATTAATTTTATTCACTTTCACTAATATTCTTGGTAAAAAAATTTTGATATTGTTAGAAATTATAAATTATTATTATTCAAAATATGGAATCATTTTTTCACAATTCCAATCACATGAGTGACAAAAATTATTTTAAAATTTATCCCACATGTGGGACAACGATGTGGGTTTTTATAGTAAAAACGTACGAATGTTATCCATGTTTCTATAGTCAATTTAAAATTGAAATTGATTAAAATGACATAAATTGTATTAATTGATAATAATATCATCAAATTAAACTTTGAAATCAATTAAAATTATATATTAACCTTACAAATAAATTATATGAAAAATAGTTTTGAAATAAAATTCAGTATTTTAACTATTCATTAAAATTTGAAATGCTTCAGAAAAATATGAAACATTCACCATAACCTAATTATTAGGCATCTATTTAAAATATTATGTTTATATTTACTTATTAAATCAATTATATTTTCAAAATTCATATTTAAAATATGTTCTCTTTTAAAAGGTGGTAAAATTTCCTTTATAAAAATATAGGTTTTTATGTGTAAAATAGGGTTTATTCTTATCTTATGATAATGAAACCTAAGGGATTGATATAGAAAATATTAGATTAATTATATAAAATATATATTTCATTATAATCATTCAATAATTGTAATTAATTATGTTTATTAAGATAAAACTCATTTGGAAGTATAAAAATAATAATATTTTTTTATATCAAATTGATTCTTATTTTCATTTCTCATTAGTTGGTAACCCATGAATTCATTTTATATTTATATAAACCATAAATCTTTAGAATTGAGTTAATTATATTCCTAACCACTAGAATAATTTATAGGTTATACTATATTATATTAAATAATAATGTTTTAATTATATATTGTTATTCTGTAAAACTCCGTCTTGCCTGTAACGCAAGCCATCGAAGAAGGCATCTCTTGCATGTAACACACACGAACTCGGTGTTTCATGCATTGAAATATATATAATCTATTTTAAATAGTAAATTTATTATAATGTATCTTTATAGGATATTCACTTACATGCTTAGTGTTGTGTGTCATACACGCTATCAAATTTAAGGTTCTTACTTTTGAATTTTCGGGTGCTACATTGTACCCATCGGAATTAAATTTCATCCTCTCAATATAAAATCATTATTGGTGATATATTGTTTTATTTTTGCTATATTGAAGTCCCACCTCATGATAAGGGTTCATAATTAATCCTTTATAATAGAGAAAATAGAAATTACAAATGTAACAAGGACTACCATGTAACTAGGTCTCTAAGTTGGATAATATTAGTGAAAAGAAAAATACGTACTTGGAGGAAAAAAGTAAATGTTTATTGGGAGTGAATAAGGTCATAAATCACAAATAAGTGAATGATAAATTGAATGTTGAGGGCCACAAATCCATAAATATGAGATAATTTAGAAGACCATCGATTCAATATAAATTATAGTTTTAGGACAAAATTTTATTTCTAAGTCATTTTCTTAATGTTGGGTAATTGTTGTACTGCCTAAGAATATAATGAAATTTACTTACATAATACATTTTAATTTCATGTGAACAATTCCATATTTTTGGTTTTGATTTGATAAAATTATAATTCGTCCCTTTACTCTTAGAAGTTAATTTCCAATAATTAATTTTTTATGCCGGAATCACTAAAAGAAACTTTTAAAGGACCGTAAGGCCTATGAAAGAGTGAGAATTCTAACTATTTGAATATAAATGTCTCCCAAAACCAATATAGTTAATAGATTAATTTAAAATACAAAAAGTGATTTTTTTGGTTCATCATTAAAATTTATTTGTAAAATTGTTTAACTAAAAACAATGAACTAATTTACCACGACATTATGTAGATAAATGCTTTGTGTGAAACCCTTATCATCCCTTAGTTTTGGGTTCAAGAACCATGGCCTTTCTGGATTTTATTGGTTGTCACCAGCTTACAGTTTGTCCTTTTCTAAAACTATATTAATATAATTTCCAAAATAACTATGATGGACATCCTTGAAATTAGTTTAATCACTATATATCCTTTTAAGTAAGGTTTTTAATACAATTACAATACATAAATACTTTATCCACTTATTTTCACATAGTTCCTTCCTTGTTCTAGTGTTTATCCAGAATATCATTTATCAGATTTCTAAATCATGATACATTTTCTTTAATCTAAAACACTTTATATTTGACCAAGGTAATTCATTGTAAAAATAGTTCATAATTATTTTTGAAAAGAAAATATGAATTATCCTACGTATATTCCCTGGGACTGTCAAACCCGATATAGAGTAAGGCCCGTTGTCGCTCACTAGGTTACCTCGAGTCAGGATCAGAACACCTTGTCAGAGTTATTATTCCTTGGTACATCTTCTCCAGAACCACATCCACTTTTAGTGTAACGCCCCGACCCCAGTTACCCAGAGTCGGTGCATTATTACATAACATTATCATGATTACAAAAGATCAAATCTCGAAAGACCGATTAGTTTAGTATCATTGGAAATAGTAGATAAATTCATAAAGTTTACATTACATCATAAAGTGAAAACTACAACAACATCTTTTCTCCACAATCATATCCCATTATACTATCCCTGTAGGTCATTCATAAAATAGTTATTCACATCCTAGGAAAAATAAAACACATAAAGGGTGAGCTCAGATGCCCAGTAAGGATAACAGTATAGCAGAAACTCTCTTAAATAAGCATAAAAATTTAAGGAAATGTATAACTAAAAAAAAACCTTATAAACTAGAACTTCAGTATAATATGGAAGATATAAAATGAAATAATTCCATTTACTTATTCACATGGATATTCTACTAATCAAATAATTACATGCAATATCATTAACCACTTTCATAATGATGGAATGCATAATGCCAGACTATCATAACCACATAGTCAAGGCCTTGTGCCAAGACTACAAATAAGATTTTGTCAAGGCCTTGTGCCAAGACACTAGTTTGTCTCATGAGACCTACCGATGCATCGTGGAGCTATATTGGGCTCCACCTGTCACTTATTATGTCCAATGCATTCCTCATATTAACAGGTTTAAACATAACATAAACATTCGTATAAAAACTAGCATACAAAATTTCAATAATTTCTCCATAAACCATGAATGGTATAAAAATAACACATCCAAAGTCAAACATATCACAAAAACTTCAATACTATATGTAAATTTTGTATCATAACAAATCAACTTCAAATAAGCTTAAAATCCGTCAAATGATGTTGACATAGATGAAATCCAAACTATTTGAGAGCAATATCTCTTTTCTTGAAATCATTTAAAAGCCACAGAATTAAAAAATTTACTTTGAAAATATTATTATAATATTTTAAGGGAATCTTTGATGATATCAAGTCCTTAAACATTTTTTTTAATCATCAAATGATAATTATACTTGAATGGATATGATGGGGAATGAATCTCATCACGTTCGTGGAGACGATAGTCCGTACGTACGAACGAGCGACAATATCATTCTTTTGATATTAAAATAATATATAATTGGGTGGTGTATCATATATACAGAATAATTATCATGTTATATTTATTATTAAATTATTTACACATCATTATTATACCTATACAAATAATAATGTGTTGAATAACAATTACACCACGACGTGGAGACGGTAAGCTGTACATACGCACGTATGGCGACATGTCATTCAATGGATGGATAGAATACTAAATATGGTTGTACCATATTTATAATAAAATCACAATATATAGTAGATACTAGAGTTATTATTTTAGAATGTAGATAACAAAGAAAGAAGAAGTTAAAGAAGAAAGGAACTTGAAAGAGGGTGGTGAAAACATTACCTCTTCTTCGGGTTCTTCCTTTTGATTTGATCAAAAGTGCTCCTTAGGTTGGCTTTCTAATCAAACTAAGGCCTCTTGGTTGAAGTGAGGGAAGTTTAGAGAATATTTGGGCAGGGTTTGGCCGAGCCAAAAGGCTTTGAAGGTGTGAATTAGAGAGAAGGGGGAATGCCCTTTTATAAGAGGGGTGAGGGGCGCCTTTGTAAAAGCTAGAAATATTATTTTATAATAAATTCATATTCGGTTTCACATGGATAAAAAGTGGATTATTTAAAGGTTAAGGTGGGTATTGGACTAAAATATTTCATCAAATATATTTTATATAGGTTTGGGTCACTATATTAACCTTATCATTTATATTTAACTATTAGTTTAATAGTTTCGCATTTACCATGTCTCTTTGTATTTTTATATTATATGCTTAATAAAATTACTATATTCAGCCAATAGAACCCCAAGGGGTTCATTAATGATAAAAATATCATTAGATATGTCTCTTGGCCAACCATTATATTTTTAGGAATTGTATATAAATTAATAATATAATAGTTTTTTAAAAACATTTTTATGTCAATTTTGACACTATTTGGTATTTGATTTTTGTTAAATTCATAACAGCATGATTACTTTGAAAAAACATAATTACCTAAATAATAACATGTCATAATAACCTATAAAATTAGTGTAATTCATAAAAATCTTCAAATTACATTTATTTTTATATTTATAATAACAATTATTTTATTATTTCATTAATTAGGAAATTACTCCATCACCATTGTGTCATAAATATATTAAATTATTTAATTTCTAAAAATTATAAATAAAATACCATTATGTAGGAAATATTTTTAGATTAATAATTAATATTTATAATCTATTTTATCTTATGTATAATTATATATTAAAAATGTTTTAGTAATTAAACTTTGATTTTAACTCTTTTAACTCTTCTTTGAATTAAATAATAATAAATGTCCTAATCTAATACAGGTGGTCCTAAATGATAATATTTTATTACTAAGGTTGTTTTTGGTAGAGATAAACTTGTCCAATAGAATTAGGACACGTGTTAGGGTAATATTAATATCATTTTTACCCTTAATTACCCTATTTACTTTTAACCGTGGTAAATAAAAGTAAAAAGTTACTATTCACAAAAATATATTTTTATCTTATTGATCCAAATTTTACTCCTATATATTAACCGTGTCTCTAGGATTATCAAAATACCACTCACAGAATCGGTAATATTATGTTTTACGCGAATTTCCAAACTCTCCTAGGAGCTGGGTAAAAGATGGTGAAAAGTTCCATAAAATTTTTATATATCTAAAATTATTCTAAACTAACTCCAATAAATTACATTGAACTTATATAGGTATTATGTATCAATTTTGACATTAATTAAATTTAAATAAAATAAATAATTATTTAAATAAAAATTCAATTTTAAACTATAACTCAGTGTTTTTTCATTATTCATCAAAAATTGAATGTTTTCAGAAAAGCACCAAAATTTCACCCTAAGCTAATTTCGATATTCTGAATCCAAAAATGAAGTCCATTTGGAAAGATAAAATTTATAAAATTTCAAAAAGTGGTTATTACTATTAATAATGGCTAGTTTGATTGGATGTGGTGTGTGCTAGAACTTGAAGTTGCGTGCAACACACGCTACTGTATTATTCCAAGAGAAGTGTACTGTGGATGCTTGGGGTGTTACATTATCCCCTCCTTCAAATAATTTCTTCCTCTAAATTTCTATAATACTACCGCATGAAAAGACTCGGGTGATTCTTCATCATAACTTCCTTGGGTTCCCACGTTGCCTCTTCCATCTTATGGTTTCTCCATAGAACGTTTAACAGACGAGTCGTGTGGTTTCTCAGCACTTTTTCTCTGGTATCAAGAATCCTGATGGGCTCTTCACAATAAGACAGATCAAGTTCCAATTCTAATTCCTCATAGGTGAGTACATGCATTGTGTCAGGCATGTATTTTCTCACCAGTGATATGTGGAACACATTGTGAACTTTGGAGAGATTTGGCGGCATTTCCATATGTTAAGCTACAACAACAATTAGTTCTAGAATTTCGGAAGGACCGATGTACATGGGACTCAATTTACCTTTCTTATCAAAACGTATAACTCTTTTCCATGTAGATACCTTCATGAAAACATGATCTCCTACCCGAAATTCCAAATCCTTTCTCGGATTATCGACATAGCTCTTCTTCCTACATTGAGCTACTTTGATGTGGTTTTGGATTATCTTCACCTTTTCTATCATTTCCTCCACTAGTTCTAGGCCTACGAGTATTCTTTCACCAATGACATCCCAACAGGTTGGTGTGCGACAACTCTTTCCATACAACGCTTCATATGGTGTCATCCGAATACTTGAATGAAATCTATTGTTATAGGAAAATTCTACCATAGGTAAATATTGATCCCACATACCCTGAAAGTCAAGTGAGCAAGATCTCAAGATGTCTTCTATGGTTTGAATAGTCTATTCTGATTGTCCATCTGTCTGAGGGTGGTAGGCAATGCTCAAACGAAGTTCTGTATCCAAGGCGTTCTGAAGACTCTTCCAGGATCATGAAATAAAACATGGATCATGATCAGAAACAATCGATAGAGGTACTCCATGAAGTCTTACAACATCATTAATATATAGTCTTCCTAGACGTTCAAGTGGTAGAACTTCCCTTAGAGCAAGAAAATGTGATGACTTTGTAAGACGATCAACAATAAACCATATAGCATCGTTCTTTCTAGGAGTCTTTGGTAGTCCCATGACAAAGTCCATCATGATATTATCCCATTTCCACTCAGGTATGGGAAGAGGTTGCATGAATCTTTTAGGATGTTGCCTTCTAGCTTTCACTTGTTGAGAAACCATAAATCTTGACACAAAATCAGCAATATCTCTCTTCATGTTGTCCCACCAAAATTTTTCCTTCAAATACCTCTACATTTTGGTGCTCCCAAGGTGTATAGTGAAATTAGAACTATGAGCAACGTACAACAATTACCTTTTTAGATCAGTTATATTGGGAACACAAAGTCTCTTCCCAAATTTCAAAATTCCATCTTCATACACAAAGTCAGTCAATCACCCAACATTCACAGCTTTAATCTTCTTTTGAAATTCTTCATCATCAGTCTGAGAACTCTTAATCCTTTCTAGTAAAGTTGGTTTGGAAACTATTTGAAAAAGTACTGATGTTTCACCTTCCATGGTGATTCCCATATCCATCTTTACTAGATCCATGAAAATAGGATCCCTCTCAAATCTCATCTTGTTCCAAACTCCATGATCTTTTCTACTCAAAGCATCTGTAACCTTATTTGCCTTCCCCGGGTGGTAGTGTATCGTGCAATCATAATCCTTGAGTAGTTCAAGCCATCTCCTTTGCCTCATGTGGAGTTCTTTCTATGATAAGATATACTTCAAACTCTTGTGATCAGTATAAATATCACATTTATCACCATAGAGATAGTGTCTCCAAATCTTCAAAGAAAAGATTACAGATGCTAACTCAAGATCATGAGTAAGATAGTTCTGCTCATGAATATTTAGCTATCATGATGCATATACAATAACCCTATCATTCTACATAAGGAAACAACCAAGTCCTTTCTTTGAAGCATCACTATAAACAACAAACCCATCATTCCCCGATGGTAGAGTCAATATAAGAGAATTGAATAATATTCTCTTAAGTTATTCAAAAAATTCTTCACACTCTTTTTTCTAAACAAATTGAAACCCTTTACATGTGAGCTTTGTTAATGGGTTATCCAACCTGAAAAAAGTCTGGACGAAACGTCGATAATAATCTGCTAAGACAATAAAACTATGCACCTCAGTTATACTCTTCGGTGATGGCCATTCTTGGATTTCCTTGGTATTTGAAGGATCCATAGAGATCCCATTCTTAGAGATAATATGGCCAAGAAAATAAATCTCTTGAAGCCATAATTCACACTTTCTAAACTTCCCATATAATTCATGTCTCCTCAGAGTCTTCAGGATAATGCGTAAGTGATTTTCATGATCTTCATGGCTTTTTGAGTAAACCAAGATATCATGAATAAATACTACTACAAAGTCATGATGATATTACTTTAAAACTCTATTCATTAGATCCATGAAAACAGAGGGAGCATTAGTCAGCCCAAAAGGAATTACTGTAAACTCGTAATGCCCGTACCTGGTTCGAAATGCTGTCATCAGAATTTCTTCCTTCTTCACACACAACTGATCGTATCTAGATCGAAGGTCAATATTTGAAAAGTATTGATCTCTGTGCAATTGGTCGAATAAATCACTCAATGCGAGGTGGGAGATACATGTTCTTTATTGTTATATCATTGATGTCCCTGTAGTTAATACATAACATCATAGATCCATATTTCTTTTTAACAAAAAGGACAGGGGATCCTCATTGAGAAACACTAGGGCGAATAAATCCCTTATTACTCAATTCCTATAGTTATTTATTTAGTTAAACTAATTCCACAGTGGCCATTTTATAAGGGGTCTTCGATATGGGCCTTTATCTAGGAATTAAATCAATGGAAAACTCGATTTCTTGATCTGGGGGATGTCCAGGTAAATACTCTAGAAAAACATCAACATATTATCTCACAATTGGAACGTCCTCTATTTGAACATTCCTTTCCACACCCACAGTCATTTCATTCTCTTCCTCCCCAATAATTGAATTTAGTTGAGCTACTGGGTGTGGATCTACATAAGAATTAGGTGGTGATGATTCCTCTCTAAAGATAAGGTGTTCCTTATCATCATCATCAAAAAATAGTAACCTTATTCTTCTTACAATAAATGTTTTCATCATGGTACGAAAGCCAATACATACCGAGGATTATATATAATTCAATCATAGTCATGTCGATGGGATCTACAGATAAAGAACATTTACTTGATATAATGGGGACTGATTCACAAAACTTTGTTGCAATGATACTTCCCTTAGGAGTTTTGACCGACAACTCCCTTGTTAAATCAAATTGGAAATATCTAATTTTCTTAGCAAACTGGGAATATATAAAACAATGCGATGATCCTGACTCAAATAATGGATTTTCTAAACTTGAGGAAACTATTAAATTACCTGCCACCACGTCTTTTAGATCATCTACCTCAGAAGTAGTGATAGCATAATCTTGTCCTTGATCCCTTGGCCATTTCTGAGGTAAGTTACCCTAACGCTTAGGATATTCATTTGCATAATGTCCCATCTCCCTGTAGTTGTAGCATTGAACATTGGTAGCTTCTTTATTCCCCTAGAAATCATGATCTTGGTGGCCTTTTTCACCACACTTGTAACAGACTCCCATTCCCTTCAAGCAAGTACCAGGGTGGTTCTTCCCACATTTACTGCAGAATGGATATTCAACTTTTCCCTTAATCCCCTTATTTCCATTCCTAGAGTGATCAATATATCTCTTCTTCTCTTGATTTTCTTTAAAGTCTTAAGACATTTAGAATTATTTTTCTGTCTTGATAGCACATGATACAATATCTTCGTACCACGAGAAGGATTGTAAAACTAATTCTTTACGAAGAAATGGTTTTATCCCATCAAATAAATGATCAACCTTACTTATTGGGTTATGTATATAATCTCTAGCATACCTTTCTAACCTTGTAAAGTTATCCTCATACTTTGCGACATTTTCATCCTCCTTTTGTCTCAGACTCAGAAATTTCCTTTCCATATCTGCTCGATGGTCACGAGGAAAGTATTTTTCTAATCAAATCTCCTTGAAATCTCTCCATTCTATATTTGATACTTCATAATATTCCTTTATGTTTTGTATCAATGACCACCATTCATCAGTATCTCCAGTGAGGCGATAAACATCCATGATAACTTTTTCCCTTTCACTACTCCCCAAATCCTGAAATATTTTCTCTAGGGAACTTATCCATTGCTCTGCTACCAATGGATTTTTACTCCCATTGAGTGTTGGTGGGTGTTTTCTCTTGAAGAGATCAGACATTGATCCTCCACGCTGCGGATCGGGGTGCTCTATACGGGTAAGGTTATTATTCATAACCTGAGTGAGTTGTCCCAGTATGGTGATTAGCTAATCAGCACCAGTTGGATGACCAGCTCCACTATAATTATCTTGAGTAGGAGGGAAATACCTACATGGAGTGCATGCATTGATATAGTTTCCATTCCTTCCACTAGGCGCCATTTCTAAACAACGACATAAACTAAATCAGTTTATGAATCAAAATACAGAATTCCAAACTTATAAAACTCTTAACATAAATTGAACTATTTATGGATATAATCCATAATCATAAAAAAAATTTTCTTTGAGGAAGTATATACTCATAAACCCTTCATAATGGTCTGTAAATAAAATGAGAATTACCTTAAGCATATCCCCCGGGAGTGTCGTAAGCAAGAGTGCAGCATGGCCCATTGTCGTGCACCCGTTCCCATTCGTGTGTAGATCAAAGAGGTGTTTTTGGGTTTTACCCCTAGGTACATCTATTCCAGAGCCACCTATACCTGCTCGTACCCAGACAGGGATGTATTTCTCGGAAAACTCACAAAATCTCCACAATACCAAAATTTTAGGAAGTTCTTCTATACTAATCCTCAAAGTCTATCTTAGGGATATGTTCTCTAATCAGAGTTTATCTAAATATAGGTTCCAAGGTTTGTACTAAAATTCCTATGATACCAACTGTAACACCCCGACCCCAGTTACCTAGAGTCGGTGCATTATTACATAACATTGGCATTATCACAAAAGATCAAATCTCGAAACACCGATTACTTTAGTAGCCATGGAAACACTATATACATTCATAAAGTTTACATTACATCATAAAGTGAAAACTACAACAACATCTTGTCTCCACACTCATATCCAATTATACTATCCCTTCAGGTCATTCATAAAATACTTCTTCACATCCTGGAAAAAATAAAACATAGAAAGGGGTGAGCTCAGATTCCCAGTAAGGATAACAATATAGTGGAAACTTTCTTAAATAAGCATAATCTTCTAAGGCAATGTATAACTAAAAAAAGCCTTTTAGACTTGAACTTCAGCATAATATGGCTGAAATAAAATGAAATAATTCCATTTACTTATTCAAATGGATATTCTACTAATCGAATAATCATATGCAATATCAATAACCACTTTCATAATGATGGAATGCATAATGCCAGACTATCATAACCACATAGTCAAGGCCTTGTGTCAAGACTACAAATAATATTTTGTCAAGGCCTTATGCCAAGACACTAGTTTGTCTCATGCGACCTACCGATGCATCGAGGAGCTATAGTGGGCTCCACCCGTTGCTTATTAAGTCCAATGCATTCCTCATATGAACATGATTAAACATAACATAAACATTTTTATTAAAACTACCATAAGAAATGTCAATACTTTCTCCATAAACCATGAAGGGTATAAAAATAACACATCCACAGTCAAACATATCATAAAACCTTAAATACTATATGGAAGTTTTGTATCATAATAAATCAACTTCAAATAAGCTTAAAATCTATCAATGGATGTTGAACTAGATGAAATCATTACTATTTCAGAGAAATATCACTTTTTTTGAAATCATTTAAAAGCCACAAAATTAAAAAATTTAATTTGAAAATATTCTTATAAGATTTTAAGGTAAGATTCAATGATTTTATAATGGCGAAAAATAGCCTCACCCACTATATAAGTTAAAAAAATACATTCTTACCTTAATTTTGTCGAAAATGTTAAAAAAGACCTTGTTTGGAAAATGACAGAAAGATTCCTTTATTAACATATTATAAAAAGTCAACAAGGGTATAAATAACTTTAAACCATAGTCTATAAAATAGTAATAATTATTTGAAATACATTTTTAAGAAACATGGATGTGGATGATAAAGAGGTCCTAGTAGATAATCACGTATAAACAAACTCGGATAATGAAGAGATTGTGAAATAAAACCTTACCTTGTACTTTTCCTTTGTTGAGGGTAGGTTAACCTCCTATATAATGGTGAAATAATTGTTATTAAATTATAAAAATATCATATACATTAATATGATATCATATATGATCATTTAATATTGCTTTGTTAATAATATCTTAGTATTATCGTCGTTTCGAGTGTTAACTTACTCATTTTATTTTATATGTTTTGTTACATAAGTCGTGTTTGTTAAGGATAGACTGTATATTATTCATATCCAGAATTATATCAAGTCCTTAAACATTATTTTTAATCATCAAATGAGAATTATACTTTAATGGATACGATGGGGAATGAATCCCATCACATTCGTGGAGACGGTAGTCCGTACGTACGCACAAGCGACAATATCATTATTTTGATGTTAAAATAATATATAATTGGGTGGTGTATCATATATATAGAATAATTATCATGTTATATTTTTTATTTACATGAATTACACATCATTATTATACCCATCCAAATAATTATATATTGAATAACAATTACACCGCGACGTGGAGACGGTAAGCCGTACGTATGCACGTATGGTGACATGTCATTAAAGGGATGGATAGATTACTGAATATGGTTGTACCATATTTATAATAAAATCACAGTATATAGGAGATACTGGAGTTATTATTTTATAATGTAAATAACAAGATAAAGAAGAAGTTTAAGAAGAAAGGAACTTGAAAGAGGGTGGTGAAAACATTACCTCTTCTTCAGGTACTTCCTTTTGATTTGATCAAAATGGCTCCTTAGGTTGGCTTTATGGACAAACTAAGGCCTCTAGGTTTAAGTGAGTGAAGTTGAGAGAATATTTGGGCAGGTGTTGGCCGAGCCAAAAGGCTTTGAAGGTGTGAATTAGAGAGAAGGGGGAGTTCTCTTTTATAAGAGGGGTGAGGGGCACCTTTGGAAAAGCTAGAAATATTATTTTATAATAAATTCATAGTCAGTTTAAAATGTCTCCAAAGTGTATTATTTAAAGGTTAATGTGGGTATGGGTCTAAATAATTTCAAACAATAGATTTTAGACAGGTTTGGGTCACTATATTAACCTCATCATTTATATTTAACTCTTAGTTTAATAGTTTCACATTTACCATGTCTCTTTGTATTTTTATATTATATGGTTAATAAACATACTATATACATACAAGAGAACCCCAAGTGGTTAATTACTGATACACCTATCATTATATAAGTATCTTGGCAGAAAATTTTATTTTTAGGAATTTTATATCAATTAATAATGTAATATTTGTTTTAAAAACTATTTTATGTCAATTTTGACACTATTTGGTATTTTATTTTTGTAAAAATCATAA
Organism: Viscum album; assembly: GCA_963277665.1. Classification (NCBI taxonomy): domain Eukaryota; kingdom Viridiplantae; phylum Streptophyta; class Magnoliopsida; order Santalales; family Viscaceae; genus Viscum; species Viscum album. Next base: position 642,173,320 of record OY728161.1, read on the forward strand.
CAGCATGATTACTTCAAAAAAACTTAATTAAATAAATACCAATATATCATATTAACCTATAAAATTAGTGTAATGCATAAAAAGTCTCAAATTATATTTATTTTGATATTTATAATAGAACTTATTTTATTATTTCATTAATTAGGTAATTATTACATCACCATTGTGTCATAAATAAATTAAATTATTTAATGTCTAAAAATTATAAATAAAATACCATTATTTATGAAATCTTTTTATATTTTTAATGAATATTTAAAATCAAATTTATCTTATGTATACCCCTATATTAGAAATGTTTTAGTAATCAATCTTTGATTTTAACTCTTTTAACTATTCTTTGAATTAAATAATAATAAATGTCCTAATCTAATCCAGGTGGACTAAATAATAAAATTTTATTCCTAAGGTTGTTTTTGGTCGAGATACACTTTTCCAATAGAATTAGGACATGTGTTAGGGTAATATTAATATCATTTTTACCCTTAATTACCCTATTTAATTTTAACTGTGGTAAATAAAAGTAAAAAGTAACTATTCACCAAAAATTATTTTTATCTTATTGAAACACATTTTATTCTTTGATATTATCTGTGTCTCTCGGATTTTCGAAATTTCACTCACAGAAGAGGTAACATTAAGTTTTATTTGAATTTCCAAATTCTCCTAGGAGGTGGGTAAAAGACGGTGAAAAGTTCCATAAAATTTTTATATATCTAAAATTATTCTAAACTAACTCCAATGAATTAAATTGAACTTATATAGGTATTATGTATCCATTTTGACCTTAATTAAATTTAAATAAAATAAATAAATTTTTAAACCAAAATTCAGTTTTAAACTATCTTAGTGTTTTTTCACTATTTATCAAAAATTGAATGTTTTCAGAAAAATAACAAAATTTTACCCTAAGCTAATTTCGATATGCCAAATCCAAAAAATGAAGTCCATTTTTAATGATAAAATTTATATAATTTCAAAAAGTGGTTATAACTATTTATAACGACTAGTTTGATTGGTTGTGGTGTGTGTTAGAAATCGAAGTTGCGTACAACACACACTACTGTCTTATTCAAAGAGAAGCGTACCATGGAAGCTTGGGGTGTTACATTTAGTATCCATACAAGGATGTATTTCTTGGAAGATCCACATAATCTATACTTAAATAAAATTATAGGATGTTCTTCTATACTTATCATCAATTTTTACCTTAGGGTTATGTTCCCTAACCTATATTATCCTATGTCTACTTTCCATGTTTTCTACTAGACATCCTTTGATACTGACTGTAGCACCTCGACCTCAGATAGGCTGGAGTTTGTGCCTGCTATCAATTACATTTTCATGATTACAACGAATCAAATCCCAAAGGACTGAGAGTTTATTAGTCTTTGTAAAACAGATACATACATGAAAAAATACACTAATTACATTTTTTTTCCTTCTTTCTAAAAAAATAACTTAGATTATAAATTTTTTCCTTATATTATATCTATGAATATCATTCATGGCACACTTCTTGGATTCCAGAGAAAAATAACATAATAAGGGAGAGCTCGAATTCTCAGTAAGGAAAAAATATAGCAGAAGTAATAATGAATCAATGAGAATAGTCAATATGGATGGTAAATAACTGAACAGACATGCCATGTAATCAATAAACTGAATGGAAGTTTGTAAATAATATGGCTAGGTAATAGCTAGAAACACATTAAATTCAGTCAACTAGATAAAGCCAAATAAATATGGAAATGTAAGAAATAGAAACACATTCCATTTAATCAATGATATTCCAATCAAATATATCCATAGATATGTAGGCGCAAAATCTCATTAATGACCAATTACTGAAACTAAATGAAAGAAATGCTTAATAATTGGATTCCATGATTCCTAGGAACATAGAACCATTGTCATCAAGGCCTTTCACAAGATAGTTTAGAATATTGGGAATAAACCCATTTATTTTTCACAACTAATTAACCTCATGAGACTACCAATGCATCGATGGGATTTCATTAACCGGTCCCCAACCCATAAGGATTTCCTTAAATGGCCCCCAACCCACATCTTACTTGTCCAAAGCATCCATCATATTTAATAAATAATATGCCTTATCAAATATATGTATTAAATATAATTATACATATTTATCAAAAAATACCTTAGATGAGGATGAGTGAAAGTAATTTTTATTGAAATTAAAACATTATTAAGGAAAAATAATCATTAAACATTCCCAAGTTTCCCATACCACTTTGAAGCATTTTAAATCATAAACATCATGAATGAATTAAATTAAATTAATGTTATAAAATAAAAAGAGTAAGTAGATTCATTATATATCATGTAAAAGTGTAGTATATACACCATATAAACAAAACTAGGTGTAGAGTAACAAATAAGTCTCAATGAAAAGTAAATTGAGATGAAATCTATTACATTTGTTGTAACATATGAATTGAAAAACCCAAAATTAATAATAATCAAATAAACCATTTAAATGACATGAATATAATATAATTAATGATATTAAAATTCAATGTGGTAGTATGTACTCTATATATAAGAAATTGGGTGTACAACAATAAAGTATACCTCATGGAAAGAAAAGTGAGACAAGAATCCCTTACCTTTAGTTTCCTTTTGGGTGAATGTCCTTTGAAATCCTCTATTATATACTTATGTTAATTTTATAATTTATTGAGAAAATTTTATTGTTTATCATTAATTTTATTTCACTTATTACCATTTTGTGTACAACTACTTAAACAATTATGTTTACGTCAGGTGTTTAGACCAAATTCGGTTTATGTGTCAAAAATAACTTTGATAGGTCAACTATGGTCAAAGGGTTCATTATATAACATACATAGAATAATAATAATGACATAATTATAATATCTTTAACTAAATAATACCTATAAATCAATCATTAAATAGGGTTCTGAAAAATGAACCAACTTTACAATAAAAAAGATGGTAGGCCCTACGTAGGCAAGAGTAACGTTCCCATTTTCAATTATCATTTTGCAAAAAAGGTATGTAACACAATATAGTTATAAAATGATAATTATATCATAAATAATACATAATTTAATCATATATACTTATAAATAAAATTATTGTGATGTAAAATGAATCACATCGTGTTGAGAATGAGGTAGTCCACCCATCCACGAACGATGTTATAACTTTTTTAGTGTGTGAAAGGGTAATAATGAAAATGATATATATAGTGTATTTATATAACGGTAATTATTTAATGAATATAATATTTAGGTTTTTTATGTCACATATGTTTAATTTAAACCATCATTTATACGTTCTATGTATAGTGTGAACAAATCCCATCGCTTCGAGGGGGAAGTAGTCCGCACTTTCTCAAATGATGTTATCGTATTAATATAAAATAGAAAGTATTAATGGTTTGGGTAATATAAGGATTAAATAAGTATAAATAAATAATAAATATAATATTTATCATATATAAAATAATTTTCAATCATAATGGCCACCATGAGAGGTGGTAAAGAAAAAAAATGAACAATCATCATTTCGTGAGACAGTTTTTCACTGTACCCAGAAATAGTGTGTTCATTTCCCATTAGATGGAATTGTGTGCCATTGTTGGTCAAAAACATATAATAACAACATAATAGATTATTTATGATACTTTTGTTGTTATAAAAAAAATATAATAATAATGGTTGAAAGGTTTTAGAATGGAAATAATACTAGAGAGCTTGAGAGAAGACGTTCCCCCTTAATTGGGTAATTTCTTTTAGTTTCTACCAAAAGGATTATTCATATTGATTTATGCACAGGGTGATGATTTTATGATTAGGGTAGTGATTTTTATGGTCTATTTTGCTAGATATTAGTCCATCCAAATTGTTTGGTGTGAGGAAGTGGGTGGAGAGGAGTTGCACTCTTGTAATATTTTGACAAACGAATTCCATGCATGTCTTTCATGTTAAAAGTAGATCCAATAATGGACTAATTTCTATAAAATATTGAATAGGGTCTAAATATTTAGAGAAAATATCTATTGTCAATCATTATAGGTCGGTTTGGTCTTTACGGTGAAGGTTTAGTCCCTTATTGAGCTTAATTTAATCTTAATCGTTGTAATTAATTTTAATCACGTTCACTAATATTTTTGGTCTAAAACAAATTTTTTAATATTATATATTATAAATTATTTTTATTCAAAATATATAATCTCTTTTTTTTTCAAATTCTAATCATTGAAGTGGCAGAAATTAATTTTAAATTCGTCCCGCAGGCGGGACAACGATGCATGTTTTTAAAGTAAAAAACTCTTAAATTTTCCATGTTTTTAGAATAAAAATCAAAGTTAAATTTGTTATATTATGTTCACTAGGATTGATACCCTGGGGGGGGGGTGATTAAGGTTATGGAAAATTAAGACAAATTCCCCTTTTCATCTTATTTTGTTGTCAGATAAAACTCTCTTCTCTCTCTCCACCCCATTGCAGAGTATGAATGAATCTAAAAGAATGAAAAAGATACAAATATTTTACTTTGTTAACCCTCACTGGGCTACGCCCAAAGAGTATTCACTGGTGATATACTGATGTACAAATTCAACTATAATAACACCACTGCTTACAAGTTTGAAGTGGACTCTCTGTCCATCCTGGTTTACTACTATTCACAATTTGAGAACTCACTACTCTCTCAACTGAAGTGAGAACACTACTTATTCAGAAGGTCCAAACACAGTTTGTAGACAAGCAGGTCCCTTAATTATCTCAAATTAACTCATCCTCTACTATATGTAGATGATCTATTGATGGACCACTTTCATCCACTGATTAATACCGCTTCACCGTAGTATTTTTGGGCAACCTCAAATCTTTCACGCAACCCTAAATGCATATTTCACACAACTTTAATGCATTTCATGCAAGATTACAATTTTTTCACAAAACAAACCTTTCACAAAACTTAAATCTTATGTTCAACTAAACTATTACACGTAAATTTCTTAGCTTGCGCACAACTCAAAATCTTTCACGCAACTCCCTTTGCACGAAATTATTTTGCGATCCAGAGCCCAGATTCTCTCTAAGTGTTGACCAATCTCGAACGAGGGGGTCACCTCTTATTTATTGGCATTGATAACCCCTTCCTTAAAGATTCATTTTTTTTCATGCAAGATCCTCCTCTAGCACACAATACCCTATATGGCGTCACTTTGGGCGTGAAAGTCTCTTTCACACAACCTCATCTTTTGTGCCTATTTACAAATCTTTCACACACTTCATGCCTTTTCCATTTTGAACATTATGATCCCAAACCATGCATTATGCACAAGTTTCCGAGTCACCTTCAATCCTGAACGCTACTTCCTTTTCTAAAAACATGTTTCCCTATTTTTTGATATTGAGGCCCAAAAATTTGGCAAACACTGAAAAAAGGCGCCGCCTTATATTTGTTCTTTTTGTACCACCTCTAGATTGACCATTATTTTTTCAAAGTTTTTTGTCAACATAGGTTGTCGATATTATCTCTAAAACTTGAAAACTTACCATGGAGACCCCCTTTGTTAACAAACAAACCCCCTTTGTCGACAAACACAAACACCACAAAAATAGTTCAATGTTGCCTTGAGGGATTTTTGCCCAATCGATTCTAGTGAAATAAATTATATTAATTGATAAAAATTTTATCTAATTAAACATTAAAACAAATTAAGAGTATAATTTATCCTTATAAAAAAATTTTTTGTAAAAGAAATATGGAACTAAAATTTAATATTTTAACTATTCATTAAAAAATTAATTGTTTTAGAAATATATCAGAAATTCACCATAACCTAATTATCATGTTCCAATTAAAAATATTAATTTTATTTTGAAAAATTAGATAAATTAAACTACTAAAATTTATATTGAAAATGGGTTCTCTATTAAAAGGTGGTAAAATTGCCTTTATAAAAATATTTGTTTTTATATGTAAAATAGGGTTTGTTTTTATATTATGCATATCAAACCTAAAGGATAAATATAAAAAATATTTTATTGAATATATAACATATATATTTCATTAATATAAATCTATAATTATAATTAATTATTTTTATTAAAATAAAAATACTTTGGAAGCATAAAAAAATAATACTTCTTTTTATATCTAATTGGTTTTTAATTTCATTTCTTATTAATTAGTGTCCCATGAATTCATTTTATCTTTATGCAAATCATATGTTTTCATTTGTTATTTAATAATATTTATAACAACTAACATAACATTTAATTTATACCATATTTTTTAAAATCTTAATATTTTCATTATATATTATTTTTCAGTAAAAATCTGTGTTGAGTGTAATGCAAGCCATTGAAGAAGGTTGATCTTGTGTGTAATGCACGATAACTCGGTGTTGAAAGCATTGAAATATATAGAATCTATTTTTAATAGTAAATATATTAAAAAATATTTGGATATTATATTCCCTTATGCGGTAGGTGTTGCGTGTCATACATGCTATCGAATAAAAGGTTTTTAATTTGAAATTTTGGGGTGTTATAGCTCATCATCCGAGCCACCCTCGGCCCATTCCCATAAAATCAAGACCTGTACGGGCCCTGATACTTGTGAAAAAACTGTAAAGAATTTCACATGTTGGGAAGATCTAGTAGAGGAGTCTCTGGCATAAGAGAAAAAAGATATTTTCTTGTGAGAATACAATTGGACAAGGATGACACACCCATCATGTTTTTTCCCTCAACCATATCCCAATTGGACATTCCCGAGGCATTGTTAGAAGAATTCACACAAAATATACATATGAATCTATTAAAAAACCACCACCATATTAAATAAAAATTACTTTCTTACAATGGGTTTGCATACCATATCAAAATATTTAGTGAGTTTTATTATCCAATCGACCTGGAATTTATTCTATCTACACAATGACCAAAATTAGAGAAGTGATGAAATGGTATTCAATTTTCATTCCTTAATGAATTGTATAAGTTTATTAATCTAATTTTTGATTCTCTGCCTAGTGTTCTCATTTGCGGATGGGCTAATATAGAAATTTTTATTTAACCACATGCCATATTCAGTAGAACCCAATGAAGCTAATACCATGGAATTTTATTTTTCTAAGGCGACTTTCAAGAAAACCCCGGACCAGGAAAGGTTTCACATGAATCCAGAATCTACCTTGGATAAGTCTCAAAAGCATCATGTATTATGATAGAAATCCATCTAAAAACTCCTGAACTATGGAACTGCAAATATCTAACCAACTTCTCTCTTAAGGTAATCCAATCATCAAGCACTATTAATGTCCCAAAACAAGCAGTTCACATGTAGAAATATTATCATCTCCGACTCATTATCAAAAAAGGATACGTGAGATGAAGGAAGTGGTGATAGTAACAATACCTGACACAATACTGGATCAACCCCAAGATATAGGGTTGGTGGTATTTTTATCACAAAATTCCCCCATAAGATTGAAATACTCAGACCAGGGAACATCAAAAAGAGAAATGGAGAAACCCTATCCTATAAAGCTGGGGCCTTTTTTACCTCAACCACCCCATCAATAAAATTTAGTCTTCTCCAATTTTGGGAGGATGATAAAAGGCATGATCTCCCATTTTTCCCCATTTCGTGATATAGATACCTTAGAAGGGAGGTGTATAACCTGGATTCATAGAAGCTCCCTCTGAGTCACCCATCTACAAGAATCTCAAAGAGGATCCTAGGAAGAAAGGGTAAGATCCCAAAAAGGGAGAAAAAAACCCTCCTATCATTAAATATATAGTAAAATTCCCAAAATTAATTATGCATCAGTGAACATAATGAATTTCAATATTGTAGACAAAACTAAAAATAAAGAAACTGAAGATGATTAGGGAGAGGATGGTTTTATCATGGATGCAGTCCACACTGAGAATGAAGTTGTGCATACCTGGAATTTGTGAATCACCCTAAATCTAGAATCTCTCTTAATCTATCCCATATTGACTCCATAGAGAATATATGATAATAATACAAGAAATTTCTTATATGAGTCTCCTCCCCCTCTCGATTTAGAGGATATTCTAATGATTGAATAAATATTCACTCAATAGGTGAGGAAATGAAGGAATTAAGGTGAAAAAATACTATGATGATTCGATGAGTAGCACAAAAATAAGGATTCATCTAATAAATTGAATAAAGGATAGGAAATCCAACAAACTTAGTTCCTAGACCATTAGTTTACCAAGACAAAATCATTGGTGGATATCATTACTTCCATCCATTAAAGAGACAAATGGAATGGGTTCAGGAAAACCCTCAAAAGATGGCCTCTTCCAGATATAAACATCAAATGATGGTTGGACTGGCAAGATATATCCTTCCAATTACACCACCTATGCAAGATCAGGTATAAACAAACACTCACCAAGGACATATCGACACCATCAAGACATTAGAATCTTGATTTGAAGCTATGGATGAGCAGTGTGCACTAGTAAAGATAGAACCAAAACCTTACACCAACAGGGTGAGTGACACCCCAAGAACCCCCAATATTTAGGAATCCCACATTTTAGATATTCAATGGCTCAAGTAACCCGAAACAATATCTAATTCAATATGTATCCCATTGTGATCCCCTGATGGGAACACCTAAGCGACAATAAGTAGTGAAACTCAGATGGTTCATGCGAACCCTATTAGGGATAACCTTTATATGGTTCACCCGTTTTCTATCTTGATCAGTCATAGGATGTGATGACCTCCATCATCAGTTCCTCTTCTATTTCAGCTCAACATTGAAAAATAAAATAATAAGTGACCTCTTGAACTACAAAAAATAATAAAATGAGAGAGTATTAGATTTCATTTCAATATGGAAAGGGTCAAACTACTCCCTAAACAGACCACTTCCCTAGGAGGATATGATCTCTATATGCGTTAATAACCATTGTGATGTGTAACACCCTAAGATTTTGTGATTTTTTTGAATTTATTAAATCTTTTAATATTTTTCATTTAATGCAACACTAGATGTAAGTTTTATATATGAAATAACTATGTGTGGATAGAATTATATGCAACAAAAATTCAATCTTGTGCTACAATCAACACATAGATTAGCTTATGGAACATGAAACACTATGTTTGTCTTTTATGACACCCAATAACTATTCCCATCTATAACTTATGTTACATGCAAGTTTGAGTTTTATTTTACTACAAGATACTATTAATAATATTATAGCTACCACCTAGATGTTCAATGGAAGTTACAAATAAGAGTAAATACATTATGAAAATAATATTTACACATGTATAAAAATTGAATCATTTGGATATCGATTAGTATAAGTGAATGTAGGAACTATTAGAAAATAAAGAAATTATTTTTATTAGAAAAATATTTTTCTATGTACAATTTTTTTTATCTCAATAAATTAAACAAAGCACTTTTTATATTTTTTAAATAATATATATATATATATATATATTACATACTCAATAAATATTTTTATACCCCTCTAATAGATTTTTTTAGTATAAGAAAGAATAAATCCAATTTTATGAATAAAATGATGTATTTTTATAAGGTAAATTTTAGCACCATTTAATGGAGAACCCATTTTAAATATGATTTTTTAAAAAATTTATAATTTTTATTTGACAATATAAACTTCAATTTTGTATGCAAAACACAAAAATATACTTTGGGTGATTTTTTTCATTTTTCTGAGAAGTTTCATATTTTGATGAATAATGAATACACTGGATTTTAATTTAAGGCTGACTTTTTGTCTAATTTATTCATATAGATAAAATATATTTTAGTTTAGTTTTACAGTTAAATTAGATAAATTATAAATAAATTAATCCAATGTTGGTCATTTGAATGAATTTCACATTGAAATTGGACATAATAACATTTCAAACTTTTGAACATTTTTACTTTAAAAATACTCTTTGTTATCTCATCTAAGGGATTCAATTTAAATTAATTTCTACCACTTATGTGATTCTAATTTGGGAAAATGGATTCAATATTTGTAATCATAATAATTTATAATTTTAAATAATTCCATGTTAGTATTTGACAAAGAGATTAGTGATTGTAATTAATACTAATACAATGACTAAGAGAAAAATTAGATTAAAAAAGGACTACACCTTAAAATTAAGGGAAGTAATGATCTAAAAACTTGAAAAAAATCCATTCTATAGATATATTTTGACCCTATACTTCATTCTTTCAATTTTTTTTAAATATGATAACTTCATTTGTGGATGTGTGGACAACCGCTTCCTTAAAGCCACGTGATTCGTTCACACTCTACGTGGAATGTATTAAGGATGGGTTTAGGGAAATTTATGATATATATGATCAAATAATGATAATTTAATGATATTATATATTTATATATATAAACATATATTCTATTTAGTTTCTTTTTTTAAGATGAGAATAAAAATGGAAGCAACGTTCATGCTTACATACGACTAACCGTCTCCTTGAATAGTGTATTCAATTTCACATTTCTGTATTTTATATATTATTATAATTACATATATAATTAATATATATGATATTTATATCATTATTTACATTCTTCAAATAATTAAATCCTGATCTAAGTAATAGTATCAAGAATAACAATCCAAAATATATTTGAAAAATAAAGGAGATATTACCTGAAACATAAAATTAACATAAAGTTGTCAATAAATGGGTAATATAAAGTCATAACTAGATACTATATGGTATTGTATATAAAATTATGGTTATGAGGTAGATTTATAATATATGATTTTCGTATTTTTAGTAATAAAGTAAAGACTTACGATAAGATAATTTCATCTCACTTTTTATTTCTATGAGACACATGTCATATTCACCATTTGATTCTTTTGGGTGGTGTATATAATGACCTATGAAATTTAATATAATTAATTTACTTTATTTAATGACATTGTAATATTTAATTTATGTGATTATTTTCTGGGTATCATGATTCTAATGTTACTCAAGTAGTAAGGGTTTTCTCATCTCACTTTTTATTTCGGTGAGATACATGCCACATTCACCAATCGATGATTTTGTGTGGTGTATATACTACCCTAGGACGTGATATATCATTAATTTACTTTATTTAATTATATTAAAATATTTAATTAATGTTATTATTCCATGGGGATCATGATTCTAAAGTTACTCAAGTAGTAAGGGTTTTCTCATCTCACTTTTTATCTCTATGATATACATACCTTATTCACCACTAATTTCTTTTATGTAGTGTAAATAATGACCACAAATGTATTATATGATTCTAATAAATAAATTTATGGGTATTTAAATATCAATTTTATGATATTTCTTTCATGAGGTTTATGGTTCAAAAGTTAACAAATTGGTAATGTAATTTTTTCTCAATTTTCCTTCATTGATATACATGCCATGTTATGCACCTATATTATTCTATGGGGTGTATATACTGCCCATTGACATGTTATATCGTGAATATCTTTATTTTCATTATATTTAATACTTTAGGTAATTTTATTCTTTCATTGGGATTATGATTCAAAGTTACCAAATTTGTAACATTTTATTGATACAATCTCATTTTTTATTGGGATTGTTTATGATTATGTTTCCATTGATAAAATAATATGAACCATATCTCAAGAACACCCATGAATTTTATCCTCCTATAGTTAGTCATTTTATATCCAAGTAATTTTACCATTTTTTCATGCTTTGGTACTTAATTTAATTTAGAAAATGTTTTTATGAAAATACAACTTTATTTCTCATTCCAGTCTGAAAGATGTGTTCTTTAAAAATCCATGTTTTCTAAAATTATTTTCAGAAATGTTTTAATATTATAATATTACGTTTAAAAATAATTTTTATACATGTTTTATATTTTTTAAAAAATGATTTTTAAAAATGATTTTATTATCATTTTCCGACCAAGATAATTTTCTAAACTTTTACAACACAAAAGGATTGTTTTGCATACACATATTTATCCACCATCACGAACACCGTTCCTTTACATATTACTTTTAAAGTGTAAAATATTAATTTTTATGTAATATTATTTTTCTAATATTATGGAAATTCATTTTTTTAAACTATTTTCTAATGAAAAAATAGTTTTCAAAAATGATTTATGTTTCCAGAAGTGTTTTAAATGGTATTTAAATCTATTTTATAGAAAAGGGTTTTAAAAATAATTTTAAGCCATGTTTTTATGTTTTTATTGAATTTTTAAAGAATAATGGTTTTTGGAATATTTTTAGGATTCGTTTATATGTTTTTAAATCTATTTTAAAAGGAAAAATATTTTAAAATGATTTATGTGTTTTTTCAAAGGAGAAAAAATATTTTTCTCAATAAATGTTTTAAATGAAAATTTAATGATTTATTTATAGGAAAATTATTTTTGAAATGGTTTTATAAAAAATATTTTTTCAAATAAAATCTATTTCCTTATGAAATATTCCATGTGATTTTTCAAAATCTTTATCCATCTAAGATTACATAGTTTGTTATAGTTTATGATTTACTGGGTATATAATCCATGTATACCATTCATATTGTTTATGTAATGGTTAATGTTTTGAAGCTAAGATGTTTATGACACCCATTTTTCTTTTATGGTTTATATGATTTTAAAACCAATTTCTTTCCACATGTTATTATTTGATGAAATAATTATGAAACTTATCTCTTTTACATAAGTTATGATATAATGAAATTTTTATTTTCTTATGGGATAAGTATATATGATTTTATTATGTGATGGGTGGGGCCTATATCTACCTCAAACTAATTGGGTATGATTTATATCTCATGAGATAATGGTGGGAAACATGTCGATGGGCTTGATCCAAAATTGAAAATAGGTGCGCCCTAATCCAAAATGGGAAAGAAGTGCATTCTAATCCAAAATGGGAAATAAGTGTGTCTTGATCCACTATATGAATATGGGGAAACATGATTTGTTATAGGAAAATGGGGAAACATGATCCACTCTAGGAATATGGGAAAACCTGACCCACTATGGGAAAATTGGGAAACCTGATACTTTATAAGGAAAAAACTTCGACTAGGGTTGGTATTGTGTCCCTCCTAGTAGATGTAATTATTATGAATTCCCTGATAATATTTTGGAAACAATCCTTGACATATAGGGAAGGATGTTACATGTCTATGTGGCTACCAAAAATTTTATGATTTATGCCTTTGATGTTATCACATTGTTCATTTTCTAGATTATCTTATGATTCATGTATTATGAACTTTGAATATTTATGCTATGTCTCAAAGTTATTATATTTTTAAGCAGGGTATGGTCTTCAAATGTTATTCTTATGTTCTCAAAACCCTATGTTCATGTTATGATTATGTTTTTCTTTATTTATCCTCCCAGAGAATTTGAGATATTCCCTTTCTTATGTTTACTTTTCAGAGGCTATGAATAAAGGTTTTAAATAATAGTAATAAAGGGGAAGATTGTTATGGGATATTTTTAAGATCTTTCACCAAAATAGAAGAATGTGTTCTATATTTCCAAGAAAAATTTACTATTATGGTCCTCAGGCATGTATTAATGTAATGTGATGAATATTTATTTAAAATGATGTAATATATATGTATGTTAATCCTGGTTTCCTATAGTTGGTATCAAAGGAAAGGTTTTTTCAACCTTTGTAAATTAGGATAGGAAAAATTTAGTGAGATCCCTAGAAATATTCCTTAGGATATGTCTTGGGACGTCTCTAAGGATAAGTGAAAGTATAGGAAAATGTCATAGAATTTTGGTAAAGGATAGAGTGAGTAGTTTCAAATAAATAAATCACTTTGTAGATACTACAAGTGGATATGGATTTGGAACATATGTACCAACCCTAAAAACACCATATTGAGCTTGATTCGATCAGGAACTAGTGGACGACAATGAGCCTTTTTTAACACTAGGGTTGATACTCCCGAGGGATATTATTTGGGAATTTAAAAACACTTTGGAAAAAATCATTAAGGATTTAAATAGATTAAGATAATGAATAACCTAGGATAAACCTAAGGTGTTATGTATTAAATAAGCAGTTTTCATGATTTAGACATCCTACAAGTACTTTTTCTCATTATTATATGGTTTTATGATATGATAATTGTTTCTCACACAATTGTTTTTGGTGTTAGTCACTAATAGGAACTACAAGGTACTAGGTTAAAATTAAATGTTTCAAATGTGGAAATTATGGTCATCATAAAAACGAATATCCTATGTGGATATCCCATGAAGAGAATTAGGAATGTTTTATGAGTATCAGTTAGAATTATTAAGATAAAGAGACCAGAAAAAACATGTTAAAGATACAGGATATTCTAACAACATGGTTTACATTAAAAATAAGAATCTTGATTATATTGAGGTTGAGGAATCATAATACATGATTCATGTGTCATATTCTAGAAAAAATATTCTTAAGGAATAATATGATGAAGCTTGAGTAATGGTTTAATAATAAATTTTTATAATTAAAGTGTATATGTTTGGGAATCCATAGATTATGTTATATGAATCATGAAATATGTAAGTATTTTCAGAATAAGTTTTTAATTATGGATTGAAAAGGATGTGTTGAATAGAGATGATGACTTAGGAATTTTATTTAATGGATATGTGTTATTTTGAATTATGGTGCGGTAACCCTTATTGTGTTTAAAATGTTGAGACAATTGTGTTTATCTTGAATAAAGAGATGATTGATTTTGATAAAGTACATTGGATAATATTTTTGACAACAAAATTGATAATGTATTTGTTGAAAATGTGTTCTATGTTATCATGGATGATGTTTTCAATTTCTTGGATTTACAGAATATATTCTGTAATCTTCGAAATAAAAAAGCTTACTTGTTTTCCAAAAGTATTTATGGTAATTTAGGTTATTACCATGTTTCAAGAGAATATACGATTAGGGTATTAACATGTTGGGAATGAGACAACCAAAATACACTTTATGATGTATGACAGATCAACGTTAAGATGATTTAGTAACCTTCTTTCTAATTTTTTGGATTTGTAGCTTTTGGAAGGGTTATAAGGTTAACCATTTTTGGAAAGTTTGAGTAAAACTTTGGATGATTCTTGTGAGATTAAAGTATTATCTCACTATATGTGGATTTATTCTTGTTGAATAATCTATTTTAAACATTTTTTCTCTAATTCTAACAAAATTCATATAGAATGACTCATAAATCTACCTTATGATCTATTAGTACTTCATAAATGTCAAATTTACCTTCATTTCTTAGAGTAAGAGATGAATTGGAAATTAATCATTGCACAACCAAAGGGATAGATTGTGCTTATGATGAGGAATAAAATTAAGTAATTATATTTTCTTATAAGCTTATATAATAAAATAATTCCAAAACTCTAGGAAAATGATACTGAAAATGATTTATCCTCAAACCTTAATTTCTGTTAAACTAATGGTCATATAAATTATCATAGATTTATGTTTATGAGGCCCTTAACTTTCCATTGGCCATTAACTTATTGGTAATATGTAATCTTTAGCAGTCTATAAAATTATTTACACTTTTCTTTCATGTGTAATCTTCCCTTACCACATATGTTATGCAATGTGGAAACCTATTTTTGATTTACATTGGGTAACCGTCTTGTTTCTAGCATTCCTTTTTTATTGGAATTTTTAGTATTAATTTTTAAGATGTGGGTTTCAATGAAATTATCTTTCAAGTATCAAACATTCAATAACCTAGATGAATTTAAAGGGTGAAATTAATTTTTAGGGGGGCAGAATGTAACACCTAGAAAATTTTTGAATTTTTTTTCAAATTAATTTCAACTTTTGATATTTTTATTTCACGCAACACTAAATATTAATTTTGTTATGAAAAAACACTAAGTGTGGATTGTGTTATATGCAAAACTAAGTCAATATTATTCTACAAATAACACTTAGATTAGTTTTAAGCACATGAAACACTATGTTTGTATTGTACTACACACATTACTGAGTCATTTCTATGGATTATCTTACATATAAGGTCAAGTTTTACTGGACTAGAATATACTATTAATATTATTATTAAAATATTTTTATATCTACCAACTAGATGTTAAAATGGAAGTTACGAATAATATTATGTTACTTGTAGAAATATTATTTACAAATGTATATAAATTTTTTTCTTTTCTTACCAATAAGTATAAGTGAATGTATAAACTATTTAAAAATAAATAATTTACTTTTCTAAGTAAACTATTTTTCTATGTACATTTTATTATCTCAATAAATTAAATATACCAATTTGGATTAATGTTTGCAATAAAATTTATATATTATATATTCAATAAATATTTTCAATACTCATCAAATATATTTGATAGGAATAAGATAATAATAAATATAAATTTATGAATAAAAAGATGTATTTAGTTTACTGGAATCAATTTTGTATCAATTAATCCTATTTATTTCATTGGAATCAATTTAACATCTAAATTGGATATAAAAACATTTCAGACTTTGGAACATTTTTACTTTAAAAACCTGCATTGTCATCCCATTCGTGGGATTAAATTTAAATTAATTTCTACCACTTATGCGATTATAATTTGGAAAAATGGATTCCATATTTTTAATAAGAATAAAATTATAATTTAGAATATGTCCAATATATTATTTTACCAGAAATAATAGTGAGTGTAATTAAAATTAATTACATCAATTAAGAGAAAAATTTTCAAAGAAAAGGACTAAACCTTAAATTTAAGGGCCAAAATGACTTAACGACTTGTCCAAAATCCATTTTATTGAAATATTTTGACCATAAATTATCATTGATCTAATTTGGATAATTATTGGAGCCACTTATCATGGAAAAAATGTGGATGAAATTCCCTTTCCAAAAATTTACAAGAATACCACTCCTTCCCCACTATATAAAGTCTCTCAACCCTACCACCTATTCACACCTCTCAAGCCCTTTATATTTCCAAATATAAGTTAAAATATGTTCTCAAAATCCATCCCTTCATTCTAGAAGCCTCTCCTCGAGCATAAAATTAATGACCCAAAATTATATCAATGAAATTTTCCCTCATATGTTTATTTTATTTAGTATTAATTATATAAATCCACATAGAAAACAAACTAAAATCTTTATAAATTAAGAATAAAATAAATAAGAGGTATTTATAAATGTTAACCAACCCATTAAGATGTAATATTAACCTTCCCTTAATAATAGTAATACGACCCTTATGAATAGTAAATCAACCTAAGTAATAATAAAATCACCCATAAAAGTATAAATAAAATTTAATCATCTCATAAGTGAAAGTATAATATAATTATATCATTGTAAAATTAAGTCAATATTTAATGAAATTAATATTCAAGTGATGGTATTTTTATAAGCCATAATTATTTAATTAAAATTTTATAATTAATAAAATTATTTAAAAGAAAATTAATTTTCATAAATTTGATTCATAAATAATTATTCTATAGTCCTATGATTTTAGGATGATTTTACTAGACCTTAGTCAATGTTTGAAAGTGTTATAAAATCAGTTTTAAATTTTAAATTTGTATTTTTAAACTAGAAACTTATTTATTTAGAAATTAAATTTCACATATTTAGAAAATTATTTCAACAAAATAAAGTCTATATATTATTTCGAATCATCAAAAAATGGCCAATGGAAAATATTTTTTATTTTTCTAAAATACTTGATTTTTTAGTGAATAGTAAAATACATTAATTAATATTATAAATAAATTATATGCTAAATACACTATTCTTTGAGTCATGGATGATGTAAGAACCCTTGATTCGAACTCACATGCACTTATTACTATATTTATTCATACAAATAAGTACTATTGGTTGTCATCAACAAAATAATTAAATAATCAATAGAATCATGAGATATCACCCCCCTCATCCCCTGTAAAAACCACCCCTCACCCAATCTTCTATTCAATCCTCTATGCCTTGAAGCATGTAAAATTACTACCGAAATCCTCTTTACTAGTATTTTTACATTTCTAGGAATTCTTAGTCTTTCTAAAAGACCAAGACATGTTTCCCTAAGAAGGTTCTCAAGGAGGTTAATTCAAGAGGTAAACCATCATCCTTTTTATTTTAATTTCATTTTCAATTTACTGCCTTTTCTTATCTTCTACTCACCTACTCTATCAAAATGATCATGATAACTCCAGTATCATCCATATACTATAATGATATCAAGTTAGTGTAATATAATTCCTCAAAAGTTTATCTCTATATCTTTTATTTTAAGACAATAAATCATCATCCGAGAGGTGCCAATTTACAACCTTCATGGAAGACGAACCTTAATTCTTTAATTTCTCCTTCAAGACTGGTCATGGAGCCATTTTTATGGTTGAAAAAGATTATAAATTTTTTATTAATTGTTATTTGATGTTCTATAACTGGTATATATACATAAAAATAATTCATATGACAAAAATATTTTGAGATGATTGAAATACCGCCGTAATAAACTAAATAATTATCACTAATGTTTTATCGAATAAATCATCTTCATACCATTTAAACAAATGTATTATATAAAAATTTAATCTTATATATGTTATTTAGTATCATATAAATTCAATTGTGGAGAATCATATCCATTCTACATGATCTTCCAAACTAATATTCAAGTTTACTTATTGTGAAAACCAAGGAAACAAATGCTCTCGAGCGATAAATTTGTATCTTATAACTCATAAAAAAGGCCATAAATGAACATAATAAAATTGTTATGAATAAAATAAATATATAAAATTTTCTTAATTAACTAATTAATGTATTTAATTTTATTATCAATGAATTAAAGTTAAGTGCAGAATACATTTAGACATAAGGTAAGGGTTTCTACCCAAACATCCATTTACATTCGGATTAATATATTTTCTCTCATTAAACTAATTAAATTATTAAATATTATTGTATAATAATTTTAAATTATGTGTTAATTTTATATATATACATACCAATAATAATTCTTCTATTTTCTATTGCGATTTACATGTTTTAAAATGATCATTCTCAAATTCTTCCTCACAAACAAGCCCATTTCAAGGGAACTTGAAAAATTATTACCAATTGTAAATTGCACTATATAATCTATTTTAATCCAAAATTATTTCTCTAAAATAAATAATTTTTTTAATAAATCTATGACAATTTAATTCTGGTTTTATAAAAATATTTTTCCAAAATAAATCTTCTATGCAAAGTAATGGAATATTAATCTCAAGAATTACTCGATGATTTTATATGAGTATTCTTATCTATTTAGACATTCTTCTTGATTCTTATGTTTAATTGGGTTCAATATTTTATAATATCATCTACCAATTAAAATTTAATGTATTATTATTAGTTTTAATGTGGAAGTTCTATCATGACAGCATTCACCATATTACTCCAAAGGGTTAGTGTTTATGTTTAATGATTGGGGGAAGTTATTTAAATTTCATATGTTTGTTTAAATATGAATGTATATGTTTATTACTTCACGCCTTTAATATTAGGAATACATTGGACTTAGTAAGTGTCAGGTGGGGCCCACTATAGCCCCTCGGTGTATCAGTAGGTCTTATGATACAAACTATTATGAGTTTTTACATGTTTATATATAGTGTAGGAACAAGGCCTTGAATGTATGGTAATGATATCACACATTATTGATTTCCTAATTATGAAACTTGTAATTGATAGTCCATGTGATTTTTAGATTAAGTATAACATCCATTCTTATGCTTTATTATGGCATTATTTATTCAGATTTTATTCCTACCATATTATGCTCCAATTATGTTTTAAAGGCATGTGTAATATTATTTATTCACCATGCCTTATTACTTAGGCTAATATTGTATTACTAACCCTTATTGAGCATCTAAAATCACCCCTTTCTTATGTTTTATTTTTTACCATGTTGTGAAAAAAGTATATTATGAATGACTTGTTGGGATAATTTATGAATTATAGATATTTACAAAGGAATTTATATAATTTATTTCTTTTCAAGTTATAATGTTATACTTATGTATGTATCTTGTATTATAAAAGATAATAAACTATTCATTCCTTTGGGATAAAACTTTCTTGTAATAATACCAATTTATTGAAGTAAGGCACTGAATTTGAGAAACTGAGGTTTGGGTCTATACAGTTGGTGTTAGAGGAAGTTTAATAGAATCCTTGGAAACTAGATTTAGGAATAGTCAATTAGGGAACAAAAACCTATGATATACTTTGAGGATAAGCATACAAGAACATCCAAGAATTTTTTTAAGGTAGTGATTATGTGGATCTTCTTATAAATATATCCCTTTCTAGATACTACAAGTGGATGGGGTTCTCACATAGATATACCTAAGAGTAACAACTTCGACAAGGTGTTCTGGGACAGATGCGGGGTATCATAGTACACAACATCATGCCTTAATATTCAAATGGTTTGAGACTCTGAGGGTATATACTTAGGATAATTCACATTTTCCTTACAAACGATTATGTAGTATTTAATTGTAAATATTTCCCCAAAGAAACCATGATTATTATTATGATATTAGACATGCATATGATTTCAATTTATGATAAATATTTTACTAGTCTGACATTATACATTATGTTTAACAACCAAATTTAGTGTATACCCTTATTTAGAATTGGTTCCTAGTAAAAGGAATGGAAACTTCATGAACACAAGTGTCCCATTTTTTGATTTACCTCCCATGTATGATAATGATGTAGGTTCTTGAGATGCGACTGGTGGTGAGAGACTTATAAAAATATTGGGCTAACTGAATTAGGTTATGAACAATAACCTTACCCATATGAAGAATCCTGAACCACAATATGAAGGTGCAATGTTAGACTTCATTATGTGACAACAACCTCCACAACTTAATGGGACTATAAACCCATTCATAGAGCAGTAGTGAATAAGTTATTAGAGAAGATATTTCTTATCTTGGGATATAACAAAAAGAGAATGTTGTTATGGAAGTGTATCTTCTATCAAGAGATGATTGTCAATTGTGGTCATTGATTCAAAATATAAATGAGGAGGAAGAGATTTAAAATATGGAATGGAGGTATTTTAAGGAAATTTTCACAGAAAAATATTTTCCTCGCGAACAACGAGAAGATATGGAGAGTCAATTCTTGAGTCTAAGATAGAAAAAGGATAAAAATGATGATAAGTATGAAGCCAAATTTTTATGTTTATAAAGGCATGTTGTGGACTACATACTTAATCCAAGGAGAAAGATTGATCGATTCTTTTTATGCTTTAAAACCATTCCTCTGAAGGGCACTGGTCTCCCAGAATATATCATCATATGAAGATATAGTCTCATGTTCTATAAAGAAATAAAAATAATTCTCTTTTTCTTATGAACTTAAAGGAAAACAAGAGAATAAGAGGTTAGATAAAAACTCTAGAAAAGAAAATAACAAAATGGGGAAGAACAGATGAGTTGAAATTAACCCCTGTAGTTGTTGTGGGAAGAAACACCCTAGTACTTACTAAAAGGGAATGTGGGTTTGTTACAACACTAAAAAAATAAGAGATTAGTGGTGGTTATGCACAACCCCCTCTAAATTCAATTTAAAAAGGTTTATATATAATCCCCACTAATCATTGAATTTAGAGGGGGTTCACAACCCCTTATTAATTTTTTATAGTAATTTGTTTTAATATTTTGTTTGATTTTTATGGTGTTTATGTCAAAACTATCACTAATTTAATAATTATTAGCACTATATATTTAATTTGATTGTAGAGGTGCTATATATTTATTTATTCACATGAATATAAGAGGCTATATATATAATATGGAATTTGTTTTTTGAAAAGGATATAGTGGAAGTTCACAACCCCCTCTAATAACTTAAATTAGAGGGGGTTAAAACCCCCTATAATGTATTTAAATTAGAGGGGGTTGTGAGCCCCCACTGTTAAAAGAAATTCCATAATATATATAATCAAAACACTATATATAAATGTATTTAAATATATTATATACACATATTATATAAAATATTTATATGATTGTATTTACTTGTATTTATATGTATACATAAATATATTTGTTTAATATTATGTACATTAATATATATTTCTTTTATAATTTGTTTTTTATAAAATATTAATAATATATTTCTGAAAATCATAAAAATAATACATAAATACATTCCTAAATATAATTTATTTTAAAAAAATATCATATAAAAACTAAAAATTGTAGTTTTTATAATTTATATTATAATAATAATAAATATATATTTTAATAATAGGTTTATACTTTTATATAATATATAATAAATATTATATGATATACAATTTATAAAAATAAATAAATATTAATGTACACTATATTATATAATTATATTTATTTAAATAAATATATATTAATGGATATAATAATATACAATTAAATTTATTTTAATATATATATATATATATATATTAATATGAAAAATAATAAATATATGTGTCTAAATACATTATATAAATATTTTTTTATAAATTATGTTTAATATAATATTAACTATATATTAATTCTATATAATATTATAAAATTTAAACAAATAAATATATATTAATTTAAATAATAATAAATATATGTGTTGAAAGACATTATATAAATATATTATATAAAAAATTATTTATATATTATATAAATATACATTTAAATAATTTATAAATATGTATTTTAAGTATAAAAATAATTTACATTTATAAATATATGTGCATAGAAATAACATAAATAGAAGTATAGAAAATATTTACTCAAATGTTTGTAAATACAGATATAAATTATATAGTTTATATAAATGTATAGATTGTGTATAATATAAATCTATAATAACATTAATACATAATATATAAATTTATATATTAATTATATAAACATGTATATAATAAATATATGTGTATGTAATTAAATATTTATTCAAATAATATTTATTTGAATAAATTTTTTAATATATAAAAATATTACAGCGTGTCCTTAGATCCTAAAATTCATATTGAAGTAGTGGTGTAGTGTGTTGGGAGGTTAACCTATTGTTTCTGGTTTCGAATCCCCGCGATAATGTTTTGAAAGTCGGCGGCTGGAACTGATTTGTGTGGGAGGTTTTGGCCCGCCACAGTGGAGGGATGGTCACATGGAAAATGAATGAGAGGATTTTGGGTGGAGGAATGGTAGGGTACTAGTGGTGGGGACAAGGTGTGTGGGGAACAAGGGGTGAAAGAATTAGATGGCCAAGGTTGGTGAAAGTGTGGGGAATGGGAGGAGGAGGTGAGCAAGAACTTGAGGGGTGGTTGAGTGTGGGGAATAGTAGGTGGAGGTTAGAGAGAACTGGAGGGGAGATTGTGAGAACTAGAGGGGTGGTGGATTAATAATAATAATAATTAACTAATTAGAGGTGGTTTTAAACTTCTTCTAATATGTGACTACATTATAGGGGGTTAAAAGACCTTATAATTCTCTTTTAGTTAGAGGTGGTTATAGAAATCGCCTCTAGTTATCTAATATATGAATCAATTAGTGGCAGTTTTCGAATTCCTTTAATTTGAATTATATATTAGAGCGGGGTTAAAACCCCTTGTAAAATGATATTTTTGGGGAATTTAAAAGGGGTTTTAACCCCTTCTAATACAACTGCTTCTAAATTTTTCAAAATTTTACCAGCGGTTCCTCAAAACTGCCTCTAACCATAGTAAGCGGGCACATTCGCGGCGGTTCCTCATAACGACAACTAATTTATTTAGAGGGGGTTAACACCCCATCTAAGCTAAAAAATAACACCTTCTAATCACCATGCTTTTTTAGTTCAAGTGTGGAGAAAAATTCAACCAATATCGTGATTACAAGGGAAATAAAGAAGTTTCCAATGTTCAATTCTATAATTGTAAAGATATGGGACATTATGCATATGAATATCCTATGTGATAAAAAAACTTCCCCCAAATAAGGCCAAGTGAGAAAGTCAAATCTTATGACGTCCCAACTTCTAAGGTAGATGTTTTTAATGATGCGGTGGTGGGTACTTTAATAATTTTATCAAACAAAAACAATGATTTATTTGATTCTGGATGATTGTATTGTTTCATATCTTCCATATTTTGCATGAAAATTAGACATTTCCAATTTTAATTAATAAACGAATTGTCAGTAAAAACTCATACAGGAAGTTTCACTACTAAAAAGAGTGTTAATCAGTCCCCCTTATGACATGTAAATGTGCTTTGGTTACTGACCTTATCATCATACCTGTGATTGAGCTATATATAATTCTCATTATGATTTGGCTTTCAAATAATGATGCAAAGATCTATTATAAGAAGAAGGAAGTTACAATTTTTGAGAATGATTTAGATTCCCTTTTCTTTAAATCATAAACCTTGCCATCTATTTCTTATCTAGATCCCCCCTAGTCACTCTATTGAATTCAATTCTTATGGAGGAAGATGACACAATATCTATGGGTTAGGAAAGAAATGTTCAAATTGAGTATGTATATATTTTTCTAGAATACATTGATGTATTTAGAGATGATTAACCTGGACAACCTCCAGAGTGGGAAATTGAGTTTTCTATTTATTTAATTACATGTTCAAAGCCTATATCAAAGACTCCTTATATAATGGCCACAATGGAATTAGTGGTGCTGAAAAAACAACTATAGGAGTTTAGTATTACGGGGTTTATTTACCATAGTGTTTCTCCATAGAGAACTCCTATTATTTTTATTAAATGGATACATGGATCTATGATTCAATTCATTGACTATAAGGAAATAAATGCTATTTAGATACAGAATAAGTATCAAATTCCTTGTATGGATGATTTATTTGATCAACTTCATGGAGCCTAATATTTTTTAAACATTTAACTTCGATATGGATATCATCAATTTTGTGTGAGGAATGATGATATTCCAAAGAAATTGTTTCAAACCAGGTATGGGCATTATGAATTTATAGTAACTCCTTTTGGAAAGACTAATACACCATCTTTTTTCATGATACTAAAGAATAGAGTTTTAAAAGAATATATTTATGACTTTTTTGTAGTATTTATTGATGATATCCTGGTATAATCCAAAATCTATGAAGATCATTAGAATCACTTGTGCATTATTCTAAAAACTCTTAGAAGAAATGAGTTATATGGAAGTTTATCAAGTGTGAATTCTAGCCTCAAGTGGTTTCTTTTCATGACCATATTGTCTCTAAGGATGGAATCTTAGTTAATCCAGGGAAGACAAAGGAAGTTCAAGAATAAAATACCCCAAAAAAATAATTGTGGTACGTAGTTTTATTGGTGTAGTAGGTTATTATCATAATTTCTTTCATAAATTTTCCTAATTTTCTAAACCGTTAAGCAAGCTTACACGTAAAGGGGTTAATTTCGTATGGGTAAAAGAATGTGAAGAATGTTTTGAAGAATTGAAGAAAAGGACAGGGAATACTTCAATTTTTACTCTACTATCAGGAAATGATGGATTTGTGATTTATAGTGATGAATTATACTTAATGATAGAGTTATTTACAATTAATCAAGGTAGTCAACAAATGAATGGACATAACTATCGAACTCATGATATTGAGTTACCACCAGTAATATTTTCTCTGAAGATGTGGAGACATTATCTCTATGGTAGAAGATGCGAGATATATACATACGAAAAGATCTTAAAATATATCTTATCACAAAAATAACTCAACATGAAGCAAGGGAGATGACTTGAACTACTCAATAATTATGATTTTTCAATACACTATCACCCAGGAATGGAAAATAAGGCATCTGATGCATTAAAAAGGAAGGATCATGGAGTTATAAAAAATGAGTATTGAATGGGATCCTCTGTACATGGATCCAGAAAATATTGATGTTGAATTTATCATAGAAGGTTAAAAAATGTTAATTTTAAATTGTTTATGCAACCAACCTTATTGGAATGTATTAAATGTTCTGAGTTTGATGATGCGAATCTTAAAAATAAAATTAAAGGTTTGAATGATAGGATGTTGGATGACTTCATGTGTGAAGATGGAATTATGAAATTTGGGAAGATGATTTGTGTTCCCTCTATATATGAGCTAAAAATGGAGTCTTTGGATGATGCATATAGCTTGAATTTCCCTATACACCTTACAAAAACTAATATGTATAGATATTTGAAGGAATGTTTTTTTGTGGGATAACATGAAGAGAAAAATTGCTGATATGTATAAAGAATTTTAGTCTGCCAACAAGTGAAGGTTGAAAGATAACATCCATGAGGATTATTGACACCTATTCCTATTTGTACATGGAAATGGGATAAAATCACTATGTATTTTTCACTAGATTACCAAAAACTCCAATAAGTAATGATGCAATATGCGTGATTGTTGATCCACATACCAAATATGCACATTTTCTTACTATAAAATAGGATTTTCCATTGAAGAACATTGCACATATTTATATTAATAAAGTTGAAATGCTACATGGAGCACATATCTCAACTGTGTATGATCATGATCAATGATTTACGTCAATTTTGTTTAAAATTATTTGGAAATATTTAGATACTGAGTTTTATTTGAGTATTTATTATCACCGAAAAATTGAGAGAATTTTAGAAAAGATGATATTGACATTAGAATAAATTTTTAGATCATGATCAGTTGATTTTCAAGGTATGTGGGATCAGTATTTAACTTTGGTATAGTTTTACTACAATAATAGTTTCTATTCTAGTATTCAAATGGCACCATATGAAACATTGTACAGAAAGATATGTCGTACACTAACATGTTATGATGATGTTGGAGAAAGAAAGCTTATAGGACCAGATCTTGTAGAGGAAACAATAGTGAAGTAAAATACTATTCAAACCCATATCAAATCAGCTCAAAGTTGGAAAAATAGCTACACTCATAATCGAATGAATTATTGGAAATTTCATGTAAGAGATCATTTTTTTTAAAGTATCTCTATGGAAGGGTGTTATAAGATTTGGAAATAAAGGGAAAATGACCCCCAAGTACATTGGTCCTTTTGAATGTTTGGATAAAGTTGGAGTTCTGTATTATTTTTTGGTGATGCCACCTTCCATTTCTAAAGAACACAATGTGTTCGACATCTCATTATTGAGAAAGTACATGCTAGACCCAACACATGTAAACACTTATGAATGTATTGAATTGAAACATAACTTATCTTACTATGAAGAGCCTATCCAGATTATGGACACTAAAGAATAGGTGTTGAGGAATCAAACGACTCTTCTAGTAAAGATACTTTTGAAAAATCATAAAATTGAAGAGCCAACATGTGAGCCTGAGAAGCTTATGATGAGAAACTACCCAAGTCTTTTTATGTGGTGACATTTTGAAAATTTTAAAGATGGAATTCTTATTGGAGGGGAGGATGTAACGACCCAAAATTATATCAATGATATTTTCTTCCTTATTTTTATTTTATATATAATTAATCATATAAATCCACATATAGAACACAATAAAATATTTATAAATAAAGAATAAAAGAAATAAGAGGTATTTCTGGATGTTGAGGAACCTATAATGATGAAACAATAACTCACCCTTAGGAGTAGAAATATGACCCTTATAAATAGTAAATAGTCCTAATGAATAGTAACATCAACCATGATATTATAAATAAAATTTATGAATCTCATAAGTGGAAGTATGATATAATTTTATCACAGTAAAAGTAAGTTAGTATTTTAAAAAATTAATATTTAACTGTTGGTATTTTTATAAGTCATAAATATTTAATTAAAATTTTATAATTAATAAAATTATTGAAAATAAAATTCATATTCATAAAATTTATTCATAAATCAATATATTTATTTTTATTATTTTTGGATAATTTTATGAGACCTTATTTATTTTTTGAAAGTTTTATAAAATTAGTTTTAAAATTACGAACTATATTTTTTTTATGTAAAAATGAGTTTATTTAAAATTAATTTTCACATTTTTATAAAATTATTCTAATAAAATATAGTCCATTTATGAATTCTACACATTACAAATGGTTATGTTGAACTTTTGGTATTTTTCTATAATACTTGAATGTTTAGTGAATAGTAAATTACATGACTTTACAGTACAAATACATTATAATATAAATACTTGATTACTTGAGTCAGGGATGACCTAAGAACACTTAGTTATAAATCACATGAACATATTAATGAATTTATTCATAATAAACAATACTATTGGTTTTCTAGAGGAAAATAACAAAATAATGAAAAGAATAAAGAGATATCAACCCTCTCCTCCACTATAATAACCATCCCTCATCCCCTCTTCTCTTCACTCCTCTGTGCCTTAAATCTTGTCAATGTTCTTCCCAAATCCACTTATATAGTGTCTTTCAACATCCAGGAGCCCTTGGCCTTTACAAAAGACCAAAACCCCTTTCCTAAAGGAGTTTCCCAAGGAGGTTAAATCAAGAGGTAAACCATCTTCCTTTTTCTTTTTATTTTATTTTAAATTTACTTTATTTTCTTATCTTCCCCTCACCTCCTCTATTCAAAAGATCATGATAAATCTAGTATCCTATATATAATTTAATTATATCATGTTAATTTAATATAATTCCTCAAACTACTACCTTTTTCTCTTTTATTTTTTAAAAGAATCATCATCCGAGAGGTGACATTTTACAACCTTCGTGGATAACGAATCATCATTATTTAATTTCTCCTTAAAGGATGGTCATGAAACCATTTTTATGGTTGAAATAGATTATAAAATATGTATTATGTATTATTTAATGTTCTATAACTAATATATATGCTTAATACTAATTCATACGACAAAACTTGTTTGAGATGCTCGAAATACTGCCGTAATAATCTAAACAATTAACATTAATGTTTTATATAATAACTCATCTTTATACCATATAAACAAACGAATTATATAAAACTTTAATCATATGTATGTTAATTAGTATGATATACATTCATTTATGGATAATAATATCCATTCCACATGAACTTTGATACTCATATACAAGTATACCAATTATGAAAACCAAATCATTGAACGCTCTAGAGCAATAAATTTGAATCTTAAAACACATAAAAAAGGCCGTAAATAAACTTAATAAATTTATAATAAATAAAATAAATATATAAAATTTAATTAATTTATTTAATTTGATTATCCAGGACATTAAGTTCATGTGCATAATACATTTAGACATAAGGTAAGGGTTTCTACCTGAATATCCATTTTCTTTCAGTTTACTCTATTGTCTATATTTACCCAAAATTAAAATATTAATTATTATAATTTATTTTTTATAAATTATGTGTTAATTATAAGTATATATATATATAAATCATAATACTTCTTTCTCTTATGGTTAGTTACATGTTTTTAAACGATATTTCTCAAAATCTTCCCAATAAACAAGCCCAATTCAATGTAACGTCTCAAATTATTACATATTTTTAAGTTCACCATATAATATTTTATAAGACACTATTATTTCTAAAAAATTACACATTTTATTAGGAAAAAATATCTTTGTTATCTTATGCTTTTATGAAAATATTTTTCGAAAAGAATTCTTCTTTTCAAAATAAAAGCGTATTTCTCTCAAGTATTACACAATGATTTTATAAGAGTATTTTCATATATTAAAACACTCTTGTAGATTATTATGTTTAATAAGGGTTAATATTATATGATATAATCAACTAATTTTAATTGAATGGTTTATTATTAGTTTGAATGTGTATGTACTATGTTGATACCATTCACCATATTACTCTAAATGGTTAGTGTTTATGTTTAATGATTGGGAAAGTTAATTACATTTCATATGTTAGTTTCAATATGAATGTATATGTTGCTTATGTTTCACCCCTATAATATGAGGAATGAATTGGAATTAGTAAGTGTTGGGTGAGGCCTTCAATAGGCCCTCGATTCATCGGTAGGTCTCATGAGACAAACTAGTTTGGGGTTTTCACCATTTATGTATGGTCTTTGCATGAGGTCTTGATAATATGGTTATTATGTCCCACGTTATGAATTTCCACATTAGGAAACTAGTAATTTATAGTACATGTTATTATTTTACTAATTATAATATCCATTGTTAGGTTTCATTATGGAATTTTATTCATCTTTTATTCCTACCATATTATGCTGTAGTTATGTTTTAATGTTATGTGTAATTTTATTTATTCACCATGCCTTATTACTTATGCTTCCACTATATTACTTATCCTTACTAAGCATATGTGATCACCCATTTCATATGTTTTATTTTTCACCAGGATACAGAGTAGTATATTATGAATTACTTGTAGGTATAATATATTATTTATGGATGTTTACAATGGAATTTACATATTTTATTTCCTTAGAAGTTGTAATGTTGATCTTATGTATGTATATTATTATAAATAGTTACTAAATTATTTGGTCCTTTGGGATAATAATTACTTTTAAACACTAGAATTTATTGATGTAAGGTACTAGATTTATGAAACTGGGGTCTGGATATTTATAATAAATCCTACCAAGTATGCCCTTCAGTGAACACCAAGAGGAGTTACCCCAAGAAGTGGTAACATCCTTCATCAAGCTCCTTTGTTTTATTTTCATTCTCAACCAACTCAAATATAGTTTTTTCATGATTATATAAAAATCTACATATATTAATTATAGTGATATGTTTCTATTCTAATTCTTTGATCAAGACATACACACACTTTAATCTAATGGATAACGATCTTAAAATTCTTATATTTGGTGAAACTACCGCCTCACAAAATGACATTGTTTGTTTTCCTTAAAATCTCCCATGATTGGGAATTATGAGGTAAAAAATATATTTATATATGATATATATGATATCTGAGATGTATTTACAAATCTATAATTATTATATAAAACATACCTTCAAACTTTCTATTTTGTGTAAATACGATTACATCATTTGTGGAGGTGTAGACTACCACCTCCTCAAACTAATGTGATTCATTCATACTCTACATGAAATATATTAAGGATGGGTTTAATGAGATTATATTATATATATGACATAATAATGATATAGGAAACATATTATATATATATTTATTTATATATGTCATTTAATTTATTTCTTTCAATACGATAATAAAATGTAAACATCGTTTATGCGTACGTATGACCCATCTTCTGTAGGAACGATGTATTCCATTTCATAATTATATATTTAATATATTATTATAAATAAATATATACTGAATATATATTATATTTATATCATTTTTTTCATTCTGAAAATAATTAAATCATGCTCTACGTAAGTGGATCAAGAATAAAAGTCTAAAACATATACAAAAAACAAAGAATATATTACCCAAAAAGTAACATTAACATGGAGTTGTTAATGAATGGGTAACATAAAGACATAAGAAATAATATACGATATTAGATATAATAATATGATTATTTGGTATATTTTTAATTAACTTAAATTTATTATATAGAAGGTTTGAATGTGTATGAATAAATTCAAGCCATAAGGTTTGGGAATTTCATCTCACTTTTTATTTCCGTTAGACACATGCCATATTCACCACTCAATTATTTTATATTGGCATATATACTTACCTATGACATTTTATTTCATTAATTTTCTTTATTTTATTATATTAAAGGATTTAATTTATGTTATTATTTCACAGGGGTCATAATGTTAAAGTAACTCAGGTAGTGTGGGTTTTCTCGTCTCACTTTTTTTTTCCAGGAGATACATTCCATATTAACCACTCGATTATTTTGTATGGATTATATAATAACCTAGGAATTGTTATATAATTAATTTAATTTATTTAATTATATTAAATTATGTAATTTATGTTACTATTTAAAGGGGATTTTTATTCTAAAGTTACTCAAGTAGTAAGGGTTTTCTCATCTCAATTTTTATATCCTTGAGATACATGCCTTATTCACCACCCATTTCTCTTTGGTGGTGTATCTATTTCTAAGAAATTTATTCTATAATTATTAGGGATATATTTATGTGTATTTAGATATCTATTTTATGATATTTTTTTCAAAGGGTTTATAGTTCAAAAGTAAAAAAAATCAAAAAATTAATTTTGTCTCAATTTTCCTTCTTTGAGATGCAAGCCATGTTATGAACCTATATTTTTCTATGGGGTATATATAATTCATTTTGACATTTAATATCATGAATAATATTATTTTCAAGTTATTTAAAGCTTAATGTAATTTTATTCTTTCTTGGGTATTTTGAGTGAATGTTACAAAAGTGGTAATAATTTATTGCTACAAATCTCATCATTTATCCAATTTTTTTTATAATTATGCTTATATTAATGAAATAATATGGTCCATGTCTCAAGAACACCTATTAATGTTCTCTTAATTGGGTTATTAATGTATTATATAAGTAATAGAACTATTTCCCACTCTTTGGTACTTAAGATAATTAAGAAAATATTTTAAGGAAAATTCGACTTTATTTCTTCTTTCGGACGAAAATTTTCATTTTTTAAAAATTTTATTTTTCAAAAATGTTTTCAAAAATGTATTGATATTTTTATATGTTGTTTAAAGGAAAATTTTAACCATGTTTTAAATTTAAAAAATGTTTAAAAAATGAATCATCTTTTCATTTTTTAATCAAGGAACTGTTCTAAACATTTATAGTAAAAAAAATGTTTGGCATGTATGGATTTCTCCACCATCATGAACATACTTCCTTTGAAGACAATTTTTTAATTTTAAAATATTTATTTTTATGAAAAATGGTTTTCTTATTATTTTGTACATTTATTATTTTTAATGTGTTTTTCAAAGAATTTATTTTCAAAAATGTTTCATTATTCAAGAAGTTTTCAAAATAATTTTCCTATCCAATCTATAGAAAAAGGATTTCAAAAGGATTTTGAGCCTTCTTTTACAGGTTTCATAGAATTTTCAAAGATGAAATGTTTGAAAATATTCTCAAGCTTCTTTTATAAATTTTCTTAGCTATTTTAAAATAAAATGATTTCAAACGGATTTATTTGTTTTTTCAAAGTAGAAGAGATATTTTCCTCAAAAAAAGTTTTGAATGAAATAGTAAATATTTATTAATAAGAAAATGATTTTTTAAATGGTTTTATGAAATGTATTTCTTCATAGAAAATATATTTTAGTCTAGAAATGTTCCATGTGATCTTTTAAAATATTTCTCCATCTATGATGACATATTTTTTTAGTTTATCCTTATAGGGGATATGATTAAAATTACATTCATATTATTTCATTAATGGTTTATGTTTTTGAGGAATGATGTTTATGATACCCATTTATCTTCCTTGTGTTATATGATTTTGAAACCATATTCTTTTCATGGGTTATGCATTTATGATATTATTATGAAACCTATCACTTTTCCATAGGTAATGATATGATGAAAGGTTTATTATCATGTGGAAAATGTATGTATGATTTTATAATGGGATGGGTGGGATATATATCTCCCTCTAATGCATTATGTAAATATTTATATCTCATGAGATAATGAGGGAAAACGAGTCAACGAGCTTGATCCAAAATTGGAAACAACTACATCCTGATCCAAAATGGGAAACAAGTGCGTCCAGATCCAAAATGAGAAATAGGTGCATCCAGATCCAATATGGGAAGATGGGGAAACCAAATCCTATATGGAAAGATGGGTAACTCCAATCCACAATAGGAAGACAGGGAAACCCGGTTGTAATGACCCACCTTCTTGAATATGAGGAAACGAACATCAAACTGCCGGACCCTTCCTTCATCAAGTGGAAGGAAATATAATGACCCCTGAATCCTGACTTCAATAGGTCGCAGATTGGAAACTATAACCAAAGGTATAAAATCTCATGAATATGAAAGACATTACCCTTTTTATAGAATATGTTTGGTAGAGAAGACGGTGAATCCAAAACAACTCCAAATACCGAACGTAAAAGTAAAGCAAAAAATCAATCCCCACATGAATGTTCAAAAAATTAAAGTGATACTATGTACAAGAGAAATCTAAAGGGAAGTACCAACAGAATGAAAAGAAGAAATGAGAAATTTCCCGATGCCCAAGCTAGTATAGTCCAGAATGGTCCTCAAAGTCTTCTTGGAAACCTGGAAGCAGTTTTATATACAATGGGTGAGTATTAAGGTATACAAAATAGGGAAACCAAAATATTTTATGCACAAGTGTGGAGACATTTTAATGCCCTGTGAGAAAAAAAGAGGAAACCAAAACACCTAGAAAGGGAAAATATCCACCCAGCCTCACCAAGTCACACTCCCCAAATAATGCAGGTCAGGTAAAATAATATTAATAGAACATCAGTATTTGAGTACCCCACCCCACTTTACCACTGTTATTTAGGACATCCTAGGCATCAGAACTCTCCCAAAAGTCCCACTGTAGTCCCACTGCCACCCCAACAACAACCATATGGTCCATCCCAACCATACGTTCATCTCACCCACAAACACCTGGGCCACCACAACCACACATCCCGCTTGCGGACACCTGGGCCACAAAAACCACTGACAAACACAAAGACACCTAGGTCCGAACAACTACTTCCATGTCTGAAGACACCCGAGCCTCATCTCGAAGATACCTGGGAAATAACTTGCCCGCACACACCTGGGTCAACCACCACAACACACCCCTACCTGAAGAGTCTTTGGCCATAATGATCCTTAGGCTATCACAACCTTCCCAAATAGTCTTGGGCTATAGGGGATATGGAGCAGCAAAGAGCTAATTACCAGCCACTCATAGGAATATTGGAAACAATACCCTCCCCCATGAAATGGGGGTGTTCGGCACGAAGAGCTCAACATGGGTGGGGTGCGTATAAGAAACAAAAGAACTAATTTTTTACATATTGGTAATACAGAACTCATCCCAACCTAAGGGTCCCAAAAACAACAACCATCCCAGATAAAACCACTCTTACTGCTACCCCTACATGGACAAGTACACAATGACCACAACTAGAGAAAAACTCATTTTTGGAAAACAAATCCCATTTATACCCGTTCTCAATATCATGTTCAAGTGATTACATTTAAATATTCCTTAACTACTAAGAAACTAAAAGGCATAACCACAATTCAAGACAAAAACCGAAGGAAAATATCCAAGAAGGCATTTAAGCATTCACTCCCGGTTCTCTTATAATTGATTACATCAAAATGGGATCCCGTGAGATCCCTTGAAGTAATGGAACCAATAGATTCCCCAACTTACCAGGTCGAGAACATTTACAATCGACTCCACACAACCTCAAATTCATAAAACATCAACCAATCAACCAGACATTACATCCCCATCCTCATCACCCTACAAAGCATTAATAAAAAAATCATAAACACTACCAGAACAGTGAAAATAAATTTTCAGATTTATCCAACACCATTCATTATGTTCCTTCATTCCATTTGGTTTACTAGGGTGATCAAACAAGGGTTCTTATTAATCGGGAATCTATTTAATCAACCAGTCTTACATGATTAATCAGTTTCCATGTTACAGTCATTCAACAACAAGATCATCCAAAAAAGAGAGCTTCATTAGTGTGCAAGAAAAGGCCACCAACGACCATGATTTTCAATGGATCTAAGCCCATAATATTCACACAAAAAAACAAAGCTAAATTACAAAAACATCATCACCTTTCCTACCCCTTCATTTTTTAAATTCCATTTATTATCTTCATTAAAGTTGGCATCATTTATGTCCTAACAAAACATCATCATACCCACCCCGCAGGATAAACTGTAAAGAGAGATGAAGGATGAACCCCTACTTGAATGATCAAAGATTGAAGATTCTTATAATGAAAAGAATAGGGGATACATGACTTGTAGGAAGAACTCCAAGGCTGAGTGGAAATAGCTCCATTAGGGGTGCATGATTCATATTGGGAGTAAGTCTCAAGGAACACTTAGAGAAATTAAAAGGAAGGAAGAAGAGAGGATCTCATCCTAAGAAGAGGAAAGATCCTAAAATTAGGGAGGGAATTTTGAATTACATAAATGTTGGGTTGTGGCTTGACCTCGCGGCTCAGAGGTTTCAAACATTGCAATTTTTTGAGATTTAATAATTCTCCTTGGAAATAGGGGAGATAGACCAATGGATGACCATGAGTTGATAGGTTAAATTTAAGCTAAGAAAAATACATAACAGGGTAATAATTGGAAACACTAAAGTGTGTGAAAGTGATAAAAATTCCACATGTTTTGGTATGTACAGAATTTCCCCACTCTTAATGGATTTAAGATATCATTTATGAGCTTTTAAAAGGCTTTAAATTATATTAAAAGAGGAATTAAAACACTTTTTCATCGAAAGAGACATTACGATAGTGAAACTGGAAAGTATTGGAGAAACTAAAATTACTCACTGATGGGCGAGTCACCGACATGCTGGTACCATTACCCTAGAACTGATGCTGATCGGTGCCACCAATGCCCATTAGTGTCACAGATGGCTCATCCATGCCACTGAAGCCCCTTAATTCCACTGAGGCCCATCGGTGGCACCGATGGCCGATCGATGCCACTAATGTCCATCGGTGCCATCGATGACCGATCAGGGCCACTGATGTCAATCGGGGCCACTGATGCCCATCAGGGCCACCGATGCCCATCACGGCCATCGATTCCCATCGATGCCCATCAATGACCATTGACTCCACCGATGCCCATCGTCTCCACCAATGCCCATACGCGCCACCTATTCTAATCGGCACCACATATTCCCATTAGTGACATAGATTCCCATCGACGTCACCGATGCCCATTGGTGCCTCCGATGGCGATTAGTGCCACCGTTCGTTCAACCTGAAATTTTGAAAACTCTTGAATGAGCCCCCAATGGTCCCCAGGATAACTCAAACATTAGTATTTGACAAAGTAATGGTCTAGGAAGGTTTGGGTCATTACATCAGATACCTCTCAAACTATTCTCGGCCCCAAGAATTTATGAGTAAACCAGACGAAAAGAGAGAGGTCTGAATAACCACCTTGTAAGATACCTCTTATGGGTAGACCGCCCTGTGTTTGATAATTGGAAATAAAACCTCGACATCTAGGAAAACCTATCTAATATATCTCCTGAACAACTATAGAAACACTAAGTAACCACACAATCACAAAAATCCACACCTTCCAGACATATGGATTAAGGAGTTCTTTCCTCCATGTCAAGATACTATCCGCTTTGGGCGGCACTGACTCAGCTTCATGGGTTTAATCGCATACACATTAATGTGTCATGATTAGGTATCATGTTCTCCCCTCCCCCAGTCATCAATTTTCACACACATTCATAGAACAAGGGAAACAAATCATCTCATAGCAAACAAGGTCAAGAATCCACTACAAACAAAGAAAAAAGAAAAAAATAAGAGAAAAGCTCAAAACAGCTCTAGGTTCTGGGCCAAATATGTGCCTCCCATTCCCAGGTACTCACCTCGAGGCCACCATGAATCCATAACACATGAACCATGGAAATGGTATGTCTATGAATCACCCTCTATTTATGATCCTTGATTCTCACCAGTCATTCCACGAACGTCACATCGTCCTCGATATCCAACCCTCCCCAGTCAAGAATGTGGGAGTCATTGCATAGATACCAATGGAGATAAGATACATGAAATAAGTTATAAATACTCTCCAAATGCGGTGGTAACACCAGTTGATATGCCACCTTTCTGACTCATCCCAACACCTCGAAGGGTTTGATGAACCTAGGAGAAAGCTTACTCCCCATCCAAACCTCCACTGACCATGTCGATGGGAAACCTTCAATAACACATGATCTCCAACCTTGAACTCCAAGGGAATACTCCTATGATTGGAATATTAATTTTTCTGGTCTTGAGACACCTTCATTCTCTCATTCACAATAAAAATCTTCTTTGTTGTGCTCTTCACTACCTCTAGGCCAAGAACACTTGCCTCCCAAACCTCTTTCCAGCACACGAGTGAACAACACATTCTTCCATAAAAGGCTTGAATGGTTCCTTTCCAATGTTTTAGAGATAGAAATTATTGTATAAAAACTTTAAAAGGGGAAAGTGTTATACCCATGCTACTTCAAAGTCTAGAACACATGCTCACATCACGTCCTCCTTTGTTTGGATGTTCCTCTCTATCTGTCCATCCTTCTGAGGGTAGAAAGATGTGCTAAGGGATAGCTAGGTTACAAAATCACATTGTAACCCCTTCTAATATTGTGAAGTATAGAATGTATCTTGACCCAAAACAATGGTTATGGGAACTCCACGCAGCCTCAAAACTTCACCCTTGTACTTCTGTGCCAAGGCATCCACTATGCTCAACTCCTTAATTTCCAAGAAGTGAGCTGATTTCGTTAATCAGTCCACCACTACCAAGATGGAATCACAACCTCCTTTATCCATGGGTAGTCATATGAATAAATCTATCGAGATTTCATCCCACTTGCACTCGAGAACATCTAATGGCTGTAACAGACCGTCGAGAACACGGTGTTCCGCCTTCACCTATTGACACATGAGGCGATTTACCACAAACTCTACCAAAACTCCCTTTACTATGGGCCACCAAAACTGACCTCTGAAGCCCAGATACATCTTGGAAACTCTTCGTTATACCACTAGGGGTGATTTATGAAACTCAATGAGAAATCCCTCATGCATTGCCATCAGGACAAATAGCTTCCCCTGAAATTGTGTCCGATTCTGACCATCCTCTAACCATCCTTCAGGAGCATTTACCTAGTAAACATGATCACACATCACTTCGGTCTCTCAGTCTCCCCAATGAGACTCTTCCACCTACTGTACCAAGGAAGACTTCACTATCATCTCAAACAGAAACCCTCTACCATCCTTCACTCTCATGCCCAAATGTAAAGCAGCCAACTCCTCTATTGCCTTCCAAGAATCTTTTGACTCCCAAACCACATCCTTCTGTGACTTCTTTCTCAAGAAATCATCTAACTCATTCCCCTTTACTAAGGTGTAGTAGATATTTATGTCGTATTCCTAAAGAAACTCCATCCACATCCACAGTTGCATGTTCAGGTCTCACTGGTAGAAGAAATACCTCATACTCTTGTGATCTGTGAAGACCAAAAAAGTGTTCCCCGATGAGGTAATGCCGCCACAACTTCAGTGTGAACACAACCACTTCAAGATCCTGGTCATGGAAAGTATAGTTATGTTCCTAAGGAAGTAACTGTCAAGACCCATAAGAAATCACTCTTCACTAATACATCATCACACACCCCTATCATAGACCAGAAGCATCAAAAAACACTTAAAACATTACCCCTTACTCTGGAAACCTCATCATATGGGCACTTACCCGATTCCCTTTTAGATAACTGAAAGCTTCTTGACATTTCTCACCCCATAAGAAATCCTGGTCCCTTCTGGTCATGGATTTCAAAGGCGATGCAACTCAAGATAAGTTAGGTATAAACCTCTGATAGTGACCTGTCATTCTGAGGAAACAATGAACCTCTACCACGTTCTTGGGTGGTTCCAAATAAACAACCACTTCAACCTACGAAAGGTCCACTGATATTCCCTACTGGGACACCACATGTCCAAGGAAGTGCACCTATCATGTCCATAACGTTCACTTGTATAACTTCCTATAGAGCTGGTGGTGTAGGAGGACCTCCAACAATATCCGTAGTTGGTCAGTGTGATCGTCCTCTGATCTTGAGTAGATAAGGATGTCTTCTATGAACATGACCACAAACCGGTCCAGATACTCAAATAGAACAGAGTTAATGAGCCCTATGAATATAGTTGGTGCGTTCATAATGACGAATGACATGACCGTGAACTCAAAGTGCTCATACCTGCACTTAAAAGTAGTCTTCATGATGTCACCCTCCTTCACCCTTAACCAGTGACACCTAGACAACATTCCAATCTTAGAGAACCAATATGATCCCTTTAACTAGTTAAAAATGTCGTCAATTCCCGGGAGGGGGTAACACTTCTTGACCATCACCTGATTCGGTCTTCGGTAGTCTATGAAATACCTGATACCATTGTCTGCCTTCTTTGCGAACAAGACTAGAGCACCCCAGGGTGATTCACTTGGAAAGATAAAACCCCTCTTCAAATGACTATCAACCAAATTGAAAAGGCACCATCCGATAGGGATCTATCAAAATAGAATGGGAACCAGATTTTAAGTCTATCCCGTACTCAACATCACGTTGAGGAGGTAGAGTCACAACCTCTTCAGGGAAGACATCTAGGAACTCATGGAAAATCCCTGGAACTTCCACCATCTCTGAGTTTACCGATTCCACTGACAACTCAGATAATAATGAAAGAAGGGGCTCTACACACTGGCTGCCCTCTTGACGACCCCACTCACCAACGAAAGCTACACGCTGGCCACCCATTTGTGAGAATGCAACCCTTCTATGGAAGAAGTCAATAAAAGTGTGCATGGAAAATAGCCAATCAATTCCTAGGATGACACCATATGGCTGTATTTGCAGCAGAAAGAGATCCCCACTGGACTGATGCATCCCCAACATCTTTCAACATCCTTGACAAACATCAAAAAGGCTGGTATGACCTCCAACTAGTATACTCTACACCAGGGAAACAGAAAGTCTCTATACGTCTAGACCCAAGGCATGGGATAGACCAGGTGCAACAAAAAAGTTTGGATATCCTGAATCAAACATGGCATAATCAAGAGTATTAAAAAGAATTATCAAACCTTGAATGACCTCCATCCCTACTGGAACTACTACCTATGCAGTGTGTAACTGTCCATGCCCAAATCCTCTACTACTAATCTATCAGCCACCTCCCCGAAGTCACCCTGGCCGAGGTGCATGAGGAGCTCCCAAAGGCCAGCCTCCTCCAACACCGTTTTCCTTCGGTTGAGTGGGATCTCACTACCCCTGTTACTGCTACAGAAAATGTCTTATTGACAACTAGTGCTGTTGAGGTGGGAACTGAACCTACCCACCCCAACCATACATCACTCTTTCAGGGCATTGATTTTGAAGATTCCCACAACTTCCAACGATAAATCACCGAAGTCCTAGGCCCATGGAGAAAGGGCAAGGACTGGGAGATTGAAAATAGAACTTCTTGAGGACTGTTCCCCACCGGCCGAAACCTAAAAGGCCCTGATGCTGGAGGACTACTACTGAGGGCCTTCCCCTTTGACGAGATCAACTGGTTCCCCGCTCATGACACAAATCCTAGAATATGCATCCTCTCTACTACTTCATACTTCTTCTGAACCACCAAGTATATCGGTAGAGTGAAGGGAGGAACAATATACTGAAGAGAAGGTTAGAATGCCTCCTATAAGACTCTTTTCCACGACTCCTCATCTGGGAAGAGGTCTAGAGAAAAACGAAGTATATCCATAAACCTAATCCCTAAATACGTTACGAACATACTCCCTTACTGGAGGGAGAGCAGATCCTACATCGTTTTATCCTTCATTGTGGAAGAAAGGAATTCCCCTTGGAACTCCTTCTCAAAGTCAATCCATGAAACCTAAGTTTCCTTATTCTCCCCAAGAAAAGAATCCACCTATGACATGCCGCTCCCCACATCTGACTTATGGATAGAGGAAACCAGTACTCCATTGGAGCCTGGATCAAGATAATAGCGATCACCTGCTCCTCTGGCCAGCTCTCCATCTCCATGTTTGAGACACTGCACTCGTATTTCCCAAGATTTTTTCACCAGAAGGCACGAAGCATTTTCTGACACTGGTCATCCTCCTCTCGATAAACCCTCTGCTGATAAATTATATCGACCTACCGGGCCTCAACTTCCCACACTACTCCTGGATGAAGTATGGGTTCAATAGTTGAAAAATTAAATAAGAAACTCTTAAGACAGAGTAGTGTGGAAAATTCATTTTAAATTCTGTTTAATCTTTTTATTTATTTGAAATTCCCAAAACCCCAAAGATACACAAGGAAAAATGTCATTATGAAGCATGTAACTTTACTAGGGTATTTACCATACAATCAGTGTATCCTCCCCTAGTTGTTTAGTTGGTTCAGAGTCCTTGCGTCAGATAAAGGGGGGCCCTAAAATCATGTGTCCTAGTCGGTATTCCCTGGCTTATTTCACGCACACAGATTTACGAACACTATTTCTGTACCATCACATGAAATCTTCACTGTTCCTAACCCTAAAATCCATCCTATATCTCAACCATATCCACTGATACCATTTTTTTATAAACCACCTTCTTCAAGATGAGGGAATGAACAAAAAGCTACCAGACCCTTCCTTCTTCAAGTTGAAGGAGAGATAATAACCCCACGATTCCAGCATTCAGTAGGCCTTGAAGTAGAGAATAACACCAAGGGTATAATATCTCATTAATATGGAAGGCATTACCATTTTATAGAACATGATTGTGAGATAAAATGGTGAATCTAAACCAACTCCAAAAACTGAAAGTAAAAGTAAATCCAAAAATCCAACCCCACATGGAAGTTCAAAAAAAATAAAGTGATATAAATTAAAAGAGAACTCTAAAGGGAAGTACCAAAAGAAAGAAAAGCAGCAACAAAAACTATCCCAACGCCTGAGCTAGTATGGTCCAACATGGTCCTCAAAGTATTCCTAGAAACATGAAAGACGTTTTATATATGTATGGTGAGTATACAAGTATAATTAGTAGGTAAACCAAAACCTCTTTTGCATAAGTGTGGAGACATTCTAATTCCCCGTGAGAAAAAAAAGAGGTAAACAGAACAACTAGCAAGGAAAATAATCTACCCATCCTCACCAATGTACACTCCCCAAAAAACATATGTTAGGTAAAATAATGGTAATAGTACATTGATATTTGGTTACCCCATATCACTTTCCCACTAGTTATTTACGATATCATACGTATCATACCTCCACCACAAATCGGACTGCAATCCCACTACTTCCCTAACAACAACCATATGAGACATCCCAGCCATACATTCATCCTACTCACAAACACCTGGGACACCAAAACCACAAATCCCACCCGTAGACACCTGTGCCTCATCTTGAAGGCACTTGGGAAACAAGTTGCCCACAAACACTTGGTCCAACCACTACAACACACCCTTCCCATAGCATCTTGGTCA
Organism: Viscum album; assembly: GCA_963277665.1. Taxonomy (NCBI): domain Eukaryota; kingdom Viridiplantae; phylum Streptophyta; class Magnoliopsida; order Santalales; family Viscaceae; genus Viscum; species Viscum album. Next base: position 642,216,634 of record OY728161.1, read on the forward strand.
GTAATGAACCTATGTCTATCACAACCTACTTGAAGAGTCTTGGGATACAGGGGAGAGGGAGAAGAGAGGAGCTAATAACCATAAACTCATAGGAATGTTGGAAAAAACTCCCTCCCCCATGAAATGGGGGTGTTTGGAACGAAGGTCTCAACATGGGTGGGATATGTATAAGAAACATAAGAATGAAATTTTATACATACATGTAATCAAGCACTCCTCGTAACATAAGGGTCCTAAAACCAAAAAACCAGCTCACATATAACCACTCTTGTTGATACCCCTACATGAATAAGTAACCAATCACCACAACTAGAGCGCAACCCATTTCTAGAAGACAGTTCCCCATTGTACCCGTTCTCGTTATCATGTTCAAGTGATTCCATTTATATATTCCTTCCCTATTGTGAAACTAATAGGAAACCACAAGTTAAGACAATAAATGAAGGAATATATCCAAGCATGTATTTAAGAATTCACTCCCGGTTCTCTTGTAAGTGATAACACAAAAATAGGATACCTTGAAATCCCTTAAAAGTATTGGAACAAAAAATAAGAACCAAATTACCAGATCTAGAACATTAACTACCGGCTTTACACGACCTCAAATTCACAAACCATCAACATCTCAACATGAGATTCCATCTGTATCATAGTCACCCAACAAATAATTAACAGAACAATAATTCGCTTTACCATAATAGAGAAAGGAATTTTCTAGATTTAGCAAACAATATTTATTAATTTCTTTCTTTCTATTTGGTTAACTGGGGTGATCACACATGGGTTCTTATTCATCGGGCATACATTTAATTAACCGGGTTTACACGATTAATCAATTTCTATTTTATAGTCATTTGACAACATGATTATTCCAAAAAATAGAGCTTCATTAGTGTGCATAACAATACCACCAATGACCATGATTTTCGATGGACCTGATCCCATACAATTCACAACATAAAATCGAAGGTAATGTAAAACAACATCATCACCTTTCCCACAAATTCATTTTTTAAAGTCTTTTTATTGTCTTCATTAAAGTTGGGTTCATTTATGTTCTAAGGGAACATCATCATACCCACCTCGCATGATGCACTATAAATAGAGATGAAGGAAGAACCACTACCTAGATGGGCAAAGATCAAAGTTCCTTTTTATGACAAGAATAAGGGATGAACGACTTGCAGGAAGAACTCCAAGGCTAAGAAAAAAGAGCTCCAACACAGTCGCATGATTCCTATTGGGAGTAATTCTCAAGACACACTTAGAGAAATGAAAATCAAAGGAGGAAGAGACGATATCAGATTAAGAAGAGGCAAGATCCAAAAATTGGGGATACCATTTCGAAGTACATAAAAATTAGGTTGTGGCTTGACCACGTGGCTCGGTGGTCTCACATGTTGGAGTTAATTTAGATTTAATAATTCCCATTAGAAATGGTGGAGATAGACTAGCGGACAACTGTGAGTTGATATGTTACATTTAATCTGAGAAAAACGCATAACATGGGTGTAATTGGAAACATGACATCTGTTGTTAAAGTGATAAAAATGCTACACGTTTTTATATGTCAAGGATCTCCCCACTCTCAGTGGATTTAAGATATCATTTATGATATTTTAAATGGGATTAAATCACATTTAAAAGGTATTAAAATAGTTATGAGTTAGAAGGGATGTTATGGTATTGAAACTGGGAATTACTGGAGAAACTAGAAATGACTCACCATTGGGCGAGTCACCGACACCCTGGCACCGTTGCCCTGACACCAATTCCTTAGAACCGATGGCCCATCGGTGCCACCAACACGGATCAGTGCCACCAATGCCAATAAGTTCCACCGATTCCCATCAGTGCCACTGACAGTCGATCAGTTCCACCAATGGCGATCAGTACCACCGACGCCCATCAGTGCCACCGACAGCCGATCGGTGCCACCGATGGCATATCGGTTCCACCAATGCCCATTACTTTCACCAATGCCGATCAGTGTCACTGATTCCCATCGACGCCACCACTGCCGATCGGTGCCACCGATGTAAATTAGTGCCACTGTTTGTTTAACTTGAAATTTGGAAAACTCCTGAATGAGTCACCGATGGTTCCCAAGATACGTTAAACATCAAAATTTGACAAAGTAATGGACCAAGAGGTTCTAGGTCTCTACACCAATCCACCATGGGAAGATGGATAAAACCAATCCCTTATAAGGAAAGGATTGCGATTGGAGATGGTTGTGTGTCTTGCCCAGTAGGTGTAGTCCCCCTGAAGTTCCTTGATAAGTTTTTCGAAATGAGCCTTGACTTATAGGGAATGATGTTACATGTTTAAGTGTGTTCCAAAAATTATATGTCTTATGCCTTTGATATTATCACATAGTTAATGTTCTTGATTATCTTAGTATTCATGTTTTATGAACTACAAATATTTATTCCATGTCTCATGATTATGACCTTTTTATGTAGGGTAGATCTTCAAATGTTATGATCATGTTCTTATACCCTTATGTTCACATTATTCTTATGTATTTACTTTATTTACCCTCACTAAGCATTCAAGATCACCCATTTATTATGGTTCCATTCCCCAGGTTATGAAGAAAGGTTTGTAGTCGGAGTAATAAAGGGGAAGATCTTTGATAGAGATTTTGAAAAAATTTCACCAAACCAGAAGAATGTATTGAAGTTTCCAAAGACAGTAAACTATTATGGTCCCCAGGCATGTATTTTTTAATGTGATGAATATTCATCCAAAATGAAGTAATATCCATGTATGTTAAGACTAGATCACTATATGAAGATCTGTGAATGGTGCTAAACCTGGTGAAATATACTAGTGGGTTCTAGGATTTATACAACATTTATCAAATAATGGAAGACACCATAAAATAGACTAAGATCAAGCCCCAAATAACCCCATGCATCTGGGGGAAAAGAGTGAGAAATGCTGGGGAAGAATCCATCAAACCTAATCTAAAATTTGTTCCTATGCTAGGTGTGAATCCTATGTTGTATCGTGAAACACCTACTAGGAATCAATTAAAACCCCAACTCTACAGGATGAGTAGAGGGGACAAAGGCCAAATCAATTTGAGGAGATAAGGAATAATTTTTTATCATTCTATGATGATCTAGTCCATGTATTTTTTAGACACTATATACAATTATTTATTTCTTCTTCTAGATCCTAAAAGGCCCAAGAAGGTAGGTCTCAATGACAGTCCATATTATCACCCCTTTCATTGGATACTAGGCCACACCATTCAAGAATGATTCATCTTAAAATAACTCCTATAGAGAAATGGTAGATTCTGGGAAAGTAAAGTTGGGAAGGCCACCAAAACAAGTGGAATATGTTCCTACCACTAACTCCAAGGAAGAAGGTGAGTGGAAAGAAGCTGTTAGTAGAATAGAATATAAGTTTTATAGGTTTACGAATCAAAATAAAATCAAACGAGATCATTGTATTCTCAAAGAAAAGTTGAAGATAACAATTCTTCCCCGAGCCGCTTTCACTACAACACAACCAACATCCTCAACCCCACAATATCAGGCTTTATAAAAGTGTTTGGGATATAAAGAAAAGAAGGTGGTATATCAAAATGAACATACATCAAGGAAAAAATTTGTTTTTATCCTCTCAAACTTTATTCCCTTGGATCTAAAACAACATGCACTACGTCGCCAAATGGTACCACCAATGATGGTCGACCAGACAAATTATTTGTTTGATGAGGAGTAGAACTTGGGATATATTAACATCACTCACTTACTGGATCCATTCCCCATGTGTGATTATGAATATGATCCCATATTTCCTATATCTGATTGGAAAACTAGAGGAAGATGCGGTAGGATCTGAGGATATCAGGGAAGGCACAAAAGTAGAGAAATCCAAACTTCTTGAAGCACCCCTAATTAGACTGTCAACGTTGAAGAAATCCACAGAAGAGCCATTCAAAAAGCTCCCCAAGGATAGGAAATTTCTCATATATTAGTCAGAATCATCCCTAACTCTATCAATCTAGAATATCAATCAGAAGAAGAACATGTGTCAGATCACCCTCAGCTGGAAGGTAGACCTTCTTGACCCAACCCTCCAAGGTCATTATCACCTCTAACTCCTATTTCAAGGAATTATCCATCTACATTAATTATTCAAGCCCAAAAAGAACCTGTGAAGTAGAATTCACATCCATGGAAGCACCGTCCTTTAAACCAGAAGTATGAAATAATAAAATTGTTAGCCTTGGTACTGGACAAATTATCAATCCTGGATGCCCTGATTTCATCAAAAGCCCTTATGAAAGCACTCATAGAGGCTTTTCTATGCCCCAAGAAGTTTGAAACCGAAGTGACCATGAAATAAGTATACCGAATAAATGATGATTCATTGTAATTTTATGCAGTTGTCTTATTAACAAATAAATATGAATACACCATTATATAAAATCACATTAGACCCCTGTATTTTTCAACCATCATAAAAATTGTCCACATTTTAAATGTTTTAATTAAAAATGGCTCTGGATTTTATATCATTCTAGTGTGAATAGTTCACTGGCTAGGATATGATGAAAATAACCTAGGACCTTCCTCCATGGCACTATATCACTAGGATAAAAGTAAATAGAATATTTTCATCCAGATTAGGCACAAGGATAATTTTGGAGAAATTCTCACTGATTCAGAATTTCTTGTGTTTTGACATAACACAACCTTCAACATATTTTTAGGAAGGCCCTAGTTTCATCACCATGATAAAATTTCCTAATCATACCATAAATGCATCAAATACTGCATTAATGGATTAATCAAGACATTATATGCCAATAATTCCCCATTTGAATCTAGTGAGTTTCTCTATATCGATGTAGGGATCTATTAGGGGAAAGGGAAACAAACCATATTTGATGGGGTTGATTGGGTCACTATAAAAAATAGTGTATAAATGATACTATCCAACACCTTCAAATAGCTCACTATAGAATACATCTTTCCCATCAATCAAGTTGAGTACACAAGCCCAAATACCAAGGTATATTTAGAAATACTTGTGGTTTCAGTCATCACCATTGAATCTAGTAGTGTGAAAAGTTTTCCAAATCCCCTCATCATTGGAAGGTCAATGTATCAGATCGTCCCACAACTATTAAGAATTATCCCACTAATTTCTCCCTTTACAAAACAAGAGGAGGAAGAAGAAGAGGAGGAATAAGAAGATGAGGAAGAATAAGAGGATGAGGACCTTAGAAACACCCCTACATAATTTTATAAGGGAATATCTTCCACCGTTGATAAACTCTGAGAAATATATCTAGGCATAACAAAAGACCCCGAAACATCTTGATTAGTGCATTAATCTCTTATGATGAACAATAGGTATATACCTCATTCCAAAAGAAGCATCGAGACATGTTCACTTGAGACTACATAGAAATTATGAACCTTGATCCTGTGGTGGACAATAACCACCATGAATAGCCAAAGGAACATCAGGTCTATAAACATGATGCTAGAAGAAAAAACTAGAAACATGTTTCCAAACATGAGTTCGAATCTGACAAGATCATGAGAGCCAACATTATTCAAGAATTCCAATACCCTAAATTGCTGGACAATATCATCCCAATCAAGAATAAGAATAGGAAAACTAGAGTCGACATCCATTTTTGGGATCTCAACTAACGCTTCCCAAATGATTATTTCTTAATTCCCATCAAAGAAATTCTAATCAATGTAATAACTGGATACCATGATCTATCCGTCACGGATGGATCTTTGGGAAACAATCAAATCATAATGGAATTAGGTGATGAAGAATCCACCACCTTCAGGGCCCTAGGGAGTATTTTTCTATAAGGTAATTTCCATTTAATTGAATAATGTTGAAACAATATACCAATGATTCATTCATGTCATCTTCAAACCCTTCCTAGGAAAGTCTTTTGAATTCTACCTTGATGACCAAGGGGATAAATCTAAGAAATACTCAGACCACTTTGAGGAAATTAAAACCGTCTTAAATAAACCATGAAAACATTTCCAAAAAAATGAACCCCTTGATTTTTTTCAGTGTTACCTTAGATAAATTCATCAACATCATCATACACCATCAAGACATTGAAGTAAACCCTATGACGAAAAAAGGTATCCTTGACATGTCGCCTCCTCACAACCTTAATGAGTTGAGTGGACTCTAAGGCCACTTAGCCTACATCTGAATCCACATGTCCAACCATGAAGGAAAATGTTTTTCAATCATTGGGTTGATGAAAAAGTGGGTTACATATCAGTGGACTAAATATTGTTAAGAATAATTTGACAATCTAAAGAAATGGATCTTGATCCCGTCAGTAATGATGCTACCTATCGAAGGAAGGACATTCATTTTGTATGTGACATCCTTATGAGGTCACTAGGTTCCCTCCTCATAAAAATGAATGGCGATGATAGTGAAAATAGTATTTAATAACTCCTTTTAACCATGATCAATGCTGAGACTCATTATTCATATATTGAGAATAGCTATTTGTCTCTAATATTTGCTCTCTAGAAATTGAGGCAATACCAACAAAATTACGAGGTCTATTTGGTCACCCATAGAAACCCACTCAAGTACTTTCTTAGCCATATAATGTTTACTAGATGTCTTTCATGGTGGTAACTAATTCTATAGTATTTTTTCACTATATTTTTGCATAAAAATGCAGTCAAAGAACATAAATTAGAAAATTCTCTGACAGAGTACCCCTCAACATAAATTAATTCATTGGATATTGAAATAACCGAAGAAGAGGCTTTATCTGTTCAAGAAGGTCCCCCATTATGGAAAATCTATTTTGACAGTTAATCCAGATGCCTGATAGGGAAGAGGATGGAAGACCCTAGGTGCAACAAAATAAGGATGCAAGTGATTCTCATGTTTCCAGAAAAGGAATTCCTAACTTACTCATTCCTCCTATCGGAAGGGTGTAAGAACAATGAAGTAGAATATTAGACTCACATTATAGGGACAGAGATATCACTTTAGGTATAATTAAGTCACTTGAAGATAAAAGGTAATTCGGAACTGGTCACTGAGAAGATTAATGCTGATTAATTTATCAAAAAGGAAGAGTTGATCCCCCTTCTAAATAATTTCTAGGTATTAATGGTGAAATTACATTTGAAGACAACCCTGACACATGTCCCATAATCAAAAAAATATTAAGAATACACCATGTAATATGAATCCATATCTATAGCCTATCAAAAGTGGGATGAAACAGTAATCAGAATTGTGCATCTCCGGATGGTCTCTCCTTTCATTCAAGACAACACGGAAGAGATCAATGACATTAGTCCCATCCTAGAACTATACGGTCCAACCACTGGCTAGATGTTTCCCATTTTAGACTACCTTAAAAATAAAAAACTCCCATTAGACGAAGTTGGGATGAAGAAAATATGAAGAAAAGAAATTTAAATTTTTCTATATAAGGAAAAAAATCATTGAAACGCCCTAAATAAATATAGCCTTTATAGGGTTATTTTTAGGCACATTAAAGGGGAAGATACTTTTGTTGTCATGAAGGCAGTTCAAACTAGAGCTTGTGTCCCCCACCAGTCCTGACTCAAGCTTTCCGACCAAATCTGGAGGCTTGGGTACTACTGGTCCACTATAATTCATGTCTACACAAAATTAAAAAAAAATTTCAATCCTTTTAGGTTCATGCTAGCTTCATTTAATAACCCCCAGAGTTTCTACACATTGCAATGTACTCCTAGACATTTTCCACGTGGGGAATAAATTTTATAGGACTATATCCTACCATTTTGATCAATTATCTCAAGTATATTCTTAATATAATTTAATTTTTATCCATGTGGGCTGAAGATATACCACTCAAATAAGTATGGTAAAGAAACATTATCAACTTCATGAAAGACAATATCCTCACAGGATTTTGTGTCCCTCCTATTATAATAACAAAAAACTATTCCAATTTATGTTATACTAAATTGGAGAAACTATATTAGGAGTATGACCTCATGTTAAACCATTCATCCCGCTACCACATAATGGTTAATGGATATATAGAGGAAATCAGTAAAACCCTATAAAATATAATCCAAAATATTGTAAATAAGGATAAAAATTCTTGTCTAGAAAAAACATAAATTCATTGTGTGATTAACGGACTATGATCTTCACTACCACACAAGAGATCTCACACTCATTAGTGAATGGGACAAAGGTGGACTTAAACATCTAGGATCAATTTACCCCACTCTTCATTTACATATACGATCAGTTATCCAAATATGAGAAATCCAAAAAATGACTAGGTGAATTGGAGTGATTATATGAGAAAATATTAAAAACCTTGAATTATTAGGATGTCCACAAAAAATGGATTAGGAAATCCTTGAACAAAAAGCTGCACCTCTGATATTTTCTTGAAGGAGAGATGGTTTTGGTCCTCAATACTCTAATGATACTTGGAAATAATCCTCAGAAGTAGGAACTGAAATGGGAGGGACCTAACACAATCAATATGGTCTACTCTAATAGATCTTATTCCATCATTTAAATGGATGGAAAATTTACCATGGCCCCAAAAATTAAAGGTTCCTAACGAATTATAGCATGTAATCACAAAACATCTTTTTCCTAATCTCATAGTGTTATATTGAATGGTAGAAGACATGATGTTACTCTACATGGTAGATTTTCCCGTTTGCATGATATTAAACTACAAGCTCGATTTTCATCGTATGAACATAAAGAATAGGACACCATTGTCCATTTCTTAAGTTAATAAACTTTAAGATATCAAAATTCTTACTACATTATGTTAAACAACATGGGAGTCATCATTTTAATTGATGACTCACCACACACTAGATATATCTATGTGAGAGAAAGATGAAATTCCCATGTTTCGGAGTGAGTGTTAGATCCACATAAGAATTTTCTTTATCATGAACTATAAATGTCTTAATTAATGTCCACAAAAGATATATAGTGATTCTCTAACCCAATATCTTGAGACTGGCGAAGAAAAATTGGAAAAATGCCTCCCTCTGTGTGTGGGCTAGACCTATATAGAGAGATTTCCCATTAAGAACTATGTGTGGCTTGATTTATATCATCACATGATTTGTAGAGATTCCTATACCTCATGTGTTAGGCCCATCCAAAAATTTCACTCCATTCATAAGATTGTTTTCTTACTATTTTTTGGCCTCAAGGAATCTTTTCCCATCGGGACTAGGTTTATTATTTGTCTATAAAACCATCCTTCCCATTTCTATAAGACATAATATTCCTAGTTTCATGAAATTAAACTGAATACCCATCATCGTCCCCACAACACGATGTTAAAGCACATACACATCATGATCATGTGATGTTAAACTATACACTTGTTCCAAAAAACATGACATTAAATTGGAAAACCAAGTCAAATAATCATGACTTAAAACTATATACAAGCCTCCTTAGGAATGTGTATGTGGTGTGGGGGAATCCTTGAACATCAATCACATTGGGTCTGTTATGCCACCACATTATGATCATCCCATTTCAGAGTGATTAACCTATAGTCTAAACTCTCTGACCTTAAACATGGAGTTATCATCTTTAATTCATGACCTTAAACTAAAATCCTACCCTGAATAATTTCAAAATTTCTCTTAAGAGTATAAGAGATGATTCCTACCCAATTATCTGAACAAGGGATGCAACACAATAATGTTTTCACTAAGAGGACGTTTCCACCAACATCACACATATACCATGTTTTATTAAGAACAACGTATGACATGGTTTTTTCCCACATAGGATACGTAGCAATTCTTGGATTACACATATTATTCCAACCACCCCCAAAACAAAACTCCCTCCATGTGTATGGGCCGAACCTATGGAGGGATCTTTTCATCAAGAACTATGTGTGGCTTGATTCTCATTCTATGGGATATATAGTGATTCCCCAAACTCATGTCTGAATCGCAGCCATGAAATATAGAAAATTTTACCTCCCCTAAATACAAACAAATTTGATGTGGGGGTCTCCAAAGTGGGTCCTATTTATAGGTCAATTTCAGGGAAATCCTTCCCTCACAATGCACGAGTTAGATCTGTGTTAGAAGCACATTTATAACTACATGTGGCTTGATTGCTGTCCACACTGGATTTGTAGTGATGCACAAAACTATGATTTTGGGTACATCTAAAACATTCCCATTCTTTGATGTTAAGTTTCTGATTGTCCTTATTGCATGAAGTTAAAATGTATGAGGTCCCAAAACTAAGTGTGGATTGATTACTGACACTACATGATACATAGTGATTCCCAAGTATCTAATCATAGGTTTATCTATAATAATCAAAGCAATCATTGGAAAAAATTCCCCTCTCCCAATGTAAGGTTCATACCTACACATGGATCCAATTCAAGAACTATGTGTTGATTGATTCCTACCACTAAATGATACATAATTATGTTCATATCTCTAATATTTAGTCCAACTACAATGAAGGATTAAAATACCCTCCTCTGTATGTATGAGTCATATCTTTACAGGGAGTTATCTTTTGAAATACATGTGGCTAGATTCTCACTATAGTGATATTCACAGGCCATTATCTTTAGAAGTACATGTGGATTGATTCACACTATAGTGAGATATGTTGTGATGACTAGATCTTAGATCCTATTCTAGCCACTGCAAATTCAAAATTCCAATTTCCTTCATTTGGTCACCTCTATGTGGAGGAATTAACATTTTCTGCCCCCTGTTTCTCACACTGAGAATGACTCATATGGACTTAGAAGTTTCGTTAGTGGATCTCTAGCAGGATCAAAGTGTACTAATCCACATCAGGATTTCCATGGTCCTAGTATCAAGTCCTTAAAAGCTACACCAATTTTCCACACTGCATGATATTAAACTGCAAGGCAAACATCCTTACTACATGACGTAAAATTGTATGTATCCATGAATTCCATTTTCATTCACATTGGTTGACCTAATCCCTTACCTAAATACATTAAATTTCATAGAGAAAGTCCTTGAATCACAACATTAAATTTCATGGTACCTCAGGAACTACATATGGCTTTATTCTCGTTTCAAAGAGATACACAATGATACCCTGACTTTATGTCATAGTCCATTCAATTATGTAAAGAAAAAATATAAAATTTCCCATATACTATATTTTAAAAAAGATATATTTAAGAGATCTCATGTTTGGGTTCCTCATTCAGGGATCTATCAAGGAAACAAAAATGACTCCAACTATATATGAGTCAAATCTATATAGAGAATTTTATACACCATGGATTATCCTGGCCTGAATGTTTCTTATATACCCAGAAAGATTTATTCCATTCACAATTCTCTATTTCTATGGTGATTTTTTATATTTACAATCTTGACTTGGACATCATAGATCGAGTCAGTGTCTTGGGGACACCTTTTTTGACTATAAAAAATATGCCCCAGTTGGCATGATATAATTTTCCCACAAAGAATGCCTGTTAACCGAAGGAAAATTCATCCCTATGAGAGTACCCTTATATCCCCATAATACCAAATTAAATTTATTCCCCATATAATTTATCTTGATCTATGAACCCCTAGAATCATGGTTTACACATTACTTCCCCTCACATACGAGGCTTGTCAGAACTTCTTGGGATGAAAAGCCTCCAATTTCTCATCATTTCCATGACATCTGGTCTTAGACGCATGATCGAAAATTGAAAGACCCCATACTATATTGGTAACATGAAGATAAAAATCATGAATTATTTCATAATCACATGTGATTAAACTGCACAGCTAATGCCCTTGTCGCTTGATGCTAAAATTCATGATGTACATAACTACACGTGGTATGATTTCTGCCATAGCCTGATACATAGTGACACCTGGATATCAAATCCTAGGTTTAGCGGAAAAAATTTAAAAAATATCCTTTCCCAAATCACCGTTCAGACCTGCATGATGAACCCTATAAGAAATATATATGGATTGAATCTCACTTTAAAGAGATATATAGCGACACCCAGATCTTATATACCAGTCTAACTGCATCCCAATATTTCCCTTACACTCATATACATGAGTTTTATCTGTATAGGGGCATATGATATGTTTCGTACCCTCATTCATTTGAGCTCTTATTCAAAATAAAATTCCTTTTTTTCCCATACAAGAGTTTGATTGATGCATGGGTAAACCTTCCAAGAACTATGTATGGTTTGATTTTTGTTAGCATAGGATACATAGTGACACTCAGATCCTCAATACTAGGTCCAGTCAAGAGGTAAAAATTCCACCCTTTTTTCATGTGTATGGGTCAGACCTACATATAATGTTTTCAACATAGGAGATATGTGTGGGTAGATTCTTGGTTTGAAGAGATGTATAGTGACACCATAACATTACGTCTCGGTCCCATCCATAACAAACCCTTCTTACATATAAGTCAGACCTGCATAAGAAAATAATTTCTTCTCATTACCTTGAAATTTCGAGATGAAATGCCGCATTCAATTTCTGGAAATCTCCTTTTACAAACCAAACTCTATGTTTGGGATGTTTTGAATGCCCCTAAACCTCCATGTCCATCAAAAATGGAGGGTTAGTGTCCTAAAAAAACCCATTATTTCAATATGAATACTATTCCCTAGTAGGATCTATATAATTTTTCCACAAAAAGTCCTGTCAAAAAAGGAAAATTATTCCAAAGGAGAGTGTTTTTCTATCTCTATATGCCCCAGTTAAGTTTCCTTCCCACATCATTCCTCATATTTGAAAACCCCTTGTCATGAACCATCCCCCAAGGCCCATGCTGTGACGACCACAAGACCACCTTCAATAGGCTATGGGCTGACGACTAGCACTGATAGGCGTATTCCCTAAAACCGGGAAGGCATTGCCTTTGTATCCTATAAAAAAACAAAACCTATCACACAACAAGATACGAACATGAGTAAAATATATAGAAAAAATATTGGTAAAAGTAATAGGGGACAGAATACAAGCCCAACAGTAATGGTACAAGTACAACTGAAAAACAATACAACTGATGAAAGAGAAAGGCAACTGCTAGGCCATCCTCTGAGGTTCCTACCTGAAGGGAAGGTACAGATCGCCTTATCAGCACCCCACGTCCTCCCGTCTCCTCTACGTAATGGCACGCCGTATGGTCTACCTCCGGGCACTGTCCAGTCCTAGAACCCTTAGCCTCGATCAATGCTTTCCATCATCTACACGAAACACAACAAGGTGCGGGCATAACCTGTGCAGGGGTGAGTATAACAATACTGAGTAGGGAACCCGAAACCCTCATGGTCTAACAAAATACACAAAGGATAAACCAAAAAGCATGAAATCAACTGACGACCATACATTGGTATATGCCAATACATACACCTAAGTTATCAAGTATACCCATCTCAGTCATGAGGAAAATATAGGGTCTAACCCAAAAGCCCAAATATCAACTATTCCATAAATGAAGTAATACAAAAAATATAAGTACCACATAGGTACGCCACACAGAATAATACCTCCTAGGTATTACCATGAAGTAAAGTACCTAATAGGTAAGAACATAGCTCACACCAGGTATAACTTAGGTACAATAGTACAGTTGATTAGATGTAACTACTGAATCATCTTACTCTTTTAAGAGTTAGAAACATGAAGGATCCCAAATTTCAGACCCACACTAGATCCTAGTACATCGCCAGACCCACACATGATCCTAGTATATCGTTAGTACATCGTTAAACCCACACAGGATCTTAGTACACGTCTGTACATTGTCATACCCACACATGATCCTAGTATATTGTCAGTACGTCGTCAGACACACACAGGATCCTAGTACATTGTCAGTATGTCGTCAAACCCATGAAGGATCCTAGTATATCGTCAGTACCTCTTCAGACCCACAAAGTATCCTAGTACATCGTTAGTATGTCGTCAGACCCACATAGGATCCTAGTACATCATCAGTACGTCGTCAAACCCACACATGATCCTAGTACATTGTCAGTACATCATCAGACCCACAGAGGATCCTAGTACATCATCAGTACATTTTCAAACCCACACATGATACTAGTACATCATCAGTACATTTTCAGACCCAAACATGATCCTAGTACATCATTAGAGGAAGCTACAGGGTTCCCGCACTAAGCTCGCTTATATCCGTGAGGGTCTTCTCCTCAATCCACTGGCCAATACTCCAACTACCATGAAGTCCCATGAAGAATTATACCCAAGGATCTCCACGTATTAGCGGTCTCAATGCAACAGACAGTGCGTCAATCAGACGCCCTGTCTCTAAGTTTTTAGCCATTTAGTTACGAGGGTCCGATTGGATTCGTGCTCGATCCAGAATGACCATACCCCAAATTTATCCTAACATCAAGTAGGGTATACAAAAATGGAAGTCTATCTCAAAGGATTCTGACACCATAGACGGTTCTTCAAATGGATGCTCGGTGCCAAAGTTATGGCCAAAAGTATGGGATGGGTCGAACCTGGCCTGGGTCCGGTCAGACCCGGTCGGACCGACCAGGCCCAGCCCTGCCTGGGCCAACCTGGTTATTGTTGACCTGTCCTAACCTGATGGGTTCGGCCCAGCCTGTGCTTGGTAGCTTGCGATGCAGGTTGGCTACTGTGCGGCGGGGCGTCCGTGGTGCGACGGGGCGGCTGCGGTGCGGCGGGGCGCCACAATGCGGTGGGGAGGTCGTTGTGCGGCGGGGCACCATGATGCAGTGGGGTAGCCACAGTGCGACAGTCTTCTGTGGCTGGTCGGATGGCCAGACGTCCTCTCCAAATGACATGGTCGCGCACCGTGCCTTCGCCGGTGGCCAGCTCAGCCGACCATCCTTCCTTTGCCGCTGCGGTAGAAGCCACGAATCTCTTCTGTCAGGCGGCGCGGTCACGCTGTCACCTTCTTCATGAAGAACCTAAAAAATAATCACAAGAATTGCGGAGAGGTTGGGCATTTTAATTTTTCCCGCACTCTCCACATTAGAGCGGTATCAAGAATCTATGATTCCTTCTTGAATTATGAAGAGTCGCCAAGAACAGGAAAGGGTAAAAATCAAAACAACAATCCCTACCTTGTTGTTCATTGGAGGATGTCACAAGGACAGAGGCAAAGTTCTTCGGGATGGTGGCATTGACGTTCATCTCTTCCACCATATGAATTCAATTCGGGCTCAAGAGTCATCCTCGTTCTTCGTTGGAGATGGTGCATTCTTTATTGGAGATGAGTTCCTCAAATGTCTTCCCTTTCAACAATGATTTCTCTCAACCAAATACAAGTGAAGAGAAAACCCCAATTAAATTAAGTTTACTCATTTAATTTGTTGGCACATTTAATTGGCCTAATTAATTAAATGGTGTGGGATAATTAATGTGGAGGAAGTTTAAGAGACTTATCCACATTAAAGAGGGAGTTTAAGGGTTTATCCCATTATGAGGGTTTGTTTGGTCCCCACCTTTAGGAATTTTAAATGGGGGTTTTAGTTCCGGTGGTCCCCACCCATGTAGAGAGGTTTCAACAAAAATAAAATAAAAGTTTATTTTACTTTATTTCTATTTCCATGAAAAAGTGAAAAACTATATTTCACACTTGACCTACTACGATTGAGGTAATGGTCTCCATAAGTGAATACCGGCACAACGAGTTCAATGGTGCCCTCAGATTTCAATTCGGACTTCCGGTTCAAAAGTTTCAAAAACCTACTGGCTTGTTTATTGAACGTACCTGAAAAAAAGATTAGAAATTCATTCCAGGCACACCAGGCCTCAGAATCACGCACTGTCAATTTTCGCGGACTCATAAAATTCACATATAATTAAGAAAAATTACAAGGAATTTCCCGGCCTTTACACCCCTATATTACAGATTACATCATTTTTGCTTCATTTATGAAGACGATAGAACAATCTTAGACATATTTCTAGGAAATGGGAAATTGTTTTATATGTCAATGAAAGATAAATTACCTTAAACTATATCCCTCAAAATCCCTATCCCTATTATGTTAAAATACATAGTCCACATCCTATTTCATGAAATTAAACTTCACCATTCTCCATACCTCCTTTACATAATAAAAATACCTCCAGGGGTGGTTTCTCAATCACGGACAACGACAATATACATTCCCTCAACATTTCCGAAATAATTCTATAGAAAATTCACCCTTCTTGGTCTTGAAGAATACAAATATTTATAAATTACATGACCATAAAAAATGGAGGATATGTGTCCTAGGGAATCCTTTTTTTCTATGAATAATATTCCATATTGTCTCTATATATGTCTCCCACCAAAAAGGACTATCAACCAAGGGAAAATTATTCCCCAGGAAAGGATTTTTCTACTTACATACACCTTGATAACATCATGCTGTAAATCATTCATATTTTTACCCCTTGTGTACTTCCCCATATCATGTCACAGATATCAAAATCACAAAAATATGGTACAAAAAAATCCCTCATTCAAGTCTAAAAAATACTGGGACACTCATAGAATGTAATACCTATTGGGTTCCCCACATCATATTTCATGGTCAATGCTATTAGACCTACAACATTAGTTTCACATATCTGACTTACAAGACTCTAAACTTCTCAAAAAATATTACACAAAACTCACTAGGTGGAAAACCTGCAAAGGGAACCCAATGTAAGTGTCGAGTACCAACTCAGAAGACCTATGAATTTCTAGGTTTATGAAAAAATTAAGCAATAAAAATAAAACACATAATTCAAAAAACATGATTGGTCAAAAACCCACAAGGGGTGTCCTAATAAAAATCAATGTTACACCTACTAATCCCACACCATAGTGGGTTCAGGAAAAAAATTAATGTAGTGATAGAAAATAAAAACTTTTTGTAGGGTTTGACATGTACCTTTAGTAATAGTCAAAATAAACTCACATATTCCCTTGGATCAATAAAAAATTAGATCATTATATGATCTTTCATTCAAATAAGTACTACCACTTCATTGAAATATCCTCTTATTAATCGTCATCGGAGCCCATTCTGATGTGGGGAATATGTTGGTACTTGAAAATTCCACCAGATAAATCAATTAGTTTGGAAAATTAGAAAAAAATTTGGAGAATAAACCAAATAAATCGTTCAAATGGGAGAGGCCATGAAGGATAGATTAATCCTGTGAAGAACTCATTGCTTCACATAACAACACTCCACCAAGAGTTCATCAACTTCATAAAGAACCCCATGAAGAAAATAGTTTTCGAGATGAGAGAGACCGTTTTCACCAGTGAACAAAACCAAAAAGTCATTTTTGGTTCTTGACAATGATTTTCTCCCACAAACTATTGTCTTTGAAAATGTAATGATTTGTGAGATGTGGAAATACTACCAGAAATAATTTGTAGTGCCTGACGGTGATTTTCATCCTCCGGAATGACTAATCCCCACTGATGAAGTCATTAATGAGATGTAGATTCCTCTAAGGGATCCCAAAGAATAATCCCTATGGACCACCATGGATGAATGAACATGTCGATATTCTGTCTATTTTCTCATCTATAAACAACTATAGTGGGACAGAAAGGAGGACCTAATCAAAGAGAGATGATGGCATTGACCGATGAGGATATGCAAAAAGCAGATCCTCCAAGATGAATCGAGAAATATCCATCAATTATGAGTAGTTAAATATCCACCACATAGTAGTAAAGTGGATATAATAAATTGTATAGAAATCAAAAAACCCCAAACCCTTTGAGGACACTATTTAATGGGGAATAAAATGATGGGCCCTTTGTGAAAAAGATACCCACATAAAAAAATTCTATGCAGACAGAACCCTACCTCACATAGAAAAATTTTATACAGGAGGAATTGGAACCCACATAAAAACACACTATGTAGATGGAACCTAGCCTTGCATTGAAACATGATATGCAGGTAAAACCTAGGTTCACATAACACAATGTAATGTGCATGGTACCCCTAACCACATAGAAACTTTATACATAGAGGGAACCACATCCCACCCAAGAACCCACTATGTGGAATGGTGCATCCTAGGGATTTCCACTATCCAACTCCTATCACTACCTTCCATTATATCATCATGCACCATATGGCACCTCTAAAAACTAGTCCAATAGAATCATGCAATGGCCTCTTACAAGGAAACCTGACACGTATGATTAGATCATCCTGGATATTAGGTTTTACTCTCAATTTTATGTACCTATGGTAAGTGGAGTCATGTTTGTAACCTCTACAATAAGGAGGACCCTTAGAATATCTTCCGGTCTACATTCTCATGGAAACTATGGTTCCATCCTTTTGGTGCTCATGTTAAACTCCCCATTATATGGGTTAAGGGGAACCACTGGACTTTTCCATTGATGAGGACCGATGTTGGTCAATCATCTCTTACCCAAGTACTAGTAGGGAATCACTCATAGAGTAAGACTTATGTCTTTCATATGAGCGACATTTTTTTTATTCATCATTGTCATCTTGGGATATTGCCAAACAAATCACTATTATTTTATATCCAGGTTACAAAAATAAAATAGGATATGAGAAAACTCAAATCCCTATCCCTATCCTTTTTATCTTTAAACCTCATCCACTAGTGAATAGAGTGGATCACACGATCTTAAAAACTACTGCTTCTTCTTGTTTGTTATATCAAGCATGACTCATTTGGGATTAAATGTTAGTGGTGCTCATGAAATCCACAGGTTCCTAATACAAATGGTCCTTATCCATATATTTAAACCCCAACCTCTATTAATATGTTCCTGTTATATAGTGTAAGACATAAAACCATGCCTAAAGCTTCAATGGGAAATACTACCAATGAAGCAACACCAGATGGTCATCCTAATGAGTGTAAGATCCAATCATTACCCCCTAAATGGGAATATTCTATGCATAATCCCCAAGAACATGGACACAATCCTAGGTATAATCCCTAATACATACCTAACTATGTGGGTTTTTATTCTTGACTAACTGGGATACTTTCATAAAGGTAAGATCTCCCAATTGAAATTACAAATAATTTCTCTGGTTGTCAACATAACTATTTTTCCTAATTTGATATTATTTTGAATGATCCTAAATAGTATTTTCTTTTTTTATAGTCTCTTTAATAAGTTCAAGGTATGTAACTTTCCTTTCACCAACTTCCTCCCCACAAGTTGGAGTACATCCTCTCTTTCAGTATAATACTTTATATGGTGGAATTTAAATACTAGAGTGGAAAATATTATTGTAGGAAAAATATACCAAAGGTAAATAATGATATTGAATTCCATGAAAGTATAGTTAGAATGATCTCAAAAATTTATTCTAATGTTTAAATAGTTCTTTTATATTGTCCATCTATTTTAGGGTGATAGGAATTACTTAAATGAAGCTTAGTATCCAAAGAATTATGAAGAGTCCTCTAATATTCTGATATAAAATAAGAATCTTGATCAGACAAAATCTATTGAGGTTCACCATGACATCTTACAGTTTCATTAATATAGATTATTTATAGGTTATCAACAGATAAATATTCTCTTATAGAAAGAAAATGTGCCGATTTTTTTAGATGATCAACAATAACCCATATCACATCTTTCCTTCTGGGTGTCTTTTGTAGTCCTGAGACAATGTCCCTCAAAATTTCATCCCAATTATATATAGGAATAGGAAGAGGTTTCATGAATCTTTTAGGATGCTACCTATGACCCTTCAACTGTTGAAAAACTAGGCATATGGATGTATAGTCAGAAATTTCCCGCTTCATATTATCCCAAAAAAATTTCCTTCAAATCTCTATATATCTTCTTACTACCAAGGTGTATAGAGAAATTTCGTCTAGGAAAATAATCTACCAGTTCCCATTTTAATTGACGTATTGATTAAACATGTAACCTCTTCCAAAATTTCATAATTCCATCTTTATAAATAAAGTTTGACAATTTTCTATCCTTAAAAGCTTTAATTTTCTTTTGAATATTCTCACCATTATTTTGGTAATTTTTTGTCTTATCTAGTAAAGATGGTTTATCATTAATTAGAAAAAACAAGAGATGTTTCCCCTTCCTTAAAAATTACCATATCCATATTTACTAAATACATAAATAAAGGTTCTTTCTCATTCGTCATTTGGGTTAAAATTCCATGAACTTTTCTTCTGAATGATACTATTACCTTATTTTCTTTTCTACGGTGGTAGTGTGTAGATAAATCATAATATTTGTGGAAATTTAGCCATTATATTTTATTTATGTTGATTTATTTCCATGTAAAAATGTATATCAAACTATTATGATCCACATATATCTCAAATATCTCACCATTGATACAGTGTTTCTATATATTCAGAGAAAATATTATGGAATCTAACTCATGTTCATGAGTTTGATTATTTATTTCATGAATCTTCATCTACCTTCATGCATATGCAATAATATTATAATCTTACAAAAGGAAAAAACCTAGTCCTTTCTTATATGAATCACTCTATATCACAAACCCATTATTTCCTCATAATAGAGTCAAAATTAGAGCATTGAAAAGTATTATCTTCAATTATTTATTATGATTTTCACATTATCTTTTTCATATGAACATAACCGCTTTACGTGGGAGCGTGGTTATCGAGTTAGTCAATCAGAGAAAAATATGAATGAAACTCTTATAGTTACCTACTAAACCCATTAAACTATGTACCTTAGTTATTTTCATTGGTGTAGTCCATTCATGGAATTTCTTTGTCTTTAAAAGATCAAATAAGATTCCATCCTTAGAGGTAATATGGACAAGAAAAGATAATTCATAAACCTAGAATACACACTTTATAAAATTACCATATAACTCTCTCATTCTAAGAGTATCAATATTGGACCAAATTTATTCTCTTACTCTATCATCGAGATATTCTATGAATATTATATTCATTATATCCATGAAAAATAAGAGTGAATTATTCAATCAGAATGGAATTACTGTAAACTCATAATGTCCATTCATTATCCAAAAAGCTACCTTTGTAATGTCTTCCTTCTTTACTCAGAACTGATGATAACCAGAATGAAGTTAAATCTTCAAAAAGTATTTATCTCATTGAATTTGATAAAATAAATCCTCAATTCAAGGTAGATTCTACTTGTTATTTATTTTAATAGCATTTATTTCTCTATAGGCAATGCATAACCTCATGGATCCATCATTTTTCCTAACAAAGAGAACATGAGTTCCCAATAGATAAAAACAAGGGGGAATGAATCCCTTATTACTCAAATCCTCTAGTTGTTTCTTTATATACAATAATTACACAATGGGCATTATATATGGTGTCTTTGATATTGGTCTTGCATCGGGGAATAAATCAATGGTAAACTCATCTTCATGATCTGGTGGGTGTCCAGGTAACTCCACAAGAATTACATCAAGGCATTCAATTATAATTGGTGCATCCTCAATTTGAAGATTACATTCCTCATACCTACAAGTCATTTTCTATTCCTACCCAATACTTTATTTCTATAGAGCTACTAGGGGTGGATCTAGATAATAATAAGATGATGATGTTTATACTATAAAGATGAGAACTTATACATATTCCTCAAAATTAGTAATTTCATTATTCTTGAAACAATTTTTTACATCATATTTTGAAATACAGTCCAAATCGCGGATTATATAAAATTCAACCACATGTGTGATGATAAGGTCACCAAATAGAGCACGTTTATGTGTCATAAGCTGAGTAAGATGTCCTAATATAGTCAAGATCTACTCAGCTTCAACAAATAATGTGTTCACTTTCTCAATGGAAAAATCCCTACATTTTATGCAGTCCTTTATTACAGTTCTTCCATTAGGAACCATCACTAAATAATTTCCCACACTGAGTTATCCTATAATAATCATTAGAATCAAACCAAAAAATGAAAATTCTTTTAATGGTATTTTTTTGAATACTATAATGAATTATAACAGTTCTCACATTGGTTTTGTTGATTTAAAAAACTAGTTCCCAAGGTTTCAACTAATTTTTTTTGGATACCAACTGTAAAGACACAGACCCCATTAGCCAAGAGCTAGTGTCTTACTTTATTATATTGGCATAGTTACAAGATTCAAATCCCAAAGGACCGACCAATTGAGTAGTCTTAAAAAACTAGAAACATACATAGTACCCTTATGACATTGGTAATCAAATTTAAAACATAAAAAGGAAAGTAATTTCATCCTTGATCACATTCAAGCATTTCATCTTCCTATCCTGGGAAAAAGAGAACAAATAAAAGGTTGAGATGAAATGATCAGTAAGGGTTAAATACAATAGAATATTTCTTGAATGAATATCTAAGGAAACATAATAAACACAAAAAAGTATATATATAATTGAAATAAAATAAATTTATTGAAATAAATTTCAATCATGATAGGATAAGGTGTAATAATTATGCAATTTTAAAATATTGGAAAAAAATCAATTTAATTTTATAACTTGAGCACAATATTAATCAATTTTTAACATCATAGTGAAAATATCATGCATATTAATTACTAAAATCATAATTAAGGAAGTCCCGAATAATTTGTACACCACAATATTAGGAATAATGGCACCTCTAAAGTCAATACCTTTCACAAGATGTTTAATCATTATGGGTAAAGCCCATTTAATTTGGCCAAATTTGTTGTCTCATGAGACTACTAATGCATCGAGGGGATATCTATAAATGGGACCCAACCATTCATGCATGTCCAAATCCTTACTAATATATCAAAATGATAAATTTAATTCATGAATAAATATTACTTGTCAATAAATATCTGTATTGAGTAAAAGATACATATTTAACATTATTTCTGCAGTTAATCAAATAACATTCAAAGTAAATTCTATAAAAAAATTGATATATAGATTAGGAAATAATCATATCCATAAGACAAGAAATATATAAATTTAATCAAATATTCAACTAATAATGTTCATAAATAAATAGTCAAGTATATAAACCATATGAAAGAAAATACGTGCATAACATCAAAAAATATGCATCAATAAAATAAAATTGAGATGAAGTCCCTTATAATGATAATATCATTAATAAAATGAATAGATTATGTGTATTCATAGTAAATAAATATAAAAAAGTGGATGAAAAATATAATATAATCAAAATTCAATTTACATATAACCTTATCATGACATAATTAGTGAAATATAAATTTTACTCAATGAATGAAAATTGAGTTTGAAATTCCTTACCACCTTTTAATAAGTCAAATTGTATCCCCATAAAATTAATGATCATAAAATGAAACCTTGAATATAAACAAAATAAATAGATTCATGATATTATATATTAAAGGTTAGTATAAATACTCCACACACAAAAAGTAAGTGGTGAATAAGGCATATCTCACAGAAATAAAAGTGAGATGAGAAAACCTTTACCTTATCTCCTGAAGTGTTATGCACTTGTACTTAATATCATGGATAATAAAATTAGAGTTATTAATTAATTAATTTATAAAATATTCAATATATATTTATTAATAGTAAATTTATTAAGGTTATACATGGCTATTTGGAGGAGTTATAATGTTTAATTTTGTTGTTTCAGGAGCGTTCACTTCAGGGTTTTAGGATCGGCTCACTTGTGTACAATTATGGAAGTTCTTGTAAAATTTGAATAATTATTTAGAAGTGAAATTTTATGGTAGTAATTAAATTATATAATTTTAAATGTTCTCATATATTATTTGGATATATGGTATGAGGATGATTGATTAGATAAAATGTTATTGAAAATGTTTCAATTTATTTTGGCGGTTTTTATGACGATCATGAACTTGTGTTATTTTATTTAATATGATGTCTATAAATAGTTTCCAAAATATGATATAACTTATAATATGTATATTAAAATAATATAGGACTTTAATAATGGGTTTATGACTATCCCTGAATGTGTTAATAAAAAAACTCACCATCCATGAAGGTGGTAAATCCACACATCAAAGACGATGTTTTCATTTTTATAATTAAAAGAGATGAGAAGAGACTTGATGATGGATATTAAATTAACACAATAAAATTTAAGTATATTAGTGAAAATGAAGTTATCATGTTAATTTGCATAGGGGATGTTAGGATTGGATAAGAAAAATAAATAAATTAAAAAGAGAATGGAGGATTTTACCTCTATAATATCGTCTCTTTGAGAAACTCTTTAAGACAATTGGATTTGGTTTTTTGGTGAGACTAATAGGTATTTGATGTGGGGAATAAGATTCATGGAATACTTTAGAGGGATATTAGAAATAAACATGGATTAAAAAGTGTGAGGAGAATGGGTGCTGTTGGTTGGTATTTATAGTGGAGGAGAGAGGTGTTTTTGATTATTTTATTCATTAGTTTATTATTTTGGATCAAGACTATTAATAGTGTTGATTGTTGTGAATAAGTATAGTAACTAGTGGATGTGAGTTTGAAAAATGTATGATTACATCATCAATGACTCAATTGTTTTGTATTTAACTTATAATGTTAAATACCATAAATTACCATATTTCAATATTCACAAAAAATTCATCTATTTCAGAAAAATTCAAAAAATTCACCAAATTTTGGGTTGTTGTTTATATTTCAAAAATAAAATCTATTTTATGAAAATAATTTTATAAATATGATAAACTTAATTTTTAATTAAAATCACCATTCATTAAAAAATAATGATTATAATATTATAACTAATTTTACAATAGACTGAAAAATCAATTATGGTCTCAAATATTTATCTTATAATTATGATAAAACAAAATATAAATTCATGAATCTATGTTATGGAAATAAATTTTCTTTTAAATAATTATATTAATTATAAAAATGAAAATAAACATTTACATTTTCCAAAAATACAAACACTTACTTTATCATTTTTAAAACACTTATTTACTTTTTTCCTTATACAAATATATCATATTTTTATTTATGTGATATCTAAATTCTATTAAAAATTTTATAAGTGATGTTATTATTCTAATGGCCACATTACTATTCCTAACTGTCACATTACTATTCAAATGGTCATGTTAAAATTTAATAGTATGTAACTATTCATTTATGATCAGTGTTGCATGCAACGTAAGTTATCAAATAAATTTAATTTATTTAAGAAGATACATACTATAAAATCTTGGGGTACTATACCCCACATCATAGTTGTGTAGGAAATAGAAAAACCTCCCTGATGTTCCATGCCCACTACATGAAAAACTGTATTTCGTGATGCTGTTTTAACAATTTTTTTTCAAAACTGTTTGTAAATATTTCATGGTAAATTATTTCACGGTGGTTTTTGAAAGATCTTCCCAATGTTTTTTTATTTATTTGTTTATTTTTTAGAGGTAGTTTTTGAAAAACCGCCAATAAATAATTTTTTTTAATTTTTATGTTATTTTATTTTATTTTTATTGGCTGTTTATAAAAACCATTCCTAAATTAATTGAAAAAATATTAAAAATTAAACATTTAATTATGAATTATTATTATTAATAAAAATTTATTATTTATAATCATTTATTATTTATTATTTACTGTTTTAGTTAATTAGAACTTGTTTATTTTTTAACAATTTATTATTCATTATTAATTTAATTGTTATTCATTATATATTAATTTATTATTTATTATTAAATTATTTTTAATTCTTTAATATTTATTTAATATTTATTATGTATTAGTCATATATTACTATATATTATTTAAAATTTATTATTAATTATTTCTTTATTATTAATAGGTTTTAATTCATTGTTGAATTATTATTTATCATTAATTTACATGTGACACAATATTAATTTATTTACGATTTATTTGTTATTAATTTCTTATTTAGTTGTTATTTATTTATTCTCTGTGTATTTTTTCTTAATTACTTATCTATTATCTATTATCTAATTATGATTATATATTTTTTAATGTTTACAAATGTTTTTTAATTTTATGTATTTTTTAATTATTTTATTATTAATTTTTTATTAATGATTAATTTATTATTAATTTATTACTTAATTATTAGATATTTATTTATATTTTATATAATATAATTTATTAATTATTTATTTATGACTTATTAAATTTTAATGATTAGTTATTAGTTATTATTATTTATTTATTTATAACATTTCATTATAAATTAATTTTTTTTATTATTATTATATAGTTATTTAATTTTTAATATTTTTTAAATATTTATTAAATATTTATTATATATTGTTACATATTATTTATAATTTATTATTAATTTGTAATATATTAGGAAATTTAATTAACATATTATATATTATTTATTTATTAATCATTAACTAATTATTAATTAATTTATTAATTATTATTTATATATTAATTATTAATAATTAATAATTAATTATTTTTTACTTATTTCTTATCTATTATTTATTAATTTATTATTTATTTATCATATATTAATATATTCCTTTTTAGTAATTTGTTATTTTTTCATTATTTATTTATTAATAATTTGTTTGTTGATTATTAATTGTTAATTATTAATTATTTTGTTTGTATTTATTTATTAGGTATTATTTTTTTATTATTATATTACTTATTATTATTCTTTAATGTTATTATTTGTTTTTATCTATTTATAAAAAAGAATATTAAATTTTGTTTACTTACCACATGAAGAGTTTTGTGGAGTGATAAAGAATTCATAGAACAACCAAGAGGTAAGGGGTTCAAATCTCACTAAACTCATATATATTCTGAATTTATTGATGGAAGATGCATGTATGCATGACATGTGTATATGCATGCATGCATGGTAATAAATAATATTTAATAAAAAATAAATAAATAGTTAAATAACTTAATAAATATGTTAGTTTAAAAACAATAAAAAACCATTGCTATATGATTCTTCTAATTTAGTTTTCAAAAAACCACCACTAAACTGTTTCGCAACGGTTTTGGAAAATCGTTGCTAAATGATCGAAGATAAACAATTAAATCACCACAGAATCATTTATTTGGTGTATTGGCTATAGTCTCCCCATCCACCCTACAACTGACATGAACACATCACTTCCTTGTCATCCACGGTGAAACTCCATGTGGAACGTCCAAATTAGATCCGAAACACTAGAAAAGACTTGGAACAACACTCAAACAAAATGTTTTCCAAAATAAAGGAAAAAAGTACCTGAAATATGGTTATGATATGTTATAATCCCCCAAAATAAATGCTTTCTCCCTTTAGATATATATCTAATAAGACTCCATGATGAATAAGTGGGGCCAATCATCTCTTCTCAGTGCCTCATTCTCCTAAGTCCCATGTGAATTAGAACCATTTTTCTATAACACCCAAACCAAGGATATTGATTTCCCATAAAGAACCTTTATATCATAATCAATGATCCGAACTGGCTACTCAGTCATGGACAAGTCAAGTTCAACATTATGGTCCTCCTAGCTCAAGACATGAGATAGGTCTAAATGAAACCGCCTAAATTGAGATACATGGAACAAACTGTGTATCGATATCAATTGAGGTGGAAAATATAATTTTTAAGCCACCTTTACAATCTTCTCAATAACATAAAAAATACCCCCATATAGTGGTGTAAACATTTTTTGTTTTCCAATCCTTTAGTGACCTAACTGAGTTGAAAATATAAAAACACTTGGTCACCAACAGAAAACTATAATGGGAATCTATGATGATCGTCATAATATTTATACCGGTTCTAAGCTATCACCATTCTATGATGAATCAAATGAAACATTATTGTCTTCTCTTGAACCAAAATGGGTCTAGCCAGGGATGTTTCATCAATCTCTTACCAATACAATGGAGATTTATATGGATGATTGTGCAAGGCCTCAACGGGTTCTAAATTGATGTACGAATGGTAACTATTGTTATAGGAAAACTCAACCAATACCAATTGGGTATCCCAAGATCCATTGAAGTCATGAATAAAAGCATGAACCGCATCTTCCAAGATCTATATAGGTCAATCTTTCGGGCCATCCATTTATAGATGATATGCCATTCTCAATATAACAAGGGATCCCATCACCTCCTAGAGTCTACTCTAAACACAATAAGTTAAATGGGGATCCCTATCATAAATCATAACAGATGGAGCACTTTTAAATCAAATGATATCTTTCACAAACAGACTTACCATGTCCTCCACATTGGTTGTATCTTAAATGGGAATAAATTAAGCTGAATTGGTTAGGCAATATATCAGAACCCATATTACATTCTTCCCTCATGGGGGTATGAGGAAAACTAACCATAAATACATCAAAATATCATACCACTTCAAAATCACCATTGGAAAGAGATGAAGAAAACCTAAAGGTATCTGGTTATAGTCTTATACCTATTTAATGGTATAAGAATGATAAACAAAATTAGTAAAGTCTACTCTCATACATGGCTACCAGAATCATCACCAGAAGTCATAGAACATCTTCATAATTATAGGGTGTACTTCCCACTAGGAATTATGGGAATTTACTATTATATCATTTATAATGGAAAATGGTATAACATAATTATTTTTGAAGTATAGAATACCGTAAAAAGAGATTGAACACTCAATGATGGTCTTCCCTCCATAAATAGAGTCCCTCAATCCATATAATTCACCATCAAGCTACTTCTACAGAAGAATCATCTCTATCAAAGAAGATTTCAACTACACACTTTGTAAAAAAATCCCAGACTCATCCTCATGGACTCTCAAATGAATAAGAGAATAAAGATCCATCAAATTCAACTCTTCTAATGATTCTTCCATAGTCCGGGTTTCCAGTTTCCCAATCATGGAAACAACAACGAAATTCCCATTTATAGGGGTATAATAATTTTAAAATCAAGACCGCAGGTATTCCACCCAAAACCTCTACTATAGATTCAAATATTTTTGAAATAATATACAAATCATGTTTTTTTATCGTAGAACATGGTAAAATATTTTTTGAAGAGGTAATGCCACTAACTATTGAGAAAAATAATCATCGTTTCTAGTTCAAAATAAAGAGTAGTATATTTCTTCTCAGGTGTCCTAAGCTGTAGGGAACCATAAGACACCACATGATCACCATCTACTTGAACATGACCTAAACCCAAATATGATGCATTAAAAAATAACACACATCATTTACTAGCCTCTGAAAGGGTCAACACTGCTAGAGACATAAATGTTTGCTTCAAATCATCAAAAGAATTATGATATTTTGAATCCAATAATAATTTTACTCCTTTTGATGTCTGAGTAGTCATTAGAGAGGCCAAATTTGTGAAATAATTAACGAATTGGTGATAATACCCCGCTAATCCCATGAAGCTTGAAATCAAAAAAACATTTGGCAACTGTTCCCATGTCATAACAACCTTAACCATCTCAGGATCTACAAAAATTCCAAATTTTTAGACCATAGATCCCAATAACATTACTTCATCAATCTAGAAATTACATTTCTATATCTTGGTTTAAATTCAATGATCTCTCAAAATTTCTTGAACTGCACTTAGAGGATGAAAAAGATACTTAGTTTAAGAGTTAATGAATATTTCATCCGTAAAAACCACCATAGACGAATTGAGATATTTCGGGAATATCCTATTCATAAATAACATCAAATATTATAGATCATTTCTTAAAGAAAAAGTAACAATAAGGTACTTGTAATGGTCATAACTTATCATAACTATAGTATTTAAGATATTATATTCCTTTATTCTCAACTAGTGGTTAATAGATCAATTATCAATATTTGAGAACCACTTTACCCCTTTTCACTGGCCAAACATATAACCAATATGTGGGGAAAATTATTTTTCATTTACCATATCTCGATTGATCTTTCTACAATCAACATAGAGGAGAAGTTTCCTGCCATATTTCTTTGAAAAAGGAATAGGTGCAACACACAACTCCAAACAAGGATTAATAAATCTATTGTCCAACAAATCATCCAATTGAGTGATTAGATCTTTTAATTTATTTAGAAACATATGGTAAGTGGGAATATAAATAAGCTGGGTACTTGGCACAATGTCAATATATAACTCTAACTACCTTATAGAAGTGAAGCTAGAAACGTCTGATTAAAAAATTTCAAGAATATCAAAAACCACCAGAGAAACAATTTCACTCAAATATTCTTACACTATATTAAAAAAAACATAGATATCACCCTTCCCAAAACTAAAAAATGTGGTAAGGCTCCAATCGAGCTTGGGTCCTACTCTCCTAGGAATACACGAAACATGCCACTAGGAAGAGAAAAGGATACCCATTGAAGATAAAAATCAATTCGGTCTTTATATAAAATTGTCCAATCCTTCCCAAGAATGATATCTAAAGGTTTCATGCTAAGAACATGAAAATTATAGGTGAGAATGATCTTTGAGAATGATAAGGTTCAAAAAGAGCATAAGAGACCTTTCTCCCTCTTCATTCAAAGGGGAATATAAATATTCATCAAATAAGACACAATTTACTTAGAATGGTTTAGAAAATTCACTAGATGAGTCAATAATAATGATTGAGATGAAAAAATATCAAATAAATCAGTCACTAAAGGTGAATATATAGTGATGGAAACTATCATTGTCGTTGGACCTACATCAATTTCCACTATAGACTCTTAAACTATGTGAAGAAGCTTCATTCTGATTTATTAAGGTTGGAACGCATGAGTTTTTGAAGTATATGATTGAAACATAGTACCCTTAGGTTCTAATGAGCCCAGTCCACTATGTGGGGTTGAAAGGAAATGACATTCTTCTACAGGTGGTTTGAGAGACTGCATAAACCACAGCTCTTTGGTGCCTCAGTACAAACCCACTTTGGATACCCATCCTTACAACATTAGGAAAAAGTAAAAGGGCCTATGGAAGACACCAATGAAGTTATGTATTATGTTTTATTTCCTGATCCACCATGAGATTCATCCCGGTTCGTCTTACCTCTTGATTAACCAACACAACTACCTTTGCGAGTTAGAGTAACTCTTGTCAACCCCAATTTACCATCAAAGTTATGATTATCCATAAAATATCTATCCATTAAATTGGAATAAAATTTCATCTTCAGAATAAAAATTTGATATCATATATCATATAGAATACCCATCTCAAACCATCGAGCCTTAACTTCTCATTTGGTACTAACTGAGGAAAAAACTGATCATGTTTTGTAAAGCCGTTCATATACTGAGTCACATATCTATCACCCTGTTGGAGGATGATAAATTCCATAGACTTTTCCAAACCCTGAAATCTAGATATAACAGTTCTATAAATAGGGATCTAAAATCTTTCCACTTGAATTCTTCTTGTTTCTTCAATATAACCCATAGATCCCACCACCTCCAGCAAGAACCATTAAACATGATGATAGTAAATTTCATCTTTATTGGGTTTGGAATTTACAAGAGCTCAAAAAGTAGCTGAATACTTTTTAGAAAAACCTCTTCCTCATGAGGATCATTCAATCCTTGAAAATATGGTGGTTTCTACCAATTAAACTACTGATCATGATCTCTAGTTTCATCGCTTTGAGGTTCCACTATTGGAGCTTGAATGAGAATGGGTACGACTACCCATCCAAGAGTTTGGAAAACATGAACTTCAATATCAATGATATTCTAATCAATTGGGGGGATCACAAGCCCTGGTTCATTGGAATGTCCCTCTTAATGTATGTTCAAACATCTTCTTGGGGTCACAGTATTATACAGTATCAAAAGGAAAAATAAAAACATCAACAGTGATACTAAGATCATTAACTCAGTAAATAGATACCTGATTAATATTTGAATCAATTGAACTTATTATTTTGGGATTTAAATATAATAAAATCAAATTTAGGGAAAATACTAGAATCATATCAGTTTATTCCTGAGGGGATCCTTCCCTAAACACCCATATTATCTCAAGTCTCGCTATGATGAGTGATGGAAAAAACTCACTCATAACTACCCCTTAATTCCTAAAATACTACCTCTTATATAAAGGGGTATCCCAAACAACATAGTAAAATCAAGGAAAGATGAAAAACATCACACCTATAACAACATTTTTTCACAAAACAACCTTAATACCCTAGTACATTAGTTCCTGGGACAGATCTAATATAGTCCGAATGGAATTACCGATTCCCATGGGTTGGGGGCTAACATCTGGAACCAATAGGAAGTCAAAGGGGTTGATTTTTATAATAGGTAATACTAAAAAAATATAATAGATTCATATTTAACAAATAAAAATCAGTATTCTAAAACACTCCTCAAAGAGAAAATTACCACAAGTCGATTGATAGAAAACCCAAATTGAGTATCATCTAAAAAAAGGTCACAATATACATCAGTAAAATGTTTCACAATCCCCATGTAACAAGTGGTCCATAGCTCTAATGGTTACCACAATCACTCTAGGTTCTTGTGAATCAAGTACACGTTCCACCACAAAGTAGAAATTTATATTTTTTTAAACCTTACATAACATAATCTACATGATCCCGAAGTCAATGGTAGGGTGTGAGAAAAATAATGTTTTATGGATGAACCAAATTTTCTATAAGTAATTATAATAAAAATAAACAATCTAAAATTTAATTTAAATAATGATATGTCATGGAAAATTATTTCCTCATTTTCTAATCAAAACAATCTTCTAAATCAAGAAGATGTTAAGTACATAAAAACATGATTAAATAAACATTTTCATAAATAAAGGAAATGAATAAAATTGTTCTATAATCACTGATATGTAATTATCATTCCTAAATCAATCAACATGTTCATAATCCAGAAGGTTTGTTAGATTTTGGCTCTAGTGTTCTCAGACTACTCTATCAATTGTCATGGATGCAAGGGTGTGGACACATCCCTAAGGACCATTCCTTTAGGATAATCAATCAACACACCATTAAGGAAATTCATTCCGAATATGGTTTAGTTATAGTTGTCATCATCAATACAGTCCTAGGGAATCAGATTCCTATTATTATTTTCATAATAACCCTCTGACTAATTAGTCTCACATGTGATTCCAATCAATAAAACATGGGAAAATTAATACAATTCAAGTCAACCATCATTCACAATTCAATTAACCAATTTTAAGTATAAACATTCCATTAAAATTTCAAAACCAAATAATAGGTTTTAATCAAAATCATGCCCTAAAAAATCATCTTTAATTTAAAGTAATTTTTCAAGAATCCAAATAAAATCAATTATTATTTCAATCCATATTTTCTCAATTCCACTCTATATTTTTAATGTCTTTTATATAAGGTTTTATTTCACATATAAATACCTTTTTTGAAATCAAATATAAAATCATATGATTTAAAAAAAATCTTTCTGAAATGCATTTAAATTCAACTAATAAATTTAAGGATTTAAATGTAGAAGATTCCTTAAATAGACACATATCTCTGGGTCACACGATTAAATAATCAATCACCCAAAATGGGAACAACCAATGGAGATTCAAATGAGAGGAATATCAAAGAGAAATCCTAGAGGGAGATCAATCACATCCATTGAAACTTTGATCCAAGAATATGAGAATTTAGAGGATCCAAATCTCCTCTTGAGAACCTCTAAAAGTCAATAGATCAGATTAAGGTTGAATGGGTGATATTTGGAGGTTAAAATGAGGTTTTTGGGATTTTCAACTCTAGAAAATAATACCACAGTATATCCCACAACACTATGGTGAAAAATTACTAAAAAAGGGAAAAATGATGTCGTAGTGTGGGAGACCATGCCACATTAGGGCTAGTAAAAACAACATCTAAGAAACATGGTGAGCTCGATGCCATATATATATAAAAATTGCGAAGGGACTATGATGTTGGTGTAAATTCTAGACTACAGAACCCGAATGTCAATAAGGGAAATTCTACAACCTACCGTCCATGTCACAGCTAGGAAGAAGTGCCTAAAAATGAACACTGAGCCTCCAGACCACATCCACTTTT
The DNA here is from genome assembly GCA_963277665.1 of Viscum album. Lineage (NCBI taxonomy): Eukaryota > Viridiplantae > Streptophyta > Magnoliopsida > Santalales > Viscaceae > Viscum > Viscum album. The sequence continues at coordinate 642,250,733 of OY728161.1, forward strand.
CCCATGGAATAACTATGATGAAAATGGAATGGCCACAAAAGACTCCATCTTGAGGATTCCCAATATTGTCACCTCATAATTTCTACAAATATCCTCTCTACATGTCATCCCTTCTCATCCATGGTGAAACTCCCCGTATAACTCTCATATTGTCTCTAGAAATCCAACAAAGACTCTAAAAAACACTCAAAGAAAAAGTAATACAAGTTAAGGGATAAAAGTTCCTGAAAATTTTTAATAGGATATTACAGATAAGTGGAAAGATAATATCCCTCTCATGAACTCATTTAATGTGACCTTTATTTGAACTAATTAGTGAACTCCATTAACACAACTCCTTGATTTATCTAACCCTTTTCTTCAGTAATCTACCTCCCAAGTAGAGAGAATCACTTCTTCACATGTTATTCTAGAGAGTTCCTAGGAATAAGTTAACATTTGACCTGTAATTTGATTCCAAATATAGGTTTTAATGACATTACCTACATTTGGTAGACACTGAATATAATATAAAAACATGTTATTGATCAAAAGGTATAAATAAAAACGCAATAATTAAATAATATAATAAAAAACCCTTTCTTAAATGGATTATAATATTAACATTAACTTGGAATTGATGAATTCAATTATCCTTTGGTATCCAAAAATAATACTAATCACTAACTTCATGGTGAGACCATATTCATTTCTAAGTGATGATAGTCACTCCTCTAATGTAAAGGATGGGAGAATTAAAGATAAGGACTTCATCTAACCAATGAAATGATAAAAACTAGGGAACTCTCTGAGATGAGGAAAACCAAATAAAGATATATTATAACTTTTATTTCTCATAATATAATGAAGATTAAAATAACCCTCTTTGAAATCTATTTCAACAGGGGCATTAAATAGCAACACATGAATCCAAATTAGGTTAAATAAATAGAATCCAAAAATAATTTAAGACATTAAATTTTCTGTAAAGTGCCGTAAGTCCAAATCTATATTAGGAAGAGCATAATGATCCTCTGAATTGGTTTAATCTATAAAAGTTGTTTCTTAAGTGTCTCTTTTAGATGGGTTTATAAGTTTCTCTCATGTTATGGGATTATGAAGACCATTACAACAAGACTAATCTAGAGTCCCATTTGAGATTTATTAGTTTCTTTGTCTCCTAAATTAATAATATAAATGAATCAATATTTATATTATAATTCCAAATTAATTGTTTATTTATATAACTATTATTCAATTTAATAATTCAAATGTGTAAAACCCAAACCCTATTTGTGTTTATAATGAACAATAACATTTTGAAACCTAAACTAATCCCACTAATCATAAAAATACAAATTATAATTATTATATTTGAGTACCTAAGGTCTCTATTTAATGTGGAAAACTGTAAGGCCATGACCCAATCCACTGAGTCTGATATGGAGTGCCACATGATCTCATGAATGTCATCTTTTATGAAAGTGGACTCCATCTGGCAGTGAGGATCCAAACATAATCGATACAGGGATATACCCTTTGTATCATTTTTCTCCATACATTTAATCATAATAGAATATAATAAATAGTCAAAGTAATCATGCTGATGATTTTTAGATGGAACACTTATCATACAAATAAACAAAACTTGGCTACCAAAGTCATGAAAAAGCTAGAGTATATAATATTGGAAGATAAATGAATAAATAAATAATGTAGAGTCCTATGAATTACATTCCTTTATCACTCCTAGATCATCTACACAACTAGCTACAAATGTCCATTTTGGATTCCTTGGATCTTTATACCTGAAGTCTACATGTACATCGAGATTCTCATGCAGAGTGTGAGTAATAAAACACAATAGGACCCCACTAATACATCCTTAACATGAGGTAACATTCATAAGTGTGGAAGACAAGATAAAAAATAAATATGCACATAATAAAAAAACCATATCTAGAATTTTTGTGTTATTGAAGATGATACAAACCCTATAAGTACCAAATTTGACTCAATGTTGGAAAAAATCCATGTCATCCTAGAAAAGGAACAAATGTAGGAGCCGACCTGAAGCTGATCAATAGCTTTAAAAGACCTAGGCTTATAGTTCAAGCCATAATATGCCATAATTCCCAATTAATATCTCTTAGTTCAGGTCACATACACTATCATGCCCCACTATCACCACACATGTCATATCACATAGGCCATCATGCCTCCAGTTCAAGCCACACTAGGCCATCATGCCCCATCTTTTTTCTTCATCCTATTATCATTTCATATGAAGTATCTAAACATGATTTCCATCTAGGGAAACCAATCTATGATGGTTTCACTTGTAACTTTTGTACCATACATAGAACAACAACACAAAAAATACCAATTACAACACATGGTAACATAAAATATCATATATAGGGATATATAACATATCATGAGTGATAAAATAATAATCACAACAAAAACACTTGTTGAAAAAATCAACAAGATATAAATCCTATCAAGACAAAACATTATATCATGCTAATGATCTTATACACGACCTCTAGTTGTAAAGGAAATTCCAACCTAAAGCATTTCATCATCTACATCAAGGCTTATAAAGGGTGTCATCTATCAAACCAATTTCATAAACCAACCAGAATAAGATATCGTAAAAATAACTCATAAAATTAGTTCCACATAAAATAACATGGTTTCAGTCGAATGTATATGGATAGACAAACCCAAGGTATAGAATAATAGCTACCCAAAGAAAACTATTTCCAATAGTAGAATCTGATCCTGGTTCAAGGAATGAGAAATCACCACTCATGAATAGTGACTAGAGAATAAGTCCCCTAGAGAACACCACTATGACTTTATACAAAAACACCAATCCTCATGGAGGTTTCTGATAAACCAATTCTAGAATAACCTAACTAGATGAAATAAGGCATCATTCCTTAGGCTATAACAACATCATTATATGACCGTACAAACAAGAAGGAATGAAATTCATCCAAACTAGAAGGCTCATCAAAGACCATCAATAAATCAAAAAAATTCATAATCACTAGAAATGATGGATAGAAGGAGACCTTGGATCAACCAATGAAACAAGAAAGATGAAACACCCATGTTCATAGCTTCACTAAGAGGTTGGATTGAAGAATTTTCCGAAAACACCTAGACGATCATCAGATTAAAGGAATCAATAAAGAGGGAGCTTGGAATTGATTAATTGGTGTTGGGAACACATTAAAAACCTCATTTATGACTCCTAATATAATTCCCATGCATTTCCATTTTAGTTTGGTCAATATTCAAGAAATAGATATTTAATATGGCTATTTTAACATTTCATAGAGATGAAATTTCTTTCCCAATGGCTTAGCCTTATCCATGGAGATTTTTGAAAAAAATGCCACATTTCGTTTCCTCTAACATTTTGGATAACTCTAAGCTATTTTGAACTCACCAAGAATTCAACTATAATGTGGTGGTCTTAAAAAACCATTTTTTAGTGAAATAAGTTTGGTCTTACTATACGTCCATTGCTATGTGCTTGGAAATCTATTTCCTTGACCATTTTCACTTAGTGAGCACGATGACAAGCACTGTGGCTTTGGTATTGGATGTTTTATCCCAAAAAACAATCGAAACTCCCCTTTAAGGCAGAAAAAGCTACCCAATATCACAATATTGTGCCCAATAATTTATTTAATAAAAAATAGGAAGCAAAAGATGGAAAAAATGATTCACATAGAAGAAAAAATGTTTCATAACTTTTAAATATACCATTATAAGGAATTATCATCCTAGATAAGTGTTTCTATTGGTATTGTTAAAAAAACAAGTCCGTTAATATTGAACATTTTATTCCCTTCCCAATGTATGGAGAACAAATGTTCACTATCTAATGTACACCTAGGTTTTTGTTCCCCACCTACATGCTGTTCCAGCATTGCTATACACTATGTGTGGGATTCTTGACCAACCATCCCCCTAACTACAAGATAATATGAGATAAGTAATCGAGAAATTCCCATAAATCCTTGATCCTATGAAGAATACATACATTGATAAGACAATAAGATAATCAGACAAAACTGTACCTCTGAAGGGAGTTCACTAGGCTCTCAAGAAACCAATGGCTTATGACTAATATAATTTATAATGATGTTAATTTACATCATTCATAGACCATATCAAAAGTTAGATATATGAATGTACTCTACATGGTGCTTATGAATTAGATTTAAGTATCATTTTGTCAATATATTGTAAATTCTTTTTTGTTCTGAGTAGGAAAAGAACCTCTCCCCATGAAGATAAAGTCACTGAAACTTCATAGAATAGAACATGAATTCCAGATCAAAGTTATGAGTTTGAAAGTTCTTCTCATGGTTTTTAGTTGATATGATCTGTAAGATACTACCCAGTACCTATACATTAGTACTACTCCCAAAACAATGCATGATGCATCAAAATATATAATATATCTGATCCCAAGATTAGGTTGGGTCAACATCGAAGATGTAGTCAACCTCTTATTTAGATCAAGAAATGCCTCATCACATTTGTCCAACCATTAAAACTTTACTCCATTATAAATCATTGTAGTCATGTGTGCCGATAAATTACAAAATTCATGGATAAAATGCGGATAGTATATCACTAAACCCAGAAAGATCCTGATCACGAACACATTTTGAGTACACATCCAATAAATCACTACATCTACCTTATCTAGGTCCGTGAATATACATGTTTCAAACACAAAATTCCCCTAGAATTTTACCCTCTAAATATAAAAATACACTTTTCCATATTAACATAAAGATGATGTTCATGAATTGTACTCAAGAATATCTTGAGATGTCTAGTATTCCACTCTCTGGATGATGAGTAGACGAGGGTGTATTCAATGAACACCTTGAAATATGTGTCATGGAATGGGTGGAATATCTTTTTCATGATATCCATGAACATTATGGATGCATTTTTCAGTCTAAACAACATGACCAAGTTCCCATATAGTATATAACTAATATGAAATTCTATCATTAGGATGTCCTAATCTCTAACCTACAACTAGAGATAGATTAACCAAAGTTGAATCCTAGAAAACCAATGAGATCCCCACAACTGATATAGGAGATCATTAATCTTGGAATAAGGATACCTTTTATTCACTAACACCTAGTTCATCTTTCAATAATCAATGCATATTTAAAGATTACCATTTAACTTTTTGGAGACATAATATTTTCACCCCATGTTGAAGTAATTATCATGATAAAGCCTTTTTGATCCATGCCCTGGAGTTTTACCTTGAGATATTTAAACTTTTCCATCACCATATGATAAGGGGTTATTAATATGGGTTATGATCATAGAATGAGTTCTATCTTGAACTCAAATCCCCTATCTGGGGGAAGTACTATGAAGTTTTCATGAAGTATATATTGATAGAGATCCACTACTAGAAAAAAAATATAAGGGGGACGATCCTTTTGAGAGATCCAATCCCACAATACGAGCCTTGATTATACCAAACTGATTTATGTAAAAACCAAATATACCTAATCCCAAATCTCCCTCCTCAATAATCAAGAACCTATATCCCTTGGAAGATAAAAATGATATCTTTTTCTAATAACAATAAATCTGAGATCAGAATTCAGTTAGTCTTAGGTCCAAAAGGGGCCTACAACCCTTGAGAGGGGGGGGGGTAAATCAGTGTATGATGATTCTTTTCAGAATTCTCCCTACCCCATTATATCTTGACCTCTTTATTATGAGAGTCACTTTATTTTCTATTAAGTGTATGATGATCTCATTCTTTCCTTCTTTATCTGATGATGATGAACTGAAAATAAATTAGGAAGGCATTCTAAAGGACACATAAAATTTACTTGGTTCACCCTCACTGGGCTACATCCAAGGAGAATACAATGAAAATGCATTAATGTACATAATACACTATGTTTCACTACTGAAATGGTTATCAGGATATATCACTTCTACAACCATGATCTCTACCTTTACAGGGTTTAAGGCCAGCTCAATGATCTCCCAAGGGTCACACCCGAAGTCTCTTTCTCTTGCTCACTATTATGATCATCACTTCCTCCATGAAGTAAACCGATTTTTCAAAGAAAAAATATCCTTCAAGAAGCAACCAACATTCATGAATTTCACTTCATTCAAGAATCTCAACTAGCCTTTAAAAATCCCACAAATTTTGGTTGGCTATCATAGTCATCGTGAACTTTAACACTTTAGCGATGCTCACTATTTTCTATCCACATTTATATCCTATGAAAACCACCTTTCCTCAAATGTTTTTTCAAAATAACATTCTTCGTAATCCACCTTCGTGGATATCGTTCCTTATAATCTTCATTAAGTCTTACTGCTTTTCAGAAGGGGGTAGCTACCCATTTATAGGTGTTTCCTCTGATTCATGAAGCATTATTCCATGTCATCAAAATTTTGAGATTCTCTCCCATTTTATTCATGATGTTCCATATCATTTCTAAGAACCAAGGGAATTTTACATTTGTGAATCTTGACATAGTTTTAGAGATTATCATCAAATCTTTGTGCCTTCATGATTCTCATTTGTGATGACCCATACCTTTGTGAATGAACCATTTCAAAACCCATTCTTCACAAAGCTGAAGCATTTTTTGATATTTTTATGAGGCCTTTAATGAAATAAAGATTTCATAAGTCTATAAATCCTTTAAATTTTAGATGCTAAAAATTTGGAAAACATTGGGAAACAATGTCACATTGTATACACAATTTTATGTACCACTTCTATGGAATCCATTCTTTTTTATTGGGTCATTTTCAACATACCATATTAACAATATATTTGGAAATCCATAAAATACCTTGGAAACTCAATTTTTCAATAAACATAACCAACCCAAAGACACAGAAATGATACTATGAGATATTTTTCCCAATAGTTAGCCATTCCATAAGAATCACATCCTAACTCATTATCTACATACCCATGTAATCCCAAAAATTTCCATAACCAATAATGGTTCCATGTAACTTTAGGAATAAGTGATGGTTGTCCACTTTTATTCCAATAGATATATCAATGGAACATAACTCAAAACACAACATAATCGATTAGTCTTGTTTAGAAAAAACCTGTGTAAATATTAAGGAATGATAAGCAATGATATTAGTAAAAGTATTAGATAAAATAGAAGTGATCAATACCATACCTTGTATAGTATATGACCCATCAACACAATACTGTATAGTATAATAAACATCATAAACATAGTCTACCTTATATCCATAGCCATGTCCTTGATATGCATGAATCTATTGAGTCGTATTTATATGATTCTACTACTGAGGAACCTGAACTATCCCATAAATCTATGTTTGTGTCTGAAAATAACCCCGATGAGACATTTTTAATGATTCCTTCAAGTTGAAACATTTTAAATAACTCATCTAGTAGCACCGATGAAACATGATCGAGGTTTAAGTGATAAATTTTTATAATTACCCCAATTCCTCAATTATAGAACTGAGAACCTCATCCCCCCACAAAAGCTTTTAAAGAACATATTCTCAGCTCTTTCTATCTACCACTAATCTAACGTGATTATATTTATATCATATTTCTTCTAGGAGAAGTATCACTATGTTGTGCACTAAATACAAGAAAAATACCAATATCTCCATCCTCCTCAAGACCCTTATCAATTGTCTAGGCCTTGTGATGATCCTGAGTATAATGTATTAGATCACTATTCCTAATATGGAATCTCAAATCTATTTTAATCCCAAAAAAGAACATACATTCTTTCTATGATTTATACCTATCCAAGAGAGGAGTAAATCATATCAACTCCAAGAAACATGTCGAGTAAAATGACACTATCATCATCCCTTGAAGAAGCTCCATTAGCTCCTGTGTTCAGTATAAAATCATCATACCCATAAAGAACACAAAAAATAAAAGGTATTTAAATGTTTCCCATGTGAGACCCTTATATATTCCACCCTAAATCATAATGTCCCCTTAGTATTCAGCAACGACAAGAAGGATAATGGTTGTAGGCTTCACCTTCTGATCCTTTAGGGTTTCTATAAAATAAAAAATACCCATGATGATTCATATCTAGTCCTATATATCATGTGGAACTTTAGTACCTTGGAAATATACAGTATTATGAAGTTGGAAGTCTCAGGTACTGTTGACCATATTCCCTATACCCCCCTCATTAAACAAGCACTAGGTAGAAGATTCCTGGATGATGTGGTGCTTCCGCCTAAACCTCTAAAGAGGGTGTGAGGGAATTATCTTTCATGAATGGTGGTAGAATAGGAATTTAATCTTTGAAAAGAGTGTTATTTCCTCTTACACCAAGCAGTATGGTCAAACATCTCCAATGTGAAAATTTATGAAATGAAAAAGAAAACATTTAGAACATCCAACCATCAAGTCCTAACCAGTCTATGGGATCACACAAAGGTTTCACTAGAAGGCTACCTGTTACCCAAGGTATATGCCTCCTTGCAGTAACCAAGGTTCTCTATCCCTCATAGTTAATCAAAGTCTTATATATACTAACCTAACAACATACTCATGTAAATTTAATTAATTCCACCAATGATTTATCCCAATAGTAGATAAACATATATACCACATAAGATAGAATAAAAGTATATCATGAATAGTTAAGAAAAATCAAGGAACAAAATTAAAGAACCACTATGGAACACAATAAATGATATATATATGTCATGTGATCCTATGAGACTAATCGTGATGCATGTATGCACCGAAAATCATAAAAAACTATAAAATTAATCATGTTAATGGTAAATCAGAGGTTCGAAAAACATCTGCTACCCAAGAACAAGGAAACCCCCATACCCTAGTCCCGCATAACCTATCTTATATCTACCATATCCCAGGTTAGTCAAAAAACAAATAAGAAAAATATGACTTGATACAATTTTTGTAATTCCCTGACCCAATCCATTAGGTCCAAGATAGAGTGCCACATAACCTCATGTGAACCTCCCCACACACAAGAGGCTAGAGAAAACTAGCAATGAGGGTTCGAACACCATTAATAGGGAGTCTATACCCTCAGTATCATGTCATTTCCATAAAAAAATAATCATAAACTAATATACTAAATAATTAGAGTAATCATATGGAAACTATGTTGATAGCACACTAGTCATATAAATAAATAAATTTGGCTCCCAAAGAGGTGATAAAAACCAAAGTATAGAGTGTAAATAGACAAATAAATAAAATAAAATGGAAGATTCCTCCAGAGTACACCCTAATATCGCTTCTATATCCATGCTCCTCAGACCAAAAATCTTTTGTGTCCCACTTTCCCTTTTTTATATCCCTACACATACATCAAGATGCTCATGCTGGGTGTGGGTAATAAAATCATGTAAGACACAATTTTTTTTTCCATAACACTATTTCACATGTATAAAAGAGTAATAAGTGATAATAAATAAATATGAACATAAGAAAATTAACCACCATGTGTCTATGTGCTAACCAAGCCACCCTAAACCCCGTAACTACCTTCTTCCGCTCCATGCCATAAAACATTTATGTGGTCATCGATAAGTCACAAATGTGGAAGCCAACATGAATCTACGCAATAAAGGATTATGCCCTAAACTCATAGGTAAAACCAAAATAGTCCATAATTGCTTATTTATATTTCTCAGGTAAGGTCATATAGACCATCATGACCCAATGTCGCAACATGGGTTAGATCACATAGACTATCAGGCCCCCAGGTCAGGCCACACTAGTCTATCATGCCCCATCATCTATCCTACTCCTCTAATCATGTAATATAAAGCATCTAATCATGAACCCCTCTAGGGCCACCTATATTTTATGGGTCGACCTATAAACTTGGTAGAACACATAGAAAAACAACACAATAAATACCAAGTAAAACACTTGGAAACATGGAATATCATATAGAGGCACACATGACATATCATGTGTAAGAAATAATAAAAAAAACATGGATATATGTGATCAATCTCAACACAGTTTAATGAAAATAAAAACATAAAATCCTATCATGATAACAATACCATAAACAACCTCTATATGGTATATAACTTCCTACCTCAAGAATGTGTTCATCAATATCATGGTTTGTCATGGGTGTTATCTCTCAAGCCACATTCACACACCAACCGAAACAAGATCACACACCAGGAACTCCTAGAACCAATTACATATAAAATAACATTGGATCTATAGAAAGTCTCAAGAAGAAAAACCCTAAGGGTTATAACAACACTAACCCATTGAAAACTAAATTAATAATATAATTTTAGGATGATTCAAGGAATAAGATATTGTCACTCTTCGATAAAGACAAGAGAATAATTCACCAAGAAAATAACATAAAGGAATCATAATAAAATATTGAGTCTCAAGGAAGATATTGATGCGCCAAAACTAGAATTACCTCACAATATATCACACAAAATTATATTATAATCCATAAAAACATCATTCCATTATTGAACAAGGAAGAAGGAAGGGAATTTAGCCAAACATGAAGACTCACCGAAGACCTTCAACGAACTAGCCAAATATAAAGGCACCAATGAATATGGATGAAAAGAGACCATGGATTGACCAAGGAGAAATTAAAATGAAGAAAAATATATGATTTTAGCTTCTGTAAGATGTTCTCTTGAATCCTTTCACTAAAACTCTCATAATATTTTCATATTTAATGAATCAATGAGTAGAGTGTGTGGAATAGATTAATATGGGTTAAGAAATGATTAAAAACCTAATTTAATAACCCCAAATAAATTCCATTTTTTTTGAATTGGTTAATATCTTAGATATCATAACATTATATTTTATATTTAAATATTTCTCAAAGCTAAAATAGCTTGCCCCACAACCAAGACATGGTCATGGTTATTCTTGAACACACCTAGTAAAAATAGAATGGCCAATGGAATGTTGGATAACTCTAACACATTTTACCCTTATAAAAAATTACACTACACCATAGTGAGGCTTCCAATTCTATTTTTCACCATGATAAGCAAATACCTACTCTAGGACCATGCCCATGTAGTTGGAGATCCATTTCTGTGCATATTTTTCAATTAGAAAAAAACCACAACCAGTACTACACCTGTTGTGTTACACATACTATCCCAAAAAAAAACTAAAATTCCATTTTAATACTCTAAAAGATACCTAATATTGCAAGAATTTACACTAGCATTTATTAACTCAAAACTAAGGATCAGATGGGGAAACAAGGCTTTACATAAAATAAAAAAGTTCTAGGAATATACAACTATAATTATGAATTACTCTCATAATCTTATACTATGGCTGATATCAAGATATATATTCTAAATACCAAAATAATAAAGTAGTTTGGTGTTATATGATTTTCCAAGTTTCCATTTAAAAATTCCCTTTTTTCTTGATATCTAGATTAATCATGTGACATGGATAATGTTAATCTTAAATAAATTTTCTTTTTTCTCAATCCATGATTTGATGCAATTTTATTAAATTATATAAGTAAAAATTATCTAGGCTTGACCAAGAACTTATTTAGTCAAAAATCAATTGAGGGGGATGATTTCATAAACTATCATATGGTATATGACATTTTATCATGGTTAATTAAATCTCAATGCTTGATTAGTGTCACACCCAATAATTTTATATTATGAAAAATTCTTAGATGATTTTAGATAGGTATAAAATTATTAAAATTCATTATTACATAACCTATTTGAAAACCTCAAGTCAAATTATTTGTATTCAGTGTTTAGTTGAGTAAAACCTGTTAGTTATATTGGAAATGCCAGGTGGTATACTCTATATGAGTCAATATAGAAAACATTTCACCAACTTATATCCCATGAGTGATATATTGGATCTCAATACAATTGATCTAACTCATATTGATTTTAACATTTCATCAAAACATAGTATAATGATCATCAATTAGGGATAACATAACATTTTATATTTCATGGGGATTTTATCATATAAACTCACATGTTCATTGAAATAAACACAAATTAATGATAAATGTTTGGAAAAATTATACATTACATGATATAAAATATCTTAAAGTGAACAAAAGTTGACTGAAATTATGGAAAAAACTAACAGGGGAATGGGTTGAAAAATTTGAATAACATTAGGTGTTTCTTCCAATGTCTGAAGACATTCATGATATTTTTTACATTTATCATTTGAGGAAGTAACAATTGGGTTTGTCTCATGTGCTTATTTTTAGAAAGAAATATCATGAAAAAATATTTATTTATTTATAAACCATTGATATTTATTTATCCGTATGAGAATACTCTGATCGGGTAAAGAATCCTAATAAGCTGAGTGACATGTTACGACAATAGAGTTTAACTAGATACATGGGTCGAAGAGTCTCATATATGTAATTATTGGGAATGTTTTTATAATAAAATTTTTTCCTATACCTTTTATAAGAAAAAATATAATGGTGGTGTAAATTTTTACACCCTAAATATTTTATATAATAATTCGTTTATGTTTTTGATAATTTTAAGTTATAGATAATGATTGGGATAGGTTTTAGGAAAATACATTGTTTACATGCATTTTTTGGACCAAGTAGGATAATAGTATATATTCTATAATGTATTTTATGTAAATTGGATGGTGGCGAATGTCACACAAATAAATTAGTGTGCATTCTTACAAAAGGAGATAACAATTAATTTATGGTCAGTTGGACATTTCCCCATATATGCATTAACTATAAGTTGTTTGATTAGTTTTCGACTTTTATTTTCCATCCCTAACTCTTAATAAGATCCTAAATTTACTTTAAAATAGTTTAAGAATTATCTAGGGTAATTTTGATAGATTCCTAGAAATATGAGTTGAATTTATTTGTAGGATTTGAGAAGGAGGGGATAAATTGAAGGTAAGGGCTCCTAGATCTATCACCTTTTTAGATATACCAATCCATTCCTCCTATATATTTTTATTTAAGGATTAGATTGTGAATTGGATATTGAGATTGGATATTTTGATGATAAGGAATCAATGGTTTTAAATTTGGAACATCAATATAAGGTCTAGGTCTAAGGAATTTAAAAATTATGGTTTTATATTAATTGATTTTATTATTTTCTAAAATTCATGAGATCCTTGAAGTGTTCATTAATTTTACACATATTTTAATTTAATTTATTTTTAATTATCTGTTCATTATTTAACTGAAATTGAATTGGTAAATTATGGAATTTATTATTCTGAAAAATGGATTTTGTTTTGATGAAAATTATAATATTTTCATCTGATAAATCATTATATTTTATTTGTTTTAAGCATTATTTTTGGTGAACAACAAAATTTTGTTTTTATATGTGTTTTTTAAAAAATAATGAAAAGGGGATTTTTTGTAATTTTTTTTTTAATTTTAAATCATGTTTGGATTTAAAATAATGGATTTTAAAGAAATTGTTTTGAAAGATGGAATTATTTTAGTGAAACCATTTTGGTATAAAAAATGGTTTTCTTAAGATGAACAAAAACATAGATATAAGAAGTGGATATAATTGTCATATTAATGGATGGAAGTGCCTCATAATTGAATGAATGTGTAAGGTATGCCATAAATTAGAAGAACAATGACATGGAGTGCGATAAAAATAAAGGTAAACATTAGGATAAATGATTGTAGATATGATTGTGTTTTGTTTATTAGTTATTATACAATAATCATAATATTTTTGGATAATATATAATTTCCTCATGTGATTATGATATAGATATTAGTTTTCAATATTCTATGGGTGAATAAGGTAGAGTTAGTCATATTTTGGAAACTCTTGGGTGACTAAAGTTGAAAATGATGTTTTCTTCATGTTAAATTAGTTTATGAAATGCATGTTTTATGAAGTGTTAACTTTTTTTTTTATAAAATATAATTGATTGATTCAATTTTTATTGATCATGTATAGTAGTTCACATTATTCATTTAGGGGAATCTTATTTTGAAAACATTTACTCACCGATTGATGTATACACTGGTGTGTTTATATATGTTATAGGTTTTGAGCTTAGGTGTATGGGAATATTAGTGTTGGATACATGTTCGTTAGAGGAATAATATAACACATTTAGTATATAAGTTAATATTATTACACAATGTTCACTTATAGATTCTTGTTTTTTATACTACATTTCTGTTTAAGTTCAAATAGATTTCAAAATTTTATTCTGTTTTTTATAAATGTCAATTTCCCAGAGTACGTGGTTTTATTTAATGTTATGGAAAACCATTTTCCAAGGGTTTATATTTATTCCTCAATAATTTTTTTAAGCTTTAGTATTTGGAGAGCATTCCCATGTACTTGTGGAGATCCTGAATTGGGTCTTGGGATTCACATATTCAATTATGAGTGTTACAATAAATGGAACAAGAAAATAATACAGGGATAGATATTTTATTTTCTACGAATTTAAACTCATGGTGCATTTTTCTTCCTACTCATATACATTATAATGGTGTTAAAAATTTATATTATGGTACCTTAAATTATTTTTTGGATCTGGTATTATTTTATACCAAATTATTTTTGACCAAAATTAGTTATTTATGTTAAATATAATTATTTATGTTATCTACCTAAATATTGATCTCAAATTGTATGTTATTCACATATAGGGAAGACATAATTTCTTTTATTTCTATGAAAACACCATTCTAGTGACTTCCTACCATTATTTTGATTTGATTGTAATTCATGTGACAAATTGAGAATGTGTAGGTGATATCAACGCCAAGAATATGAAGGTATTCTACCCATTGTTTCTGTCTGATATTTTAGTCCTATTGAGAAATGATATAACTTATACTCTTATGATCAGAGAATACTATGAACTTAACCCCAAAATGATAGTGCTAGCAACATTTAAGCGCTTACATAACTACAAAAATCTCTAAATCATGAGTGGGGTAATTCTTATCATGCGGTTGGAGCTGAAGAGAGGCGTTAGTCACCAAATTTTCATCATGTATATGCACGCATCCCAAACCAGCACCTGTAGCATTGAAAAACACTATGTACCCCTTATTGGGCTCAAGTAAGATCATAATAGGAGTTGATTTTAGAATCCATTTTAGATCATCAAAAGAAGACTAACACTTCACATCCCATGAGAATTTAACCAATTTTCTGGTAATAGTAGTCAAAGGTGATTCCATCTTAGATAAATCCTTGAAAAACTATTGGTTGTATCCAATAATACCATAGAAGATTCACATCTTAAAGAAATAAAATGTTTGCTTCCCTGAAAATACTGTTGGACCACGGAACACCCTGAGAGGGGTGGGGTGAATCAGAGTGTCTATTTTTTCTTTTAGACTGATTTATCTTGTTCCCATATTGGTAGAAACCTGTTAAACCTATCCAAATAAAATGATTCGAAAATCAAAAATCACATGAAAAGAAACGACACAAAAATTTAACTTGGTTCACCACTATGGTCTACATCCAAGGATCATACACCGAGAGTGTGTCGGTCATACCAAAAACACTAATCTCCAAAAGTTGTGGAATACATGTGTTTAGAACAGTCTCTATGTTCTAGGTGCACTACCTTTATAAGGTTTTAGGGATTTTACACTACGTCCCTTAGATCACTTTCGCTGACTCCCCCTTTCTCATTGCACTTGAAGAATATTCACTCAGTTTATTGACTTGAAGGCCGCTTCAATTGTTTAGCATTAAATCTTGCACCCTCAACTGTAAATGGATCCTCTGTTGAAGTCCCTTAATCACAAAAAAATCTAATTTATTTTCCCTTATACTTCTATGTTATGGAAATTAATTTCACAAACTAATTTGGCCAATTTTTAGGCTTCCTTGGGTGTTCTGCGTACTCCTACTATTTCCGCATACCACGACGATTTTCGCATAACGTCCCGCTTCTCCGCGTACCATACATATCCTCCATGATTGGAACTACAAAATGTTTCTCAAAACTCAACATACTCCTCCACACCCCCACATACATTCCTTCTCTGCGTACTGCCTTGCTGTGTCATGTACTAGAAGAGCTTCCAAGGTGAACCACACAATCTTCTCCGGACTGTTTTCCTTAGGTGGATGAGTCTCTCTGCGTACCGTCTTCTCCTCTACGAACCACTTCGGACTTCTCCAGATTTCATCATTATATTATAATGTACAATACCCTTTCTAAACAAATTTAATTATTGTTCTTTAAATAAACGTAAAACTCCACAAAAAATTGATAATCTGTTTTACCCAAATTTTCAATTTGGGGCACTCTTCACTTCATCTGCGTACGGTTAGACTCCACCATGTGCTGCTTCTATTTCGAAAACCATAGAAATCCCTCCAACCTTAATTATCCACGTACCACATTCCTTTACTGTGTACCATCTCTATAAACCATTTTTTATTTCACCTTTCAGCATTCTGCACACTGAATTCCTTCACTGCATACCATTGCTACAAACTATTTTCGGTTCTATGCACCACTCAGCGTATTGTTCCCACTACCTACACCACATACCATGCGCTTGAACCACGTAACAAATTATTGCACCGTGTACCTGCACTATGTACTACAAGCCTACACCATGTACTGTGTGCCTTCACTGCATACCGTGCGCCTTCATCACATAACATTGCAAAATTCCTGATTTTTAAGGCCCAAAAATTTGGAAAACACTAGGAAACTGTTCCACATTTAATACTAATTTCATCCCCAATCGTATAACCGCATTCCATGCAAACTAACTGGTCATTTATGTGCATATTTACAACAAACACAAACCAAAATCCATTATATTCATTGAACAACCTTGGTTCCAACAATCTCCCACTTTGGGTTTGTTGGAAATCTCTAGATAAAGTCACTGATATGCCAACCATGATCAAAACCCGATTCTTCAAGAAACAACTCATCCATCACTCTAAGTATAAATGAGAAATGCTCGGTGTAGAAACCTAATGTGCCAACCACAATCAAAACCTAATTATTCAAGAAACAAATCATCCATCAATCTAGATCTACTTGAGCAATTCATGGTGTAGAAAACAATAGAGAAGACATGAATTCAGTTCTCATTATATTATTTTCTCCACCATCATTTGAAATTGAATTTATTCATTCTACCCCTCTGTAAATAAACCCTAAGACCAGTAATTGAACATCGTAGAGCCTTAGAACATAATCCCCATGGATCGTATCTCCCCCATAATCATGCAACACTTCCACAAATAGATTAGCACAATTAAAACAACCGGGGAGAGGGGAAAATCATAACCTCATTATGAAATGGGAGGTGGATGAACACCAAGGTTCAACCAATGTTTCTAAAACACAGCTGCTGATAGTTTCTTGGTCATAATTTTAGCTACTCTCTCATCAGTTATCACATGGTCCATTTTTATCACGCCTTTTTCAACTTTTTCTTTGTTGATGTGATATATGATCTCAATATGTTTCGTACAAGAATGATGAAAATGATTATTTGTAACCTCAATTGTACTCTTGTTATCATAGTAAATCACCATTGGTTGTTTCTCCTCATCACTTATGTCAATCTGTTTTTTCTTCAACCAAAGTAACTAAGTGCACGTTTTAGTAGAAGATATGTATTTAGTTTCAGTAGTTTTAAGTGAAGTACTTTCCTGTTTCTTTCTTAATTATCCCACACATTTCATTCAAATATATAATGATACACCACTAGTACACCTTATTTCCACTACATCTCCATCCCAGTTAGCATAAAAAAATGATGATAGTTCACTGTCTCTTCTTGAAGAAAAGTATATCCCATTACTATGTGCGCCTTGAATATATCTCCTGAGTATTTTCACTGCCACCATATGTTCTTCCATCAGATTACTCTGAATGCAGGCCACAAGGCATGTTGAAAATATAATATCTGGACATGTCTCCATCAGGTATAGAAGGATTCCAATGATTCTTATGTACATTTTTGGATCCAAAGATGTCCCTTCCTCATAATTTCTGAGCTTTGATCCAACTGCAATCAGAGTTGACATTGGTTTGGAATCATGCATATTTACTTTCTTTAGTAGTTCTCCTGCATACTTTTCTTGAGAAATGAAAGTTTAATCCTTCTTATGAAGTAAATGCAAACCTAATAAGTATGTGAGTTCACCAATCATAGAAATTTCAAATTCTTATTTCATGTGATTGGAAAATTCATCCACTGATACATGTCTTTTTACACAAAAAATAATATCATCCTAGAATACCAATACCATGAACTGATTCTGTTGATAGTTCTTCACAAAGAGATTGTGATCCAATCCTCCTCTTTTAAACTGAATCTTTCTCAGATATGAGTCCAACTGAGAGTATCATGCCCTTGGTGACTATTTCAAGCCATAGAGAGCTATCTTTAATTTAGAAACTTTCAGTTTTTCATTTCCAATCAAGGACCCTAATGTTTTTTCAATATAAAATTATTTCTCTAAAACTCCATTTAAGAATGTCATCCTGAGAACAAATTGATACACTTCAAAACCTCTTTGGATTTCCATGGAAAGAAATTTCCTGATTGACTCCAGTCTCGCTACGGGAGCACATGTCTCCACAACACCAACACATTCGATTTGTGAATATCCCTTATAGACCAAGAATGCCTTGTTTCTGATCACATTTCCATGCTCATCAAATTTGTTCTTGAAAATTAACATTGTACCAATTACACTATGACCTTCAGGTATTTCGACAAGATCCCAAGTCTATTTTTTATCATTTTGATCTAACTCTTCTATCATTGATTTTAACCATGAATCATCCTTTGAAGCCTCTAAAAATGAGGATGGTTCTACAACTGATATAAATGAAGAATGCACATTATTTTTCATTATTTTTGTTTATGTAGGTGCATTTTGATCCCTGATAATGTTGGACTGATCAATATCTACTCTTCTATTTCTCCTTTGAGGTTCAACTGAATTCTCTCCAGCTATGGATTCCTATTTCGATTCTTCTTCTAAGTCAAAATCATGATGTGACTCCTAATAATTTTTCACACCTTCCCCTACCTCTATATTAACATTTTTCCTTGTTCACTTCCTTCCTCATCTTCTATCACATCAATATAAGAATTCCTTGAAGCATTCGTGTTTTTCTTTTCAATGATCATTACATCACTACTTTCTACAATTCTTCCCAAGAGATTATTGAAACATTTGTAGGATTTTATGTTCATTAAGTATCCATGAAATATTTCATCATCTTCATTGTCTCCATACTTACCTTGATACCATTCTTTGTTTCGAATAAATCATTTTCTTCTGAAAACATGAAAATATTTCCAATAGGGATTCATTCATGACACAATTAAATGGTTTTCTTGGTCTCACCCATATACAGCCCTGTATGATTTTGAATATAAACTAATGCTTGTAATGCCAATTTCAAGTTATGTTGAGGAATTAGACTATCGATCAGCATAGTTCTATCCATGTTGTTTTCCTATCAATTAATGTGCTCAACAATGCCATTTTGCTGTGGAGTTCTCATAGCAGCCACCACATGTTGTATCCCATGATTCTCTAGGTAATTTTCAAATACAATGGATGTGTATTCACCTCCATTTTCATACCAAAAGAATTTGATCTTCCATCCAGTATCATTCTCAGTGATTTGAAAATAGGTTTTCATGTAATAAAGAACTTGTCGCTTCCTATGTATAACGATCACACATGGAATTATACTATAATCATCTATGAAAAGAAAAAAGTACCTTCATATATGTGTTATAGAAACATTTATTAGTCCACAAACATCTGTATGGATGAGGTCAAGGAGATTTTATGCTCTTTTATTCTTTGGCCGATATGAACTATAGATCTGTTTCCCTCGCAGGCATGCATCATAGGTCTTTTCTCATTCACACTTTAGATTAGGGATATCCATGACTATCATCAATTTAGAAATATTTTCCTTGTATTGATGATATATGTGACCCAATATTTGATTCCATAAGTTTTTTTACTATTCAACTATTAAGTAGAAAATGTTCTCTTTTCTATTAACTTGATATAAGTTTCCATCTGTTATACTACATTTCATGAGAGAATTCCTGGATTTTCTCTTATAGTATATTCATTCTGATTGAATGTCACAATAAGACCCGAGTCACTAAGTTTACTCACACTAAGAAGATTATGACGCAAACCTTCCATATAAAGGACTTCTGTTTTCTTCACCTCTTCTTTAGCTAGCTCAGTACTTCCACAACCTTTTATCTTCAAAAAAACATCGTTACTGAGCCTCACTGTTCCATCTACCTTTTTCTTAACATTTTTTAATAGGTAAGAATTTCCCATAATGTGGTATGGAAATCCACTATCAGGAATCCTGGTGAATTATTTTGTAGCTTTGGGGGCTACTTATGCAAAATTGGACTTTTCCATTTTCTTTTTTATTTCCATGAGATATTAGATTGAGTGTAGGATGTTAATGGTACTTCAATTCTCTCTTCCATGTACACAGGTTTTTATATAAAAATTATATTTCCAGAGGAGAAAACCTGTTTGGAATAGAAACACCATTTTGTTGATGTGTATTGGATCCTCTTTGAGTATTGAATATATTTCTCCAGTAATACCTTTGACTGCAATACACAGCCTTATGAAAAAAGATAGAAAAGTGAAAAAAATATTCATAAAAATTATTTCTTCTATAAGAAGTAGGATATGAATATGTTCTCCTTTGTTAAACTCTCAACTCTTTCCCATTTATATAGCTCATTTCCTCCTCACAGTATGACATGGTATGTCCTAGATAGCCACAAAATTGACACTTTATAAAAGGAAATGTCATAACACTTTTATTTATCCTCATTCCTTCTTCTTTAGAAAAATAGTTTTACTGCCTATCATTTCTATAAAAACAAGGATAATCTGCAGTTCTCCGTTCAGTTTTATTTAAGGGTTTCTTTTTTAGAACTTCTGGTGGCTTTCCAACATGATCAAATTTCATCTATCATTCATTCTGGTTCACTTTATTTATATCATTTTATGTTTCAAAATCACGAACAATTCCACTATTTCCCATGAATGTGGGTCTTTTATCTTTCAAGACCTTTTCTACTCTATCAGAACAACTTTTTTCTCTCTCTTCCATCTCAACATCTAAGAACCTTCGAAATTATATTTTCTTCTTTTATTATTTTAAAATTTATTTACTTTGGAGTTTACTTCTCCGAGTAAAAAATTCTTATTAAAGTCCTTAAATGGTCTTGGAATTCTCCTCTTGTCTCTAGGTAAGGTCATTAATGACATTTCATTGTTATTCAATTTTGAGTTTTAGTTCCAAAAAATCATCAGTGCTTTCATGGATTGATTATTGAACATTCACCATTCTACCAGTCATTAAATTTCCACTTCTAGCAGATCAATATATTCTTATGATTCCTCCACCATTGATTTCCACTTATTAAAACTCTTAAATTTAATCTCAATATTAATAAAATAATCCTTAAGTTGCAATTTGGGATCTAAATTAGTAGTAAAATGATTATCTCCAGATTTATCTATCAACGGTTTTGAATTTTCAATGGTAGCCATCATGGAAGCATGGTTTCCAGTCTTAAATTCTGGTTCCTATTCCTCAAAGAATTCATTATCATCATCTTCCTCCTCATAAACAAAACTTTTATTCTTTACATTCATTTCATATTTGCAGTTTCCCTTTTTGAAGAATCTTTTATGAGGCTTCTCCATGTTTTCAACTTTGCTTCCTTCATCACAAAATTCTCTTGGGCATTGAGTGGAAATGTCCTGAAGTATTCCATAGTGAAAATAAGCCATTGGTAGCTTGCCTTAAAATTTTCTTATTCCCTTCTTGAGATTCTGGGAAATGGGAGAAATGGTTTTGTTTTCCACATCATATGTAGCACTACTATCTCCTAAAATAGTTATATTTTCTGTGTCTTTGAATTACATTTCTTAGCTCACACGAGTCTTAGCTTCTTCTGGTTTGATTCTCATTTCGTAACCTGATAGATTACTTAGAAAATCATCCACTGAGATTTTGGAGAGATATCTCTCCTCATGGGCTGACACATTTTCATTGTAAAGTGGTAGAAGTCTTCTCATGATTTTCTTAACTATGTCAATGTCTTTGATTTCTTCTCCTAGACCTTGGATTTCTCTTATAGCTTCAGTAATACGATTGATGGAGTCTCCATTCTCACCAGGGTTCATCTTTAGATCATAAAACCTATTGTGTATAACATGAAGTTTTGCATCATTCACTTTTCTATATCCTTCATAAATATTTTCTAGTTTATCCAACATTGACTTAGAATATGTGAAACTCATTACCATTAGATACATATGATCAGAAAGGGCTGCAGTGAGATAATTTTGTGCTCTTAGATCAACATCATGAAATTTCCTGTCTGTATATATCATCGATAGTATTGTAGGATCAGTTACTTGTATTCCTAGTGAAGTAGAAAATAAGACTTCCATTCCAAGAGATATTAAGTGATATCTCAACTTGTTTTACCATATTTTAAAATTAATTCCATAGAAGATGGTAAGTCCCCTAATGATGACTAGTTTCTCCATGAAAATAGAGGAAATACTCAACACCAGCAACTATTACCCTCTGATACCACTTGAAGGACTTCGAAACACTTTGAGAGGGGATGGGTGAATCAGGGTGTCAACCTTTTCTTTTGGACTAATAGATATTGTTCCCACATTGGTATAAACCTACTAAACCATTCTGAAGAGAATTTTCCTAAAATCAAAAATCACATGAAAAACAATGAAACATCAATTTTACATAATTCACAACCAAAGGCCACTTCCAAGGAGAATACTCCGACAGTGTGTCGTTCATACAAAAACACTAATCTTCACAAGTTATGGATTACAAATGTTTCACATAGTCACTCTGTGCTAGGTGCACTACCTTTACAAGGTTTTAGGTATAACACACTATATCCCTCTGATCACTTCCACTGACTCCCCCTTACTCACCACACTGGAAGAATCTTCACTCAGTTTATAGACTTGTAGGTCACTTAAATTGTTTAACATTAAATCATGCATCCTCAACTGTAAATGGATGCTCTGTTGAAGTTGTGTAATCACCCACCTATCTAATTTATTTTCCCTTATACTGATATGTTATGGAAATTAATTTTGCAAACTGATTTGGCCAATTTTCAGGATTCATTGGGTGTTATACGTACTGCTGCTATTTCCACATACCACTGCTATTTTTGTGTATCGTCCAACTCCTCCGTGTACCATTCAGATCATCCACGAACTATACTGCTCCACATTTCTTCCTACTCCTTGTACTACTCCACACCCCCACATACATTCCTGCTCCGCGTACTTCCTTACTTCGCGGCGTACTATAAGAGTTTCCAGCGCGAACCACACACTCTTCCACAGACTGTTTTCCTTATGTGGATGAGTCTCTCTACATACCATCTTCTCTTCCACAAACCACTTTGGACATCTCCATATTTCTTCCCAAAATTCTAATATCCAATATCCTCTCTTAAAAAATATGATTATTGTTCCTTAAATATGAAAAAAACTCTAAAAAAATCACTAATCTATTTTACGTAAATTTTCAATGTGGGAAAATCTTCAGTCCATTTGTGTACAGTTAGCCTCCACTGTGTACCGCTCCTGTTTCAAATACCGCAACAATCCCGCAAACCTATATTTTCCGTGTAATGCATTCCTTTACCATATACCATAACTACAAACCAATTTTTGTTTCAACCTTCATCATTACACGCACTGAATTCCTTCACTGTGTACCATTGTTGCGAACTATTTTCGGTTTCAACCACCAATCTGCATACTGTTCCCACTGCCTGCACCGCATACCGCACACCTGCACGACGTATCGGGTGCCTTCACCATGTACCGTGGGCCTCCACCATGTACTGAACGCTTGTACCACAGACTGCGTGCCTACAACACGGACCGTGCGCCTACACCGCAGACCGCAGACCGCGCACCTGCACCTCGTACCACATGCCTTTACTGTGTACTGCACACCTTCACCGCGTACCATTTCCAAACTCCTGATTTTTGAGGCCCAAAATTTTTGAAAACACTGGGAAACTAAGCCACCTTTAATACTGCTTTTAGCCCCAATCATATGACCACTTTCCTTGAAAACTCCCTAGTCATATGTGTGCAGATTGACAAAAAATACAAACCAAAATCCATTATTTTCAATGAACAACCTTGGTTTCAACAAAAACAACCTTTACCTACTTCGTATTAACAGATAATCCATGCTTAGAAATTTTGTTCCCCAAGAACATCCCGTATTTAATCTAGAAATCAAAATTAAAAACCATTCTATTTAAACAATGACTTCTAAAAATTAGCAGAACCAAACTTAGATAGTGCTCGTTCTCATGTTTAGACTTTGAATAAACAACAATATCATCCACGAACCCTACCAAAAAAATGTTATGATATTTATGGAATATATGATTCATCAAGCCCATTAAACTACATGATCATTAGTCAGACCAAAAGGCATCACAAGATATTCCTAGTGTCTATCGCTTCTCCTAAAATCTATTTTTGATATATCAGACTCCCGAACTCTAACCTGATGATAACCTGACCAATGATCAATCTTGGAAAAACAATTTCCCCCTTTAACCGATTAAAAAAATCATCCATGTGAGGAAAATGATATTTGTTCTTAACCGCTACCTGGTTCAACTTCTGATTTTCCACACACAACCAAAGTGAACAATATGATTTCTTGGCAAAGAGCACTGGAACTATCCAAGGTGAAATACTAGGGAGTATGAATTCATTTTTTAATAGGTCATCTAACTAAATATTTACCTCCATCAGCTCTAATGGTTCCATACGATAAGAAGGAATCAATATTGGCTGTGTACCTAGAACTTGATCAATAGTAAACTCTACATCTCTCTCTAGAGGAAGAATAGAGAAATCTCTTGGAAAAAATATAGGAGAATCTTAAATAATAATTGGAAGATAATCAATAAAAGAAATTTCATTGGTATCAAATGCAACAAAAAAAAACTCCTAAGCTCTGGACTGGAAGGTCCTGCACGACCAGACCTTGTGTCCCAATCCCCCATAAAATATATGAGAGATATCATCATTAATATGAAATGAGACACACCAATGATAACAATCAACCTCATCTCAATGAGAAAAAATCTAATCCATACTGATGATGACATCAAATATATCCATATCAAGAATGATAAAATCCCAGACCAACTCTGTATCAGCTATCGTTAATAAAAATGGACACTGAAACCACTTCTATTTATTCTTTTCAAGTGGAGTCTCTAACTCCGTTGTAAAGGACATAAGTTCCATTGGAAGTTTAATCATATTAACAAAGACTGCATATATGAATGAGTGGGAGGAACTAGTATCAAATAAAGAAATTTATACTGATGATGCAATAAGGAGTGTACCTCTAACTATTTTCTGACCTTCATTGACTTCTATAGGACAAATTTCTATTAAGTGTATGTTCTCCACTCCTGTGTCCCGTTTTTAGAGCCCTGTAGTATTTGAAGCTTCTGAGTTCTCTATAGAAGCCTTTGGAGATGATGAACCCTGACTATAATGAGGTGCATTCACATCCTAATAGATGCACTATAAGTGGACAATCCGTCCACATATTTTTCATGTATTTATTATCATAAGACAAGAACGCCTTGTGTGTATGGCCTTTCCACACTAATATAAAGTCAAAAGAACATTTCTAGCTACAACATACATTGTAGAGGAGGATCACTACTGAGACCCACCTCCACCACTTTTGCGATGATCCAGCCACATCCTCTTCTTCCCATGCTCTCCACTAAAGCTGTCACTAGATGGAAGAGAAGAGGTGGTGAAGCTAACATTTACTTCCAAATTCATCACTTCCATTATAGCTTTATCCACTATCTCTATATAGGTATAAATATTAATCATAAACATTTGAGATACGATATCCTGTCACAAAACCTACAAGTACTTTTATGCCTTTTGTTGTTCTTTCTTCACTACTTCTGGAGAAAAAATGGACAAGATAAGAAAATAATTTTCTTTATGAAAACACAAAACACTCTCTCTATTGTAATGATAAGAACACTAGAGAGTTTTCCAGTGTAAAGGACTCTTGAAAAAACTATTAAAAAAATAGGGTTTTGAAACCCTTCCAATCCAAGTCCACGTGTCTGTCTTCCGGGACCATAGAATCCCACCATCACTTTCTGGGCCCCTCATGATTGAATGCATCATACATTACCCAAATGTTACCAAGTGTCTTAAAAAATTTGAATATTTGATTGATCCTATCCAACCAGTCCTCCACCTCTTGCGGTTCAATCCTTACTTTAAAGGATGACAGCTTCTCATGCAAGACTTCCCATGATCGAGCTCTCTCTCCTCTAGCTTATGGATACAACTCAAAAAATAAATTCTATAATCTTGTTACATCTTGATCAGTATATCGAACTACCCGTACTATAGTATCGAAGATATTTTTACTTGTAGGTGGATTCCATTGAAGAGAATCAGCTGTACCTTTCTAACAAACTTTTGAAAGACATTTGAGAGGCATACTACTGCACACCGGAAGATAAGAATAATCCATAAATAGAACGAATATATGTTCATACTTGAATCCCAATAAGAAGAAACTAATATTTTAAAACAAAAACCCAAAAATGGAGGCACACATCCCAACCTCCCATGGCTAATTGAGTCTCTCCACGATAAGAGCTAGTAATGAAATTATCACAACATACCTCTCAAGTCTCAAAAATCCTATCTCTTGTCTAATAGATGTACCAAGACAAAGAATATTGAGGACAAACAACCCACTAGTACCAAATTGTAATGAAATGAACAGGGTTACCCTCAATCGCAGCACCCGACCAGATCTGTTACATGCCTGAAGGGCATTAATGATCCTAAAGGTATGATGATAAGCACCAGGTCATCGACCAATTAAGAAAAGGGAATGATTTCTACTAACCTGAATAACCGCTTGGAATAAATAAATAAATATATATATAAACCAAGAAACAAACAACATAAGAATAATTTATATATTTGACATAACAGTGAGAAATACATTGGAAACAAATAACATGAAAGTATTAAAAAACTCCAAAGGAGAAGTCCAAATGGAAAGGAAAAAATCCAACAGCTACACTAAGTGATGAAATAGAAAAAACTCCCACCATCTCACCACTAGCTATCTCACTCACCTGATACGAAACCTCCCTCCCTTAATATGATTTCTTTCCTTTACATACAATAGAAGACATACAAAGGTTTACACACAACTAAATTGGTGTGTAGTGTGTGAGCTGATAGGAACAGTAGGATCCCACCCTGGTCTCCCATAACAAGTCACTGTATAAAAATTCCTCTATGATTATTTACAATAAAACATTGCATGATAAATAGTTATGTTGTTTTAGAGAAAACATGGTAAAAATTTCCCTTTTTTCCATCATAAAAAAACCAATAACAACATGC
The DNA here is from genome assembly GCA_963277665.1 of Viscum album. Classification (NCBI taxonomy): domain Eukaryota; kingdom Viridiplantae; phylum Streptophyta; class Magnoliopsida; order Santalales; family Viscaceae; genus Viscum; species Viscum album. Next base: position 642,278,336 of record OY728161.1, read on the forward strand.
ATATCAAGGATAAATCAAGAATCTAGGAAATAAAAATTAGAAGTATAAGAATATTTATTAGAACCAAGGATCACTATAGGCCAAACTGTTAGATTTCTTGTACCATAATAAATAAAGTACACAATATAGTTCCTTGAACACATGCCAAAGAAGTAGAAGAATACCGCATGAGTAACCCCCCGACAATGTCAATATATATCCCCTATAACTAAAAGACCAGGAGATAGTGGAAATCCTTATGAGAAAACCTCCTGATAATCCCAAAACATGGACGATGTCCTTAAGCCAAACATTCCACATAAGTCCCCAAGGTAACCCATTTGATCATTTCCACAAATCAATTTCATTGTTTCAAAATTACCAATTTCTATTTCATTTATTAATGCCTAGGAAAACCATTTCTCTTTAAAAAATCCTTTTGAATACACATAAAGAGTCATGAAAAGTTGATAAATCAATTTATACAGAAATTGAAATCATTATTATTATAATAGGCTAGAGATAGAACCACCCACCTCAAAGTTGGGGTTGCAGATTCCCATAATGTGATCCACCATAAATGAAGTCCAAAAACACTAGTGGAGACCCTAGAACCAAGTACATACACCATAAGTCTAATTTAATTAGAAAAGAAAAGGGTTAGAAGAGAATAGGAAACCACATACCTCAAGAACGAAAGCTCACCACACAACAAAAAACATAGAACAACCTCTAGAACGAGATCACACAATAGATCTTAGAAGAAGACAAGATAAAACACCAACCTAGATCAATAGATATAATAATTAAACCTAAGGGCGCTACCATGATCAATAGCAATGAGGAAACAGAAAGGTTACTCACTTGAAGAGATTCACTTTAATCACATTATAGATAGAGTGCCTATCGAATCTATCTAAAAGGAGGGGAGTCTCTAAAAAATGGTTGGGTGTATCCTTGGATCGATAGAAATGAAGATACAAATAGAGAACCAAACCAAAAATACTTCATGAATATTTTAAAAACTGTATCTGGGATATTTCATGATGTGTAATGCAGTTACGTGCCGTAAATCCATGGTGTACAAGTACGCTGAAAAATATATCACCTTAGATTAAAACCCCATTATTTAAATGATTCAGCATGTGAAACCACCATTAAAAATGTGTAACCTTCCACAACATGAATCCCCTTACATGGCTTGGACCCAGCAATCGGTACACGTCATGTATTCTAGTTACATAGGGTGTAATCCTCCTTTAGCCTATAAAAAATGGCTGTTAAGGCAGAAAGTCCAATAATGCTCTAAATTCACTATTATAGGTATCATACAAATCCAAAGGATGGGAGAACCATGATTAAGTTAAGAGAGTACATAATAAAATGGTAATGATATGTTTCACAACTTCTAGTTTATAACAATCACCTAAAATAATAATATTTTAATAGTATATCTCAGTTCTTTTAAATATGGTGTTTCACATAACACAAGCTATTGAAAAAATAAAATCTATTTATATTAAAATATATTCTAAACTTTCAGGGTGTTACATTGTTCCCCATTTAAATGAATTATTTTCTTAAAATTACATTTTGGTCGTCATAGGTCTAACCGTTGTTGAAAACGAACTTCATAAAAAAGGTTAAATAAAACATACTCTTATTAAGAGAGAAATTTAAGTGTGGAGGTCATATAGTATAAAACAAAAGTAGATTTATACATAGTAAAAAATTATTACTAAGTGAAAAATAACATTGAGTAAAAACATAAATAATTATAGAGAGTGATAGAGATCATTGATCCCATGAAGTTGATTGATCAACCAAAAAACCATAAATAAATGATGGAAATGAAGGTAATAAGATAAAATTTTCATTTTACGAGTCTCTTCTTATATTTGAGGGATTATTTTACAATCATGATAGAGAAGACCATAAAATATACTTAATAAATTTTTAGTTATAAGTACAATTTATTCTTTATTTTTTCAACAATTAACTTAAAATTCATTTATTACTCTAAGAAATGAATATCTCAGATGAGTTTTTATGTATGAAATATTAAAATTAACTTTTAAAATATCATAACATCTAAAAAAAATTGAAAAGTAATTCATCCTATAATTAGATATTTTCCAAAAAACCTAAATGGTTATAACATGATATCCCAAAATAAATTAATATCTAAACCTAAACAATAAAACTAAATTATAACTTAGTCCATTTAATAAATATTTAACCTTAACACTCTTCCAAAATATTTCGAACCAAATCTGACATAAAAAAATTAGATAGAAGGTTACCAAATTCCCAAAGTCATCATACCAATTGATTCCCCAAAAAAAGTAGCTCTTAATGTTACATACCAAATATGTGAGTACCTTAATCTTTATAAAACATTAATTTAAACATTAATGATTTCAAAAATAATATATTAGGTTATCTAATATATTCTATAAATCCAAATATGTTGTAAAATGTAGCAAATATAACATAAAGCATCAAATCAATAACGAATTTCTAGATCACAAATACTATCCCATTAACATTACTTTAACATTATTATCTCAACATCAGGCATAAATTAAGGGATATCTTCCCTTATTCATATATTTTCCAAAAAAATATACTTTATACTGAATCAGTTTTTTGGACATCACTACTGTTGAAAATATGATTTGAAACCATTACAGAAAACTATTTTACTTTAATACTTATACGTATAATGATTATTATATGAGAATATCATTGATAAAATACTTATACAATATAGATGTTGAATAAAATCACATGAAATTTAATTGTTCCTCTTCTATTGTAGTAATAAAATAAGCTTTATCTTGATCCATTAGCGTATTTTGAGATATATTTCCTTGATTCTTGGGCAATTCTTTTGCGTAGTGCCTGATATCCTTACAGTTTAAACACTAAACATTAGAAATTTATTTCTCACCCTTTCATTTACTTGAATTATTCTCATTCTATCCACACTTGAAGAAAAATATCATTCCCTTTAAGAAATTACCATGGAGTTTCTTTACACAATGGTCACATATGGAAAAAATACTTACCTTCCTTCTTCCACTTGTCATATTTTTCTCTACCATCCCTTTTTCTATTTATTACCTTCTAAATAACAAGTCCTAGGGAATTCATTCTCTATATTGATAGCACATGATACCATCTCCTCATATCGTGGGAATGTTTTACAGACCAGTGACCTTTAAATAGCTATTTTAATCACATTAAAGAAATAGTCAAACTTTATCTTTAGATAATGTTCATAGTCTGCATCATGACTCACTAACCTTGTAATTTGGAATTCATACATAGAAATGTTTTCATATTCATTTTTTCTGGGAATAATGAATTTTCTCTAGATGTATACTCATTTTTCTTGGGGAAATATTTTTCCATGAAGAGTGCCTTAAAATCCTCACACACCATGTTTTATATTTCTTCTTCATCCTCAATATTTTGAATCAATGAACACCATTGATCTGTACCAATGAGAGATGATAAAATTCCATGAAAACCATCTCCCTTTAATTAATTCTGAATGAGAGAAGTATCATCTCTAAGGAAGTCATCTATTGTTCATGTACAAATGTATTCATAGTTCGATTTAATTATGGAGGATTATAACAAAACAACCAGTGTATCATTATTTCACCACATTGTGGATTGGTATTATTCTTCACATGGGATAGATTATTCATCATAACCTAAGTCATCTTCTCTAAAATAGTTATAATATTTTTAGTTATAGAAGCTTCTCCAACTCTAGCTTCATTTTCTTTATTAGACGGGGAATCCCTATATAGATTTTGTGCATTGATGGGAATTTATTTACTTTCACTAGGATACATTTCAAAATAATGTAATACATTAGATTAAAACATGAAATTATGAAACATAATATACTTTCTCATAACTAGTTAAACACATAAAATAAATTGTAAAATTTATGCATTGCTTATCTCATAACCATAAACACGGGTTCCTAGGGAAAGTTTTCAAATCATAAAAATATTTTCAAATCCTTTATAATGTTTTTTAATGATAATGTGAATTATCTCAATAATATAGTATGAATGTTTCAATATAGGTGTAGAGTAGGGCCCATTTTCATGAATTAGGTGGTAATTGAGTCAATTAATAATGCTCCCTTTTCAGAGTTATTACCCCTAGTTACAACTGTGCTAGAACCACATCTACATTTAGTATCCAGGTAAGGATTAATTTCAAGAAAAAACTAATAATATATTATACACAAAATCTTTAGTAAGTTCTTCTATATTTATCCTAATAGTAAATCATAGGGTTTTGATATCTAATATATTCTTTCCTAAATATAGTTTTCAAGGTTTATAATAAAATTATTCTTGTACCATTTATAAATACCCTGACCCTAGTAGGCTAATGTAATTGGTTACATTACTATATAGGAACTAGATACAAGGAATCATATCCCAAAGTCCAGAATCATTTATTAGTCTTGTTAAATTAGAGACATAATTGAATTAAAAATTACAAGTGAAAAATAAAAATTAAACATTATATTTTTATTAAGAACACCATTATTACCTTTAGTATATCCCTAAATATCAATCATAAAACACATAATGGAATAATGGTGAATATAAACATAAGAAAGTGATGAGCTATAATGTGTAATAAGGGTATAGATTTAAAGGAATATATCATGAATAATTAGGGAATAATCAATATGGAAAGTTAAAGAAATGAAACAAATTCCATTTAATCAATAACTTTAATAAAAAGAATGATATGGAAAGAATAAATAATGATCAAATAATTGCATATGAATAATCTTATGATATTGAAAATTATAGGTTGATATTATAACTAATCGAATAATCACATGGATTTCAATAACTAATCTCATAATAATGGAATTCAATATTTCAAACTTCATAACCATAAAATCAAAGCCTCGTTCCCAGACATCTTACATTAATGGGTAATGCCTCAGTAAAATACCCCAACTAATTTATCTAATGAGACCAACTGATGCATTGAGGGGATATAATTGGACTTTCCCATAACTCACAATGTTCAATGTATTCCTCATGTGAAAGGGTAAAAACATAATCATGTTAAAATTCATATTTAAAAACAATCATATAAAATATAAATAACTTCTCCAATTAAAAAACATATTCCTAAACCATCTAGATTAATATTGAGAATAGTATCAAAATAATATATCCCCAGTCAAATTGATCATAAAATATTTTGAAAAATAATAAGTATGATATCATTACAAGATATTACTAATGGATACTATGTAAAATTTGTTTTTCTGTCATTGATAAATAGAAATACAATAAAAATTCAATTAAAATCACATTCGAGGAAATCATCCTTTTAATTATGAAAAAAACATTAAAAAAAATAATAATTTTGAGAATATATAAAATATTATTTGAAAATAACATCTTGAACTTGTAAATTAATCTTTATAATAATGATATAAGGCAATTTTATACATACTGTATATGTTAATAACATTCTTTTCATACTGTTGTAAAAAGTTAAAAAGAACCTCATTCAGAAAATAACAAGATGATTCCATTAAAAATTTTATTTAAAAAGTTAAATATGCATAAAAATAAATTAGATAAATTATTTTTATAATTTAAAAAACAATTTTGGAAATATTTTTTTAAAACATGGATATGGGATAAAAATAATGTTCAACTGAATACACAAATAAAGTTGGATTTTCTTAAAAAACATTTCTCAATCATTTTTAGTATGAAATTGAAAAAATGGAACTATTACATGAAAATTTCATGAATAACTATATTATAATAAAATATATTTTTAAAATAAAATTATCTAGAAATTCCCTCAAGGGAGACTTAAACATAACAATCCCAAATAATGATGAGATACTGAAATAAATTCTTATCTTTGTGGAGATTTTTTGATCAAAACACCATTAAATGAAATAAAATTAAATAACACATTAAATTTCATGAAGATAAAAATATTAGTCATTTGAAATATCAAAGTTCATTTATTTACAACACACAAAATAAATAAGTGGTGAATATGGCATATGTCTCAAGGAAGTAAAAGTGTGGTGAGAAACCCTTACCTTAGGTCTGATTTCCTTTGAACATATTTGATCCTCCTATATATTAAATATAAAATTATTATACATATGTTACAGAACCATAATCATATAAATCATCCATACATTATTTACTTATAACATATCATTTCCCTTTTATCAACAATTCCTTGTTAAAATCACATTTTGGGTATTAACTCCATCATTTTTCGTGTATGTTTTGGTTTTGAATTTTTAGTCCTTTTACTTTAATCATGGTTTAATCATCTAAATAATGTAAAACATGATAAAAATATAATATGTTTTAATGATATCTTTTTATTGTATTCCATAAAAGTTATAGATATAAAATAAATTAAATCATTCGTGGAGACAATATTCCGTTAGTACACATGAACGTTGCTTCCATTTTCATGAAGGATTGAAAAAATAATGGTAAATAATATATTTAGTTTATGTAGTAAGTATGATTTAATATATATCACTTTTATTAATTAAATTTATCCTTATTAGGATACATGAAATAATAAAATAAAAACATTTCACACCACTTTGGGGAGGTGGTAGTCCACATGAATGCACATGTGACATTATCATTTTACAATAGATTTGACGGTAAGGCAGTATGTGTGATATTATAAATCCAGGATTATATTAATATAATTAATATAATATAATTTTATTAAATAAATTAATATATTCATTTGTGGAGGGTAGTTATGGGAAACATATGACTTCAGTTCTTGAGGCGGTAGTCCGCCGTACAAACGAGCGATCACTTTTCATCCCATTTGATAGCAGATGAAATAGATAAAAAATAAAATCTTAGTATTAAAAATATACTAGTATTTCTATATTGTAATTGTTAATATATAATTGATGGTGATAAAAGAAGAAGTAAAATCAAGGAACTTAGTGAAGACAATTACCTTCACTAAGAAGAACATCCTTTTGTGTTCTTATTAAAGACCGAAGGTTTTGTCTTTTGGGAAAACCAACACCTAAAAAATGCGGATAAGGATGTTGGGGAGTTATTTTTTCTGGGGTTTTTTGAGATATATTGTTTTATAGGGGTTAATGAGTGAGTGTAAAGGTTCCCTTTTATATGTTGTAGTGGGATATATTCTTGGAAATACCTTGGAAACTTCTTAAAAGAATAGAAAATTATATAGCCATTCCCAAATTGTTTTTTTAAATGACCATATTTTTGATATTGCAAAAATTTAAGGTTTTAATATGTTCATAAAACAAGATTTTAGAAAGCTTAACTGACAAACTAACCCATATCTTTAGGATTAACCCCCAATAAACCCATTTTAACCTTAATATGGGTAATTAATTTTTAATATTTTTACAATTCATTATGATAAAAAATTAAGTTGAATATATTATAAAATATTAATTATTATTATTAAAAATTTGAAATCCATTTTATCAAATTTATATCATATAATTAGAAGAAGTTAATTTAATGTTAAACCCATAAATTTGAAAAAAATAGTTTTCCTAATGGAGAAGTTTTTAAAACAATAAAAAATTTTCATATAAAAAACTTATTATAATTTAAAGGAAATAAATTATCTTAATTAGAATATAATTAAACTAATTTTACTATTAAAACCATTTAAAACATAATTTATCTTGTTAATTATTTAAATGAAAAGATAATTTTCATTAAAAAAGTCATTATTTTTCAATGTTCATCCAAAAATTAATATTTTCAAAAAATTATAAAAAATTTACTCCAACATAATTTCTAAATTTTTATTTTTAAAATAATTTAATTTTTCCAACTAAATTTTCTATAAATTTTAAAAATTAATTTTAAAATTAGTGTGAAAAATGTGCCGAAACCATGTTTTAGAAAAAAAATAATGTTATAAGAATAATACTAGATTTATTATATAAAATTAAAAGAAATAAATATGATATGAATGATGAAACAATTTATTTACTATATAATATATAAAATTCATTAAAATCATTCCCCAATAATCAAATTTTAATTTATTAAAATAAAAACACATTGCGCGTATAAAAATAGTTTCTTATAAAAATATTTCTTTTACTTTCAGATGATTTTTCTTTTCCATTATAATAAACTGATAACCAATGAATTTATTTTATATATTCATAAACCATATACATTTCATAATTAATTAGTGTTATTTATAGCTTATTATTTATTGTATAGGTTATAATGGACATATTATATAGTAATATTTTTATAGTACATTGTAGTTCATTTAAACTTAGTGTTGTGCGTAACACAAGATATTGAATAATTAAAATTTATTTTAATAAGAATATATTCTAAAAAATGGGAGTTGCATATAATGTGATAACTAGGACACCACTAACTTTTAGCAATACCCGCTTCATCCTAATTTCCAAAGGAATCCTCTCTCAAAACATTATATGAAAATCATAACATGGATCATGCTCGATCCCTCAAAACACAACCTAATTTCTCATACTCAACCCATCCATTCTCACTCTAGGTAGGTCACATCAAAAATAAAAACACACCATATCCATCAAGGTAGACATAGGAACCAATAATTATCTATCAAGAAACAAGAAACAACACAAATAAAATTCTCCAACAAGAAATGTGAATCATTCCTCAAACCCCTCACCACTTTACCCACCTTTATCGCCACAACCATGCACAAACATTATCGTATAGGCGACATTACCCACAAATACAACCCTTTTATTACTTATTGAATAAAGGTGGTATTTTTGGCATTAATAATATATACCATATCAATTCCCCTTTAAGGGGATAAACCCAGAAATACAGACCTACTTGGTCACTGTGATACTAAAAGAAGAATTTTCACAAGGATACACTCACACACTGACATGCACATCGAGGCAAAAAAAATCATGAAGAAGCTATAGAATGGTAATTACTTCAAACCTCAAGCATATTGGAGAATACATTTCCAGATGAACCTCTTAATTTAATTTCAAACACTTAAAATCACAAAAATCAGACCCCAACAACAGCATTAAGGTTTTTAACAAGGGAAAAAATAGGGAAAAAAGAAGACATATAGGGATAGTATGGGATTATATAAAACAAAAATATATCCTCCATGATTATTTGTACTTAAATCTATCAATGAATGCATATGAAGGTGTTCAAAATTTAAAAAGGGATATCTTAATGGAGATAAGGTCGATCAAGGTTTAAAAGAAAAGACGACCAAGGAAAGTGAGGGGTTTTAGGTTAAATTTACATGGATTTCCCTAAAAAAATGCACAATAGAATGGTCATGAATTATATAAGTTTCATGAAATGACCTGTTGTAGACAGAGAACCTCCCCTTATTTCAGAATATTTAAGGCCTGAAACCAAAGGGTCACACCATGATCACAAGATGAATGTTGAATTATAGATTCAAACATGGTCAAGTTCCCCAAAACTCACTCTCAAGCCATCCAATGGACCCAAAAAGATGAAACCATAAATATAAATTAGGATATATAAACCTTAAAATAAATTCATCTTGGAATTCTATGCTCATTAAAAAATACCCCTATAAGGACATGTCATCTCTTAGAGGAAAATATTGGGGTTATGGCTAAAAATCCCCAACCACTATAAATTTTTATTTGACTATATCCTTTAGTTATGATTTTGGGTTTTCCTATGATTCCATAACACTTGAATGAGAGGTATTGTGTTCCAATGAATGAAATTATCAATCCACTCGACAATCCATGTTGGGATCTCCTAAAATTAAGCCTCTTCCTCCAACTTGACCAGGTCATCATCAATCATGTGCACATCAACCAGATCATACTTCTAGAGTTGTGACACATAAAAAAGAGAATCATTTACATGATATTACAAAGTAAGAGAAAATCGACAGGACACCATCCCATTCCATTCCAAAACCTTGAACATAAAAATGAATCATAGTGTGATCTTTCCATTCATCACCAACCACTGATGCCCCAACTAAGGTGATACCCACAAAACGCATGGTCTCCCACGATGCACTACAAGGGTCACCACCTCCAGTCGATATAAGAATTATTCATACTCTCAGGGTTAACTAAAATATATAGATCAAGGTTAGATTATTTTTGGTTTTGGTCCCCAAGATTGGTTCGATCACCAGTAACTCACTCGCCTATAACTATCACAATGAAAATTGACATGACTTAAAATAAAGTGATTTAAAGTTTAAGATCTGGATTGAGGCATGATATCAATTATTTTTATAAAATATGATAAGTCTAGATGGGAATCGGGTTTCTTACCAAAATAAATCATGAAAACCATTAAAATATCCTCTAATATAAAAACCAACCTCTCTAATTTTACATTTGTATTTAGGTTATTTTTCTTATTATTAGTTTTCTAACACCCATTGGATTTAAACATGATTTGTTAGAATAATGATGTGAAACGTACATCTTGATTCAAAACTATAATAATAGTAATAATGTGAAACCACATTAATAATTTCCAACACACATAACATTCCTCACTAATACATTGAATAAGGTTAAAAAATTGTAATGAAATTAAAAACCTTTTTCAACTAGTTATCTACCACAACAAACACATCACAAACTCTTGGGGTCTGTGGTAGTTCTGTGATAATGTCTATGGTTACCTCATCCAACTTCTATATTAGTATTCAAAGTAGTTAAAGTAAACCACCATGTTATTGGTACATCAAATTTGTCTACTAACTGGTAAGGAATCAAGCAATATAACCCACAATATCCTTCTATATACATAGCCACCATAAAGACTACTCGATATCCTGCTACATCTTAGAAAAACATGGATATGATACCCATCATGTTTTAATATAGCCAATAATTATCTCTTCCCCAATCTAAGTTGGGGGAAAATATTACAAGATATATATAACATTTCATATATGTGATTAGTCCAACCCAGGACATGATCACCCTCCTTGAGATATTATAAAATAAAAAATCAATCAGAATAAGAAATATGGATAGATTTTTATCTATCCAATAAAAAATTCAAGTCAGTTAATTGAACAAAAACCACTAAATCTCGTTCCTATAACATATCCATCTTATAGCGTAACACCCCAAGCTTCCACGATATGCTTCTCTTTGAATAATACAGTAGCGTGTATTGTACGCAACTTCAATTTCTAACACCCCATAACCAATCAAACTAGCCGTTATTAATAGTAATACCCTATTTTTGAAATTTTATATATTTTATTTTTTAAAATGAACTTCATTTTTGGTTTCAAAATTTTGAAATTAGCCTAGGGTGATTTTTTGGTATTTTTCAAAAAACATTCAATTTTTGATGAATAGTGAAAAACACTGAGTTATAGTTCAAAACCAAATTTTTATTTAAATAACTATTTATTTTATTTAAATTTATTTTAGTTAAAAATAGATAAATAATAACTATTGAATTTCAATTTAATTCATTAGAGTCAGTTTATAACAATTTTAGATATATAAAAATTTTATTGAACTATTCATCGTGTTTTACCCACCTCCTAGTATAATTTGAAAATTCACGTAAAACATATTTTTACCGCTTCTATGAGTGGAATTTCAAAAATCCGAGAGACATGGTTGATATAAGTAAGAAAAATGTGGTTCAATAAGATGAAATGAATTTTTGGTGAATATAAACTTTTAACTTTTATTTACCACAGTTAAAAGTAAATAGGGTATTTAAGGGTAAAAATGATATTATTATTACCCTAACACATGTCCCAATTCTATTGGATAAGTATAATTCGACCAAAAACAACCTTAGGAATAAAATATGAACCTCTTTGGTCCACTTGGTTTAGATTAGGACATTTATTATTATTTAATTCAAAGAAGAGTTAAAAGAGTTAGAATCATAGTTTAATAACAATTTTTTTAATATAGGGTTATACATAAGATAAATTAAACTATAAATATTCATTATAAATATAAAACTATTTCCTAAATAATGGTATTTTTTAATATATTTTTTTGACATTAAATAATTAAATTTACTTATGACACAATGATGATGCAATAATTACATAATTAATGAAATATTAAAATAATTGATATTATAAATATCTTAATAAATGAAATTTTAGACTGTTTATGAATTAATCTAATTTTCTAGGTTAATATGACATATTAGGGTTGGTTAGATTAATTTTTTAGAAGTAATAATGCTGTTATGAATTTAGGGAAAACAAAAAACCAAATTGTGTCAAAATTGACATAAAAGAGTTTCTAAAAAAATATTATATTAGTAATTGATATTCTATTCCTAAAAATATAAGGTTCAGGCAAAAGAATTATATAACGATAGGTGTATCATTAATGAACCACTTTGGGTTCTCTTAGAAGTATATAGTATGATTATTAACCATATAATATAAAAATACAAAGAGACGTGGTAAATGTCAACCTATTTAACTAAGAGTTAAATCTAAAAGATAAAGTTAATATAGTGAAAGAAACCTCTATAAAACATATTGGTTGAGTGTGTTTTGACCCATATCCACCATATCCTTTAAATAATAAATTTTGGAGCAATTAGAAACCGAAATATTTTTATTATAAAATAATATTTCTAGATTTTCCTAAGGTGCACCTCATCTATCTTATAAAAGGGTTATCCCCATTATCTCTAATTCACACCGTAAAAACCATTTGGATCATCCAAACCCAGCCCAAATACCCTCTCAACTATCCTCCCTTCATCCTATAGGCCTTAATTTAGTCATAAATCCAACCTATGGAGCTCTTTTGATCAAATCAAACGGAAGAACCCGAAGAAGAGGTAAATATTTTATCATCTCTTTCAAGTTCCTTTCTTCTTACACTTTCTTTTTCTTTATTGTTTCCACACTAAAATAACTAATCTAGTGTCTTCTATATACTGTGATGTTATTATAAATATTTTAAAACCCAATTAATTATTCTATTCATCCTTTGAATGGCATGTCACCATACGTGCGTACGTACGGCTTACCGTCTCCATGTCCTGGGGTAAATGTTATTCAATACATTATTATTTGTATGGGCAAAATAATGATGTGTAATTGATGTAAATAATTAATATATCATGATAATTATTCTTTATATATTATATAACATCCAATTATATATTATTTTAATAGAAAAATAATGATATTATCACTCGTGCGTACGTACGGATTACCGTCTCCATGAACGCGATGAGATTCATTCCTCATCGTATCCATTAAAGAATAATTTTCATTTTATGATTGAAAACAATGTTTAAGGACTTTATATCATTCTGGATATGAATAAGATACATCCCATCGATAACAAATATGACTCACATAACAAATAATATAAAGCAAAACGAATCCTTTAACACCCGAAACAATGATAATACTAAGATATTATTTACAATGCAATGTTAAAAGATCATATATGATATCATATTATTGTATATTATTCTTGTATAATTTAATAACAATTATTTCACCATTATACAGATGGATAACCTACCCACTACCAAGGAGAAATTACAATGTAAGGGTTAATTTCACAATCTCTTCATTATCTGAGGTTGTTTATACATAATTATCTACTGGGACCTCTTTATCATCCACATCCATGTTTCTTAAAAATATATTTCAAAACATTATTACTATTTTATAGACTATGGTTTAGAGTCATTTATACCATTGTTTTAATTTTTATAAGATGTTTATAAAGGAATCTTTCCATCTTTTTCCAAACAAGGTCCTTTATAACCTTTTCGCCAAAATTAAGGTAAGAATGTTTTTTAAACTTGTACGCAGGGTGCGGCTATTTTCTGCCATTATAACATCATCAAAGCTTTATTTAAAGGCTTATAATAATATTTACAAAGTAATTTTTTTCTTTTATAAATATATTAATTTTAAAAGATTTCAAAATAGAAAGAGATATATTTCTAAAAAAGGGATTTGATTTCATCTATGTCAACATCCTTAGAGGGATTTTAAGCTTATTTGAAGTTGATTTATTATGATACAAAACATCCATATTTTATTGAAGGTTTTGGGATATGTTTGACTGTAGATGTTTTATTTTTATACCATTCATGGTTTATGGATAAAGTATTGACATTTCGTATGGAAGTTTTAATACGAATGTATATATTACGATTAATCCTTTTCATATGAGGAATGTATTGGACTTCGTATGTGAAGGGTGGAGTCTGCTATAGCACCTCGATGCTTCAGTAGGTCTCATGAGACAAACTAGTGTATTGGCACAAGGCCTTGACAAAAATCTTATTTTTAGTATGGGTACAAGGCCTTGACTATGTGGTTATGAAAGTCTGGCATTATGAATTCCATCATTTTGAAAGTTGCTATTAATATTGCATGTGATTATTCAAATAGTAGAATATCCATGTGAATAATTAAATGGAATTATTTTATTTTTATATTTTCCATATTATACTGAAGATCAAGTTTAAAAGGCTTTTGTTTTAGTTTTATACATTTCCTTAATTGTTTATACTTATTTATGAAAGATTCTTCTATATTGTTATCCTTACTGAGCGTCTGAGCTCACCCCTTTATATGTTTTATTTTTCGTAGGATGAGATGAATTATTTTATGACTGACCTATAGGGATAGTCTTAGGGAATATGAGTGTGGTCTATAGAAACAATGTTGTTGTAGTTTTTCATTTTATGATGTAGTGTAAACCTTATTAATGTATCTTGTACTTCCAAGGCTACTAATCTAATCGGTCTTTCGAGACTTGATCTTTTATGATCATACCTATGTTATGTAATAATGCACCGAATCTAGGTAACTAGGTATGGGGTGTTAAAAATAGTCCATAATTAGGGTCATTAGTTTACCCTTCATAGATAATGATCATCCCTCTGATCCTAGGTCATCAAACTTAATGAATCTGGATAGATGTTCCCTTTCTTGTGGGTATATTCCATCTCAAATCCTATTTTTTGGAGGTAATTGAGAAAAATTCATAATAAGAAAACTAACCTATTTCTAGGGATCTATTTACATGTATTTTTAAAACCATGGAAATCTATGATATAAAACCAAGGCTTATTGGAAACTATTTCAATACCTATCAATATCTAGCCCTCTCGATTGATCCCTCCCACCCTCTTTGCGATTGTTCCCATCTCTATAGGTGCAATTGGATAGTGTTTTATTCTTCACTACTAGGCCCCATACTCCATAGATATTTTAATATCGATCCTCCTCTTCCAATGTGTCTCTTAAATGTCCTCCTCACCTCCCCATGATCCTCTTATATGATGTTGAACCCAACCTTCCCATTCATGGTTACCCCCTAATTTCCATCTACTAGGGTCGACCTCCCTATCCTAGACTCCATATATACCAGCCTCCTCTACCCCTCATCCTATCTCAAATATTCTTATTAATCATCTCATATATCTTCTTTACACCTATAGAACTTCTCTATCCCCCTATTCCTTGGCTCCCCATATACTATCCTTCGACCTCTTCCTTGTTTCAGTTAGTATCCTATTTGTTTTCTTTGGTTTTGGAATTCCAAATTAGAAACCCTAATTTCATTTCCTTTTTTTACCCTGATTATTTATTTTAGAAATTTGACCATGAATTAGTTATCAGTATTAAGAAGTCGATCATGAAGAATGGGATCACCTATATTAATTATTCATTCAAAATTATTTCCATCATTAATTATTCTTTTGTTTTGGTTCATTTATTTCCATACATTACTTCAATTTCGTGTGATGAGAAAACTCATGCTAGTTTTTCATTAGATTATACACATTACATAATTTATATAGAACCTATAATATTTTTCTATAAAATAATATAATTTCATTTTACTAGTATCATTTATTTAGTCGTATGATTATTACTTCTATGTCAGTCTGGGATTTTTGAAATTTTAATATTTTATTAGATATTGTGTACTTTATTAACACTGTTATTTTTATATTTTTTAGATTTTGAACTATATTGTTTTATAAAATTTATTTATATTCATATGTCAATTATGTATTAACATTTTTAGTAATGAAGATCTTTGATATTATAATACCATTTTGTGGGTTTTCTTGCTTAATAATTCCATAATCCATAACATAAAATTTGATTAATTTTTCTTTTTTCAGATTTATTTAACATGTGATTCTATTTCTATATAAAATGATCCATGGATTATTGGTTTATTGTAATTATCATTATTATAAGAATAATCTGCAAATGATGTACCAATAACATTTACTGTAAATGTAGTGTATGGTCATGAATTCATACTCCTAACCACATGTAATTAGTTTCTATATATATTATGTTCTCTTGATAGGCATGTCTGTCAATATATCATATACTAATTTTGAATATATGGACTATAAAATATGGGTTTTGAATATATCCAAAATGAATTATTATTTTTGAAATACATAATATACATTTTGTTTAAGAAATATGCATTCTGTTTATGAAATATTCTATCCATTGACAAAATATTCACTCTATTTAAAAATATATGTGTTCAGTTTTTAAATATATACTACATGGAATATGAATTTTTGTTTCAAAATACATGTTTTATGTCTCTAAGTATATAAAATATTAATTTTATTTGAATACATTAAATATAATTTATTTATTATTAATTTATTATTTATATATTTAGTTTATCCTGAATATATATTTTCTGTTTATTCATCGACTTAATCCCATAATGATAACCCATTTTTACACCTATATTTCTTTGTTAACTACTATTTTCTATAGTATGTACTTTATATAGTTTAAAAACAATCATCCATCATAATATTAATTTCATAGGATTTCTTGTGTAAATAAAATTGTATATACATTCAACTATTACTTCTTAATGTAAACTTCTAAAACTTATACTAAACATACATCATCAGGTATACATGTCATATTGAATGTTTAGATACTTGGATTTCCATGACATCAAGGTATGATATTTTATAATTTTCATTAATATTACATCATTACATTAATATTTAAAAATACCTCAACTAGTTAGATTATTTCGACCACTTCCATTGAATAATTTTTACATATCAAACATTTATAATGTTATATTAATTTCATATATGTAGATTTTTATTTCATGTGAAACATTTTTATGAATATGTTAAAAATATACTCATATATATTTTTAATAGAAAACATATTATCCAATATTAAATATCCATACATGATTTTAATTTGATTATAATTTTCAATATGCATAAATACATTTAATCATCATTTATATTCATTTGTTAAAATATATTACTACATTATTTTAGTCTCTAATACATACATTTATTCTGATTATATTTTTTAAATAAATTACATGTTTTGGAGATAATTTTTTTATTTTTTATGTGTGATGTAATTTTGTTTCCATAATTTTAATAGAACATATATCATCGAATTTTAGAATTATTTAATTCCTTTAATGAGGATAGTTTTTTTTCTCCCTTCCATTTTATTATATTTTTTTGGAGTTTTTATATATTGGTCATATATATGTTGTACATATAAATGAAAATTTTTTACATTCTGTATATAAAGGAAACACACATATATTTTTTTAATAAATAAAACATATATTTTTTCTATTTATAAATATATATAAAATATAATTATTTTATTTATAAAAATAAAATATATGTATAAAATATTTTCATTCAAAACATATGTACATTTTATATATTAATAAACATATATATATTTTCCATAGATATTTTCAGTGTATATATATATATTTTTTGAATATATATATGTATATATTCTATATGCATTTCATATAAAAATTTTATGAATATATCTGTAACTGTTCTATATTATCCATAAAAAACACACATATCTTTATTTCATTGTCGATTATATTTTATGAGTTTTTTTACTGTATAATTTCAAGTTATTCTCTTAATGTATTTTAATAAATTGTGAAATGTTTTTTTAAACCTATTAATTTCCTATTATTTATATGTTTTATATTAATAATAAATTTTATAATATTATATTCATGTCCCTAATTATATTAATTTCCAACCTCATATTTCCACTTTTGATGGAAATATGAGGTTAAAATGTTTTTCAGTGGACAAAATTGGGAGAGGCCTAGAGAAGGTGATAATGGATTTAAAAATACGTGTGAAATAATTATTCCATGCTTTTAAAAATTTAAAAATTCATTTATTATCCTTTAATTATTTTCTTCTTTCATTTACACTTTATATTTCATCCTCATTTTAACAAATGTTCCCATTTAGTACTAGAAGTTTCCAAAAAGGTTAGTGGTGGGATAAACATTTATATTTTAATATAAGGTCATGCTTACATATCAAGAGAGATATATTGAGAGAAAAACTACTATCATTGGGTCCTTCTCTTTTTGGGGTATTTCTATCACTTTTCACTAAATTTTCTTCTTTAGTTTGGTTAGAAAAATAGTCATATTATAGAATATACAATTAATGTGGTTTATTTTATTGGACATGTAAACATGAATATTGTTTTTCACTATATAATGAATGGTCATAATAATTTTTAGATATAGAATTTTGGAATTTATATGGAGATATTTTGGAGACTAGAATATTATTTATAGATTAAAATTCATTTTATATTAATAGGTAATAGTTTTCTTTAATTTTATGTTTAATCTAATTTAGTTATTAAGGGGTATTTTGGTTTTGATATTGCATGTTTAGCTTACTTCATTAATTAATACAGTATTTTAAATGAATTTTTATCCAATTTATTATACTCTATTTTTACTAGAAATATTAAAAATAGAATTTCTTTTCTTTTTTATAAATGAATCAACAGGTAATGTTATCTGGTCATTAATTGAACCTTTATCTAATTACACTATTATTTATATAAATTTATAATTCAATTTAAAATTAATGCACTTTCCATTTCTATACATTGACAGATCATTTACAACAATTATTTTTTAGTTTTCTTCAGTTTTAATTTATCCATTATTAAATGTATTTTTTTATATGAGAACTCCCCATTTTCCTTTTACATTTATGTTTTTATAGATTGTTTAATTGAATTAAATTATTTTATTTAATTTTACACCTATTTATTGAAGGAACTTCAGCAGCAGGAACCTGGTTATTTTATTCAAGTTAGAAGTCTGAAATTATATACCTGAATATAGAAGAAAAAAATGATTATTAGGGGAGTTTATTTTTTTTTTAAATTTATTGATTAGGTGTATCTAATTTTGTTTTTATGTTCATGTTTTTGAAAGTAATTTTGATATTTTTTTTAAATTTTATTAATTTACCTTTAGAAATATTCACTTTATTTCTAGTTTAACTTGTTCTGAATGCTGTAACAAGTGATTAACATGCTCATTTTATTCTTACATAGTAATTAATATGAGGTGTCACTAAAAAAATCCATGTAACCTATTATTTATTTATTTAAGGACTAATAGAAAATATAAATCATGTTTGCATCTTTTAAAATTAATGAAACATTGTGGTGTACATGATGCTAAGTTTTGATTACATTTTCAAGAAGTTTCTTTTCATACTGTCACATCTTGAAATCATTTATCATAATTTAGTTAATTTTCCTAAATTTTTCCATGATTTTGACTTATTATTCAATGTCTGATTCCATTCATTTTTTTGTTACTTATAGTGGATATGTATATTCTAGGTTTTAAAAAGTAATTATTTATTGGTGTAACTTTATATTTATATTTTAATGTCATGTTTCCAAAGTATGATGATGTTATTTCAAAATTTATTTTTTATTAATCATTTAATGGAACTGAAATTAAATTTCATTGGAATTATATGTGTTAATTTTTTAATTTTAACCAAAGGTTTCACATATTGGGTAATGGTTTGGTAATAAACCTTGACATGAAATGTGGGATATTGAGACCATATTTTACTAAATAATATTATTGGAATGATTTTAATGGTTTTCTAAATTCTAGGAAAAATGTTTAAGAGGATATGGTATAGATTTAAAGGGGGAATTCATTCCCAATGTATGTTAATCATGAATCAGTGATGATTTTACTTAACTAGGTTTGTTAAGGTGTCATTTATATACTGAATTTATATGTAATGAAGCTAAAAATGAATCATTAAATGGTTATAAAAGAGTAAATACTCTGTATTGGTTGGGTAATTAAACTTGACACAAAATAGGGGATATTGATACCTTGTTTGAGGATTTTATGTGTACTCAATTTTATAAATTTCAATGATTAATATAGAGAATGGATTTGTATTTCCTTGATGATTTGACATGATACGTAGGTGGATAAATTGACAACATGAGTTTTCATAGGAATGAAATGTTATAATATTTCATTCTTTTAGTGATGTGTGAACAATATAGGCACAAACATAGACGTATTTTAAAACTATGACTGTAACACCCTAGGTAAATAATAAATATGACATTTTCATATTTATCCATATTTGTGAATAAAATATTAATATGACCTTAAAGGGGACGCTATGCTCGATGGCGTACCCAACACGCAACAACGAGTTTCTTAGGAATCTTACGTTGCACTCTAATAATAAAATAATATTATTTTAAATGGTAGTTAACATGTAGCCGTTGTAATGGAGGGAATGGATAGAAATAACTAAAATATGATTATATATGTTCTTAAATATTTTTTACATTTGTACAATAAAAGATAAAGGCTTAAAATACGGAAAGAATTCAATTTTAGGCGTATATGCCCTAGTTTTCCCTAAAGGTTCACTTATCACCTTTTGATGGAGAAACATCATTAAATATAGTTTTGTTCACTATTAAACATTCTTTTGGACCAAATAAAACTCTTATTAAGAATCGGGACATCAAAATTTACTTTGTGTAAATTTTTGGTATCTTTCCGATAAAGTTCTTTTTTTAATGAATAGTGTAAAATGTTGTATTTTAATTCAAAACCACTTTTTAATTTAATTTATTTTTATGATTAGATTATATTTTGAATTGGTTTTAAAGTGAAATTAGAAAATATTTTTACCATTAAATCCAATAGTGGTCGTTGGAATCAATTTTACTTTGAAATCAGACTTAAACTAGTGTCAATCTTTTGATACTTATTGTTTCATAAAACACGCTATTTGTCATGACAGCGGGAATTAATTATTAAATTAATTAATGTGACTTATATATTTTGAATTTTTTAAAACGGACTTCATTTTTGAATTCATAATATCAAATATAGCTTAGGGTTAATTTTTGGGATTTTTCTGAAAAACTTCAATTTTTGATGAATAGTGAAACCACTAAGTGGTACTTATAAAAACTGATTTGCTGTTTAAATGAAATTTTGCCATCATTGTGTTTTGATTTTCAAAAATCCGACATACATGGTTGTCATTAAGAAGTAAAATGTGGTTCAATGAGATTAAAATATTTTTTGGTGAATAGTAACTTCTTAAGTTTTTAATCGCGATTATTGGTAATTAGTGTAGTTTAAGGTAAAAATAATGCTTTAATAAAATGAGATGAGCTTGACACATGTCTTACCCTCATTGGTTGTATCATGGCCGACCAAGACAAGCCATGGGTCAACTTGGGGACCCCATGGATCCACTTTGGTTGGGAAATGACATAAATAACATTTTATTTAATGTAAAAGTAAAATTGACACAAACATGATATGTTTTACTAAAAAAATTTTTAAGTGGGGTTATACAAGTTATATTTTTTATTATAAATATTCATTGGAAAGATACAAAGATTTCCTACATCATAGTAATTTTTTATAATTTTTAGACATTAAATAAATTAAATTATTTATGACATAATAATGATGCAGCGATGACATCATTATTTGACGATTTAAATAAAATGGAAAGATAATGTAAAATCTATAAACTACACATGTCCAAAACTTATTGGATGAGTGGATATATAAGACTTATCACCTTATACACGAATTATATCAATGTGGGACATTTTGAAACCGAAAAACATTTTCAAATAAAGTAATATTTCTTTACTTTCCAAAAGTGCCCCTCCTCTCCTCTTATAAAAGGCCCCCACCTCGACCTCATTTAACACACTCCTCAAGCCTTTGGCTCGGCCAACCCCTGACCATTTACTCTCTCCACATCCCTCTCCTCATCCTAGAGGATTCCCTTTGGGAAGAAGCCTTTCATACGAAGCCTTTAGGCTCAAATCAAAAGGAGTTACACTTTTAAAGGTAATTCACTCTCTCATGTTCATTTGTTTTATTTTGCTTCTCCAACCCCCTAAACTCTTTTTATTTACTTCTTTTGTAACAACACCAGTATCTTCAATATAATAGGATTTTGTTATAAGATTTATTCGAGCTACACTCTCACACAACTAC
This sequence comes from Viscum album, assembly GCA_963277665.1. Classification (NCBI taxonomy): domain Eukaryota; kingdom Viridiplantae; phylum Streptophyta; class Magnoliopsida; order Santalales; family Viscaceae; genus Viscum; species Viscum album. The sequence continues at coordinate 642,300,771 of OY728161.1, forward strand.
ATCAAATGGTTAAAGAACATACGGTTTCCGTGGATGGTGAAATTCTGCCTCCCGAAACGATGATTGTTCAATACTCATTTAACACCTTCAAAGGTGGCCATTATGATGTCAATATTTTTATATATGATATATAATATGTTTATGTTTTATTTATGCTTCTGTATTTTTCATTTTTGTCTTACCTTTATGGCTTCCATTATGGGTATACGCGATATCTTCATTTAAGGAAGTGCGGACTACCGCCCCCTCAAAGTGATTTGATTCGTTAAATACCATATGTGGGATGTATAAAGGATGGAAATATGATATTATATATGATATTATACTGGAATTATAATATACCTTTATATCATTATTATTCCATTCTATAAAATACGAAATAGAAATGAAAGTAGCGTTCATGCGTACGTACGACTTACCGTCTCCATGAACGGTGCATTTCATTTCTTACCTCTAAATGATTATGTAATGTTATAAATGCATGAATGTACTGGATATATATGAAATATATGATATCTACATAATGAATAAAATTATGGATATAATAAACATTTGGCCACACGAACAACATGTAATTGTAAGAAGTCCACTTTCGACTTAAGAACCAAATATCGGCAAAACAAATATTATTAACTTAAATGATTACATAATGTTTATGACATGGTAATAAGTGGTATAAAAGTAATAATGAACTTGAAAAAGGTTCTTAAGGAATTAGAAATTAACTCAAGTTTATTATTCAGGAGATTAAAGAATGATCGAGTCAAGTCGGACCCGAGGTAAGGGATCCTACAACTCTCTTTCTTTTTAAGTACACTCTTTTATGTCATTTATTTTATGCTCATCTTTCTTATGATTGGGATGTTATTTTCTATTAAATTTACTGTAATTTTTATGTTCATGTGTTTAGATACCCTATTCTCTCTCATCAATCCATTTTGGAAGTTTTGAGTGGCGCCGTTAGGCTGCCGAACTTTCGTAAGAGATCTAACCTCTCTCTTTCTTTTTAAGTACTCTCCTTTATGTCACTTCTTTTAAACTCCTCCTTGCAATGTTGGGGGATTTTCTTTTATATTCCACTTTCTGTAAATTCTATTGTAATATAATGGGATACTCTATTTTATCTCATCAATCCATATTCGTAAGTTTTATGTGGCGCCGTTAGGCTGCCGAGTTTTCGTAAGGGATTTTTCATCTCACTTTTATTTCCGTGAGATTTATGCTACATTTGCCACAAATTCCATTGAGCGGTGAATGTACTGCCCATTATTATACTCTTTGTGTAATATACTTTCTTTTATGAGTATTTAAATCAATGACCTATTGTCTTTCTTTCATGGGGTGTATGTTTTGAAAGATACCCAAGTCGGTAAGGGAACCTTTCACCCTCCTCTTTTTTAAAAGACTTATTTTATTGGTTATTTTAATTTACATATTTTTATGTTGGGATATGTTCTCATAAATCCTTATTGATGTAAATTTTATGTCCAAGTGATGAGATACACTTTTTATCTCTCATCAACTCATTTTGATGTGATGCCGTTAGGCTGTCAAGGGAACTTTTTAACCCAATTTCGATTTCTTTGGGTTCAACTTGTAGTCATTGAATATGTCATCCATTGAATATGTGTGAATGAACTTTTATTGTTTTACACTTAATATCCACTTATATTGGGTGTATTTATTTTTTTCACACATATTTTTGAGATTGATTTGTCCTTAATTTAAGGATACCTTCTCTATAAGGGATTTCATCACATTTGACATTTCTATTGAGGGTTCATGGTTGTTATGCACCAATTCACTCTTATATGGTGTATATACTGTCCTTTGGAGTATTATATCATGAATCCATTTATTCTCATGATATTATAAAGTTCTGACTAAATGTTATTCCTCAATTATTTTTTTCAAGTGTCTCTAATTTTGGTAAAACCACTTTAACCAAAATATTGTTTTAAATGTTTTAATTATTTGTTCTTATTAATATCCATGTTTTCAAAATGGTTTTAAGGATTTATTTATATGGATATTAATGGTTTAAAATTTTAATCTTCAAGGTGGTATGGGACACTTTGATTCAAAAAATCTCTTTATTAAATGTTTTAAATGGTTTTGGAAATGGTTTCTTTTTGAAAGGATTCATTATTTCAATATACTAAAATGTTCTATTGTGATTGAAATGTGGAAATGCTATGTTTCCTTTAAGCATGTTTTATGTCATACGATTATGTTATGGTCCTTGGGCATTGTTATGAAGAACGGGTGGTTCCGTGATAAACTAAGGGCGGGTGAGCCCGTTATAGCTCTCCAATGCATTGGGTAACGCGAAGGAGTGAAACGTTAAGGTTTCTCCGAAGAGATTTAGGGAATATACTGTGATGGGTATTCCAAACGTAACCAAGAGGGTTAATCCCTACATAAGAATGTTATGAATTCCTCAAGTTACCTTTATGTCTTATGTTTTCTATGATTTATTAATGATTTGATATGCCTATGTTTTATGGGTAAAGTATGATTTCATTCTTATGTATATATGAACTCATGTTTCCTTTCCATATTTTTATAACCCTTACTGAGCTTTTTATGCTCATCCCAAGTTTTTGAAATGTTTTTCACAGGTCAAGGGAAAGGTACATGATGTGACGATAGTGTCAAGGATGTGTCAAGAAAGAATCCTTGTTTTATTTTAAATAGGTTTCCATTGATGGGAAGAATGAATATTGTATTTTATGTAACCACCTTGTTTAAATGTGGAATGTAATGCAAGTTTCATGATCTAATTCTCTAAAACTCTAAACCTGATTAGATCCTCAATGTGTAATCTTGTAATAACTCAAGTTTAAGTAAGGTTTAAGGCTGGGGCCTTATAATGACATATTTTAAACCTTAAACCCTTTTAGTTTTTTTTCAATTCATATAATGACCCCTTTTGGGGTTTTATCATAACAATTCATAACTATAATTTCCAGGTCATTGACTACTTTTTTGTTATTATATGCTTTGAAATATTATAACCTTAATGCATGGGTTATTACAACACCAAACATCTTATTATAAGATTTAATTATGTGAATATTATAACTATAATGAAAAGGTTACTATTTTAAATAATAGCCCCATTTAGGGATTCACCATTATAGTTCATAACTGTAATACACAAGAATATATCATTGACTACCAATATTTATTCAAATTATAGAAACTTTGATATAAATTTAAACTTGTAATTTCTTGAAGGTACACATACATTGGTTTAATATTATTTCACATATATTTTCATACATTGGTTTTTATAAAATTATTAAATATTACAAATTACCATGAAGAACCTATATTCCTGTTATATGAATTCATTTTTATCATAATTTGGTATAATATGAAGCTATTAATACCTCTATGCATATAATATGATTTTAAATATTACATTAAAAATAATATCACTATGTTCTAAAAAAAGGTGAAGGTATGCATTTAATATGAATTTTGGGGTTTAGTTTGTTCCCTAAGGTAGGTTCTTATTTGAAGGTATTTATATAAATATTCTATTTAGTCTGTGAAAATACAATAAAAATTTCAGAAAATGTTCATAAAATAAACCAACTGTAACTTAAAATATGATTATTTCTTGTTAACTGTTGTTTGTTGTGTCATGTATTATTCATCATATATAGATTGTTTTCTAAATAGTTAGTGATATTTGAATCATTCTCATTAAATTTTATTGGAAACCTAATTGATATTTTATTTCCTTTTTGCATCATATTATGTATATACATATTTCTCTTTGATCAGAGAACAATGATTTTAAAATTTCATTAATTTCAAATGATAAAAATAGGCACCTATAATTTTTTTCCATCCATATGAAAAAATATACACCTTTTAAAATTTCAATAATTTTAGTACCTTTTTTCACATAGGGACCAATTTTTTTTTTCAAAAAGTACATATTAATATCTTTAGTTCAATTTGATCATTGAAATTTTAAATTTTATTTATTTTAAAATATTTAATTTATAGGATCTAACATTTAATATTGAACTTGGTTAGTTTCTTATTGCATTATTTACACAACATATTGTTTAACTATGATGATCACTTCTTAATATTTGGTCATATAACTTCATACAAATCATTAGTGTATATTTTCTCATATAACATAATTCACATCATTAGTTAATGTTTTACATTGATATATATGGGTGATAATTATGCCTCATTACAAAAAATTAAACTTTTTAATGACTCATAGATTATATCAAATTATAGATTACTATCAATATGTATTATAGTAAATAAAGCTTATATAGATAATACATTCAAAAAATAATGAAATATATTTTGATGTTTCAATAATTCATAATAATACTATATCTATGGTTTGTAATATATTATAGTTTATACTCAATATAATTCATTGTTGAAAAATGTATTGATTGCTATTAATTATTATCATATATTATATTCAATATAGGTAAAAATTTCACAATAGTTAGAAATTTTTTTCTTTTTTAATAGTAAACTTTCATATGATTTCTGTGGTCCAATTTATATTTCATGATTTTTATGTTCCAAGAACGTATATAGAATTATTGACAAAAATAATTTTTCTGGAAAAACAGAAAAATTTATTTTCTAGATTTTGAGTGAAAGTATTATTTAGTGGTGATCATGGATCTATCTCTATCATTTTTATTAGAAAATAGGTCATGATATACATACAAAAAACAAAAATAGATCAACAAAATATTATCAATCAGGTAAGTATCTTATATCCACCATGTAATATATTATATTAAAATTTTTATAAAATGTGTGAGAAATGTCAATCACTATGATATAGTAAATGAAGAGTTTGCGATTCCACCCAAGATAATTGTCTAAAAATACAAGACACTACAGACCAATGATTCAATTTTAAAATATTTCATTTGAAGATGAAATCAATATTGTGAAAAAATACTTTCATTGTTCTCTTCTAAAAAACAATGTTAAATAAATCAATGTTTTTAACAATTCCAGAAACCAAATCCTCTATATGAATATATAGAGTTACCAAGTAGAAATAATCAAATTATCTTATTTTATAATTAAACACTAATCATATACATATAATAAGTCATTATATCTCACTTATTTTCCCATTATTTCATTACAAGTTGTTTGTTATGATGCAAATTCATAGACAATTGACTTATGCAATAGACTGAGGATGCCTATTTACTTAATGCTACATTTTTCACTGCCCACTATTTTATAAACCATTATACTAGATACGTTTTAATGGAATATATTTCATTATATTAATGCATTACCTTATTATAAACCTATATACCGATTGTTTCCAATTATTATCTAACTAGATCATATTCTATAATTCAATAATTAAGACCGTACCATCTAAATTAAAAATATTTATCCATCAATATCAATAATATTCTATAACAGGACACTATTACATAATAACTAGATATCATTTACGGTATCCATAATAGTGTGTAAATACACACTATTATATACTTGATACAGATCATTGAGTGTTTCAAATACTCTTTTAGTATTTCCAATGCACTTTGTAACCTTTTCCAATATATATGATATAATACCGTGATAGTGTATAATTTTGTAGTTGTAAATTATAGTATGAAAGTAAATTCACCTCACCCCAGAAACCGATAGAGTGCAATTGTAAAAAGCATCCCACCGATTTTTTTTATTTTTAAATGATATAATATCAACATAGTGTCCAATTGTGAATTTTTAAATGGTAGTGTTCCATTGTAAGTTACAGTTTTTAATTTTATATATTCATTTTCCTTTTCAATGTGAATGATTATATCATATTATTCTATTGTACAACAAATATTAGAAATAGTACAATATTTTTGATATTTTGGAATGACTTGTAATACTTTATATTATGTCGAATAATTTCATTTCATCCATTTTATGTATCATAAAATTGTTAGAAATTATTTAATGGGTCATTAATGGTGTTTCTAATGGTTATGGAAATCATGAAAATGATAAATGTTTTTTATGGCTTCTAGATTATATGGGTAATGCTATGTGTGTTTCTAAACTCTAGTAACTTGAGGTTCATGAAGCTTAAGGTTTGGGAAATAGTTTCCTTATGGAATACAAAGGATATAAGGGTGGTTTTAATCATGGAAATATCTTATAATTTCCATGGTTAAACTTTTAATGTTTTAGGAAATACCCATGGTTAAAACCATGTATATAAATTATCATATTAATTGGTTTTAATCATGGTTCTAGGATACAATTTCCATTGTTAAAATGTGAAAATAAAAAGAAATTTTCATTGTCTAAACTGTGGCTGTAGATGACCTACAACCACATTTTTAACCATGGTTTTTAGTTCTAATATCCGTGGTAAGACTAATGATATAAAAATAAATATCCCATGTTTAAATAGTGGCTATAGGTGACACATTTCCATTATTTAATCTATGGAAATAGGTAAGACCTATTACAATAGATCTATCCTCAATGGTCTTGAAAAACCTTATAAGTTGACTATTTCATGGTTTTTTCTTATGAACATGGTCTCAAATCATTGTCGAAAGTGAATTTTCTATTTTTGAAAAATTTAAGCCTCAATAAAAGAATATATATTATTAGATTTTTGGTTCCATGTAGAAAAAAAATCTCCCATTGAAGAGACAGTGTCACCATAATTCAGAAAATGGACCATAACTACTAGATCCAAATCAGGTGTAGGGTAGTTACACTCATGAGGTCAAGGATATTGAGACCCTTAAATGACCACTCCATTATTTAACATTATAAAATCTCTTAGTTTGACTCTTGAGGAATTACAATAGAATAAATAATTGATCTTGAGGTCTAGATGAATTAGAATCAGAGTATACACTAGCCCCTTCTTGAGCTCCTAAAATGCATCCTCACACATTCCATTCTACTAGAACACGACCCCATTTTTCTAAACCTATTAATAGGCACGTCCAAGTGAGATCTGTCTTCAATTAAACCCCTATAATATCTATCAAATACAAGGGAACTCAAGATCTCAAACACAATCCTAAGCCGATCCCATGGAATCAATGCTTCCAATTTTTTAAGATATTCTGATATCCTTACCTCTAAGACCATGTTTACATGAATTTAAACCTACTTAATAATAAATAGGCACATATAATAATTTACATACATACAACGTGATAAAGGAATACTCAATAAAATCTGAAGGTTATGAGCATGAAACTCATGGGATTGTGAATATACCATGATATTTTTAACAAATACCATGATAAAAGACCCCAAATAATGGTGAAAACCCGAGTTTATGAGAGCTATGAACACCACCTATGAAATAGTGAATCCAAATTACACCATTAGGTTCTTGTACAACCCTTACAAACACCTAAATTTAATTTTTCAATATCATCTGCCTTGACCCACAACAGATGCAACCCTGAATACAGTTCAATCTTAGAGAACCATAGAGAACCTATCTTCTAGTCAAATGGGGTTTTTAATAAAAAAAGACACATTCTTCATGATAACATATTTTATTTTCTAGTAATAAATATATCATCCAATTCCATCATATAATTTCCTAGAAAATATAAATAAATCACTCTATAAAGAGGTACATGGGAAGATAAAACCATTTACTTTAAGATCATTTAGTATTAGATTTATATATTTCAGGTTGGGTGGTTCCAAATGATAAGGATGAAATGATATGATAATTTCACCTATCAAGAGATCAATTAGGAATTTAGTCTCCCTATCAAGAGGAATCATTAGAATATCATCTTGAATGGGTCCACTATTAAAGTAAGGGTGGTTGGAGCCATCATCTAATATACTAAATGAATCATACCTGCCACCTGTCCTATAATGGCTCATACATTTCTAAAATTATGTCCATATCAACCTAAATAATATCATACATTTCCAGAATAATATAATCATATCTACAAAGGAATGGAAACAAATTCCACCTCCTCTAGAAGTCAATGCGTTCTCAAAATTATGTTTTCCAGTCTATCATGAAAATGATGTTTCATCCCATCATATCGAAGGAAAAGAAATACCAATAATTTATGTACCCATCAACCACTATGGAACATGAAATAAACCTCTAAATATAGTCCAAAACCTTTCTAAAAGGTGTATCAAGCACTATAATTGTAGTGAGAAAATCGATTTTTAATCACACTTCAAATAAGAATTGGGTAGAAATGAAGGAATGAGAATCCCTATTATCCAATAAATCAACAAGAAATGTATAAGAAATAATAACTATAACATTAGCAGTAAATTGACCCCCATATACACAATTTAGAACCTAATAAAAAGCTTAAAAGCAACCTTCCTTTGATCCAAAACCCTATGCCTATGATCCATGACTCACATGCGAGACTGAACCCTAAGGCATTTTCTAAGACCCCAATATAGCTCCCTCACATGACCAACCCAATATGGTCCTACTATCCACATGAGGTCCATCTATAAAATATCTCAAGGTTGGTACTTTTCCATTCCTTTTCCCATAAATGAATAGGATACCCTTGAACAAAATAATTGATGATTTTCTATTTATAAAAATTATGGGAGCTCCCTTAGATGACTGTAATATATCTGGTAGTAATTCTCAAACACCCTGTACTGAAACAAAAATGTGGGGGGGGGGGACCTCCTAAAGTTGGGAGAGAAGAACCATTTACCTATATCTACTACCTCTTTTCTCCCAAGTATATCTTCATTTAACTCCTCTTCCTACTATTAAAAGTGGATTCAATGGAACCACTTAGAAGGACTATACTTCTTCGACCGAATAAAAGTGGAATCACTACAGGGATATCCTTAACTAATCCATTATCAACCATGAGATCCATGTGTAATCCCTTATAGTATTATTCTAGGTCAAATATCTATACTATAATAATTACTTTATTGGAGAGACTTCAAGATTGATAAAAACATTTATCACATTTTAGATAAATCTCATGTTAATGTAATTATAATTAAAAAATTAAAGATGATATCTAAGACTTTCTAGTTTTTTTTCAAGTCCCTCCACATTTATATGGGAAATTTATAAAAACCAAAAATAAACTGAAGATCACCACTTCAACAATAGAGAAAACACTTCAAGTAATATTATGGAAATCATAATTTAATTTATAATTATCTATAAGTTGTTTGATCAATTTACAATATTTTTTTAGTTTTATTTTTTATAATTTCGTTCTTAAATAAGAATTAAATAAATTTTTTTCATCTATGATTTCATAATAAATAAGATGTTATAAAAACATTAAGGATACTAAAGATCACATCTGATTAATGTTATATGATTTGTTCAATATGTATTCATAAGTTATGATCATGTTATCATATCCTTATTCTTATTTTGTACTCCCTTGGGACCATTAATTGATATCTTCCATGTTTACCCACACTAATCATCTGAGGTAACCATTTCTTATGTTTCCATTTCCCTAGTTTATAAGAAATTATTTAATTAGGATTTTTTAAAGAAGGTTTCTTTGTAAGAAATCATTTGTGGGAGGTATTTAAGACCTTCCATGAAATATGTTTTTTATGTATCCAAAATACAAATACACTAAACCATTTCCGTTTTAATGTTTGTATTACTAAGATATGTATTGAATATTCATCTAAAATGATGTAATATTTCTGTAATAACTTTCTAGGTCACCTATATTGGTATCAAAGTATTGTTTATTTATTTTTGGAGACTATTTTATGAGTATTGAGTAGATATGACCTATGATTACCTATAATACACAAATGTGTTATAGGATGAAAATAAATATCATAGAATTATAAGATGGTGTCATAATTTAAGAAATACTAACAATTATTTTCATTATTATATGATTTATCACTTATATTATTGATTCCTAATACTCACACGATAAATTTTAATTTTATTCAATGGATGCAACTATACAGAATCATGTTAAAAAATGAATGTGATGACTAAGTAAATGACTATCATCACAAATATTCCAATATAATGGGCATTAGGATAAAAAATATTGTGGCCATTCTCACCTAACTCTCTCAAGCGATGAATGGTAACATAAATTATGCTGAAGTTTTAAATTACTAAAGTAGGAAGAAGTAACCATTTGTAATTTTATCTATAAACATACACCTTCCTTTAGTGGGTCCTCTGATAAACTTTTTATTGAGAAATGGATTTATGCAATAGAAAATATATTTTTCATTCACCTATTTTCAATCAATATGATAGTTGTTTTTCTATATATCTTTTGGAATGTAAAAACTCTAAATAGTTTCATTTTAACAAGAATTAAAGGCAAGATAAAGAAATTTACTTCATGAAATCTAAATACTCTATGAAGGAATCTTTAAAAAAGTATTTTCATCAAAACCTTTTCACTAAAATGGGGAGGGTGTTATTAAAAATTAAACAGAAGAATAACAAATCTATTGGAACCTATGTTGTAAAAATAAAAATACTTTCACGGTATGGCTATTGTTTTCTCATCTATCCTAAAAGAAAAATTGATCAATAATTTAGTGGACTATAACCAATTCACCAGGACTCATTTTCTATAAGAGAGGTTGAAAGATATGAGGAAATCGTTTGATGCGCTCTCATGTTAGAAATAGAGAGTTGAAAGTCCCACTGTTTTTATATTTTTGGGAACAAGAAGAGAAAAAATATTTTTAGGGATATTTAAATTATAAAACTCAAAGATTATATAAAATCGATCATTCATTTATATAAAAATGCGGTATGAAGCATATTGTAAATGACCTTAAATAGACATATAATTGGTTCTAGTTAAAAAGGGAAATTCATCGAGCAAATGAATAATGAGGAGGTATGAGTGTAGAGATGGATTATCAAAATGCACCACATACTATATAATGTATTAATTTTAAGGTTTATTGTCATTATAACAACAAAAAAACAATATCAAGAATTAATTATGACAATTGAGATTTAAAATATCCTCAGTAAAAGGAAAAATGGAACACTTATGCAATCAAAACTACTAAAGATGTTATTGGGAGTGAAGTGGTGAAAGCTAGATTTATCATCCCCTATATAATTTAAAATGTATTATTTGATTCAGGTTCTAAGAAATATTTTAGATTTTAATTTTTTTCAAAGATTATAACATCCCCAATATAGTGGTTAGATGTTGATTTATCTATGAAAACACCTAATGGTATAATGATTTCATCTCAAGTCTATAGCTCATATCTGATAGAAGTTTTGGGGATTGTGGCTCATGTATATATTTTTAATATAAATTTAGTCAAATTTTATGTGATTTTGGGCATGTATTGGATGTACTTATATAGGGCCCATATCGATTACTGAAGAAGGAAAGACATATTATATATTTTGAATCAAACTATAATCATTATCAGTTAGAGGATAAACATAAACATCAAATAAGGGTTAATACCAGTATATGGGTCTTACTACCTATTCATGTAGGGTATTTATCCATAATAGTTGGGGAGAAACTCAACATTTAAGATATGAACATTTTTTGGGAATAAGATGATATATTTTCGAATGCTTTTCGTAGTCTTACCTTGAATCGTGAAGTCGATTATTCAATAGAACTCATCAATTGTGATATGGCTATTTCAAATAATCCTTAAAGAAAAAATATTATTAGTTGCATTAATTGAAGAAGAAACACTTGGATAATTTGTATAAGGTATTCATAAACAGAAGTGGATCACCTTGTAGTGAACCAATTCTTTTTGTTAGGAATAAATTTGAATTAATTATTAAATGCTTTTATTATCGATAATTCAACAAGCTCACTATCAAGAACAAGTATAATCCACATTACATTGATGGATTAATTTATTAAATGTAAAATGATCAATAATTTTCAAATTTTTATCTTAGATTTGGATATCATTATTTATGTTTTGAAAATGAGGATATACCAAAGACAATATACCGTATGAGGTATGGACACTATGAATTTCTCGTGATTTAATTAGGAATTTATAATTCACTAACAATCATTATAGATATAATAGATAGATTATTTAGACATTAACTTGATCAGTTTGTGGTAGTCTTTATAAATAATATTATCATGTATTCAAGGATCTATGAAGGGCATGAAGATCATTTTAGAATTGTGTTAAATTCATTCACAAACAATATGTTTATTTTTCAAAATTTATCCAATTTGAATTTTGAATAACAGAATTTTCATTTTTCGATTATTTATTTAATAGAGAGGGTATATTTGGGGATCCTTCAAAAATAAAGTCTATTGAGTAATGAAATAGAATAACCAATATTACCGAGATCTATAATTTTATTGGATTGGCTGGATACTAGAAATAATTTGTGATAAATTCATCCGGACTATGAAATGAACAAACTATATCAACATAAGAAGTGAGTGAAGTTTATTTTAATAGATAAATTTTAAGAAAACTCAAAGGATTTGAATAGAATACTAGTCAGTGAATCTATCCTTACACTACCTTATAGTGGAGAAGGATTTTGGATATATAGTAACTCATCAAAGAAGGGACTGGTATGTACTCCTAGATAGAATGACATGGTAGTAGTATGTTCCACATAATAATTGAATGTTCATGATAAAAATTACCAGAATCATAATTTGAAGAAAACAATGATGATTTTTATATTGGAAATATCATTGAAGTATATTTATATTGAAATTTGTGATATATATATATATAGATCATAAAATTATATGGTATATATTCACATAGAAAGAGTTCAATATGTGTTTCATGTTGGTTAAATACTACGCATTCTTAACAAATTACCACTCTCAGATGGCAAGAGAGGTGGCTAATGATCTGAGTAAAAAGGACCATGTATATTTTTATATGATGAAGATTGAAAGGGATCCAACAATTATGGAATTGTGGATGATAGACCTTGACATAATTAGATATTGGGTGAGATAATATCCTAATAAAATGAATATATGACTATATATTCATGTGAAAATTAAGTAGGCACATAATGATGAAGTGGAGATATAATATAAGGAAAGGAATATTACAGTGTTCAAAGAAGACTATGATGGAATGATAAGATTCAAAAATAGGATATGCGTACCTTCAATACTAGTAATGAAGAAGGATCTGTTGTATGAAACACATATATCATAATTATCTATCCATTATAGAAGTAAAAATATGTATAAATATCTCAAAGAATATTTCTAGTAGGGAAATATGAAAAAGGACATTTTAGGGTATATATCTTGATGCCTAGTATATCAATAAGTTAAGGTTGAATGTAAAAAATTTAATAGGAAGGTGAAACAATTATCCATACCTATAAATAATTGAGAATACATCACCATGCATTTTATCATCAGGATTCCTAAGAAATTACATGTCTATAATTACTCTTTGGTTGTATTTTATCACTTTATGAAATCAGTAAATTTCACTTATATAAGATAATGATTCTATCTTGATATTCTTTATAAGAACCATGACTTCTATTTCATTTCTAAAAATGATTTATTACAAAAAATTTCATATAATAAAATTAAGAATATTAAGAGGTATAATGTCCTTAGTAAATAAGATACATTACATAACAACTTAAAACATAAAAAAAATCATCTTTATTTAAATTTTCTTTGACATGACAAAAACATTCCATCACAATTAATACTTCCTTGGATTACCTGAGGACATAAATAAGAAAGGGGTGAGATATGAAGCCAAGTAATAGAATAAAAATTTCATAACATGAGGATAAAAATAAATGTTAGACAAGTCATATCAATGAGGCATAGAGGAATATTAATAATAAATAAAGACATACCATGATAATCATAACATAAAAAATGTGGCATCAACTTAAAAAACTACATCATAAACCTATCAAGGCTAAATCTGACAAGAACCCATGGTGGAAATATTCCAATAAAGGAATCAGGAAAATCACCTATACCAAAAAGATGTATCGTGATACCAACCATTACCCAATGTATTGGAGTATTGTCTAGGAACACCCTTCACAATCATTTCATTCTATTGTTTTACTGTTCCATATAGATCATATAACATGGTTTCAGTCAACACCATAATTTATAACATGATATAAGAATTTAGAACAAAAAAATTTATGCCCCCAATAAATAAGTATATGTCAATGAAGTTGAATACTGTATATAGACAAATGGGTAAGGTATTCACTATATGATTATTTTGGAATGGAAAATCAGGGTGCAATTTCAAAAACATAGCGACGTCATGCAAAAACTCATAAAATAGGTCGATGAGAGAGAAAGTGATAACCAATAATTTAGACATGAAATGGAATATAAGTGGGATATTTAGTAACATATCCCAACATAAAAAAAGTTATTTAGAAGTCATAACATAAAATGAATTATTGATTAAAGAGGAGGGTGGAAGATTCCTTACCCAATTTTAGTATATTATGAAGTGTACATAAGGGTTCATATGAGGGATAGATGAGAGTGAAATGGATCTTGTGATTTAAAAATAAAATGGAAAGTAAGGGGGAAAATTAAAAATGTATTCCAAATTAATAAAATGGAAATAAAAAGGGCAGATAAAAAATGAAATGTTTGATAAAAATAGGATAGAGAGAATCCCTTACGAAATTTCAGCGTAGTAATGGCTTAGGAAAGGGTCCAAATGAGAGATTATAAATGGTATCTCGTTGAATTAAAATTAATTGGATGGTAATATAATGACAACAATTGAATGAAAAAAAATTTAAAAAATGAAATTATATTGACTAATTTCAATTTTTTTTTGAATTAAAGAAATGAGATGAATGTGAGGATCCCTTACTTCGATACGTGACACCAAAGGCTTATGAGAGGTTTCTTAGAAGATTTATAGAGCCTTGGGAGGACTCTAGGGGGAATACAGAAGATAGTGGATGAGCTGAGAATTGTTTTAGTGAAGAGAAACACAATCTTGGGTGTCTTCATATAGGAAAGGAGGGGGATTTCTTTATTATTTTTGTTTTGTACACTACATAATAAAATAATCAAAACCACAAACCATCCAATGGTTTTCCCCATGGTTTATTCCAAATGGGAGTATAATAAATTATTTTATAGGGAAAATAGACAAATATAAAAAATATTTTCCTTTTTTATATGGAGGTGAGTCACAATTTTGAAGAAATGATTTTAAAATCATAAAATATTTTATAAGTCTTGGAGGATTTACTAAGGATTTATAAAGTAAAGAAAATAAAAATAAAATCATATTATTTTAAATGTAAAAAATTTATTTGTCCATGTATACCTTTTATAGTAGTAATTACATTACTATTGGTCTATTATTATGCCCTAAAACACAGAGTATATTTATACTGTATTTAATTTTTATGCAAAAATTTGACTGTCTCAGAAAAATAAGAAAAAATTCAATGTTGGATAATTTTGACATCCTGATTCCAAAAATTATATTCATGTTATCTAAATAACATTATTAATATACGATGTTTGACTTTTAAAATTAACACTGACATTTATTGAAAATGACGGGTTATTGTCAATAATAGTTTTCAAACCATAATAAATATTACATTTTACATCTTAAACAATTATATGATCATTTATATATAAAAAAAGTTATATAATAAAAATATTTTTTTAAAATATTATTTATTTTAAAAATACATTAATTCAAAAAAAATTAATTGAATTTGAATAATAACCGAAATTACTATTTTTTTCTTCAAAGATCATTTACAAAGTAACAGTAATATGAATAAAATATATTCTATATTATAAAAAATAATATACATATTACTGATGAGAGGATCTTGATAAATATCCCTTTATTACACTAGTATGTTCCCTAAGAGTAAGGTCCATGATGGTGGGGCATTCATGGGACCATTTGGTGAACATGGTTTGGGCTGTGATATCGATAAGTTTGAACTTCTCGCATAATTTTTTTTCTAATTCTTGTGTTTTTGGATCTCATATTGGGATTGGTCTAGGGAATGACACAGAATTGATACCTCCATAGGAATCTCTAATTGATGTGATTCATAGGGTATGATCCTACTGGTTTCAGAATTCACTTCTATTGTCTTTTCCAAAACGATTTAACAAAAACCTATATTTATACTAGTAATGTGATCACTGTTCAACGACTATATTATCAATGCTCATTTAAATCCATTTGGATATAATAAAAGAAAATAAGATCACTTTTTTTCTATATCCATAAGACATTTAATTAAATCAAAAAGGGTAATTTTATTCATAATAGTTCTGGTCGTTACAATCTTCCCCCCTTTGTAATTTCACCCTTAAATTTCATTTTCCCACAAAAAAATAGATGAAGGTAACTCTGCTACATCACCTCCTTTAGTTCCCATGTTTCTTCTACAGACAATTGGTTTCTGAAAAACACTTAGATGATGGGAACTGTCTTATTTCATAAGAATATATCTCTACAATATAAGATCTTCAATGGATTCTCCTCATAGGAATTGTCATTATACAATAGTTACACCTTTGGATTGAGTACATGTGATGGGTCTGGTATTTACATTATTTATAAGGATACATGGAATATATCATGTAGTTGAGACATGTTCAGTGGGAGTTCTAGTCGATAGGCCAGTACTCCGATGCGATCAAGTATCTCCAAAGGAAATATGGACCTTGGACTAAGATTTACCTTATTCCAAAATCATCACTCTCTTCCATGGAGATATGAATAAGAATACCATGTCTCTAACATCAAACTCTAGGTCTTTTTTTTGATTGTCAGCATAGCTATTTTTTCATCTCTGAGAAAGTTGGTTGTGCTTTAGGTGAGTTTTAACCTTCTCTAAAATTTTATCGACAATTTCCTGACCTAGATGTTTCCCCTAACTTCATCACAACATGTCTGCGTTCTTTACCTCTTCCCATAACGGCCTCCAAAAGGGAAAATATGGATTGTTGAGTGGATACTATTATTCTAAGTGAACTCAACCAAAGGAAAATGTTGGTCCCATCCACCTTTAATGTCTCAGATTAGAAATCAGTTTGAGGGTGATAATCTGTATTAAAGTTCAACATAGTGATTAAAGTATGCTGGAGAATTTTCCAAAACATAGAGGTGAATATTGGATCTCGATAAGACACAATTGATAGTGGTACTCCATGAATCATTAACACTTCTTTGATGTATATGTATTCCATTTCATCCAGTGATAAATCCTCTCAAATGATAATGAAGTTTGAAGTATTTGTAAGATGATACAAAAAACCCTGATAACATTTTTTCCCTTGGATGTCTTTGAAAGTTTGATGACAAATTCCATGGTGATTCTTTCCCATTTACATATTAGTATGGGTAATGGGTTCATAATCCACTTAGCATTGAGCCTTTCATCCTTCTCTTTCTAACATATGAGGCACTTTGATGTATAATCCATGATTTTATTCTTCATGTTATCCCACCAATAGTACTTTTAGAGATATCAATACATCTTTTCATTTCATGGTTGAATGGAGAAATCCTAAAAACGTGCATCACCCAAAAGATCTTTCTTTAACCTAGGATTTGGTGGAACACATTATATTTACCAAAATCCCACAATTTCTCTTCATTAATATTGAACTCTGAGGATTTACCTTTTTTGATAGTCTCCACATTCTTTTAATTTCCCACATCAACTTTTTTGGGCATCCTTTAACAGTTCAAAATGATAGGATTGAGCATTCATTTTTGACTGGATTTATGATGTTCCATTCATTATGGTTTCCATTAATATCTTCATCAAATCTAAGAAGATCAGATCCTTCTCAATTCTCAACAATGATATAATTACTAGGTCTTTTCTACTTAAAGAATCCTTTACTTTGTTCTCTTTTCAAATATGATAGAGGATTGAGCAGTAGTAATTCTTTTATGTGATATAACCAACTTCATTAGGGGAATATTTAGATCTTTCTCTTTTAATATATATTTTTGACCTTTGTGATCTATATATATTTCACACTTCTCCCCAAAGAGATAATTCTGTCAAAATTTCAACTTAATGATCATAGATTCCAATTCTAAATAATTATTGGGATAGTTTTTATCATGAATTTTCAACTACCTTGAGGCATAAGTATTGACTTTGTCATTTTTCATCAACACAGTTCCCAATCCATTATTTCAAGCATCACTAAAAATTACAAAAGGCTCCCTACTTGCGGGTAGTGTGAGCACAAGGGAAGTGATAAGACTCAATTTAAACTTCATGAATATTTATTCACATTCATAATTCATACAAAATTTGACTCCATTTCATGTTATCTTGGTATGATGGTTTGACAATCAAGAGAAATTTCACAAACAATTGGAAATAATATCCAGGTAACCCAATGAAACATTTAATATTTGTCATATATTTTGGCATCGAACATCCCTAAATTTATTTTTTCTTTGAAGTATCCATAGATATACCATTTCTTATGATGATATTCCCCAATAAATGAGACTTAACTCAAACATAAATCACACTTACTGTACTTTGCAAAGAGCTTCTCCATTTGTAAGTTCTTTATCATAGTTCTCAGATGCTCATTATCCTCCTCCATGGTTTTTTATTATATTAAAATAAATTCTATAAATAATACTACATACTTTTCTAGGTATTTTATAAAGAATCAATTCATAAAGTCCACGATGATTTTTTGGGAATTATTGAGCTTGAATGGCCTCACTATGAACTCAAAAATCGATTAACTTGAACGAAAAGCATTCTTGGGGATATCCTACTTCTTCACCGTTACACGGTAATATCCCAACCACAAATCCACCTTGGAGAAATATTGTTGTATACATAGTTGATCAAAAAATTCATCAATTCTTGGGAAATTATACTTTTGATTTATCATGATTTTGATGAGATAATGACAATCAATGCAAAGGCGCATTGAACAACCCTTCTTTTTGACAAAGAGGACTGGTGCACCCCATGGTGAAGCACCTGGGTGGATAAACCCTTTATCCATAATCTTTTTAGTTATTTCTTTAGCTCCTAATTTTCGACAATAGACATTATATACATAGTCTTGGATATTGGAAACTCCCAAGGCAAAATTTGGACAAAAAATTAAACCTCCCTACTTGGAGGAACACCAGACATATACTTGGGAAACACATCAGTGAGTTCCCTCACAATAGGAATGTATTCGAGGATGGTTCGTTCCTTGGAAACAATCATTCGAGAAAGATAATGTTTCTAATTGGAAAAAAATATTGATTCTTGAGACGATGGTGATAAATAATACTCCTTTTCCTCCTTTCACTTGTATAGAATTGGTGTCCCATTCTCTATTTAGAAAGTGATTTCCGTCTCGTGATAATTTATGTTGACTCTATATAGATAAATCCAATACATGACCTTAATTGCATCAAATATCACCAAGGTAAGCCTGAAAAGGTTCCTTGGGAAGTACAATCCACAAATTGTGATAGAGGATGAGTTATATACATGGGATGAAATAATTTCACCATTTTCTATTTTCACTGACATCCCCACTTCCAAGATTTATTTTCATGTTTGAATAATTCTACAAAACATTCATGATATAAAGGAACAAGTAGAACTACGGATGATAAAAAACCATTAACTTTTTGGATTTTTATTCGACATTATTCTATGCAGACTTATGTAAGAGTATATTAAATATTTAAACACATAATCGGGGAATCCAATAACATTAAATGGATAACATACATTTATCTACTTAACTTATGAGTTTCTAGGATTTTGTATATGTTATACATGCCATACATACTAAAAGATATTCTTACGGGCATTTGTTTTGTTCCCTTAATAATAGTTTTTAATGATATTATGAATTCAACCAAGAAAATCACATAGGGGTTTCAAACCAGTTGTGCAGTAGGTCCTATTGTTGTCTGCCCAGTTACCCTAAGTTAGGCTCAGAACACCTTGTTAGAGTTGTTATACATAGATACATCTGTTCCATAACCACGTCCACTTTTAGTACACATAAAGGGACATATTTTATTAATACAACACTAGATATATACTCAAAAAAATTTAGGGATGTTTTCTTACACTTAGTCTTATCCTAAATTATTTTCAGTAGGGTTTTCTAATCAAAATTACAAAGATAACTAAACCTATCCTATGATACCAACTATTAAAACCCTCCTGTTTTTCACATTTTTAATCAGGATTTATTACATAAAATATAAATTAATACAACTCATAAGATTGAGAGGTCTAGATTATTTTTGAAATTGGGTACATTACAAAACTACTTAAATCATGAAAAGCAACATCTTTATTGAAAACATCTTTGAGATGAACAAAACATTCCATCACACTTAAAATTTCCTGGGATAAAATGAGGACATATATAATGAATGGGTGAGATATAAATGAATAAAAATGTAATAACATGAGGATAATAATACTTGTTATACAAGGATATAAATGAGGCATAAAGAAACATGAATAATGAGGTATGATATAGAATGATAATCACAACATGGAAAATGTGGAAACAACTTATAGCACATCATCATAAATAGTTCAAGGATATATAAACTAATACACCAAGGTGTAAAAAGTACCATAAAGAAATTAGGAAAATCCCCTATCCCAACATGAAGTATCATGATACTAACTATTACCGAATGCATTAAAGCGCTATCAGGGCGCACCCTTCATGATCATTTAATTCTCATGTTTAAGTGTTTGACATAGATCATATAACATGGTTTCATTTAATAACATAATTTATTTCATGATGTGAGAATGTGGAATAAATACATTTAATTCACAAATAAGTATGTTTATATATATTAAGTTGACTACCTTTGATAGAGAAATGGGTATCATATTGACTAGATAATGATTTTGGCATGGGAAATAGTAGTGTAATTTCGGTAGCATAACAACATCATATAGAAATTGATAAAATTAATTTATGAGAGCTAATTGTGGTATATAATAATTTATAAATGAAATGTATAGTAATAGGGATATTTAATAACATATTCCAATAGTGGAAAAAATGAATTTAGAAGACATAACGTAAAAGTAATGCTTGATAAAAGAGAAGGGTGAAAGATGATTTTTCACATTTCCGTATAGTAATAGGTGAACATGAGGGTTCATAAGAGGGATAAATGAGAATTAAATTGATACCATTATTTACACACCAAATTGATCGTAATTGGTATGAGTAAGAATTTATGCCACCTTAAGCAAATGTAAATCAGAAGGGAAAATCATAAATGAAATGTTTGACAAAAAGAGGAGAGAGAGAATCCCTTACAAAATGTAGGATTTGTGACAGCATAGGTAATGGTCAAAATGAGATAGTATAAATGGTATCCCATTAAAATAACATTAATTTGATAGTACGGTAATTATAATTATTGAATGAAAACATAACCAATGGAAATTATAATGACTAATTTCAAAAGAAGTTTCCAGAATTGAAGCATAGAGAGGAAGGTAAGGATCCCTTACATCAGTGTGTGACTCCAAAGTTTTAAGAGAGGAATCTTGGTATATTTTAGGATCCTTAGGTTGACTTTAGGGAGTATAGTTAAGAGTGTGGAAAATCATAATGGTTTTTTAGTGAAGAGAAATGGGAGATTGGATGGGCTTATATGGGAAAGGAGGAGGATTTCATTATTATTTTGGTTTAGGACACTACATAATAAAATATTGAAAACCAAAAACAATACCATGGGTTTTCCCATTGTTTCTACCAAAGGGCAGTGGGATAAATTATTTTATAAGGCCATGGGTAGAAGATAATAAAATATTTCTCTTTCTTGTGTTGAGGTGAGTCTCACTTCAAAATAAATGATTTTAAGATCATAAAATATTTTACAAATCTTTAAAGATTCACTTAGGATTTATAAAATAAATATAATAAACATTAAATAATATTATTTTAAATGAAAAAAATATTGGGTTGAGTATACCTTTTATAGTATTTATTACATCACTATTGGGTGATTATGATGTCATAAAAACACCGTATATTTATATGGGATTTATTTTTTATAGAAAAATATGATTGTATCATAAAATTATATGAAATTCACCATTGGATAATTTCTACATAATTATTATAAAAATTATAACTATTTTATTTGAATAATTTTATTAATATGTGAAGTGTCACTTTTAATAGATAAACTGTTGTTTGTGGAAAATTATGGGTTATTGTCAATAACAGTTTTCAAACCATAAAAAATTACATTTTGCTTCATAAAAATTTATATGATCATTTATGTTTAATAATAATTATTTAATAATAATATTTTATGAAAATATTATTTATTTCCAAAATCCATTAATTCATCAAAACATATATCTTAATTGAATTTGAATATTATCCAAAAATACTAATTGTTCTTTAAAAATCATTTACAATGTAACAATAATAGGAAGAAATATATTCAATATTCTATACAAAAATAATTTACATATTAATAATGAAAGGATCTTTATAAGTATCTTTTTATTACACCATCATATTCCCTAAGACTAAGGTGTACAATAGAGGGGAATTAATGGGGTTGTTTAGTGAACATGGTTTGGGTCATGATCTCTATGTGATTTAACTTATATTTTAATGGTTTCACTCATGCTTAAGTTGTTGGATATCCAGTTGATATTTGTCTTGGGAAAATCCTAGAAATTCTATATCCCTCTAAATCTCTAATAAATAGGATTAAAATGGTTCAATCCTACTGGTTGAGGCTATCACTTCCTATGTCTGTGCCAAAAGGATTTATTAAAGCCCAATATTTATACTAGTCATGTAATCACTATTCAATGACTAAATTATCAATGGTAAAGATACATAAAGGTCATTTAAATCCAATAAGATATAATAAAGAAATAATACCATGTGCTTTTTATATCAATAAAAATTTAAATTAAATCAAAACGGGGAATTTCATTCATAAATGTTTGGGTCGTCATAATCTTCCACCCTTTAGAAATTTCACCATAAGCATTTCCTTTTCCAATACGTAAAAAGATGATGGTAACTCTACTTCATCACCTCATCAATTTCCCACATTACTTCTTAAACATTGTGGTTACTCTACAACACTTTGATGAGGGGCATTTTCATATTTCAAAGAATATTTTCTCTACGATCTAAGATCTTCACCGATTTCTCTTCATAGGAAAGGCAATTCTATAATGGAACCACCTATATATTGAGAAAATGTGATGGGTTTGGTATGTAATTTCTTAATATTGATAGATGAAAAAAATCATGTACTTAAGATAGGTTCGGTGGGAGTACTAGTCGATATTCCACTACTATGATGCGATCAAGAATATCAAAAGGGTAGATGTACCTTGGACTAATATTTACCTTCTTCCCAAATATCACCAATATCTTCCATGGTGATATGTGAAAGAATTCCATGTTTACAAGATAAAACTATTGGAC
The DNA here is from genome assembly GCA_963277665.1 of Viscum album. Lineage (NCBI taxonomy): Eukaryota > Viridiplantae > Streptophyta > Magnoliopsida > Santalales > Viscaceae > Viscum > Viscum album. The sequence continues at coordinate 642,324,260 of OY728161.1, forward strand.
AAATTGATGATTATTTGCATAGAACTTTTGTAGACACTAGAACCTTGGATGTGCTGCTGGATGGTCTTAACCTTCTCCACCATTTCTTTGACCATTTCAGCACCTAGATTTTTTCATTCCCTAAATTCATTCCAACATGTCAGTGTTCTACACCTCTTCCCATAAAGATATTTATAGGGGTCCATTTGGATTCTTGAGTGGAAAATGTTGTTCTATGAGAACTCCACCAAAGGAGGATGTTGGTCACATAAACCTTTTAATTCTATTGGGAATGTTCTCAACATGCCCTCAAGTGTTTGGACAGTCTACTCAGATTACCCATCAGTTTGAGGGTGATAAGACATACTATTGTCCAACTCAGTGTTTAGATAATTCTAAATACTTTTCCAAAACATATAGGTGAATATTGGATATCGATCATATACAATATATAGTAGTACTCCATCCATCCTTACCACTTATCTAATGTATATCTATTCCAGTGGATTTAATGAGAAATCCTAAAAAATTTCAATTAAGTGCGTAGTCTTTGTAAGGTGATCCATAAAAACCTAGATAACATTTTTTCCCAGGGATTTCTTTGGAAGTCTGGTGACGAAGCCCATGGGGATGTTTTCCAATTTCCATGTTGGTATGGGTAATGGTTTCATCATCCCGCTATACATATTCATTTCAGCCTTCACTTGCTGACATACCAGACACATTGATGTATAATTATCAATTTCAATCATCATGTTATTCCACCAATAGTCCTTTCATATATCTTGATACATCATTGCGTTTCCATGGTGAATGGAAAATGTTGATCTAGGTGTGTCATCAAAAAGTACTTTTTTTAACTTATGATTTGATGGAACACATAGTCTTAACCCAAATCTCAAAATTCATTTTTCATTAACCTTGAACTCTGTGGATTTTCCTTTTTGATTGTTTTCACTTTCTTCTAAATTCCCAAATTATCTTTTTGATCATCCTATAACCTCTCCAAATGTGATGGTTGAGAAATATTTGTTGAAAGGATTAATTATGTTCCATTATATTAGGATTCCAATGTCCATATTCTTAAAATATAAAAAGATCAGATCCATTTCAATTATCATCAATGATATAATTACTAGGTCCTTTCTACATAGAGAATCTATAACATTGTTCTCATTATAATTATGGTTGTGGATTCGGCATTCATAATCCTTGATGAGATAAAACCGTCTTTGTTTAGGAATATTTAGCTATTTATATGTGAATATATATTTGAGAATTTTGTGATCTGAATATACTTCATACTTTCCCCCAAAGAGATAATAATGCTATATTTTATATAAAAATATCACAACTACTAACTCTAGATCATCCATGGGATAGTTATGATCATGAATTTTTAACTGCATTGAGGGTTAGACAATGAATTTTTCATTTTTCATCTACACACATCCCAATACATTATTTGAAGCATCGTTGAGAATTATGAAAGTTTCCCCACTTGTGGGTAGTGTGAGCACATGGGTAGTGATAAGACTCATTTTCATATACAGGAATATTTCTTTACATTCACCATTATAAGATAATTTTAATCCCTTCCAAGTTACCATAATAAGAGGGTTTGATAATAATGATAATTTTTTCACAAATTAGCAATAATTTCAAGTTAACACAAAGAAACAATGAATATCTATCAAAAATATTGGCAAAGACCACCCCTCAATTTATTTTGTTTTTAAAGGATTCATAGGTATCCCATGACTTGTTATGTTATACCCACAAACTGAGACTTCCTTCTAGTAGAACTCACACTTCCTACACATTTCATAAATCTTCTCCTTTCGTAAGGTCTTTATCATATTTCTCAGATACTCCTCACTATCCTCCTAAGTTTTAGAGTATATTACAATATCATCTATAAATATTAATTTTTTTATCAAGGTATTCTATAAAGACCCAATTAATCAATTACCTGAAGATTTTTTCCACATTAGTGAGTATAAATGGAATCACTAGGAAATTATAATTCCCATATCTTGTATTAAAAGCAGTATTGTAGATATCCTCCTTCTTCACCCTTACGTGGTAATGTTCTGATTGTAGATCCACCTAGGTGAAGTATTTTTCTCCATGCAATTGATCAAACAAGTAATCAATTCATGGAAATAGATAAATTTTCTTTATTTTTATTTTGTTTAGATCTCAATAATCAATGAATAGGAACATTGACACTTCATTCTTCTTGAGGAAGAGTGCTGGTGCACCCCGGGGAGAAACACATGGGCATATAAAACCCTTATCGAAATTATCATGTTGTTGTTTCATTAGCTACTCAACATCCACAACTTCTAATATATATAGAATATTGGTATTGAAAATTCCTTAGGTATATGTTCGATAGAAAATAACACCACCCTACTTAGAGGAATACCAGGAAACTACTTAGGAAACACATTAGTGAATTCCCTCACAACATGCATGTCTTCGAGGATGGTTCATTCCTTAAACTCAATAATTGAAGATACATACTCTTTCTTGTAGGGAATTAATATCCATGCTTTAGATTACGCTTCTAAAGAAGATTCCACCACCCCTTACACTTTTATATATTGGATGGTCGATTCAAAATAAGGAGAGTGATTTCCCCTAACAACAATTTATGTTCTCTATATTTAGGGAAAGCCAATCCATGCCTAGAATTACATCAAATTCCAGTAAGGCAAGTAAGACATGGTTTTCTAGGATATTAAATACACAAATTTTGATAGTGTAGGAGTTATATAAATGGGAATAAATAATTTACCCATTTTCCATTTTCAGTAACATCTCTACTTCCATGATTTGTGGAGTTTTTTGAATAGTTCTACTAAAATTTTATGATATAATGTAATGTGTAGAACTATAGATGATAACCATAACTTTTAATTTTATGATCATGGTTCTAATTTATTCAATATAAATTTATTGATGAGTACATTAAATATTTTATCACATAAATGGGGAATCAAACAAAATTAAAGGGATAAATTACATTTATCTCCTTAACATATGAGTTTATAGGCTTTAGTCTATGTTATCCAGACATGTATATATTTTATTAATATACATTTTTATTTATAATCACTAATATTTAGTTATGTTTTATTACCCCAATTATTATCCTTTATTGGTTTCACTAGGGATTTCTAATCGAAGTCCAAAAAATAACTAACCTTATCCTCTATTACTAACTATAACAACCCTTCTCATTATTTCATTTTAAACCTGTTTATTATATAAATATACACTTAATACCACTAAAAATATACAGATATATTGTTTATTATGGAAATTAGGTACATTACATAAAAACTTAAAAGATGCAGAGCAATATCTTTATTGAAAACTTCTTTGACAAAACCAAAACATTCTATCGTACTTAATACTGCATGGGATTACCTAAAGACATATAAAAGAAACATGAGGGATATAAATCCCAGTAATTGAATAAACATGGAATAACATGAGGATAATAAAAAATGCTAGAAAAGGCATACCAAAGAAGAATAATGGAACTTGAATAACCAGGCATGATGTTTCATGATAATCATAATATGGAATATGTGGCAAAAAATTAAAACACTACATCAAAAAATAGTTCAAGGATAAATACACAATGATCCCATGATAGAAAACGTACAATAAAGGAATCAGGTAAATTCCATTTCACAACATTACATGTCATGCTACTAACCATTACTCAATGCATTGGGGTGCTATTAGGGAACACCATTCCGAGTCATTTCATTCTAATATTTAAGTGTGCCACATAGATCATATAACATGGTTTTATTCAACATAATAATTTATTCCATGATGTAAGAATGTAGAATAAATACATGTAAATACCCTATTAATATGTATATGATTATGAAGGTGAGTAACCTTTATAGAGAAATGGGTATGGTATTCCCTACTTGACGATTTTGGACTAGAAAATCAAGGTTCCATTTCGGCAGCATAACAATGTCATATAGAATTAAAATAATGCGTTGATGTAATAGAAAGGGGAATATAACAATTTAGACATCAAATAAATTCAAATATGTATATTTAAAACATATCCTGATATAGGTAAAAGGAATTCAGAAGACATAACATAAAACGAATGCTTGATAAAAAAGGAGGATCGTAGATTCCAAACCAAATTTCTGCATAGTAATGGGTGTACATTAGGGTTTATAAAACGGATACATGAGATTGAAAGAGATCCCATAATTTAAAAATAAAACGGATAGCAATGATATCGGTAAAAATGTATCTCTTCTTAATAAAATGGAATTCAAAAAGGAATATCATATATGAAATGTTTGATAAAAAGAGGAGAGAGAGAATCCCTTATGAAATTTTTGCATAGTAACAGCTTAGATAAGGGTAAAAATGAGAGAGTATAAATGGTATATCATTAAAATAAAAGTAATTATATAGTAAGGGAATTATAATAAATGAAAGAAAACATAACCAATAAAATATATATTGGTAAATTTCAAAAAAAGGTTCTTGAATTGACAGAAAGAGAGGAAGGTGATGATAACTTACGAGGTTGTGTGACTCAAAAGTATTAGGAGGGGCTTCTTGGCAGATTTATGGTGACAAAAGAGGAATCTATGGAGTATAGGGAAGAGTGTGGATGAGCTTCAAGAAGTTTTAGTGAAGTAAAATGGGACCATGGGTGGGAATATGTTGTAAAGGAGGGGAATTTATTTGTTATTTTGGTTTTGAACATTGCATAACAAAAAATTAAAAACCACAAAACATACCATTGTTTTTTCAAATGGTTATGGAATATAGGAAGTGTAATACATTATTTTATATGGCCACGGTTTGAAGAAAATAAAATATTTCCCTTGCTTACTTGGAGGTGAGCCACACTTCTAAATAAATGATTTTAAAATCATAAAATATTTTATAAGCCTTCGAGGATTCACTAAGGCTTCATAAAATAAAAAAATAAACATAAAATCCCATTATTCTAAGGGAAAAATAGATTTGTAAGAGTATACATTTTATTGTATTCATTGAATCACTATTGCGCTATTATGATGTCATAAAACACACCGTATGTTCATACGGTATTTAATTTTTATAAAAAAATTTACTGTCTCAGAAAACAATGAAAAATTCCCCTTTTGATAATTTTGATATACTAATTCAAAAAATTAGATTCATTTTATCTGAATAATTTCCCAAATATTTTATTTTTTTAATTTAAAATAAAAAACTGATTTTTTTTGAAAATGATAGGTTTTTGTCAATAAAAGTTTTCAAATACTAATAAAAATTAAATTCGAATTTATAAAAAAATATATGATAATTTAATTTTTTAGAAATTTAATAATAATATTTATTTAAAAAATTATTTATTTAAAAAATTTATTAATTCATAAAAATGTATTTCTTAATTGAATTTTATTATTAACAAAAAATACTATTTTTTGTTTATAAATCATTTAAAAAGTAACAATAATAGGAATAAAATATATTCAATATTCTATAAAAAAATAATGTACGTATTAATAATTCTTGGAACTTGGTAAATATACATTTATTACACCATAAAATGCCCTAAGAGTAAGGTGCACGATGGTGGGGAATTCATGGGGACATTCAGTGAACATGGTTTGGATCGTGATCTCTATAAGATTGAACTTCTCATATAAATAGTGTAAATAATTCTTAAGTTGTTAGATCTTAGATTGGCCTTGGTCTAGGGAAAATAATATAATTTATAAATCCCTTAGAAGCTTTGATAGATGGGATTCATATATTAAGATCCTATTGGCTGAGGCCATCACTTCATTTTCATATTCCAAAGAATTTATTAAAACCTTATATTTATACTAGTCAGGTGATCACTATTCAACTTCTGTATTTTACAATGTAAAGATACATAATAGTCATTTAAATTCAATTGAATATAATAAAACAAAATAATTTCACGTGTTTTTAATATCCATAAGACATTTAATTAAATCAAAAAGGGGAATTTTATTTATAAAAGTTTAGGTCGTTACATTATTTTTATGATATACATTTAAAAAGTTGTAAGGTTTCATGGAGTACAATTATCAATTATATTTGATTAAGATCCAAGGGTTTCCTTGATGTTTTTTAGAATTATTAGTCACGATTTTATTACGAGGCTATGATTTATAAATTCATATAATCCTCAAATCGATGGTTAGTCTAAGAGGAAAATATAAACCATAGAAGTCATAATGATATTTTTCTCTATGTATTACACTAGTTGGTGGGATAAACAGATTCATATAGTTTAATTTTCTTAAAAAAAATATTTTACTCAATAATTTATATGGATCATTTAGAATCCCTCTATAGAAAAATGTTTATAACTCAAATATGTGGTGATTAATTTGATGAAAAAAATCTATTGGGACTTGAGGTAATAGAACAAATGATAGAGAAGGTTATATCCCTTCAATAACACATCAGATCATCTCAGATTCAAATAAATATTTATGATGACAATCCATAGAGATATCTAGATTTCATATTTGGGGAAAATGTATTCCTATATCCTTGAAAAGAATGTTATGATAATCTAAATGAAGGGGAATCTTATCTATAGATATACCGATCCTTGAGATATTCTTGATCATATTAGGATGGTAGCTTGTCACTTGAAACATCCACTATATATATCGAAATTTCATGATGTGTTCCACATTTCTCTTTTTAGGAAGTATGTACCCGATCCTTCACATGTACTAAACTCCGAGGTTTTACTTTTAGAACATGTTTTTTCTTATTGGATAAAAAGAAGAGATTCTAGATCAAAGAAATAAATTACTGTGGGACAAGGCCACATACTAGGAAAAAGTTAAGCATGGAAAAATAATTTAGAGGAAACTATGTAGAAAATTTAGGGTTTGATTAGGTGAAAGTATCCTCCTAATCCTTGATTATAATGATATAATTTTGAGGGAAAATTTATTTTATGGGGGTGAAATATAAAAACCTTTAGTTTTAGAAAATATTTATCTCTATTAAATTTTTTGCATTTGATAGCTTTTCATAAAAAACAAAAAACATAAATGAAAAATTCATTACATAATTATGAAATGAAATATTTCATTATATAGTTTGGTGGAATTGAATAAATTAATGACTTTTTAGGAAGAGTTAAATTTCCTTAACGAAATTCCATTAATTGTTGAGAAACTTTTTTTTGAATTATTCATTTTTGTTAAATTTAATACTTTTTATGAATAATTTATATAGAATTTATTAATAAAAATTAATTAATAATTAATAAATTCAGTTAATGATGTTTATGAAATGTTTAAGTAATTACAAGGAATACAAGTCCAATATTTTTTGTTAACATGAAATATTTTATTTAGAAACATTGTTTTATTATATATGGTTTATTTAAAAGTAAATTTATATTATCTAGAATATTAAACATAAGAAAAATTAATTATTACAAATTTATAAAAGGTAATTATCAATCATACATTGATTTTCAACTGGTTATAATTAAATATAAATTATTTTGAACATAAAAATTGATAATTTTCAAAAAACTATTTTTATGTGCACAATGTATTTAATTTTAATTCATGAAAAAAAATTAATACATATAATTTTTTAATTAAATTTTTATATAGTCTATTAATTTAAATAAATTAAAATTTATCTATGGGCTTTTACAACTAAAGGATTTATAATAAAATCATTATATGCTTAAATGAACATTATAAAAAAATTGTTTTTCATCAATTTATGTACTTATATTAGAATTAATTTTTAAATACTTTAGAATTTTAATTTTATTAAATATGCGAACAATTAGAATCATCATATACAAATTTGGTTATATGGTCATTTTTATTTTTAGTTACAAAGAAGAGTTACCATGGAAAATGTTAAGACAACTTGGTAATGGTTAAATGGTGCCAGACTATGGGATGTGGCTTATAATATTAAAAAAACCATTCCTTTATATTACTATTTGAGTTTATTTTCAACCACATCACGTTTTATAAAGAAATGGTATAATTTTAATTAACTTTTTCATGTAAATTAATTTTTTTAAAGTATTTGGTATTTTTAATGGTGCCACACCCATCACTTATGGAAGGGATCCTTCTGTCCTCACTTATTAACATACTTTGTGCACCTCCCTTTATCAATATATTTATAAATCTCTTAAAAACTATCATAAAAATATCATATAGGTTCTATTATTACTAAAATACTATCCTAACCTATCACAAGGTTTAAGACAAAAGAGGATACCTAAGGAAGAGGTAATTGTCTTAACCTGATTTTTTCAAATTTATTTCTTCTTTCAAATACCATGAATATATTATATCTATCCTAATATTATCAAATTAACTTCATAAATATACTATAATTTTATTATTAATATGTAATAACCATTATTTTATTCTCATACATTCATTATAGAATGAATTCATGTTGTTTCATATGCATAGACTACCCCCTACATGAAGCGATGTAATTTATTTTTTACCACATCCCATGAATTGCTAAATAGATGAATTTAATGAATTGATATTTTACTTATAACATAATTTTGATTTTTGAATAAAAATATCCCTTTAACTTCATTTATTTCCATCCATTGAAAAATATAAAACACCACCCATGCGTACGCGCAGCCTACCGCCTCCATGAAGTGACATATTTCATTTTTCATTAAAACCTTACATGGTGGTTTATAAAAGTATATATAATGTATAAATATGATATTTATAATAAAATTAATAATAGTAATATTAATAACTATAATTAAAGTGAATGGACTAGAATCAGCAAACTGAAATAATTTTGGAAAACAGACTAGTCGACAATCAAATATTTATTTAAAAGAATAATTTCTAATAAATATCAAATTAAAAATCATAAGGGGAAGACATATAGTATGATAAGTAGTAATATTATTCTATTTTATACTGATAATATATATAAATTTATCATTTAGGAGGTTATAGATTTCATGAAAAAATAGGACTATTGGTAAGGGTCTATGTTAGAATCTCCCTTTTTACAAGGACTTTTTATGTTTCAATTTCCATAGGGTGAATAGTAAGTTATTTTGCTATTAAAAATAAAATATTTTCTAATAATATATGTAATTTTATGGTTTAAAAGTATTCTTTCAATTTTTCCCCACATTGTTTCTCAAAAATCCTAAACATATATTATTAAGAAAATCAATGTAATTTATCTGTTTTTGGCTAAGAATATTTTTCCTCTATATATATGTTGTTAAAAATAATTTTTTGAAAGTTAATTTATAAATTTAAATTATGTATAAAGGCATTTTTATAATATACTTTAAATTTTTTCACTCATTTTCAGGGAATATTCTTATCTTTTTCTTAACAGGTTATTCCTGACATTACTTACAATAGAGTTAAAATTAATTTTTTAAACATCAAATGCATGAATGAATTTTAGTATTATAATGTCATTTATTAATCATGAGGATTCATCTAAAAGTTTAATTTTTTTTAAATAATTCCCTTATAATATTATTTCTTATAAATGATTAATTTTTAAAATTTACAGAAAACAAAAGTATATTTCATCTTATTTTTCGAAGAATCATTCTAATCCTTTTATAAATGTATTTTTAATCGTTGTTAACATACATTAAGTATTTTTATAAATTACTTGGCATAGGATCTTACTCTACTATCCACTTAATTTCTCATTATATATTAGGATGATAATGTTTTAATGATGTTTTAATGAATTTTTTTTATTTTCCATGGATTTATTAAACTATGATGAAATGATGATTTTTATTATAATCTTACAACATTCATATGTATAATTTATCATTACATGTTGGGTGAGTCCATTATATTCATCCAATGCATTATTTAATACATTATTTATATTGAGTTGAAATGTTAAATGAGTGCGTAGTGAAATTATAAGAGGGTACTCAAGTTGTTAGCTGAATCCCAAGAGGGTAGACACGAGGTTTTCTTTAGACCAAGAAGGTACAAGAGTGGATATCCTAAAAATACTGTTTGATTTATGTCTTGAAAAGAAGTGATGAAATATGAATTAAATTATATGTTTTATTGTACAAACATATTTCGTATTCTTATGATGTCATCTCATAGATTATGATTGATTATTTATAATTCCACACTCTTATGTCTCATAAATTTCGTTATCACAATATCTTATTCCCCGACTCATGATTTATGGTCTATAACTTATCGAGTTGGTTTTTTATGCCATGATCATGTTCTCATACCATTATTATTATATTATGATCACTCATATTTATCGATTTATATCTTCTTTATCTATAGATAATGAGAATTTAACCTCACATATTATTATGTATCTGTTTCTCTAAGTGATGAAAAAAGATCTTATATTGTATATATATAAGAAGTATACTATATGAGAATAACTTCATGGGAGATGTTAAATATCTTCCATGAAATAATTTGATATTGTTTCTATTATTTAAAGAAACTAAATAATTATATTTCTCAAGAATATATTTTTAATAGAGGTATTTAATATTTATTTAAAATTATGTAATTTTTATATAAGAAAGGATCATAATACCTCATCATGTATATATGATATATTAATAATTAATAAAATTTGAGATTCTAGATGCCTATGGAATTATGAAAATACATGGTGCATTCCTCACTTCCCTAGGGATTTTCAAAAGTTATTTTGAATTTTAACATGAAAAATATCGATAATACTCTCTCAGATATCTTCAATTCGAATACCATGAAGAAAAATACATGAATCATGAAAAACTTTTATCTTTCTAGTGAATAGGCTAAAATGGAAGATGAAAATGTTTAGGGAAAACTCTATATCTAAGGAACATTAGCACCAACTGTAGAGACCCAAAGCTTGACGTACATGGACATTAAATTACTTTTGCGGAATACTTAATACATAACAAAAACACACACACAAGGACCGTAATAGTTTAGTGTCTTTGGAAACTCGGAATATAATCTTCTAACCGTGGTGAAAGATCTTCAACATCTCCCGTAAAGATATTTTTTTATACCTAAAACCATTATTTATTTTCTGGGGAAAAGAAAACATAAAAGGGTGAGCTCAAATTCTCAGTAAGGGTAAACAAAAGAAATATCAATCACATCAGATTCATAAGAACATAACATTTTGGAAATCTTAACATGCAACAGAGATCATAATATAATAACATGGGATAAATCATAGTAGTGAAATGTAATCCCAATAATCATAACTTAAAACATGAAACTTTGTGGCATACACACATAATCATAGATAATCATTTCTTATTAGTCAAGACTCATTGCCAAGACTATCTTAGTGGACAAAGTCCATTTCTGAACCGATATCATTCCCTGTTTCAGTCCTGTTTCACTGAACCGGTTTAACCAGCCGTTCCAGCCATGTCTATCTCATGAGATATAAAATCTTTACCCAATTCATTGGAGGGAGATATAGGTCCCACCCATCTCATAATGATACCATTCTTATGTGTGCCACAAAATCATAAATCATACATTATTTCATAACCCATGTAATAAAAATGGGATTCTTAAACATCATGACATCATAAAACAATTCATATAAGATAAAGGAATTCATAAAAATAATTGCATCACAACATAATCAAATCAATGTAATAATAGGGATAGAAACAGAACCCTTTATTATCTTAGATGGAAAATAATTTTGATAAAACACTTGAACTCCATTCTTGAGGAAAATATCTTTTATACTTTAAAAACATTTTCCTTTCTCAACATGTCTTACAATTTTTTAAAAAAAGAAGTTGATTAAAAATAAACTTGAATACTTGTAAAGGAAGATTATTGTAAATAAGGTTTTAAAAATCAATTCATGACGTATAAGTTAAAAAAACATTCTTCTCATACTTTTGTCAAAAAAGTCAAAAAGTACCTCGTACGAAAAACGACCAAAGATTCCTTTCATATCTTTTACTAAAAACTCACCTTAGGGTAAAATTGGATTTAAACAATTTTAGGTGGATGGAAATAATATTACATATTGAGGAAACATGGATGTGGATGATAAAATACACCCCAGTAAATATCAAAGTATAAACAATCTCGGATAAAAAATGAGATTGTGATATTTTCCCTTACCTTAGGTCCGATTTGCTTCGTAAGTGTCCGAACCTCCTATATAATGATTTAAATAATGTCATTGACTTATTCCATAATCATACTTATTTTTATGATATAATATATGGTCATATTATTAGCTTCTAATTAGTAATATTTCATTGCTACTCGTTATTCGGGGGTTTATTACTTTTTGTTTTTATGCGTGTTTTGTCGAATAAATTATTATTTTTCTTTTTAGGTTATAGATACCTCATTTCAAGAATGGTATTAGTGTGATATATATCATATTAATTCATTCAATTCATTTATATAATCATTATCAAATGAAGATCATGTAGAACGAGTTGCATCACATCGTGGAGACGGTATTCCGTACGTACGCACGAGCGATTATATCGTTCCCATGATCATGGAAATTTATTGGAGTGTATATATACTATTTCAGAATCAATTTTACAATAATCATATATATTCATTCTTTAAACCATTATACCCATCCAAGTAAGGTTGGGGTGGAAAATAGATTACACCACGGCGTGGAGTCGGTATTCCGTACGTACGCACGCGCGGTGATTTCATTTTCCGTAGGATGGATAGATGGTGAAATAGGGTTGTTTCATACTTATAATAACATATCAGTATATTAGTGATACTGATGTTATTACTTCATAATGAAACAACTAAAGAATAAGAAGTGGAATAAGAAATAAAGATGAAAGAATCGGTAATGGGCATTACCTCTTCTTTGAAGCACCTCTTTGCGACCTCCTTTTAGGGCACTAAAATTTGTCTTTGAAGAAGGCCAGTACCTCTATGATTTTTTTAAGGAAGTGGAGAAGAGAGTTTGGCAGGTTTTGGACGAGCTTCAAGGCTCTAAGTGGTGTGAGGAAGAGTGGGAGGAGGTGCCGTTTTATAAGGGAGGAGAGGGGCACCTTCGGAATAACAAAAATTTTATTGTATTATAAAGCCAAATTCGGTTTTAAATAGCTCCAAATTAATTTATTTTGAAGCTAAGGTGGGGATGGGTCTAAATACTCTCATAAAATATAATTTAGACAAGTTTAGGTTCCTATTTTAACCTTATCATTTAGATTTAACATTAAGTTAGATAATTTTACTCTTACGGTGTCTTTTTGTGTTCTTACAATATAAGGTTAATAAACATACTATAACAATCCAAAAGAACCACAAGTTGTTTATTATTAATATATATCACCTTATATAAGTCATTTGGCCGAACCTTATATTTTTAGGAATAAAATGACAATTAATAATATAATATTTGTTTTAAAAACTATTTTATATCAATTTTGACACTATTTAGTAATTGATTTTTGTAAAAATCATAACAGAATTATTAGTTCTAAAACATTTAATTATATAAATACTAACATGTCATATTAACCTATAAAATTCGTGTAATTTATACAAAGTCTCAAATTACATTTATTGTGGTATTTATAACATCAATTAAGTCAATATTTCATTAATAAGATAATTACTGCGTCATCTTTGTGTCATAAATAAATTAAATTATTTAATGTCTAAAAATTAAAAATAAAATACCATTACGTATGATATCGTTTTAGATTTCTAATGAATATTTATAGTCGAATTTATCTTATGTATAACCCTATATTAAAAATTATCTACTTATTAAACTTTGATTTTAACTATTTTAACCCTTATTTAAATAAATTAATAATAAATGTCCTAATATAATCCAAGTGGGCCTAAATTGTCATATTTTATTCCTAAGGTTGTTTTTGGTCGAATTAGACTTATCCAATAGAATTAGGACATGTGTTAGGGTAATAATAATATCATTTTTACCCTTAACTATCTTATATACTTTTAACCATGGTAAAAAAAGTAAAAAGTTACTATTCACCAAAACTTATTTTCATCTCATTGAACCACATTTTAGTCCTTGATATTAACCGGGTGTCTCAGATTTTCGAAATTCTACTCACAGAAGCGGTAAAATTAAGTTTTATGAAATATTCAGTTTTTTTAACTGCCACTTTGTGGTTTCACTATTCATCAAAAAATGAATGTTTCCAGAAAAATACCAAAAATTAGGCCTATGCTATATTTGATATTATGAATTCAAAAATGATGTTTATTTTACCAAATTCAAAACATATCAGTTACATGAACTAATTTAAAAAATTAATTCCTGTTGTCAAAACAAATAACATGTTTTTAAAAGATAATAACTATCAAAAGATTGACGCTTATTTATGTCTGGTTTAAATGTGAAATTACATCCAATGAACAAAATTGTATTAAATTGTAAAAATATATTCTAAATATACTTTAAAAACACTCAAATTAATAATTTATCACTATTAATTATTTCTATTAAAAAGGTTGTTTTTAATTAAAATTTAGTAATTTTAACTATTCATCAGAAAATGAAAGTTATCCGAAAAGTACCAAAATTTCACCCTAAGCTAATTTCGATATTATTAATCCAAAAATGAAGTCCGTTTTGAAAAATAAATTCACAAAATTTCAAAAAGTGGTTATTACTATTCATAACGGCTAGTTTTAATAATATTTTAATAGAATATTGTTGTTTAGTGAAACTCGTTATTGCGTACTACACACGCTATCGAGGAAGGTCTCGATTTCATGTAATGAATGGAAAGTCAAGGATGCGTGTTGTGCAAGATCCTTTTGGTGTAGCGTAAACAAAAGACATTAATGTAATTAAAAAGAATATTTTTCCTAAAATCTCGGGGTGTTACATTCTACCCCCCTTAAAATGAATTTCGACCTCGAAATTCGTCGGGGTTATAAATGGTTTACAACTCGAAAGTTTCTTTATTTGAAACCCACATCGTACAAAGTAATACCAAAACCAATCTTTAAAAACAAAAGTATGAAACGTAACGGTTACCCAAATTAACTAATCACTGGGTTTCCACATAGGTGAAAATATGGATATGGAAGAGAAATCTAACCATCATGTTCTGATAGAGAGTGGTAGAGAACATGGCTATGGAAAAGCCAGCAATCACAAAGCCATAAATTTGTGACGATCTAAGGTACCATCTGATTCATCAGATATAAGAGCACTAGGACAACATTTTTGGTTTTCCAGATCATTTCCCTAAAGTTGACGAAATTGGAATTAGAATAAATACTTTCGTGATTTTGGTATAGTCTCACCGTTGGTCGTTATTTGGACAATTTCTACTTCATCTATTAAATAAATGAAGTTAAATTTGTCATTCGTGATGTGTTAGCAGACCATGTGATAGAATGATGGGTCATTCCATCTGTCTCAAACAAAAGGTTAGAGAAGTTATCAAGAAATACATTAGTCCATCTATAGTGAGATTAATCATATATGGTTCCTAAAATGGACTTATACTTTATATATCATACTTCTTAATATAATAAAACTAGTTTCTACTAAACAGGGACTTCCTGTAGGCCAGTGGTAGGTGATAAAGGCCAGTCGCACTTCGGTTGTGGGTTCGATTCCCATAGCCTTGTCCGACGCGATGGGCTGTCGCCTGTCCTGCAGGTTGTCCTTTTTCTAAAGCTATATTACCATAACATCCCATCAATAATATCAAAAAAAAAGTTCTATACTTAAACAATACTAACTTATGTCCAACATAATCCATTCCAATCTTTAGGATTATCTAAAATACTTCAGTCCAAGCTCATAGTATAAAGAAAACGATTACTTGAAATGTCATCAACCAAGCATGTTAATACCATCATTTATCCCCCATATATCTTGTTAGTCTCATTCCAATCTTGTGAATACCTTAATCATGTATTCTGTTGAAAATTGAATACCCATTAAACCTTAGTGAAAACATGAATGCTGTCAAAAGTTAACTCGTTCCTCATAACAAAATCCAAAAATTCTATATACTCAAACCATGATATAACCTTCTCCTTATATCAGTCATGAGCTCATGAATACTATCAAACATTTAATTTTCTCCTTATCCCTTCATTATGCGCATATCATCTACATTCCAAAAATATCTCAATCACTTTCCATTGTTATTGGTACCATAAAATTATTGAAAACCACAGTATTCCAATACATAAATATTCCAATATTCCACGATACAATATACATCATTATTTTGGAATCCCTTTACATAAAAACTTAATCATTCCACCACATCGTTGTCATATTCAAAATTGCCAATAGTGATCGCATGTGACTTCCCTCTTTGTACTTTTCCTTAAGTGGTTGCTCATGTCGATCATCACTAACCCTTGGATTAGGGAATTTATTAGCATAATGCCCCATTTCCTTACACTTGAAGCATTGAAGTGTTGGTGGTGCATTCTCTGTAGTCTTTTCTTTATTCACATCATTTTAAAACCTTTTTCCATTACTTCGACACTCAGCTGATCGATGAACTTCTTTTCCACACTTAAACCATTTTCTAGTCCCTTTATGACAATCTCCACCATGCTTCTTTCCACACTTTGAGCATAAGGAAACATTCTTCTTCTTTTCACCATTATTCTGAGATTTCTCCTTGAACTCCATCTTTCGTTTCTTGTCAAAACTATGAGATGGATAAGTAACACCAACTTCCATTTCTACCTTCATAGCACAACACACAATTTCTTCATAGCTACTGATGTCTCTTATAGCTAATGCCCTTTGAAGATTTGGTTTGAATCCACTGAAGAATCGATCATCTTTACTTTCAGGTTGGATGATAAATCCAGATGCATACCTTGCAAGCCATGTAAAATTCGGTTTGTATATACCAACAGATTCATCATCCTTTTTCTTTAGTTCAAGAAACTCCTTCTCTATCTTTGTTCGAAGAATACGAGGGAAGTACTTATTGAAAAATAAGTTCTTGAACTTTTCCCATTCCATGGAATCAATTTCATCTCTTGGCCTCATATTCTTGATAAGATTCCACCATTGATCAGCTTCACCTTCCAAATGATATACTGCTAAGATGACTTTATCATGTTCAGAACATTGAAGAACTGAAAATATCTTTTAAGTGGTAATGATCCATTGTTCAGCAACAAGTGGATCAGAATACCCACTGAAAGAAGGTGGATGTTGTCTCATGAGAGACTTAATAGAATATTTTTCCCTTCTCTGCTCATTTGGAAGTCCAGAATGGTTCATAGCTTGTGTAAGTATAGCAATAAGATTTTTCACTCCATCTCCTATAACAATTGTTTGTTCAGATTGAAAATCATTGCATTTTCCATTACATTGATCAACACGGTTCCTTTAGGTTCCATCAATCGTCTAAAACCAAAAAAGAATAGAGTGAGAGGAAAAAATCACGCTAGGGAAAACAACATAATAAATGGGTATTACCTTCAATATCTAACATCTTAGGTTTAATTATAATATCATTAGCGTAATTCTATGACTATAACCTATACATATACTTAACCTTAGGGACATCCCTAGACAAACCTTAGAAAAATCTCTAGGGATCTCACTAAAGTTCTCGCATCCTAGTTTCCAAAGGTTGACTAAACCATTCCTCTGATACCAACTGTAGAGACCCAAAGCTTGATCTACATGGACATTACATTACTTTTGCGGAATACTTAGTACATAACAAAAACACACACACAAGGAACGTAATAGTTTAGTGTGTTTGGAAACTCGGAATATAATCTTCTAATCGTGGTGAAAGATCTTCAACATCTCCCATAAAGATCTTTTTTTACCTGAAACCATTCTTTATTTCCTGGGGAAAAGAAAACATAAAAGGGTGAGCTCAAATGCTCAGTAAGGGTAAACAAAAGAAATATCAATCACATCATATTCATAAGAACATAACATTTTGGAAATCTTAACCTGCAACAGAGATCATAATATCATAACATGGGATAAATCATAGTAGTGAAATTTAATCCCAATAATCATAACATAAAAGATGAAACTTTGTGGCATACACACATAATCATAGATAATCATTTCTTATTAGTCAATACTCATTTCCAAGACTATCTTAGTGGACAAAGTCCATTTCCGAACCGAGGTCTTTCCTCGTTTCAGTCCTGTTTCACTGAACCGGTTTAACCTGCCGTTCCATCCATGTCTATCTCATGAGATATAAAATCTTTACCCAACGCATTGGAGGGAGATATAGGTCCCACCCATCTCATAATGATACCATTCTTATATGTGCCACAAAATCATAAATCATACATCATTGCACAACCCATGTAATAAAAATGGGATTCTTAAACATCGTGACATCATAAAACAATTCATATAAGATAAAGGAATTCATAAAAATAATTCCATCACAACATAATCAAATCAATGTAATAATAGGGATAGAAACAGAACCCTTTATTATCTTATATGGAATATAATTTTGATAAAACACTTGAACTCCATTCTTGAAAAAAATATCCTTTCTACTTTAAAAACATTTTACTTTCCTAACATGTCTTACAATTTTAAACTAAAAGAAGTTGATTAAAAATAAACATGAAAACTTGTAAATGAATCTTCATGGAAATAATGTTTTAAAAATCCATTCATGACGTATAAGTTAAAAAAACATTCTTCTCATACTTTTGTCGAAAAAGTCAAAAAGTACCTCGTACAAAAAATGACAAAAGATTCATTTCATATCTTTTACTAAAAGCTCACCTTAGGGTAAAATTGGATTTAAACAATTGTAGGTGGATGGAAATAATATTACATATTGAGGAAACATGGATGTGGATGATAAAATACACCCCAGTAAATATCAAAGTATAAACAATCTCATATAAAAAATGAGATTGTGATATTTTCCCTTACCTTAGGCCTGATTTGCTTTGTAAGTGTCCGAACCTCCTGTATAATGATTTAAATAATGTCATTGACTTATTCCAGAATCATACTTAATTTTATGATATCATATATGGTCATATTCTTAGCTTCTTATTAGTAATATTTCATTACTACTTATTATTTGGGTGTTTATTACTTTTTGTTCTTATGCGTGTTTTGTCGAATAAATTATTATTTTTATTTTAAGGTTATAGATACCTCATTTCTATAATTTTATTAGTGTAATATATATCATATTAATTCATTCAATTCATTTATATAATCATTATGAAATGATGATCATGTAGAACGAGTCACATCACATCGTGAAGACGGTATTCCGTATGTACGCACGAGTGATGATATCATTCCCATGATCGTGGAATTCTATTGGAGTGTATATATACTATTTCAGAATCAATTTTACAATAATCATATATATTCATTCTTTACTCCATTATACCCATCCAAGTAAGGTGGTGGTGGAAAATAGATTACACCACGGCGTGGAGACGGTATTCCGTACGTACGCACGCGCGGTGATTTCATTTTCCGTAGGATGGATAGATGGTTAAATAAGGTTGTTTCATACTTATAATAACATATCAGTATATAAGTGATACTGATTTTATTACTTCATATTGAAACAAATAAATAAGAAGATTTGGAAGAAGAAATAAAGATGAAATAATCAGTAACAGACATTACCTCTTCTTTGAAGCACCTTTTTGAGACCTCCTTTTAGGGCACTAAAATTGGTCTTTGAAGAAGACCAGTACCTCTAGGTTGTTTCTAGGGAAGTGGAGAAGAGATTTTGGTAGGGTTTGGACGTGCTTGAAGGCTCAATGTGGTGTGAGGAATAGAGGGAGGAGGTTCCCTTTTATAAGGGAGGAGAGGGGCACCTTTGGAATAACAAAAAATATTATTTTATTATAAATCCAAATTCGGTTTTAAATAGCTCAAAATTGATTTATTTAGAAGACAAGGTGGGGATGGGTCGAAATAATCTCATCCAATATAATTTAGACAGGTTTAGGTTCCTATTTTAACTTTATCATTTAGATTTAACATTAAGTTAGATAATTTTATGTTTACCGTGTCTTTGTGTGTTATTACAATATAAGGTTAATAAACATACTATAAAAAGCCAAAATAACCCAAAGATGATTATTATTAATATATATAACCATATCTAAGTCATTTGGCTGAACCTTAGATTTTTAGGAATAAAATAACAATTCATAATCTAATATTTGTTTCAAAAACTATTTTATGTCAATTTTGACACTATTTAGTAATTGATTTTTGTAAAACTCATAACAGAATTATTAGTTCTAAAAATGTTAATTAAGTCAATACTAACATCTCATATTAACTTATAAAATTCGCGTCATTCATAAAAAGTCTCAAATTACATTTATTGTGGTATTTATAACATCAATTATGTCAATATTTAATTAATAAGATAATTACTGCATCATCTTTGTGTCATAAATAAATTAACTTATTTAATGTCTAAAAATTACAAATAAAATACCATTATGTAGGAAATATTTTTATCTTTCTAATGAATATTTATAGTCGAATTTATCATATATATAACCCTATATTAAAAATTATCTACTTATTAAACTTTGATTTTAACTATTTTAACCCTTCTTTAAATAAATTAATAATAAATGTCCTAATCTAATCCAAGTGGGCCTAAATGGTCATATTTTATGACTAATGTTGTTTTTGGCCGAATTACACTTATCCAATAGAATTAGAACATGTTTTAGGGTAATAATAATATCATTTTTACCCTTAATTACCCTATTTACTTTTAACCGTGGTAAAAAAAGTAAAAAGTTACTATTCACCAACAATTATTTTCATATCATTGAACCACATTTTAGTCCTTGATATTAACGCTGTCTCTCGGATATTCGAAATTCTACTCACAAAATTGGTAAAATTACGTTTTATGAAAAATTCAGTTTTTATTAACTACCACTTAGTGGTTTCACTATTCATCAAAAAATGAAAGTTTCCAGAAAAATACCAAAAATTAGGCCTAAGCTATATTTGATATTATGAATTTAAAAATGATTTTTATTTTACCAAATTCAAAACATATCAGTTACATTAACTAATTTAAAAATTAATTCCCGTCGTCAAAACAAATAGCGTGTTTTTAAATGATAATAACTATCAAAAGATTGAAACTTGTTTATGTTTGGTTTAAATGTGAAATTACATCGAGTGAACAAAATTTTATTAAATTGTAAAAATATATTATAAATATACTTTATAACCACAAAAATTAAAACTTTATCACTATTAATTATTTCGATTAAAAAGGTTGTTTTTAATTAAAATTTAGTAATTTTCACTATTCATTAGAAAATGAAAGTTATCCGAAAAGTGCCAAAATTTCATCCTAAGCTAATTTTGATATTCCGAATCCAAAAATGAAGTCCTTTTTGAAAAATCAAATTTACAAAATTTTAAAAAGTGGTTATTACTATTCATAACGGCTAGTTTTAATAATATTTTAATAGCATATTGTTGTTTAGTGAAACTCCTTATTGCATACTACACACGCTATCAAGGAAGGTCACAATTGCATGTAATGCAAGGCAAGTCAAGGATGCATGTTGTGAAAGCTCCTTTTGGTGTAGCGTACAACACAAGACATTAATGAAATTAAAATGAATATTTTTCCTAAAATCTCGCGGTGCTACACCAACCTTCCGAAAGGGGTATGATCTCGAGAGTGGCCAAAAATCAAGATGAAATATTTTTTATGGTATGAATAAAAACTGGAAGAAGTACTATTAATTATTTAAAAAGTAAGAGGAATATTTTGGAATTTTTATTATCTTATGTAGTCTTTCTATTTCTAAAAATTAGCAGTTAGATACTACTGTTGGATTGAACATTTTTATTAAAATATATAAACCAATTAGCTTGAAGAATATTATTAGAGGTAATGTGGGTCTTCATGTTACAAATGGATCAATACTAGCTATGATAAATATATAACACTATCATGTCACCTTGATGACTAGATTGGTTTTACTTTTAATGAATTTCTTTTATGTGCCACGTGTAACAAAGAATATAAAATCTATTTCTAGTTTTGAAATTAATTAATTTTTTTCATATTAATAAATAAAAGTTGATAATATATAAAATATATCATGTTTTATGGGATATAATATTTTAAAATTGGTCTATCTCTACTATAATGTTAAAATAATTTCTTGAAAATAGTTAATGAATAAATTCCACATGACTCATATCATATCCTGTTATGTAATCACTTGCTTGGTCTTGTAGATGATATATGTTTGAAAAAATTATTTTAAGAAGGGTATTTATATTATTTTGAATGAAAATAATTTTATATAAGTAAATATTATCTGATAAAAATACCAAATCATAATTCTGTAAAAACGGTCAAAGATACACATATCTTCTAGAATTAGTTCTTATAGATGTGTTTACAACTTTTCCAGTTTAAGCTAGTGGTGGATACTCTAACTTCACAACATTTACCAATGAATTTAGTATATATGGATATATATACTTATTGAGTTATAAGTATGAGTCATTTATAAAATTTAAGGAATTCTAGAATGAAGTAGATAATCATTTTTCTATGAAGATAAAGAAACTCTGTTAATATCGAATTTGGAAATACCTTAACAAAGAATTCGTTGGTTACCTAAATGATTTTTGGATACCATATCAAATAAATCCTCCTTATAAAAAATAAATGAACAATTTTAGTGGAAGGAGGAACAAAAATTATTAAACAAGGTGATATTTATGATGAATTTTGATAACCATCAATTATTATTTTAGGTAAATTAATTACGGACTACAACACAGTCTTACTAAACCAAGTATCAACTATATAGAAAGGAATAATATCATATGAATTATGGTATTGGTCTATTTTTTTCATTTTAATGTGTGGGATGTGAAGTATTTTTTGAGGATAATACCTATAATATATATGCATGTACATGCACTAAGTGTGTCATTTATGATATCCCAGATATACTTGAGGATATTATCTGGATGAACCTTTAAATAAAAAAAATGGAATGTCAGATAATATTTTTAGAAATGGATCACATCTTAAAAGAAGATATTTTGAGAATTTTAGACTAAAATTAAGGTTATGCTCAAGAGAAATAAGAGTCTTGATAAGAATAAATTCCACAATTCCAAGTAGGAGAAGTTATTCTGGGGAAAGAAGTACTAAATATAAGCACCATATAGGTAAGAGAACTAAAGATATGTGGTCTTATTGTAACTTAAGATGGAAATATTATATTATAAGAAAATTATTAACCTACTAATTAAAGGTAAGTAGTAAGGAACTCAAAAGTTTTAAAGTGGAAAGGATGAAAGAATTATGAAATAGATTTCATGTACTAAGACCAAGTTATTGTTTTTTAGATCCTCAAGATGATGTAAATATGATTGGGTGAAGATGAGATTTCAATAATAAAAAAAATGGATGGTAATGTTGGTTATTATAATGTATTATTGGTTTCTAAAGGTTTTAAGCACCATAAATGCATAAACTAAGATAATTCATTTTCAACAGTCACTATACTGAAATCCATTATAATTATACCAGCCATAACAAATTAAAATAAATATGGGATTTCTAAAATGAATGTTTACATCACATTACATAATGATTACATTGTGAAAGATGTCTATATGACATAACCAGAAGTGTTTATGACACCAAATTATGCTTATAAGCTGCTAAAATGATTGATATCTATTAATGAGTTAAATAAAGTATCAAGATCGCGGAAACTACATTTTGATGAATCCCTAATGGAATTTTGTTTCATAAATAATGAATGTGAGTATTATGTGTATCAGTGGATTATTGGGAGTGAATTTGTTTTCCTAGTAGTATATGTTTATGATATGTTATTGATATGAAATGAGAAAATATAATTACATATATTAAAGACACTGTTAGAAATAAGATTCAACAAAAAATTTGTTGGTGAAGAAGCCTATATTATAAGGAGAAAGATTAATCGATATAAATCTAAGAGGCTTCTTATTCTTGGATAAGATATAAACATTAAAAAGGTGTCGAAGATATTAAATATGAATTAATCCAGTGGAGTACTTTTCCTCATTTCTAAAGGTATACATGTCTCCAAGGAAACATATCATCAAACACAAGAGGATAGAGTTAGAATGTGTAGAATCACTTGGGTTAATATGATGGGATATATCATGTATTCCATGAAATATACAATGAATTATGTTTCATAATATTTGATCAAGAATGGAATATAGCAAGAAGAATCTCGAGGGAAATATTGGGTGACTTTTTAAACTATTATGAAGTACCTATGGTTTAAAAAAGGATATATTCCTAGTTTATAGAGGAGATAAGAGAATTATTGTGAGGGTATAAAAAGATTCAAGTTTCTAAATTGGTTACATTTATCTGAAATCATATATGGGATATGTGTTTTACAGTTTAAGGGATATTTGATCTGTGAGTGTTTCATGAATCCAGTGGTCACAGATTCTATATAATATCCTGATTATATTATGTATTTGGATATAACTAAATAAATAGATTTTATATAAAACATTGATATAGATATTACTATTTTTCGAAGAAGGTAAGATATCATCACACTGTATTATGATAATAATACTATAGTGGTTCTTACTAATGAGTAAAAATAACATCAATATATGGATCATATACATCAAAAGTGTCACCATTTGTGGGATTTTTATCAAGGAAGTGATGTGTATGTAAATAGAGTATCCAAAGAAGAGAACATATCAATCCCATTTAGAATAGATTTATCTAAGTATAATCATGAATATCATGGGAGTTCTAGTTGACTAAAAGTTGTTAGCAATTAGATATAGTGTATGTCAGAGTTTTTTGGAGTCGATTACCCATAACCAACTATTTCTTTTACTTCATACTACCTTAATATCTTTAAATATATATCATATGATTAATGGTATTATATGTAATATTTATGTGACAATTCCCTTAGATTATTTGTCACATTAAAACGTTATGGTAGTTAAACCCTATAATGAGATGATAGATATTATATGATAATATTTTCATGTATATATCATATTATCTGGATAAAATCTATCTAATAGGAAAACTTTTATTTTGACCATCAGGTTTTTGTGGCTCAGAAAACATTGAGGCTTCTTCTGCAGAATTGTGATTTTGGTGATTTCCAAGAAGGGAGGATATGTGGGCATATTTACTAATTGAAATTATACATGTTTTATTTGTTAGTTTATATTTTTATCTTTTAATGTGTTTATTTCTATATAGATATGAAATTATTATTCATATCAATCATGAATTTTGTACTGATTTATGCATAAAAACCTTGATGACATATGCTCATGATTTGGTAGCATATGTTGGACACACCAAAAGCGTGATGAAATTAATTGAATAATAAATGAAATAAATTTTATTTTATGATTTAATAGAAGAATATATTTTTATCCCTTTTATTGAAATAAATCCATTTGATTAAATCCATGACCTTGGTAGTTCAATTTTGACATATTTTCATAATGAAAAATAATGGAAAATAAAGTATGTGGGGTGGTAAAAAAACTATGCGCCCTTCATGATGAGGTTTCACAATAAATGGATTATAGTAACTATTTACCTTCATTAGAAGGTTTTTAACATTTTCAAATTAAATTAATTCTTTATGGGTGTGTTGATGATATATTTTATATTCAAATTATATTTTAGTAAAGTTTACAAAATGTTATTGAGAAAGTATCCTAGATCGTCACACAATACGTGCATCAAAAGATATAATTAATAAAAAATAAATTTAATAAAATGAATAAATATTACTATCATATAATATAATAATAATTATTGAATAAAAAATTTATCACACAAATTAAATCATGATATATTTGAGTATATAATTTTTATGTTTAAATTTTTCACTTGTTTATTCATTACAATTTAATAAATTATTCATTATTTATTCATTGGATTAGTGAATAGAAATAGGTAAATATTTTTTTTATAAAACTAAAACTAAAACTAAAATATATATTAATGTTGTTTGTTCGAAAATACACATGTTTCCTTCACATTGATATAATTACTGCTTATTTTTTCATCCACTTTTACTTATTACAAATTCACTCTTACTCTCCCCCCAATTTCTCCTCTCCCTCCCCGACTCTGTTTCTACCTATGGCTCTAGTTATGACTCCACCTCAACAACCCATGACTCTAGTTCTATCTTCCTATATGTCTCCCCTCTCTATGCTCAAACTATCTACCTCTCCTCTGGCTCCCTCTCCCTCCCCGACTACACTCTCCACCCCGCCTCACCTATAGACCCCCTCTCCTTATTTTCAAAAGTGTATCTAGGTTTCCTAACACATTTATAAAATTTCATTAGATATTTTAATCGATCTAGGAAAAAGACAACTTAATCCATGAAACTGAGTTTATCAAGCTGATGATTGACTTTTTTTTTGGTAGAAATCTATCATTAATATCTGTAGGAAACTATGTGTAAATGTATGATGTAATTTTCAATTAATTTATTAAATTATTCAAACGTATAGAGAGGCTTTCCATTTTTTGGTTTCTGATTTTTGGTTTCTTTTTCATCCAGGACTTTGTTTATCATAAAAAATTGGTATTTTTATAGGAAGGTGTCAGTTTATATGAAGTTAGTACCTAGCGATTTTTCTAGGGCAATCACTAATTTCTATGTATGCTCATTAAATCATCCAAACTATTTATTTGTTTGATATTAACGTGGTATAAGCCTATCTTCTTTTTATTTATGGTATATGTGTAAATTTATTCTATCCTTTTTGATTTGTTTTTTCTCTGATTTTTTCATGGTAGAAACCTCCTTTCTAGTTCTTCCTGGTTTTATGTGAAAATGCATACTATATTTTTTCATTTATCTGTTCTATGATGTCAACTTATTGGAATATTTTACCTTCTCTAGTTTCCAATTGGTAGATTATATTGTTTTCAAGAGATGGGTTCACATCAAAGAACAATTTTTTTTTCATGTGAAATTGATAGTTTAGTTTTATTTTTACCTGTAAATCCTTCACTAATTTATATGTAGGCTCATTAAATATTCCATAATGATTATTTTTTGGATATTTTTGTCTCCCATTATGATGGATTTAATCATGTTGTTCTTGTTTGGGCAAGTGGGATGGATCTCTAATGTTCTATGTGAATTCATGGTTGGTAATATTATACTTTTAATGTATTATTTTCATTATTGTTGGAAGATAACACCATTTTCCACTTTATTTCAACACTTAGAGCCATTATAGTCTCATGGTCAATTAATATCATCTTCAAGTATCTATTGTTCATTGATTTTAATTGATTAATGTCATTTTTTGGTTAACTATATAGTAATTGTAGAGAAATGTTAGGTGTGTTCCTTATTTTTTCATTATAGTGGATAATTTGTAATGTATTCACCATGTTATAGGTCATCAAACATCCAAAAGAATAGTGAGTTTGATTTTAGGTTTTTTGGAAACTCGACTATACAACCTCTTCTAGTTTAGACAAATGTGTATGTTAATGAAGAAGTGATTTATAAAAAAAGTTGGGGCTCTGGATCGACTACTCTATAGATTTCCACTTGTACACTCTTCACTAGAAACATACCCAAGTAGATTTATTTTGATTTCTATATTTATTTTTCTCATCCATTAAACCATATTCTTCCTTTATTTTGTAATTATTTTTTTATTCTAATTATTATTCAGTTGGATAAACATTAAATAATTACTGAAAATGATTTGTTTCTATATTATTCTCGATATTTTGATTATGTTTAGTAACAAAAAATCTATATATAATCATATAATTTTTCAAAAATAAAATTTTGAAACTTTAAAATTATATGTAGTTTGAAAATGCATTAAATCTCCATTATATTGTATAATATACAATAAAAATTGTTATTATATATTGGATTCATTAGACTCTATCATTTATAGTTTCAAGTACCATTGAAATTTAAAGCATCTAACTCATATAAAATATTCATTGTCTAAAACATTATTCTTTATTATTTACTAACAATGTTATACATAGTTTCAATATGAATACTTTGATAAATTATCAATTTAGTATCCTTATTAATATATAGTTTCAATATTCCTACCTAAAACTGTAATGTTTTACTATGTAGTTAAACATGCTTCTTTATAACATGATTCGAAAAATGTAACATCAATAGGGATTCAATAGTTTTGAGATGTAAAATTTTCAGTACTATCGACATTCATCTTCTTAATTGAATAATTTCATTTAATGGAAGTCATTTAGTATCTTAATCTTGATTTGAGTTTATTATTTATTATTGGGTTGTATGATTTGGGATATTGTTCTTTTGTATTATTTCCCTCTTTATTTTGATGATTATGCAGACTATTATGGAATTTGGGAAATTAAAAAATTACAAATCGATGAATATTTATTATATTCCTCCATTTAGTATAGCTAGTATGATACTATCTTCTCTTTTATTTCATTTGAAAACAATATTGTTTGTGATTATTTAAAAAATACAGGTTCATTTATGTAATTGAATTCTCTAAGATCAAAATAAAATTTTAATCCTTAAAATTTATCCATAATGTTTTCTTATATATTGATCATGCCTAAATAATTTATCCACTAGTATTACAATAATATTTAACATTTATTTTTTATTTAAATAAGTTCAACATTAATGTTCATTATAATCATTATAAAATAGTACTCTCTTATTGAAAATAAACATTGATTTATAGCGACGTGCTAACACACGAGCGAGTACTAGTAATTATTTATTTTTGAGTTTAATGAATATAATATTTATTGATTTATTAAATGTATTATTTATTTTATTAAATAATTATTTTATGATTTTATCTTTGAAAAATTCTATAGGGGATTGAAATGTTGAGTTGAGGACTAAAAAAACGAAATATTTTATTTAACCCTCCTTAAATGAATATTTAATTCTTTATTTACCAAATAATATTTAAATAAACACATTTCCTTGGAAATAATAATAATAATAATATTTCTATTATTTGATATAGAAAATTACCACATGTAACATTAAATATAGTCCAATTAGGAAATTATCAAAATTTTACCCTAAATATATATTTTCAAACTTATATAATTTTTAATGATTATAGTTTTTTTTCACAAACAAGTAACTTTAGTGAATTATCTCAATCCGAAGAGAAAAAATCCTCTAACATCAATCTTAATGACAAAGAGAGAATAATAGAATACCCAAATAGTAATAAATGGCGAATGATGTAAAGCTTTAGTAATCTATGTTCTAGTACTCAAAATACTGAGAACATTGCATTGAAATTCTTGAAGCATGTGTGGATACTACTAAAGAAATCATCTCTTAGATTAACCACTATAATAACTACAATATATGAGTGAATTTTTATTTGATTAATAATAATAATCACATTAAAGGTAAATATTTTGTTAAATCTGTTCTAAATTTAATGTAAAATAATATGTCTAAGTTTTTAATGGTTTTGTTTGTAATGTTACTTAGGGTTTTTAATTTAATTTTAAGAAAAAAAATGAACCCTTTCACATTGCTTATTCCACACCTCTTCTACAACTCCTCGAAACACTTAGGTAGGTATTACAGGATATAGAAATCCACATATGAGGTTGATAATGCACTAGATGGTTGGAATTTATTTTAATAATGAGGAGAAATGTTTTTTATTATTTCCTTCAATCATTGATTAGTTCTAATATGTTTTTCTTAAAAATTTCTTGGGGTTTATGTGCAAGCACAAGATCATATTTATGATCAATCTTATTCCTTATTAAAAGATATATAAATTCTGAAATATAGGATATATCTTACAAAGAATTTTTATATGAAGGATCAACTAGAGGATTTATATATATATATATGGGTTTATTAACCTCAAAACATATCAATTAAAAGGTAATGTAATGTTTAACAAAACAATGGAAAAATCACCATTATTTTGTGTTAATTACTAGAGGATGAACTGGGTGATAATTAAAAATTGGGCTCCTAATCCTTATATTGATGAACTGTTTAATAAGCTAAGATGTTATAGGTGGTTCTATAAAATTGATTTTATTATATGATACCAATAGTTTTAGAAAAAAACAACAAAATATTTCACATAATTCTATTAGTAGAATGTATAGATTATATGGACATGTTGTGAAACATTTCATATCAACGAATGTGATGGTAGTTTTAATGGACCTGATGAATTCAGTGTTTCATCTTTATATTGTTTTTTTCATATTTTTATTTATCAATGAAATTATAGTGTTTTATCATTCAAGGGAAAATCATGATCGCCATTTTATGATTTATCTAATTACATTAAGAGGTAATCAACTTTATTACATGATCCCAATGTGTTTTTAATGGATTAGTGAGGTGTTCATATTAGGGAATGTAATATCAGTAATATTAGTTGACATTAAGAAGAATGTTTTATCATTTCTTTGGATTGGACCATGTATGTTTTTGATATTCATAGTTTCCAAGGTGTGGATGGTTACAATTAGATATTTATTAACGAATTATCCAGATTGGCTGTGTTGTAACCCAATTAAATATAGGAGTGTATTTCCCTTGGTTGAATTCTTATCTGATATCTTTTCAAGAGATAAAGTGGACATTGAAATATACTCCAATATTATATTTACATGAGATGATAAAAGAGAATTAATTTTATTGTGATTGTTTCAGAGTTTATACTGGTGATGTTCTAATATAGGGAAGGCGATTAGTCGCGTATGTGTCCCAATAGCTGAGGCCACATGAGTGGAACTAGCCAATAAAATATCTAGAGCTAACAACAATGGTTTACATCCTAAGGTTATGGAATAAATACCTTCTAGGTGAGAGGTTCTTGGTGTATATTAACCAAAATATCTTCATTTATATGTTTTCTTTGATGGATAAGAACCTTTGATAGTAGATGTGGGACAAGAACCTATAGTCGTTTGATTTTGTGATAGAATAAACTCCATGTAAGATGAACATTATAGATAATGTGTTGAGTAAAAATACTCCAACCCCTATTGAGTATGTATATTATAGTGAGTATTAGATGACTATCCTCTTCAGTGAGATGTTCCTTGATGTTTTGTAGTATTAGGGACGAGTTATCCTAACATACTCAGAAACGATATCCAATATTTTTTAGAGGGTTTAGGGGAGTTAATTATTTTCCTTTGATTTATCAGTGAGGGGGGGTAATATATTTATTTGGGAGGCACCAATAGACTAGTCCCTAATTTTTTGATGTCCTCTATATCTATGGTTGTGTGGTGATCCATGCATGTATACATGAGGGGATGATATGTTATTCACATTTCTTAATATGGGATATTTACTTTAGGATTACCTAGATGTAACCTTACATACCAAGATAGTACTGGTGCACCGGAATAAAGAATGAAATAATTATTTTTTTATCTTTCATTAACTATGAAAAGGTAAAAAATGATTATTAGTAATCCATAGGTATTATTTAATCATTACACATTTCTAATTTGTTGAGTGATGATCTGATGAAAGACTACATGATAGCATTTATGAGTTCATCTCATGAAAGTGATAGAATATGGGTTATCACAAACTGATTAATGATGGTTTTTTGTTTTCTACAATTTCAACAGACAAATTCCATTGACATGATTATCCTGATATATGTTCGCGATATTGTTTTTCTTAATGAGGTGAATATGATTTTTTATGTGATAAGGATATGAATTTTACATTATTCTTATCACATGGGATATATAAGGCACCAGATATGTTGGTATTTATAAGCACCACATTTCTCCAAATACCAAATATAGGTTTATTTGTACCATTATGATGTTAGAGGAAATGTTTTATAAATATATCCTTGATTTTATAACTTTAGGGGAAATAAATTTAGAGGTTTATTTTTTCCTAAAATAATAGTTTTTATTTTTTAATTTAGATGTATAATTTTGTGAATTTATATGTTAGACCATTTAGATAACCTCTATGATGGATAAAGGCTGGGGAGTTATTGGTTTTTAGGAAAAGACTTAGGTAAGAGATATTTGAGAAGATTTGGATGATCAAGAAACTGTTAAAAACCACTCAAATTAGGTTGAGAGAATATGTTGTCCAGAAAATTCATCCTCAAGAATTTGGTGTTGGTGACTAATTATTTCTTCAAGTTTAACCTTAGTTTGGACACATATATATTCAATGTTAGGTGAATTTGGAACCCAGGTTAGGGATTAATTGAGGTTTTTGGGTTTTTTGTACTACCGTGTGTCAATTTAGGATTTATCAATGAAATAGTTTTATATATTATGTCTTCCATTTATCATAGATTTAGTGATACCATCCCTACCCTTCTCATGTTATCTACACTGATGTTGAAAAAAGGTATTTAGACATGTCATTTAGGGGCCATATTAGATAGTGGAGCAGACTAAGAAGACTCGATTTGTGAATATTATTCATCTAGTATAGGTTTTATAGAAAGAGGTGTTTATAAAATAGGAGACATGTGAGTGAGATTTTGATATTTGGGAATAATTGTTAGATATTTTCACTGATGAGTCACAATGACTCTCTACAACTTAGGTTTGGGATGACATGTTTTATGGAAGGAAGGTTGTAACACACCGTGTCAACTTGAGGTATCATTTTAATTTAAATTTTTAAATAATATGAATATTGGAATGGATCTTGAGTGATGGAGGTTTTGGTTGGGGCTTGAGGAATGATCTCAATAAGTTAAAACAAACCTTGGTGCTGGGTGTTCTGAAACTAACACAACTGGTAACTCGGTGGCTGGGAAATAGGTTGTTAGTGAAGCCCCCATGTTGGGGGAAATTTCAATAGTGGACATTGAGTTCCTAGTTCCTCGGAGGATGGTTCCCAGTGACTTTATAGTGGGTACTCTATAGGTAAATACAAGTATTTTTTATCTTTTTTATAATTTTTTAAATTTATTAATTAATTATTATATTATTTTTAAAATATTTTCTCTCTCAGTTGAACCCAAAACATGTATAAAATCCCTCTCCCACTCTTCTCCTTAGGTTCAATCCTTTTCAATTCTTAATATCATCTATTTGTCATTGGTTTTTTTATTTGTTCATTATAGATTGTTAGTATCAATAAAGATACAAATCATATTCTCTAAATTCTATTTCTTCACCAATATTGCTATCCATATATCAATGGCCATACCAAATTAGTTTACAATTTATATTTTTCTCAGTTATTCCAATTTAAATCCAAATCTACTGTTGGTATTTGAGGAACATGACCCTACTAGTCTTAGGTAGACAGTACCTTGCATTTCCAATGAATATTTCTTACCACCCATGCATTGTACGAAATATAAAAAATTTTGAATTATTATATATGTAATAATATTAATTCAAATTAGGATCCTTAATTACAAAGATAACTATTGGAAACCATTATCCTGTTAGTGGACCATGTTAGGTGTTCATCAACACCATTGGGTTATAATGAACTATTCCCTCATGAAAAATAATATTTAACTATGAATTTTTACTTGGGAAGGATAACTACAATTTAGAGATGAATCTAGGATTCAGGAATTGTTCCATAGTGACGTCCTTAGTAGAGCATGGCTTGTGATTGAACTAGGATAGTAGTGAGTTTCCATTATTTTACAAATCATTGAGTGGGTGGTAATCTTATTGAACACAACCCTTACTTGAGTTATGTTGTATTTCATTCAGTTAGATTATTTATATGCTGATATATAAATCAAATATATTAATTTAAAAAAAATATATTGTATAATTCTCATGGATTATGTGAGTTTTTATATATCTACCACTTAAACTACTTGAAGTGTGATACACCATTAACATGAGTGAGATACCTATTAATGTGGTTGTTATGATAGGGGATATATCTATCATGACTATATGGTATTATGTGGTGAATCACTCACCGATGTTAGGATGGTATTATATCGTCGACTTGAGCCACTTGAGGACGTGATGCATCATTCACCATATTAAGATAAGATTAGTGCTATATTGATAAATTGAGTTTTATTACTCATGGATCATATTCTATTTATTTGAATTTTACTAATGGTGCATTATCCTCTCAGGACCCATTCTAAGGGTATATCTTCCACTTGAGTCATTATATGGGTGGTGTATCGACTACTAGAGATTTGATATTGATTGCACAAATTCCACATAGAGGACTGTATCAGTGGTGAATCATAGAACATTGGATGTGGTCTTGGTGGTGTATCATCCACCTATGGACATTATATTATGTTATTTCATCCACCTAGGAAATAATAATGGTGGTATATCATCCACCTATTAGTTTTTTTGTGGTGTATCTTCCACTAGAGTAGTGAAATGGAGGTATATCATTAACCAAAAAATCTAAATGGATGTGAATTTTTATCTTATGATTATTGATTCCTCATTCATTGGGAGATGTTTCATTCTCCTATGACACCAATTGTGTGATGGACCATTTAGCAAGAGGGGATATGATGTTGATATACCAATCATGTAGAATTTTATGATGGAAATAGATTATTCGTTGGGACTATTATATGAAGTGGGGTGTATAATTAATCCATGAGGTTTGTGTTTAGATAAGGGGTCAATCATCCCATTATTGCACTAGATGATGATGGTATGACCACCAATGGTTTTGTAGGGGAACTATGTTAGGGGTGGATTAAAAATGAAACTATAGGATGATAAATCTGTAATCAATTGAAAGATCACACACCTCAGAGGTTATTTACTACTGAAATATAAGAACCAAATATTCCCTCAAACTTAGTGTATCATAAAATGGGAATACTTACCATAAAACTCACTACACTACGTCAAACTGATCACACACTCTCCAAAAAGACACCCAAAAACATTCAAATAAATGAAATTTAAATTGGATTCGATTGATTATGCAGTTTGGAATTTCCTCCAATATCTATGGGTAAACACAGAAAACTCCTATATTAATATATATAAAATATTTATGACCACTTTAGCTAAGGAGATAATGATTTAAATTCTTGTGTAAGATACACATTCACAACTGGTATCTCCATTACATTATATTGGTAGTCAACTAGTGAAATATGTATCTCTACCAAATGTGGTTTCAGGTGAACCCACTATTAGAGTTCGTAAAACATTGATTCTTGTTAGCTCTATCACCAGGACCATTTAATTTCGTAAACTTAAATTGGGAATCACAATCCACAAATCATATGTTCATGATTCTTATGGTAAATGCACTCGCATACTAAAGATAATGACTTCCACTACCTTGATAGAATTGAAGAAACCTTGCAAAGTTCATCCCTATGATAAGTTGATTATGATAACATAAAGAGAACTATCAACCTTGACAATCTTCTACTTATTAACTAATTTTAAGGATCTCCTCAACACCCTATAACACATAGGTGAAATGTACATCCTTATTCCTTCTCCATGCATGAAGAGTTCTCCAACATCCTCTATTCACCCAAGTCCAACTGAGGAAAAGTTATGAGTAAATATTTATAGGAGTAAGACCTTTGTTAACATGTTATAATTTTTTTATTCCTTGATATCTTCTATATCTCTAACAACTTGTATTATATTATATTCAAGAGTAATTTAGTTACATGTCAATGTATTTTGTTCTCAAATGATACTCTAGATTCTAGTAAATGTGAATTTCACTCTGGATATTGTAGAATAACACTCCTCATTCTTGGGAATTTTATTTCTCCTCTAGTAAGAACATTAACATGATTAACTTTTCTGGATTCTTTAGTTTCCTCATATTCTACTTATATTGAAGATAAAATGACCACATTCTACAATTAATAAATCTTTCTTACCCCTTTCTTACCAAAAGTAAACATGAATCCTATCATTATCTTCTAAGTATATGAATCCATAAAAAAATAAACATATTTTAATACATAAAAGGAATATATTAACCAAAATAGAGCATTATATCTTTCATTCAATTAAATTATTAGTCGATCCACTTCATCACATTTTATTTATCCCTTATTGGGTTTAAAATTAACTGGCTTACTAATCCCACTATAGTGGAAATTTCTTCTTGTTTATAAATTAGCACATACAAGAGCATTCCGATAACTAATGCATATGAAAATTTTTCCATGATTCAGGCATCATTTTCAATATTGTTTCCTAGGACATGGATAACATAAAGTGTTAAACTAATGACGGGGGGGGGGAGATATATATATAATCATTTGAATTTTTTAAATTTCCCTTTGGATTTATTCCTTATAGGACAACACAAACACAACAGTTTTCCTAGACCCCTCTATTCTCATCCCCATGGTTTTCTTTGGGTGTGTAAGATCCTTAATTTTAAATCATCATTATAATGTATCATCACTACTACAAAAATGGGAAAGGGAAGCGCCACCCTTTATCATCGCTAAAAAAAGAGCTGATGGGGGGGGGATTTATCAGCGCAAAAAAAATCACTGTTAAAAGTGACCATTTATCAGTGTTTTTAGAGATGATAAATGCCCCCTTTATAAGTTATTTTTTAGTGCTAATAAAGGGGACCCCTTTATCATTGCATTTTTTAGTAGTGCTAAAAAATGGGGGCTTTATCAGTGATTTTTCCTAGCACTTATAAAATTTATATTTATAAAAAATTATGAAAAATAATATATGATTATATAAGTATATTTATATTGATATAAATTTAATATATATAATTTAAATATTTTTTATATAAGTATAAATTGTCTATTACATTTAATATAAAAATAATTTAGTGAAAATGGATTTAAAATATTTTAAAAAATAGTATTGATTAAAAAATTTCAATTTATCAATGATTATTCACCATTTAATAATAATATGAAGACACAAAATATAAATAAAAAATAATAAAAGATCTTAAATAAGTTGAAAATGTAACTTAATCTTCAAATGGACATAACTTTTGATTCGAGTGTATATTTTAGCTCTACAACATATTGAATCAAAGCCTGAGATGAGCTCTACGCGTTAGTGACCCAAGAAAACCTTCAGTCACATTTTTTGAGGCCCAAAACGGCCCAGAAGTTCACCACAACTGAGTTTTTAATTGGGATATCCCGATTTTTTAACATTTAAATTGGTATAACATTTGATCCAGATGTCCTCTAGGCCTGTACCACATATCATATCGAAGGTTGTTTTATTTTCTTTGATTTTTCTGGTTGTTGAGTTGAAAGGGACTTCTGGATAATATGTTATGGTCATTTTAACATTATATGGATTTTCAAATACACACATATAAGTATTTATTTGTATATATATATATGTGTGTGTGTGTATATATATCTTTGTGTGTGTCTCTCTCTCTCTCTCTGTGTGTTTTATATATGTATGTATGTCTTTATTCATTTTTTTATAAACACATATAAAAAGAATATTTTATAAATGTACTTAAAACTAATCTTATAGATATATATTAATATACAAATAAATGTATGGATAAAAAATTATAACTGAAAATATATATATATAAATAAATATAAATATAAATTAATGTACGAATAAATATATATATACTAATATATGAATAAATATATACATATTAATATAACTAAATTTATTTATATTAATATGAATCTATATTAATATATGAATAAATATAACTATATATATATAGATATATAATTTATATAAATATATATATATATATATTAATAAATGAATTAAAATATATGTAATAATATAACTAAATATATTTATATTAATATGAATCTATTTTAATATACGAATAAATATAACTGTACATATATAGATTTATCATTAAATTTGAGGAAAAATGAAATGGATTAGTGTAAAAGGTGTAGGCCTGCAAAGGGGGAGATCACGGGTTCGAGTTAGGGTGGAAGCAAGGAGGTGAACACAGGCATGTTGGGTGATTCGCGGTCAAGGGCCGCACGCGGGAGAGTGGAAGGGGTCTTCCTAGTGCTCATAAAGGGGGGGGGGGTAAATTGCTGTTAAAAGGTCATCCACACACATTATATATTATATTTTAAGTTTTTTAATTTTCTTAACTCTTATCCATGATTTTTAAAGTGTTGATACAAGGTATCCTTTATCAGTCCTAAAAAAAGTGCAGATAAAGGACCCCTTTTATTAGCAATTTTTAGCACTGATAAAAGGGGTCATTTATGAGATCTTTTTTAGAACAGATAAAAGGGGCTTTTATCAGAGCTTTTCTAAGCACTGATAAAAGGGTCCCCACCCCCCATTATCTTTTCCTCGATTGGCAGATCATTGTTTAGTATTGTTAATGCACTTTTCTAGCGTTGAAAAATTCCATTTTTGTAGTAGTGTATTTAGATTCTAAAGTAAAGAAATATGAAGAAACACCTATAAAATTTCATCCTCATAGAGTAATAATATAATATATTCCCCATCATCCTAGATATTCTAATAAAATCAATGATCAGATTTTCCTCAAATCAATCATTCCTCATTCACTAAACTGTAAAGATTCTAGTTCAACTATTGAGTTGCGTGTTTCTAGCTGTAGAGGCTTCTCCTTCTGATGTTTTCAACGCCGAAAGGGATTCTTAATATATATATATCTATCCATATAAATCACCATAAATAAATTATTTATTGACATCAACTATATCTATGTTTAGATTATTAGAATAAACTTGACTTAGCACTCTTTAGAATGTAGTATACTTAACTTCTAGGGAAAATATTTTCGATAAATTTATATCTTCCTTATTTTGGAATCCTTTAAACACTAATAATTCCTTATATATTTTACTTCCATGTCATTCTTCCTTCAAATAGGAAATACATTTTTTCTATTGTTATTTCTTTGCCTCTAATAGTTCAATCAGCTACCATGTTCCATTGAACTTTATGAAATTAATTTTAATATCCATAGTGGTCTCCTACTATTTCAAATCATTGAGTATCTATTTTTATTCTGGTTCTTCAAGTTACCCATTATTATTTAGAAGTAATAAATTTAAATAAACTCTATACCTATTGATTGGTCACTCAAATCTAGAAGATCTTCCCAACATTACTTGATACTCTTATCCTTACAATACTTTAATTTATGATTATCTTACATATAGTGAATCTATTGTATATTTCCCCAATTCATGTTATTTATCTTTGGATTCAGTAGATATTTATCACTCTATGACATATACCACTGGTTGTGTTTTCATTGACCAAATTATGATATTTTAGTCACCGATACTTATGATCTTTTAGAGGTTTCGTCCATATCAACTTGAAAATTAGTAGTTTATTTCATCATTAAAAAATATTATTTAAAAATGCTTCAATCCGTTCAATGGATATTCTCATTGAAGTGAACATTTTTAACTTCTGGGGAATTTTTCCTTTTAATTATACCATTTTCAAAGTCCATACTATTCATTCATTGATCTGTTGAAAAAACAATCTTTAGACATTTCCCCTATCTTGTGTCTATCCTTCGCGTCATCAAGGGAGTGGGCTCAGCTTCTGAAAAATTTGAGATGTCTATCTTTTTGTAACTTACTAGAATACAGTTTGTCTAATAAACTCTCCCCTATAGTATATGACACAATTCCATTAAAAAAAATATTTTTTTTCTTTTAACACTTCCTCCCAAATATCCTTGGTCATTCCAATATGAACACACATGGATATTTCGTTCATAGAAAAATTCCGGTTCATTGTATATGCCAAACCATATTAAAATGGAGTTATATGTGTTTTTATTTCTATATTGATCCATTTATTCAAAAAATAAATTATTTAATTTACCTATATCAATTTTACCTCTATTATTAGACCCTAGACAATTTTTCTTCTGGTCACATTCAATTTTTTAACAAATTCCTACTCTACAAACAACTAATAATATCATTCTTATACTTAAGGAAATACACCAATATCTTAATCATTTTATTATTGAAGAATGTGATGATGTAAATGGTCCCTCTATGAGATCAGAATAATAATAGTTCTCATACATATGAGTGAATGATCTATAACATCATGTCTTTTAGCATCCAACCATTCGACTTAAATGGAAAATGGTTTTTCTTTCCCAACTCACAAATCTCTAAATTAATGATAGTTGTGTGATTGATACTTAGAGTTCATTTCCTTGAAATAATTTGGATTTTATAATCACTAAGGTGACCCAACCTAAAATTACAATCCTCAAGATCATCCAATATTTTACTTCCATCCATTTCACTTATATTTAAAAATCTTGTTAGATAAAGATTCATATCCTTATCTTATCACTCCACAACCTTTGACCATCAAATCAATTTCCAAATTCCATTGGAAAAGTTTTTTCTATTACTCGAATTATCCAATTAACCAAATGAGATGGGGTTATTATAGAGACCTGGAATGATCTCATTTCCTTCAGTCATTGAAGATTCCCTTTCTTCATCCACATGTTAATATATCCTTTTATGATAACTTCAAAAGCCTTATTAGCTTCTTAAAAAACATTCCAATACATATAATTAAATAGTTTTCTATACACTTGTTATCACCCTATGAGTGGAAGGATGAGCTAAATTCAATTATCCACGGCTCCACTAGGACATTGAAAATAATTAATAGGTAATTTCCTCTATCAATTATGTTAAATGAATTATAAATTATGGTAGTTTTCATACCAATGATATCCTTGTGATCTCTATAGTTCCTATAAATATTTCCATCATTCCTTGAATGACAACAAGTAAGTCCCCAAACATTTTAATTTTAAGAAATAATCTCCCTAGATTTTCTTCCAGTCATTGATAATTATTTCTTTGAGGTTAGTGTACCCTTATAATAGTATTTTACACCTATCTAAAATGAACATGGATATATCTTTTCCAGAGTTTCACATTGAGAATCAAATTTGACACATCATTGAACACAAGAAAAATATTTACATAGAAATTACTATGCATGGTAACCACACCATCAAAATATTGTATTAGATATATCAGTAGAATTATTTCATATATAGAATCCATGAATGTAACATTCACAACATCAAGATGACTCAAAATCATGTAAAAATTGATCACATGATCTTCTACAAAACGTCCTTCTGAAAAAATATTTAAAAATATCAAATAAATAAAAATATATTGAGTTCAACTCATTTCTCATACATATCTTCAAGGGATTCCATAAGTTCATTTATTTTCTTCTTCTACTAGATGTCCAAGGAAACATTTTGTAGCTATTAAATACTCATGAAACATATTGATTTTATTTAAATCATTTAAAATTCACTTGTCTCCATTTTTAGTATTAAGTCTTCAAATTGGTGTTCTAGATCCATTTGGTTGTGATATTACTCTATTTCTATCCCTCAAAAACTACAACCTGTTATATTAAATTGTCCAATTTGAACATTCCATTATTTCAACATCATATCATATTATGATGGTAAAACTAAAAAAAAGCAATATATAATTGATGAAATAATGAATGATTCTTGAGACTTTATTCATGTGTGTAAACTTATTCTTTGAGACCAATTATTAGGGGAATGACCAAATACGAAACCATCAGAGGATAGAGCTTTAACCCCAAATAATATCACACACTTTCGATGTTTTACTATATAAAACTAAAACCACTATATTTATCCCTAAATGTAATATACCAAACCATGAGTTGACTTGGTACCCCACTCAAGGAACTGGGTCATAATAATCAAACAATTTTAAAATAAAATCATATAATATGCATTCGAACAAAGAAAATCCAATAGGAATATCAAAGTAGACACACATGATTTTGTGGTATCAGATTTTATCCTAAGTCTATATAGAAACAATGAAAACTATTATATTAAAAAAGTATTATGATCACTATTTCTAAGGATATTGTCATTATACATTTATGTAATGATACATATCTTCAACTAGTCCAACCACTACCATTATATAAATAATTATCTGGTGAAATATGTTACATCACCAAATTGGTTTATGATCAACCCACTATTAAAGTCGAATAGCCGATTATTCCATAAAACTCCCCCACCATAATTAATTCATACATTAAACCAAAAATTAGCTTCACCATCAACTTAGAATTATGATTAATATCCTTCTGGAAAACATACCCACCTAATGAAGATGATTACTAACCCTACCTTGACTTTACTAAAGTGAACATCTAGATTTATTACATATTTTAAGTTGAATCTTGTAACTTTAAAAGGCATCACAATCCTAACATACTCTTTGGGGTGGCTTGTTATTAATTAATTATTATGTAATTTACTTGATTTTACTACTTTTCATGCACCTGTATTTAAGGGATATTCTATGGAGATCATTGATGGTGGCCTACTATGTTATACTCACACATTGTCTAGGAAATATTGTACCCAAGAATACATTCTATTTCAAGACCCATGTAAGGTAAATATACTTATAGAGTTAGATGACTAAGATAGTAGAGCATGGTGGGAGTGAATGGAGATATCCAAGCTTTGATTTTTGTGGATTCCTCTATTGATTTTATTTATTTTGGAATTCTTTGTATATGATCTACCCATGAAAGATTCTATTGTGACTAATGTGAATTTTATGGCATGTATTGCAGTTTATTTTGAAA
Source organism: Viscum album (assembly GCA_963277665.1). Classification (NCBI taxonomy): domain Eukaryota; kingdom Viridiplantae; phylum Streptophyta; class Magnoliopsida; order Santalales; family Viscaceae; genus Viscum; species Viscum album. The sequence goes on from OY728161.1 coordinate 642,366,960, forward strand.
CAACATGTGTTGATAATTACTCTCGGCTAGCCTTTAGTAGTGATATATATTATTTACCACATTTTCATTTTTATCACTTGTTTTTCTTATTAATTCTACATTATTTATAATTATATACCTATTGTTATAGTTTCCCACAAGATATATACTAACCCTTAACACTGGTGAGTATTGTCTATCATATGGGGAGTCGCTCTTGAGGTATGTGTCCCTCTAGTTTAGTGATAACAATGTCAAGAGATACAATGGATGTAAAATAATAAAATGGTTCGGTATGTGATTCTAATATATATACATTTAAATAAAATATGTAAAAAATTATGGTTTCAAGGATAATATAGTAAATATTATTTATGATAAGGTTGAAAAACATGAAGAAGGTTATTGAGGTCAAACTCATGGTGTATGAGTTCGAAACGATAATTTATGACTCAAGGATAAATTTTTTAAGGGAAAAGGAATGAATGGGGATTAACGGGTTTAAAAATTTTGGGAGGTGTATTTTGGGACTTTATAATTGTAGATAAGGATGTGGAAATATTTTGTACCTTGATAATTTTAGAAAAGGATGGGGAAATTTTTAATGGTTTTTATACATAAACAATTTTATTTTTGGTTTGTTTTGGGCTCTAAATTGTTGATCCAAGATCAATAACACCATTCTTGGGGACCATTAAATGAGTAATGTCGATACCATCACTTCTATATAGTCATTGTGAAATAAAAAAAGAACATACAAATAAGTTATAAATACTAAATCATGGAAAGATAGAGGTGTTTAATGGTTACTGTATTGTTTTATAGGAATCTACATTCAATCCATGTATCTATATAAAAATACTCCCAAAACATTACTTTGTACTTAATTTTTTTTATTCACTCCAATTCTACCCATCTCACTTAACACTCTTTACCATAGGGTGATTTTTGGGTATAATTATTGATTTTTTCCATATAAATATTTTATCATGGGATTCTTAGTGGTTTTAGTGTGAATATTAATAATAAAGAACACTAGATACACTTGTCTCTAATTATTATTTATTTATCATGATTAACACCCTAGCTGAGTAGGGTTTGGATGTATTATTTGTATAATTCATGGATCAATTTTGGGATTTTATTATTTGGTTTTTGAGAAAAACTATCCTATCATGGATCTTGGTTTTCAGGGACCTGTTTAATGGTATCACCAGAAGTGAGGTGGGTAGTTTCTATTACATGCTGGATAAGAAAAATAATAATTTCATAAACATGTTGTTTTCATTAAAAGAATTTATGTAATTAAAATTATTTAATTAAAATGTTGTTATGGTTTTGTCAAAATCAAGGGTTTGGTGTGTATATTATTAGGTAAACACAATTTAGTGATATTTAGGGTGTGACATTGTTTTTATTGAAAATGGTTATTCTAGTGAAATAGGGTTAATTAAAGGTTTACTCTTGGAATTATATTAAAAGTTATTTTTTGGTTTACATTAATTTTTATTATAGTTTACTGTAATGATATGGAACTGAGTTACTAATTTGTGTTTTTTGTTGGTTAATGTTTTGTTGTTTTTGGAAGAGGTTAATATGTGATATCAAGTTGTTTATAGATGAGTTTTGGAGGGTTTATACGGTTGAATTTTAATGAATTTTTTTAAGGGATTAAAATGAGTCGGTATTATCCCATTTATTTATGGGGACCTTTCCAATGGTAGAAATTATTCATATTGGAAACTGCATTTTGGGTGTTGGGATTCTGTTAGTAATAACAATGTGAGGTTGGGAGGTATTCGAACTTCTCACGAGTAAGTGATATAAAATCTTTGTGGGCACTCAAGGCATATGAATCCCTTTGTAAATGGATATTTTTTTGAGGGCCGGGTTTGGGGTTTCAACATTTTTGGCTACATGTTGTGTTGTGTATGATTTATTAAATGTTTATATATTTTTGTTTCATTAATGGTTTATGGTTTATTATGAATTATCAATGGTGGGACATGTTTTATAAAATTAATTGAAACAAAAAGTATTTTTCATATACATAGGGTGTAATAGGATAATTGTGAAATCCTATTGGGTAAGGTACACCGCACTAATCCAAAAACTACAGTGGTTATGTAGATTATATATGTGGAATATGTATGAGGAGGTGTTCTTCATTGTTTGTGATGGCACATGATCGTAGTGGAGTACTGCTAATTTCCTTTTCTTATGAGAAACCCGAGATTTATGTATTCATTTCATTCACTAAATATACTTTTTTATTATTTTTAATAAATAGAAAATTGATTAAAAATAAACTATACAATATATGAATCATAATAAAAACACTTTAATAAAAAATTTAACATTACAAGAATACTAAATGATACAAATAATTTAATATAATTTATTATTACATACTATGGATTATAAGAAAAAACATCATGAATAGATAACAAAATTATTGAAACCCTAAAGGAAAATTAAAGAAACATGATGTGCGATTTATGAATATTTAATGAGATGAATTTATTTATACATTAGGGGTAATATAGCTGTGATTTGAAAAATATAAAACAAAATGTTTTTATTGGGAACGATACCAGTATCCAAATTAAAATTTTAGAATTGTAAATATATATATTCTCAAAAAATGTATATTTAATTGTTAAAAATATTTATTTTATTTATTAATAACTTATTTTTAGTAAAATAAATTATTTTTGAACATATTAAAAATACATTAATTTATTTGGGAAAATATTTTTTTGTTTAAAGAAATTATTTTTATAAAGTATGTATTTTAGTAAAATTTAATACTTTTGAAGAATTATTTTAATAATGTAGGTTGATAAAATTAAAATAATGATTATTTAGGTAATTTAATAATATTCAATAAATAATTAAGTAAATATAATGAATTTTAATTTAACTGTCTCTGAAAAAAATATTTTTTTTATCTAATATCATTATTTTTATTAAATATAATATATTTAATTAAAATATGAATTTCCAATTAGATGATATGAATTAATGAAATTTATTATACACATATATAAAATTGAATAATAACTCATACGTTTATTATTAATTGTGTAGAAAAAATAATTAAATTATTAAAGATTAAAAACAGATTATTTTCATAGATTATTTTATATATATATATTTTATTTTAAACAAAATATATATTTTATTCATAATAATACATTTCTCTAAAAATAGTTTTTATGCATTATGTATCCTTATATTTAAATTAATATAAATTAATTTTTTAAATTAAATATAATAAACTAGATTAAGTATTTGGAATTATCATGTCCAAATTAGGTAATATGATCAATTTCAATTGTGGAAAAAAAGTGTTAATGAGAAAAAATTTAGTTACCATTGGTAAATGGAAAAATAGGGGAAAAATTTGTTGGATTGTATAAAATTGTTAAAATATACCCATATATTATCTATTAAATATTTGAATGAGTGAATTCTATACCCTTTATCCATGAAATGTTTTGTGTAGATTTCATTTAAAAATTATTTGTTTTATAAAAAATAGAATTGTTATTGGGAAAATGTCTCTCCACCTCACTAATTAAAGTAACCCTCCTCCATCCTTTCTAAGCCACTCCTAAAATTCAAATTATACCCTATACGCTACCATATTTACATCCTAAAGAATCCACCCTCAAAATTTTCGGACTATTTTCTCATGATTATTCCAAAAAATAGTTATAAAATATATCCCAAGAGAAGATACAATTTATTTTTCGATGTTAGAGTCTTCCCAAATAAGCAAGAATCCAAGGTAAGAGTTTTTTTAAACCAATATTATTTCATTCAGTAATAATGTTTCATCTTTTATTACACTATTATATTTATATACTACCTTATTAATGATTTATAATTTATTTCTTCATTATTTTCTAGGGATTCACATTTATTTATCATAACCACTATTTCAAATGATTCTTACTTCATCAATTATGATGTATGTAAGGAGTTTTCATCTAAATTTCTCTTCATGAAGTTTTTTTTCATATTAAGTTATTGTCTTCAATTTTTAATGTATATACTACACTATTCTATTTTATTATCTTAATTCAATTTTGATTCATGTAATTTAAAATTACGTTACATGACATTAAATTCATTATATTGTGATTAAAATATTACCAAAATCACAAGGGTTTCTTTATGGCTCAATCTCATTTCCCAGATCCATGATCATTATTATTTGACAAGTTATTTTTACATTGTTATTTTATTAAATTTATCCCTCGCATGTTATTATATCTATTGATTTTTGGGGATAATACATGTTTTTACCAAAATTATATTTTTTGTTTGATTCTTATTTCATAAATATGTGTCTCTATAATGGAAAAACATCCACATTCTATTTTCTAAATTTTTCACCCATGCCAATTTTTGTTATTACCATAATTATTTTGATTGGTGATTTTTCTAGTAAAATATTTATTTTATACTATGATTCTTTTGATTGTTTTTTTTATATTCAATATTATTTTTATATCAGTTTTGATGATTAGGGTTACATTAAATGATTAAAAATGTTTTAAAAAGTTATTTCTTTCCACTTATGTATATGTTTCATCATCCACTAAAATTTTGTTTTATTATAACTTGATGACTTTTTCCATGTTCAATTATTGTGAATTTTACATTTACAATAATGTTTTGAAATATTTTTTATCACCCATTGGAAAATATTTTTAATATGACATGATATGTTTTTATCAAAAAGAAACCAAAATTGTTTAAAAATCCTTTCATGAATTCAATTCCATTTTACCCTATTTCGAATAAAAGATTATTTTTAATGAAGTTATTATAAGTTTTAGAATATTTAAAACATCATTTATTTAAATATTCATATCTTTATTTCATTTCATGGAAATTATATTCAATTCATTCTTTTCCAAATTTGTGAACATTTAATAATTTTGTAAAATCTATGTAAATATTTTATTAGCATCCTCTTAAATACTATTGTCCAATTTTGATATAAATTTCCTTATATTATCAGTTATTATATATTTTTTTCACAATTATTTAGGATGCTAAAATATTACTAAAATTAGTTACTCTAATTCTTATGTATTAATAGTAGAAAGAAAATTAAATATCTATGATAAGATTAATTTTTTATTTCCATTCACTTAATTTATAAACATAATTTTGTAAGCATAACCATTATACCAATTACATCAATACTAAAAAAGCTATAATTCTTTCTTCTAATTAATGGGTTTTCACATAGATAATTAAAGATGTTGATTAACTTGAGAGATCTATTATTGTGACTATATAACAATTTATTATATAAAGTATAAACACACATCACACCCGAACTATATTATGACATTATTATTATTTGTAATTAATTATAAATATTATTCAGAAATTTTTGGTTAAATTATTTTAAAATTTTAATTTTTTTTGAATATTATCACATACAAACTATTGAATGATAGTTAAACAAAACTGTAAATAGACCATGTAGATGATACTATTATTTAACAGTTAAAAAATCGATGTTTGGAGAATTGTTTTTCTAAATATGTGTCTTACCAGTGCATATTGTTCCAGGATCTCTAGTAGGTGGCACATGGTTGTCATATGATTTGGTCAATTGTTTGGACAAACCATACATAGTGTCCAAGGAATTAAAAATCAATATTTAACCCATTTTCCCTTATTTTTCCATAATAGAGAGCCAAACCCCACTCCATTTTCATTGTATTCACCCTAGGGAGGTCTACACATGAAAACCCTCATTACTTCTTCTATTTTGGCTGATTTTTCTTCGAATCCACATTGGTTTCTCAAGGATTGACAATATTTACTCTCACATGTTTCTTCTCATTCTTTGTATTTACTATCTCATATTACTGCATCACGATTTGGATGAACCCTAGGGTGTATGAGTGAGTCTGATTTTATTTCCCATGGTGTTTAGGGCATGTAAATGTTATCTTGGTCCCTTTACAAGAAATATCCACTGAAGGTGACTTCTTTCTCTCCATTTTATGCATGGTTACCTTTATTTTTGGTCTTTAAATCATAAATCCTTCATTTTTTCCTTTAAAATTTTATTTTTGATAGTAAATGATGATAATAAATATTTTTAAACAGAAATTATTTGGAATTTTTTTTTTCATTTTAACTTTAGTTAAATTGTGCTCCCATTATTTTTTATCAAAATAAAAATATGATTTTTTTAATTTTATTCATTGGTTGTCTTATATATTCTCTAAAGTTTTTTTAGAAATGTTATGATTTAAAAATTTGGGATCTCTCTTATTTAATAGAGGCTTACAAGATCTATTTGTGTTTGTAGAATTTCATTTTTCATGTTCGGGTTATTACCAAATACATAGGTATATATATATATATCTTTGTGTGTGTGTGTGTGTATGTGTGTAAAACATCACATGAGAATATGTGAATTGGTGAAATGAGATACAAATATAAATATGTATGTGTATATGGGAATAATGATAGAAATAAATTTTAATAATTTAAATTAAATACTTAAACATGATTTCAAATAGGTTTTATGGGTGTTTTTAAAAAAATTATAGAGTCCTTTTGGAACATTTCAAAAAATTATTTAATCCTTTGAATGAAATTGAATAGAATATTAATTGGGTATTTTTTGATGATATTTGATAATGGTCTGATTATTCTATAAATTGGATATTTATTTTATATATTCACTTATTGTGGTTGTTTATAATATTCCAACCTAAAAAGAAATCTTAGTTTTTGGGTAGGAGAGCCTAGTTTGGGACATGTTCCCTTTACACTATTTATTTATAATGAATTATGTTCTTTTTCTCTAGCCAGTGATGTGTTACTATATTATTTTTACTAATTGAGGTTGTACATAATTAGTGAAATTAGTTCAAGGTTTTCCTTATCTATTACTTTACCCTAGGTGTTTCTCTAATGATGCCCATTTTTAATTATTAACGGTATGGATAATTTTTTCTATTTTTCCTTATAATAAATTAGATTTCGTTTATATTATTTTTATTCTTTTTTGAGATTCAATTTTCTGTAGTAAAATTTATTTTTTAAGGGTACTTAAAATATTAATTTATATAATGGTTTAAATGGTTGTTTTCAAATGTGTAGGTTAATAATGGTGGGTTTGGCATGATAAAATATTTTTCAATGTGATTGTATTAATTTAAATGAAATAAAAAATATGGTTTATTAAATGATTTATGAAATCTTATTGGCCTTTATATGTTTATTGAATAAATACATTTTTTTAAATATGTATTTCAAACAAGAAAAAAAGATATTTTAATAAAAGACCTTACATGGTGTATAGTATTGTTCATGCACACTATGAACTGTGTTTACACCTATCATTATCATTTGAGTATAGTTTATTTTTTTTCTCATAACCTTAATTTTATAATTCATTAGTTGTGGTTGGATGGTGACTCATTGATTCACATGGAGATATTTCAGTATTTATTATTTGCATTCATAATCAAATTGAGTAACCAGGCATTTTCTCACTTTTAGTTATGATCATGGGTGGTACATTTCGTTGTGGTAGTCATAGTGGGGATCAATGTTTACTTTAGGGTAGAGATTATGGGGTTTATTGGAGAGATTAAGTTTACATTAAATTGATTTCCTATTTTAATATATTTTAATGATTTTATATATTATTTTACTATTTACTGATGTCCAACATATGGATGGTTCATTCCCAATTTTATACTCTTACTAAACTCTTATTAATGAGATAATTATTTCCCAATGCATTTAATTTGACTATATAGGAACTAGTTTCTTAACTGAGGCATTCTGTAATGTGCCTCAGGTTTGTCATGGGTCAGATTAGGTGTCTGATTGAGGGGTTACTTGAGTTGATGTATAAAAATAACCAATAATTCATTATTTTAATTGATCTTTATTTACCTAGGTATCCTCTGCCATAATATTGATGAGTTATACATCATGAATATTAATATACATTCTATTTTACATTCACAAGACAATCATTCTATGATTTTAATGGATTCATGGTTAACGCCAAGTGGCACTAATATGTATGGTTTATCATTATATGAGAGGTAGAACTAGGATTATATTAATTTTAAATTCATTGAGAAAATATTTACATGTCATATGATATCATGTAAGGGATTAGGGTGAGGATTCAGTCTTATATGTTATAAAATAATTTCCCCTATGTCATGTTGGTCTTGGTAGTGGTCTTTGACATATCAAATTCTTTTTATATTCCTATTTTTATGCTATATTATCATATTTTTCCCCATGTGTCATGATTATTTTCTTATCCTTTAATATTTTATTTCTAAGGTATTTTTATTTCTTTATTTGTGATCCTTTATAGTCCTATTTTCCCATCTAATGGTCTATGTTTCTCTATCTTTCCTTATGTCCAATTCTTATGATTCGAAATAATTTTTATCCTATATATATATATATCCAAGTTTAATGTTTTCTCACCTATTTATGATCTAGTACACTATTAATAATTTACATGTACTTTACCTTACTAAGTATTTTTTATCACACATTAATTTTGATTCTCTATTTACCCAAGAATTTATATGTAGTGATATGTCTTAGAGTTATTCATGTGTTGAGAATTTTTTTAAAATTAATTGTAGTTTATTCTATGGAATAATAATTTTGGGTAAATAATCTCTAATATAAGAATTATTTGGGTCTTGGAAGTATATTTTAATATTTTAATGATATCTATTATCATGTAATTTTTTTTGTCATGTTAATTGGTATCAAAATATAAATTTAATGTTTTTATTTTAGCACTAGATCCATATGTGTGTGTCTTGGGGAACATTAGTTGGTATCAGAGATGTGTTTGATTATATTAAGGGATTAAGTTACATATATTAAGAGGGTAGAATTTATAGAAATATAGGCTTAACTAAAATAGTTTTAGGTTAAAAACAATGATTTATATGTCAAAAAAGGGTATCATAGTTGAATCAATTATGTCATTAACGGGACAAATAAAGTCATAAATGAAATGAATGTATGTTGGGTTGATTTTAATGTTTGATAATAGATAAAATATTAGTATGTTTCATATTAATATGTTTAATTACATTTATTTTATGAAATACTACAATAACCATGTTGTTTTAATTATTTGGTTGATAATGGGGTCATGAAAATGTAGTTGTAGAAGGTATGTCCCTTAAAACTTTTAATTGTTGAAATCTACTAAGTAAGACAATTTGGAAAAAATTATTTTGAAAAATAAACATACAAATACATTATTTTTTGTAATTGAAATAATGAGTTTGATAATATTTTCTATGATCATTATGATGATAAATTTTTGAAAATTATATCTTGATTCATGTTTATCTTAATGATACCCTTAATTTAATTTCATTAGTGTGTGATAATTAAAATATTTTGAATTCAATTTATTTTGGTTGGGGGTGGGTGAATGTAACTATCCATATTTAAGTATTCATTTTTGTATCTTAAGTTACTTGTTTTACTCTTAAATATTAATATAAACATGACTAAAAATAAATCATATAAGATATGAATAAAAGATACACTTTATCATAATGGAAAATTAAAACAAAAGTACATGATTCCAGTTACTAAAAAATATGATCTATGATATACTATGAATGATTACATCACTTTAAAATTCATTAATTAAAATGGTATAATAAATACTAAATAAAATTATTTTTATAATAAGAAAATCCCATATATCATCTTTACCACTGAGAGTCACTGTTAGTAGCACTAAACCTACCATAATATTGGATATCTTGACAGAGAAACCATTTTTTAAACACTAAAGAATAATTAATGGAATGAGAAGTGTGGTTTTATAAGTTAGTACGAGTTGGATTTTTTTTGTAATGGGGGGTAATATGGCCATAATTTTACCATCATAAAAGGGTATACCACTGTTTTTTACAATACTAACAAATATATTACAATTTTGTAATTATAAATACTTATTTATTACCAATAAACTATATTTATATTTTAAAATTATACATTTTTTACACATAAAATATTTTAAATGAAATAAGTGATTTAGAAATAAATTTAAAAGATACTAATAAATTTGTGAAAATACACTTTATTCAAAAGAAATTTTTTAAAAATATAATTTTCTATTAAATTTAATAATATAAATAAATATTTCAATAAAATATATGGATAAAAAAAGTATTATTATTAAATTTAATAAATATCATTAAATAAATAATTAAATAATTATAAATAATACTAATATAATTGATCATCGACAAGGAAAATTTGTTTTATTTAAAAGAATTATTTTCAATGTATATAATTTATTTATTAAAATTTAAAACGTCAATATTTGAATTATATATATAATTAATAAACATTTATAATATGATTATTAATTATAAATAAATAAGAATAAAATTATTTAATGTTAAAAATTTATTTTTTCAAAGAATTTTTTTCTCTATTTACTATGTATTTTTATCTTAATAAATTCAATTGATGAGTTATAAAGAATGGGTTTGATGAAAATTATTCATTATATATATAATAATATAATTTATAATTCATCCACATATTATTACACATTATGGAAATTTCAAAAAATTATTTTAATGCTTAAACAAAATTAATTTTTTTTATAAATTATACATTCTTATAATGAAATAAAAATTTATCACATTTAAAAATTAAATCCAATAAAATGGAATTAATATATTTCTTTACCATGTAAAAATTATAATATAAGATAAATTTTTTTTTAGAAAAAAATAGGTTACTATGGTAATAGTAAATTACCAAGATAAAGGAAAAAATGTGATAAATAATTAATGTAATGTATAAAATGGTAAAATACAAGAATAAAAATAAAATAATTGTATGGATGAGGGAATTCTTGGCCAAACATCCATGAAAATGTTGGAGTGATATTGGAGGAAAATGTTTTGTACTTACCCATAAAGGAATGAATATTTGTGAAAATAAAAAATGATCTAAGTTATAAAAGGACCCCTTAATCACCTTTTCTAAGCCACATCTAAAATTAAAATTCCACAATATACTCTTCCTTATTTACTTCCTAAAAAATCATCCCTCATGTTTTATCCATGCCTAAATAGGGTTCCCATAATCATTCAAAACTATAAAGTCTTCCAAGATAAGTAATGATTTCTTCAATGATGTTAGAGTATATTGAATTAAGAAGGAATCCAAGGTAAGGTTATTTGTGATGTTATCTCATTTCATTCAATCACAAAACATATTATTTTATTATTATCTAATATTTTTATCTTATTTGATAATATTATTTTATTATATTGTTTTTTATCTTAATTTTTTAGGAATTTACATTTTTTTCAAAACCAGCTTTTTCAAATAAATCCTAATTAACTAATTATTCCATCTATAAAGCTTTTAATATCAATTTTACCTCTTTAATGATAGTTTAATATTCTGAGACGTTTTTTATGGTTAAAATACTTCCCCATTAATGTCATTTTTCATAATTTACTATAGGTCTAAGGGATTTTCAATTCCATTATGTATTCTTTCTAATGATATCTTTTAGTTCATATTTTACCAAAGTTTTATGGACTTATTTTACCCAATATCTATTACTTCAGTCATAATAATTATTACTTTACAATGTACATATGATATTGTAATATTATACATTTTCTATATCCTATGTGGTATATTATATTTCATTTTTGGTATAATAGAATTCATTAACAATATTTTTTATTGATTTATACTTGATAAATATGTTTTGCTCTACAGGAAAAACCTACACATTATATTTTGGGAATTTTTCTTCCATGGATGTATCATTTCTTGTTAAAAAACTTTATATATTATTTTCAATGTTAAATATGTATATTATAATTTCATTCTCATATTTATTTTTAATTTATTTTAAAATGATTATTATAACACATTTAAGGAACTGGGATGTTTTTAACAGTTAAAAATGATTTAAAAATGTATTTCATTCCAATTTTAAATATTTTTTATCATTAATTATTATTTTTCTTTTAATTAACTTTGTATATTTCTCTAGGTTCCATTATTGGAAAATTTAGTTCTAAAATTTAGTTTAAATATATTTCTTATTAAACATTGATATTGTTTTTTAACACGACATGTAATGTTTTCATGAAAATGTTACCGAAGTATTTAAACACTCTTCTTATAAATTTTAATAAATTTTATTCTCATTATTATAAAGTTTAATATTTATGGAAATAATATTTTTAGCATATTTAGAACATTTTTTATTTAAATTTTCTTATCATTATGAAATTTCATTAAATTAAAATTTGTTTCAATTTTTCTTCATATTTGTGATTATTTAAATGTTTAATAAAACTATGGAAATGTTTTCATACCTTAATCTGAAAGAATATTAATTCATATTGATAATAATTTCAATATTTTACCTCTTGTTATATATTTTTTACAATCTGTTACTATGTAAAATAATTTTTGGTTTCATTACTCAAATTCCCATTTATTAATAGATATATATAAATGGAATCTCAATAAGATGACTACTCCATCATATTTTTTGTCTAGATTTATTAACATCCTTTCATATGTATATCCAATTTTACAATTATTTTCCATCATGAGTACAATATACTTATATTTTCTCATTTTTTGGTATTCACTTAGGTAATTATAACTTTTTATTGACTAGGGAAATCTATTATCAGGACCATATACCTTTTTGTACTTCACATGTTAAATACCAAATATTTAATTATTTTAATTAAGATGATTTTTTTATGTTGCCTTAATAAATTTTTCAATATGTTTTACCGATATAATGTTTATATATAGATTATTTTAAATAAATGGGATATTGATGCTATAATTTTAATGTATGTTTGATTAAATTCATGTGGCACATATATATATGGTTTATCAATATGTGATGAGTTAGCCAAAAATTATATATCCATACAATTTATTTGGTAAATCCATATATATCATGAGATAACTTATGTGGGAATGGGTAGTGAACTCAATCCTCTATGTTATAGGACATTTTCTAATATGTGATGATGGTCTGGTTAGTGGTCCTTGATATGATAAGTATTTTTTTTATTCTTATGTTTATGCATCATACTCATGTTATATTCCCAAGTATCAATATTATAGTTTCATATTTTGATAAACCTATGAATTGGTATATGTTATGATTTCTCTATAATACTTTATTAATTCTATATTCCTATGATGTGATCTATATTACCTGATTATTCCTTAAAATTTATTCTCAGGATTACATTTTCCATTTAATCTTCTATTTCTCTCATTTTCATGTATTATCTCAAGTGTGTGATCTAGTACACTATGAACTATTGATATTATATTTCCCTTACCGATCACACACTCATTACATATTTTTCCACTCAACCTAGAATTTATATATAGAGATATGTCAATGGGCGATTCAAGTGTGAAGAATTTTTGAGAAATAAGTGGATGTTTTTCTGAGTAAAAAGGTGGTAAGGTGGCTGATCTCAAAATATATTAAATTTTTTGATCATTTGTGTGTTATTTAATATTGATATTATATGTGTCATCATGTAATTTTTTGGGGTCATTTTAGTTGGTACCATAGAATGTTTTTAGAGTTCAAATTTTAGAACTGGATCTGGGTGTGTAGGTTCAAGGGTTTTTCTACATGTTTATTGATCAGTTATTTTTACTTTAGGACAACTCATTATATATTTTTAGTTAATTATTGTAATGAGTTAAGTGTGTATTATGAGTTTATATAGTCACAATGTGGTGTTTTCTAAACCCTTGACATTTATTATTGGTCTTTTGTGTTCAGGGGGATACACCTAAGGCCCAGTATCACTCTGATTTGATCCAGGTGAGGTTGATGGGAGATAATCTATATTAGGATGATACAAATGGTATTTTTTTGATCTTGAAATGATTAATATATTTGGGACTCATGATATAGTAATACAAATACATATCTATCTTCTTTATAGAGAACCATGATTCACCAATAAGTGTGGGTTGTTTAAGTGGGTTATGAATCATTTATAGATTAGTTGTATACCTTATTGTTCCTTGTATTAGAAAATGTACAAGAGTGGTATTCATGGATTAGGGAGGCATTCATGGATTTTAAATTCAATATTATTTCATGTTTTTGATAAATTATCTTCTTTTTATTATAAAATGAATTTTAAAATTGGTTGGTAATGATTTTGGATTTCTAAAAATCCTCATTTAGAACGAGTGTTATTGAAATGGGGTTCCAATATGGGTTTTATTATGAGAATCAATGTCTCTGTAGTTTTCATTATGTTTGAAAATGTTAGGTTGAATGCTACAGAGTACTCCTTTCTTAGAGTTATGGCTTAGTAATGTTTGATAGAGTAATGGTACCTTATATTATACTAGATAGACCCATCAGACATGATGTATTTATTAGGGACTACTAGGGATGCCTTATTTTAGTTAAACTTATTGGATTATTTTATAGTTGTGGGGCGGGGTATGGAGGTTAACTGGAATGATTTTATGGTATCTATTTTGAATATAGTAATTCTATTGGAGAAATATTATAGGGCTAATTTTTAGTTTTTAGAGTTATGGATAATTATTCTGAGATTGTGGGTTTTGGATTTTTCTTTTATCCTGAGAGAAACATGTCATCAAGGTTTCCTTTTTTATTTGTCTGATAATACTATTAGGATTTGGTACCTAGAGTTATATGATAAAATTAATGATTTCCATGGATTTTGGTGTTGGCCTAGTCAATGATTGGTTTGTAAGGGTACTGTGGGGAACCCTTTGGGATACTATACAAGTGTGGTTATAAGATACAAGATATCTATATATGTATGGTTTTTGTACTATGTTTGGGTGACTATTGATACTAAGATATGACATTAGGTAGTATTGATTCAATTGTATAAGTCAGGATGCATGGTTTTTTGACTATTTTTTATGATGTTTGATATGATTCATAAGATTATTCACAAAATAGGAATTAATTTTTAGATTTGAGGTATGATAGTAAAATTTTAATGATGTAAATGATACGTGGGACTTGTGTGATCCCGGTGAGAGAATAGGATAGTTAGTTTATAAGGTTAAGGGAAAGGCTAGAGTGTAGATATCAATAATATCAAACATGTCACTAAATTGTAGCTGGTATATGGTTAGATTTTTTTAGTTAGATTTTAACCCTTGGATCACACTTTATTAAAGTATGAATACATCTTTCTAGTTGAGGTATTTTTTGGAATACATATTAGAATGGAGTGTTCCGAGTTACTCATTATTGTATGCATTATGATTTGATACACACTTATAAGGGAGGAAAAGGGAGTGGGTTCCACTATTTAATGAGTGGAAAATGTGATAAAATAACCTAAGTATCGATCTCAAACAAGGGAAATTTCAAATATTTGTATAACTTGGTATAATGAATGAGTCATGCTGGGGTGAATTTGATTGGCGTTATCATTTTACTAGTGTTAGGTACCCTCTAGTTTGCATGATGGCTAGAATTCAAGTTGAATATTCCTAGTGAACTATGATTAATTTTTGTTCTTCGATGCTGATTGAGGCACGGAATGACCTATAGAAAAGTCAAAAACACATTTTATAGATATAAATAGAAATAAGATTAATATATATTGGGATTGTATATTTTAAATAAGATAGGGAATGAGTTTCTATGAGAATGGTTATACATTATATGGTTAATCAAGAATCATGTTCAAATGAAGGGTCTTTGTGATTCAGATAATTTCTATTAGATGTTTAATGTAATATAAGAGGTTTTTAAATGAATAAATATTTAATAGAATATTAATTAAACATGGATAGCCAGTTTGGTATCTAGAATTATTGGATTTCTAGTATATCTCAACTGGCAGGTAGGAAATGGGGTAGTTAATTCAAAATTTGGGAAGTTGATGCGATGAAGGTCTTGGTGTTGAAATTGATATAATTGACATTTTTCTAGGTTGTGGTGTAACATATTTCATTTGAAAATAAATTAATATAATATTTTCTTATAAAAAATAGGTAAATGATACATTCATTTCACTACCTTTTGTATTTATGGATATTAACCAAGAATTTATGTATATATTTGACTACTAATTTGTTCCATTATATTTTTTTTCAAGTTTAATTTAATTTTATTTATTAATGTTGGTTTATAAAAATGGAATATTATAGGCTAAGTGAAAATTCATCACATCCAATGACACCATATCACAATCATTATAATGTAGAGAAAGATAATGAGAGTAGTCAGATATCCATTTCCAAAACATGATGGATGTTGGGAGTTCATCTAGAACCCAAATCTGCGAGGATTATGGTTTAGTTATCTGACTTGGGTTTTGGTACATAAAAATATTGAATCCCATATCATCCAATAGTAAAATAACAAAATTTACAGTGAAATAGGAATGTGCACACCCACACACATATCTTAAACCTAGGTTCCATGTCATATGAAGTCCATATATACCCATCCTATCAAATATATCATCCTTTTCATAATAAATCAACATATTTTTCTATTCAAAAGGTATATTTTCAACGAAAAATCATCCATTTTTAATTCATAAATTCACAAATCCATCTTTATAATTCATATTCATTTTATATTATAACACATATATCTATTACCATATTAAAAGTTTATTTTCACCACTTGTAAATTCATTATATGTATTATATCCCTATAAATGATTCTAAATTAATTAATTAATTAATTAATTCAATTTCTGTGGTACCTGTAATATCATAAATCAAACTTCATCAACCTCACAATATGTTTAAATTACAACATATGCACTATTACTAAAGAAATATCACAGTTTCAAAATTCATATAATCTTGGAAATAACAATAACATTTCAATTCCAAAAACCATATATCAATCTTAAACATAAAATTTAAAGTATATAATTAAATCAATATCAGCTACCAAAATAATGAATATAAAGCATTGTAATCCCATATTAACTATAATAAAAGGTTAGATTCCTAAATCACTAAGCTTAATCTAATTATTGAAATATCACCTCATCAAATAAAAAATCAATAATATATTATCTTTACTGTCATATATAACTATCAATGAAACTATATTCTATTACCTCATATCAATTTAACCTAAAAATAATACCTCAGATCAGTAATATCAGTTTTCCATCTCTAGAATAGAGGTAGGAATGCCTATTGTCACATGGAGACCCCATATTGTTACTACATAGTGAACCATGGTAGGGACATTATAAATGGGTATTGGTGAATTTTTTATTTGTATCACTATTTCAGATATGGTATACGATAGGTATAAATAATATGAAAATAGAATCGATGCAATTTTATGTTCCTGACAAGGAAATGCATTTGATGAAGTCCAAGATACTAGAGAGTTGGGATTTCTATTCTAGATTTTAATGTTACACTTTAGTTGATTCTTGTTAAGAATGATGTTTAATAATTAATAATTTATAGATTTTTCTTATCTATTGGGTTTGGAAAATGTGTGTTTTAATCAGTAATATCAAGCATATAGGTTCACATGACATTTGTATTCCTATATGTGATTGAGAAAAAAGTTCAAAAAAACAAGAAAAATATTATTCAGTTACTTAAAGTGTTAACCATAACCTAAATTGTGTTTCCCATATATATTATTTTTGAAATTATACTGAAATGAACAAGAAGATTCATTATTGATGCTGATGATTAATGGATATGGTTGTTATATAGTATGGGATCTATGAAATACCAATAGAATCTTATAATGTGTTTTACTATATAAATTTGGATTAGATTTTCATTTAATTGGACCACAGTTCTTATCTAATCGATATGAGTCATAAAAGGGTGATGTCACACACCCACACACCCACAGATATATGTATTCCTGAGATATTTATTTTCTAGGGTATGTCTTGTGTATATATGACAAGTGAAAATTTGAACCCTATAGTAGGTAATGACTTGAGTATGAGATGCTTGGAATTTATTTGAGAACCCCTAAGTAGGACTTTTTACATACGAGTTACCTTATAGTATCCTATATAGGAACACTAATGATACTCCCTGATATTTGAATTTTATGAGATGTGATTTATTGGCTAGATGGGAAATCCTAGTTATTATGACAGGAAACTTAGGATATTGATGATTGAATATTATAATGGAATAATAGGGTTCTTTCATGTTATTTCCTGGGATTATTAGTGATGTATGGGGGTAACTCAAGAGTAGGGTTGTCCAACTCTTGTGAGTTCCTTTAGAAATATGGACGCATGGGTAATTCTTATGTTTTGTTATTCATGATATTTATGGGAATAATATTTAATAAGTGGATTAGGATTATGAGCCTAAGATAAGTGATGTGTGACTTAGGACGATATGAGTCGATTGGAACAACATGGTAGAACTGGAGTGTAATCCTGTTTGGTTGTTCTTTATTTTGGGAAACAAGTGAAATTAAGAAACACTATGAAAATGGTTATATGGATACTCATTTACTAAGAGTAATGAGTGTGATATATTTACTAACCAATGTGATAGGACAATTTTCTCAACCAAAGTTTATCACAAAAAAGTGGACATAGGGCATGATTAGGCATGATTTTAATTTGAGTAAATGTGGGTGAAATATGGCAAGTGGGTTGTAGAAAATTTCTAGGAAATTTAGATTGAGTTTTTTAAGTTACATGACACATGGGATAGGGTGAAAATAATGGATGAAAATTCATAGTAGGTGATTTTTAATCATTCATAGTGTGTGTATAAAATGGTTTAATATGTTTGATTCACTTGAATGTATTATGGATATGGTGACATAGATTCAATTTTAAAAGAAACCAATGCATCACAATATAAATAATTCGATTGAAGGACAATAGAGGAGTTCTTTGATATTGGATGTATTAAGATGACCTACTCATACATAGATGAGCGATGACCCTTTTTGAAATGTATGAAATGAATTATGATGATCATTTGGTCTTATTAAACATTGAGGGATTGAGTGTCTTATAGTGATGGATATGGAATCATGAGAATTACCCAACCATATAAAGTTTGTAATAAACATTATTTTTTAATGATAGAAGGACTAAGTAAGGTCTATAGTGAGATAAAATGTGAGATTCCCATGATGGCGAGTAAGGCCAAGAACCATGAGTTAGATTTCTCAAGATAGAGTGTGTAACAATGGTTTATTGGTACTGTTAAATAGGGGTGTTTGATGAAATGTTGTTTTATTAGAATCATCATTATGAAGTAGGATGTGAATATATTAAAGGAATTTGAGTGGGACACTTGGGCATGAGGGTTCTTTTGGTAGTGGAATTGGGATGGATGGTGCTTGTAGATTTAAGAGGATCTATGTGAGGATTAGGTTCCACTACATTGGAATAGACACCTATGGTTGGGTAAAATTTAGGTTTTGATGAAGAAAATATGTGTTTTATGTGAGGATAGGATTAATTAGAAATGTATTGGAATACTATGGTACATTTGATTCGATATTGGTCCTTGATAGGTTTATAGGCATTATATGAGCATGGATTAAGAGGGGTGACACACATGTAATGCTTTAACCTTTTTGTAATTTCACTCAAGGTTCAGTGTTAATGAAATTAATTTGGTGGGGAGAACACCATATGTTATTAAATAACAATGTACTAATTTTTAATAATTTTTAGTAAATGTGGATAGTTTCATTTTAGGGGACCCAACCCAAATGTTGTATTGGTTTTGAGAAAACATTTGTCTGAATGTGGATGAGTTATGTATGGTAAATTGAAGACACCTTAATATATGTGTTGGTTTCTAAGAATCAGGATTAGTTAGTATTTTGGGAAACTTTTATCTTCTAGACACAATATAAGGATTTGGTAGTATAATCAGTTAAGTGTTTCGATAATAGACTACTAGGTGATTGGGTATATAGAATATCAGTACTCAAGGGGAGTATACTGACATTAAAAAAGTGAGGCATTGTATTCAAGATATATTACTAAAAACGATGAAGATAATTATTATTAAAATAACAAGGTGACTCTTAAATGAGACACCAATCGAGTGATGAGATGATTTATACCAGTAAAGTCAAATGATGGTAGTGATGTAAAAAATAGAGAATTCATATATGCCATATTTTGGATGTAATTGTGGTGCAATGTTTTAGAAATATTAAGCACCATGACTCACATATCGGTAGAGCCTTGACTAGTGGAAAGAGTTTCTGTGTGGTTCCAACACAACCATAACTATCCTATGATATGACTTTTTGAGCTCAAAATCAGGGCATAGTGATAGTGTTGGTTCATAAAAAATGCATGAAGTGAATTATATGGTTGAATATAATTATACAGGGGAAGTTGTAATGACCCATATCATATTTTTTTGATTAAAATCAATGTAATTTTTTATTTTTTTCCATGAAGGAGAAGTTGATTTGAGAACTGGGATTTAGATCAAAAATTAGAGAGTGAGGAAATAATTAAGAGATGTTTTTGTATTTTTTTGAGGTCTTGGTATGGGTCTTGGCTTTATCGATGAATGTTATTTATGGTTCATCATAATGATATGATTTTGTGGGAATGGTGTTTTAAGTTTTACCTTAGGTTAAGTATCTATAATGGGACATCATAAAGGTATAAGGAGTGTAAGGAATGGTTGTAAATTAAGTTTAAGGAATTTTATTTGAATATGGATGTAAGTAAGTATTATTTTTAGTTTTTGGAATGTTGGAGGTGACTTCACAAGTGCTAAAATAAATTGTGTTTGTTTGGAGCGAATTGGAATATTGTCATGTTTTTAGTGTAAATAAAAAATTGACAAATTATAAACCATAGAGAAGAGATATTTCCTAATTCCAAAACCATACATAACTAATGGAAGATAATTGATATATTATGCATGAAATAAATAAAAAATTATTTATGGATATGAAAAAAAATTCATATCGAATAAATATATTTTTTTTGGTTTTTTGTCAAAAGGAAAAACCCTACACATGATCATAAAATATTTTATACCAATATAATTATATTATGTATCAATATTTACCTAAAGAAAATTTATTACAAAATAAATTTATTTTATATCAAAAATAAATTGAAGTATGATATCTTATGTATGAAAAAATATTTTATATTAAGATAATATATATTGTATTGAATAAAAATGTCATGTATCAGGTTTCACATAAGAAAAAAACCTCACTCTTGGAAAAATATAATACATAACAGTAAATAATGTTACGTATCAAATATTAGAAAATAGTTATAAATTGGATATGAGATTTTTTTAATGGATTAACCTTACATATAAAGTAAAATATTACATATTGGTTTCTAATTAAAGAGAAAATATTACACTTGAAATAAAAAATTGTGTAATGTGTTTTTACTAAGGGAAATATTTTACCAGGAGAGATATTGTTATGAATTGAGAAAAATAAATTAAGAATTGAATTTTGGAAGTTGGATAAATTTTATATATGAAGTAGGAAAAATGGTACATTGATACTTAATGTGTTTTATTTATAATGTTTTTTTGGGACATATTATTTGCATTAGAATTTCTATAGTTTTGTAAATTTTGAGTTTCGTGATTTCGATATTTGTTTTAAAAAATTATTAAAATGATTCAATAAGATAAATTGGGATTTAGGACACTCAAATGGTAGTGATGGAACGAAGTCTTTGACTCATTTCCCCTTTCAAAAAAGTGTGATATATTCATTGATTATTAATGGATTGGAGTATTATTTGATCTTCGTGATATCATGATATAATTATATCTCTATACATTGAATATTATTGGGAGGATGATCACACTATGTTTTTTATGGACTTATGAGGTATGTCAGTCCCTTGATATAATTATCATTTTCTATCAATTTGGTTGAAATAGAGTATGGATTGGAATAAGGTAATGAGGATATTTTGTCATAATTGTCTAAACGGATTCAAGGGGTTGTGCACACCCACGTTGGTTAAATATTTAGCCCTGAGAAGTATCTCAATGGGTGATTCCTTAATTATTCCCTGGATTTTAATTGTACATTTTTTATTAAGTGTATAAATAAATTATAAATTTTTTATAATTGATTTGAGATATAATTAATGATGTTTGGGAATCATGTTGATAGGAAATGTCGAAGTGAAATTGGAAGAGATTCGATTATGGAAACTAAGCCTTGTATAGAAAGAGAATAACATTGATTGAGGTGTGTAGTCACTAAGAATCATTATACGATTTAATAATTCTATTATGGGGCATGTGATATGTGGTCCTACCACTTTGTGTGAGATTAAACATTAATTAGAAATAAATTTTTTCCACTTTCATCCCATGATATAATAAAATGAAAACATATAGATAACCACAGACCCTTGAACACCATTATGATTCTTTGACCACTGATGAACAAGGGATTGTAATTTTTTTGTCAAGTGATATTTGGACCCTTGATGGGTATTAATAAATTTAATAAAAAATTTATAATCTTGATATCTATGGATTTAGTTCTCTCTATAGAGGGAATCACGATGGACGGGGAATTATTGGTTGAGTTGTAGACCATATGAAACTATGAAATCATGGAATACCTATAGATAATTGAACATGTGTGGGTTATGAGCTCCCCCTTAAGTAGTATACATGAGTATCTAAGGGAGAATTCTGATGTGAGGATTTGTCTGTAGGTTCAGTTAAGGGACTCACCTAGCATGGCCTTGGAAGTGATTTGGGACCTCAGTTATGTATCCAGTGTTATGCTTGAATTTTAATTATATTGCGACCAATTATTCCATGATGTGATCATGAAAGGCTTAAGGGATGCTATTCCCTCTGAGTGGTGATATTTTACCCAAGAGCGAAGAAGGATGGAAATAATCCAATTGAGGGTATATAAACTATGAAATGACACAAGGGTCTTGAGGGGTAACAAAAAATTATTGTGTATTTTCATAATGTGTATAGGTTGTGCACTTGAGAGGATTACTTATACAATGTATGTGAGGTTTATGTGTGTATCCAAATCCTTGGTTCTGATATAATATATGATGTGTATTTATGGTTGGGTCTTCATCCACCTAGTTGTACATGATGGTATATATTTCTAGGGTGGGTTTTTATTCAATTTTATTTTATTTTGGGGTGTTAAATATTTCCCCCTATTAGGATACATTGAAATATAATATGCGAGATATATTCATCCTAATGATATTATTGATTATTTTCCGTGGTGGGGGTACTGTTCTCCCTTAATAATAATTTGGATTATGTTTCTAGGGACTTGTATAATTCCCCTTGATTATATGATACATGTTTCTATGGAGGGTTGTTATTTACCCCTGATGATAAAATATATTTTTGTAGGGTGAATACAACCCTTGATAATGTGATTTATGCTTCTAGTTTGGGAACAATTTCCTCTAATGATATTATATATGTTTACAGGGAGGGGGAACAATTTCACCATGATGACATGATATATGTTATAGGGATGGGTGATATTCATGGTGATAATATGATATATGTTTTTAGGAAGGGGTTCCATTCACCATATGATATGATATGTGATTCTAAGGTGGGTTTTATTCCCTCCAAAGTCATATGATATGTGATTATAGGGTTTGATCTATTCCCCCTACTGATATATGGTGGTACAATGGGAAGATGCTTATCCAACCCATGGTAAGATAATCTAATTTCTCCGAGACTTATAGAATTTTTCCAATATGGTATGGATGACCTTAGGTTTCACATTATAAACCATAGATCAGGGGTGATTGTTTTATCAAATTTTTTAATTTATTTTATTTATGAGTATATCATTTTGTACATTCAATAAATTACTAAATATATTCATGGACATTGTTGGTGTGGGACTACTCTATTTTAATTACACCATTATTAGGTTTCTTGAACACGTTGATACTTAAGAAGACCTCATGATCACATGTATAGGTATGGTAGAGGCCCATTGTGGAATTGTTGATCATGATAGACTAGACAGTTAGGAGATGCGACTATGTTATGACTTGGGATCAGGTTGGGGTCTTAGTTTATTTATTTTTTATATATTATGTGTATGATCAACCAATGAGAGTTATTATTGGTGTTTTCTTAAATTTGGTAGTATTTTATATATATCATTTTTACTACATTTTTTTATTTTGGTTATCATAGATTGTGTCATTTATTTATTCCCAAGGATCTTGTGATGAATTATTTCCTGATATTTAGCATGTTTATACTTTTATAATAGAAGGGTATAGTCTCAGAATACTAATACATTAGACCATCATAGCTAGTTGAAAACCTTCAACATATTGACAGTAATTTTTAAAGTCATATAATGATATGGTTTAACTACTATGGGGTGAACATTTTTAGGATTTTATAAGAGTGTTTAAAAAAAAGGGAAATTTAGGACCAACCTGAATGAATTAATTGAGATATCTTTAATTGAATGAATTATATTCTACAATAAATGAATAGGCTCTGTGAAAATATCGATAATATATAAATAGTATTTTTTATTTTGTGTTGATTTCTTTCCCATTGTAATATAAAGGTTTTAGTATTTGAGTATAATTTTCCATAGGAAGTGATATTAGATTGTTTTCATCACATCATCATTGTATATGAGATGATGAGAAATAATTCTTATCCAGTGGAAAAATATACTTCTTATGAAGTGTATTTTAGGGAAATTAATTAGATCTTGGTTGTGGATAACCCTGAAGAAAAGGATGTTAATGAGGTGATGAATTTGATTTCTTTAAATTTGAAATGGGGAAAAGAAGGTTCAAGGGTAATCATAAAATTGCATGATTTAGGTGTGGAAAAGAAGGTAACCTAACTACTAATATTACCAAGAAGTTCCAATATTATGAAGAATATGAATCCCTTATAAATAAATCATCCAAATATGTGAAGTGTAAGTGGAGTTCAAAATAAAAAATCTTCATGAACAAGAACATACTCTCACTATAAGATATTAGATTGGGGGAAAACAGGAAGAAATAGAGGATGAAAAATAACTCAATTGGGGAAGATATTTTTACTATCATTAATAAACCATGAATAGAGAAACTTGTAGATAATGCTGAAATTGAGTGTAAAGACACATCAATGTGAAGTTGGAGGATGCATATAAATAGGTATAAATGTAAATGGAAGAAATAAGGAAATATGGAACACCCAACTTTCATATAAGGTTCTATTTGGGTTTAAATTTCACTAAAACTCTTTTATTTTTGATTATTTTAATCATAGATGTGTTGAAAGGGTTTTAGAGGATGATTTTTGGGATGTTAGAAATGGTTTAGGGTTTTGTTTGAAAAAGACACCATTGGGTGCACAATAGACTAGTACTGAGTACCTGATGGGGCCCCCAGCTGGGGGGGGGGGGCATTTATATGATGGCCAAAAGATGTCTGGTACCCCTAGGGAATTTATTAAATTCCTTGTCAGTGGTACTAGTTGTGTACCAACATGTTTATTTATTTTTAAAATTAATTAATTAATTAAATATTCAATTATCTTTTAATTAGATCCCTCACATATGAACCCCATTGTAAACAACATTACCTCCCCCCCTACTCATTGGGTTCTCCCTCTTTATGGGTGAATCTCATTAATTAATAATCGGTTTCTTCATATGATCATCATAGGATGCTGGTACTAGTACGTCTTTGAATGATTTTTACCTTTTCATTGTTTTCTTCATTGTTTTTCCATGTATGGACTCTTCTTCATAATTCTTGTTTTTTTTCCAAATTTCTCTATTTCTTTTATTTGATACTAAATCATTGAATGGGTTTAAATTACTAGGACCCCCATTGTCCCATGTATATGGTCCCTCTATTTCTTGTTGGTATTTTCCTCTCATGCGTGCATCGTAGAAAATATAGGAAGAACTGATTTTTTTCATATTCCAATAGAATAATTAATATTATCTTTCTTAATTAAAAATGGAATAATTTTCATCAATTTTCCCACGATTGGCCTATGTGAGGTTAAAATCTACACCATTTATCATTTCTCAACAATTCTATCATGAGACACATTATTAAACCACAAATTCGTAAATAGTATGGGCTATAATGATCAAGATCAGATATTTGAATCCCAATTTAGATCCCTTGTGATCTCAAAGACAATTTTTTTATTTTGTGTGATCTAGGATAGAGATGAGTTTGGCTAGGAATAGATCATTTGATGTGTTTTTGGATTTGGTAAAATAACCCTTTCTTGAGTTATGTGATATTATTTTCACTTTGACTCATTTTATTGTGATATATTATTCACATTTATTAATTTTATAAAATATCAGTACACCATTCACTTGAGTTATTTTTATTTTTATATATGAAACACTTAAAATAATTGAAGTGTGACACATAATTCAAAAATATGGGATGACTATAAAATTTGTGTATGCAAAAAATTTATTGTTGATGAAATATAGATCATGACTATATACAGATGACATTAATATTAACATCCCATGTTATGTTGGTGGTATATCATACAGTCAGTCTACTCGATGTGGTTATAAATAATTCACCATATTATGTTATCATTAGTGGTATATCCACAACTTTAGTTTTTATAGTAGTGTATCTTTATACATATGTGGACACTATCATGGTGGTGTATCATCCATTCGGGGACCAATTCCTGTAGTATATCATACACTTTCTACCTATTGAGGGTGTATTGATGACTAAAGATGTTATACTATTTGTATATCTTCCACCTATATTATTATACATATGGAATATCATTCAACTATGGACACATTATAAGTGGGTTTTTGGTCTAGATTGGAACTTGATATAGAGGTACTCCATCCACTTTGAAATTTCTAATGGTGGAATATCATGAACATTTATGATTTTTAAATGTGGTGCCTCATCCACCCAAGTAGTTTAACAGTGTTATATTATGCATCCATTTATGGGGATTTTAGTGAATCATCTATTTAATATCATTGATGAATCATTCATTAAGTGATAATATTTTCTTCTTTGATATCGATTTAGAGACTATCCATTGACCTAGAGAGAATTAAATGGAGATGTAATTTTCAACTAACATATATGATGATGATAAATAATTAAATGTTACTATAATATAAGGAGTGATACATCATTTAACATTGAGGTTAATGTTCAAACCATTGGTATATTATTCCATTTTAGAACATACTGAAGTAGGTATGGTCACACACAATCTGGTTGGAGAACTCCATGAGGTGAAATTTTATTCTTTTATTTTTTTGCCTCACTGGATTTTTATATTGAGAATTCACATTTATTTACAATAAATATTAGGAAAACTAGTATTCATCATCTATTTCGTTTTACTGACTCCCTATATAAGCACATGGTAACCCAATCATAATCAATAGTATGTGAAAAATACATTGGAAAGGGACCTATATCATTAGATGAAAGCGATAATTAAGTTTTGTTGGTGTTGGGGGATACGAACAGGCTAGGACATGAGACAAGTTGGGAAATTCTCTTTTATAAATGTTTATTTTAGAATACTATGTATAAGATCCCCCACATTAAACTTTTGTTGTGAATAATGTAGAATTAATGACATTTATATAAGTTAATTTTGATAAAAAATATATGGATATTCACTATTAGATGGAATTTATATATGATATATAATTTTTTACCTTTTTATTATGATGACTGGTTCAGGTTAATGATTTTTATGTTCTTATGGTTATATATTATAGAGAATATTATATCCCCAAATGATTTATATTGACCCTAACCACCATTTAATAGACTTTGGAATATGGGGAGGCACATATAAGCTATAATGCATAATGATTCAAACACTATGATGTTAAAAAAGATTAGGAATGTTATAGAGTGGTATTGGAGCTCAGTTTTTCTATATTTATTTACTATTTAGGATATTTTATATAAGAGATAAGATGTTTTTTCTTGGTTTGGTTCTTGTTCATAGTGGTAGCTAACTCATGTATGATGGATGTCCAAGATACCAAGGATGAGATGGTTATTTTTAGTTTCTTCATTTAATACTAGCTTAATTTTCAAATATGATACTTTTCAATACTGATAATTTTTTTACAAATGTTTACTCATAACCTATGATGGACATAGAAGTGTGTCTATTCCTTATCCATAGAATTATAGGCTCAAATAACATTTATATAATTTCAGGTGATTTATTTTTTAGTTACAATACATAGTTAGACCACTTAAATAATCCACAATAACTAATATAATGGTTTCCTATATAACTTATTGTTGTCAATCTACATGAATTTCCCATGATTTATGATATCTATTGATGATAAAATAAGAATGCTTTATAACCATCATTAGATTATTATTTACCTGAGAGTGGGTTTGTATGGATAGACAAATGACTAAATTTTTGGGGCCCTAATATCAATGGTTTGGTGTTTATGGTAATGTGTGCACGTTATTTATTTCCCAAATATATGATATTAATAAATGTGATATATTTGTGTTATGAGTGGTGTTCTTGTAATTATAGTGATATGAAACTATGGTTACCTCTTCTTGAGTTCTAAAATTTTGGGAATGAGCACTCCTTGTGAGAAGTAGAGCTAACACAACATGTTGTACCTAATCAACCTACCATTATATATCTCAATGATAATATTCTTTTTTTTATGGAAGATGTGTAAGAAATGTTTGAACTAATCATGATATACTTGACATATTAGTTTTAGTTGCAACATTAACTTCTTTTTTTGTGAGTGTGGACTATAGATATGAAATTTCTAGATAGAGTCTAAAGAGACTATATTTGACCATCTTAAGAAACCTATCGAAGGATGGTGACGTTTCCAACATATATATCTCAAGGACCATAGAAGTGCTAGTGGGAAATTATAATACTAAAAGACCATCATATGGAGTAATCATAAAACTAATTCTATTCTATTTTATTTGATAACATGATCATAAATACTTTTATGAATGAAATATCAAGGGATTTCATGCATTTTTTATAGTGGAATATCAGTTATGGGTTATGTCACTTAGTTTACTAATCTATTGTGATTTTCACCCATGTTGGTGATGAAGAAGATGTTTCGATCATACATTTTTGGGATGGTTTGATGCATTACATTTTATCATAAGTTAATATATTCAGGCTGAGATCCTTTTCAAAGGCCATGAATATGGCCTTGATTATTGATAAAAATAAGATAGATAATGTATAATATGGGAAAAAATAATCCTCTTCTAGGGTTGTAAGGGGGTATTAATGCCGTGAAAAATGTTGATTTAGGTACACACACTTAGGATTATATAAGAATATTAGTCATAACATGGGTTTATTTCCTCCTATGAGAGGATGAGCCTTGATCATGTGATACACCGACTAGTATCCCTGGGTTAGAAATGGCGTTCCACCTAACTTGTTATGAACCTCCGTGTCTAAAAGAGAATATCAACTATTGGTGAGGAATTAAATGGAACTATTGGGAGAGTATACCATTATTTTTTATAGCCATTAGAGAAACACCATACAACTGAATAAATAATAAATGAAAATAGTAGAATAACTCACTAGAAGGAATAATAACACAATCCTATAGAACACCATAGTGTAATAAAATAACCATTACATCAAGTAAAAAGAGGTCCCACATTAGAATATCAATATATATATATATATATATAATGAAAAAGGAACACATGAACAAAAAAGGAATACTAGTCCAAAATTCCATTTTATATCCCAATATTATTTTAATCCATGTACAATAGTATCTACTATAATGTTTTTCAATGGGAACATTGGTCAATATATATATTGAACCATACAGCCTATATGTATATCAATATTCTCATGTTGGGTGTGGATTTAAACCCAGTAGTATACCACCAACAAGACATTAAAATAATTTAAATGGTAAATAAAGGTGGTTTCATTAATATAAATAAATAAGTAAATAAATTCAATACCAACTGGGTCATCATGCACTAACTGAGCCACCATGAACTCTCAACCATTCATTCTTCTACCCTATTGTATAAGGAACTATCTATCTAAATAACATATGGAAATCATATTATTGACCATGACACATCACTCAAGGAATCACCAACTTTCTCATGTTGGGCCAATCTTTTCTCACTCAAAGGAGGTTAAATATACAACTCAGGGCACACCTTATCCATCCAGGATATGTTAGAAACCAAAAATAAAGCTTCAAAAATAAGAAACAACAAACATTAAATTACATAAAAATATAGTGTACTCATTTATCAAACTACTATAGTACATTACCCATCATTTCTAGCCTTAATCATTCCCACAAAGCTCCCTCTAGGACAAAATCTCAATGTAGTAAACAATACCATGATGTATAAATAATGTTTGGATTATCAAATTAATTGATACAATACCCATAATTATCCATATAAAGGTTCAAGAACACACATATATACCTACCTAGCCACTTCAATACCATTGTCAGAGCTTTCATAAGGACACAGAAACTTACATGAACATTGAAACATAAAAATTCAGAAAAAAACTATAAAATGTTGAGAAATTCCATCCATCAATCCTAATAGAGAATACATTCCGTGATGCACCTACCAATTCTATATAAAACCCATGGAAATTAAAAATAATCCCCAAATTATCACATTTTGTGTTTTAATAATAGAATCCAAGAATAGGGGAAGAAGAAGATATCTTGGGATTGTATGGGGTTGGAATAACAAAAAGAGAGCCACCACGATGATTTACTCTTCAAATGGTAAATTATGATATAGAGACTAAAAATTCTCAAAGGGAACTTCCTATGCCATGTAGGTCAATAAATGGTCAAAATAATGATTGAGGGAAGAAAATAATTGGTCTTATAGTGACATTACAAGGACTCCCCTTAATAAAATTACACAACTTTATGGTCATAGAGTGATATAAGTGCCATGCTTCAACTAATTGTAGAAAAGACCACCTCCTGTATCAGAATTTTCAGGTTGTGACACCCATGTGAACACGATTACACCCTACAGACTATTTAATTACAGTTGCAGGATTGGTCCTATCCCCAAAAACTCACTCCCATGCCATCCCAAAGAACCAAAATAGTTAAAGCCCATCAAAAAAATAACAATAAAAAAATTATAATATAATGAAACTCTAAATTATATAAGAATTAGAAAAACACCTTTTAAGTAATTTTTATCCCCTAGAAGTGCCTTTAGGGGTTTTGGTCAAAACCCTTTGACAACTATACTTTCACATCTAACTATCTCGATCAATTATGATTTTTCATTTGTTCATACTACAAAAAAATTGGAAAAGACCCATTGTATTCAAATGAATCATCATCTCACTACGATCTACTATCTACACTAGGAACTCCTCAAATGAAGCACCTCCCTCAAACATGAAATCATCATCATCAATCGCAAGTATAAGTTACTGATCGTACTTTTGATATTGTGACACACAACATACCACATGCAAGAAATAATATTATGGAGGAAGAGACAAATTGTATTCCACCATCCCAATCCATTAAACAACCTTATGAATACTGATGAATCATGGTTTGATCTTACTCTGCTTAATTAACTTCCGATGTCCCAACCAAGGTGATACACACAAAAACACATTGTCTCCCATGATATAATCTATGGTTCACCTACTCAGGTTGACATTTGAGTACTTCCCACTCAAATTGGTCGTAAAATATTTCAAGATCAACAAAACCTTCTTGGTGGTTATGGGAACCAAGATAGGTCTAATAACTTTCAACTCTCTCTCCTCTAAAAAACACAATGATAGTCATCATGACATAACATAAAGATCCTCAAAGTGGTCATTCTTGATTGAGGCATGATAGAATTTTTTATACAATAACACTTATAAGGATATATGGTTATCTAATTATTCTCCAAAATATATCATGGAAACCCTTAGAATATCCTCTAATATACAGATCATGATCTCCAACTATCCATTTGTCCTTAGGTGATATTCCATGCTCAATTTATGCAGACCTAAATTTGATTAATATAGGCCATACCAGAATTATTATGTAAACATGAATCTTTGTACAACACTATTACTATATGTACACTATGACATAACATAATTTCTAGAATACATAACCTTCCTAACTCTTCCATAGACCACGTTTCTTGAATGGGAAAAATATGAACAACTCTCAACAACCATTTAAATACCATCCAAACTACATCAAAACCTCTTAGGATCTATGGTAGTCCATTGGAAATGTCTATAGTTACCACATACCACTAGCATACTAACATTATAAGTGGTTTAAAACACATAATGGTTTCTAGTTCCCTAAATTTATCCTCAACTGGTAAGGAATCGAGAGCTAGAACCCATTATATCCTTCCACATACTCAGCCACAAGAAAGACCACTTTATATAATGATACATCTTAGACAAACCTATATGTTCCAACCATCATGATGTAATAGATTACCTTTTTAGTTATTCCCCTAATTACGTTGGTAGGACCACCTTATTATAGATTTAGAAAACTTTATTTATATCCTGATTCTAACCTGGGACAAGATCATCTTCCTTGACAAATTCCTACAACACAAATTATTTTTAATCAGACATATGTTTAGAATTTAATCTATATAATAATAAAATAAAAACATCCAAGGGACCAAAAACCAATTTCTATCAATCCTCCGCCAAATCCTTCTATCATTCCTTAATTAGGCTCATTATTTTCCACTCATCAGATGATGTTAAAACCCTATTCTCTTGGGTGTTCCCAGTCAAAGAGTATATAATGATATTTTCCTATCATGGGTAATATTAAATATCAGAGATTAACATCTAAAGGTACTTCAAAAAACTTCTATATTGAAAATAAAGGTCTCACAAAGATAATATTCAGCAGAATCTTTTATGGGGTATGTAAATGAAAAATTTCTCAACAAAGAGATAATGGATCCAAAATTCAGAGAATGAACTTTAACTACTAGCTCCAAATCACATATGGGGGAGTTAATCTCATGGGGTCATAGATTTAAACATTCATAAGTGAACACCACATCCATCTACATTTTATTGTCTCCCACTCATTCTCCCTGGGAATCATGATAGAATATGTAAGTGATATATAGTTCATGGAGAATCAAAACCATGGTGGACAAAATTTTTTTCTTAATCTCTGGAAAGGCCTCTTAATACTTTCTAGTCCACTCGATCATGAAAAAATATTACTTAGCCTAGTTATAGTAACTTTAAAGAGAGAGAAGTTTTGAATGAACCACCTATTATATGCTTCGATTCCAAGGAAACTCTATATCTTGAACACATCCCTACACCGAGTCCATTGCATCACCACTTCCACTTTCTATGGATTAACCAAATCATTTCATCTCAGAACATGTGCCCAAGAAACCATAACTAATTAATCCAAAAGTGACCCTTCAAATACTTGGAATAAAGACAATGTTCTTGATGTGTACTCAATATAATGACAAGGTTCTCAATACTCGACTCTTGGTTCCATGAATGTAGAAAGATTTTGTCACCAAACTCCATGAGAATGAAGTCCAAATTTGGGTGAAAAACCTTGTTCATGAGAGATATGAAAACAAATTTTGCATTAGTGAATTTGAATAGAATCGTGAGATACCCATAAAACCCTTACCTGCTCTTAATCATCATATTTTTTATATCATCTACCTTGACCTATAACTTATGATAACCCAATTTTAGGTCAATATTGGAAAACCATTTAAATCCTCTCTTCTCGTCGAATATATATTGAATCCTAAACCAAAAATGTAGTTTTATCATCATTGTAACTTAGTTAAATTTCTAGTATTACATGTATAACCCAAGTCCACCATATTAGTCAAAGGAAAATAAAATGAAATCATCCCATGAAGAGGTACCTAGAAAGATAAAAACCTTTGCATTAAGATCCACAAGTTTTACTTTGAGGTCTTTTTTCATGGATAGTTTCATTTGATAAGGGGGAAATCATATGGTCTCCACACCTATAAAGAGTTCAAAAATTTATTCCTTCTCCCTATCAAGTGGAAGTCCTAAGAAATAATCTATAATGACAACCCAAAAACAATCATCCACTATAGGAAGTGTGGTTGGAACCATTGATGGATGTACTACAAGTACTGTACCTGCCACCTCCGCTGTAATGAGTCCTACCATGCAAAAAACACGACTAGATAACCCTAAATCCACATACCACTCTTCCAACAGATTATTTTTAAATCCCAAAAGATATTTAAAATACTCTCCCCCTCTGTATGTAGTCAATGAGAAACCCAAGTCATGTGAACCAATCCATCATAAAATTGGCATCAAATCCTACTTCATTTAAGACCAAGAAATCCAAAAAATTTATGTAACTCCCAATAACTATTGAACTTGTGAGATACCTCTGAGCACGGTGAAAAATCTATCCAAAGGTGAATAAGTAAATTAGTTCTAAGGGGAAACTCAATAGTTAACCCAAAAATAGATAAAAATCAGGTATAAATGAAGGTATAAGAATCCTTTTGATCAAATTAAAAAACTGAATGTGTATATTAAATAAGAAAAAATTCATTTATAGTCAATAGAACCCAAATTATACTAATTAAAACCTTGTACAATGTATACAATTAGCTAACACTAGATCCAAACCCTTCCCCCATGATCCTTGTCCCATATGTGGGGTTGAACCCTGTAGTATATGCTACTGTGGATACTAAGACCACCATTTAGCTCACTAGATCGACTGCCCCAATTTTTCTGAGATATCCATTTAAGGACCACCTTTTAAATCCCATAAGGTTGGAATATTCCACAAGACTCCACCCATACCTAATTGTGATATCCTTGAACAACATAATTGAAGTTTTCACAATATACTATATGAATGGAACTATATAAAATGACTAGTATAAATTATGCAACAATTATTTGGTATCCCAAAATTAAATTACATGGGGTGAAGGGTCTCACTAATAGTTGGAAGCCAAGATCCCATGCCTTTCCTTGATTTCATCTCTCAACCATAGAATTTATTCATAGACCCCATCCTCCGGCCACTGGAAAAGGATCCAATAATACTATCTATAAGGCCTTGAAATTGTGTGTTGAGAAAATGTGGAATCTTATTGGTCTATCAGCTTGTAATAACTTCTCAATAATTGGAGTCATGGGGACTACCTCAACATAATTGGTCAGTTAAAACATCTATAAAATATTAATGAATTAAAAAAGAGTCATAAAAATTGAACCTGAAAAACCTTTAAGTTTGAGATAAATATTTTATAAAATTAATTATAAATTAAATGTGAAAGATCATATATAAAATTTTTTATGTTGTCTTTCTCATGTTTTCCATGATTTCATTGTTGAAATAGTTGAAAACCCAAAAAACTCTTTCAAAATACAACTTATTGGATTTCCTAAAACATTTAAGTGATATATGAGTGTTCACCTTCTAATTTATAATTGTTTATTATTGATTCAATAAATTTCTATAAAACTTTCCTATAACTATTTTTTTGAAAATCATAAACACATATTTTATAAGGAAAATCATCTCTCTCTAAGAAACATTTTTGAAGTAATATTCCCTTTCTCTAAAAATAATTTTTGACATTACCTATGATCTTCAATGCATTATCTAATATTTTCGCAAACCAGGCCTAACAATCTATTTCTTAAGTCACAAAATCAGATCCTTATCTAACCCAGAACCTTACCGTTCCTTAGAATCTGATTTCATTATAGTTGAAAATCTGTTTTCTCCTGAAATTGAACTCAGATTTCTCCTAAAATAAGACACCGATTTCTCTTAAAACTAGACTCTGATTTCACTTGAAATTAGACTCTGATTTATAATAAAATTAGATTCTAATTTTATTGAAATCACACTGCAAATTCTCCTGAATTCAGACTCTGATTTATTCCAAAATTAGACACTCATTTTTTTGAAATATGACTCAGATTTCTTCTGAAATTAGACTCTGAATTCATCATAATTCAGACTGTTATTTTCTCAAAAATGAAAATATGATACTATATTATTTTATAATTCGATTGTCAATATTTTTAGATATCGATTTACACTATATTAAGAATCTGATTAAATACTTTTCTTATATTTATCATCCTTAATGTAACATATCATTTTATCCGATCTAAAATGTGATAATAATTATTAAGAATTGTAATTTTTCTCATAGTTTATTATATAAAAAAATGTCGTTCAATTTGTTATAACACAACAATTTTCTGAGTTCCACGCATACAGGTCCCTCCAAAATAAAAATAAAAATATGACCATTAGAAGAGCAAGTCGACAATTGGAATCCATGCCTATATATACCCAGCCATTCCAACATTCATTTTAAAATGATAGAGTTTAACATTGGAATTAAGTAACACACTGTGAGAGATTTTCTAAAATATTCCATGGGAGAATGCTGAGATATTTTTTTCAAGTTGTGAACAACTTGTTCAACCTACATTGTGTGAATTCGATTGTTACTATTTTCAATCGAGGGATTTCGTGGATAGGAAGGCAGAGATTTCTATTACCTGCCTAATCAAGGTCTTACGTTGATAGCAAGACAGATATAAATCATCATATCGGGGGATTTCCCTGGTGTGGGTAAGATAGAATTTATAGAAAGTACAAATCATGGGACCTTTATCCAAGGTTGTTGGATACCCTTCTCTTTGGGTTAAAATATTTCTTATACCTATCCCTTTTTTTACACATTCTAATTCCACTACATCTTGTTAAAGATATAAAGTGTTACTTTTTTATACTATCTTATTCTTGTAAAATCTAATATAAATAAGATTATATACACTTCATTTTTGAATTATTACCTAAGTAAACTTGTCGTAGGTTTCTTTATTGGCTTTATATTATCAGATCCTAAGCATGTTAGTTTCTTTTTTAATAACTAGAGAGGGTTTATGAATCTATCATGTTTCACTTTGATAAAAATTGATTTTCGTACAGATAAAAATTTATTTTTGTTAATCTACAATTCACCCCTATTTAAATGGAGAAATATAAATATACATTTTGATCCTACAATTGGTATCAAAGAAGGTATATGAAATACTTATACTTTCATATAAGTTTCCTTAATCATCTTTTCTTACTTAACATTACATGTTCAAGTTTGTCATAAATATTTGCATATAAAATCATTTTTTATAAACTTTTTCTACTAATCCATTTTATGGGAATGAATTATTTTATGAATGATAGGAATGAAATTTGGATCAAAAGACAACTTAAATCCTACGAGACATCTGATTTTTGATGGAAATGACTATGAATATTAAAGAGATAGGATGAAGACTTTTATTATCAAGACCAGTGTCGATAATTTTGTTATCCTAACTGGAGACTAAAATATTTCATGCAATAAAATTAAAAAATTCACCAATCAATAAAATAGGAGTTAAAACTTAACATTAATTACACATTAATTTATTATGTAATATAAACATAAAAATATATTTCCAGATTTCATAATTTGATGCTCCAAATAGCATCTCAGAGATATTATAAGCTACACATTTTGGGACATCCATGGTTATTGAAACAGTAAGACCTATTCTTAGAGCTGAACAACATGGTGTTATGTTTCATTATAGAGAACCTATATGAAAAGTTCAACAAAGGATTAGGAGTATAATCAACATCCTGAAATATATGGGTGAGATATGAATTGATGGTGAGATTATTATAGATAAGATGATAGATATTATTCTTAATTAGTGGGAATCCAAAGGGACACTGATTGATGAGAGCATGAAAGTTTCAAACATCACACTTGATGAGTTATCCAGGACTCTTCTACAATACGAAAAAATAATGAAGATATATGAAGAGATAAATCAGAATAAATAGAAATGGAAGTGTTTATTTTACCACTAAATCAAATCTTATGAAATCCAAGACTCTTGAGATAATTACTAGATAAAAATCCATGAAATGTAATGCTATATCTGAATCAAGTGATAGTGATCATTATGAGAATGAACATTCTAATATTGCTTGACGAATGATGATAATTGTGTGAAAGAAATATTTCTAACATAGATACTAGAATAAATAAATAACGAAAAATAAAGACTTAGAAATAACTTTTTAGGAATGCAAGAGGGTAGGTCATATCATACTAGACTGTCCTTTGCTCAAAAATAAATAAATAAAAAGGCATTCAAAAAGAAACAATAATAAGTAATATGAGTCAAATACAAGAAAGTAATGAAAGATAATGACACATAGAGTTCCAATAGTGGTGATTATTCTGATGAATCTTCTAATATTGAATCTTCTGGACAGAAGAACATTGATCTAATAGCCAGAGTTATATCTGAAAATCAATATCTCATCGATAAGTTAAACAATACTGAATCACTAGCCAATATTTCTACAAATGAAAAATGAAAAATATTATAAATCTATGCATAAAGAATCATCCTCATTATAAGATAATACTTTACCGACCATTGAAGAAGTATCTAGGTTTTCCAAGATACACGGGAATGAAAATATTATGACCAATAATAATGTTGATAAAAAAATTCTAGAATATCTATTTTAACAATAGTTGTATCAGATCTTTCAAAAGATATTGATAAAAAATACATTCATTTTAAAATGTTTCAAAAAAAATTAATGAAGTAAATTTTGAAAAGGACAAACATTCTAAGGATCTTGAAAATGTTATTTCACAGAAAATTTTTTTAGAGACATAATGAAATTCTAATACTAATTACTATGAGGATACATATTATTCATTAGACTAAAATCTAAAATATTTTCCTTAAAAAAACTTTTTTCAAACATTACTCCTGGAAAGGTTGGTTTGGATGCAATGTATTGAAAACTTTATCGTCAAAGGAGGAGTTATATATTTGGTTATTCTCATTAAAAACAAATTTTTAGTCACAACTATTTTCTACCTCAAAGTACACCTTTTTTTACTAAGTGTCAATCTAGTGGAAATTGATAGAGATGTTGTTCTTTGAATAAAACCAAATCCTTAGGTTTTCAT
The DNA here is from genome assembly GCA_963277665.1 of Viscum album. NCBI lineage: Eukaryota > Viridiplantae > Streptophyta > Magnoliopsida > Santalales > Viscaceae > Viscum > Viscum album. The sequence goes on from OY728161.1 coordinate 642,406,124, forward strand.
AAATCACATTTTTCTATGAAAATATGGATACCTAATATTTTATTTTCTAATAATTCTAGATCCAAACCTATTTTGGATTCTAAAACTCTAATTATTTCATTTCTAGGAAGACAATGGAAGTACCAATAACAATATATGGTATATGGGTAGTAGATGTTCCCAACACATGACTCGAAACAAAAAATTCTTTGAAAAATAATTAAGATGAAATGTGGAAGATTCACTTTCAGAGATAATGATCAAGGAGAAATTTTTGGTATATGTAACTTTGTTCTTCTTGGAAATTATTTAATTTCAAACGTTTTATTAGATAAATGAGATATTATTTTACAATATATCAGAACACAAGAACAACTTTCAGAAATATTATACAAAATAATTTCTTTCTATTATATTTGAATATATTAAATAAAAGATAGAAATGATACCTAAAAGGTAATCATCCATATCAACTTTTTTTTAAAACAAATCTTCTAACATTAAGATATTTCTTTTGAAAGGGGGAGTACACATGTTTATTCTTTTATATTTTTTTTTTCAATTTTGTTTTTTCTGGAACCTAAATTTTTCAAAAAAAAAATGTTTTATTTCCCTAATAAATCTTTTCAAAACATATATTGTATATGAAAAAACTTATAAATACTAAAAAATATTTTTGATTAATTTAGAAGTTATGTTTTCTTACCAATGTCATTATAATTTCATTTTTTGTTGGTATTTCAGCATTGTTTTAAGAAATCCTTATCGAATTCAGTTTCTTGAAATCAAATTTGTCCTTAAAACCTCAAATGATTAGAAACTATAAATCCTTCTCCATCATTGGTATCTACTGTAAGATTATATGAAGTAATTATCAACCATTTTATTGACTTAGTAATATGAACCTTCACCGTGAATCATATAAAAAGTGACCCCCTATTCATGTCCCACATTGTTTTTCTTAGAGTTTTTGCACCGAATCCCTACCGCTCTACAAATTTGCCGATCAATTTTTTTCTTTTCATTATGATTAGAATATCTCTTGAGGTCTCCCTGCAGACTCAGAGAGTGTCCAACAAGGAACTCAAAGATTGGATAATCTTCAGAGAAAGATTGGTGGACCCAATTTTATTTCCAAGTGTTACTCTTTGATTTGAAAAATAATAATGGAAAATTGATGGGAATGCCTCTATGTAGCCAAGGAAACGAATTGCGATCCATTTTATGTGGATTTGGTTATATAATTTTATTATAAATTCATATTTTTTTGAACAAGGTGTAAAGGATATGCTCTTCTTTAAATGTTATCGAATGTATTACTATTTATCTTAAAATAAGACTTCAAGTATCCTAGATAAACAATACGAAAGAGAAGAAATATTTTTCTCACACTGATTTCCCGATAAAAAATGTTCTTTTTAAAAGGTTAAGGCTATTCAATACCTTAGTATTAAGAGAGAGAAGATTCCAAATACAACACATCTTTGAACCAACCAGAAATTGGCATCTCTTTGGATGTACAATTTTTTGATTCCGAGGAAGGGAGACAATGAATCTTTAAAGATATGTGATATCATTATGATGGTTTTCTTGGTGTATATAAGGAATTTCAATATCATTAACTGATTTTTTTACCATCAACAATATCATGAATAGAACTATTAATTCTCAAATCATGATATACCCTGTAATTTTTTATAAGATCATTATCTTTTTCAAAGACTCTTTCAAAATCTGATGCAAGTAAAAGATGAAAAACGTGAAGATAATGTTTTTAAGTGATGATAATTTTAGAAGGATGAAGATTGGACTCAATGTAATTTCAGGATAATTTTTGGATCTTATTGTTAAAGATGATCATGCTGCCAGTAAGAAAGGAGAATTTGGAAAAATCCTTGAGCCAACTCCTATGAAGAAAAAATAAAAAGTGCATAAAATGCAAGACTATGTACTGGAACCTAAAACAGTATCTACACCACCCAATCCCAAGAAGCAACATTTTTTTGGATGAATTTGTTGCCAAATAGAGAGAGATAAATAAGAAGAAGTAAAGTGATGCAATTTTTGGGTTCTATCCTACCAAGGATAAGGCCTTAAAAGTCAATGTAACAAAAGGGAATGAAAAGAATACTAAAGAAATTAAGATAAAGAATAAAATTATAGAACCTGAGATAGTCCATTATTTACATAGAGTCACCAAGAAGGAAAATGATCAAATTCAAGTAGTAGAATCTTCATGGTAAAAACCGGTGGCAACCAAGACTCCAGAACCATATTAAAAAAACAAGGATATTTAAATTCTAGAACCAATTTATGAAGAAGAAGAAGTCCAGAATGTAGAAGAAGAAGACGAAGAATAGAAAGTGGAATGTGATGATGTGATAAAATGGTAAAATAATATAAAGGGAAGAAGAGTCCTTCTAAAAAGATATCAATAAGAACTTCATAGGCTTCCTCCTCTAAGATTGTTTCTTATGGAAAATCTATTCAGAAAGATGATGTTTTTGTGGATGAGGTTAATAAGGTTCCTTTAAATGGTGAAATTATAATGATGATATTTTTCAACATGTTGATGATGACAAAACATAATTTTTTTGATAAAGGGGATGATAAATAAGTTGATGTTGATGATGAAAAAATTGTTCTATTTTCTGATAGTGAGAATGAAACTGAGAATGTTGAAAGGAAATCTCAATGGATGAGAAAGGTAGGAAATTGGTTATTGATTCACCAAAGAATTTTGTTGTTATAAAAGTGAATAAGGATGATATTGGGACATCTTAGTGGAAATAAGATGAGCAAAACGAAGCTGCTTCACCAAAAAAAATCTATTTCGAAATCTTCATCTTCCATAGGACATTATTTTGTGGTTCAATCCTTGAAGAATCTTGAAAAACGAATACATTTATTTCCTACCATTGATTAATGATGTTAACCGATTCAAGATTCCTTCAATAAGATGTTATATTAAACAAGAATTATCATTGAAAAGTTAATCAATATTAAAGATGATTTCAAGACTTTTTTTATTAGTTATGATGCTCATAGAAGAACTTACAAATAAATCACAAAGTGGTCAAAGTGAGTCATCGATGATCTTAAATTTTCTAATGATTTAACTGACTCCATAAAAGATTCTTTTGATGTGTACGATGACATGATCCAGAATTTCTTGACATGTTTTTCAGATAAACTTAAAGTAGAGAAAGGTAGTCGGCTTTAAGAAGATATAGATCTCAATGAGAAACTAAATTTTGTTTCTCAAAATCTAAAAAGGAAAATGGAAATCAGGGAAGAGATGGTTGAAAAACTCAAAGTACAAAAAGATTTGATAAAATCACAAGGTGAAATAGTGAAATCTCAAAAATAGAGAATCAATGACCTTGAATGAAAAAATCATTTTTAGGGAGAGCATCTCAAGAAATTTCAAGATGACCAAAAATAATTTAATAAGCTAAAGGACTATTCGAAAATGTTGATGCTAATTGAGAAGAAAATGAAGGATGAATAATTTTCTTTTCAAATGTGATCTTTTGTTTTAAAATTTTTTTTTATCTTAATGAAATTTTTTATCATTAAATTGTTTCATTTTTAATGTATCTTAAAAATTAGGTATAAATATTCTTTTTCTTCCCCTCAATTAATTTTTGAAAATAAAATAGGGGGAGAAAATAATGATAAAAAAGAATATTAAATTAAACTAAAAGAGCACCTATTTAAGCGGGAGATTACTTAAAAAAGAAATTATTATATAAGGGATAATTATTTCTCTAAGAAAGATAAGAATAAAATCCTTGGGGATTTCATAACCTTAGGAAGAGTTATTCGTATTCATCATAAACCATAAAAAGGGAGATAAGTATTTATATTTATGTTAAAAAATGAAAACCATAGTCCATTATATAATTTTATAAAATGTTTTTTGTGGTTTACAAATGGGGGAAGATTTTTGAGTTAATAAGTTTCTTTATGAATTTTACGTTCCGTTATGTTTTGAAAATAACATACACATTTTTCTTAAGGAAAATTATCTTTCTAAAAAAACATTTTCTTAAGGAATATTTTCTTTCTACAAGAATAGTTTTTGACTTACCTATGATATTCAATTTCTTTTCTAATGTTTTTACATATCAAGTCGAACTATTTTTTTCATAAGTCAAAAAATAGGATCCTTATCAAACCTAGAAACTTATATTTCCTTAGAATATGATTTACTTAGAATTGAGAATGTGATTGACATGAAATTATGCAATTATTTATCCTTAAATTAGAATATGATTTCTCCTAAAATCAGACTCCGATTTCTCCAGAAATTGAACTCTGATTTCTCCTAAAATAAGAATTTGATTTCTACTAAAATAAGGCTTTGATTTCTATTAAAACCAGAATCTGAATTCTCCTAAAATAAGACTATGATTTCTCATGAAATACAACACTAATTTATCTTGAAATCAGTCTCTGATTTGTCATCAAATCCAACTTCTATTTCTCCTAAAATCAGATGCTAATTTCTCTTAAAACCCGACTCTATGTTTTCCTTAAACTGGACTCAGATTTATCTTAAAATCAGGCTATGATTTATCTTAAAACGATAATTCTATTTCATAAATAATCATAATCCGATTCTCTATTATTTCAGAATCTAATTGTTAATATTTATAGATAATGATTTTCTTTATCTTATGAATATGATTAAATGAGTTTTTTATAGTTATCATATTTCCATAATGTAACGTTTCATTTTATCAAATCCTAACTGTGATAATTCTTATTAATAATTTTAACGCTTCTCAAAGTTTTTTATATAGAATGATGCCATCAAATCAATTTTAACATAACTGTTGCCTAAGTTCCTTGTGTACAGGTCCCTCTGAAATTTGATGAAAAATATGACTATTGGAGGAAAAAGTTGACTATTAGAATCCATGCGTATAAATAGCCAAACATTTCAACATTTGCATTACAATTATAGAGTTGAAATCTGGAATGAAGTGATACTATGCCAGAGTTCTGCACAAATATAGCTTGTGAGATTGTTGTGAGAAACCTTTTCATGTTTTTAACAACATGTTAAACCTTCCTAATGCAAATCTGATTGTGGCTGTTATCAATCGAGGGATTCTGGGAATATGAAGATAGAGGTTTTAAGTACGTGTATAATTGAGGGCTTGTAGGGATTACAAGACATATATAGATATTCACATCAAGAGATTACCCTAGTTTGGGTATGTCAAAATTTCTTGAATGTATAAATCAAGGGACCTCTATCCATGTTTGTAGGATACCATTCTTTTTGGGAAAAATAATTCTTATACTTTTACTATTTTGTTACATTTTTTAATTTCGAAGAATTTTGTTAATGTTTTATGTGTAACTTTCTTACAATTTCTTATTATCATACACTCTAATGTAAATAATATTCTATACACTTTAAGGTAGAATAATTTTCAAAATAAACATGTCTTAAGTTTCTTTATTATATTCATATTATTAGATCCTAAGCATGTTAGTTTCTTTGTTAAGAACTAAAGAAGGTTTGCGAATCCATCTTATTTAACTTTGTTAAACATAGATTTTCTTAAACATAAAAACAAATGTTTTAAAACCTATAATTCCCCCCAATTGTAATTGATCAATCTATATATACATTTCAATCCTATATTTGTATGTTCTTTGGTCAATTTCAGGATTTGTTTTTAGTTTTTATTACATGAATTTCATTCTGAGTTCAAAATTCTATATAATGTGTTCATATAATATTTTATAGTAAAAGGATTCCAGAAACTCATTAACAATGCTCTATGAAAATATCTAATGATTTAAAGGTTGTTTGTAGGATAATAATGATACATAATGTGTAATGATAAGTTAAAATCCACATACCCATGTTCAACCGCACAAGGCACCTGCCATAATAATCCTGAATTTTGTTGTGGATTAGTACACAATGTCATTACATGCCTTATATTGATAGAAATAATGGAACACTATTTTATAGAGTTCACCTAGAACATTATTGGAATACACTCCATGTATCCTCGAATGGGTTTGACTGCTTATAAATCATTTAATGCTATGTGTTCAACAACATAGAATCCTTACACACTTTCAAGTTAAAGACATAAAATTTAAGATATGAGACATAGATTACAGAGAGTATAATAGGTTGTACATGTTTTGTAACATGTGAAAACTCATCTGTGGTTAACAAAAAAAATGGTGCGTTATGTTGGTCAACATTTAGATAATTAAAGTGAGACATAAACTACATATCATGTAGCTATATGTACACACCATGGGACATGTGTCACTCCACATGAGGTACACGCTGAGTGGTTTCAGCTATGTCATCTGGATATAAATACTTACTAATTATTATCTCTATAAATTATACAAATAAACAACGTTTAATTGATATCACACATTTTATGTAGTTAAAGTGGATTGTCCTAATTACATGTTGTGAATATTTATGGCATACTGTGTGGTTATACATGTTATACATACTATAATAATTGACTCATAGAATTACACACCATGTATATTTTAGAATGATGTGGGGGCATGAATGTTGTGTTAGTAAAAAATACATGAACATAACTATGCTCATAACCTATTAAATCATGTGTCAGGTGAAATTTTACACTGTGTAATAATTAAATTCTAGAAATAGATTTAATATTACATTGAATATAAACACCATTCCACCCCTAGTGTACTCACTGTTCATGTGTTAAATTCCAGTAATGAATAAAATAAGATTCATAAGGTATAATCCAGGTGTCCTCATCATTACATGCTATGAACAATGTTATATTTAAATTAAAAAAGAATTTATTGAAAATATCATAGGATGTGAATCTTATCATATATTGAAGAATATATGGATTCAAAATTTCTATAAAAAATTAATTATTAAATTAAATGTTAATTTATTAAAATTTTTAAATTAATATTAATTTGAATCAATTGAAATTAATTACAGACCCTTGAAACTATTATACAGCTAGTGAATAAATATTTGTAAAGTATGGTGTTCTAAATGAGAGGAGATTGTTCAAGAACATTGGAGAGGTGAAACCGACCAAGGAGATACAGAGGTTGATAGATGAATTTTGAAACTATGGCTAGGAATGAGGAGTGGCTTTTCATTAGGCTACTGTTAGTTTATCTCTTCTCAATAAACCAATGAGAAGATAAAATCACATAATCACATAATCATATTTATTTTAATTATCAATGAATGGTTATTTATTTATTTATATGATATTTTTTTGGATTATTTAACACAATAAAATAATGAAAATAAATTAAAAATATTTTTAAGATAGAATAAAATAAAAAATTATACATATATTATGTTAAAATATAAGGTTAATTAATAATTTAAATTCTATATAATATTAAAATGTGTGTGATAAATATAATATATAATATTTATGTAGAATTTAAAAAAATACCTTAAATAAAATATTATGTCAGTGAATACATTCCATAACATGAGTTAGAATGAAATAATATATTAATATTTTAGTCTTTCCTTGTTCAATAGACTTTCATTTATAGAGTATTTCTAAGAAATATTTTGGGTTAACATAATCAAGTTATAATAAAGAGTAGTTTCACCCACTAAAAATGGTATAACGGTTAGGAAATAATTGATAAAATATAAGTATAAGATTTTAGAATTAGGGAATCTAGTAACTTAATCATTAATCTATAATTAAATATAGTTAAAAAAATATCCTACCTAAATACCTTGGAATACTTTTTCAATCCCCCTTTTAGATTACTTGTAGGAAAATATGGTTACTTTCAACTAGAATATCTGAGTGAAATGGTATTCAAAATACAATGTTGATAGATATTAGGATTTAATAAAATAATAGGATACTAAAAAGATTAAATTAATAAAAAATAAGTATTAAATAAGATAAATTACTAAATATATTCTTTTTTATATAAAATAGAAATATTTTTAAAAACACAAAAATCTTTATTATCCATCTTGGAGAAAAGTAATATTCAAACTAGTTCTAGCATATTATAATGGTACAAGGGTATTACTATTATACTTCACCCAGACTAGTAGTTTTATATAATAGTATCACCAATTACCGTTGATCCATCTAAGGAAGCAAGTGTGGATGTATAAACTATCTTCCTGAAATGTGTTGATGATGCATTTCAATATCTTATGCCTCATGTTATTATCTATATGTAGGTAGCCTTATATGATTTGGAAAGACACAGATTCATACACCATTTGAATTATCTCCAGGATCTATATTATTAAAAATAAATACAATAAGGGTATAAAATCACTATTCTACTCTTTATATGAAATTTAGGATAATGATTTCTAGTTGTAATTCATGTGTAACACCTTGATACATTAGAAAATTTATCTATTTAATAAATTTTATGTTTTCAACAGATTATAAGGAATGAAAAACAGAAATTAAGTGAAATTGATTCATTTAAATATAACATGAATGAAATTATTATATATTTAGGTGAAATAATTAGAGTAAATTAAATTTTAAAGTTGATTTCTTATTTAAGGTGAAACTCTTGCCTCGGGGTCTCTAGGGTTCACCAATACTAGTCGACCCCACAATAATGTCCCCTCATATAGTGGAGGAAGGCTTTGTTCCCCCTCTGTCATCTTCTGATGGTCCTTCTTAGCATTTTTTTCCTTTCACAAACCCTATGTTTCTCTTCTTTTTCTATGGTTTTGAATTTTCCCCAAACGCCCCTAATTTTTTTTGGGAAGGCCCTTCGCTTCTAATACCCCCTGTAGAATTATTTGAAGTCTCTTCTTGACAGAAGACCGTAATGATTTTTGTCTTTAGTCACTCTAGGCCTTCAGTTTATTTCATTGATATACTCATCAACAAATAGTGGGGTATCCAACAATGATTGGTTGTTGTATTTCCTTATTCTCAATAAATGATGATTCATTTTTCTTCAATGATGACATACATCTTGTGTGGTCAAATGGATTGTGAACCATAAAAATATTTCATTTCATTATTCATATATTGTCCTTTTATTTTCCTATGAATCATGATCCAGAGACCACGACTATTTGGATATTCTTCATGTTTTTTCTCTCACCTTCCAAAAATCCCTCTATTGTTAGCATTTTAGGCAATCTTGTTGGTCACTTTCTGGTTGTGGATATCAGAACCCAAGTGGCCTGCCATCCCATTGAGCCCCGAATTTGTGTGGAGGTTGATATAAGAAATCACCTTTTCATTTCATCTAGATCAAGATTGAGGGGTTATACATGCATCAAAATACAATTATCTATTATTGATGGACTTACTATTGAATTTCAGGCTTCTTTCAAGGGAATTGAGAAAATATATGTCATCTTAGGGGAGCTACTCCATTTGAATTGAATTTGATGAATGAGAAAATCTCACTCCATAACATGGAAGATAGGGGAAATGGGAAAGAGGTTTCAGAGAGTACGGATCATGGGGAAATGATAGAATCAATTTCAATTAACATTATTATGGGAATAAATCAGTCAATACCTCCCCTAAACAATGAGGTTTCGATCCAATCAGATGAGATTAGACCTGAATGGGTGATAAGAATTCCCCCCACTTCCAGGTTACATTATTTAAATGGTATGGAAATTGGAAAAGAGGGACTGTCTCAACTCCATATTTTGTAGATAGATGTGTGTCATTCCAGCAAGCTACGCAAGGGAACATCCTTTAGAGTTGGAACCCTAAACACGTATTGGGTGGTGGGTGATAGTGATCTCATAATATTTTAAGGAGAAATTTTTAGGAAACATGCCCTGAAGGGGATTTTTCTCACCGAGGGAACATGGTTGAATTGAAAGATAATATGGATTATGACACTGGTACATGGTCAATCCAGTGAAAGTAGAGAATGCTGAATTTTTTCCTTTGGTCCACTCTTAGTAGGGGTAAGAATATCCTTATAGACTTAGAAAATTTCATCAAGTATGTGAGGAGAAATCATCCTCATAAAGAATACTCTAATTTACTCAGACCTCCAATTAAAAGATATAAAGTAAAGGACCCCTCATAAAAAATAAATCTTTCATGGATGTGGAAAAATTGGAAAAAAAAGTTGAATAGAAAAGGATTGACTTCTTGGTAGGGATGATTCAAATCAGATGTTGGAGCCAGATGTGGGAATAAGGAAGGGTACTGGTAAGGTGTAAGAATTTGTGCTTCCAGATAGAATGTTTTATTACAGGTAATCTGACCCCATAACTTCTACTATGCCTAAAAAATTGGGTTAAAAGTCCCAAGATACAAAGAACAAAAATCAAGAATCATTCCACCTCTAAATGGATTCTTTGAAGTTCCTGGTTGGGATTGACCAAAAGGACCAATGGCCATCGAAGGTCCTGACCCTTGTCTCTAATAAATTCCCCAATTTTTTTGAATAAATTAAGAGTGTGTATATTAATCCTAATATTTCTTGTAAATATCATTAGAATCCCTTGAGTTAGAAACCAGTTGGTTCTTAAGTGGTGTAAGTATTTGTGCCTAGGTAGGTATTTTATGAAACTGTTTTGAATTTTTATGGTTCATTTTTCTTTAAGGGGTTTGTTTTAGATGGGTCCATTTTCAAGACGGTTTTCATGTACAATTCCAACTCCACCTCAAAGTGGTTCATTTAAAATTTAAAAAGGGATTTTCAGGACTTTGTAATAAATTCTAAAATTTAATTAAGGAAATACCATTAATTCATCAGAAACTATTTTGAACTATTTTGTTGAATTAATCATTTTTGTTAAATTTAATACATTTAAAAAATGATATGAAAAAAATTTATTGATAAAATTGATATAATAAATATTAAAATATATTATGGTCATCTATAAAAAGGTTATATAATGATAAAAACACTATTTTAAAATTATTGGTTAAATAGAAATGTTTTGTTTACAAATATGATTTTATAATATATGTTTTATTTAAAAGTAAATATATATTATTTGGAGTATTAAAAAATTTAGAAAATGATTTTTTTACACATGTATAAAAATTAATGATCATTCATAAATTGATTATTAACTGTTTATAAATGAATATAAATTCATTTGAATATAAGAAATTTTTTTCTTCAGAAAATTGTATTTTATGTGCGCAATGGTTTTTGTTGTAATAAATATAATAAATAACTATTGAAAAATTATTTTAATGAAATGTGTATATAATATAATTAATAAAATAAATTAATATTCATCTAAAGTTTTTTACTTGCAAAATAATAAGAATAAATTATTTATTAATATTAAAGATATATGTTTTCTAAAAATAGTTTGTACTCATTTTTGTGTTGATATTAGAATTAAAATTTTCTACATTTGTAAATTGAATTTGAAAAAATCATCCCCATATTTATAATCACTATTTCTATAATTTTTTTATTAGGTTAATCTTATTTTTAGTCAAAATGAATAGTAACCATGGTAGATGTTTAGTTATCACCATAATGGTTAAAATGAGTTAAATTAATGGATATGGCTGTTAATATCACAAAAAATATATTTATATTATTATTTTACTGGATTTAGACCTAACCTCACATTATATTTTGTGCTTTTATTATTTTCTTCTACATTCCCATGAAAATTAATTTATATTATTTTAATGTAAAGGGTATTTACAAGGGTGATACTCCCCCAACTTATAAAATTGAACCTCATCTTGTCAATTATACACACTCATTTAGAAAATAATATTGAATAATATATTCCCAAATAATTTCGCAAATGTTATTTCTATATCCTATATTTTATGGTCTCAAAAAAATACCAACACGAAAAGGATTAAAGTGTAATCTAGTGGAGGATACCCAATAAATATGTAATTGTCTTGGCTGAGTTGTTTCATGTTTATTTATTCTTCGACATCCTATGAATGTATTATATCCATCCTAATATGAAGAAAGAAATATTATAATATACTAAGATGGTATTATGTTTATTTAATAACCATTATCTAATAATCATCTATCAAATGAAAAATTAAAGCATCACCCATGCATACTAGCGGACAAAAACCTCCATGAAGAGATGATATAAGTTTTTCATTACTCCCTATAATGGATGGTTATATAAATATATTTAATTATTATATATGATAATTATAAAATAAATATTAAAATTTATGATAAATTATTATTCACATTCCTTACATTCCATCCATTGAAAAATAAATATGTCACCCATGAGTACTTATAGAATAACACCTCTAAAAGTGATGTAGTTAATTTTTCTTCACCTCCTTACTTAGATGGATGTAAAATAGTAAATAATGAATAAATATTATATTTATGTCAGGATTAAAATTCTGTAGATGATAGAATGGGGAAGCCACATGGACCATAATCACCAAACCACAACATTTTGGAAAATCAGAGTAGTTAACATCTGAAAATTGATTTTAATAAAGAATTTTAAATAAATGGGTAATTTAAAATTATATGAGAATTATATATAGTATGAAATGTATGAAATGTATTAAATTTTTCTTTTTAAATATTCATAAAAAGTAAAAATTTATTGTAAATGTTGTTATGGAACTTATGAAGTATGTCAGGAGTTGAGGGAAGAGTTTTTGTTATAATATAACTTTTTATCAAGGTTGTATTTGTTTCAACATCCATTAAAGTAATTGTATGTTAATTCAATCATAAAAAATAAAAAAACTTTTTATATTTTATTTTTTTCTAGTTTTTAATATATTCTTTCATTTTCCCAATCTTTTATACTCGTCAATACTAAAATAATGTTTTTAAGAAAAATTAACCTTATTTATCATTTTTGGTATAATATTTTCATCCAGTATATTCATGTTATTAAATATTATTTTATTTATGTTATTATATAATAATAACTGGTTTTTTAGTTATTTTTTACTATGTTTAACATTTTTTGAATTTTATTTATATTTCCAAAATGCGCCATTTTTTACTTTCGTTACAAAAGTGTGAAAATAATGTATTTAAATTTTTACAGCATCAAAATTTTTTATTAATATGATGTATTTTATTTATTAAGATTATTATTTTATAAGTTTACATTGTTTTAAAATAAAATAATATTCCAATGTTTGGGAAATTTTTGTTTTTAAATGTTAAAAAAGGAAAGGATTCTTGTTTTCAAATAACATTTTTTTATGATTTTTGAAAAGTAATTTTCATCATTGTCAGAAGAATTTAAGGATCCTCACACTTCCCGAAGGAAATGGTATTATGATACCATACACTTACTTCATCTGGATGACTTATAATGATGATATTTTAATGATGCTTCCCTGAAAGCATTTTCTTTTCCATGGGTTAATTAAGTTATGATGAAATGATGAATGTTTTTATCGTCATTTGGAATATTTAAATAGATTATCATTATATGATGATTTATTATATTATAAACCTCCAATTCATTAGGTATTTATTTATATATCTTTTTTTTAAGGGTACATGGGTTGTTATCCCAAGCCTAATTGGGTATCCAAGCATTTAATCCAATCCCAATTGTTTAAAGGGGAGGTTAATACAACCGAAAAAGGTAAAAGGGTGGTCAACCCAAGACTACAAGGTGTTGAATATCTTGGTGGGTAGACTTGAAATATGATTTATATGCTTATGTTTATTCAAGAAACACATATATTTTGCTTTTGTATATGCCAAAAAACGTATGCCTTATGGTTATGACATGATCTCATGGATCATGATTGATTATTGATGATTCCAGACTAATATGACTCATGTCTTTTATTATGAGAAATCTTTATATGATGAATCCAATTTTAGTATCCATTATTTTTATGTATGTTTCTATAATTTACAATCATATTCTAATACCGTTATTCTTATCTTATGATCCCTTATTATCATCAATTGATATCTTCCATTTTTACGATTAATTAACACATGTGGTCACCCTTTTTTATATATCCATTACCCAAGGTTACAAAGTCATGTTTTCTGTTCAAGATTTCTAAGATGTGTACTATGTATGAAACAATATATGAGAGATATTGGGGATATTTCATGAAATATGTTTATTGTATATCTAGTCCCCAAAGACACTAAATATTTATGGTTCTTAGGTGTGTATTATTGTGAGATGTATTAAATATTCATATTAAATGATGTAGTATTTTTGTAAAAATTCTCGGGCTACCTCAGTTGGTATCAAAAATGGTATAGTTATTTTTGTAGACTAGGTAACGAGGACTGAGTAGATAGAAATTATTTAAACCAATAATAAACTAATGTGATATAATATGAACGTAAATTATCTTATATTGATAAGAATGTGTCATAATTTAAGAAATATTAAGAATTATTTTTCTATCATATGATTTCTCACTCCTATTATTGATACTTGGCACACTCACTAAATGTTTTAGTTATTAGTAAATTTCAAGAACATGGAAGAGTATTTGTAAAAATGAATTTGATGACTAATAAAATGACCATCATCATGAGAAACAAAATGGAATGGGAACTAGAATAAACAATCTTGTGAATATGATCTACTAACTATCTCAATATATGAAAGGTAACATGAATCATGATAAAATTTAGAATTACTAAAGGAAGGAATTAATCATCATTGATTTTATTTATTGGGAAATTCCCACCCTCCTTCATTGGGTCCCTTAATCAAATTATTTTATAGAAATGGATTTATTATATATAAAATGATACCATTCATTCTATAGTGTTAAAACTATAAGAAGGTTACCTTGGAACCATATAGTTTAGAAGGTGAAGTTGATTAATTGTGGAATCATATCAATACTAAAAGACAGGAGAAAGAAATTTACTCTATGATAAAAAATAAGTTCCATAATTTATTTCTAGAAAAGTATTTTTCTTAAACACATTGTTCTGAAAAGGATAGAGAATTCCTAGAACTACAAAATAATGATGATGAATCCATTGGAACCTATGAGTTAAACTCACAATACAAAGTAGGTATGATTTTGTATTTATCCTTTAACTTAAAAGAGAAATTTATGAATTCCTAATTGGAGTAAAAATAAATATCTAAGATGGATTTTCTACAAGATACTTCGAAGGATATGAATAAATCATTCAATGTGATCTCAAGGAAGTAATAATAATTTTATTTTCTCATTATTTTCATGGTTTTGGGGACAAGTGGAATTTTTTATGGTGATCCAAATAATAAAATCATCGAGTAAAGAAAATTAATCTATATTAACTACAAAAATGCGGGAGAAATAATATAAAAATTTGACTAAATGGGGAAGGTAATTTTTTCAATTTATAAGGGTAAATTCATCAAGCACATGACCCTCTAGAGATATTGGAGAAACTAAGGATTATAAAAATGAACCACCTACACTATAATTCTTTAATTATTAGGAGTACTTTAAATATTCCAAAAACTACATTAAACCACGTGTTAATGATAAAAATTAAAATCAACAACTACCTCAGTAAATAAAAAAAGGGATGGAATATGAAATCAAAACTACTAAAGTGGATTATGAGAATGAATTTGTGAATGGTAAAATTATAATCCCCTATAGAACTATAAATTTCTTATTTTATTTTAGTTATAGAAAATATTATATATTTGAATAATTTTATACACATATAAAATCACCACCTTAATGGTTAGATATTGATTTATCTTTTAAAGCTACATATGGTATGATTATTTTATCTCATGTCTATAACTCCTCTTAGATATATGTTTGTAGGAATGTTCGTAGTATATATCTTTTTATTTCCATGTTATTCTAATTTTATTTGTTTTTTTATTGATTATATCTCTATATATAAGTACAATGTAAATTGTTGACTAATGGAAGTAAAATTTCCTATTCCAAATGAATATTTGATCGTTTATTTGTGTGAGTATAAACATGAATGTAAAAAGTGGATTACTTACATAATATGTGTCTTAATACATATTAATTTTAGGTATTTATCTATAATGGTTTTGAAAAAATGCATCACTGAAGATATTTCTATTGATCGAGAATATAAAAATTTATTTCGTCAAGAGTTTCTTAGTCTTCCATTGAATAAATATGTTGATTTTTTTAGTATAAATCATACCTTGTTCCATGAATATTTCTATGTAACCTTATAGAATAACCTTGATTGATTTATATTAATTGAAGAAGACAGTATAGGATATTCTGGGTAATGGATTCATATGACCTATTGCGTCACCTTGGAATGCACATGTTCTTTTTGTTAAGAAAAATGATGTGATAATTTGTCTTTGTATTGATTATAAATAACTTAATAAGATAAATATTAGGAATAAGTTTCTTTTACCCAATATTGATTACTTTTTTGACTATATATAAAGTGATTTATACATGAAAATGGATTATATTAGATTTTTATATCATCAGTTAAGAGTTAAAATATAGAATACACTGAAGAAATTTTTTTTACGATATATAGGAACTATGAATTTGTAGTGATTACATTATAACATTCCAATTCACCTACTATATTCATGGATCAAATGAATATATTCTTTATAGTCTACCTTTACAAATTTATGGTAGTCTTTATAGTTGATATTCTCATATATTCATAGATCTAAGAAGAGCCTAAATATCATTATAGGATTGTGTTGAATACCCTGAGAAAGGAGAAGTTTTACAACGAATTAAGAAAGTGTGAATTATTGATAAAAAATTATCATTATTATGTTATATAGTTAAAAATTATGGTATATATATATCCTTAAAATTTGGATTTTATTGATTTATAGAATAGAATAACCACTATGACTAAGATCCATATTATTATTGAAATTGATGGATACTATCAACACTTTGGGGGAAATTTATCACATCAATGAAATCCAATAACCATGTAAACATGAAAGGTAGAAATGGTTATTTAGACATATAAATGCTTGTAAAATTCCAAGGAGTTGAAGAGAAGGTTGGTCAGTGAAACTACACTCACATTATACTATAGTAGGGAAGGGTTTGTGATACATAGTAATTTTGCAAATGAGAACTGAGACGTGTTCTATTGAAGGATGATATGGTAGTAGAATATGCCAAAAAACATAAAGGATCCTGATAAAAACTAACTAACTCATAATTTAATATAGTAATGATATTTTTTTTCATTAAAAGTATAAAGGTATTATTTTTATAGTGAAATAATATATATATATACATATAAAAAAAATATTGAAGTATATATTCCTATGAAAATAATTTAATATTATATTAGATTTGGTTAGTGATTAAGAATTATTAATACAGTACAAATCTAGGATGGTGAGAAAGGTAGATGAATCTTTTAGTTAGAAGTAGTGCATTTGTTTTTCTAGGATGAGTATTAAAGGTGATCCAATACTTATGGAATTACTGAGGATGGAACATGGAACCGATAGGAAAGAAGAAAATTGTATCTTACTCAAATAACTATTCAACTATATATTTATGTGATAATTAAGGATACACACAAGGAAGAGGTGGAGCTAATAAATAGGGAAGGGATTTTTCTAGAGTTTAACTATGACCATGATGGAATTATATTATTTAAGAATTGGATATGTGTCCCTTAAATATTATAATTGAAGATGGAGATACTTGATGAAGAACACATCTCACCAAAAACTACCCATTAAATAAGCAAAAATATGTATAGATATCCCAATGTTCTTTTGTAGTATGAAGAAATGAAAAAAGAAAATGTGGGGTATCTATCTTGATTCTTCGTATGTAAACAAGCTAAGTTTAAATGTTATAAGTCTAAGGGTTTGACACAACCATTACTGATACCTATATGGAAGAAAGAAAATATCACCATAAATTTCATCATAGTTTTTCCTATGACATTTAATTTCCATAATTACATTTTGTTTGTGGTAGATATCCTTATAATGTCAAAAAAAATTTCATATATCAGGGAATATTTATATATTGATCAACATTTTAGGATATACATTAAAAATTAGTAATATTTAATGGAGTCCCACTGTTAATTATATCAAATCGAGAACCATGAATTACCTAAAATCTTTAGGAATGTATTTAACAATATTTTAATACAGAGAAAATTTTTATAACTGGATATCATCCTTAGATACATGTTCTGTATGAGAGAAAAACTTTATCCCTAGATGATCTATTGAATGTTTTATATATCATTTTATCAGTTTTTGGGATAAACACTTTTCTCTAGTCTATTTTTCTTATAATAAAATATTCATCCCATTACTTCAGATGGATCCTCAAAATACCTCTATAGAAAAATTTACAAATCTTCAATATGATGGGATAATGTTAAGGAATGAATTCTATTGGAAATTTAGATGGATTAGGAAACATCATAGATGATGTGGTATATTTTACCACACATTGTATAATCTTATTAATGACAAAAATGTTATAATGAAAATAAAAATAGTGATCTAGAGTTTGAATTTTGTGAAATGTTATTCCTATTAATATATCCTTGAAATAATGTTATGAGATTTGAAAATTAGAGGAATTTATTCTTTAGATATACTAGTCCTTTTAAGATTCATGATCATATAGGGATGGTATCTTATCAATTGGGGCTTCCAAAAAACATCTATCATGTTCCCAGTGTCTTTCACATATCACTTTTGAGGATTTATATACTGAATCCTTCACATGTATTAAACTCAGAGGTTGTTCCATGGGAGTATGATCATTATTATGAGTTACTACACATGGATATTTGGGATCAAAGGGGAAAAGATCCACGTGAAAATAGAAATAACATGAAAAAGTGAGGTGGTGAAACCATAAATTTGATTAATTTACATTAGAACCAAATTATATGATGAGGTAGATGTATCCTAACTTATTTATATTAAAATCATGGAAGTTTATCGGATAAATTACTTTAAGAGTTATAGAATGTAAACCCATGAGATTATAAAATATATTTTTCTTTATTAAATTTGATATATTTGATAGCTTGTGATGCACACACCACTGAACAGAAGTGATCAATTAATTATTAAAATTTTATTTGAAATATTTTATTATATAGTTAAGTGAAATTGGTAAAATAAATTATTTTTTAATTGTGTTTAATTCAATTATAGAAATACCAATAATTTTTGACAAACTATTTTGAACTATTTTGTTGAATCAATTTTTGTTAAATTTAATAATTTATAGGATTCATATAAATACATTGTATTTATGGAATATAAAAAATAATTAATAAATTGGATTAATTACATACAATAAACAAGTATGTAATTATAAGTAATATTGTTAAATGAATTATTAGTTAATGCAATTCTTTTTTTAAAAATTTTGTTTTATTATATAAGTTTTATTTAAAAATAATAAACATATATTAAGAGTAATGAACCTAGTAAATGTTTTACACATGTAGAAAAATAATTATCATTCATAAATTTGTTATTAATTTAATATAAATAATGATATATTCATTTGAAGATAGTGTGAAAATTTCCATAAAACTATTTTTATACACACAATGTATTTTTATTTTAAGAAATAAACATAATTACTACTGCAAAATTATTTTGATAAAATTTTATATAATATATAAAATATAATAATTTATCACTCATCTAATGAGTTTTACTATGAATTTAATAAGAATGAAATCATTATTATTTTTTAAGATACATTTTTTTATGAAAATTGTTTTTATGTGTTTTGTGCACCAATATTAGAATTTTTTTTTGAAAACCATCATCAAATTAATTTTATAAATTTGTATAGATATTTAGAATCATAATTTAAAATTTTGGTTGTAATTTCAATTTTATTTTAAGTCATAATTAATAGTTACGATGGTAAAAGATAATTCATCATGGTATTACTTAAAACGGGTTAAATTAAGGGCTGAGTCATCCAATATCCCAGAATCTAGATATTTATTTGATTGGTTAGGAGGATTTAGAAATTATCCCATTATGCTATAAATTTGGATTATATGGTTCAACTTTACATTGAAAATTACTTTTTACTATTTTAATTTTAAGGGTATTTACATGGGTACCACTCCACATAGTTATAAAATGGAACCAACTCTCATCATTTATTCACATACATTCAGCCCCTTAAGTTGACCATGATATTCCAAAATCACAAAAAACACTCTGTATAATATTATAGTTGTTTTGGTATCACTATAATTCCCACATAAAAAGGAATGTGTTTTAAGACAATGGAGGCCACCCGAGGAAGAGATAATTTTCCCTACTGAATTCCTTCAAATTTATATATTCTCCAAATTCCCATGAATCCATTTTATAAATAATAATAATTTGAAATTATTATCATAATTATTATAAAATTTTATTACATTTATTTAATAACCATAATCCACTACTCATCCATCCAATGGAAAATAAATTAATCAATGATACGAACATGCAGACTACAGTCTCTATGATGAAGGTTTAATTCATTTTTCATTATTTCACCTCATGTAAGGTTATATATATGTATTTAATAAATATGTAAGATGTTTTTAAAATAATTATTAATGTATATGAAAAACATTATTGGAATGCCTTAATTTCCTCCAATAGAAAAATTAAAACATCATATATGCATATGTACAACCAACTACCTCTTCGAAGTGATGTAATTCATTTTTCATCACCACCTTAACAGATTGGTTATAATTTTTTAGATAATTAATGGAAATTATATTTATGAAATTACTAATATTATTGAAAATTTCAAATTATGACAAAGTTTCAAGGATAAGAATAATTAGAAAAAAATATTTATGAAAAAAAGAATAGTTAGCACCTAAATATTGATTTTATTGAATAATTTTTAATAAGCATATAATTATAAGTTAAAATATAATTATATATAGTGTTATTAGTATTAATATGTTTTAAATATATATTTATAATAAATATAAATTTGTTATAATGAAGGTTATAGAATACATGAAGAAATTTGGGACTTGAGGTAATGGTTTATGTTAGAATCTCACTTTTTATCAAGATTATTTATGGTTGAATTATAATTAGGATAATTGTGTGTTTTTATCTATTAAACCTAAAATATTATATTATAATATGGTTATTTCTGATTTTTTTCAATTATTATTTCATTTTACCATCATTTGTACAAAAAAAATACTGAAATAATGTTTGAAAGAAAAACAAAACATATTTCACCTTTCTAGTCTAGAATATTTCTCCTCCATTTTCATGTTATTAAAAATTGTTTTATAGAAGTTATTTTATGATTTTTTTAATATTTTTAATGGTATTTTTACACTATATTTCACATTTTATAACTAATTTTAATGAGTGTTTTTATCATTTTCCTAATGGGTTAGTTTTGACTTTCTTTATAGAATTTTAAAAAGAATGTTTTTAAACATTTATGACATGAAGATATTTTTGTTGCCATTTTATTTCAACATAATGAAGCTTAATATAAATTTTTACATGATTTTATAAATAATTAACTATTCCCATCATTCTAGAAAATTTTAAGATTTTAAAATTTATACGAAATAGAAGTATATTTCATCTTGTTTTTCAAAGAATCTTACTCGGGCTTTTATAAAATAATTTTTCATTCATGTAAAATTAAGTTAAGCATTTCTATGATTCCTTGGGGATATTATATTATGATAAAATACATTTCATTTCCTTGGATTTTTTATTATGACGTCTCTTTTATGATGTTTTAATGAAACATATTTATTTCCCATGGGTTTATTAAGCTATATTGAAATGATAAATGTTTTTTTGATATCATGGAAATATTATGTATGATTTATCATTACATAATGGGTGAGTCCATTATATATAACCAATTAAACAATACATTAATTAAATCTCATGATCTCAATGGGTACATGAGTGGTTAGGCTAATCCCAAGATGGTATATGTGCAGTAATTCGAAGCCTATAAGTGTAGTTAGGTGGTTAGCCCAAACCTTTGAAGGTACATAGGTTGTTAATATAGGCCTACCACTTACTTAATGTCTTGAAGGGTTGAATTGTAATATATTTTCAATTCTTAAGTTTCATCTAGACACTTATGTCATCTGATTATGGTATTCTCTTAGGTATTATGATTGATGATTTATCATTCTGAACTCTAATGACTCATGTATTTTGATATCATGATTCCTTTTTTCCTTGAATTGTGATTTTTGGAATATGAATTATTTGGCATGTTTTTATATTATTTTCATGTTCTAATAATATTATTATTGTATTATAATCTCTTTTATTCATCAATCTATATCTTCCATGTCTACCAATATTAAGAATTTGAGCCCACAATTACTTATGTTTCCATTTCCCCATGTTATGAAGAAATGGTTTTAAGTAGGATATTCCTAATAAGGGTACTGTGTGAGTTAACATTATTTGTGATGTTTAAGATCTTAATTTTAATAATTTTATTACATATATAGTCTCCAAAGAAACTAAATATCTATATATCTAGAGCATGTATTATTGTGGGATGTATTGAATATTTATCTGAAATGAGGTAATATATTTGTATGAAATGATTTGGTAACCTCATAATATATTTAACAAGATTTAATATATTAATAATTTAAAATTAATAGATTCAGGATTACCTAGGAATTATTAATAGACCTTATACTTACCTGACATTCCCTATGCTTCTCATGTTTTACTGTGAATTAAAATCTGAAAAATATAGTAAAGTCTATCTTAAATATCTAGAATCTGTTTCAATAAAACTATAAAGACATGAAGCATGAAAAACATATAACATTATAGTGAAAATGGATATTGAAATATAAAAATATCAAAGAAAAATCATAAGGCTAATGAACTTTAACAAAAACCATCAAAAATGGGAATGATCTTGAGTGAAGTTAATGATTTGGATGCAATATATTTTTATTGAGGAAATAAAGGTTGCTAGAGGAAGAAATCTTCCTCAATAATTAAAAACAGGGAAGATTCATGTTTGTTCATTATCATGTACAATATTTGAATTTATATATATTGTTAATTATATATAATATTTAATTGTCAGATTTTTATTGAAATCCAATAATGAAGTAGATTCAAGAATGTTACTAGAGGTGTGGTGGACCATAATGTTTATAATAGAGAAGAAATAGCTACACTGACTATAGAATACTACCATATAAAATGTATGAATGGATTGGTTTTAATTTTGTTGAATTTCTAGTATGTTCCCAATGTGACTAGTAACAATACATTGATTTATATTTTAGGCACTGAAATATTTTTTTTCATGTTCAGAAATAAAAGTTTCAAATTTTATAATGATATTTTATATAATTCAATGAAAAATTGAAATAATTGTCTATGCATACTATAATATGAAAATAATATATTGTAAATAGATAAATATTAAACATCACTTGAATCATATCACACCTAGTTGAGTAATCACTAGATTGGTCTTATAATTGATAAGGGTTTGAAAAAATTATTTCAAGGTGGGTATTTAGATTCTTTTTAATTAATATAATTAGATATATTTCATGCTTAATTTTATGGAAAACTGACCGAATTTACATTCTATAGAAAAAGTGAATAAGCTACAATGTTTGAAGAATTAGTTTATATAGACTAATGTGTATCTTTCCAAGTAGAATCTAGTAGTGGATACTCATAGTTATTAACTTTTCGAAATTAATTTCATAAATGTGGGTATTTATACTATGTGAGGTATAAATATGATTCATTTTAAAAATTTAAGGAATAAAATAACGAAGAAGAGAATCATCTTGGTAAGAAGATAAAGAAAATCTACTTAGATTTAGGTGAGAAAAATCTTAAACTAGAATTAATTGATTATCTAAAATAATTTTGGGATGCTATACCAAAAAAAAATATTGTTTGTACACAACAGTGGAGTATCATTAGGGAAATGAGTTAAAATATCCTTATTGGTTTGGGTGTGATTGAAAACAAGTTATAAAAATAATATATTGTTCTTCACTACTACAAAACTTGCATTATTTAGTGCCAGTTCTTTAACAACACTAGCAGAAATCAAAGTTAATGACCCCATTGTGAGTGCTCAAAAAAGCATTGTTAAAGGGGGTATTTATAACGAGTTTTTTCAATGATCAAGGGGGTATTTAAGAGCATAAGAAAAAGTGATATTCAAGGGTGTCTTTATCAGCACTTGTAAAAAAAGTGTTGATAAAGTTCCCCTATATCAGTGCTATTAAAAAAGAACTAATAAAGCGAGAGCCTATAACAACGCATGTAAAATAGTGCTGATAATGGTGGGTCTTTATTTGATCTTGTAAAAAATCACTAATAAAGGGTATATTTCCAAAAAAATAACATTAAAAAATATGAATATATAAATATATTTATATTGATATAAATATATTATATACATATATAAATATGTTTTAAACAAGGTTATATAGGTATTTACACATAATAGATAAGATATTTAGTGAATATGGATAATAAAATAATTTTAAAAATATTATTAATTAATAATTTAATAATTATTATTGAGTAATAGTCATTTAATAACAATTTGAAATTAAAAAAATTCAAAAAATTAATAAAAGATCTAAAATAAGTTGAAAATGTAACGCAAACTTGATACAATCATAACATTGGATCTGGGTGTCTGTTTGGGCTCTACTATATATCAACTCAACATTTTCGAAGATATCTAGGACCTAGAGAGTTGGGAAAACCATGTATCATTTTTCAAGGCTAGAAAAGGCCCATAAGGCATCCAAAAATGAGATTTTTGTTAGGTTACCCCATTTTGTTTAACATTTTATGGATTTTTAGTCTCAATTCAGGCGATCTTATTGCCCTTTTTTGATGGATACTAAACTTATTCCCATGTCTGACATTCATATTGATATTATGGATTTGAAATATTATTATTTTTTCACATTTTAATATTATTCATAATAAAATATATAAATATATATAAATATTTTTTATATATTCACACATAACAATTTAATTTTATAAATAAATATTTATACATATTTATATATAAAATATATGTCTCAATATATAAAGTTCATCTAAATTAAAAATAATGTCCATTTTTTTAAAATTCAAATTTATGAATAATTATATAGCAATACAATCAAGGTATACATAATGCTTATATAAATATTTTTTTGTATATTGAAAAAATGATATATATTTATCAATATATTCTAATATATTTATATAAATATTATTATATAATATTTGTACATAGATATAAATATGTATAATTTTATTTAAGTCGAACACATACACACAAATATATATATATATATATATATATATATATATGAATGAGTGTAGTTATAAACACACACATAACCAAAAAGAATATATTCTATATATATGTAATCATATGGATAAAAATTTTATATGATGTATACACATATATATATATATATATATATTAACATAACATGGAAATTAATGCAATATATGAAAGTGGAAAAGCCATTTGTTTGTGAGCTGAAGGTCTTTGGTTCAAAAATCACTAGAGGAAGGTGTGCACGTGAGGGGGTGAAATTATCTAAAGTGATAATAAATGGGTAAAGGGGGATAAATGTTGTGAGTGGATAAAAAGTAATGATAAAGGGGATTGGGGAGAACTGATAAAATGTGGGGTGAGTTCGAAAAAAATATTAACCCCCTTTATTAGTAGATCCTTTATCAGTGCTTTTTTAGCTTTGATAAAGGGGGAATTTATCATCACTAAACAATCATTGGTAGAGGGGACCCTTATCAGTCCTTTCTATGAGAACTATTGAATCCAACCCTTTAACATCATTATCATTATCAGTACATCTATAGTACTGATAAAACCCTTTTAATATCACGGTTAAAGGAGAGATTTGTACTAGTTCTGTTAGGTATATGAATTATGGAGTAAAACACATACTAAACAGAGTGCCAACTAAAGGGGAATGCACATTCCCATACTTATTATGGTATGGGTCCCATTTTTATCATTTACATGCATGAATATTTGAATCATTTTTGGAATATACTATAATGTCTTAGATTTTCCACGTATTATTTCTGGATATTATATGGATTATTTTTTAGAATATAAACTGAGATGGTGTGTAATTATGAGGCCCTTTCTTCCTAGAATAAATTATTTAAATATATCAAATAACATGTTCATACATGTTTCCTCACAAATTTGAATAAATCCCATATGAGGGCCTACATCATAAATATGGGGAAATCGTTGTGTTCATAATTTAGGTTTTACCCTAGGCTTGACATAACCTTTGTTACTGTGGGGAATTTCTGAAAAAGTATTCAAGACCATAAATGAAATTAAATAAATTAATTCAATTTGTTCTATTTATTTTTGGAGCATTGGATGATATGTATTCAAAATACCTATATATAGAGAGGTATCAGGGTTGGAAACTAATCCCTAAAGAACTAGACAACGATGGGAGGAGAGAATTCTTTGTGACTGATGATGAATCAAATAAAGTTCGTGGATCATTGCACCAATGGATTTCGTGGAACTTGACAATGATAGAAACACATATCTATTCCTCTTCAATGATCAATCAAAACTCTAGTTAGGATGTTGATTTGTGTTTTACATCCCATATTAAATTCCAAATGAACACATATCAGTTGCACAAATACAATTTATACACGCATCATTAGTGTAATTTAATTGACGGATTGTATTTTTTTGTTTGTGTTGATTATCATATTCATCTATCGTTTCCTATAAAAAATGGTTAAGGTTGAACAATAAAATGATTACGTTAGTTCCTAATGTTTTAGGGATTGTGGTTTTCTCCCTCGTTTCTTCATACATTCATCTCATACATTTTGTTTGTCTCATGGTTCAATGAATACTATATATTAGATCATAGAATGACTGTTATTCGGTGCAATTGATTGATACCACAGGCATAGTACAAGACTGTGGGTGTGATCACGGTGAAATGAAGATGGAGTATGATATATGGCAGATCAGACATATTTATAGTTTTTTGTCTTCATGTTTTTTACATGTGGTGTTTGATGAATTAATGGATTCATTTTTCGAGAAGA
The DNA here is from genome assembly GCA_963277665.1 of Viscum album. Taxonomy (NCBI): domain Eukaryota; kingdom Viridiplantae; phylum Streptophyta; class Magnoliopsida; order Santalales; family Viscaceae; genus Viscum; species Viscum album. The sequence goes on from OY728161.1 coordinate 642,433,167, forward strand.
TATGAACTCAGATCACAGCTAGTGATGAATAAAGGCATAGATAACCTCCAAAATGTGATTCTATGGGTATATTGGGGGATAATGTTATGTGAAGGATGATGTGGATGGAGATCCCATAGGTTCTAGAAAATACCATTTTTTAAAGTATGTAAACTAGTGTTACACATAGTATGGGGCCCCTCACAATAATGCTTGGGTTTTCAAAATTAGTAATTTATTACATTCCATGTGACAATGTCATAGGCCATGTGAACATTAACTGGTGTCTCAGTATGTACCTTAGAACATACATGGAATCAACCAAGAATATACGAGATCGGACACATTGTGTACTCAGACACCAGCACGACTAGGTTTACATGAGAAAATCCCATGGTACATGGGAAAGACCAGATAGAACGAGTATGTATCTATGTGATCTCTAAATGCCATGAACTCTTCCTACACTCTATGTATGTAGATATTTATATTCCATGTGAAGAGTTACCACACAAGAAGGCCAGGGGTTGGATGGGAATGCTTTGTACAACACGTACACACCATGTATCCACCTAAAGGTTGTTTTTAGAAGTTCAATTCTTTAGATAGGGCCAGTATCAGTTGGGTGTGTTCCCCTTAATCTATTATCTTGAGGGTTCGTTGTGTGATTACATCCACAACATATAATTGTGATCCCCTCTCAAGGATGAGTCTCAGATAGAGTTTTTTATGTCCCACTATGAGATTAGAGTGTGATACTATATTATATTTGTACCATATATTGGGATTTCGGAATCGGAATAACCTCATTGAGTTGGGTTTTGATCCTCCATCTAGTAGGCCATATTAGTAGTGTTTGTGGTATCATGGGCATATGATCAACTATGTGATGGGTTGATCTAGATTGGGTTCGTGGTGTCCCCTAGTGTTTTTGGTCTTGACACCCCATTCCTTGTATAAGGGCATTCTAAGACCAATGAGCTTTCTTGGGTAGGGGATAATTATCTTCACCTCTTAGATAAGAGTCTAAAATTATAGCATGGATGGATTCTCCTAGAATGAGCAATATTTCTAGTATAATCTTGTGGCTGTTAGTTGGTCGTGACTTCCTGGGGGTGTGGCGTCCATTTTAAGTATAGGTATGTGTTATTTTGTTATACATTTATTTCTATATAATTTTATTGAAATGAATACACATGATTATTTATGATCAGTGTTTTGGGGGTGTCCTAATGGGTATTGTTATACTCACACCTACATGGGATCTTCCCATCGATGTTGTGTCTTATGCACACGATGACCCTTTGGATGATTCCCTAGGAGGACACAATGTTGGTGGATCTTATCTTGAGCTCATCTGATTGAGGAGTTTTTTTGTGGGTTTAATTTTTGTCCTAGTAATTTTCTTGGGATAAGGTTGTACTACTTATAATTTTTGTTATGCTTATTTTTGTCCCCTTTTTGGCTTTCAGTACTTTTCAGTCATACTCTATTGAGGTATAATAGATGAATTCGGGCATTGGTTTCTGTTTTATATTTCATATGTGTTTGGTAATGGATGTGCGTGTGTGTAGGAACATTAGTCTAATTCCTCCCATTGGTCGAATATTCCTACATTGTACTGGTCTCTAGACCCTGGAGTGTTGGAGTCATGCTCAGGTTAGTCACAGTTCATACCCCAATGGGTTGGGTCCTGATAGAGTGGTATTAGATTATTTGGTTCTAATTAAGTACCATATTCAATGATATTTGGTTTGTAGAAACATTATTAAGTGTTTTGAGTTTGGATTTCATGCTAGGGAGACCTGTGTTAGTGCAGAGATTGACATTTCTATACACTCAGTATATGATCACCTACTTTCTATGTCAGTAAATATATATAGTAGTTGTAGGGAAAAAAATGTTAGATGCATCATATAAGAATGGGTGGTGTTTTTCATGTCTTTCTTGAGTAAGTTCTTTAGATATACTCATGGACTCTGGTGCATATTTTTTTTATTTTATGACGCCTCTATGAAGATATCATCCAAGATTCCACTATACGATCACATTGATGATATTTTAAACTAGATGTATTTAGTAAAGGGGATTGTATCAGATATAGAACCTCCATATGGTTTAAAAAATATACGAAAACCCATTGTGTAGAAGCTAGCGCTGGTAGTACAAGTTGAGGATTCATGCATGCTGAGTGTGATACTAGATTTCTATAGGTAAAAACCTCCCCAAGATTAGGGAATGATAGACCCCAAGTGACTGAAAACTAGAGAGAGGTAGTCACTGTTGTTTTCCACCCTGTGAGGATGTATAAAGATCAGATGGTGGTCCTCGAGATTAGTCTTCTGTAGGGATCTGCTTTGCGATTTTGGATCATAGTGACTGATTCACATGAAAAGACATCCTATTACTAGTCAGACTTTGATAGTCTCTTCAGGGAGAAGTTCTATCCAACCACATTGTGATTAGTGAGTGTACATGGGCTTCTGTATATGCAGTTGGGAGGTTAGGCAATGTAGGATTTCCAAAAACAGATTATTGATCTCTTATAAAATCCATGGATATGTTTTTAGATCCATTTTTTTGAAACACTAACCTTTGATCACATCTTACACTATGAAAAGATGGTTTTTTTGAAAAACACCTTAATTCTCAAATTTGATGGGGAGCCTGAGTGGGCCATTGTGGCGGAGAGATTCCTTGAGGAGTAGGCAATGATAGTGAGTGTTAGTAGTGGGAACCCCTATGTTGATACATTAATATTAGGTAGATAATGTAAGTTACAGGTGTCCTGGAATGTTAGATTCTACAAGACACGGTCGCAGGACAGAGGTTCATCGATGCAGTTCCCTCTGGAAGGTTTGAATTACCCGAGGTAGAATCAGTATTTCTCCTATATTGTTTGGGAACATTTGGATCAAGATTGTCTGAATCATTGTATATTTGATTGAGAGATGGTCAATAGACTACCAAGGTAGAGAAAAATGTTGGATAGGGGTGGTCCATAGGGCATTGTATGTGGTAGAGGTGAAAACATAGTAACAATAAGTGTTTGGAAGTTTGACCTATTACCACCCCTCCCCATGTGATCCACACAAGGCATGGGGTGTTGGTGGTTAGAGATGAGACAAGATTTTGGATATAGAGTAATATAACACCAAGTCTATAAGAATTATACGAGTAATCATCCATGTCTTTTATAACATATATGTATTATTGATAGAAACATGTGTGAGTCATTCCTTCCTTGGTGCTTCTCTAGTTCGAGAAATTGAGATTCTAGTTGATTCTTTGGCTTGAACCATACGGTTGGAGACTCCAAAATGTGTCGAGTCAAGGATTGTACACTAGTGGTGATAGTGTGATCTGATTATTAGAGGATATATTTATATATGGATCTCTTTTTAGTAGCGATGAGGCCTTGTAATGTAATGTTATGTATTTAGCGGAAATCCAGAGTTCAATCCCATATCAACTATTTTAGGCAGAAGATGCAGTGAACCCATAGTAATGAGATGATTTTTTCTTTTTTGGGGGAAATGAATCCTTAAAAGAGATGAAAGGGAATAGAGAAGGAGTGTGGATACAATTAATAAAAAAATGGATAGAAAATATCTTGGAGTAGTAGATTCTATAGGACACCAGTTCCTTGGAGTGGTGAAAGAGTATGAATACGTATTTCCTTAGGATGTACAAGGATTAGATCTCCCCAAAGATTTAGATTTCTACCTTAAATTTCATCACAGGATGACTTCGATATATGAACCATCATATCAGATGGCCCATGTAGAGCTTATTGAGTTGAGGGTGTTGTAAGAGGACTTATAGTAGAAGGGCATTGTGAGACCTAGGGTTCCCCCCAAGGATTATCTAGTGTTGTTCGCCAAGAAGGTGGATGTGAGCCTGGGGTTAAGTGTGGACTACCAGAATTTGAACCAGGTGACCGTGAATAATAATTATTAACTACCAAGTATAGATGAAAAATTTGAATAGTTAATAGGGGAATTATGGTTCTCAATGATTGACCTCGGATTAGGCTATTACCAGTTGCGAGTAATAGATGATGATATACCAAATATGTAATTAAGATTCCACTATGATCACTATGAGTACATGGTGATGTAGTTTAGCATGACAAACTCACCAAAAGAATTCATGGGACACATGAACCATATATTTCTACCTTTATTAGACTATTTTGAGGTAGTATAAATCGATGGTATCATGGTACTCAATGTCAGATGAGGATCACACAACACACTTGAATATGGTCTCAGACAGACATTGAGGGAACCAAATTTATTGGAATATCTCAAAGTGTCAATTTTGGATTAAATATGCCCTGTTTTTGGTATATATAATCTCTTAGATACGAGTAATAGTGGACATGATAATGTTTGAGACAGTGATTCCGAAGGTTCCACCTTATATTTTTGCCTAGGTGCAGAGTTTCTTTGGATTGTTAGGTTAATTGTATAGGTTTCTACCCAATATCTCAAGAGTGGAATCACCTTGGACATCTTTGAACCAAATGGAAAACCATTGTGCAGATATAAAGGTTTCAAAATTACATTCAAGAGTTCAGGAAGAGGTTTATGAGTGATCCCGTCTTGATATTTCCATAGGAGGATGTTAAGTACATTGTGTTATGCAATGTATCAGGGATAAGGATTGGTTGTATCCTGATGCAGATTCAAGCATTGATTGCCTATGGTTCATTTCGGTTGAAACTACATGAGTAGAACTACGAAACCCAAAATCTTTAACTAGAAGGAATTATATTCTCAATGAAGATGTGGTGACACTACTTGATGGATGAGTGACTTATAATTTACTTTGACCACGAGAGTTTCAAGTATATATTATCTTAGAAGGATCTCAAATTGATACATATGAGAGGACTTATGTTCCTCCACAACCATGACTTTGAGAACTTATATAATCTTTGGAAGTGGAATGTAGTGGTACACATTGACTAGGAGAAATTGTTTCTCAGTTAATGAATAAAGAGTCATAGAAGTTATCCTCATTAAAATTAGTTAATTGTTGAATGGGATGGTGCTACATATCTAATGTAGATTATTGTTACCCCAAAAACTTTATAGCATGTGAGGAATACTCAAAGAAGAGATATAGACATTGATATATTACATACTCATATATCCATAGGACATGATTATGAAAGATATTCTGATGGTGGGGAGCAGACTATCCTATTTAGAGGATGGACGATGGTGACTTTGATGTTGCAGGAGGAGGTGATGTGGGAGTTTCATATTTCCCTTTTAACAGTACATATAGCTATGGAAAAGATATACCCAGACCTCTGAAATCAATTTTAGTGTCAAGAAATGATGAAGTGAGTTTCCAAATTTTCCACTTGATGCCTCAGTTGTCAATAAGTGATGTCAATGAACAACATTCTAGTGAGTTTAGCTAAACATGTTTAGGTTATAGAGTGGATGTTAGATGGGATATCAATTGAATTTATTATGGTGTTACAACATATATCTTTGGAATTGATTCCGTATGGGTGATCGTAGACCGTTTTAGCATGTCGGACCACTTTTTAACCCCTTGAGAACATTGTTTTGTGGAGATCTTGGGATGCCTCTACATACATGATATAAAACGACTCTATGGAGTTCCTTAAATGATAATTTTAGAATATGACACTCTCTTCGTGTCACAATTATGCATAGGATTTCTTGAGGATTTTAGGACTCAGTTACACTTGAAAATGGTGTTTCACCCTGATAATGACAATCAGATTGAGTGGACCATTTTGTTATTGGAGGACATGATGCAACCTTTTATTTTGGGGTTTAGATATAATTTAGAGAATCATATACATTTTTTAGCTTCCATGCAACAACAACTACCATTCCACCATTTCTATGGTACCATTCATGGATTTTCTTGAGATTACCTACAACTAACCACTTTGTTGGATTGATCCATACAAGATTTCACTCATTGGCCAAGAGAGGGTGTGAGATACTAAAAAGAATGTTTAGATCATTCCTGAAAGGAAGAAGACCTCATGGAGCCATCAAAATAGTCACACAGACCGTTGAAAGAGACATATGAAGTTTTTTGAGGGAGACCATGGGTTCTGAAAGGTCTCACATCAACTTGGATTAAGGATATTTGGATGTAGATTCAACCTTTCTCTATGATTCATTTGGCCTTTCAAGATAATTCTTTGACTTGGTGAGGTTGCATACTACTTAGCTCTACTGCTGTAGTTAGACCTGGTAAACAATTTCTTCCCCATGTCACAACTGATGAGGTATGTCCATGAATTGTCATACATTATTGATTGGAGTGAGATGTAAGTCAAGGATGGAGCTACCACTATAGATTACCTGATGGAGATCAGGGATCAATATGAGAAGATACATCTTTGGTGATTGATTCCCCTATTGCATTTTTGTGGCATCATGAGAATCTTCACAGGAGAAAATGGGAACCAAAGCCCTAGTTACTAGCTCATTATTCTAATAATATTTTATAGGGTATTATTTTTTTGGGATGAAAATCCATAAGGAATGAATAATATAATGACTTAGTTTTTCATGTATTATTTTTGGATGTTATGTAGATTATTTTTGAGATAAGATGCTGATGGCGTGTGATTCCATGGACTCGTGTGCCTGAAAAAAATGTTGGAAACATATTAAATATATTAAATAACATGAACACATAGTTTTCCTAAAAAAATGGAATAACTCCCAAATGGGTCCTAAATATGAAATATGAGGTCTCCATGGATTTGTATATACTGGTTTTACCATAGGCATGACATAAAATATTTCAGCATAAGGTGATTATGGAAAAGTCATCATGGGAATAAGAAGAATAAAATAAAATATATTAATTTTATTTATTTATTCATTATTCAATGAATGATATCTCATATAAGAAAATAGTTATTGAGAGGTCTCAGGGATTGTTTCTAAACCGTAGATATCCTAACAACTGTTATAGGATGCTGTTGTCAGCGACAAATAATGAATCTAACTGATATCATGGATCATTACACCAATGGAGTTCATGGATCTCATTAATGAATGAGTCATATAAACATTAATTGAAAAATATATATCCAAAATCTTGGTAGGATATTGATTTTTTCCATCCAATTATTTAATTTGATACGAATGTGGATCAATTCCAAAAACATAATTGATATGAGAATCATCGATAGATTTAAATACATGGATTATATTATTTTCATTGTTTCAATTACCATATTCATCTTTTTTTTGATAAGAAAATGGATTAAGGCTGAATTAAAAAAAATATGTGCTTCATTCCTCATGTTTTAAAGCTTTTATTTTTCTCCCACAATTCATGATACGTTCGTCATGGGAATTTATTTCGGCATGTAGTTTCACAAATAACAATTATGCGATTGTGCATGACTTTTATTCTACACAATGGATTGATATCATGGATGTAGTTCCCGATTGAAAGTGAAGTTGGGGTTTGATTATGGAGGAGTATAATCAGAGAAATATTAGATGGAATTTCATCCTAGTTTTGATGTGCAATTATAGATTTCTAGATGAAGGATTTTTCCAAGAAGATCTGAACCCAGATCCTAGTTAGTGTTGAAGGAAATGATCAACCAACCACTAATATGAAATTATCTATAGACATTGGATGATCTGAAAACCCACAAGATGATTTTGAGGAATACACCATTTGATATGTCCAATCCTGATTTATACATCAAATAAACCGGCGTTACACGTTGTGTGGGAAACCCTAGTTGTGGTGGTAGGGTTTCTGAGGAGAGTTAAATAAATTTTTTTTTGTGATCCTTCATAGGAGTTTTGGTGTGTACCTCACTGGGTATATAATCATGGACAAGTGTACACAATATTTTAAACACTATTTACTCATACATGGACAAGGCCAGTTGTATGAAAGCATGACCAGTTGTACACAGACATTTATAGACAGCATGGGAAAGGTTTCAGGTGATCTATACACATCGTGCACTATTCTTACATGCCTTTTAGGATAATATTTACATACTATGTGAGGATCTTGTACATGGGCATACTAGTAGTTTTTTGACATGCTATATACACCCAGTACACATTTTATATCATTTTAAGATGTTTTTAGACCTTCATTTCATTTATATTAGACCATTATCAGTTTAGTTTGTTCCCCATGGATCATTACATAAAGGGTATTGTGTGGAATTACATCCACATCACAAGATTGTGATCGTCTCTAGAGGATGAGTCTCATATAGAGTTTGTGGAGTCCCTCCATGAGACTAGAGTTTTACCCTCTATCATCTTCATACCCTAGGTGGGGGTTATTAAATCAACATGAACTCTTCAATTAGGTTATTGATCCTACTTCCAGAATGATGTATCAGTAGGGTTTGTGGTATTATTTTCATATGATCCCCTCCACAGTGGGTTGATTCTAGTTGAGTTTTTGTTGTCCTTGAGTGGTTCTATTAAAACCCCCTATATGAGTATCAGGGTTTTCTGAGACTAGTGAGACTTATCTTGATCTCTAAAATGAGTGACTCTGATGATACAATGGCTCGGGGATTATATTCTCCTAGACCGATCATTTCTTCAAGTAGAATCCTATGGCCGATAGTTGGTTTTGACTACCTAGTGGAGAATTTTATATCTGAGTGTATCTGGTTGTTTTTTGTTATGCATTGATTGATAAATTATGGTATTAATCTAACTATTATTGCTTATTTTTTTAGTATTTTTGGGGCTTCCTACCCGGTATTTTTATACTCATTAATACATGGGCTCTACCCGTAAGTGTCTTGTCTTATATAGATGATGTCCTTTTCGATGGTGTCCATAGATGATTAGGATCAGGTGGAGCTTATCTTGATCTTGAGATACAGAGGTGTTTTATAGGATTTTTATTTAGTTTTAGTCTTCTCACTTTGAACAGGTTGGACTCTTTATTATTTTGGTTGTACTTTTATTTATCAATTTTTTAACTTTTTGTACTTTTATTTCATACTCTATTTGTGGGATTATAGAAGTATGTGTGCTTTTTTTTAGTTTCATAACATTTTAGATGTTTCTGGGCTTAGATATGGGTTGTGTGTACATGTACATTAGGATTCTTCACCCCATTTGTAGGATATTCCCACTTGGTGCTGGCCACCAGCCCTGACCAATTGGATGAGGGATTGGGGTAGTCATAGGTCAGACCACGATGGGACAGGTCGTGATAGATAATTCCCAAAAACATGCATGCTGATTCACTGAGGGTTTCATTATATGATATCATAGAGGTATAATGGGGAATTATCTAAATGAACCTTCATATAAAATGGTAATAAGGAAAAGATAACCTATATTCATAAAATAGGACCAATTTTTAAATGAGATAGTGGGAGAAAGGTATAATATAGTGATGGTGAATCTAAAGATATACAAGAGTTTTCATAGGAAAAAAATTCAACAAGAACCAATATAATATGTTATTATAGAGAAACAAGTACAAAGTATAAGAATAATTAATCATATAGAACCATATAGATATGTTTTTCTAGTAATCCTGGAATCCAATACAATATCAGTTAATAATTTTGAACCTAGATCCTTTAAGGAAGTAGTAAATAAAACTAAAATTATAAAGTTGAAAGACTCTATAAATTTTTATATAGATTTCATGTACCAAATACCAATTTCATACTTGATATATCCTCAAGATGATGTATATCTTATTGGGTAAAAATGAGTGTTCAAGAGGAAACCAAATACGAATAGTAACTCCAGTACCTATAAGGTTATATTAGTTACTAAAGGGTTTATTAAATTTCATGTAACAAGCTTTGAAAACCCATTTTAATATACACTATACTAAAATCCCTAAGATTTATACTTACCAAATCTTTTAACCGTGATTATGAAATTTTTAAAATGGTTTTTAAGACCACATTAATTAATGAAAACCTTATGGAAGATGTATATATGAAACAACCCTAGAAATTAATAACAAAAAAGGATTCTAATAATGAGTGAAAAATATATAGATCAATTTATGCATTGAATAAAGAATCAAGACTGTTGAACCTTCATTACTTTTAATTCAAAAGGGAATTTGGTTTCTTAATTAATGAATATGAGTCTTATGCCAATATCTTGTTTAGTGGGAGTGAATTAGTTTACAAGTAGTGTGTCTTGATGATATATTGTTGATATGAAATTATATAATATTATTACAACTATTTATGATAGGGTAAAACTAAAAATTGTCCATGAAATACTTAATTCAAACCATGTTCATTCTAGGGAACAAGATCCATTGAGATAGATATAAGAGGATTCATGAACTAGGTCAGGATATAAACATTGAAATAGTATTAGAGAGATTAAATATAGTGTAATATAAGTGATGATTGTTTCCAATTTCACATGGTATACATCTCTTTGAGAAAATGAGTGCAAAAATAAAAGATGAGAGAGTGAGAATGGGTATAATCCCTTATGTTTTGTGATTAGATCTGTCATATATGTCATGATATATACCTAGATTATTGTCTCTTAATCCATTAGTATGGTTTAAATATATCAAAAAGAACATTTATAAAAACATTATCCATATTTTAAAACAATTATAAAGTACCTAAGGAGTATACATGATAGATTCTTGGTTTATGGTTGAGATAAAGAACTTATATTGAGGGGATACACATATTCAAGTTTTCAAATAGTTTATAATGATATGAAATGAAAGTCGGGATATGTATTTGTCCTAAATGGGGGATAAATGATCTAAAAAATGTCTCCAGGGATAGTGGTCATAGATTCTATAAAGTAATTTGAGTATATTAGAGATTTGGATGAAAATAAAGAAGATGTGTGTATATTTAACTTTTCCAAATATATTGGTTTTTTACATAGTAGGGGAGATACTATGATACTATATTGTTATAATACAACTACAATTGTTCTTTATAAGGACTATAAAACTAATCAAATAATGAAGAATATACATCTGATGTATCAATATTTATTTTATTTTTCTTAAATAAGTGATGTGGAAGTTTATAGAGAAGCTAGATAAGATTGCATGGAAATACCATTGACTAACTATTATCTCAGTTGAAGAACGAATATCCTGGGACTACTAGTAGACTAAAAGTTATTTGCAGTTGGATCTAGTGAAAATGTCCATCTTTTGGATTTGGTTCTCTAGAACCTACAAAATTCATACTTTAATTCAAAAAAATATTAATAAATATCATATCACATGATTATTTTTATTATATGTAATATTAACATGCTATTTTCCTTATCTTATTTTTTATAATGAAATTTTTTTTACTTCTTCACTAAAATTTTTTGATAGAAATTCTATGAAAATATTCTTATGTATATGTACTATTGTCTAGATATCATCTATCTATTAGATCATAAATGATGTTTAAGATCATGTGTTGGAGGCTCATCAAAAAATTAAACTTTTTATGAGGATTTTCTCACTTGGTAATCTATTATAAGAGAGGTTTTGAGGACATAACCACTCATAAAAAAATACTAATTTTTTTTGTTTCATTTGATATTTTTATTTCTAAACACGTGTATATGTACTTATATTTGAAATTATTAATAATTTATATCATAAATCAGGTAATTTTATGTATAGATGAAAACTATGGTGGAATATGATCGCAATACTGTGACACACATTGGATATGTCAAAAGTGATACGAAATTAGTTGAATATGCCGATAAAGAGTTTTCTCTAATTAGTTAATGGAAAAATACATCCATCGAACTTTGATTGAAATGAAACCATTAGGTTAAATCCATGTCCATGGTAGTACAATTATTATATCATTTTGGAAAGATATGGAATGTTAAATCGAGTATGTAGGGCAGTGACATAATTATGCACCCTTATAGATGCGGTATCTTGATAACAATATGTTATTACACAGTTTCGTTCATAAGAATATTTTTACCATTTCAGAATTAACTTTATTCCATATAGGAACCTTTATGTTTTTCTTGATATTGATATTGTATTTTATTTAAGTTCACCTACTATTATTGAAAATTTATCATAAATATTCACACACTAAGTGCATCCAAAATATCACATAAAATATTTAATTTAATATTATTAATAAATATTACTCCAATATTATGGAATAATAATTATTCAATAAAAAATTTATCACCTAAATTCTATCTTGAGATATTCTACATTAAAATATATGAGTTTAATTCAATCATTTTTTATTATCTAGAAGGTAATAAATAAATCATTATTTATTCCTAGGATTAATTAATAGAATAATTTATGTATATATTTAGTTACATTAATATTAATATAAATATTTATTCATCAGTTTAGGGAATATATAATTTATAGAATTATTTAGTGATTAATATTTATTTATTTAAATAACTATTTTACTATTCATGGTTTGATAAATATCATGGAGGACGGAAGGGTCGAGTTAAGAGCCCAATAATTTTTTTAATATCCCATTGAAAATAGTTATTCAGTTATTTAAAAATTATTATTTAAATAAAATCATGTCAATAGAAATAATAATAAAAATAATACTATTTTTTTACAATGGGAATAACTTAAAAGAAAAATTTAATAAAGTTCCATTGTTAAATTATCAAATTTTAACCACATGTATGTATTTAAACTTCAATCAATTTTAATGATTAATGTTGTTTTCTAAAAAATGAAACTTTACAGGATTCTCTCAAGCCCATGTTCTAAAATCATAACCCTTCCTCCCTAGAACAATGAGAGAAGAAGAGAATCCCATATTATAATTAATTATTAATGTCACAAGGATTTAAGACTCTTTGTTCTAGCACTTAGAATATTGAGATTGCTGTTTGGAGATACTTATATCATTTATGAATTCAACTAGAGGAATCATTACTTAGATTCTCCCCACAAGGATTACACAATAAGTGAAGATTCAGAATTTATATATAAGAATTATAACAATCGAGGTAATCATTTTTTTAAATTAATTATAAATTTAACATAAAAGATCATATCTTAGTGTTTCAGGGGTTGCATTTGTGAAGTTTGTTAGGATTTAATTGTTTATTTTTATAAAAAACAATAAATGATCTTAGATACACGTGTGATAGTCATTAATTCTGTTTTTTGATTAGTTCTAGATTTATTTTACTCTGGATTTCATGGAGTTTACACTAAAGCATGAGATAAAATTTACAATCGATCTTATACCAAGTACAAATCCAATATGAAATTTTCCAAAGAGGATGGATCTTACAAAGCATTAAGCGTTCAATGAACTGATTGATGATTTAGAGTTTTAGGGATATATTCATTTGAAAAAATATTATTGGGGTGGTCATGTATTTTTTAATAAAATAGAAGAATAATCACTCTTATTTTGTTGTGATTAATAATAGATGAACATAGAGATAGTTAAAAAATGGGTTCCTCTTCCAAGTATCTATGAATTGTTCAATCAACATAGAGATTCCATGAGGTCTTTAAAATTTATTTGAGGTCTGGGTACCAACAGTTGATATAAATCCATTGATATATTTCATGGATTTTCTTTAAGAGAAGGTAAAGACTATATGAATATCTTGTGATGCTGTTCACGTTGATGAATGTGAGGGTAGTGTTTATATACTTGATGAATTGGGTGTTTCAACCATATTTGGATTCTTCAATGGTTGTATTCAATGATGACATCCTAGTGTATTAATAGTCAATAGGGGAGAATTTATTGTATTTTTTGATTTATAAAAGTACATTGAGAGGGTATCGAATTTATTCCACGCTCTTAAAGTGTTAGTTATACATTAATGAGAGTATCTTATTAGGAAATTTGATATCATGAAAATTGGTAAAACTAGAGAAGGTGGAGGATGCTATTTATTATATGTGTCCCATGAATGTTTTTTAGATCATAGTTTCCTGGGTTTGTAAGGTTACTACAAGTATATTATTGATGAATTCTCCAGATTGGTAGTGTCGCGGCCTAGATAAAGAAGTTGGTGAATTTCCATTAGTATAATTCCTATTATATATCATTCAAAAAGATGATGTAAAGGTTGAAATAATATTTTATCCTAACATTACATAATCCATGTAAGGATAATACATTATATTATAATGCTTTAAGAGTTTATACTGTGGTCGTTCAAATTCATGGAAGGTGGGTAGTCACTTATGAGTCCCAAAAGCTAAGCACACATGACTAGTACCACTAGATTCCAGACGTAGATCTAGAAACAATGGAGTTTATGGTGAGGTTATTTTATCAACACATTATGGGTGAGAGGTCATTATTTTATATAAATAATAAGTTACTTAATTATATCTTTTATTAGGGGGACCTGATCTTTCAGTAGTAGAGGTGGGGTGAGAACCTACAATCATTTGACATTGAGATGGATTACACCCTAGGATGAGGAGCATCAAGAATGATATGATGAGTGGGAATAATTAGGCCCATATATAGTAGGTATATTTTATTGAGTTAGAGATGACATTCCTATTTACTTTGATGTTTCTTAATGTTTTATAGTTTTTGGGTAGAGTGACCCAAACATCCTTATCAGTGATATCCTCAATCATAGAGAGGGTGGAATATAGTCAGTTATATGACTAAGACTTCTTAGGGATGAGGGATATTATATATAGTGGGGATCTACCAAAATATTACACACTTTATTTTGATGAGTTCGTTTATATATGTGGTTTTTATTGTTCTCTATAAGAATAGATGTGCATCTAATGTGGGATTCACATGCCTCAAGACATGCCATTTTTCAAAACGATTAACTGGACTTATCTTGGTATATAGAGACAATATTGGTTCCACTTCATAATAAAAAAAATAGTATAGTTTTTATTATGATTTACCTATAAATAGATTAATAATTATCATCAATAAACCATAAATTGTATTTAATAATTAAACATTCCAAAGTGGAAGTTAGATAATGTGATAATGGACTACATGATATGATTGTTGAGTTAGTCTCACGGTAGTGTTACAATATTGGTTAATCAAGACTGGTTAATAAAATTCATTAATTTTATATCATTTTAGGAGACATGTTTTGTTAATGACGATGATAGGATATAATTTTTGGATATTCTTCAAGTATGACCCAATTTTTTTTTCAAGGTACAAAACATTTTTATTTCATTTTTATTCCCATGTTTTATCCATATAAACTTGCCTAATGAATTAGAGGATGGATTTGGAGTTTTTGAGAGTTTTCTGGAGCCTAGAGATCTCAATTTTGGAGAAAATAGTAGACATCCATGGTTAGTGCGTGATTAGTGAAAACTAGAAACCTAAAACCATGTAGCCCCATTATTGGTGACACATCATTTTAACAAGCCATGTAAGGGGGTATTAGACTGTGTGGGGGTGAAATAGAGGGTTCCATAGGATGTTCATTGTTTTTCTAATAGTGTACTATAGGTCATGTGAGGTTTTCTCCCTAGATAGTGGGGTGTTAATGGAAGGTTCATGGTTTGGAAAACTATGTGATCAAACCATGTGAGCACTTAAAAATTTATAAAATGACTATTTTATGCTTCTTCTCTATTAAAACATCATCCTATTTCTTTTCTGTCCCAAGAAAACACCTCTTCCTCATCTCATTTGAGCTCTCTCACACACATATCCTAGTATTTGGATGGTCTTCTCCACCCAACATCGAAATCAAGATCTGTTTTTCATGTTTGATATCCACCGCAACATTCTCAATTCCACAAGGTCCTTTCAATGTTTGTCACCCTTTCGACGATGCTACTTTGGTGTGAGATTATATTCTATATTTTTAGGTAAATTGTCTATTTTTTGTTTACTTTGAATCCTAGATAAGATATGTTCTAATACTAGGTGAGGAACCAAATACAGGGATAAGGTAGGTGGTTAATGAATTTTCTTTTACCATCTTACATTTTATTAAATGTTTCTATTGTGCACATTCCAGTTTCACTAGACATTTCTTCTATAATCAGAAAATTTTTATTATAAATTATTTAAAATGTATTATAAATCGGTAGTGAAATCATTTGATGTCTTTGGAGGTTGATACATCAATAATAACCTCCAACTTATGGCATGTACCTTATTATCCCTTTTTGAGCCTCAGTTTGATTATTTTTAACCCTATTTGGGAAATATCGAATTGACCATTAATAATGAATGTGCTTTAAGTTAGTAAAGGTAATTTTATTTTTTTAATTGGTAAGAATATATTTACCGATAAAACATACACCTTATCATTTATATTAAATTGATAATTGGTTGCATCTTTATTTCACCTTTTCATGTATTATGAAAGGTAATGGAATGAACCTAATGAAAATGTAATCAACATGACTGTTACAAGACCTATGATGAATTATTGATATAAATAAAATGATTATAAGGTTCCTATTTTAAATGAAATTTTTATTCTTTATAGGAATGGTAAGAGTTGATACATCATTGGATTTTTGAGGGAATTCCTTGGGCACCTAGAGGATGCCATTCTGATTCATTGATCCATTTTCCAAGGGAGATACCCAACATGAAACCTGATACATTTCAATTAGTGGATTCCCATCATGACACCGTAGGATCCATTTTCATTCTCTCCGAATATTATAATTCCTTAGGTACACTCCATGG
This sequence comes from Viscum album, assembly GCA_963277665.1. Taxonomy (NCBI): domain Eukaryota; kingdom Viridiplantae; phylum Streptophyta; class Magnoliopsida; order Santalales; family Viscaceae; genus Viscum; species Viscum album. The sequence continues at coordinate 642,449,812 of OY728161.1, forward strand.
ATTCATCTAGACTTTCATTAACAATAGATTAATTTGATTGTTCTCCTTTGGTCTAATCTTGATTAATTTTGAATTTACTGTAGATGTGCTCTATGGAATCAAAAAATAATATTATTATTTGGAATTACTTGAGGAAACATCTTCTGTTACACTTAGAACATTATGGTAGGGAAGATGGTTGTAAAATGTGAGTAGGATCAACATTAAAAGGTCTATAATTCCATAGATTCCCCTTGGATGCTATGTAATTATCAGTACTATTGAAAAAATTTATATGGACTCCTAGAATCAAACATTAACCATAAATAACTAATTAAATAATCACATGCTCAGAGACATCTAGTTGAGGCTGGGAATGTTATGGTTTGTTATAATTTAACTACTTCACTTTTGATATACCTATACTCTCTATAGTTTTGAGTCATGGATTTGATTTCTATAGAGGCCATTGGTGGTAGCCTCCTCAGATTTATATCACACCCTATCTAAGATGCATTTGGTACCCTGGTAGATTATATGACTAAAGGTGTATACTTGGGGATGTTTCCCACTTTAGAAAATCAAATTCCCACTTTATGATGGGATCATGGTAGTAGATGACCATGCTAGTGCCCTAGTTACTTGGATAGTTTTTCCTTTTTTTATTCTTTTGTATATCTTGTACTGTCCTATCTTTCTGAGTCTATATATTCTCATTTTACTTTCATAGGGATATTCTATCATCATTTAATATGTGTTACATCATGTGATTTTATAATTATTAATTTCATCTGGATGTTAATGTTCTTATATGAGTTGATATTATTCTTCCACTCTATATACATTTATATTTCCATTGTGTTCCACTCTGCTCAGAGGGAATAGTTTTTCAACACACACATCATAGGACCTTGATACTAGTGGGCCACCTTTTGAATATTAGGCAGCATACTTGATCCCATGCTGTGAATATGGATTGGTTACTATGTATTGAACTAGGTTTGTGATGCCACATTGTGGTATCAGAGGGGTTTCGTTAATTTATTTATTGATTGGTAAATTTATAATGGAGATTAGGAACATATTTTAACATTGTCATAATCCATTCTTGATAGTAGATAACTGATGTTTGGGGTAATCACAATGTTTCCTAGGAATGTGAATTTATTGTTTTGTATTCTACCTGTCACAACTGATATTCCATCACCATTGGTGATGCACATGACTGGTGATATTTTTTATTCTTTATGGATATTTTTCCTTGTACCAGTATAGAATGGAGAATTTCTACATGATTCAACATAATAACCTTGTAATTAACATTCCATGTATATTTTGTGCCCTATAGGTGTATTTCAATACTTACATTTCTTATGTTTCCTCTAATTATTTAGTGTGCCTTGATTATTTTATATATTCCCATTCCATTAATGTCTTCTATAGGAAAACAAAATTGGATATTTTAAATACTAGCATCAGCCTAAATGGGTTTTCCCATATATGTTGATGGTGGAATCCTAAATATCAAATTTTGATCCATATAAGCTATGTTACCCTGGTTAAATAAGATATTATTTTCTATGGTTATATGTGTACCAATTTTAATTTTTAAATAGTTTGAGACTTTTTAAATTAGAAGGGGTAATTCATCAGAATTAGACATATTTTTTTTACTCATTACATTCTAAGACCAAATTTATTGGGGGATGGGTAAAATTACCTGAGTTCTGATCTCAGTTTCTAATGTGTATGTGCCTTTATAAAATGAATATTGTAATCCATTAAATTTAAACTTATTCTATGTATAAACATTATTATAGAAATAAAATAAAAATTATGACTTATAATTGATATGGTTTCTTAAAAATGATAAGTCCAAGTGAAATTTAATGAGTGTTTTCATCATTATAATTCTTTTTAATCCCCCATATACCAGAATCCCTATGAATCAAAACATAATGACCTATTAATAATCTGACATTAGACCCATATATTTGGGATAATATTCTTTAGGTAGTGATTCCCTATGTTTATCTTGATGTTATAAGTGAAACATGGTTGTTGGTCCTTGAGTATTATCTCATTTTGATTGAGATATTTCTCCAAGCCTTTATAAAATTTTGTTATATGTATCTGAATTAGAACTTTTAGAGATATTCCACTAGAACATCCATGATTCATGAATTAAGAGGGTGGTGATGATAATACTGATGAGATTTTGTGCTATGATCCACTAGATTTTCCTCTAGGAGTTCAACATATGATACCACCTTTAGTTCCTGAACTAGGATCTGACACACAACTTCGAGAGTTCTTCCAATTCTTGATATAGTCTGTATATGGTGCTCTATGCCCTTCACCTATGATGTGTAATATTACTCATGTTATATAATAGAAGAACCCACCCATATTCTTGGGGGATGGTAGTCCTCAGGCTCATATGTCATGGCTAGAAGCCATTCTATCTGTCTTCAATAATCTAGAGATACCTCAAGAGAGGAGGGTTATTCTCACCACCTACAGGCTGCATGATTCTACTAAGCACTGAGGGGATGTGTTTTCCTTGGATGGTCTTCATCAAAGAATGGTCTGGGTAGACATCCATATTTCCTTCTACAATTACATTTTCTCTATGAAACTGAGATATGAACACACAAGGGAGTTCATGAAACTAGATAAGGGTGCTATTTATGTCCTAAAATATTTACTATATTTTATTGTACATCAATGATATTCACTGATTATATCAGTGTTGAGAGATCACATAAGATATACTTCAAGTATGAGCTAAGGTATGACATCCACTCTCAAGTGATGTTTTACAATATACAATGTCTCCGACCATGAACCAAGTTCTTATCACTTATCAAAACATTAGGGAAGATAATAGTATAGGTAACAATGTCAAAGTACCTTGGTAGGGTAGTAGTTCTTCTAACAACATGATAAATCACCATGGTGATTCTCATCAGAATAGTGGAGGCTATAGTTTCAGTATCGGTAGCTCTACTATATCCCATCAGTGATGCTTTTATTGAAATGTAATGACATAATATGATAGAGTCCCACTGGAGTATTGTTATTAACTACATATAATTTATCTTTATTTGTTTTTCTAGGCCATTTAACCAATTTCTACAATAATAGGACCCACAACAGCTCTACCTTAAAGATTCAGATCAATGACTTGGTGTTAGGAAACTAGAGTAAAACCGGTTGAACAAGCCGAGGATGGGGATATGAGCATGGCAACAAAACTTCTAATTTTTAGCACTAGTATAGAGGGCCTACTCAGGGTCTTATAGTTGTAGATCAGGTCCGTGGATCAAGACAGTTGCCCAAATTATAGTAGATACCCAAGGATTATAGGTCATGACCATTTATAGTATGAGGTACAAATTTATTAGGCTCTAATATCATATATTATTTGTTTGATATATGTCCCTAAAAATCCTTTTTCTCTATATAAATCATGAAATGTATTAGAGTATAAATTTACTACATTTTTTGAGTGGTGACCATGGACACACTATTGGGTGTACGGTCATAGGGTATTCACCAATGCAATGACTATCATCTTGATATTGGATATTCTTTGTTCTTGTGTGATATCGTTATGCATTAAATGGAAAGTATCGATTTCATACTCAAGAAGGATTAGTTCATGCGTTATCATTCCCACATTGACTATTATCACTAAAGGTGGAATTTTAAATCAATAGAGGTAGTTTGATATGAGCATAAGAGAAAATGGGATGTACCTGACTATTGAGCTGGACCGAATCATATTGGTATAGAAGAAGTGATTGCCTGGATTTACCACCATTTAATGGATGACCAAAATGTGTGTCTAATAGATTTTCCTTTGGTGGTTAATCATTTTAGGGAAGTTTTTGATGATTATATCTTGAATACCATGTGAGAGAGAGACATATTTTACAATCAAGCACATTTTTGGAGTGGCTCCATTATCTATTCGATTTTACATGATGCAACCCATTAAACTTTAGGAGCTGAAGAGATATCTTGAGAATTCAGAATGTAAGATTTTTGTCCATACCAATACTTCTAATTGGTATTTTCTTATCCATTTCTCTAAGAAGGTGCATGAGATATTCTTATTTTTCATTAATTACTAATTATTGAACTAGCTTATATTTTAGAATTGGAATACTTTACCTCGAAGAGGGGATCTCTTCGACTAGCTTTGGGGAGTATTAGTGTTTTCGATAATTGACCTGAGACCAGCATACTATCAGTTATAAGTCAAGCCTTTAGACATATCATGTATGAACTTCTAATGTTGGGGTTGTTTATATGATTACATGCTTATGTTGTTCAGTCTTACAAACAAAACTAGTTTTTTCATGGACATATTGAATAGGGGTTTCCACCAATTATTGGATTCCTTCATCAAGGTTTTCTTGAAAGAAATATTTTCATATTCTAATAATCAGAGAGACCACACCAAACATCTGTAGATCATATTTAATACACTAAGAGAGCATCCGTTCATTTCTAAGATCAACATGTGAAAGATCTTGATCGAAGAGGATCACTTCTTGGGTAATATTATCTTAGAATTAGGAGAATCAATTGTCCTAGATAAGGTGAGTGTTTTCATTTATTAGGAGAATATGATGAACATGTTTGATATATAGTGTTTCTAGGGGATATATTTCTATTACCATAATTCTATATAGGGCTTACCAAACCTTGTAGAACCTATTACTAGTCTGAATATGAAGGGTTTGAAGTTCATGTGGTCTGAAGCAAGTGAGAATTTATTTTAGTAGTTAAATGGAAAGCTTACATTTTCACCTTTCTCGATTCATCCAAATACTATAAGAGGATATATAGTTTTCTGTGATTGATCATATATTAGTTTGTGTGTAATGTTGATGCATAAGGGTCAATTAATTTCATGTAGTACATTCCAGTTGAGGCCTCAAGAAAATAACTACCTAAAAAATGACCTTATGCTTGAATTATTTGTCCAAGACATGTATAACTAGTGACATTATTTTATGGGAGAGATCCTTGTGGTGTTTAAAAACCAAATTATCCTCAAATATACCTTTACACAACATGAATTTAAATTCAGATAGAATATATGGGTCCAATAACTTTAGTAAATCAAATTGCTTATGAGGTTGTGTTGTTTATAATAATCCAACACTCCGGGTTTCAATTTGTAATAAAGTTTCCTTGGTCCGGTAAACTTATATTTAGAGCTGAAGAAATTAATTCCTTGGTCTGGTAGTGAGTGTTTCAAAGTTATTTATTTGGTTTAGTCCATTTGGAGTCAACGAATACTTCCAATGGTCATTAAATTGTTCATTGTTATTCTTCTTCTGAATCTTGGAACATTCGGCCCTTGGTCTGGTAAAAAATTTTCAGTGATAAAATGAAGTAATTTAAGAAGAATAATAAGAGTTAAAAATAATGAACACATTCATATAAACTAATTTAAATTACCTGATGTGATCATTCTTGGAACTCCGAGGAGGGAATGATTCTTGGGTAGATGGTCGAATGGTTGTAGTACGATGGAAGACCATTTCTCCTTTGGACATTCAACCTTTTCCCCACAATTTCTCTATAAACACCAACCTCTTAAATAGGGGTCCAAGGCCTCCATTTATGTAGATTATAACTACATGGAGTGTGGAAAAATTATACGATGTGTAGAGAAGTCAATGTGATTTTTCCTTTGCTTTCCCCGCCGGTAGGAAGCCCAACACACTGTCTTTGACTTGGAACACGACTCCACTAGATATGTATCTATACACTGTGTGTAGCACCGCCAGACACAACATGTAGTCTCATTTTTCTTCCACCATTCAATTCTAGAAAGGACTATATAATGTGTTTACTTTAAACATGGTGTTTACCCTTCAGCCGACCACATGGGCATGTAGACATCTTCTCATCTGCCAACTGCTTCTGAAAGGGTGTACACGGCGTGTAAAGTGAGCACACAACGTGTACCAGATCTTGATTACTTGTTCATGTACTTGTCCTGGTCAATCCATGTTTTATTCTGGATGTACATGGCATGTATATCGGTACATGCCATTTATTTTTTAAATTTTACTCAGTACCCCCCATTTTGTGTATTTGGCCAAAAATTTCCTGAAAATGAATAATATCACCAAAATCAAAGAATTTGTTCTCTAAGCCATAGGTTATTGCTGAAAAAATGTTTTTATTTTCAATAAAGTATTTGAAAATTTATACACAAATCGGGTTCATCAAAATCCCTCACATGTAGTCATTTGTTTGACCTCAAGAAAATCTCAACATCTAATTAACAGAGTCTATATTTTAAAAGAAAGGAATTCAGTTAATCATAAAAGTAAATAATAAGTTACAGGAGAAGATTCCAAAAAGATACAAAATAGTCTAAATTCCAAAGATATACTAATCATGCCTCATATATAATTCAATTAACTACTTACATCCTCTTTTAACACCTATTTCAACCTTTCAAAAACAATCAAGCCACTTGATGATCTATCTCCCAAATAATATTGTCAACACTCAAGAAATTTTAAATAAAAATCAAAGATATATACACAGAATCCATATTTTTTCAAGAAATGTAGTTTTATACTTCCAAAAATTGATTTACCGAAATCAAGAGCGATTTTTGATAAGGATCAGATGATTCTGTGGCTAAAGGTTTGTAGGTAAAGATGTGAAAAATTACTCTATGTCTTAAAAAAGGAGGCTACATTCTTTAAATAACAGTGCAGGATATTCAACGTTATGCTCAACGTAAAAAGTACCCTCATCAAGATTTATCAAATAATCTCATCACAACCATATCCTTTAGTTGGGTGGGTTGGGTTTATAAACCAACAAGTGAGTATAAGGTCCCTTTGTCTGTATCATATTTTAAAGAACAATGTTAACCTTTCATAATTTCCATAACTAGTGGTTTGGAACCCATTTCGCCCCAAATGATCAAGAGGATCTCCCCCATACTTAATTTCTTGACAATTCATGAATGTATGCCATGTGTTGCCAATCCCTTCTTTTGAACTCAAATGAATAATCATGAAAAATCATAAATGAATAAGGGTAGGAAGAGAAATAGGCTAGTAACAGGGCTTCTAATAAAGGCTATTCATGGTTTCTCGGGGTTTCACGAAGATAAGATGTAGGGTAGGTCTCAAGATAAAGGGGTTAAAACAATATAATGCCTCAATCATTTTAATGTAATTTAAAAATTCATCTGGTTTCAAAAAGAAAACTTTAAAATTCTGGTAGTTATGTATATCCTAAGAATATCTCAAAGAATGAGTGTATTAAGAAGAATATGAAAACGGGTTTAGAATACCTCTCAGGAGTGGGAAAACAAATAAAGAGACAATATGGACGTGACTTGCATAAAATTGTTTAGTCTAATCGATGTAATTATCCAAGGATTTCAAGTAGTAATTTAAACTATACCAGCAATCATATTAAAATACTTAAGAACCAAAATAAGCATGCAAATTTTAATTTTTTTCCCACTTTCATCTTTATTATTTAAAAATATAGTTAACCAAAATGCCTTCACATATTAAAATATATCTTCTAATAATGATGTCTTCTAGAATGATGATAATGGAAAAGACTATGGTGGTCGAGAGATGCTCCCCCATACTGAATACCGCACTTGGCGCCCCATGTGTCCAAAATTGAAGAAGGGAATGTGGGGAAACAATATTGGACCAGAACAAGGGGAAGTTAGGAAAGAAGGAAAGAAAAAAATAAAATGAAAAATAATATAAAAAAGAGAAAAACAATTCTTCCCTCGTATCTAGGTGAAGAAAGATGGGAGGTGGTGGAAAAATACAGCCCAAAATATGCTAGAGTACCTATGATGGAGGTGGAGAGAAAACAAATGCATGCAGACACAACATACAAATGCACAAGATATCACAAAAATATATATACAATGAAAATATGTGTCCAAAAACTCGTCAGGGGGTCACCTCAGAAGGGGAATGATTTAGTACAGAAGAAACCAATAGAGAAGCCCCATGAGCTATGGAAACCAGAGGCTAGAAATCTATACCCGGAAGAGAACCTATTGAAGTTGGAGCCTACCAAATGGACTTGGAAGAAGAAGCTCGACATCACTCCACAGACTGGTAGTAGTAGTGGCAGCAGGTGGGCCCATAGTGGCAAGAAGAACTGAATCTCTGGCCAGTGTAGTAAAGGGTACTGGAGCTGTAGAAGAAGGTCCAGAAGACGTAGAAGGGGAAGGTAGTAGGGGAAACAGAATACCATGATGCTGAATAAGAATCCCCAACATCTACTACAGTCGGTTCTGATACCGATCGAGATGGACCAAGTGATTCTCTCTCGCAGCTAGGCGGAGGGAAGTGGGGAGATCGAACGAGGGTACGGGGGTGGGGGTGGGGGGGGGTAGTAAGTGGAATATAAGGAAGGTCCTTAGTAGGGGGATGGGGTGCGGAAGATGGAGGGGGTGGGGAAGGAGGAAAAGGTGCATCAATGGGGATAGAAGGGTCAGCAGGTAGGTGGGGTCATTCTTGGGCAAGGACATAGACACCCCTGCTTCTAGACCAATCCCTTGAGAATAAGCCTGAGATAGTGCATCCACTAGGGGGAACCTTACAGATCATGAGGAAGAGAAGGCTCCAAAACCCCAATATGGTGGGAAAGGCGGGTGGCATAAAACCCATCATTTATGTTTCCTCGATGGCCGGTAAACATGGCATGGAAATATGAGGTGGCAAGTTAAGAGAGGTCCAGGTAGTCCTTCGGAACGACACAGAGAAAGAGTTCCAGGTCACGACTAGTCATGAACCCTATATCCTCATGTCGTGGGAAAGGAATGGTGCAGAAGCACCATTGGGTGAAGAAAAGGATAGAGTTAGCTATAAGGGTACTCTTTTGGAACGTAGGGGTATAGTGGTGGTCAGGCCCAGCAATCTCCCACCACATGACAATGAGGTTAGAGCGCTCGGGTCGGGTCATAGAGGAGACAGGGGTTGGGGTGACATGATGAGGATAAAAACCACACCCTCAGCTGAACTCAGTCATGCTAAGGGAAAAGTAATGGCCGCCTAGCTATAGCTGAACCACTGGTACTACATCACCAGGAATCTCCCAGTACTCGACCCCGTTGAACTCGAATGAAGTAGAAAACTCCAAAAATTAATACCAAAAAATATGAGTGATGAACTAGAAGATCAAGAGTAAGGGAGTGTGGATGAGAAGATCTTCCAAATCTCCCCAGATGTCCATATTCTGTGGGACACTTCTATTCAGATAGTAGATGTACAATGGAATTAGGCAGTGAGAGAAGCGCCAGACTCTATCGTGTGCCCAATCGGTGACCAAGAAAACAATGCATGGGTAGGGAACACCTGTAGGTCCTGGACATCGTGGAGGTACCATAGCAGGATCTGGATCTAGGTGTGGATCGACTAGAGTATACAGAGGCTCATTGGATGGGGCGGTCGATGAGGGACCAGCTGCGGATGAGGAGAGCTCAGGTGGAGTGGTAGCTGGTGGGGAAGGAATTATGGTGCTCGGAGGCTCGATGCGAAATGGTGGAGTTGTGGTGCTACTAAGACCAACCTGGATAAATGAGTGAGTGGTTGAAGGATGGCCAATGGAGGTAGATGATATACTGGAGAGTCCGGATCTCGTAGTGTCGCAGGCCAGAGTCAGATCCGACAATAAATGGGCCTCTATCCCTCAGTGTCGGTGGCCGGCCACTTCCCATGGGAAGAATCTCTGTCTACCATACCCTAAAAGATAATAGAAAAAGAAAACAAAATAAAAATAAAAGAAAAAGAAAAAGAATAAAATGTGAGAAAATTTAAAAAATAACAAGTACACAACATGTAATAAAAGTGAGTTAGCTTCCCATGTTCTCTGGATAGACATGCCTAGTGAGCAAGGAATAAACCAGGAAATGCTACATGGAATGTACCAAACATACATGTTATGTAAATGTAAAGTGTTCCTGGTCATGTATTGGAATAGGCACGACCACCAGTTAAGTAGTTCTAAGAAAACAAGACCTGCCATGTACAAGTCCAACACGGCGTGTGCAAGAGAAGAAGCAACATGGCCATGTGGAGGGTTAGGCACGGGCTGGCCGAAAGAAGTGGTATACACAACGTGTACGGAACATACATTCCATGCAGGTGAACATGGTGTGAGAGGCCCTATAAAAAAGGATACTTGCACACAACTGGGAGTGGTACACGGTGTGTACCTAACATACAGACCGTGTATTTTCAAATCGTGGAGAATTCGGTGTGTGGCTGTGTACAAATGCACATGGTGTGTGTTCTTCAAAGTGTGCCAATGTACCACAGATGCCAAACGGTCAGCCGATCAGAAAATTACCCTAAACTCTTGTAATAACTTGAAATATAGGGTGTAGAAGGGAATTCCTTGATGAAGGATCACAATAAAGAAGAAATTAGAAGAAAAAACCCCCTAAATCAGTGGATTCTGGAGTGGGGAGGTAGGGTCTCATATAGAGGAAGAAACAGAGAGAAAGGGGGGGCCGCGCGACATGGCCTGAAGCCGAGTGGTTTGTAGGTTTTATAGCCACGGTAAGAGGCATATACAATAGACTACACGTCGTGTATCTCATTTTTAAATTATAATTATATATTAAGATATATAATTCTTATAGTAAACTATATAATAATTAATATTAATAATTAAAATAGTAAATATATATATATATAAGTATATACATAATTTAAAAATAAAAATAAACATGTAATGTATCAGGAAATACATGTCGTGTGTTTTAAAATTGGAAAAAGAGAAGTACAATCTTTGGTTTGGTGCTTGGGGTGAGGTTCAAACCGGCGATCGGCCGTTCCGAATGGATGCCCTCAACCACTGGAGAAAAGGTTGTACTACTGCCGTTATTAATTATTTATATATATTTAATATATATGGCCTATACAACATGGGAAGAATGAAATGCATGGTGTGTGGTTTTTAATTGTACAAAAAGGGATGAAGCAGGGAGATTAGTAGAGTTTGAACCCGAGTATTTTGGATCCAGGGTTGAGACTCTACCAATCTTCCAACTTCACCCACCTGAATTACCTTATGCGAAAAAACTTTTTAGTTTTAAATGGAAAACATATCGCACATGATTTATATCAAAATATACGCTGTGTGGTTTTATTAAAAGGAAAAATGATGGAAATGGGGCGTTTGTGAGGATCCAACCCAGGTCTTTTGGAGTCGGGTTATGATCTTGGCCAACCAATCTATCCCCACCATGGGTTTATATATATATATATATATGAAAAATACTACAGACATCGTGTATGAATATAAGAAGAGAAAAATGAGGAACCTCCTGCCGAATGTACGTGTAGAGGATTCAAACCATTTACGGCTCGGATAAACTCCAATGACCGTACCCTCGACACCGACATCATCCTTGTTTATTTCATAGTCAATATATATATTTATAATAGTTTGAAAAAAAATGAAAAGGAAAAATTACAAGCCGTGTATATAGGTGGTACATAGCATGTATCCGCTAGGTTGCCTCCCAAGAAGCACCTTTGTTTTAGGTCGTTGTCTCAACATACATACCTCATATTATGTGAGCTATATGGAGGAAAACATTCCAACCATGTCGTCAATGTGATGGTAAGCCTTCAACCACTATCCGATCACCTTGAATGGTTGACCATCCTCTCCAGAAATTTTCACCGATCCATAAAGAAATACGTGTATAACATGGAATGGTCCCAAAAATCGTGACATTAACTTCCCTAGGAATAATCTAAGATGAGAGTTAAAGAGAAGTACCTAATCACCGGGTCAGAAAGATTTTCGTGAAATCATCTAGTTGTGAATTGATCTCATCCTCTCCTTGTACAGCTTGGCATTCTCATATGACTCTAATATAATTTCATGATGTTCTGACAGTTGGAATGTTCACTTCTCTTTAGCTGCCTTCAGATCAAAATTCAGGGCCTTGACAGCCCAGTAGGCTTTGTGTTCCAACTCTACTTGAGATGGCAAGGCTTTCCATAGATGAGGCAGAATGGGGACATTCCCAGTGGTGTTTTGAAAGCAGTCTAATATGACCAAAAAGTAACATCTAACTTCTTGGATGAGTCTTTCCTTGAAGTGTTAACCATTTTCTCCAGGATATGCAGAGATCATGGTAGGATAGATCTACTTGTCCCCTGGACTGGGGATGACATAGTGTCCCCATCTGATGCTTTACTCCATAATTCGACAGTAGTCACCTCATCAGTGTGTTGTCGAAGTGGGTCCCTCACATGCCGATCAGTACTCAGGGAACACCAAACCTGCTAAAAATATGTTTTTTTTAAAAAGCTGATGACTACCTTGGTTGTGTTGTGTGTTGTAGATGTGGCTTCCACCCACTTGGAGACATAGTCGACACAGACTAGGATGTAAGTGTTTCCGACAGATGGGGGTAAGGGAGCCATGAAATCTATACCCAATACATCAAAGATCTCAACCTCCATAATGAGGTGTTGGGGAATATTAGCTCTATGTACCATGTTACCATTCCTTTGGCATCGATCGAAACAGGAAACAATTGCATGTGCTTTTTTATGCATGGTGGGCCAGAAAAACCCAAATTACAGGATCTTCACTATCGTATGGTCCGGGCCATGATGTCCCCCAACTGGTGAGGCATCAAAGAACTCCAGGACACCGTGAAGTTAATCCTTTGCAATGAAACGAAGAATCACCCCATCACCACAGGATCATAATAGAATAAGATCCTCCCAGAAGTACCTCATCACATCATAGAAAAATCTCTTCCTTTGCTCGAAGGAGAGGACAGGGTGAACGACACCTGTAACTAGAAATTTAGAAATATCAGCATACCATGGTCTAGGTGTTTCGTTGACCGAAATGTGGTTCTCATCAGGGAAATAATCCCAAATCTCTCGATCTCCCTTCTTCTCTAAATGAACCAGCTCTAGGCAGGAGAGATGGTCAGAAACAACATTCTCACTCCCTTTCTTATCTCGAATATCCAGATCAAATTTTTATAAGATGATTACCTAACAGATCAACTAGAGCTTCACATATTTATTGTTTAGTAGGTACTTTAGTGCTGCATGGTCAGTATGAAAAATAACTTTAGACCACACTATGTAAGAACAAAACCCATCAAACATGAAAATCACTGCAAGAATCTCTTTATCTATGGTGGATTAGTTGATCTATGCCTTATTGAGGGTCCTTATGGCATAATATATAGGTTGGAAAATCTAGTCAAGCTGCTGGCCCAAGACTGCTCCCACTGTGTAGTCACTGGCATCGCACATCACCTCCCAGTGGGGAGAAATCATCACTGGAGCTTCCACCAAGCGTTGATTCAGGTGTTCAAAATCTATGGTGCATGTCTCATCGAACTCAAATAAGGCATCCTTGGTTAGAAGATTGTTGAGGGGTTGGGCTATTTTTGAGAGGTCACTGACAAACTGCCTGTAGAAACCAGTATGGCCCATGAAACAGCGGGTGGATCAGACAAATGTCAGAATAGGTAGTCGTGAAATGACTTATATCCTCACCGGATCCATCTATATTCCCTTTTCTGAGATTCTGTAGCCATGTAAGATTCCACATTGCTCCATGAAATGTCACTTTTCCCAGTTCAAAACTGAGTTAGTGTTCTCACATCTTTCCAGAACTAGCTCGAGGTGACACAAAAAGTGGTAAATGATTTTCCATAAATGGAAATGTCATCCATTAATACCTCAAGGATCTATTCTTCCATGTCGTGGAAGATATCCAACATATAGCGCAAGAAGGCTGCAGGGGAATTGCACATTCCAAAAGACATATTTCTCTAAGAAAGCGTACTGTAGGGGAAATTAAATGTGCTCTTCTCTTGATCCTCTAGAGAAATGGAAATATGGATATATCCTAAATATCCATCGAAGAAGCAATACAAGTTTTTTCCATGCTAGTCTCTCTCGCATTTTATCCATGAATGGATGGGGGAAATGATACTTCCTCACGACATCATTCAGCTTACAGTAATCGAGACAGACTTGCGATCCCAAGACAGTGTGAGTGGGGATAAGCTCGTTTCTATCATTTGATAGCACAGTGATACCCCTATTTGGGTACTACTTGTAAGGGACTCACCCAAATACTATTTTAGATGGGATAGATGATACCTGCATCCACCAATTTGATCACCGTTTTTTACAACATCCATTATGGGGCAATTCAGGTGCCACTGTTGTTGCTGAGATTGCTTGGAATGTTTTTCAAGTAGCATTTTCTAGGTGAAAATGGTAGGGATTATCCCCGTAATATCATCGACTGTCCACCCAATAGCGTGCTTTCTCTATTTCAGAGTTGGAATAAGTGCATCTTCCTACTCCTATTACAGTTCTGCATTAAGTATGACATGCAATGTTTGATGGTCTCCCAAATACCCATACTTTAGAGAAGATGGAAGAGGCTTCAGTTCTAGTTCAAGCGCCTTTAAAATCAAAGGCACAAGTGGTTTCACCATGTCCCATTTTAGACTATCAGGAATAACTACACGTTTCTAGTAGTGGACGACCTGGCTTCTAAGATTTTTAGGCGTTCTGGCTCTATTTCAAATGGAATGTCTGGAATGATAAATTTATCTAAGGTAAAAGAACATACTAGATCATCCTCTTTCGTGTTTATGCGATCATCCATGGTGGTTACTTCATAACATCCCTCATGCTTAGGCAATGATGCATGCTTTAGGTCCTTGAGAACATTTTTGGAGGCTCTCTTGTCTCCTACCCTGAAAAATAGATCCCCTTGGTGCCTGTCGATCAGTACCTTCCCAGTTGCCAAGAAGGGCCTTCCCAAGATGAAGGGTGCCTCATGGTAATCCTCCTTGTCATGAATGATGAAATCTGTGGGGAGGATCAGCCTACCCACCTTGACCAAAACGTCCTCCAATAGCCCCTTTGGATATTTGATGGATCAATCAGCAAGTTGAAGGTTAAATAAGGTAGGCTTCTAATTGTTGAGCCCATGATTTTTGAAAACACTAAGGGGCATGAGGTTCACACTGGCCCCGAAGTCATAGAGGGCCTTCCCAAACTCAAATGGTCCAATAGTACATGGAATATTGAAGCAACCTGGATCTTTGAGTTTGGGAGGAATAGATTGCTGGACGACTGCAGAACACTCTTTTTAAATGGTTGGGGCCGAAGCCTCATTTTATTATTAAAGAAAAGCTAAGACCTATTTTAACTGGGTAAAGGGAGACCCATTACATATCCTGAAGGCCCAGTGGGCTTGTATCCCATTACATAGCCCATAGACCCGTATTTTGGTTCTAAGGCCCATTCTGTTAATAGTAACTCGACTACTATAGTGCCCGCCGCTACTACAGTACCAATCCGCCACTACAGTATCCTGCAGCTACTACAATATCTGACAATCAATAGTACCACCGCGGCTACAGTACTGCTATAGTACATGTGCCCTAGGGGTTTTGAACCCCCATTTTTCATGTAGGATTACGGGGTTCTTACCACTAAGCCAAACCCCAAATAAAGAACACTCCTTGGTTGGGGAAATGGTGCCCAAATCCACTATATTTCTTCTATTGGATAGTATTTTCTTCATGAATTTTTCATATGTGGGCATATGAGTCAGTGCATCTACAAAAGGAATATTTATGTATAGCTTCTTAAATATGTCCATGAATTTTTTGAACTGGTGGTCCATAATTCTCTGCTTCAATCTCTATGGGAAGGGTAAGGCAGGCTCAAAGGGTTTGAAAAACAGTTCTTTTTTCTGCAAAGCCTCCTTCTGTGGGCTTATAGATGAGGAGGGGTCTGTATCTATACTTTCTTTATCCACAGGGGGTGCGGATACACCTAGTTGTACTGATTGGTGATGTTGGAGCTCTTTTCCACTCTGTAGCATAACGACATGATCCTCCTCTCTCAGGTTCTTCTCAGTGTTACCCGGTAGTGTACCAGGTTGCCTCTCTGAGAGTTGGATTGCCAACTGGCTAGTTTGGTTTTCCAGGCATCATATTAAAGGCTCCTGATTTTGGAACCTGGTCTCAGTAGTAGATATAAATTTGGTCATGAGGTCCTCTAACCTTGAGGTGTTCTCTTGTTGAGATGGTTGTTGAGTGGATGTAGGAGGTGTTTGTAGTAGATGATGCAGGTGAGCGTTATGATATAGTTTTTGTTCATACGAGACTTGTTGGGGATCTTGCTGCATCTGGTATTGGTCGTGATATGGAGGCTGGTTGCAGCCGAGCAGTCATTGGGGTGGAATATTCTGATATTGTTGGCCCCGACCTGTGTTCTGTTGATCATGCCATGCCGGGATCTAGTACTTCTGGTACTGGTTTAAACCTCAGTTCTAGGCAACATAACATACCTCGCCTGTTTAAGGGCCTCCATCAGAACTCAGGCATTCTCCCAAGATGTGGTTATCACCACATTTGCTACATGCTAGATGGTTTGTCACATATACTTGAGACATTCCCTTCAGATTGAGTGAATTGATCTTTTAGGACACAACATCTAGCAATGAAAAAGGCATAGTAGTTGTATCAATGTTTTGCATACCTTGTTTCTAGGTTCCCTACACAGAATGATACAAGAAGCTGTTTCCATACATTCCTTCCAATAGTTCGAAAAGAAAGTCGGAGGATTTCCTCATTACTGTACCTCCGGCAGCAGCTTCCACTACAGACATTGTATTCATTGTCAACCCTCCATAGAAGGTTTGGACCTGCATCCGAAGTGAGAATCTGTGGGGTGGGAATTTGGGCAACATCTCATTGAAGTGCTCCCATGATTTTTAGAGTGACTCAGCGTCACGCCGTTGGAAGTTGTGGATTCTGTTCCGTAGAGTCACCGTCTTCGATGGTGGGATGTATTTAGACTTGAATGCTTGGGCTAGCACCTCCTAGGTGAAGATAAGTCTTTGCGACAAACTGTTAATCTTATCTTTCACCTTATCACTTATAGAGAAGGGGAAGAGGTGAAGACAAACAATGTCTGTGGACAATCTGTGGTAGCGGAATGTGTCACAGACCTCCAAAAAATTGGAGGGATGGGCATTGGGATCCTTGTTGGGAAAACCACCATATTTAATGGTATTCTGGATCAGATTCATGATAGAAGGCTTGATCTCGAAGTGTTGGTCTTGAACATGTGGATGGACGATGACCTTGTCAGCTCCGTGGATAGAAGGAAGGTCATACTCTATGAGAGTACAACGTGAAGGTGTCTATTTAGGGATTGGATCTGACATGTATTGTTGTTATCGAGGGGTGTAGTACGGACCCATACCTTGGTTGGAAAATGGAATCTTCTCTGATTGGAATTCTTTGAGCTACAGTGGGCCATACCCTGAAGCAAGTGGAGCTTGCTAGTTTCGGTTGTCATCCAGGCAGTACTGTTGTCCAGCTCTATGGACAACAGCTAGATTTCATTCCTCATTCTGTTTTAGTGGAGTGTTTTGGTTATGCTCAGCCATAAGTGCTCGTTGGCCCCTCATGAGTGTCCGTTCAATCACTGGTTCAATATGAAAAAACCCTGACATCTCAATGTTCTAGGAACATGTGAGGTAGCCGCTCATACACATAAAGACCTACACGATACCATATACACCAAGCGTAATCAAGGAAAAATAAAGATAAAAAATAAATGAGATAAGAAAGGATATTTTTGGGAATTTATGATTTTTCTTTCCACTAAAATTTGATACAACCTAAATGAAATCTAGAACAAAATTAACTTTTCTTTTCTCACTGGAAACGACACTATAATTTGGTGAGTCGTTTCACCGAAGGTATATTATCAGTGTCCAAAATTATTTTTACCCTAATAAATATATCACCAGTAAGGGTAGATTCACATGAAAAAATAAAGTTATTTTTATCTTGTTTAATATAGTTTGTGTTTTTGTTTTAATGAATTTTGCAGAATTTAATGTCGATTTTTGTTGTATGGATAAAAAGAATGATTTGTTTTAAGTTTCTTTTAATAAATTACTTAACAGAATACAAGTAAATATGCGAAAATTTATTTTGATATAGATAAAGAGAGGAGTGTGTTGGGGTTATTGATTAATTAGAAGTTTTTTCGTAAATCAAATTGCTTATGAGGTTGTGTTTTTCATAATAACCAACCAATCTGGGTTTCAATTTGTAATACAGATTCATGGTTCCGGTAAACTTATATTTGGAGCTGAAGAAGTTAACTCCTTGATCTGGTAGTAATTTTTTCGTAGTTCATTATTTGGATTTGTCCATTTTGAGTGGAAAAATACTTCCAATGGTCTTGAAATAGTTCAGTGTTATTCTTCTTTTGAATCCCTGAAAATTCTGCCCTTGGTCTGGTTCAGAATTTTCAGTGATAAAATGAAGTTATTTAAGAAGAATAAGAAGAAGTTAAAAAGAACAAAAACATTCATATCAACTAATTGAAATTAAAACTCATCATCTTCCACAACCACAACACACTAGGTATTTAGTTACACATATAAAAAATGATAAACACAAAGCTATTGATACATTATGTGATCATTCATGGAACTCTTAGGAGGGAATGACTCTCGGGTAGTTGGTAGAATGGCTATAGTATGATGGCAGAACTTCTCTCCTTTGGACCTTCAATATTTTCCCCATGCTTTCTCACTACACACCACCCTCTTAAACCGGAGGCCAAGGCCTCCATTTATAGAAATAATAACTTGGAAATGTCAGGAAAAAGTATTCGACGTGTACTATATTCAACGTGATTTTTCCTTTGTTTTCTCCTCCGGTAGGCGTCCTAACACACAATCATTGACTTGGAACATGGCACCACCTGGTAGGTAGCAATACACGGCATGTAGTGTCGTTATACATGGCATGTAGTCTCATTTTTTATCCACCAACCACTTCTTGAAAGGCCTACACGACGTGTATACGTTAAACATGGCATGTTCCCTTCAGCCAGCCACATGGGAGTGTAGACTTCTTCTCATCTTTCAACTACTTCTAAAAGGGTTTACATGACATGTAAAGTGTTCCCATGACTTATACTAGATTCTGATTACTTGGGCGTGTACTTGTCCTGGTCAATCCGTGTCTGATTCTGGATGTACATTGGGTGTATATAGGTACATGCTGTGTAGTTTGTAAATTTTTCTCAGTCTCCCCAATTTTGTTTATTTGGCCATAAATCTCTTGAAAATGAAGAAGATCACCAAAATCCAAGTATTTGTTCCCTATGCAGGAGGTAATTGATTAAAATATTTCTTATTTTCAATAAAGTATGTGAAAATGTATACACAAATCAGGTGCATCAAACTCCCTTATACATAGTCATTTTCTTGCGCTTAAGAAAATCTCAACATGTAATTAAGAGAGTCTATATTTTAAAAGGAAGGAATTCAATTAATCATAAAAGTAAATAATATGTTATAGGAGAAAATTCCAAAAAGATACAAAATAGTCAAAATTCAGGAGATATTCTAATCATTCCTCATAAACAACTCAATTAACTACTTGCATCCTATTTTAACACATGTTTCAACCTTTCAAAAACAAGCAAGCCACTTGATGATCTTCTTAACCAATAATATTGTCAACCCTCATGAAATTTTGAATAAAAATAAAAGATATATACATTATATCTATATGTTTGTAAGAAATCTAGTTCTCTACTTTATAAAATTGATTTACAGAAATCATGAGGGATTTTCAATAAGGATCAGATGATTCTATGGCTAATGGTTGGTAGATAAAATTTGAAAAATAACTCTAAGGCTTGAAAAAGGAGGCTATATTCTTTAAATATAAATGCATGATTGTCAATGTTAAGCTCAGTTTAAAAAGTGTCCTAAAAAAGATTTATCAAATAATCTCATCACCACCATCTTCTTAAGTTGGGTAGTTAGGTTATATAAATCAACAAGTGAGTATAAGGTCCCTTTCTCTGTATCATTTTTTATAGGGAAAAGGAATCCTTTTCAGAATTTCCACAACTAGTTTTTTGGAACCCTTTTCACCCCAAATGATCAAGAGGCTCTCCCCCATAATTAATTTCTTAAAAATTCGTGAATGTATGCCATGTGTTTATAATCCATTATTTTGAACTAAAATGAATAATCATGGAAAATCACAAAACAATTAGGGTAGGAAGAAAAATGTGATAGTAATATGGCTTCCAATAAAGGCTATTCATGGTTTATCGGGGCTTCATGAAGATAAGATATAGGGTAGGTCTCAAGATAAATGGTTTAAAACAATCTAATTCCTCAATCATTTTAATGTAATTCAAAAATTCCTCATGTTTAGAAAATAAAACATTCAAATTCTGGTAGTTATGTATATCCTAAGAATCAATCAAGAAAAAGTTTATTAGGAAGAATATAAAAAAGTGTTTAGAATACATCTCCGGAGTGGGAAAACAAATAAAGATACAATCACATCGTGACTAGCATATAATTGATTAGTCTAATCGATGTAACTACCCAATGATTATAATTTATAATTTAAACAATACCAACAACCATATTAAAATATTTAATAACCCAAATAAGCATGTAAATTTTAAATTTGTTACCCACTTTTAGCATTATTATTTAAAAATATGTTTAACCAAAATTCCTTCTACATTTTAAGATATATCTTCTAATAATGACGTCTCCTAGAATGATGATAAGGGAAAAGGCTAAGGTGGTTGAGAGACGCTCCCCCATACTGAATATCGTACTTGGTCCACAAAGTGCTCGAAAGTGAAGAAGGGAATGTGGGGACATAGTAGAGGACCGGAATGATGGGAAGTATGGAAAGAAGGAAGGCAAGAAATAAAAAGAAAAATAACAGAAAAAAGTG
Source organism: Viscum album (assembly GCA_963277665.1). Taxonomy (NCBI): domain Eukaryota; kingdom Viridiplantae; phylum Streptophyta; class Magnoliopsida; order Santalales; family Viscaceae; genus Viscum; species Viscum album. Next base: position 642,470,651 of record OY728161.1, read on the forward strand.
AAAACCAATTCTTCCCTCGTATATAGGCGAAGAATGACGGGATGTGGTGGAAAATTGCAGCCCAAAATGTGCCTAAGTAGCTGTGATAGATGTGCAGAGGAAAAAATGAAAGTAGGCACAACATATATATGCTCAAGATATCACAAAAAATATATATATACTATAAAAAATATGTGTCCAAAAACTAGTCAGTGGGTCGCCTCAGAAGGGACATCATCTGGTACACAAGTAGCCGATTGAGAAGCCCCAGGAGTTGTGGAAACCAAAGGATCTGAATCTACACCTGAAAGAGAAGATGTAGAAGTAGGAGCCGTAGGATATGGACTTGGAAGAGGAAGCTCAGAATCACTACCTAGAATAGTAGTATTAGTGGCAGTAGATGGGCCCATAATGGATAAGAGAACTTAATCTGTGGCCAACATAGTAAAGGGTGGTGGAGCTGTAGAAGAAGGGCCAAAAGACAAACCAGGGGAAGGTGGTAGGGGTAGTGGAATACAATGATGCTGAAGAAGAAGCCCTAATGACTGCTACATTCAGTTATACCACCGATCGAGATGGACCAAGTGCTGCTCCATCGCAGTTAGGCGGAGGGAAGAGGTGAGATCGAACGAGGGTGGGGGGATAGTGGAATAGAAGAAGGAATTTACAAAGTAGGGGGATGGGGTAGGGAAGTTCGAGGCGGTGGGGAAGGAGGAGAAGGTGCATCCACAGGGACAGGAGGGTCAGCAGGGAGGTGGGGTCATGCTTGAGTAAGGACGTTGGCACCCCCTGCTTCCAGACCAATCCCTTGAGAGTAAGCATGTGATAGTCCATTTGCTGGGGGGAACCTTACAGATTAGGAGAAAGATATGGCAAAAAAACCCCAAGATGGTGGGTAAGGTGAGTGGCATAAAACCAATGGTTTAGGATTCCCTGACAGCCGATAAACATGGCACGAAAATAGGAGTTGGAAAGTTAAGAGAGGTCCAAGTAGTCCTACCAGATGACACAGATAATGAAATCCATGTCACGACTGGTCATGACCCCCATATCCTCATGGAGGGTAAAGAGAATGGCACTGAAGCACCGTTGGGTGAAGAGAAGGATAGGGTCATCTATAAGGGTACTCTTCTTATTGGTAGGGGTATAGAGGTGGTCAGGCCCTGCAATCTCCTACAAGATGACAATGGGGTTAGAGCGCTCGGGTCAAGTCATGGAGGAGACAGGGGGTGGGGTGATAGGATGAGGATAGAAACCACACCCTCGTCCGAACATAGTCATGGTAAGGGAAAAGTGATGACCACCTAGCTGGAACCAGACCACTAGTACTACATCACCGGGCGTCTCCTAGTACTCAACCTCATCGAGCTTGAATGAAGCAGCAAACTCCAAAAATATATCCCAAAAAATAAAAGTGATGAATTGGATGATTGAGAGTAAGGGATTGTTCCCAAGAAGATCCTCTAACTCTCACCAGATGCCCAACTGCTGTGGGATGATGCTATCCAGATAGCAGCTGCACAACGGAATCGGGCGGCAAGAGAAGCGTTGGACCCTGTCGTGTGCCAAATCGAGGACCAGGAACCCTATGTAAGGGTAGGGAAACTGTAGGTCCCAGACCAGGTGGAGGTACTACTACGGGAACTAGCTCTAGGGGTCGATTGGTAGGAGTAGACGGAGGCTCACTAGATGGGGCAGTCGATGAGGGACCAGCTGCGAATGAGGGGAGCTGAGGTGGAGTGGCAGCTGGTGGGGAAGGAATGATGGTGCTCGGAGGCTCGGTGAGAAATGGTGGAGTTGTGGCACTACTATGAGAAACCTCATCTAAGGGAGGGAGGAGTGGAAGGATGAAAAATAGAGGGAACTGATAGACAGGAGAGTCTGGATCTGGCAGAGTCGCAGGCTAGAGTTGAATCCAATGATAAATGGACCGCTAGCCCTTAGTGGTGGTGGTAGGCCAATTCCCATGGGAAGGATCACTGGTTTCCATACCTTTAAAGAGAATAGAAAAACCAAACAAAATAAAAAGAAAAGAAAAATTAAAAGAAGAAAATGTGAGAAAAATAGAAAAATAACAAGTACACGACATGTAATAAATGCGAGTTATCATCCCATGTTCTCTGGATAGACACACTGAGTGAGAAAGGAATAAACCAAGGAAGGACACATGACGTGTTCCGAACATACACATCATGTACATGTAAAGTGGTCCTGGTCATGTATTAGAATGGACACGACCACCAGTTAAGTAGTTTTAAGAATACAGGACACACCGTGTACAAGTCCAACACGACGTGTGCAAGAGCAGAAGTAACATGTCCATATGGAGAGTTAGAAACAGGTTGACAAAAAAAGGTATACATGGTGTGAACTGAACATACACAACATTTATGTGAATATGGTGTTTGAGGCCGTGTGAAAAAGATACTTGGGAACGATGGGGAATGGTACACAGTATTTACCGAACATACACACTGTGTATTTTCAAATAGTGATGCATTTGGTGTGTTTCTATGTAAAAATGCATGTGGTGTGTGTCCTTCAATGTGTGCCCGAGTACCACGGAATCCAAATGGTCAGCCAATCTGAAAACCACCCTAAATGCTTGTAATAACTTGAAATAGAGGGTGTAGAAGGGCGTTCCTGGACCAAGGATCACAATGTAGTAGAAATAAGATGAAAAATATGACCTAAATTAGTGGATTCAGGAGTGAGGAGGTCGGGTTTCGTATAGGGGAAGAAACAGGGAGAGAGAGGGGGTCGAGCGACATGGCCTGAAGCTGGGTGGTCCGCAACTTTTATAGTTGTGGTACACGATGTGTACAATAGACTACACATCGTGAATGTCATTGTTTTAAATTATAAATATATATTTAGATATAAAATTATTACAGTAAACTATATAATAATTAATATTAATAATTAAAATAGTATATATATATATATATATGTATATACATAATTAAAAATTAAAAATATAAAGATAATGTATCTGGATATATAAGTCGCGTGTTTTTAAATTGGAGAATGATAAGTATAACCATTGGTCTGGTGCTAGGGGTGAGGTTCGAACCGGTGATCGGCCATTTCGAATGGAAGCCATCAACCACTAGAGCAATGGTTGTACTACTGATCTTATTTATTATTTATATATATATATATAATATATGGCCTATACTAAATGGGAAGAATGAAATGCATTTAATGTGGTTTTAAATTGTACTAAAAGGGAAGATGCAGGGAGATTAGCCGAGTTTGAACCCGAGTCTTTTGGATCCAGGGTCGAGACTCTGCCAATCTACTAACTTCACCCACCTGAATTACCTTATGAATTTTTTTAGTTTTAAAAGGAAAACATAGATCACACAATGTATATCAAAAGACATTCCTTGTGTTTTTATTAAAAGGATAAATGATGGAAATGGGGTGGTTGTCAGGATTCAAACCCAGGTCTTTTGGAGTCGGGTTACAATCTTGGCCAACCGATCTATCCACACCTTGGGTTTTCATGTAATATATACATATATATATATATATATATATTAAAAATACTACACACTCTGTGTAAGAAAATAAGAAGTGAAAAAAGAAGAACCGAGTTCCGAATGTAGGTCGGGAGGATTCGAACCGGTGATGGCTCAGATAAACTCCAGTGACCTTACCATTAGCACTAACATCATCCCTATTTATTTCATAGTTAAAATATATATTTATAATGGTATGAAAATAAATCAAAATGAAAACTACACGTCGTGTATATCGGTGGTACATAGTATGTATCCGTTGGGTTGCCTCCAAGCAAGCGCCTTTGTTTTAGGTCATTGGCTTGACATACTTACATCATTTTACCTGAACCGTATGGTGGAAAAAATTACCACTGTGTTTTCAATGTGACGGTAAGCCTTCAACCGCTGTCCGTTCACCTTGAATGGTTGACCATCCTCTCCAGAAATTTTCACCACTCCAGGATGAAATATGTGTATAACTTGGAATGGTTCCAACCATTATGACTTTAACATCCCAAGGAATAATGGAAGATGAGACTTAAAGAGAAGTACCAGATCACCGGGTTGGAATGATTTTCGTGAAATCATCCAGTCATTAATTGTTCTCGTCCTCCCCTTATACATCTTGGAAATCTCATATGCCTCTAATCTAATTTCATAATGTTCTGATATTTGAATCCTTAACTTCTCTTCAGATGCCTTTAGATCAAAATTCAGGGCCTTGACGGCCCAGTAGGCTTTGTGTTCTATATATACTTGCAGATGGAAAGGATTTCCATAAATGAGGAGAAATGAGGACATTCCCAGTGGTGTTTTGAAAGCAGTCTCATATGACCACAAAGAATCACCTAACTTCTTGGACTAGTATTTCCTAGAAGTGTTCACCATTTTCTGTAGGATCTGCTTGAGCTCACAGTTGTAGAGGACTAGTTTTCCATTGGACTGGGGATGATATGGTGTCCACATCTGATGCTTTACTCCATTCTTCGACAGTAGTCATCTAATTAGTGTGTTGTTGAACTGTGTCCCTCTAGCACTAATCAGTACTTAGGGAACGCCGGACCTGCTAAAAATATGTTTCTTTAAAAAGATGATGACTTACTTGGCCATGTCGTTTTTTGTAGTAGTGGCTTCCACCCACATAGAGACATAGTCAACACAGACTAGGATGTATCTATTTTCGACAGATGGAAGAAAAGGACCCACAAAATATATACCTCTAACATTGAAGGTATAAAAATCTAGGACGAGGTGTTGGGGCATCATAGCTCTACGCCCCATGTTACCATTCCTCTGGCATCGATCACAACATGAAAAAAATGGCATGTGCATCTTTATGTAGGGTGGACCAGAAAAACCAATATTGTAGGATCTTTGCTATCATACGGTCAGAGCCATGATTTCCCCCAAACAGTGAGGTGTGACATAACTCTAGGACTCCATGAACATCATTCTTCAGGATGCAATGGCATATTACCCCATCACTACAAGATCAGAATAGCAGAGGATCTTTCTATAAGTACCTCTTCACATAATAGAAAAATCTCTTCCTTTGCTCAAAGGGGAGGTCGGGGTGAACGACACCTATAACTAGAAAATTATAAATATATGCATACCATGGTCTAGGTGTTTTGTTGATCGAAAAAATGTTCTCATAAGGGAAATCATTCCTGATATCTAGATCTCCCCCCTTCTCTAAATGAGGAATCTCTAGGAAGGAGAGATGGTCAGCAACAACATTCTCACTCCCTATGTTATCTCTAATCTAGAGATCAAATTGTTATAAGAGGAGTACCTAATGGATCAATAGGCACTTCACATATTTCTTTTTTAGTTGGTACCTTAGTGCTGCATGGTCAGTAAAAAAATAACATTAGACCACACTATGTAAGAACAAAACCAATCAAACATGAAAACCACTGCAAGCATGACATTATCTGTGGTGGTGTAGTTGATCTATGCCTTGTTTAATGTACTTCTGGCATAATATATAGCTCGGAAAATCTGGTCAAGATGTTGGCCCAAGACTGCTCCCATTGTGTAGTCATTGGCATCACAAATCTCCTCAAATGTTTCCTCCCAGTTGGGAGAAATCACCCTGGGAGCTTCCCCCAGGCACTGCTTCAGGTGTTCAAAAGCTATGGCCCATGTCTCATCAAACTCAAATATGGCATCCTTAGTTAGAGGATTGGTTAGGGGCTGGGATACTTTTGAGAAGTCATGGAAATACCGCCTATAGAAACTGGAATGGCCCAAGAAACTATGGATGGATCAGAAAAATATTCGAATAGGTAGTTGTGAAATGACTTCTATCTTCCCCGGATCCATCTCTATCCCCATTTCTAAGATTCTATGGCCAATGATGATTCCACTTTGCACCATGAAATGACACTTTTCCCAGTTCAAAACAATGTTAGTGTTCTCACATCTTTCCAGAACTAGATCGAGGTGCAGCAAACAATTGGTGAATTATTTTCCATAAATGAAAATATCATCCACGAATACCTCTTGGATCTGTTCTTCCATGTCATGGAAGATAGACAACATACAGTGCTGGAAGGTGGTGAGGGAATTTCACATGCCAAAAGACATCCTTCGGTAAGAAAACGTACCATAGGGGAAATTTAATGTGCTTTTATCTTGATCCTATGGAGAAATGGAAATATGGTTATAGCCAGAATAGCCGTCAAGGAAGCAATAAAAGTTTTTCCCTGCTAGTCTATCTATCATTTTATACATGAATGGAAGGGGGAAATGATCCTTCCTCATGGCATCATTCAGATTCCTGTAGTCGACACAGACTTGCCAGCGCATGACAATGTGAGTGGGGATAAGCTCGTCTCTATCATTTGATACCACCATGATACCCCCCCTTTTGGGTAATACATGTAAGGGACTGACCCACAGACTATATGAGATGGGATTGACGATGCCAGCATCCAACAATTTGATCACCTTTTTATTTACAGTGTCCTTCATGGGGGGATTCAGGTGTCGTTGTGGTTGCTGAGATTTCATGGAACCTTCTTCAAGTAGCACTTTGGGGGTGAAAATTGTAGGACTGATTCCCTTCAAATCAGATTTTGTCCACCCAATAGCGTGTTTTCACTATTTCAAAACATGGAGAAGTGCATCTTCCTGCTCCAATGACATTTCTACATTAAGCAGGATAAGCAATGTTTGATTGTCTACCAAATACCCGTACTTTAGAGAAGATGGAAGAGGCTTTAGTTCTAGTTCAGGCACCTCTAAAATCGAAGGCACAAGTGGATTCACCTTGTCCCATTTTAGACAATAAAGAAAAACTACATGTTTCCAGTAGTGTCCACCTTGGTCTTCTAGGAATTTCAGGTCTTCTAGATCTTCTTCAAATGGAATGTCTAGAATGATAAAGTTATCTGATGTAAAAGAACATACTAGATCATCCCATACTTGGCTTAATCGATCATCCATGGTGGCTACTGCATAACATTCCCCATGATCATACAATGATTCATGCTTGACGGCCTTGAGAACAATGTAGGAGACTCTCTTGTCCCCTACCCTAAAAATTAGCTCCCATTAGTGCACGTTGATCAGTACCTTCCCAGTTTCCAAGACGCGCCTTCTCAAGATGAAGGGTGCGTCATGGTCATCATCCTTATCAAGGACGATAAAATCTATGGGGAGGATCAGCCTACCCACCTTGACCAAAACATCCTCCAATATCCCCTTTGGATATTTTATGGATCGATCAACAAGTTAAAGTGCTACTAAGGTTGGTTTCAATCGTTGAGCCCTAGATTTTTGAAAACTCTGAGGGGAATGAGGTTCACACTGGCCGCTAAGTCATAGAGGGCCTTCCCAAACTCACATGGTCCAATAGTACATGTTATAGTGATGCTACCTGGATCTTGGATTTTGGGAGGAATCAAATGCTGGACGAATGCAGAATACTCCTTGGTTAGGGAAATGATGCCCAAATCCTCCATCTTTCTTCAGTTGGAGAGTATTTCTTTCATGAATTGGGAATATGTGGACATATGTGTAAATGCCTATACAAATGGTATATTTATGTGTAGCTTCTTAAAGATGTCCATGAATTTGTTGAACTAGTGGTCCATATTTCTCTGCTTCAATCTCTATGGGAAGGGTAAGGCATGCTCAAAGGGGTTGACAACATATTTTTTATTATACAAAGCCTCCTTCGGTGGGATTTTGGATGATGAGGGTTCTGTATCTATACTTTATTTATCAACAAGGGGTGTTGATGCACCTGGTTGTTCTGGTTGGGGCTGTTGGAGCACCTTTCCACTCCATAGAGTAACTGGATGAGCCTCCTCACTTGGGTTCTTCTCAGTGTTACCCGGTAGTTTATCGGGTTGCCTTCCCGAGAGCTGGTTTTCCAACTGGACAATTTGGTTTTCCAGGCCTCGAATTAAAGCCTCCTGATTTTGGAACCTAGTATCAGTAGTGGATATAAAATTGGTTATGAGATCCTCTAACCTTGAGGTGTTCTCTTGCAGATATGGTTGTTGTGTTGGTGGAGGTTGTGGCTACCGCAGCTAATGTGAGCGAGCGTCCTGATACCATTGTTGTTGATAAGAGCCATGTTGGGGCTGTTTCTGCCTCTAGTACTGGTCCTGATATAGAGGCTAGTTGTAGCCGGGTGGTCGTTGGGGCATAAGATTCTACTATTGTTGGCCCCAACCTGTTTGCTATTTATCACACCATGCCGAGTTCTGGTACATCATGTATTAGTTTGGTCCTCGGTTTTGGGAAACAAAACTTACCTCGCTTGTTAAAGGGCCTCTATCAGTACTCTGGAATTCTCCCAGGATGTGGTTATCACCACATTAGCTACACGACAGATGGTTTTTTGCATATATTTGAGACATACCCTTCAGATTGAGCACATTGAAATTTTTGGACACAACGTCCATCTGGGTAGCAAGAATAATAGTTGCATCCATGTTATTCATACCTTGTTTCTGGGTGCCCCACTCTGAATGGTACTGAAAGATGTTGCCATACATGTATTCCAATAGTTCGAAAAGTACTTCGGAGGATTTACTAATTACCATACCTCTGGAATCTGCATCCAGAACAAACTTTGTATTCATTGTCAACCTTCCATATATGGTTTTTACCTTCATCCCAAGTGGGAATCCATGGTGTGGGAATTTACACAACATCTCCTTGAAGTGCTCCCATGATTCATACAATGAATCAGTGACATGCCGCTGGATATTGTGGATTTAATTACGTAGAGTCACTGTCTTCGATGGTGGGATGTATTTAGAGTAGAACACCTGGGCTAGCTCCTCCCAGGTGAAGATAAAATGTTGTTGAAAACCTTCAATCCAGTGTTCAGCCTTTTCCCTTATTTAGATGGGGAAGAGGTGAAGACAAACAGTGTCTATGGACACTTCGTGGTAGCGGAATGTGTCGCAGACTTCCAAAAAATTGGAGGGATGGGCATTGGGATCCATGTTGGGCATACCGCCAAATTGAACGGTGTTCTGGATCAACTGAATGATAGCAGGATTGATCTCGAAGTGTTGGGCTTGCACTGGATGATGGAAAATTCCCGTGTCAGCTCCGTGGATAGAAGGTAGGCCATACGCCCCGAGAGTTCTACTTAAAGGAGATTACTGAGGGAGTGGAGTTGGCATGTATTGTTGTTCTTGAGGGGCGTAGTACGACTGTAACACCCCAACCCCAGTTACCCAGAGTCGGTGTGTTATTGCGTAACATTGGAATGATCGCAAAAGATCATTTCTCGAAAGACCGATTAGTTTAGTAGCCTTGGAAACACTAGATACATTCATAAGTCTTACATTACATCATAATGTAAAACAAAAATACAACAACATCTTGTCTTCATATCCTCTCATACTATCCCTACAGGTCATTCATAATATACTTCTTTACATCCTATAAAAATTAAAACATTGGAAGGGGTGAGATCAGATTCTTAGTAAGGATAACAATATAGCGGAAGCTTTCATAAATTAACATAAACAATTAAGGCATTTTATAACTAAAAAAGGCTTTTAATCTTGAAATTCAGAATAATATGGCAAAATAAAATGAAATAATTCCACTTACTTATTCGTAGGGATATTCTACTTGTCTAATAATCACATTAAATATCAATAACCACTTTCATAATGATGGAATGCATAATGCCAGACTATCATAACCACGTAGACAAGGCCTCGTGCCAAGACTACAAAAAAGATTTTGTCAAGGCCTCGTTACAAGACACTAGTTTGTCTCATGAGACCAACCGATGCATCTAAGAGCTATAGAGGGCTCCACTCGTCACTTATTAATTCCAATGCATTCCTCATATGAACAGGTTTAAACATATCATAAACCATAACATAATCATATCACATAAAACATGCATAAAAGAAACATAACATTTTCCACATTTCAATCACAAGATATCAAAACAACAGATTGATATAATAAAAACATTATCAAAACCATTTTCAATACCAAAATAAATGAAAATTAAAACTTGGTATTTATTTTTCATTTAAAAAATGCTATGGCTTGTAGAGGAAGACGAAACTCAAATAATGGTCATGGCGGTAGAGAAGTCATTGTCGCCGCATATGTATGACAAGAAAAACATTCCTTTTTTATGTTTAGTAAAATGAATCATATAAAAAGATTCCTTTTGAATAAACGTAAAAGTCAAAGGGGTTTATACACCGTATATAAGAAATTTGTGTATAAAACAAAATATGCATCAATGAATGGAGATTGAGACGAAGTCCCTTACAATGATCATTTTTAAATAAAATAGATCTATTTTTTGTATTCACTATAATAACACATAAATAAATTACAAATACAAGATAAGACATAATAATATCATGACATAATTTGAAAGTAGTAGATTAACCCAAAGAACAGAAATTGGGTTAAGAAGTTCCCTTACCTCGTGTCCGACTTCACTAGACCATTCTTTAATCTCCTGAATAATAAACTAGAGTTAATATCTACTTTCTTAAGAAAATTTTTCAAGTTCATTATCCCTTTTATATCACTTATAACAATGTTACGAAAATTATGTAGTCATTTATGTTAATAACGGTCATTTTGTCGATCTTTGGTACTTGAGTCAACAATAAACTTCTTATAATTACAAGTTGTTTATCTGGTAGAATATACATTAAATCCAGAATTATATTCATGATGTAGATATCATATATATCATATATATCCAGTATATACATTCATTCATAATATTACGTAACATTTAGAGGTATGAAATAAAATGCACCGTTCATAGAGACGGTAAGCCGTACTTACGCATGAACGCTACTTTCATTTCTATTTCATATTTAATGGAATGAAATCATAATGATATAAAGTTATATTATAATTCCAGTATAATATCATATATAATATCATTTAATCCATCCTTTATACATCCCGCATATGGCATTAACGATTCAAATCACTTTGAGAGGGCGGTGGTCCGCACATCCTAAAATGAAATTATCGCGTTTACCCATAATGGAAATCATAAAGGTATGCCATAAATGAGAAATATAGAAGAAAAAGAAAAATATAAACATAATATATATCATATATAAATATAGAGAAATCTTAATGGCGACCATGGGATGTGTTAAAAGAAGATTGAACAATCATAGTTTTGTGAGGCAGAAATTCGCCAACCATAGAAACAGAAAGTTCTTTAACCATTAGACGAAGGTGTGTGTAAGTGTAAATCAAATCCTTCTCATAAAAAAATTATATTATATTGAATATACTGTTGTTTTTACAAATTAATGTAATAAAAATAGTTTATGTGGTTGGATAATAAAAATAAAACAAAATAATATAACAGAAGACATTACCATAAAATCGGGTAACTTTTTTTGATTTGAGCCAAAGGCTTCCTTGGGAAGAATTCTGCCAAAAGTGAGGCTTCTATGAGTAAGAGAAGGAATTTGAGAGAGTATTTGGGAAGAGTTTGGCCAAGCCAAATGGCTTGATGGTGTGATTAAGGTGGTAGTGGTGGGGGCCTTTTATAAGAGGAGAAGAGGGGCACTCTTGGAAAGTAATGAACTGTTATATTATTATGAAGTACTTTTCGGATTTCAAAGGTCCCAAAATTATATATTTCGAGGATAAGGTGATAAGGTATCGAACTATACTCATCAAATAGGTTTTTGACAAGTGTAATTCTTAGATTTTACATTATCTTTTCATTTTATTTAAATCGTTAATTAATGAGGTAATCGCTGAATCATCATGGTGTCATAAAAAATTTAATTTATTTAATGTCTAAATATTATAAATAAAATATAATGATGTATTAAATCTTTTTATATTTCCAATGAATATTTATAGTAGAAAATTTAACTTATATAACCCCATGTAATAATTGTTTTAGTAAAACAATACATGTTTGTGACAATTTTATTTTTACTTTAAATAAAAAGTTATTATTGTCATTTTCTTACCCAAGTGGCTCCATGGGGTCCCCAAGTTGACCCATGGATTGTCTTGGTCGGCCATAAATCATCCAATAAGTGTAGGACAAGTGTCAAGATATTTTCATATTTTTATAATATAATTTTTACCTTAAATTTCACTAATTACTTTTAATCACGATTAATAGAACATAAAAGTTACTATTCACCAAAAATTATTTTAATCCCATTGAACAACATTTTACTTCCTAATAATAATGATGTATGTAAGATTTTAGAAATTCAAATCACAGAGGTGGTAAAATTTCATTTAAACGAAAAATCAGTTTTTTAACTACCACTTAGTGGTTTCACTATTCATCAAAAATTGAAGTTTTTCAAAACAACACCAAAAATTAACCCTAAGATATATTTGATATTACTAATTCAAAAATGATGTATATTTTAAAAAATTAAAATCATATAAGTTAAATTAATTAATTTAATAATTAATTCCCGCTGTCAAAACCAATGGCATGTTTTTAAGAAATAATATCAATCAAAAGATTGACAATTGTTTATGTCAAATTTCAAAGTAAAATTAATCCTAATGACCACCATTGGATAAAATGGTAAAAATATACTATAATTACACTTTATAACCACTCAATTATATAATTTATCAATATAAATTATTTTTATTAAAAAAGTTGTTTTTAAGTATTTTTCACTATTCATCAAAAATTGGAAGTTCTCAGAAAAATACCAAAAATTCAACATAGGATAATTTTGATATTATGAATCCAAAAATGAAGCCCATTTTGAATTATAAAATTTATATATTTTCAAAAAGTGGGTATTAATATTCATAACTGCTAATTTTATTTGTCGCAGTGTGTTAGAACTCGAGGTTGCGTACAACACACGCTGCTCTATTATTCAAAGAGGAGCGTACCATGGAAGATTGGGGTGTTACATTCTCCCCTCCTTAAATAAATTATGTCCTCGCAATTTAAAATTTTTCTTTGAAAATAAAAGGTTGAAAATATACAATACCTTTGTGGAAAACCCACATTGGAAATAAGTTTAAAGAAAATATAACTTTAAAAGAAATAAAGAGAAGTATAAAGGTCACCCGAGATAGCCCATACTAGGATTCTATGAAAATATGGATATGGAGGAAAAATAAACCATCAAATTCTAATGGAGAGTTTTATAAAATAGGATTAGAAGGAAGTCAACTACCAGAAAATCACAAACTTGTGATTGGTTAAACGGTCATTGATTCTCCAATTGGAAAAGTTAAAAAACAACAATTATTTTTCTAAGTTACCTTTCATAAAGTTGTGGAATTTATTTAGGAGGTTTACTATGAACATATGGAAATATACTTACTTTTCATGTAGACTTTCACTCTTTAATAAATTTTTACCACAAACCCATCATTCACTCCAAAAGGTAATAGAACTCAAAAAAATATTCTATTTATCATAATTTTATAAGGATTCAAATATTAAAACATACCATTTAGATTATGAAAACTTTTTTTGTAATAACCAGGGACTTCCTGTAGGCTAGTGGTAGGTAATAAAGTCTTTTCACACTATGGTTGTGGGTTCGATTCCTACAGATTTGTCCAACGCGACGGGTTATCCCCCAATCTGCAGGTTGTCCTTTTCCTAAAACTATAGTATTATAATATTCCTAAAATAATATTCATAAATGTTTTAACCTTAAAAAATACTACCCAAATTTCAACTTAATCCATTCCAACCTTTATAGTTATCCAAAATACCTCCGTCCAGACTTTCTCTAAAAGGTATCTAAATTCCAAAATCAATTGTATCATCAGATTCCTAAAACAATGTAAAGTTTCTTATATTATCACATATAAAAATATGATTACCTTCATCATATTAAAACCTTAATGAAAACAAAAAGTACTGTAGTACAATCCTTATATATATCACATTATTATTATAACCAGAATATAATCCTTGAGTCCAAAAGCACCATTACAATAATTATTCAACTTCATCTGTAGTAACATCATAAGCTTGGCCTTGCTCCCTTAGCCTTTTCTGAGGTACGTTTCCTTGGAACTTTGGGAATTCATTTGCATAATGCCCCATTTCTCTATAATTGTAACATTCAACATTGACTGCCTCTTTCTTTCGCTTACAATCACGAGCCTGGTGACCTTTTTCTCCACATTTATAACAAACTCCCATTCCTTTCAGGAAAGTACCAGGGTTATTCTTCCCACAATTATCGCATAATGGAAAATCCTTCTTTCCCTTTTTCCCTTTATCTGTCTCTTGTTCCACCGTTCTCTTCTTCTCTTGCTTTACTTTATTGTAATAAGATTTAGATAACTCCTTTTCTGTCTTGATAGCACATGAGACAATATCTTCGTACATTAAGAATGATTGTGATACTAAAGCTCATCAGAGAAATGATTTTAACCCATCAAAGAAATTATCAATCTTACTTCTTGGGTTACATATATAATCTGAATCATGCCTCGCTAACCTTGTAAAGTTAGCCTCATACTTTGTGATATTCTCATCCTCCTTCTGCCTTAGACTCAGAAATTGCCTTTCCATATCTGCTCGATTGTTATGTGGAAAGTATTTTTTAAGAAAATTTCCTTAAACTCCCTCCATTCTATACTTGATACTTCTTCATCTTCCTTTGTGTTTTGAATCAGCGACCACCATTGATCGAAATCTCTAGTGAGGCGGTAAACTGCCAGGACAACCTTCTACCTTTCGCTACTCCCCAAGGCATTGAATATTTTATGTAAGGAGTTTATCCATTTCTCAGATACTAATGGATTTGTACCCCCATTAAATTTTGTCAATTTGTTCCTCATGAAGCGGTCTAACATTGATCCTCTACGTTTCGGATCAGGGTGCTCCATACGAGTAAGGGTATTATTCATAACCTGAGTGAGTTTACCCAGTATGGTGATAAGACAATCAGCACCAATTTTATCACCAACTCCATTATAATTATCTTGAGGAATAGGGAAATCCCTACATGGAGTGCATGCATTGATACAGTTTCCATTCCTTCCACTAGGTTCCATTTCTAAACAATGTCATAAACAAGATTAGTTTATTAATCAGAATACATAATAACAAACATGAAAAACACTTAACATAAATTGAACTATTTATGGATATAATCCATAATAAAAAAAAGGTTTTCTTTGAGGAAGTATTTATTCATAAACCCTTCATAATGGTTTGTGAAGAAAATGAGAATTATCCTAAGCATATCCCCCAGGAGTTTTGTTACCAAGAGTGCAGTAAGTACTGTTGTCGTGCACCAGTTGCTGTTCGAGTCTAGATCAAAGCGGTGTTTTTGGGTTATACCCCTAGGTACATCTATGCCAGAGCCTCCTCTACCTACTCATATCCAGATAGGGATGTATTGCTAGAAAAACCCAAATAATCACTATAATATCGAAATTTTTGGAAGTTCTTCTAAACTAATCTTCAAAGTCTATCTTAGGGCTATGTGCTCTAATAAGAGTTTATCTAAATCTAGCATCGAAGGTTAGTACTAAACTTCCTTTGATACCAACTGTAACGTCCCGACCCCAGTTACCCAAGGTCGGTGTGTTATTGCATAACATTTTCATGATCACAAAAGATAAAGTCTCGAAAGACGGATTAGTTTAGCAGCCTTGGAAACACTAGATACATTCATAAGTTTTCAATTACATCAAAAAGTAAAACAGAACTACAAAAATCTCTTGTCTTAATATCCCCTCATACTGTCTCTACAGGTCATTCATAATATACTTCTTCACATCATGGAAAAATTAAACATTGGTAGGGGTGAGCTCAGATGCTCAGTAAGGATAACAATATAGCAGAAGTTTTCATAAATAAACATAAACATTTAAGGCATTGTATAACTAAAACAAAAGACTTTTAATCTTTAAATTCATCATAATATGGTAAAATAAAATGAAATAATTCTATTTACTTATTCACATGGATATTCTACTAGTCGAATAATCACATGAAATATCAATAACCACTTTTATAATGATGGAATGCATAATGCCAGACTATCATAACCACGTAGACAAGGCCTCGTGCCAAGACTACAAATAAGATTTTGTCAAGGCCTCGTGCCAAGACACTAGTTTGTCTCATGAGACCTACCGATTCATCGAGGAGCTATTGTGGGCTCCACCTGTCACTTATTAGGTCCAATGCATTCCTCATATGAACAGGTTTAAACATATCATAAACCATAACATAATGGTATCACATAAAATATTCATAAAGGAAACATAACATTTCCACACTTCAATCACAAGATATCAATACAACACATTGATATAATAAAAACATTATCAAAACCATTTTCAATACCAAAATAAAAGAAAATTAAAACATGGTATTTATTTTTCATTTAAAAATAGGTATGACTTGTAGAGGAAGCCGAAACACAAATAATGGCCACAGTGGCATAGAAGTCATTGTCACCGCATACGTATGACAACAAAAACATTCCTTTTTGTCGTTTAGTAAAACACATCATATAAAAATATTCCTTTTGAATAAACGTAAAAGTCAAAGGGGTTTATACACCGTATAGAAGAACTTTGTGTATAAAAAAAATATGCCTCAATGAATGGAGATTGAGACGAAGTCCCTTAAAAAAATAATTTATTAAATAAAATAGATCTATTATGTGTATTCACTATAATTAAACATAAAGAAAGTAAAAAATACAATATAGGGCATAATATTATCATGACATAATTTGAAAGTAAGAGATAAACCCAAAGAACAGAAATTGGGTTAAGAAGATCCCTTACCACATGTCTGACTGCACTTGACCATTCTTTAATATCCGGAATAATAAACTAGAGTTAATCTCTACTTTCTTAAGAACCTTTTTCAAGTTCCTTACCCATTTATATCACTTATTACAATGTTACAAAAATTATGTATTCATTTAAGTTAATAACGGTCGTTTTATCGATATTTGGTACTTGAGTCAACAATAAACTTCTTATAATTACAAGTTGTTTTTGTGGTAGAATATCCATTATTTCCAGAATTACATTCATGATTTAGATATCATATATATCATATATATCCATTATATATGTTCATTCATAATATTACGTAACATTTAGAGGTAAGAAATGAAATGCACCGTTCATGGAGACGGTAATCCGTACGTACGCATTAACGCTACATTCAGTTCTATTTCGCATTTAATGGAATGAAATCATAATGATATAAAGTTATATTATAATTAAAGTATAATATCATATATAATAACATTTTATCCATCCTTTATAGATCCCACATATGGCATTAACGATTCAAATCACTTTGAGGGGGCGGTAGTCTGCACTTCCTAAAATGAAATTATCGCGTTTACCCATAATGGAAATCATAAAGGTATTCCATAAATGAGAAATAAAGAAGAATAAGGAATACATAAACATAATATATATCATATATAAATATAGTTACATCTTAATGGCCACCATGAGAGGTGATTAAAGAAGATTGAACAATCATCATTTCGTGAGGCAGAAATTCATCAACCACAGAAACAGTATGTTCTTCAACCATTAGACGAAGGTGTGTGTAAGTGTAAATCAAATAATTCTCATAAAAAATCCTAGTATATTTATTATACTGGTGTTTTTACAAAAGAAAGGAATAAAAAGAGGTTAAGGGGTTGGGGAAGAAAAATAAAAAAAATAACATAAGAGAAGACATTACGTTAAAATCGGGTAACTCTTTTTGATTTAAGACAAAGGCTTCCTTGGGAAGAATTATTCCCAAAGTGAGTATTATAGGAGTAATATATTGAAGTTGAGAGAGTATTAGGGCAGAGGTTGGCTGAGCCAAATGGCTTGAAGGTGTGAATAAGGTGGTAGTGGTGGGGTCTTTTGTAAGAGGAGAAGAGGGGCACTCTTGGAAAGTAATGAAATGTTATATTATTATGAAGTACTTTTATGATTTCAAAGGTCCCAAAATTATATATTTAGAGGATAAGGTGATAAGGGATATAAATCTACTCATCCAATAGGTTTTTTACAAGTGTAAGTCTTACATTTTACATTATCTTTTCATTTTATTTAATTCGTTAATTAATGAGGTAATCGCTGCATCATGATGGTGTAATAAAAAATTTAATTTATTTAATGTCTAAAAATTATAAAAAAATATAATTATGTAGGAAATCATTTTATATTTCCAATGAATATTTATAGTCGTAATGTTAACTTACATAACCCCATGTAATAATTGTTTTAGTAAAACAACACATGTTTGTGACAATTTTATTTTTACTTTAAATAAAAAGTTATTAATGTCATTTTCTTACCCAAGTGGCTCCATGGGGTCCCCAAGTTGACCCATGGATTGTCTTGGTCGGCCATGACTCATCCAATAAGTTTAGGACAAGTGTCAAGATATTTTCATATTTTTATAATATCATTTTTACATTAAATTTCACTAATTACCTTTAATCACGATTAATAGAACTTAAAAGTTACTATTGACCAAAAATTATTTTCATCCCATTGAACCAAATTTTACTTACTAATGAAAATGATATATGTAAGATTTTATAAATTAAAACCACAGAGGTGGAAAAATTTCATTTAAACGAAAAATCAGTTTTTTAACTACCACTTAGTGGTTTCACTATTCATCAAAAATCGAAGTTTTTCAGGACAACACCAAAAATTAACCCTAATATATATTTGATATTCTTAATTCAAAAATGATGTCTATTTTAAAAAATTCAAAATATATAAGTTGAATTAATTAATTTAATAATTAATTCCTGATGTCACAACAAATAGCGTGTTTTTAAGAAAGAATACCAATCAAAAGGTTGACAATTGTCTTTGCCAAATTTAATAGTGAAATTAATTCTAATGACCACCATTGGATGAAATCGTAAAAATATATTCTAATTAAACTTTAGAACCACTCAATTGTAAAATTTATCAATATAAATTATTTTGTATAAAAAAGTGGTTTTTACATATTTTTCACTAATCATAAAAAATTGGATGTTCTCAGAAAAATACCAAAAAATCAACATAAATGAAATCCATTTTGAAATATAAAATTTATATAATTTCAAAAAGTTGGTATTACTATTAATAACTACTACTTTTATTGGTCGCGGTGTGTTAGAACTCGAGGTTGCGTACAACACACGATGCTCTATTATTCATAGAGGAGTGTACCATGGAAGATTGGGGTGTTACAACGACCCCATACCTTGGATGGAAAATGGGATCCACTCCTATTGGAATTGTTGGAGTTGTATTGGGCCATACCCTGAAGCATGTGGAGCTTGCTTGTTCCGGCTGTCATCTAGACCTTACTGCTGTCCAACTCCTTGGACAATAGTTAGATGTCATTCCTCATTCGGTTCTAGTGGAGTGTATTAGTTATGCTCGGCCATAAGTGCTCGTTGGCCCCTGAAGAGTGTTCGTTCAATCTCTAGGTCAATCTGAAAAAACCCAGATGACTCAACAATCTAGGAACATGTGAGGTAGCCACTCATACACCAAAAGACCTATACGATATGAAACACACCAAATGTAAATAGGGAATATGAATGATAAAAAGAAATGATATAAGAAATGAGATTTCTGGGTATTTATAATTTTTCTTGTCACTAAATTTTGATACAACCTAATTGGAAACATGAACAAAAATAACTTTTCGTTTCTCCATGGTAACGACGCCAAAATTTGGCAAGTCGTTTCATCGAAGGTATATTATCGGTGTCCGAAATTATTTTTACACTAATAAATATAGCACCTGTATGGGTCAATCCACATTGAAATAAGAAGTTATTTTTTTCTTGTATAACTTAGTTTGTGTTTTTAATGTTTTTTTCTGAATTTAATGTCTATTTTTGTTGTTTGGACAAAAAGAATGATTGTTTTTATGTTTCTTTTAACATATTACTTAATAGAATACAAGTAAACACGGGAAAATTGATTTTGATATAGATAAAGAGAGACGTGCGTTGGGGTTATGGATTAATGAGAAGTTGTTTAGTAAATAATATTACTTATGAGGTTGTGTTGTTCAAAATAACCTAATACCATGGGATTCAATTTGTAATAATGTTTTCTTGGTCTAGTAAACTTATATTTAGAGATGAAAAAATTAACTCATTGATTTGGTAGTCAGTGTTTCACAATTAATTATTTGGATTTGTCCATTTTGAGTTGACAAATACATCCATTGGTCATGAAATTGTTCATTGTTATTCATCTTTTCAATCCTAGAAAAATTCTACCCTTTGTCTTGTACAAAATTGTTACTGATAAAATGAAGTTATTTAAGAACTACAAGAAGAAGTTAAAATGAATGAACACATTCAAGTCAACTAATTTAAATTACAACTCCTCATCTTCCACAACCCCAACACACTGGGTATTTAGTTACATATATAGAAAATGATAAACACAAATCTTTTGATACATGATGTGATCATGGTTGGAACATCGAGGAGGGAATATTCTCAGGTAGATGGTAGAATGGCTATAATACAATAGTAGAACTTCTCTCCTTTGGACCTTCAACCTTTTCTCCAAACATTCTCTCCTCACTCCACCCTCTTAAGCTAGAGTCCAACGCCTCCTTTTATAGAAAAAATAACTACACAGTGTTTGGCAAATGTACACAGCATGCACTTTTTACAATGTTCTTTTTCATTTGATTTCTCTATCGGAAGGCAGCCTAACACACTGTCTTTGACATGGAACATGGCACCGCTGGGTAGGTAGCTATACACTGTGTGTAGCACCGCTATACATGGCGTGTAGTCACATTTTTTGTCCACCAATCACTTCTAGAAAGGCCTACACAGAGTGTATACATTAAAATCGATGTGTTCCCTTGAGCGGAACTCATGGGCGTGTAGACTTATTCTCATCCATCAACTACTTCTAGAAGGGTGTACACGGTGTGTAAAGTGTGCACACTGTGTATACCAGATTCTGATTTCATGGGTATGTACTTGTCCTGGTCAATCATTGTCTGAGTTTGGATGTACATGGTGTGTATATGGGTACATGCTGTTTAGTTTGAAAATTTTGCTCAGTCTCACACGTTTTGTGTATTTGGCCATAAAACTTATGAAAATGAACCAGATCACCAAAATCAAGTTATTTTTTCCTTAAGAAGTAGGTAATTTATGATAACTTGTCCTAATTTTCAATAAAGTATGTGAAAATGTATACAAAAATCAAGTGCATCATGTGCTCATCGAAAAAACATTGACACAAGCACTTTATGAAGCCAGTGATAAATGGATATTGATGGGCCTATTTTTTAATATGAATCTTGTGTTTTAAGAGTTTCATGAGTAGTCTTTTCTTATAGACTTAGTTGTTACCTATTAACTCCTAGATAGGGTGTAGAAAGAGAATTTTACAGATTCTAAAGGTTTAATCCTATGGAATAATATTTTAGTGGAGGACTCACCTCTATATTGGTCAGTTTTTAGAGATGAAATCTTTTATGCACATCGATGTATCTTGGTTTCTAGGAATAAGAAATATGACACAATGCATGAATACCAAACTTTTGAATCCATATTTCAACCAATTATCTCCTTGATATATCTTTATATGTTCCGCACTTATTGATGGATTGGGATAAAACCTCAAATCAATGGTTTCATCACTAGGTATTCCTCCTGTCAGTAGGAAAAGGTGGCACACCAGTAACTGCCTAGCTTGTTGTAACCCTTACCAGTCCCAAAGTGGAAATGGGACTACATCATGATGGATTTTATGACTGGATTTATAAGGTCAACTTATTCTTTTGATGTGGTTTTAGTAAATATTGATCGATTAAAAAAGTTAGAAAAATTTCTTTCTATTAAGGAGTTCCTCTCATTGGGATGACCATGTCTAACTATACATCAGTGGGACAATACAACTACATGGGATCCCTAATAATGTCATTTTAAATAGGGATGCTCACTTCACATCGATTTTCTGAAAATTTTTATAGAATATTAGGGAACACTGGTTCTTTTAAACATATATTTTTAACTGTAGACCGATGGCTAGTCATAATGGACTATAAAAGTTTTGTGGGACATGCTATGAGCATGCATTCTTGATTTTTTAAATTCTCTTGAGTAAAATATACCCCTCATATAGTTATCATATAATAATTTTCTTTGAACAATTAACATGTCTTTGTATAAGGCCTTATAATGTAGGATTTTTTTCTTCTATATAACAGTTAGAGGTTGGGGAGGCGACAATACTGGGACATTATCTTATTCAAGAGACATTAAAGGA
This sequence comes from Viscum album, assembly GCA_963277665.1. Classification (NCBI taxonomy): domain Eukaryota; kingdom Viridiplantae; phylum Streptophyta; class Magnoliopsida; order Santalales; family Viscaceae; genus Viscum; species Viscum album. The sequence goes on from OY728161.1 coordinate 642,492,898, forward strand.
TGTTAAGATGATAAAAAGTGTATGTATAGTAATCGATCTAGACATAAATCATATGATGATCATCATTAAAAACCTATGTAAATTGATTTCAGGGATATAATTTTCATACATATATCACCAAAGACTGGGCATAGGTAGATACATAGAAAAGGGAATTTTTCACCTTTGTTTTTTTGGCCTTTTGTGATCATTTATAGTCAACCCATTAGCATATAATTTGCTACCACCTCATATGTACCATTCCATGCATGAAATCATCCATGTTTAATAGCTTCACCAAAACTATGATGACCTGCCTCATACTATTTATCCCAACGATATTTAATTGGATGCCGAAGATTTTCTTATATCTATCCAAATCAAATTGTTGATCTGGTCATGAAGGATCTATAAGGAAGTGTTACACATTTAGTATTTGTGATATGGAAGAACAACCACGTATATGATGAGAATTGAGTGTTGGATCTCAAAGTACATGCTTAGTGGCGAGAGTTATTCACCGAAAATATTTTTCCAACTATGGAAGGGAAACATGGGGATGAGTTCTTTTAAGGGCGGGGGGAAGGATATATGAACCCAATTTTTCATCAACTTTTGTAAACTTTTTTATTTCACATTGAGTCCTATGTTTTATCCTTATGACCATTATTAATCACTTAGTGTAGGAATCAAGAGTTTATAGATATTTTTTCAGATCTTTAAGCTTTGAGTTATGGATAAAATATAAGAGGATGACAATTTTTGAGTGGTTACTGCTGACCATTTCCCTCGAACAATAAAACCCTTTAATTTTCCACATAGTTTTTCCAAACTATGAAAGGTGCTCTTAAACCATGTGGGGCTATGAAATAAGGTGTGAAAACCATGCCTGATAATATATCCTCCTCAGATAGTGTGTTGCACACGGTTGGTGTGTTGTTTTTCCAATCGTGCGACCACTTAAAAAGTAATGAAATTACTATTTTATCCAATTCTATATTAAAACAGGACCCCTATTTATTTTATATCCCACACACAACACCTCCTCCTACTCTCATTTGAGTAATCTCCCAACCATATCCCATTTTTTGGAAGATCTTATCTATTCGACCATTGAATCATGATCTGTTAGTCATGTGGAATAGCCACCATATGTTCTATATTCCTTAGGAACATTCTATAATTTATATTCCTATCGAAGATGCTATTTTGGTCTAAGATCACGTGACCCATTTTTAGGAAATTTTTACCTATTTCTATTTTTTGTAATCCAGACCAAGATAAGGGTCGAAAAAGGACGAGGAACCTACTAAATGCATAATGTAGATAGTCCATGTCTTTTCCCTAAATGTATGACCTTTTATAAACTACTTCCATTGCGATCATGCTGATATGACTAATATTTTCTTCTAAAATCCATATTTTGATATTTGAAAATGCTTTACTTATATTCTAAACCCCTAGTAACATCGTTTGATGTTGTTGGAGGTTGATACCACAACACCAAAAATCCACTTATGGTGTGTACCCTTTTATTCCCTTTGACCCTCATTTTGATTATTTATAACCCTATTCGGGTGTGACCAACCGGACCTCTTATAAGGTCTTAGATTTATTTTAATAAATTAACATTTAATGGTTAAATTTCCAGTATATATTTATATAGATTTCAATTGAAACATATCCTTTATAAGTAATTGATAATTGGGTGTATATCATTATTTCACCTTGTAATGTTTGGTGAATGTTAATGTAATGAACCTAATGAAAATGTAATTAGCCTATGCATTACATGGACTATGATGACTTATGGATATAAATAAAGTTAGTAAATAAAGGGTGTTTCATATAGATATTTTTGACTTTATAGGAATTATCATACTTGATCTAGACTTGGATTCATGAGGGAATTTCTTGAGCACTCATAGGAACCATTCCGATTCATTGAGGCAGTTGCAAAGGGAGTTACACACCTTGGAATGTTTTCTTTATCTATTAGTGGATGCAAGAAATGACACCATAGGATCCCACTACTTTACATATATTAATTAGAATAACTTAGATACACACATTGGATTGATCATGACGTCTATAGACATGCGATTCATTGGATCATTCTTATTGGGTCTTTCTACAATTAGCACAAGATTTAAAATGGACCTAATTCATACACCCCATTGGAAACTCTTCCAATGGAAATACTTGTGGATAATCCTTGGATTACACTTATTAATCTATGTTAGGATTTATTGTTTTAAACCATGAAATAAATCAACCTTCATTGGTCAAGGATGTGTTTATTTCACCTTAGATACTCTTTTTTTATTACCATCTTTTAGAGTACTGCTGACACCTTTTAAATGGACTAATGGTATAAAATATGAATCATAATTAACTAATTAAAGAAATAAATGTCTAGAGACATCCAACTAAGGATAAAGAAGTTATGGGTTGTTATAATTACACTAATTTACTTTTGATATACATGCACAATATATAGTTTATATTTACATTATGGATTTGAATAGATGTTGTGGGTGGTGGCATGCTGAGATTTACCTCACACCCAATCTGAGCTAGTTTTGGTACTCAGGAAAATTATATGATTGTATCTGTGGATAATGGGAAGTGTCCCTATTTGGACACCTGGTATATTTATCTAGGGTGAGATCATTGTTGTATATGACTGAGCTCGTACTTGGGATGCATGGATAGTTTTTTTCCTTTTTGATTATTCTATATATCATTTATTGTACTACTATCCTTCTATAAAGACCCACCCATAAATCATTACATAATATTGAAATAAACGAATTTATTCACATTGAGGATCTTTTAATGTTTTTATTTTTATAGAATTAGGACATAACTATTACATATCAAAAGATTACAAAGTAGACACTTCTACTCAGTTTGCATTATTTTATACAATAAAAACTCATGAAAAGAGAGTCATGTCTAGTTCTATGTTTTAGAAAGCCTGAATTTTCCTTGATCCCATCCTTGACCCTGTTCTTCTTTATGTCCTTTGAAAAAATTTCACAACTTGGGATGAGCATAAAAAAGCTCAGTAAGGGTTATAAAAATAGAATGAAAACATTAGTTCATAAATATATACAAAGCCTAATCTCTTTTAACTACCTCATTAAATAATAACATTTATGAATAAAACATAGAAATCATAAATCATAAAGGTAACTTGTCTCAACCATAACAAACTTATATTATAGCTATCACAACAACATAGGGAGTTACATTGGAATACCCATCACACTATATTCCCAAAATATATTAGGAGAAACATTCAAGTTTACCTCCATCATGTTACCCAATGAATTAGAGAGCTATCTCGGGCTCAACCACCCATGATTTATCATGGAACCACCCGTATACTTAAATAATGGCCAAGAACTATAACATGATCATAACAAAAAACATAAGCATAAAGGAAAGCTAACATTTACACATTGCAATAACAATATAGCATTTTAATATATTAATGTATCAAAACCATTTTCAATACAAAAAATACATAAAATATTATATGGTATTTATTTTCGTTTTAAAATACATTATTCCTTTTTAAGGATGCCAAAGATCAAATAATACTCGCGACGGTGAAAGGTCATTGTCACTACTTACGATAAAAAGAAACTTTCATTTTTGTCTTTTAGTAAAAATATTCGTAGAAAATGTTTACCTTTTAATGAAATTTAAATTCAAAGGTTTTTATACAACATATAAAAGAAAGTCATGCATTAGAACAAAATATGCCTCAATGAAATGAGATTGAGACGAAGTCCCTTACCTCGTGTCCGACATGACTCGATCATTATTTAATCACCAGAATAACAAAATAAAAATAATTTCTAAATTTTTAAGAACATTTTTAATATTTATTATTATTTTTATATCACTTAATTCTATGTTATAAATTTTATGCAATCATTTATGTTAACAAGGGTCGGTTTGTCGATATTTGGAACTTGAGTAAAAAAATGAACACATTATATTTACAAGTTGTCCGTGTGGTCAATAGTATATTATATACAAAATGATAATAATTATTTAGATATCATATATATATATATCATATATATTCAGTATATATATGGATTAATAATAGTACAAATAATTTGGAGATAAGAAATGAAATGCACCATTCATGGAGACGGTAAGCTGTACGTAGGCATGAACACTACTTTCATTTCTATTTAATATTTTAATTGAATGAAAACATAATGATACATAGGAATATTATAATTACAGTATAATATCATATATAAAATCATTAAATTAATCTTTTATACATCCCACATATGGCGTTAATGAGTTATATCACTTTGAGGGGCGGTAGTTCGCACTTCCTCAAATGAAAATATTTTGTATACCCATAATGGAAACCATAAAGGTATTATATAAAAGAAAAATACATAAGTATAAAGAAAAAATAAACATAATATATATCATATATAAATATAGTTTCATATTAATTTCCACCACGATAGGCGGTTGGAGATAATCATACAATCATCGTTTCGTGACGCGTTAGTTTTCCATCCACAGAAATAGTTTGTTTTTCACCCATTAGATGGAGGTGTGTGTAAGTGTAGTTATAATCCTTCTCATAAAAACATACTAGTATATTTTGGATACTTTTGTTGTTATAAAATAACGGAATAAAAATATTTTAGGGGTTAGAGATGTAAAATAAAAGAAAAGAAGTTAAGAGAAATGGTTACCTTTAATTTGGGTAACTCCATATGGTATAAACCAAAATGGGTTTTTTGAAGTGACTTCTGCCTAAAGTAAGGCCTCTAGGAGGAGAAGAGGGATGTAATGAGATTAATTGGGGTGATTTTAGATGAGCCAAATGGCTTGAGACGTGTGACGAATTGGTTAGAAGTGGGGGCTTTTTATAAGGGGGAGGAGGGCCTCTTTAGGAGAGTGTGATAATATTATTTTATTATATAATGATATTCACTTTATGCACATCTAAAAATTGTTAAAGTCAACGATAAGGCGACTCATGGTCGAAATAAATTTATCCAATAAGAATTGCACTGGTTTTGGATGATATTGTCATATTTAGAATCTGATTTATTTAAATCATTTATTAAGGAGGTAAACACTTCATCATTATTGTTTCATAAATAGTTTTATTTATATGATGTCTAAAAATTATAAAAAATACCATGATGTAAGAAATATTTTTATAATTACAATTAATTTTTATAGTCGAAATTATAACTTACATAACACCATGTAAAAATTAATTTACAATGAGATATTTTTTATGTCATTTTTTCCTTCACTATAAGTTAATTAATATAATGTGTCATTATCATTCATAAGTGGTTCCATGGGGTCCCAAGATCTACCAAACGACTACCATGGTAGTAAATTACTCTTCCAATAAGGTTAGGATATGTTTAAGGGTAATTTTGAATTACTATAATATTCTTTTTACCTTGAATTTCTGTTAACCGCTGTAAATAAAAGTGAAAAGTTACTATTCCCCAAAATTTATTTTAATCTTATTGAACCAAATTTTACTCACTAATATCAACCATTTATGTTTTATTTTTGAAATTAAATACACATTAGTGGGAAAATTTTATATAAATGAAAATTTCAGTTTTTAACTACTACTAAGTGGTTTCACTATTCATCAAAAATTGATGTTTTTCAGAAAAATACCAAAAATTAAGCCTACGATATATTTGATATTTTGAATTAAAAAATGATGTCCATTTTACCAAATTATAAACATATAAGTTTCATTATTTAATTTAAAATTAATTTCCATTCTCCAAACTAATAGCTTGTGTTTATGAAACAATAACTATCAAAAGATTGATATTTGTTTATGTCCAATTTCCAAGGGAAATTAATTCTAATAAAAAAATTGGATTAAATGGTAGAAATATATTCTAATTACACTTTAAAACAAATTAAAAATATAATCTAACCATATAAATAAATTAAATTAAAATAATGTTTTGAATTAAAATACAACACTTTTCACTATTCATTAAAAATGAACTTTATCGTAAGAATTCCAAAAAATTACACAAAGTAAATTTTGATGTCCCCATTCTAAAGGAGAATTTTATTTTTTCAAATAGAACATATAAAATTGACCAAAATTGGATTTAAAGAGGGTTCTCCATTAAAAGGCTGTAAATCGACATTTTAATGTAAATTATGATTAAAATTAGATTCATTCATATTTTAGGCCTCTAACTTTTATTGGATAAATGTAAATAAATTTAACAAACATGTATAATCATATTGTAGTAAGTTTTTTTATTACTTCCAATACAACGACTAGGAGTTAACTACCAATTAAAAAAATAATATTATATTATTGCTGTGAAACAAAAGATTTAAAGAAACCTGTCATTGCATATCGGGTACGCTATCGAAAATAGAAACCCCATTAAAGTAAAATGAATATTTAATTCCCAAATATTAATAAATATGAAATATGTTTTATTCTTTATTTTCCTAGGATGTTACATCCTTCCCCCTTTTGGGAATTGCGTCCTCAGAATTGTACTTATCAAAATAAGTGTGGGTGTTTATCCCTCATAGCTTTTTCAGATTCCCACGTTGCCTCTTCAACCATATGGTATTTCCCCCAAACCATTGCCTAGTTAATTACCTTATTCCACAAAACTTGACCTCTATAGTCAAGAATCTGTACTAGTTGTTCCTCATAAGAGAGATTCTCTTCCATCTGAACAACCTTTGGGCTCAAAAAATGAGATAGATCTGTCATATACATTCTCCACATCGAAAAATGAAAAACATTGTGTACTGGGGATAAACTTGGAGGTAAATCCAATATTTATGCAACTGATCCAACTTTATCTATGATTTCATATAGTCCAATGAACCTCAGACTCATCTTTCCCTTCTTACCAAAATGCATCACACTTTTCCATGGAGAAACGTTGAGAAAGACATGATCACCTACCTTAAAAGAGATATCCTTCTCTGGTTATCTGCATAACCTTTCTATCAACATTGAGCTGTTTTCATGTGATTCTGAATCATCTTAAAGTTTGTTTCCATCTCTTCTACGAATTGTGGTCCCACCAGCTTCCTTTCACCTACTTCTTCCAAAAAATCTGGAGTTCGACGACTCTTTCCATATAATGCCTCAGATGGAGAAATCATTATACTAGAATGAAAACTATTATTAAATAAAAATTCAACCAAAGAAAGATGTTGGTCCCAAATTCACTGGTAATCTAATGAATAAGCACATAGCATATCCACCAGGGTCTGAATTGTTCATTCTGATTGCCTATTTTATTGAGTATGATAAGTTGTACTAAATTTTAATTTAGTACCTAATGAATTCTGAAGGCCTTTCCAAAAGTTAGAAGTAATCCTGTGTTCATGATCAGATAGAATGGAGAGGAGAACTCCATGGAATCTTACTATCTCTTTAACATACAACCGAGAAAGTTGATCTTGAGACATTGTATCTCTAATAGGAATGAAATGAGAAGATTTAATCAATCGATCAATGATAACCCAGATTGAATTATTACGTCGAGATGTCTTTGGTAATCCCACAACAAATTCCATGGATATATTTTCCCATTTCCATTCTAGCACCACTAAAGGATTAAGCATCCCTTTCGGTAACTGCTGCTCTAATTTAACCTACTAACAAGTCAAACAATTCACAGTGAAATCAACAATATCTGTTTTCATTCCATCCCACCAATAATACTCTCAATGATCTCTGTACATCTTAGTACTTCCAGGATGAATTGAAAACGGGGAACTATGATCTTCAAATAACAACTCATTCTTCAACTTTGAATCATAAGGAACACATAATCTTTTTCCAAATCACAAAACACAATAATTATCAATGTTAAATTAATGCAATATACACTTCTTAACAAACTATGCCTTTTTCTATAATCACTGTATTCTTTCTTTGTTTTCTTAATTCTGTCTGATAGAGATGATCTCACTGACACCTGATAAAAAATAGAAGAATTTTATGTACCAAAAACATCTATGCCAAAGTTCATCAAATCAAAAATTAAAGGATCTCGTTCTAAACGTAGATTGGTTAATTAAGCATTACTTTTTGTACTCAAAGCATCAACCAATTTATTTTATTTCCCCCGATTGTAATGGATCATGAAATCATAATCCTTGATTAATTCCCACCATATCCTATGTCGCATGTTTAATTATTTCTGAGTGAATATATACTTTAATCCTTTTTGGTCAGGATATATTTCACATTTTAGTTCATTTAAAAATGATGCATCCAAATTTTTAAAGAAAAAACAACAGCAGCTAATTCCAAATCATGTGTAGGGGAATTTAACTCATGTGCTTTCACCTAATGCGAAACATAAGCAATTACCTGATCATTCTGCATTAAGACGCAACCAAGTCCCTTCAACGAAGAATCACTGTATATAAAAAACTCAACACTTCTGGATGGTAGTGCCAAAACTGGAGAAATCACCAATCCTCTTTTTAATTCCAAAAAACAATCATCACATTCTTTTATCCCAATGAACATAACACCTTACCGAGTTAACTTAATCATTGGACTAGATAACCATCCAAAACATTCAATAAACAACTAGTAATAACCTTTAAAACCAAGAAAAATACAGATCTCGGTTATATTTGTGGGTCTAGGCCATTCTTCAATAACTTTTTTTAGCAAGATCAACAGTTATGCCATTTTTTGAAACAATGTGACCTAGGGAAGAAATTTGTTTCAACCAAAACTCACACATTATAAATTTCCCAAATAGTTTCTTTTCTTTTATGGTTTTCAAGACAACCCTTAAATGACTTTCATGATTCTATTTACATTTAGAATAAACCAAAATATCATCAATAAACACAACCACAAACTTATCCAAGAACTCACGGAAAATTCTTTTCATAAGATCCATGAATATAGTAGGTGCATTGGTTAAACCAAAAGGCGTAACTAAAAAACAATAATGGACATATCTAGTATGAAATGCTATCTTCAGAATGTCTCCTTATTTCCCTTTCAACAGATGGTACCCCGATCATAAGTCAATCTTCAAAAATACTGATCTCCCTAAAGCTGATAAAAAAAAATCATCAATATGAGGAAAAAGATAATTGTTCTTTAAAGTTATGTTATTCGATGCTCTATAATCAATGCAAAGTCTCATTGAACCATATTAATTTATAACAAACAAGATAGGATCACCCCATGGTGATGTGATAGGTTGAATGAAACCTTTATCTATTAACTCCTGAAATTGCTTCTTTAACTATAAAAGTTCAAATTGAGCCATTAGATATTGGGGTTTGAAAATTGGATTAGCATCAGGAACTAAGTCAGCTGTAAATTCAACTTCCCAATCAGATATAAGACTAGACAACTCATTAGAAAAAAATATCAAGGTACTCATTTATCACTGGAACATCATTAATATGAATAGTTCCTTTGTTTTCAACAATATGTACTAGGTAACATTCATTTCCATATTTTACTAGTTTCTCAACTTCCTAATATGTTATCAAAATCAAGGGTTCATTCTTGTATACAAACTGAAAATCATTTTGAAAATAAAACACTTTATCTCTGAAATCAATCTTAGCATGATAAACAGAAAGCCAATCCATACCCAAAATAACATCAAACTCTACTAGAGACAAAACAATAAGGTTTGTAGGTAGATTCTTTAGGCACATAAGGACAAGAAGGTTCTTATGTTTTATTTCTGTATAAACATTTCCTCCAGGTTGTTTTACCATAAGTTATGTATTCATATCTTGAGATGGAATTCCTAATTTACTAGAAAACTTCTCACAAATGAAAGAGTGTGTAGACCCAAAATCAAAAAACAGATTGGAATAATCAGAACAAACAAGCAATGTACCTGATACTACTTAATTTGATGGGCCAACATATGCTGACGTAGTTTCGAAGGATATCACCACTCCTTTCTTCTTGTAGTCTGGTTTTATTCCCTCAGTTGAGTTCTTTGTTGGAAACTCATTTGCATAATGACTTATTTCATCGCACTTAAAACATTTTACTGACTGTAAATAAGATTTTTTCTAACCATTACTCTGATCTTTTTCAGTGTAATTATGAGACTTATGTCCCATTTTACCACATCAGTAGAACTTACCAGAAATAAAAAGTCATTCCCCAGCATGCTTTTTACTACAATTTTCACAAACTGAAAACTTATGTTTCTTACCATCATAATTTTTTGAAAATTTCTTCACTTTTTTCTTCCACCTCGACCTCTAATTCGGTTGTTTTTCAAAGAACACCTGATCATCAGTAAACTCCATTTCCACCTTCTCCACACAACGGACAAGTTTTTCATAATTTATGAACTCAAGAGATGCTAAATCCCTTCGATACTTTGGCTATAATCCTGACTAAAATGGTTGATTTTACTATCAAGATATCGTTTGAAATTTGGAGCATACCATGCCATTCACGTGAAGTTTTATCCATAAGCTTCCACTGAGTCATCCTCTTGCCTCAATTCTAGGAATTCATTTTCCATCCTAAGATGAACCACCATAGGCAAATTTTTCTCAAGAAACATACCTTTGAAATCATCAAAACCAAGAGCTTCAATCTCCTCACTATCCCTGATATTTTTCACCATCTGCCACTACTGATCAACTTCATCTTCAAAATGGTAAACAAAAAGACTAAAATTTTTATGTTCTGAACACCCCATGACATAAAAAAATTTATTCAGTGCTTTAATCCACCCTTCTGCTAGCATAGGGTCAGACGATCCTCTGAATGATGGGGGATGTTGCCTCATGAAATGCTATACTACTAACATGTTCCTCTATGGTTGATCTGGATGATCTCGTGAATGTATACCACCACCATTTATAGCCCGATTCAATAGTTCCATCACTGCAACACACTATTTAGTTCCGATTCCAACCATCTCAGGTTGCTCATTTGGAATGTTGTCTTCCTCCTGATGTCGTCCCAACATAGCTTCCGTGTTTCCTATGTGGAAAACCTTTCTGAACATCGGAATATCTTAGGAAAAGAAACATGGTAATATATGAATGCTATATGATTTCAATATTAACATAAATTACATTATGGATATTAATTTAACAATACCATAACTCCTAATGTTATCTAAACATACATCCGATACCAACTATAAGGACCCAACCTTAAAAAATTACATAATATTGAATTAAATGAATTAATTCACATTGAGGATATTTTCAAGTTTAGATTATTAGAGACATTGGACATAACTATTACATCTCAGAAGATTACAAAGTAGACACATCAACTCAGTTTCCATTTTTTTCATAAAATAAAAACTTTTGAAAAAAAGTGTCATGTCTAGTTCCATGTTCTAGATAGCATGGTATTTCCATGAACCCATCCTTGACCCTATTCATCTTTAAGTCATTTAAAAACATTTCAAAACATGGGAAAATCATAAAAAATCTCTGTAAGGATTTAAAAAAAAGAAAGAAAAAATTATTTGTAACGCCCCGACCCCAGTTACCTAGAGTCAGTGGATAATTGCATAACATTGGCATCATCACAAGAAAGATCAAATCTCGAAAGACCGATTAGTTTAGTAGCCTTGGAAACACTAGATATATTCATAAGTCTTAAATTACATCATAAAAATGAAAACTACAACAACATAGTCTCTATAGTTCACACTCATATCCCCACAAACTATCCCTGCAGGTCATTTAAAAAATACTTCTTCACATCCTGGGAAAAATAAAACATAGAAAGGGGTGACCTTAGATGCTCAGTAAGGATAACAATATAGCGGAAACATTCATAAATAAGAATAAACATTTAAGGAAATGTATAACTAAAACAAAAGCCTTTTAAACTTGAACTTCAACATAATATGGCAACGATAAAATGAAATAATGTCATTTAATTATTCACATGGATATTCTACTAGTCGAATAATCACATGCAATATCAATAACCACTTTCATAATGATGGAATGCATAATTCTAGACTATCATAACCACGTAGCCCAGGCCTCGTGCCAAGACTAAAAATAATATTTTGTCAAGGCCTCCTTCCACAACACTAGTTTGTCTCATGAGACCTACCGATGCATCAAGGAGCTATAGCGGGCTCCACCCGTCACTTATTTAGTCCAATACATTTCTCATATGAACAGGTTTAAACATAACATAAACACTCATATTAAAACTAGCATACAAAATGTAAAAAATTTCTTCATAAACCATGAATGGTGTAAAAATAACAAATCCATAGTCAAACATATCACATAACCATCAATACAATATGGAAGTTTTATATCGTAATAAATAATCTTCAAATAAACATAAAATTCATCAAAGGATGTTAACATAGATGAAATCAAAACTATTTGAGAGAAATATATCTTTTTTTTGAAATAATTTAAATGTCCCATAACTATTAAATAAAAATTTACTTTGAAAATATTCTTATAATCTTGTAAGGGAAGCTTCGACGAATTCATAATGACGAAAAATAGCCGCATCCGCTGTATAATTTAAAAAGACATTCTTACCATAATTCTGTCGAAAAGGTTAAAAAGGACCTTGTTTCGAAAACGACGGCAAGATCCATTTATAAAAATATTATAAAAAGTCAAAGAAGTGTATAAATGACTTTAACCCATATTCTGTAAAATATTATGAATGTTTTGAAATACATTTTTAAGAAACATGGATGTGGATGATGAAGAGGTCCCAGTAGATAATTACGTATAAACAAACTCGGATAATGAAGAGATTGTGAAATAAACCATTACCTTGTACTTTTCCTTAGTATATGGTGTGTTAAACTCTTTTATAATAGTTAAAAAATTCTTATTAAATTATACAAGAAACATATACATAATTATGATATCATATATGATCTTATAATAATGCTTTGTTAATAATACTTTAGTATTATCGTCGTTTCGGGTGTTAACTTACTCATTTTCTTTTATATGTTTTGTTAAATAAGTCTTGTTTGTTATGGATAGGTTGTATCTTATTCATATCCATAATGATATAATGTTCTTAAACATTACTTTTAATCATCAAATTAGAATTAGTCTTGAATGGATATAATGGGGAATGAATCTCATCGTGTTCGTGGAGACTGTAGTCCGTACGTACGCACGAGCGACAATATCATTATTTTGATATTAAAAAAATATATAATTGGATAGTATATCATATATAAAAAATAATTATCATGTTATATTTATTATTTACATTAATTAGACATCATTATTACACCCATCCAAATAATAATATATTGAATAACAATTACACCACGACTTGGAGACGGTAAGCCATACGCACGCACGTATGGTGACATGTCATTCAAAAGATGGATAGAATTATGAATATGGTTGTACCATATTTATAATAACATCAGAGTATATAGGAGATACTGGAGTTATTATTTTAGAATGGGAATAACAAAGAAAGAAGAAGTCTAAGATGAAATGAACTTGACCAAGGGTGGTGAAAACATTACCGCTTCTTCGGGTTCTTCAATTTGATTTGATCAAAAGGGCTCCAGAGGTTGGATTTATGATCCAAATAAGGCCTCTAGGTTAAATTGAGGGAAGATTAGAGAGTATTTGAGAAGTTTTTGGCCGAACTAAAAGGCTTTTATGGTGTGAAGAATTGGATAGAAGTGGTGTCCTTTTATAAGGGGGAGGAGGGGCACCTTAGGAAAATATAGAAATATTATTTTATAACAAATTAATATTCGGTTTCTAATGTCTCCAAAGTGGATTATTTAAAGATTAAGGTCGGGATGGGTGGAAACCACTCATACAATAGAATTTAGATAGGTTTGGGTCATTATATTAACCTTATCTTTTAGTTTTAACTCTTAGTTAATTAGTTTAACACTTACCATGCCACATTGTATTTTTATATTACATAGTTGATAAACATACTATGTACCTCCAAGAGACCCCCAATTGGTCCATTAATGATACAAATATCATAATAAATGCCCTTTGGCCGAACCTTAGATGTTTAAAAATTTAATATCAATTAATAATATAATATTTGTTTTAAAACATCTTTTATGTCAATTTTGACACAATTTGGTATTTGATATTTGGGATAATCATAACAGCATGATTAATTATAACACAATTAATTAAATCAATCCTAAAATTTATTATTATGCTATAAAATTTGTGGAATTCATTAAAAGTCTCAAATTATATTTATTTGGGTATTTATAATATGAATTATTTTAATATTTCTCTAATAAGGTAATTACTACATCATCATTGTGTCATAAAGAAATTAAATTTTTTAATGTCTAAAAATTATAACTAAAATACCATTATGTAGGAAATCTTATTATATTTCTAATGAGTATTTATAGTTGAAAATAAAATTTATATAACTCTGTGTAAAAATTGTTTTGCTAAAAGATATATGCTTATGTCATTTTTGTATTTACTTTAACTTAATTAATATAAAGTGTCCATATCACCTACAAGTGGCTCCATGGGGTCCCAAAATCAACCCAAAGATGACCATGGTCAGGAATGTGTCCACAAATAATGTTAGGACACGTTTTAGGGTAATTTAGTATTATTATAATATTATATTTTACCCTTATTTACCGGATTTACCCTTTAACCATGGTAAATAAAATAATTACCGATGTAATTATTCAAAATGTTTAAAAATGAAAGTTACCTATTTACACGATTTGGACATCCTGATTCCAAATATGGAATACATTTTTCCAAATTCAAAACACAGAAGTGGAAGAAATTAATTTAAAATTAATTCCCGTTGTCAAAACAAAAAGCGTGTTTTCAAGAAATAATAACTATCAAAAGATTGATACTTGTTTATGTCCGGTTTAATTGTGAATTTATGTCCAATGACCAAAATTGTATTAAATTGTAAAAATATAATATAAATATATTTTAAAAACACTAAAATTAATAATTTATCAGAATTTATTATTTCGATTAAAAAAGATGTTTTTAATTAAAATTTAGTAATTTTCACTATTCATCAAAATATAAAAGTTATCCGAAAAGTACCAAAATTTCATCCTAGGATAATTTCAATTTTCCGAACCCAAAAATGAAGTCCATTTTTAATGATAAAATGTATAAAATTTCTAAAAGTGGGTATTAATATTCATAACTGCTAGTTTGATTGGTCGCGACATGATAGAATCTCAAAGTTGCATACAACACACGCTACTGTATTATTCAAAGAGAAGAGTACCGTGGAAGCTTGGGGTGTTACATTCTCCCCTCCATAAAATAATTTCATCCTTGAAATTTATAGAATATTACTACAGAAAAAGACTTGTGTGATTATTCATCATAAATACCTTGCGTTCCCACGTTACCTCTTCCATCTTATGGTTTCTCCCTATAACTTTTACAGATGAGTCGTCCGGTTTCTCAACACTTGTTCTCTCGTATCAAGAATACTAACGGGTTCTTCGCAATAAGACAGATCGGGTTCTAGTTCTAATTCCTCATAGGTGAGTACATGCATTGGGCCAGGCATGTATTTTCTCAACAGTTATACGTGGAACACATCATGAACTTTGGAGAGATTTGTCGGTATTGAAAAATGGAATTCTACAACCCCAATTCGTTCTAGAATTTCTAAAGGTCCGATGTACCTGGGACTCAATTTACCTTTCTTATCGAAATGCACGACTCCCTTCCATGGATATTCCTTCAAGAAAACATGATCTCCTACATGAAATTCCAAATCCTTCCTTCGATTATCAGCATAGCTCTTCTACCTACTTTGAGCTGCTTTGATGTTGTTTTGGATTACCTTTACCTTTTCCATCATTTCCTCAAATAGTTATGGGCCTACAAGTTTTCTTTCACCAACGTCATCCCAACTAGTTAGTGTGCGATATCTCTTTCCGTATAACACCTCACATGGTGCCATTTGAATACTGGAATAGAATCTATTGTTATAGGAAAATTCTACCAGAGGTAAATATTGATCCCACATACCATGGATGTCAAGTGAGCAAGATCTCAACATGTCTTCTATGGTTTGAATAGTCCATTCCGATTGTCCATCTGTTTGAGGGTGGTAAGCTGTTCTCAAATGAAGTTCAGTATCCAAGGCCTTCTGAAGACTCTTCCAGAATCTTGAAGTAAAATGGGGATCTTGATCCTAAAAAATCTACTGGGGAACTCCATGAAATCTCAAGAATTCATTAATATATAGTCTTGCTAGATGTTCAAGTGGTAAAGCTTCCCTTATAGCAATAAAATGTGCTTACTTGGTAAGATGATCAATAATGACCCATATTGCATCGTTCCTTCTAGGAGCCTTTGTTAGTCCAATGAAAAAGTCCATCATGATATTATCCCATTGCCACTCAGGTATGGGAAGAGGTTGCGATACTCCACCAGGATGTTGCCTTCCGCTTTCACTTGTTGAAAAACAATACATCTTGACAAAAAATCAGAAATATCCCTCCTCATGTTGTCCCACCAAAAATGTACCTTGAAATATCGATACATTTTGGTTCTCCTAGGGTGTATAGAGAAATTGGAACAATGAGCATCATCCAACAATTCTTTTTTTAGATCAGGTATATCGCGAACACAATGTCTCTTCCCAAACCTTAAAATTCCATCTTCATACACAAAGTCACTCAATTTCCCATCATTCACAGCTTTAATCTTCCTTTGTAACTCTTCATCACCGGTCTGAGAACTCTTTATTCTTTCTAGTAATGATGGTTTGGAAACCATTTGAAAAAGCATTGATGTTTCACCTTCCATGGTGATTCCTATATCCATCTTTGCTGGATCCATGAAAATAGGATCCCTTACAATTCTCATCACATTCAAAACTCCATGATCTTTTCTGCTCAAAGCATCTGCCACCATATTTGCCTTCCCCGGGTGGTAGTGTGCCGTGAAATCATAATCCTTGAGTTGTTCAAGCCATATCCTTTGCCTCATGTTGAGATCTTTCTGTGAGAAAATATACCTCAAACTCTTTTGATCGGTATATATCTCACATTTTTCACCATAAGGATAATGTCTCCATATCTTCAAGGAAAATATTACAGTAGCTAACTCGAGATCATGAGTAGGATTGTTTTTCTCATGAATTTTCAACTGTCGTGATGCATAGGCAATAACCCTATCATTCAGCATAAGGACACAACCAAGTCCTTTCTTCGATGCATCACTCTAGAAAACGAACCCATCATTCCTCAATGATAGATTCAATATAGGAGCATTGAATAATCTTCTCTTTAGTTCTTTGAAACATTCTATACACTCTTTTGTCGAATCAAATGTAACCCCTTTACTTGTATTCTTTGTTAATTGGTTAGCCAACTAGGAAAAATTCTGGACGAAACGTCGATAATAACCTGCTAAACCAATAAAACTACGCACCTCAGTTATACTCTTCGGTGCAGACCATTCTTGGATTGCCTTGGTCTTAGAAGGATCAACAGAGATTCCATATTTAGAGACAATATGGCCAAGAAAAAAAATCTCTTGAAGCCTGAATTCACACTTGATAAACTTCCTATATAATTCATGTCTCTTCAAATTCTTCAGGATAATGCGCAAGTGATTTTCATGATCTTCATAGCTTTTGGAGTATACCAAGATATCATCAATAAATTCTACCACAAATTCATCGAGATAATCCTTGAAAACTCTATTCATCAGATCCATGAATACAGAGAGCGCATTAGTCAGCCCAAACAGCATTATTGTTAACTCGTAATGCCCGTACCTAGTTCAAAATACTAGCTTCAAAATGTATTCCTTCTTCACAGACAACTGATGGTATCCAAACCGAAGGTCAATATTTGAAAAGTATTGAGCTCCATGCAGTTGGTCAAATAAATCATCAATGCAAGGTAGGGGATACTTTTTCTTTATTTTTATAGCATTTATCTCCCTGTAGTCGATACAAAACCTCATAGATCCATCTTTCTTTTTAACAAAAAGAACAGGGGCTCCCCATAGAGAAACCCTAGGGTGAATAAATCCTTTATTACTCAATTCATCTAGTTGTTTATTTAGTTCCACTAATTCTACAGTGGCCATTCTATAAGGGGTCTTTAATATAGGCCCTGATCTAGGAATTAAATCAATGGAAATCTCAACTTCTCGTTCTGGAGGATATCCATGTAAATCTTCCAGAAACACATCTACATATTCTTTCACAATAGGTACATCCTCTATTTGAACATTCCTTTACTCACCCACAGTCATTTAAATCTATTCCTCCCCAATAATTGAATATTTTTGAGCTACTGGGGGTGGATCTAGATAAGAATTAGGTGTCTATGATTCTGCTCTAAAGATAAGGTGTTCCTTATCATCATCATCAAGAATCGTAACCTCCTTCTTCTTAAAATAAATATTCGCATCATGGTCCGAAAGACAATCCATACTGAGGATTATATCAAATTAAATCATAGGTATGACAATGAGATCAGTGAATAAAGAACATTTATGTTGTCTAATGGGGACTGATTTACAAAACTTCAATGCAATGATACTTCCCTTAGGAGTTTTAACTGACAACTCCCTTGTTAAATCAAATTGAAAATATCTAATTTTCATAGAAAACTGGGAAGATATGAAACAATGCAATGATCCAGAATCAAATAAAGCATTTTCTAAACTTGAGGAAACCATTAAATTACCTGCCACCACGACTTTCAGAGATTCTAACTCGGCAGTAGTGATAGCTTAAGCTAGGCCTTGATCCCTTGGCCTTTTCTGAATCAAGTTACCCTTATGATTAGGAAATTCATTTGCATAATGTCCCATATCTCTAAAATTATAGCATTCCACGTTGACATCAACTCTCTTTCCCTTGAAATCATGAGTTTGGTGCCCTTTTTCAACACACTTGTAACAGACTCCCATTTCTTTTATGCAAGTACCGGGGTGGTTCTCCCCCCATTTACTATAGGATGGATTTTAAACTTTTCCCTTCATCCCCTTATTTCCATTTCCATATTGATCAGAAGATCTATTCTTCTCTTGCTTTTCTTTAAAGTCATTAGACTTAGAGAATTCCTTTTCTGTCTTGATAGCACACGAGACAATATCTTCATACGACGAGAAGGTTTGTGAGACTAATGATAGACAGAGAAATGGTTTTAACCCATTAAAGAAATGATCAATCTTACTTCTTGGGTAACTTATATAATCTTTAGCATACCTCGCTAACCTTATAAAGTTAGCCACATACTTTGCGACATTCTAATCCTCTTTCTGCCTCATACTCAGAAATTGCCTTTCCATATATGCTCGATGGTCTCGAGGAAAGTATTTTTCTAAGAGAATCTATTTGAACTCCCTCCATTCCATATCTGATACTTAATCATATTCCTTCGTGTTTTTTATCAATGAACACCATTCATCAGTATCTCCAGTGAGGCGGTAAACTGCCATGATAACTTTTTCCCTTTAACTACTCCCCAAGGCATGGAATATTTTCTCTAAATAATTTATCCATTGCTCAGCTTCCAAGGGATTTATACTCCCATTAAATTTTGGTGGTTGTTGCCTCATGAAGCGATCAAACATTGATCCTCGCAATTTATAGAATATTACTGCATAAAAAGACTCGGGTGATTCTTCATCATATGTTCCTCAGGTTCCCATGTTGCCTCTTCCATCCTATGGTTTCTCTATAGAACTTTTACCAGATGAGTCATCCAGTTTCTCAGCACTTGTTCTATCGTATCAAGAATACTGACTAGATCTTCGCAATAAGATAGATCGGGTTCCAGGTCTAATTCCTCCTAGGTGAGTACATGCATTGGTCCACACATGTATTTTCTCAACAGTGATACGTGGAACACATCGTGAACTTTGGAGAGATTTTGCAGCATTGCCAAACGGTATGCTACAGCCCCAATTCGTTCCAGAATTTCTAAAGGTCTGATGTACCTGGGACTCAATTTACCATTCTTACCGAAATGTATGACTCCCTTTCATGGAGATACCTTCATGAAAACATGATCTCCTACATGAAATTCCAAATCCTTCCTTCAATTATCAGCATGGCTATTCTACCTACTTTGAGCTGCTTTGATGTGGTTTTGGATTACCTTTACCTTTTCCACCGTTTCCTCCACTAGTTCTGAGCCTACACATTTTCTTTCACCAACATCATCCCAACAGGTTGGTGTGCGACATCTCTTTCCGTATAAAGCTTCATATGGTACCATTTGAATACTGGAATGAAATCTATTGTTATAAGAAAATTCTACAAGAGGTAAATATTTATCCCACATACCCTGAAAGTTAAGTGAGAAAGATCACAACATGTATTCTATAGTTTGAATAGTCCATTCTGATTGTGCATCTGTTTGAGGGTGTTAGGCAGTGTTCAAATGAAGTTCAGTATCCAAGGCCTTCTAAAGACTCTTCTAGAATCTCGAAGTAAAATGGGGATCTCGATCCTAAAAAATCTATAGGGGTACTCCATGAAGTCTCACAACTTCATTAATATATAGTCTTGCTAGATATTCAAGTGGTAAATCTTCCCTTATAGCAAGAAAATGTGCTGACTTGGTAAGACGATCAACAATGACCCATATTGCATCGTTCCTTCTAAGAGTCTTTGGTAGTCCTATGAAAAAGTCCATCGTGATATTATCCCATTTCCTCTCAGGTATGGGAAGAGGTTTCAATACTTCACCAGGCTGTTGCCTTCCAGCTTCCACTTGTTGACAAACTATACATCTAGGCAAAAAATCAGCAATATCCCTCTTCATGTTGTCCCACCAAAAATTTTCCTCCAAGTCTCTCAACATTTTGGTGCTACCAGGGTGTATAGAGAAATTGGAACTTTGAGCATCATTCAACAATTCTCTTTTTAGATCAGGTATATCGGGATCACAATGCCTTTTCCCAAACATAAAAATTCCATCTTCATACACAAAGTCACTCAATTTCCCATCATTCACAGCATTAATCTTCCTTTGTAAATCTTCATCACCGGTCTGAGAACTTTTTATCCTTTCTAGTAAAGATGGTTTGACATCCATTTGAAAAAGCATTAATGTTTCACCTTCCATGGTGATTCCTATATCCATCATTACTAGATCCTTGAAAATAGGATCCCTTTCAATTCTCGTCATGTTCAAAACTCCATGATCCTTTCGGCTCAAAGAATCTTCCACCTTATTTCCTTCCCCGAGTGGTAGTGTGTTGTGAAGTCATAATACATGAGTAGTTCAATCCATCTCCTTTGCCTCATGTTGATTTCTTTCTGTGAGAAAATAAACTTCAAACTCTTATGGTTGGTATATATCTCACATTTTTCACCATAGAGATAATGTCTCCATATCTTCATGGAAAATATTACAATTTCTAACTTGAGATCATGAGTAGGATAGTTTTGCTCATTATTTTCAAATATCATGATTCATAGGAAATAACCCTATCATTCATCATAAGGACACAACCAAGTCCATTCTTCGATGCATCACTATAAATAACGAACCCATCAGTCCCCGATGGTAGAGTCAATATAGGAGCATTGACTAATCTTCTCTTTAGTTCTTCGTAACATTCTTCACACTCTTTTGTCCAAACAAATTTTACCCCTTTACGTGTAGGCTTTGTTAATGGGTTAGCCAACCATGCAAAATTCTGGACGAAACATTGATAATAACCTTTTAAACCAATAAAACTGCGCACCTCGGTTATACTCGTCGGTGCAGGCCATTCTTGTATTGCCTTGGTCTTAGAAGGATCAATAGAGATTCCATCTTTAGAGACAATATGGCCAAGAAAATAAATCTCCTGAAGATAGAATTCAGACTTGCTAAAATTTCAATATAATTCATGTCTTCTTAGAGTCTTCAACATAATTCGCAAGTGATTTTCATGATCTTCATATATTTTTGAGTATACCAAGATATCATCAATAAATACCACCAAAAATTCATCAAGATTTTTCTTGAAATCTCTATTCATCAGATCAATGAATATAGAGGGCACATTATTCTACCCAAACGATATAACTGTAAACCCATAATGCCCGTAAATGGTTCAAAATGATGTCTTCGGAATGTCTTCCTTCTTCACACACAACTGATGGTATCCAGACTGAAGGACAATCTTTGAAAAGTATTGAGCTCCATGTATTTGGTCAAATAAATCATCAATGTGAGGTTTGTGATACTTGTTCTTCATTGTTATATCATTTATCTCCCTGTAGTCGATACATAACCTCATAGATCAATCTTTTTTTTAACAAAAATAGAAGGGGCTCCCCATGGAGAAACACTAGGGAGAATAAATCCCTTATTACTCAATTCCTCTAGTTGTATCTTTAGTTTCACAAATTCTACAGTGTCCATTCTATAAGGGGTCTTTAATATAGGCCTTGATCTAGGAATTAAATCAATGGAAAACTCAGCTTCTCGTTCTAGAGGATGTCCAAGTAAAACTTCCAGAAACACATCTACATATTCTTTCTCAATAGGTACATCCTCCATTTGAACATTCCATTCCTCACCCAAAATAATTTCATTATCTTCCTCCCTGATAATTGAATTTAGTTGAGCTACTGGGGGTGGATCTAGATAAAAATTAGGTGGTGATGATTCTTCTCTAAAGATAAGGCGTTCCTTATCATCATCATCAAAAATCGTAACCTCCTTCTTCTTACAATAAATCTGTGCATAATGGTCCAAAAGCCAATCCATACAGAGGACTATATAAAATTCAATCATAGTTATGGTGATGAGATCAACGAATAAAGTACATTTATGTTCTCTAATGGGGACTGATTCAAAAAACTTCGATGCAATGATACTTCCCTTAAGAGTTTTAACTAAAAACTCCATTGTTAAATCAAATTGTAAATATCTAATTTTCATAGAAAACAGGGAAGATATGAAACAATGCAATGATCCAAAATCAAATAAATCATTTTCTAAACATTAGGAAACCATTAAATTAACTACCACCACATCTTTCGGAGCTTCTACCTTGACAGTAGTGATAACATAAGCTTGGCCTTGATCCCTTGGCCTTTTCTAAGGCAAGTTCCCCTGACACTTAGGGAATTCATTTTCATAATGTTCAATCTCTCTACAATTATAGCATTCCACGTTGATAGAAACTCTCTTTCCCTTGCAATCATGATCTTGGTGGCCTTTTTCACCACACTTGTAACAAACTCCCAATCCTTTTAGGCAAGTACTGGGGTGTTTCTTCCCACATTTACTGCCAGATGGATGTTCAACATTTCCCTTCTTCCCCTTATTTCCATTTCTAGATTGATCAGTAGATCTCATATTCTTTTGATTTACTTTAAAGTCATTAGACTAAGAGAATTCCTTTTCTGTCTTGATAGCACACGAGACAATATCTTCGTACGACGAGAAGGTTTGTGAGACTAATGCTCGACCGAGAAATAGTTTTAACCAATCAAAGAAATGATAAATCTTACTTCTTGGGTTATTTATATAATCTACAGCATACCTCACTAACCTTGTAATGTTAGCCTCATACTTTGTGACATTCTCATCCTCTTTTTGCCTCAGACTTAGAAATTGCCTTTCCATATCTGCTCGATGGTCTTGAGGAAAGTATATTTCTAAGAACAGATCTTTGAAATCATTCCATTCCATATCTGAACTTAATCATATTACTTCGTGTTTTGTATCAATGACCACCATTGATCAGCATCTCCAGTGAGGCGGTAAACTGCCAGGACAATTTTTTTCCATTCACTACGCCCCGAGGCATGGAATATTTTCTCTAAAGAATTCATCCATTTCTCAGCTACCAAGGGATTTGTACACCCATTGAATATTGGTGGTTGTTTCCTCATGAGGCGATCTAACATTGATCCTGAATGCTGTGGATCAGGGTTCTCCATACGGGTAAGGTTATTATTCATAACCTAAGTGAGTTGTCCTAGTATGGTGATTACCTTTTCAGCACTAGTTGGATCACTAGCTCCACTATAATTATCCTGAGCAGGAGGAAAATCCCTACATGGAGTGTGTGCATTGATATGGTTTCAATTTCTTCCACTAGGTTCCATTTCTAAACAATGTCATAAACTAGATTAGTTTATGAATAGAAATACATAATTCCAAACATGCAAAAAACTTAACATAAATTCAATAGTTTATGGATATAATCCATAATCATAAAAATGTTTTCTTTGAGGAAGTATATACTCATAAACCCTTCATAATTGTTTCTAATGAAAATGAGAATAATCCTATGCATATCCCCCGGGAGTGTCGTAACCAAGAGTGCAGTAAGGCCCGTTTTCGTGCACCAGTTCCCATTCGAGTCTAGCTCAAAGCGGTGTTTTCAGGTTTTACCTCTAGGTACATATGTGCCAGAGCTTCCTCTACCTTCTCATATCCATATAGGGACGTATTGCTCTTAAAAATCACAAAATCTCTACAATACCAAAATTATAGGAAGTTCTTCTATACTAATCCTCAAATTCTATCTTAGGGCTATGTGCTCTAATCTGAGTTTGTCTGAATCTATCTTCCAAGGTTTGTACTAAAAATCCTCTGATACCAACTATAATGCCCCAACCCCAGTGACCCAGAGTCGGTGAATTATTACATAACATTGGCATGATCGCAAGAAATAAAAAATCTCGAAAGACCTATTAGTTTAGTAGCTTTGGAAACACTAGATATGTTCATAAGTCTTACATTACATCATAAATATGAAAACTAAAACAACATAGTCTCCATAGTCCACAGTCATATCCCTATATACTATCCCTGCTGGTCATTCATAAAATACTTCTTCAAATCCTGGGTAAAATAAAACATCAAAAGGGGTGAGCTCAGATTCCCAGTAAGGATAACAATATAGCGGAAACATTCATAAATAAGTATAAATATTTAAGGCGATGTATAACTAAAAAAAAGCTTTTAAACTTGAAATTCAACATAATATAGAAAAGATAAAATGAAATAATTCCATTTACTTATTCACATGGATATTCTACTAGTAGAATATTCACATGAAATATCAATAACCAGTTTCATAATGATGGAATGCATAATGCCAGACTATCATAACCACGTAGCCAAGGCCTCGTGCCAAGACTACAAATAAGATTTTGTCAAGGCCTCATGCCAAGACAATGGTTTGTCTCATGAGACCTACCGATGCATTGAGGAGCTATAGCGGTCTCCACCCATCACTTATTAAGTCCAATGGTTTCCTCATATGAACAGGTTTAAACATAACATAAACATTCTTATTAAAACTAGCATACGAAATGTCAATATGTTCTTCATAAACCATGAATGGTATAAAAAAACACATCCACAGTCAAACAGATCACAAAACCATCAATACAATATGGAAGTTTTGTATCATAATAAATAAACTTTAAATAAGCTTAAAATTCGTTAAAGGATGTTAACATAGTTGAAATCAAAACTATTTGAGAGAAATATCTCTTTTTTGGAAATCATTTAAAAGTCCCATTATTATTAAATAAAACACTTACATAGAAATTTTTCTTATAATCTTGTAAGGTAAGACTTGACTACTTTATAACTGCGGAAAATAGCTGCATCCGCTGTATAAGTTAAAAAGACATTCTTACCTTACTTCTGTCAAAATGGTTAAAAAGGACCTTCTTTTGAAAACGACGGAAAGATTCCTTTATAAACATTTTATAAAAAGTAAAAAAAGGGTATAAATGACTTTAACCCATATTTTTTAAAATAGTATGAATGTTTTGAAATACATTTTTAAGAAAAATGGATGTGGATGATGAAGAGGTCCTACTAGATAATTACGTATAAACAACCTCGGATAATGAAGAGATTGTGAAATAAACCCTTACATTGTCGATGGTATGTTAACCTCCTGTATAATAGTTAAAAAATTGTTATTAAATTATACAAGAACCATATACATAATTATGATATCATATATGATCTTCTAATAATTATTTGTTAATAATACTTTAGTATTATCATTGTTTCGGGTGTTAACTTACTCATTTTCTTTTATATGTTCGTTACACAAGTCGTGTTTGTTATGGATAGGTTGTATCTTATTCATATCGAGAATGATATAAAGTTCTTAAAAATTACTTTTAATCATCAAATGGTAATTAGTCTTGAATGGATATGATGGGGAATGAATCTCATCGAGTTCGTGGAGAGGTAGTCCGTACGTACGCATGAGTGACAATATCCTTCTTTTGATATTAAAATAATATATAATTGGATGTTATATCATATAAACAGAATCATTATCATGTTATATTTATTATTTAAATGAATTACACATCATTATTATACCCATCCAAAGAATAATATATTGAATAACAATTACACCACGACGTGGAGACGGTAAGCCGTACGTACACACGTATGGTGACATGTCATTAAAAAGATGGATAGAACACTGAATATGGTTGTACCATATTTATAATAACATCATAGTATATAGGAGATACTATATTTATTATTTTAGAATGGGAATAACAAAGAAATAAGAAGTTGAAGAAGAAATGAACTTGAAAAAGGGTGGTGAAAGCATTACCTCTTCTTCAGTTTCTTCCTTTTGATTTGATTCAAAGGGCTCCATAGGATGGATTTATGATGAAAATAAGGTTCTAGGTGGAAGTGAGGGATGTTGAGAGAGTATTTGGGCAAGGTTTGGCCGAACCAATAGACTTTTAAGGTGTAATAATTGGTAAGAAGTGGTGTCCTTTTATAAGGGGGAGGAGGGGCACCTTAGAAAAATCTAGAAATATTATTTTATAATAAATTCATATTCGGTTTCTAATGGCTCAAAAGGGGATTATTTAAAGGCTAAGGTTTATATGGGTAGAAAAACACTCATCCAATAGAATTTAGACAGGTTTGGGTCATTATATTAACCTTGTCTTTTAGTTTTAACTCTTAGTTAATTAGTTTGACACATAGCATGTCACTTTGTATTTTTATATTATATAGCTAATAAACATACTATATACCACCAAGAGACCCCCAAGTGGTCCCGTAATGATACAACTATCATTATACAAGTACTTTTGCCGAATCCTAGATTTTTAGGAATTTAATATCAATTAATAATATAATATTTGTTTTAAAAATTCTTTTATGTTGATTTTGACACTATTTGGTATTTGATTTTTTTGAAAATAATAACAGCATGATTACTTCGAAACAAGTTAATTAAATATATTATTACATGTAATATTAACATATAAAATTCGTTTAATTCATTAAAAGTCTCAAATTATATTTATTTTGGTATTTATAATATAAATTAGTTTAATATTTTAATAAAAAGGATATTACTTCATCATCATTGTGTCATAAATAAATTAAATTTTTTAATGTCTAAAAATTATAAATAATATAACATTATGTAGGAAATATTTTTTTATTTCTAATTAACATTTATAGTTGAAAATCAAACTTATATAACCCTGTGTTAAAATTGTTTTTCTAAAAAATATATGATTATGTCATTTTTGTATTTACTTTAACTTTATTAATATAAAGTGTCCCTATCACTTACAAGTGGCTGCATGGGGTCCCAAAATAGACCCAACGATGCCCATGTTCAGAAATGTATCCAAAAATAAGGTTAGAACACATTTTAGGGTAATTTAGTTTTATTATAATATTATTTTTTACGCTTATTTACCGGATTTACCCTATAACCATGGTAAATAAAATATTTACCGAAGTAATTATTCAAAATGTATAAAAATGAAAGATAACTATTTACACAATTTGAACATCCTAATTCCAAATATGGAATACATTTTCACAAATTCAAAACACAGAAGTGGCAGAAATTAATTTATTATTAATTCTCGCTGTCAAAACAAAAAGCGTGTTTTCAAGAAATAATAACAATCAAAAGATTGATACTTGTTTATGTCCGGTTTAATTGTGTATTTATGTCCAATGACTAAAGATGTATTAAATGGTAAAATTATATTATAAATATACTTTAAAACCACTCAAATTCATAATTTATCACTATTAATTATTTTTATTAAAAAATTTGTTTTTAATAAAAATTTAGTAATTTTCACTATTCATCAAAATATAAAAGGTATCCTAAAGGTACCAAAATTTCATCCTAGGATAATTTCAATATTCCGAATCCAGAAATGAAGTCCATTTTGAAAAATAAAATGCATAAAATTTAAAAAAGTGGGTATTACTATTCATAATGGTTACTTTGATTGGTCGCGACGTGTTAGAATCTCGAAGTTGCGTACAACACACGCTACTGTATTATTCAAAAAGAAGAGTATCGTGGATGCTTGGGGTGTTACATTGTCCCCTCCTTAAAATATTTTTTTCCTCGCAATTTATAGAATATAACTGCATAAAAAGACTCGGGTGATTCTTCATCATAAGTTCTTCGGGTTCCCACGTTGCCTCTTCCATCTTATGGTTTCTCCATACAACTTTTACCAGATGAGTCGTCCGGTTTCACAACACTTGTTCTATCGTATCAAGACTCTTGATGGGCTCTTCACAATAAGATAGATCGGGTTCCACTTCTAATTCCTCATAGGTGATTACATGCATTAGGTCAGGCATGTATTTTCTCAACAGTGATACGTGGAAAACATCATGAACTTTGGAGGGATTTGGTGGCATTGTCAAACTGTATGATATATCCCCAATTTGTTCTAGAATTTATAAAGGTCCTATGTACCAGGGACTCAATTTACCTTTCTTACCAAAACTTATGACTCCATTCCATGGAGATACCTTCAAGAAAACATGATCTCCTAAATGAAATTTCAAATCCTTCCTTCGATTATGGACATGGCTCTTCTGCCTACTTTGAGCTTCTTTGATGTGGTTTTGGAATACCTTTACCTTTTCCATCATTTCCTCCACTAGTTCCCGGCCTACAAGTTTTCTTTCACCAATTTCATCCCAACAGGTTGGTGTGCAATATCTCTTTCCGTATAATGCTTCATATGGTGCCATTTGAATACGGGAATGGAAGCTATTGTTATAGGAAAATTTTACTAGTGGTAAATATTGATCCCACATACCCTGAAAGTCATGTGAGCAAGATATCAACATGTCTTCTATGGTTTGAATAGTCCATTCCGATTGTCCATCTGTTTGGGGGTGGTAAGCAGTGCTTAAATGAAGTTCAGTATCCAAGTCCTTCTGAAGAATCTTCCAGAATCTCGAAGTAAAATGGGTATCTTGATCCTAAAAAATCTATAGGGGTACCCCATGAAGTCTCACAACTTCATAAATATATAGTCTTTCTAGTCTTTCAAGTGGTAAATCTTACCTTATAGAAAGAAAATGTGCTGAATTGTTAAGACGATCAACAATGATCCATATTGCATCATTCCTTCTAGGAGTCTTTGATAGTCCAATGACAAAGTCCATCGTGATATTATCCCATTTCCACTCAGGTTTGGGAAGAGGTTGCAATACTTCACCAGGCTATTGCCTTCCATCTTTCACTTGTTGAAAAAGCATACATCTTGACATAAAATCAGCAATATCCCTCTTCATGTTGTCCCACCAAAAATGTTCCTTCAAATCTCTGTACATTTTTGTGCTCCCAGAGTGTATAGAGAAATTGGAACTATGAGCATCATCCAAAAATTCTCTTTTTAGATCAGGTATATTGGGAACACATTGTCTCTTCCAAAACTTCAAAATTCCATCTTCATACACAAAGTCACTCAATTTCCCATCATTCACATCTTTAATCTTCCGTTGAAAATCTTCATCACCGGTCTGAGAACTCTTTATCCTTTATAGTAAAGATGGTTTGGAAACCATTTGAAAAATCATTGATGTTTCACCTTCCATGGTGATTCCCATATCCATCTTTACTAGATCCCTTAAAATTGGATCCCTTTCAATTGTCATCACATTCAAAACTCCATGATCCTTTCTGCTCAAAGCATCTTCCACCTTATTTTTCTTCCCCAGGTGGTAGTGTGTTGTGAAATCATAATAATTGAGTAGTTCAAGACATCTCCTTTGCATCATGTTGAGTTCTTTCTGTGAGAAAATATACTTCAAACTCTTGTGATCAGTATATATCTCACATTTTTTACCATAGAGATAATGTCTCCATATCTTCAAGGAAAATATTATAGCAGCTAACTCGAGATCATGAGTAGGATAGTTTTTCTCATGAATTTTCAACTATTGTGATGCATAGGAAATAACCCTATCATTTTGCATAAGGACAGAACCAAGTCCTTTCTTCGATTCATCACTATAAATAACGAACCCATCATTCCCCAATGGTAGAGTCAATATAGGATCATTGAAAAATATTCTCTTCAGTTCTTCGAAACATTCTTCACACTCTTTTGTCCAAACAAATTTAACCCCTTTACGTGTAAGCTTTGTTAATGGGTTAGCCAACCAGGAAAAATTCTGGATGAAACGTCGATAATAACATGACAAACCAATCAAACTGCGTACCTCAGTTATACTCGTCGGTGCAGGCCATTCTTGGATTGCCTTGGTCTTAGAAGGACCAACAGAGATTCCATCTTTAGAGACAATATGGCCAAGAAAAGAAATTTCCTGAAGCCAGAATTCACACTTGCTAATCTTCCCATATAATTCATGTCTTCTCAGAGACATTAGGATAATGCGCAAGTGATTTTCATTATCTTTATATATTTTTGAGTATACCAAGATATCATCAATAAATACCACCACAAATTCTTCGAGATATTCCTTGAAAACTCTATTCATTAGATCCATGAATACAAAGGATGCATTAGTCAGCCCAAACAACATTACTGTAAACTCGTAATGCCCGTACCTAGTTCGAAATGCTGTCTTCGGAATGTATTCCTTCTTCACACACAACTGATGGTATCCAGACCAATGGTCAATCATTGGAAATTATTGAGCTCCATGCAGTTGGTAAAATAAATCATCAATGTGAGGTTTGGGATACTTTTTCTTATTGTTATTGCAATTATATCCCTGTAGTCGATACACAACCTCATAGATCCATCATTCTTTTTAACAAAAAGAACAGGGGCTCCCCATGGAGAAACACTAGGGCAAATAAATCCCTTATTACTCAATTCCTCTATTTGTTTCTTTAGTTCTACTAATTCTATAGTGGCCATTCTATAAAGGGTATTTATTATAGGCCTTGATCCATGAATTAAATCAATGGAAAACTCAACTTCTCATTCTGGAGGATGTCAAGGTAAATCTTCTAGAAACACATCTACATACTATTTAACAATATGTAAATCCTCTATTTGAACATTCCTTTCCTCACCCACAGTCATTTCATTCTCTTCCTCCCTGATAATTGAATTTAGTTGAGCTACTGGGTGTGGATCTACATAACAATTAGGTTGCGGTGATTCTGCTCTAAAGATAAGGTGTTCCTTATCATCATCATCAAGAGTCATAACCTCCTTCTTCTTAAAATTAATATTCGCATAATGGTCCAAAAGCCAATCCATACCGAGGATTATATCAAATTCAATCATAGGTATGGCGATGAGATCAGCGAATAAAGACCATTTATGTGCTCTAATGGGGACTGATTCACAAAACCTCGATGCAATGATACTTCCCTTAGGAGTTTAAACTGAAAACTCCCTTGTTAAATAAAATTGGAAATATATAATATTCATAGAAAACTGGGAAGATATGAAACAATGTGATGATCCAGAATCAAATAAATCATTTTCTAAACTTGAGGAAACCATTAAATTACCTGCCACCATGTCTTTCGGAGCTTCTACCCCGACAGCAGTGATAACATAATATTTGAATTGATCCCTTGGACTTTTTTGAGGCAAGTTACCTTGACACATAGGAAATTCATTTGAATAATTTCCCATCTATATAAAATTATAGCATTCCACGTTGACAACAACTCTCTTTCCCTTGAAATCATGAGCTTGGTGGCCTTTTTCAGCACACTTATAATAGACTTCCATTCCTTTTAGGCATGTACTGGGGTGTTTCTTCCCACATTTACTGCCAGATGGATTTTCAACTTTTCCCTTCTTCCCCTTATTTCCATTTCTAGATTGATCAGCATATCTCTTCTTCTCTTGTTTTTCATTAAAGTCATATTACTTAGAGAATTCTTTTTCTGTCTTGATAGCACACGAAAAAATATCTTCGTACAACAAGAAAGTTTGTGAGACTAATGCTCGATGGAGAAATGGTTTTAACCCATAAAACAAATGATCAATATTACTTCTCGGGTTACGTATATAAACTTCAGCATACCTTTCTATCCTTGTAAAGTTAGAATTATACTTTGGGACATTCTCATCCTCTTTCTGCCTCAGACTCAGAAATTGCCTCTCCATATCTGCTCGATGGTCTCACAGAATTTATTTTTCTAAGAACAGCTCTTTGAACACCCTACATTCCATATCTGATACTTAATCATCTTCCTTTATGTTTTGTATCAATGACGACCTTTGATCAGCAACTCTAGTGAGGTGGTAAACTGCCATGATAACTTTTCCCTTTCATTACTCCCCAAGGCATGGAATATTTTCTCTAAAGAATTTATCCATTGTTCAGCTACCAAGGGATTTTTACTCCCATTGAATGTTGGTGGTTTTTTCCTCATGAATCGATCTAACATTGATCCTCCATGCTTTGGATCAGGGTACTCCATACGGGTAAGGTTATTATTCATAACTTGAGTGAGTTGTCCTAGTATGGTGATTAGCTGTTCAACACCAGTTGCATCACTAGATCCACTATAATTATCTTGATCATGAGGGGAATCCCTACATGGAGTGCATTCATTGATATGGTTTCCATTCCTTCCACTAGGTTCCATTTCTAAACAATTCATAAACTAGATTAGTTTATGAATATAAATACATAATTCCAAACATGCAAAACACTTAACATAGATTCAACAGTTTATGGATATAGTCCATAATCATAAAAATGTTTTCTTTGAAGAAGTATATACTCATAAACCCTTCATAATTGTTTGTAAAGAAAATTAGAATAATCCTAAGCATATCTCCCAGGAGTGTCATAACCAAGAGTGCAGCAAGGCCCGTTGTCGTGCAGCAGTTCCCATTCGAGTCCAGCTCAAAGCGGTGTTTTCGGCTTTTACCCCTAGGTACATCTGTGCCAGAGCCGCCTCTACCTGCTCGTATCCAGATATGGATTTATTTCACTGAATAGTCACAAAATATCTACAATACAAAAATTCTAGGAAGTTATTCTATACTAATCCTCAAAGATTATCTTAGGGATATGTGCTCTAATCAGAGTTGATCTAAATCTAGCATCCATGGTTTGTACTAAAATTCCTCTGATACCGACTGTAATGCCCCAAACCCAGTTACCCAGAGCCAGTGCATTATTACATAACATTGGTATGATCACAAGAAATATTAAATCTAGAAAGAACGATTAGTTTAGTAGCCTTGGAAACACTAGATATATTCATAAGTCGTACATTACATCATAAATATGAAAACTACAACAACATAGTCTCCATAGTCCACACTCATATCCACACATACTATCCCTACATGTCATTCATAAAATACTTCTTCACATCCTAGGAAAAATAAAAGATAGAAAGGGGTGATATCAGATGCTCAGTAAGGATAACAATATAGCGGAAATATTCATAAATAAGCATAAACATTCATGGAAATGTATAACTAAAAAAATCCATTTTAACTTGAAGATAAACATAATATGACAAAAGATAAAATTAAATAATGCCATTTACTTATCCACATGGATATTCTTCTAGTCGAATAATCACATGCAATATCAATAACCACTTTCATAATGATGAAATGCATAATGCCAGACTATCATAACCACGTAGCCAAGGCCTCGTGCCAAGACTACAAATAAGATTTTGTCAAGGCCTCATGACAAGATACTGGTTTGTCTCATGAGACTTACCAATTCATCGAGGAGCAATAGCGGGCTCCACCTATCACTTATTAAGTCCAATGCATTCTTCATATGAACAAGTTTAAACATAACATAAACATTCGTATTAAAACTAGCATACGAAATGTCAATACTTTCGTCATAAACCATGAATGGTATCAAAATAACACATCCACATTCAAAAATATCACAAAACCATCAGTACAATATGGAAGTTTTGTATCATAATAAATTAACTTCAAATAAGCTTAAAATTCATCAAAGGATGTTGACATAGATGAAATCAGAACAATTTGAGAGAAATATCTCTTTTTTTGAATTTATTTAAAATTCCCAAAATTATTAAATAAAACACTTACTTCGAAAATATTCTTATAAGCTTGTAAGGGACGCTTCGACGACTTTATAATGGTGTAAAATATCCGCATCCGCCGTATATGTTAAAAAGACATTCTTACCTTAATTATGTCGAAAAGGTTAAAAAGGACCTTGTTTGGAAAACGACAGAAAGATTCCTTTATAAACGTCTTATAAAAATCCAAAAAAGGGTATAAATTAATTTAACCCATATTCTGTAAAATAGTATTAATTTTTTGAAATACATTTTTAAGAAACATGGATGTGGATGATGAAGTGGTCACAGTAGATAATTATGTTTAAACAACCTCAAATAATGAAGAGATTGTGAAATAAACCCTTACCTTGAACTTTTCTTTAGTAGATGGTATGTTATCCTCCTGTATAATAGTTAAAACATTGTTATTAAATTATACAAGAACCATATACATAATTATGATATCATATATGATCTTCTAATAATGCTTTGTTAATAATACTTTAGTATTATCATTGTTTCAGATGTTAACTTACTCATTTTCTTTTATATGTTTTGTTACATAAGTCATGTTTGTTATGGATAGGTTGTATATTATTCATATCCATAATGATATAAAGTTCTTAAACATTACTTTTAATCATAAAATGAGAATTAGTCTTGAATGGATAAGATGTGGAATGAATCTCATTGTGTTTGTGGAGACGGTAGTCCGTACGTACGCACGAGCGACCCTATCATTCTTTAGATTTTAAAATAATATATAATTGGATGGTATATCATACATAAAGAATCATTATCATGTTATATTTATTTTTGAAAATAATTACACATCATTATTATACCCATCCAAATAATAATTTATTGAATAACAGTTACACCATGACGTGGAGATAGTAAGCCGTATGTACGCACGTATGGTGACATGTCATTAAAAATATGGATAGAATACTAAATATGGTTGTACCATATTTATAATAACATCACAATATATAAGAGATACTGGAGTTATTATTTTATAATGGGAATAACAATGAAAGAAGAAGTTGAAGAAGAAATGAACTTGAAAAAGGGTGGTGAAAACATTACCTCTTCTTCGGGTTCTTTCTTTTGATTTGATCAAAAGGGATCCTTAGGTTGGATTTATGATAAAAATAAGGCCTCTAAGTTTATGTGAGTAAATTTTAAATGTGTATTTGGATAGGGGTTGGCCGAACCAAAAGGTTTTGAAGGTGTGAAGAATTGGTTAGAAGTGGTGTCCTTTTATAAGGGGGAGGATGTGCACCTTAGGAAAATTTAGAAATATTATTTTATAATAAATTCATATTCAGTTTCTAATGGCTCCAAATTATATTATTTAAAGGTTATGGTGGGGAGGGATAGGACCACACTCATCCAATAGAATTTATACAGGTTTGGGTCATTATATTAACCTTATCTTTTAGTTTTAACTCTTATTTAATTAGTTTGACACTTACCATGTCACTTTATATTTTTATATTATATAGTTAATAAACATACTATATACCTACAAGAGACCCCAAAGTGGTCTAGTAATGATAAAACTATTATGATACAAGTCCTTTGGCCGATCCTTATATTTTTAGGAATTTAATATCAATTAATAATATAATATTTGTTTTAAAAAATCTTTTATGTCTATTTTGACACTATTTGGTATTTGATTTTTGTGAAACTAATAACAACATGATTACTTAAAATAAAGTTAATTAAAGAAATCCTAGCATGTAATATTAAGTTATAAAATTCGTGTAATTCATTAAAAGTCTCAAATCATATTTATTTGGGTATTTATAATATAAATTATTTTAATATTTTACTAATAAGGTAATTACTACATCATCATTGTGTTATAAATAAATTAAATTATTTAATATCTAAAAACTATAAATAAAATACCATTATGTATGAAATATCTTTATATTTCTAATAAATACTTATAGTCGAAAATCCAACACATATTACCCTATGTAAATTTTTTTTGCTAAAAAATATATGTTTATGTCATTTTTGTATTTACTTTAACTTAATTAATATAAAGTGTCACTATCACCTACAAGTGGCTCCATGGGGTCCCAAAATCGACCTAATGATTCCCATGGTCAGACATGTATCTACCAATAAATTTAGGACACGTTTTAGGGTAATTTATGATTATTATAATATTATTTTTACCCTTATTTACCGGATTTACCCTTTAACCATGGTAAATAAAATATTTACCGAAGTAATTATTCAAAATGTCTAAAAATGAAAGTTACATATTTAAACAATTTGGACATCCTGATTCCAAATATGGAATCCATTTTTTCCAAATTCAAAACACAGAAGTGGCAGAAATTAATTTAAAATTAATTCCCGTTGTTAAAACAAAAACATGTTTTTAAGAAATAATAACTATCAAAAGATTGATACTTGTTTATGTCCGGTTTAATTGTGAATTTTTGTCCAATGAACAAAATTGTATTAAATGGTAAAAATATATTCTAAATATACTTTAAAACCACTCAAATTCATAATGTATCACTATTAATTATTTCTATTAAAAATGTTGTTTTTAATAAAAATTTAATAATTTTTACTATTCATCAAAATATAAAAGTTATCCGAAAAGTACGAAAATTTCATCCTAGGATAATTTCGATATTCTGAATCCAAAAATGAAGTCCATTATGAAAGATAAAATATATAAATTTTCAAAAAGTGGGTATTAATATTTATAAAGTCAACTTTGATTGGTCGCAACGTGTTAGAATATCAATGTTGCGTACAATACACGCTACTGTATTATTCAAAGAGAAGAGTATCGTGAAATCACGGGGTAAATAAAATCCATACAAATGGACTAGTATCATCACTCTAGATCATCTTCTTAACTTTTATTGATACTATTCTTTTTTTGATACTGCAATTTCTGATACCATATCTTCTAGTGAATCAATTATCAGTTTCTCAAACATTAGGGTATTCTCTTAGGATTCTATAGAAAATGGGATATCAAGAAAATCAACCACTGGTTAAACATATATTAAAACTAAATTGATATTTGGATTCATCACAACATGCTATATTTCAGTTCTTTTACCCAGGTCAACATGAACATGAGTAGTCTATTTCATCCCCAAAACATATGACTCCACCATGTATAAATAGTTCCTTGATATCTACTAATTTAATAGAACATTGTAACTTCGTATGATTTGGAACTTTTTATTGTCCAATAGTCCAAATCCAAACAATATATTCACATATACCATGAGAATATAGAACTCATAATTTTAATCTAGTCTATATTTTTTACATTACATAAACAATGGGATAGGCTAGGCTTGTGAATAATTTGAGGAGTCCATGTTATGGCACCTTAGTTGAGAATAGTTCTTATAATAAACTCTATCCCATAGCTGATGAAGTACTTCTTATTAGATAAATATAGTTTTTTTGTGGAAAAAATTAACCCAAATATCCTTTTGTATTCTATAGTGCACATAGAATCATTTTTCTCTCTCATTCAATGGCTGGTTCATTATATCCACCGAACCATTTTTATGTATTTCTATGTACAATTTTTTCAAGATTTATCCCCTGTTTATGATTTAAAACGTACATTATACTTCTCTTGTACTATTCACAATTATTTATACATAATAAATTTAATTTCATTCCATTATCCCTTTCTTATATATGTTTACACTATACAAAAAATGCAAATGTCGGACTTATTCTTTAGGAAATACTCATATATCCTCCTCGTTGTATCACTGATGTACATGTTGAAGTAAATGGATCCTTGGTGAGATCAGACTAGGGATGAGACATATACATCAAGGGGAATGAGTGAAATCTTCAAGTATTTAGAATCCATTAATTCAAATTAAATAAAAACTATTTTTCCACATCACACAACTCTCTAAAATTATTATGGTTGGGTGATTGAGACTTTTAATTCCTTTCCAAACAAGAACATTGATATTATTATCGCTACGGTGACCTAATCTAAAATTCAATATATCTCGATTATCTATGGTATTATTTCAATCCATTGAAATTCCATCTAAACTTATGGTTAGATAAAGTATGCCATCCATAATTTCTCTAGCCACAACCTTGGACCCTAGAGACACTTTCTAGACTCCATTAGAAAATTTATTTTTATAGCCTGCATTATCCATATTCCCAATAGATATGAGGTCTATTCTAGTGACCTGGAATGTTTATCAATTTCTTCATTTGTTGATGACATCCATTCTCTATCAAGATAGGAACAACTCATTTTACAATCATATCCAATGCTTAATTATCTTCTATATGATCTTTCCAAACAACATACACATACATAGTTATCCATGAACTTGTTGTCATTAATTGAGTTGGAGGATGGACCTAATTTATCTATCCTTTCCTCCACCAGACTATTATCCCCATGTAGTAAGTTATTTCCTCCATGTTATATATTAATAGAATTTTTAATTTTTATTATCGAATTATAGAATTACTACTAGGATTTCTTATATTTCCTTTAAATATGTCTATGAATACCACAATGATTACTATTGATTCTTAGAATATTTTTATTTCTTATAACATTCTCCCTATGAATATAGTCTTGTTGTTAATGATTCCTTCTCTGATGTGTGTTTCCGCATCTATAAATATTCAGTACATTCCCGAAAGGCACTTGGAACTCCTTTCTTAAGAGTTCCACATTAACCATCTGATTTGAGATGTATCGTAACACAAGAAACATATTTATATTGGAAGTACTGATCACTATTACTATATAATCCCAATATTCTCATAGAGATAACAATGTTAGTATTTCATAATCACCATCCATAAAAGTAACTTTCACTTCTTAAAGCCGACTTTAGATCATGTGGAAGTCGTTCACACAATCTTATAATGACTTTAATTCCAACAACATTATAAAAAATGTCACATTATAAGAACTTTGTTTAGTACCATTTTTTTTATCATACATATAATTCAGGTATTCCATAAGTTCAGTTGTTGTCTTTCTATCCTAGATATTGATGGCCATATTTCATGTTAATGAAATCCTCATAAAACCAAATGATTTTATTTTAAAAGTTTATCATTAAAATTTATCTATTTTATACTTATATATAACATATAAAAATTCCATATCCTTTAGGATGTGATGGTCATCCACCCACATCTTCCATAACCCATAACTAGTTCTGTTGAATTGACCAATTGGAACTTTTACTTCTTTCTTCATAATATATTAGAGTGATTGTAATACTAAATGAAATAAAAAAACTATGGTGTGAGTGAATGCTACTGGATATTATGATTGAGTGTGAATACATATTTGGTTACATCATCATCATCGAGTAATTTTTTTATTAAAAGAAGGTGGCATACTGGACACCAGCAAGTAGGTATCATGAGGGTCTAAAGTAATGAAGACTAAGGGAATCCCCTCAAATCAAATTAACCCCTTCAGGTTTCACGGATGTCACATTATGGAGGACAAGGGGGTCGGGGCCAGATACGTCCATGTAATCAAGTTAATCTGCAACTTGATTCCCTTCTCTCCATACATGCAACACATTCATGTTGCTACTGACAATTTTTTATGCATTTCCGAACTAAGTAGGAGATAGACCAGGGGGTGGGACTTATACCAAGAATGGAATTGTGGAGGATTTTGGAGTCGGTTTCAACTTTTGATAAGTTGATGGCCTTCTGATGGAATAATATAATCCCCAAAAAAAGTGCATTTCCCTTTTCTTGGAGAGAGGACCCGCTGCCGAGGCGAGAGAAGAAAGCGAGGATAACTGACCCGTTTTCCTCAAGAACTACACCTCCACCACAGAGTGCCCTCAAACAACAAGAACTATTGGAATTAAAAATGAGAAATCTGGAGGGGGAATCTAGTGGACCCAGTGACCTGCACCAGAGGTGGAGAATGGCTTGGCGATGATGGAGTTTCTTTGGAGAAAGCAAAGGGATGGTGAATCCTGTTAGTTCTTCAAGTGATGGGCAAAGTCTCAGAGCATGTTTTTGGTTCTGATGAGGATGGCGCTACCTGAGGAGGGAAAACCATCATGTCTCGCCTTGTTATGAGAACACCACATGTTACAAAGCCCCTTGTGAAGGATAATGGTTTGAGCCTCCTTCTCCGGGCCCCAGTCTCCTGAACCATAAAACCACCTCTCCAGGAATGGAGCGTCAGCCATAATGGGAACAAAGAAGGCGGTGAAACCGCCAAGGGCACTCTATAAACCCCTCACCTAGTCACTCTGAATGAAAAAGTGATCCACAGACTCCTCTATGTTGTTCCTGCAATAGGGGCACCAAGACGCTAGTGGAATACCATGGCGTTTTATATTTTCATCCGTGGGAATGGATCTATTTCAGATTCTCCATGAAAGAATGTTATATTTCAAGGGGAGGGACTTAGGATAGAGGATTTCATTCCATGCGTTCATTGGTTACTAAGAGGGGAGGATGTGTCAGAAGTCCTTAGAGGAGAAGATCCTCAAAGAGGAAGGCATAAAAAACAGCGATCTAGTTCAAGAGAGAGGTCGATGAGTCTAAATGTGCTCTGTTGATCAGTGTCCAATACTCCTTTGGTGAAGGCTGGGTAGCAGTTGGCTTTTATGAAAGAGATGTTGGGATCATGGCATCCTGGGAACCCAATGACCACCCCTAACTAGATTTTTCCCCAAAACGAGATCTCTCACTACACTATGTCACACTAATCATACACTCTTGAAATAAGGTCACACAAAAATCATTCCAAAAAATGAAATGTAACAAAAATATAATAGTATACACATACAATTATGTGCATTGGCCTTTCATCCTACATCCATAATAAAACACCAATAACTATTAAATTATCAAAATTAAAATTGATTATGATCACTATTAATAAGGATCCAGTGATTAAAATATAGTTGCAAGATACACATAGCCAAATGGCCCCACCCCTACTAAATATAAGTATTATTATGGAGAAATAGTATGCAATACCAAGGTTTATGGTCAACCAAATATTACAGTTGGAAAGCTATTGACTCCCTGGAGCTCGACATCCTTTAACATTTCATCATGTAAACCAAAAAAGTGATTCAACATCAAATCATTAGAAGGACAATATCCATTTAGTAAACATACCCACATGTTATGGATGATGTCTTCTACTGCTTTGACTAAACCTATGTGATCATATATAGTTTTTTTACTTCTAGAAAGTTGAATTAACTATCGTTAATGGGGTTCAAAATACAAACATAATCAGTGGGGTGGAATTCTATTTATTTAGTATCATTTACTTTATTTGAGTTAATTATTTTCCATGCACCTTTATTTAATAGATATGTTTGGGAAATCGTTAGTCATAGACAACTATTTTATATTCACTCCCTGCTTATGTAATTTTTTACACAACTACCCTATTTGTTTCAAAATCTATGCAAGTATAATATCCTTGAAAATTTAGATGACCAAGAAAGTGGAGAATGGTACTAGTAAAGGGATAGGTCTGATCTAGAACTCATGATGGGTTGTGGACATATTCCCT
Source organism: Viscum album (assembly GCA_963277665.1). Classification (NCBI taxonomy): domain Eukaryota; kingdom Viridiplantae; phylum Streptophyta; class Magnoliopsida; order Santalales; family Viscaceae; genus Viscum; species Viscum album. Next base: position 642,534,746 of record OY728161.1, read on the forward strand.
GATTTTTTTTATTTTTGTATGCTTTGTTTAGGATCTACCAATGAGAGATCTTGTTTTGAATGATGTGGATTGTATGGAATTCATATGAGTTCATTTTGAAATAATATATGATGATATTAAAATTTTTTAGACTTTATTAGTGATATAGATTATTTAATTCCTTTTTATTCCGATGAATAATATTTATTAACATCTCACATATATTTATGGTACCTATATGTGAGGGTATAGTCTTCCACAAGATATATATCGAATTGTACCCCTAGTCAGTATCCTCTATTGTATGAGGAGATACTCTTAAGTTATGTGGAACTCCATTTCAGTATAAAAAACGAGATAGAAAATGGATGTCACAAAAGGAAATAGTGTAGTATATGATACCAAACTCTACATATGAAAATGTGGTAGAGGGAAAAGATGTTTTGAAGGAAAATATTGAAAATATTATACATGTGATGGTTGAAAAAATAATGAATTATTTTGAGATAAATATCATAGTGTAAAAGTAGGACCAAATCATTAATTATTCATGGACTCGATTTTGGGAGAAAAGGAAATAATAATGATTAATGAGATTAAACCATGATGGGAAGAATAGTTTGGGCCCTGGGATGTGTATCAGAATTATGGGAAAGTGTTTATATTAATATATAGGTAGATAAGTATATTTTTTAGATTTTTTCCTTACATGGTCAATTTAGGATTACCAATACCATGATAGTGGTGTTAGGAGGACCATAAGTACTATAAAATCACTATATAGTCACCATGGATTGTGTATCCAGAGTATGAAGGAAAAAAGGGGATGTATAGGGGATGTATTATTATTATTTCATGGTTTACCAATACTGTACAATTATGTCATGTATCCATATAATTTTGTTCCTAAAACCCTCTTTTTTAAATTTTTTGGCATTTCCCTCCCGTTCCCCCTCTCACTCACCCCCCTTGACCCTTGGGTAAATTTTGTGTGTTAATTGGCGGCATATTACCCATGGATATTGTATCTTTAGATTATTAATGGGATTGGTGTCAATATAAATGTTAAGTCCCTCTAGATACCATAACATCCAATTATTCTTTATTTCTCTTGATGGAAAACTTTGACATGATGTGATTATGATACATTTTATAGATAATTATTAGATTAGTGTTTGATTTTTATTGATACAGTTTTGAGAACCCTAGAAAGATCTTGGATTTTTTCGATGCACAGTTTTGTGGTATATCTAGATGTGATGAGGGTGGTTTATGTTTTATTTCGGATAAGAATAATTCTCTTCATTGGAACAAAATTTTTTCATTAAAATATTTTATGTTGTTAAAATGAATTATTTAAAAATGAGAATATTTTTTTGAAAAAATCAAGGGTTTAATATTCATATTTTTGAGTAAACAAAATGTTTTTATTTTTTGGATTTGTGATGGTTTTTATGAAAAATGGTAATTTTGATTGAAAAATGGGTAATTATTGGCGGATTAATTATGCAAAGACCCCAACCCTAGTTTCCCTGAGTCAATGGTTGATTACATTAAAAGAAGATATAATGAATCACATCCCAAAAGACCCAATAGTTTAGTAGTATCAGTAAAATGGATACATACTTGAATATCATATTATAATTTTAAACATAAAATACACCATACTATTTTATTTACGTACACCATTATTCCATTTAGAAATTAACTGCATATCAATCCTAAAATACATCCTAACATCATGGGGAATGGAAACATAAAAAATAAGTGAGCTCTATTGCTTAGAATGAGTATGAGTACAATAGATAAAACCATTAATTGATATGGATTCATAAATATGGAATGATAAATAAATGAAAAACATGGCATTAAGTCAAATAGGTGATCATTATATGGTAGGAATAAATAATGATAAAATCGTTCCATATAAATAATCACATGAATTTGAAAGTGAACAATTTATATTAAAACTAAGAGAATAATCACATGGATCAAAAATAAATAATTTAACAATGAGTTACTGAAAAATTTAATACATCATAACCATACCTTCAAGGCCTCATTCATTTATATATTAGAAAAATCTCATTGACATTGCCAAATACATAAGATAGTTTGTCCCATGGGACCAACTGATGCATCGAGGGGCTATATATGGCCCCATAAATCACTTACTAAGCCCAAATAATTCTTCATATGAAAAAAATTAAAACATAATAAACATAATTATTCAGATTGAAAAAATATCATATGAAATGTTAATACTTTCTTCAATCAATAAACATAATAATTAACTATTTATAGTAACATAAATAATGGTATCAAAATAGTATATCCCCAGTCAAACATATCATGAACCATTTGGAGAAATAATTATTACGTAATTATTACAATGTATTCCGAGGGTGGCATAATTTAAAAATGGTATTATTTCATTGATTTATCAAAAAAACATAAAATTTCCATTAAAAACATTCTTGATCAAATTTTGCTTTTTTTCTTGAAAATAAATTTGAAAAAGAAAAAATTATATAATATTATGAAAAATGTTTCCTTAAAAATTTATTTTTATACTTTTAAATGAAGCTTTAAATTAATTAATGTTTTGGGTAGTGAGTAACTCTATATATTCTCTATAAGTGAAAAACATTACTTTCAAACTATTGTAAAAGAATAAAAATTCCATCATTTGGAAAAAATAACAAGATTAATTTCAAAAAGGTAATCTTTGGTAAAAAATCCCTATAAAAATAATTTTTATAATGTGAAAACATTATAGAAAACATTTTTAGAAATCATGGATATATAAGAAAAAATATTTTTGACTAAATAGAGAAATGAATTCAGGTTTCTTTAATGAAAATATTTGGGTCTATTTTGTTCTTAAAGAGTGAAAAAAGATAAAAAATCAATGTATTCTCTAGAAATAACCATTTCAGCAGAAAATATATGAGATTCATGAAATATATATCATAATTTTAATCATTATAAACATAATGATGATCATTCCCGATAAAGGATGAGATTTTATAATTATCCTTTTTTCACTTTGGTATCTTCTCAATTCATAAGCCCCAAGAAAGAAATAACATCAACTAAAACACTAAATAACATTAATATAAAAGTATTCAAGATATAAAATATCAATGGGTAGTATATACATCACAAAAAAAATGTGTTGAATATGGAATACATCTCATGGAAGTAAATGTGCGATTAAAAACTCATACCTCATGTACAATTTCATTTGTATGTGTCCATAAATCTTTTATAAATAAAATATATTTTTATAAATATATTTAAAAAACAAATACATATATTTTTAACATATATTATTTACATATAATATTTTTTGACCTGTTTAATAATAATTATTAGTTAAAATTACTATTTTGGGTGACAATTGCCTTTTTTTTCATTTATGTTATGGTTTGGTTGTTTTAGTTTTTTTAAATTTATCTTGGTTCCATAATATATAGAGTGTTTAAATTTATTTAATTATTTTTTATAATAATTATTAAGTTATTTATTCTTGTCTATAAAATTTTGAGATTTGAAAAATAGTTACACTATTTATAGAGAGGGTAGTCCACTCATATGCCTGAAAACTGTTGTTATTTTTCCTAAGTATCGAATTTAATAAAGTTAAACAATGATTCAAATTTATTGAACCACTAATATTTCAAATATTTAATTTATAAAAATTAAATATATCTTTATTACCATCCATGTAAAAATAAAATAAAAAACTTTTCACATTGCTACGTAGAGGCGGTAGTCCACATGTATGGATGAGTGATGTTATTGTCTTCTAAAAAATTGGATGGTAAGAAGGTTTTTGGGATATTAAAAATATAAAAGTATAATAATTTCATAAATATCTTATAAATATGTGAAATCCATCAATATATATATATTTATATCCTTGAGAGTAAGTGATTGAAAACCAAATACATCAGTTTGCGTGGGGGTAGTCCATCATAGACGAATTGATGTTTTTGTTTCCAATTTTATAGAAGAGGATTTGAATATAGGTTATAAAATTAAAATAATAAAATCTCAGTATGAGTAATATAATATTTTTATTATTTTATCATTGTTAGATAATAATTTAGGGAGTTAAAATAAGTATAATGAAACCAAAGGGTTTGGAATGTTACATATTCATTATAAAACAACTTTAGGTTTATAAATAATTCCTTATTAGATTATATTCAAAAAAAGGAATCTAGGATGCGGTAATGGATTTAAGAAATATATTTTGGCAGATCTTGGTTGAACCATAATCCTTTGGGAGTATCAACAAGAGAGGGGAGATGATGGCCTTTTAAATGTGGGGGGTGAGGACAAACATGGATTTTTTTTGAAATGAAAATGTGATACAAGAAAAATAATTTCTAAAATATATATTTATTATGAATAATTTATTTAATGTAAAATAAATTGTAATGGAATACATTAAAATAATAATAACCCATTTAGAAAATAACTTTTATTCCAAAATTGTTTTTTATAGAGTGTGAGTTTTTTTAAATTTATTATATTTAAAGAATGATTTCAATAATTTGGAATTATAATAATAAATAATTATATTTTATGTTTTTAACTAATATTAAATAAACATTTTATTTAATATAATTAATTCTAATTTAAATTTTCATGGAAATGAAATATTTCTTTCTAAATATATTATTATTTTTATATATTATATGATTTTAAATAAAATTTTAATTTCATGTTATATTAAAGAATTAAATTGATTTTCATATATATATATATATAATGAATAACTATTCATTCATTGATTACTAATAGGATATATATAAGAATAAGATCATTTAATATTAATTTTTTTTCAGTGAACTGTTATATATATATATATATATTGTTTATTTATATTAATAATTTGAATTGGTCTTGTAAAATTAATAATTTTAAAACTAATAATTTCTTTTATACATTTATGTTTAATTCAAAATTCATTTAATTATAATTACTCAATAAAAAAGAATAAAATATTCATTTTTTGCATAAATATACTTTCTTTTCAAAAAAAATGTGTTATGAATTATTATATTGAAATTAATTTTAATAAATTTCTAAAATTAAATATAATAAAATACATTTCATATTTGGAATAATTTTTTCAAAGCAGGTAATATGATCAATTTCATTTTTTTTTCAAAAAATAAGCCAGTAAGGTAAAATTGTGTTTCCACTAAAATGGAAAAAATTGTCTAAATACTTGTAGTATTGTCTAAAATTGATAAAATAACACCTTAATTTTGGATTAAAATGTTTGAATTAGTGAATTATATACATTCCTTCTTTCCATATAAATTTAATTTTAACTTTCATTGATATTTTGTTGGATTAACAAAAATAGAATGGTTATTTGAACCAATCCCACTGCTCAACACTTATAAAAGGACCACTCCTCAAATCCATCTAAACCACACCTATCATTATAATTTCACCCAATACCCCGCCATAATTTCTTCCCCAATAATCATACCTCATTTTTCATATCTTATTGTCTCAATAGGATACCCTAAATTATTAAAAATAATGTAGGATTATAAGAAATTATATAATTATTTCATTGAAGTTAGATTCTCTACAAGTAAACAAGAATCTAATTTAGGGGTTTTTTTGAATTAATATTTTATCATTGTGTCATACACCTAAAAATTCATTTATCTTCCTTATTGTCACATTTTTACTACCTTATTATTTTATTTTATATTGTAATTCTTATTTTTTTTATAAGGATTTACATTTATTTTTCATAACATTATTTTCATATGAATTTCAATTCCTAATTTGAAATGTCTATATGGGGGGTTTGTCCCAATTTCCCTTTTGGAATTATGGTTTCATATTGTGTGAGTGTTTTCTTTTTTGGTATATATAATTCCTCATTTTATTCTTTTTTCATAATTAAATATTTTTTTATGGGATTTATTGTTTGATTTAAGATATTTATTGTATTAAATTCTAATTTAAACATTAGAAATATCAATAGGGTTTTTTAGGACTCAATATCATTTCTATGTATAATAATCATTCTTATTTGACTATTTTATTTTCAAATTCTTATACTATATAACTTCTCCATCACATAGGGATGTTTCTTTTTCATCTTTTTGAAGAATACATTTTATTACAATAATTTATTTTTTGATTTATTCTTACTTCAAAAATTTGCGTTGTTATAAAGGAAAGGCATAAACGTTCTATTTTGGGAAATTTTATTCCGTATCAATGTTCATTATTAAAAAAAATAAACAGATTAAGTATCTTAAAAGTCAAATGTATATTTTCTACTAATATTACCATATTTATTTTTATTAAATTCAAATTGATTTTTGTAATTTTTTTCATTCATTGGGGTTACATTAAATGGTTAAAAATGTTTCAAAAATAGATTTCATTACAAATATATATATTTTGTTCCTTCTAAACCATCTTTCTAAAATTATAATTTTATGAATTTTTCACTGTTCCATTTTTAAGAATTTTAATTTTTGAAAAATGTTTTGAAATTATTCTTAACACCCTTTGAAAATGATTTTTAATATGACATTATATGTTTGTATAAAATATATTCCAAAATGTTATGAAAATATTTGTATGAATTGATTTCCATTTTCCCATTGTTATAGTAAATTTTCATTATCAATAATATTATTTTAAATTTTATAATTTTTTAGGAAATAATTTATTGAAGTATTCTATTCATTATTTAAATTTATGAAACTTATATTCAATTTACTATCTTATAAATCGGTTAATATTTCCATGAAACATAACAGATAAATGTTTTAGTATTATCCTATGCAAGATTATTCAAATATTTCAATATTAAATTCTTTTTATTTTCAGTTAGTATATTTTTTTCACAATTAGTTACTATGAGAAAATAATCCATAATTCAATATCCAAATTCCTATGTATCCATAATGGTGATGAAATGAAATCATTGTGAGAGGATTGATATATTATTTCCTTTTAATTACTATATAAACATCATTTTATAAGGATAAACTTTAATCAAATTCCTCTCAATATTAGAAACCCTATACTACTTCGTCCTCATTGAAGGGTTCACACCATGAATATTATACCATTTGATTAACTAGGGAAATATATTATTCTGATTGTATACTTTTTATTCTATAAGGGGTAAATTTATGTTACACCCCAGAAATATTTTTTTATTAATCCATTTAATTAATTATTATATTTTTATTGATTTTTTGGAGGTATAATTTAATTTTATTTAAATAGAATAATTTCCCCATAGGCACTTGGTTGAAATAAATTTAGTAGAAACTATGCATATACCATACAAATGCACTTACTATTTAACATAGATGAAATGCATGATTGACACACGATTTTCTAACAATGAATCTTATTATAATTTTATTTTCTAGAATATCTAGTAGGTTGTTCATGATTACTAAATTGTTTTTCCAACTCTACAACAAAAACATGTACAATTCCCAAGATTTAAAAATCACATTTCCCCCTTACCCCTTCCCCTGTCCATGAAAAGATAAAATTTCCCCAGTCAATTTTCATTCAACACACCCCAGGGAGGTTTAAATTCTTGACCACAATCCTTCTTTATTCATTTTTGGGATCTTTTTCATTGAATAGAATAAGATTTCATGAGTTTTGGCCTTATTTAAACTAATATACACTATCCCTTCTTGTTTTTTATCTTAAATCTTACTTAATCATGATTTGGTCGAACCGTATTGTGCAGTTGTTGGCATGATTTCATTTCACTTAGTTTTTAAGTATTATGGTGTCTTTCTTGGGCCATATACAATCGATATCCACTGATGGTGACCCATTTGTCTACATTTTATGTTCTTTCCCACTTGTTTTGGGTCTTGAAATTTTGGAACCTTGATTTATTGAATTTATAATCTATTTTTTGGATAAAATGATGATAATAAATATGTTCAAGAAATATTTGATGTAAAAAATCAAGGTTAACTTGAAATTTTATTCAATTAAAAGGTTTCACTTAATTGGAATCATAGTAAGTATACGGTTTAATAAATTTTTCTAATTGGTTATCTTATAAATTCATGAATGGTGTTTCCTAATGAAATTGGATAGTGGATTGGATATGAACCTAGATTTTTACTGATTCTATATATTCCCTTATTATGGTTTTTGTTATTGTTAAATCATTATGGGAGCATTGAGTGATTGGGTTGGAGATCCTATTTTCGGAAAGGGTCCCTTTCCATTAGTTATTACTAGAGAAAAGTGTTGTTTTTCATTGGCTGGTGATATGTTACTAGATTCTTTCCAGTAATTTAGGTTATCTCAAAACAGAGACATTAGTTTTATTGTTCCCCTTTCCCGTAGTAAACCAAGGGTGTTTCTCCCATGACACTCATTTTAAATTATTAACTAAATGACTAATCGTGGGTTTTCCATACATTACATTGCCTTTTATTTAGGGAATTAATATTATTTATTGAGAATTACATGTCTTTATTAATTTTTTTAATATTATTGAAATGTATAATTTAAATATTGGTTTTAAGGGTTGTTTTCAAATGGGTATTTTAATAAAAGAGCTTTTGACCAAAATAATTATTTTTCAGAGTGATATTATGAATTTGAAATAAATAAAAATCACGTGTATAAAATTAATAAGAAAATTTGAGGATAATTTATATGATTACATAAAAAACGAAATATTAAATTTTTATTTCAAAATAGAAAAAAGTTATTTCATATAAAGACTTTACTTGGGGTGTATTGTTTATCATTCCTACTAAGCGTTATGCTTAAACCGATCATTTCAATTTAGTACATGTTTCGATTATTCTGTTAACCTCTCTTTGAAAATTGTATGTAGTATTTGGATGGCGATTATTAGAGTCACATAGAGGTATATATTTTTTTTAATTTATTTCTAATTCCTTATCTTATCATCCAACAAGTCATTTTACTACTTTAATTTATCAATATGGTTTTAATATTTTATTGAAGAGGTCAATTTGGGAATCCACAATGGATGTATAATATTACCCATGTGGGTGAGTACATGGAGTATTTACAAATTGAAATTAATATTTATTTGAAAATTGTTATAAGTTTTTATTAATTATTTGATCCTAACATTCACATCTGACATATGGATAGGTGATTTAAATATTTCTCCAATTTCACATATCTGATTTTGGGGAGAATATATTTCTATTGGATTTAATTGACTACCTAGAACTATTTTATATCATGGGGTGATTGAGAACACTCTATGGGTATGTCATGGGCTGGCTCGAGTGCCCGATGGAGGGATTTGATGTGTTTTTCTGTGACAATACACAATAATTCATCATTTTATTCGAAGGGATTTACATAGGTAACATATATTATCAAATCAATGAGTTTTAACTCATGAAGTATTATAAGTATACCATTTTATATTCATCGGTTAGTCATGATATGTTTTTAATATAGGATTGGTTTACTACATGTTTCAATCATATATATGGTTTATCATTATGTGATATGTGGGACCAGCATTTTATAACCCTAAAATGATTTGATTAAAGATTTATATCTCATAAGATTACATGTATGGTATTGTGTAGTGAATTATACCAATTATGTTATGAAATAATGTCTACTATGTTATTAAGTTCTCAGAATAAGGGATTGATGTAAGAAATACTTTTATATCAATTTTCTATGCTAGATACCATGGTTATTTTCACATGTATCATGATTCATGCCTTATTTTTAAAAATTCATTTTACATGATATAATTTATTCATTACATATGATACATTTATGGTTATATGTTACCATGCTATGGTTTATGGTACTCTATCATTACTTATGATCAATTCACAATATTCTATATTCTTTTTATCTAGTATTTATCAAGTTTTCATGTTTTCTAAAATGGGTAAACACCATAGGATTAATAAAAAATATTAGGATTTATATTTTATATTAATATATTTATTTACATTGATTTTATTAAATATTAATTATAATCACCATTTTCATTTTGTTATTGGTTTTGGATTTGAATTAAGAAAATGTAGTCCTCAAAGGTATGTCTCTCAAAATTCCTATATTTTAAAATCGACAAAGAAAGCCTATTTAGAATAAATGGTTTTCAAAAATTAAAATCTAAATATATTATTTTTATGTGTGAAATGATGAGGTTCCTATTATTAACCAAGATAGTGAGGTTGATATGTCATTGGAAATTATATATTGGGTTCTTTCTATCATAATCCTACCCTTAAATACTTTCATTAGTGAATAATAATTTATGTTTTTTTGATGAAATTTATTTACTTGGTGGGGGGTGAAAGTGACAACCCATGTTTATGTATTCATTTTAATCCCTATATTTATTCTGTATTCATTATAATGAATAGAAACATTATTAAAAATAAATCATATAAGATACAGATATAAATAAAAACTAATTATCATAATGGAACATTACAACAAAAGTACATGATAAATAGTATTTTATACCATGGAATATGTCATACTAGAGATAATTTCATCCATTAAAAGTTACTAAAATTAAATGGGATAATAAATACAGAAAATTGTAATAACAAAATACAAAATATCATTATTACTACAGAGAATCACTTTCAATTAAACTAAACCAATAATAAGTTATTAAATCATCGATAGAGAACACATTTTGTCAAACCAAAATGAAAAATTAAATTAATGAGATGTGTGATTTTATATGTAAGATTTGGATGGGTATATATTTTGTAATTGGGTGGGGGGGGGATATAGCCCTTGTTTGTCCATTATAAATGTATATATAAATCTTGGGAATGACACTAAAAAACATATTAACATTTTATAATTATTGGTATTTTTATATATAAAAAATATTTTTATATGTCATAAATATACATTCCCATTATAAATAATTTTTCCGAAATTAAATAAATTATTTCGGAATAAATTTAAAAGATACTAATCTTTTTGTAAAAATACACAAGATAAAAAATGCATTATTTTTATAATATTTTAATTTTGTTTAATTTATTACATCTAAATATTTTTTTAAATAAAATTTATTTATAATAATATGGTAATATATAGTAAAATAAATATATAATATTCATGAAATAATAAAATAATTCTATGGAAAACAAATTTATTTGTTCAAGGGGAACAAAGTAAGTTTTAAATAATATTTTTTTATTATATATTAAATTTTTTATTAGAAATCTAAATTTCCTATATTTGGATTATATATGAGAAAAAATAATAAGTATTAATATATTGATTATTAATTGTCTGGAAATAATAATGAAATCATTTCATGTTAAAAATCTATTATTTTAGAGAAATTTTTTCTTTATATATTAATTTTTATCTTAATAAATTGAATTTATCACAAAAAATGAATGATTTTAAAGAAATTTAGTACATAAATATATTATAATATTTATAATTCATTTACGAATCAATAATTTTTTAGTACCATAATATCATTTTTTTTCAAAAAAAATACATTTTTCAAAAAAAAAAATCTGCTTTATTTGTTTTTATATTAAAATTAATACTTTTCACTTTTCGAAATTGAATGTAATAAAATAGATTTACTATTTTGAATTAATATGTAAAAATAAGAAAATAAGGAAGATTTAACTTTTTAGGAAAACATAAGTGGACATGGAAGTAGTTAGTTAGCATAGTGATGGAAAAAATTGAATAAATAGTTAAAGTAATGTCTAAAAATAATAAAATATATCTACACAAATTAATTTAAATTTATGGATGATGGAATTATTAACCTACCTTCCTTGAAAGTTTGGGAGCAATGATCAAGGGAAAATTTTTGTTACATACACTTGAAGAAATAAATAATTGTGAAAATGCATGTTATTCTCACTTATAAAAGGATCCCTTCACCACGTTCTCTAAAGAACACCGAAAATTTAAATTCCCACATATTTTCTACCATACTTCCTTCTTGCCGAAATTTCCCTCATTTTGTTCACCTTATGTCAAAAGGGTGCCAAAAAATCTTTGAAAAATCTTTGGTATTCAAAGAGAAGATATCATTTCTCTATTGATGTTAGAGTATATTCAAGAAATCATGATTCCATGGTAAGGGTTGTGGGTAAGGAAATCTCATTTAATTAATTGACTCCCCATCATATTTGATGATTCTCTTAAATATTCTATTTATTTAATACTATTATTTTATTATATTGTTTTTTCTCTTCCATTTTATGGAATTACATACCTTTCTCATAAACACATTTTTATGTGATTCTTACTTTATAAAATTTTCCACTCGTAAGGGTTTATCATCTATATTTTCCTTGTTTAAGGCATGTTTCAAATTATGGAAATAGTTTTCTATTTTATTGTGTAAATACATCACAATTATCTAATTTTATCATAATTCACTTTGGTTCCATGGGATTAAAAACTCTATTTCTTGATCTCTATTTGATTGCCTTTTGATTCAAATTTTACTAAACATGTGTGTGTTTTTGCATTACCCAATCACCATTCCTTGAGTCATTATAATTCATCTTTCACTATGATGTTATCATATTTTTATATTATAAAATTTCTCCATCCTATTGTTTATTTTATATTTATTTTTTGGAATAATAAATTCCAATACCAAGCTATTATATTTCATTAATTATTACTTAATAATTATAGGGTCGTCATAATGAAAACATACACCTTCTATTTTTGGGAATTTACATCCACATGCATGTTATTCTTAACTAATATTTTGTATTAATTGTTTTGAAATTTAAAAATTTATTTTATAATTTTAATATTATAGTCTACATTATATTAGAAATAATTTTTAGATAATGTTTATAGACATGGGATACAATAAACAATTATTCATTTCTTGAAAGAAACTTATTTCTACTTTGAGATATTTTATACCTTAAAATTGATGTTTTTTATAAATAACATTTATTTGATTTTTATATATCTCTTATTGGAAAATTGACTTTTAATGTGATGTTTTAATATCATTTATTTCAATTGTTAATTATGTTTTTTAATTTTACAGGTAATGTTATTAAGACAATGTTACCAAAACTTATAAAAAATTATTTATGAATTCTGTTCCATTTCCCTTCATTATTTTAATGGATCCTATTTAATGTAATTAATATATGTTTTAACATATTTAAAATAATTTTTATTGAAATATTCTTATCGTTATTTCATTTCAGGAAAATGATATTAGATTCATTTGTTTCATATTTGGGAATATTTCAATCTTATTTAAAAGCTATGGATATATTTCCATACATTCCTCTACAGTAATATTAATATGTATATATTAACAAAATTTCCTTATATTGAATATAATTATATATTTTTCACAATCAATTAGTATGTTTAAATAATCAGATGATTTATGAATCAAATTCCTATTTATTAGTAGTTATGAGGAAATGGAATATCTATAAGTGGATTGATCCATCACTACTATTGTCTAGATTTATAAACATCATTTCAAAAGGATAAAAATTGTTCTAATTCCTTATAATTAGTTCTAATGAATTTATATTACTTTTAATATACTATTTATCACATGTTCGTGTCTTATCACTTGTCTATGATCTTGTACTATATTAATTATTTTTAATATTTTTAATTAACTATTAATTTTATCTTACTCCTATAATATTTTACCCACTCCCCATTATAATTTATAAGATGGAATATTTTTAAGGGAGATTGAGATGTAATGATTTTTTGAGAAACTAGAGAAAATTTTTCTGAGTAGTAATATGTCTATGTGACTAATATCCAAAAAACAAAAACTCTGGTTCATGTCATTATATATTAATATTGATATTATATATATAGTAATGTAATTTTTTGTGGTTAATTTTAGTTAGTAAGTGAGAATGAATGAATAGTTTGCATTTTATAACTAGATCTATAGGTATGGATTAGAGGGTGGTTCTACCTGTTTACTAGTTGGTTACATTTTTTATGTAAATATCAAGATATTTTTTATTAGTGTTTATAATGGAGATAGTGTGTCTTATGAGTATAAAAATTACCTAAGTGGTATTTTTTGAAACCTTGAAACTTATTTTTAGCCAATTGTTTTCCTGGGGATGCACCTATGACATAGTAACACTGGATTTGATCTAGACGAGTTTGATGGAATTGAAGTCATGTTAATATGTTAACAATTGTATTAGTTTTTATATTTATGTGGCCATATTAGAGATAGTAACAGGATTTTGTATTCCTTATTTAGTTATAAAAATGTATATCTAACCTCTTCCGAGCGAACCAAGATTCACCATTGGTGCTATTAATTATAGTGGTTTGTGAATCACTTATTTATTCATTTCATAACTAATGGTTAATAATCTTCGGTTGAGTACAAGAGTGGTATTCATGCATCAGTGATCTATTACTAGATAAAAAATTAATCATTATTAAATGGTTTTGATAATTTTTTTCTTTTCATAAAAAAATTGATTTCAAAATGAGTTCCTTGATATTTGTGTTATTCTAAAATGATTTATTTGAAATTGGGGTTCCAAAATAGGGTTCAAAAATTATTTTCATTTTAAAAATCCTAGTTTCAATATTTGTGATTGTGATTTAAGGTTAAAACATAAATGATACTATGTACTCCCTTTGGATAAGGATGGATTGACAACATGTGAAAAGGTAACACAAAATTTAGTGATACTAGATCAACCCATCAAAAAAGAATGATTTATTGTTTTATGGTTGTGGAAAATTGGGTTTTGTTTTTCGGTAAAGTTATAGGGAACTTGTATAGGTTTGGGGGGAATTGGTTTTGTCTAATGGTCCGAGGAGAAACCCTATAGCGATGATGTCGCGAGGGCGATGATGCCCGGCTAACCCTATGGCGATGTTGCCCGCTGCGGCCCCTCCTCCCATGGGGGGGGGGGGGGGTCTCAACCTTCTGCTCTTGTTCCTGAAGCTACACATTTGGGTGACTTCGATACTTTTCATTCCTCGTCGGTTGTGGGGTTTTTCGTTCCTGAAATCCAGGTGGCTCTGAAGGCCACTAGCTGCGTTTCAGGTCAGCCAATAGTGCTAGTTTCGGTTAGGGAATTCACTAAAACTTCAGCATTGCTTTCCTTGGCTCTGATTGTACATTTTTCACGGCGGCGACCTCTGGTGGAACACTTTTCAAAGGCTATCAATGAGGATTGGGGTTTAGAACATCATGCTCAAGTAGGTATTATGGGTCCGAGACAATTTCTTATTATGTTTTCTGATGAAGGTGATTTGGGGAGAGCTTGGTCAAGAAAGTGGAAATATTTCTCCGGCCTCCCTTTCAATTTTCTCCACTGGTCTTTTGATGTGAACATGAATCGCGATTCTCCCTTCACGACGATTTGGATTCAATTGCCCGGCCTACCTCTCCCGTTCCAGAATCTTGGATTGTTGAGGTCAATTGGCAATTCTATAGGTCGATTTGTGTGCAGTGACCAATGAACAACATCCTTGTCGCATCCCATGTCGGCAAGAATTTGTGTTGATATGGATCTCTCAAGAATTCCACCAGAGATAGTATGGATTGTTGTTGAGGAGGAGTACATGTATGCGCATCCGATTGTTTATGAATCCTGGATTGACTTCTGTTCTTATTGTCGCAGGTAGGGTCATGTTGAGCTTGGTTGCAGAAGATGGTCTGGGAGTGTCCGACCATATGTGACCACAGATGTGTCCACTGATGTATCTTTGAGAGGTGGTGCAACCACCATTAATGCTGGTTATGGTATTACCCAGACCACATATGCAGGCCGACCTCATGCTTGTCAGGACCCTTCTATGTAAAGAAAGGTCAATACCACAATGGGGCCGGGGGTGCCCCAGGAGGATGTAGAATTGGGTAAGGCTAGAGGGAAGGCACCTTTATCTGAGGATGCTGCGTCTTTTCCTTTGGATGTTTCTGAGATGTGCATGAGGGAGAATGGACACTCCAAGGTGTTGAACCTTGATGCTGCTTTCCAGTTTATGGGTAGGGGTCTCGAGATGCAACACAACCCTGACGTGCCTGTGAGCCCAGTTCAGAACCCTACACCAAATTTGTTGAAGAGTGTGGATGGCGGAGAGGGATGGGTAGCCAGCTGCTCCATGGAGGCTGGTGCGGGTTACAGGAGGTTGGAAGAAGGTCTGGTTAATACTGGAAGTGCAGAACATGCTTCTCAGGAGGGGATTGGGGAGGACGAAACTGGTGGTATACAAGGGGAGGTCTTGGAAGTCCCTTTTCTAGCCAGTGCTGGAAAAGTAGGGGGCTCGAGCCCGGGCATTCAGGCAGGGGTAGCTGTTCCATCAACTCAGACTCCGGTCACCTTGAGCAACAGATTTTCCAGTCTTGCTGAGGTAGAGAATGAAGAGGAGTCATATAAAGAATCCTTGGAGGTTAGTAAGGGATACTCCGAAGGAGAACAAGTTCTGAAGTGCAATAGGAGTGACAGGAGGAGGAGGGGTAAGAAGGAATACTCCTCCCTACTGCCTCCTATGAGGACTCGGTCAGCAAAAAAGACTGTGGTTGTGGAGAAGGACAGCAGGGTTAGGTATCCACCAATTCCAACTGGTAAGTCTGATCCACCCTTGGACATGATATTGTCCTCGGACGAGGAGGTGAAAGAGCAGGTTTTATTTCTCAATGCTTCGGAAGAGGATGCCTCCGGGATTATGGGTAAGTCCCTTGACGTGAATCTCAATGAGGAGCAGTATAATTGGGTTAACAAGCAAGACATGATTCTGGTTGGCGGCTTCAACAAGGGGACGATAAAACTAGCGGAATATATCCAGGTATGGAACAAGATGAATTCTGCACATGAAGATCTGTTAAGGGAGGATTCACTCTATCAGGTATCCCTTTTATCGTGGAAGTTCTTTAGGGATATGGGTTCTGGCAGAATCAAATTGTTTGTCAATGATTCTGCTATCCCCCTTTGAGGTGTGTGGAAAAGTCTCAGGGCCAGTTCAGCTCTGATGGACTAGAGTACACTCCTTTACCCTTTGCAGGACATTTGGGACTTGGTTGATTTAGAGGGAGGGCTTTGCCTTCGGGAGGGTCCATGCTTGCATGGGATCGCCGAGTGGTCCTACATGGGGTTGGCGGTTGTAATCTTTTCTTGGTTGGGGATGTTTCTGGTTTTCTGCAGGGGTTTTTTGGTGTATGTTGAACCTTTCGGTTTCTCACTTTTCCCACAAAAGTGTTTTTCTTAATAAAAAAAATAAGTTTCAGTCAGTATAGGTTTGGGGGTGAATTGGTTATATTATAGGGAAACTATTTTATAAAATGTAAATTCTAGTGAGAAAAGAGATAGGGACATTGTGAGGTTTTTGGTGCTGTGTATAATTATTTAGAGTATGTGGGATTTGAGTATTTCCATTAGCATGGGGGTAAAGACTCTATCAAGGATACAATTATTTATTAATATGATCAGACTTTTGGGGATATGGTTATGAAGGTATTATTGTGAAATTAATCATTTTGAGGGATTATGGTGTAATAATTTTTAATATTTTTATGTAAATGATATCATTAGTGTAACACCCTGACCTAAGAATCCCAGAGTAGGTGCATTATTACATATCATTGTCATGATCACAAAAGATCATGTTTGGAATGATAGATAATTTTAGTATCCTTGTAAGTACTAGATACATTCATAAGGTTTACATTACTTCATAAAATGGAATACAACAACAACATTGTTTCTATAGACAACACTGAGATCCCATAGACTATCCTTGCAGGTTAGTCATAATATACTTCTTCGCATCCATGTAAAAATAAAACATAGAAAGGGGTGAGATGAGATGATTAGTAAGGATAAGAATATAGCGGAAACTTTCATAAATATGTATAAATATTTAAGGCAATGTATAAGACTAAAACAAAAGCCTTTTAAACATGAACTTCAACATAATATGGTAAAGATAAAATAATATAATGCCATTTACTTATTCACATGGATATTATACTAGTCGAATAATCACATGTAATATCAATAGCCACATTCTTAATGATGGAATGCATAATGCTAGACTTTCATAACCTCATAGTCAAGGCCTTGTGCAAAGCCAACAAATATGATTTTGTCAGGGCCTTGTGCAAAGACACTAGTTTGTCTCATGAGACCTATCGATGCATCGAGGAGCTATAGCAGGCTCCACGGGTCACTTATTATGTCCAAGGAATTCCTCATATGAAAAGGTTGAAATATAATCTATAAATTTTTATTAAAACTAGCATACGAAATGTCAATATTTTAACCACAAACCATGAATGGTATAAAAATAGTACATCCACAGTCAAACAGAACTCATTAATTACAATATGAAATATTGTATTATATTATATAAACCTCAATAGATAATAATGAATGATATTTACATAGATGAAAATAACCATCAAAACATTTTGAGAGAAATATTCCGTTTTTTCTTGAAAAAAATTTAAATGTATCACTATTTATCAAGAAGACGTTTAAATTATATTTTTGAATCAAAGTGTACTATATAGCTTTGAAACCTTTAAAAGGAATTATAATTTTAAAAAATTAATGTCCATATAAATAAATCCTTAAAACCATTTTTAAAACATGTACATTAATGAGAATGATTTAGAATAATAAATCTTTAAAACATTTTAAATTGGTATTTTAGTTAGAGTTCCTAACCAAAAGAAAGAAACTTGAATAAAAATAATTGAAATAATCAAAAAATTATAATATCATGGGAATAAAGGGGTTCATGATATACTTTTTCAAAGTACATTATATACACCGTATAAAAGTGAATTGGCATATAACAACAAAGATTTCTCAATGGAATGAAAATTGATATGAAATCTCTTATAAAGACCATATCCTTAGGTTAAGGATAAACTAATGACATAATTATGTGTGAAACATATAAATACACTCAATATTATTGGATATTCAGTTTAAATCAATCATAGGACATTCACACATATTCTTATAAACAGAACACCAATGAATTGGATGTTTAACTCAATAAATGAAGATTGAGTTAAAATTACTCTTATCAAGTTCATATAGATGACTTGAGAATTTATCAAAGGAGTGATTATGTGTATCAAAATTATATACATAGAAAGGGGAGCAGAAATTACTACACAAATAATAAATAGTGATTCCACTCATAATCATGGAATAAAATAATCAAAGAAGTATGCGTAAAGCTAAATGAGTGGAAAATGAAATTTGAAATTCCCATACCGATTTGGTAACTTATTAAACATAAATCCCATGAAATATGGATCACAAAGTGAAGATTTAATTACTCATAAATTAAATTATATTACAAAAATAATATAATCATTGGGTAGTACATCCACCACACAAAAGGAAATAGTGGCAGTATGGTATGAATCTCACGGAAATAGGAAATGCGATGAAAACCCTTAAATCGTTGTAATCAATCAAGTCGTATGACCAAAAGTTAACGACAACCAAATGAATCACAGAATACCATGATTATAAAGAGAATGATGAATATATATATATATATATATATATATCAAATGACAGTACACGATACACCACATTTAATAAATAAATGGCGAACAATGGAAATCTCATGGAATTAAAAGTGAGATATAAAACCTCTAACTTTGTACTTTTTCATGGTCGAGGGTAGGTTAACCTTCTATATAATGATAAAATAATTGTTATTAAAATTTTCAAGAATCATATACATTAATACGATATCATATATGATCTTTTAATATTGCATTGTTAATAATAATTTAGTATTACCGTCATTTTGGTTGTCGACTGATTCATTTTCCTTTATATGCATTGTTTCGTAAGTAGTGTCTGTTATGAATAGGATGTATCTTATTCATATTAATAATGATATTAAGTCTTAAAAAATTATTTTTAATCATCTTATGAAAATTATTCTTGAATGGAATACGATGGGGAATGAATTTCATCGAGTTCATGGAGACGGTAATCCGTACGTACGTACGAGCAACAATATCATTCTTTTGTTATTAAAATAATATATAATTGGATGGTATATCATATATAAATAATAATTGTCATGTTATATTTATTCTTTACATCAATTACACATCATTATTATACCCATCCAAATAATAGTTAATTGAAAAACAATTACACCACGATGTGGAGACGGTATGCCGTACGTAGGCACGTATGGTGACATGTCATTCAAAGGATTGATAGAATAATGAATATGGTTTTAACATATTTATAATTACATCATATTATACAAAAGATACTGGATTTATTATTTTATAGTGGAAAAAACATAGAAAGAGGATGTGGATGAATAATGGAACTTGAAAGAGGTGATGAAATATTTACCTCTTCCTCGGTTCTTCATTTTGATTGGATCAAAAGAGCTCCATAGGTTGGCGTTCTGACTAATGAAAGGCCTATAGGATGAATGGAGGACAGTTGAGAGGGTATTTCAGCAGATTGTTTCAGATACAAAAGGATTTGAAGGTGAAAATTTGAGGGAAGGGAGAGTGCCCTTTTATAAGAGGGGTGAGGGGCACCATATGAAAAACTATAAACATTATTTTATAATAAACTAATTTTCGGTTTATAATGTCTGAAAAACGAATTATTTAGAGAATAATGTTTATATGGGTCTAAAACCACTCAACAAAAAGGTTTTAGACATGTATTTTCCACTATATTAACCTTATCTTTTAGATTTAGCTCTTAGTTAAATAGAATGACCTTTAAATTGTCTCCTTGTAATTTTATATTATATGGGTAATACTCATACTATATACTTAAAATCTAACCCCAAGTGGTTATTTAATGATACACAAATCATTATTTATGTATTTGGACAGGACTATAGATTTTTAGGAATATATTATCAATTAATAATATAATACATTTTTTAAAAACTCATTTATGTCAATTTTGACACTTTTTGGTATTTTTTTTCTAAACTCCTAACTGAATTATTACATCAAAAAAAATTCATCTAACTAACCCTAAAATGTAATATTAACCAATTAAATTAGTTTAATTCATAAAAATTCTGAAATAATATTTATTTGGATATTTATAATAACAAATATTTTAATATTTCATTAATAAGAAAATAAATGCATCATCATTGTGTTATAAATATATTAAATTATTTAATGTCTCAAAATATAAACAAAATATCATTATTTAGATAATCGTTTTAGATTTCTAATGAATATTTATAACCGAATTTATCTTATGTATATCCCTATATTAAAAATGGAATAGTTATTAAGCTTTGAATTTCACACTTTTAAATTTCATTGAATTAAATAATAATAAATTTCCTATTCTAATCCATGTGGACCTAAAGGATCATATTTAATCCTAAGGTTGTTTTTGGTCGAATTAAACTTATCCAATAGAATTATTAAATGTGTTAGGGTAATAATAATATCATTTTTACCCTTAATTACCCTATTTACTTTTTCACCGTTGTAAATAAAAGTCAAAAGTTTCTATTCACCAAAAATTATTTTTATCTCATTGAACCACATATTACTTACTGATATCAACTATGTCTCTCAGATTTTAGAAATTCAATTCACAGATTTGGAAAAATTATGTTTTATTCAAATTTTCAAATGCTCCTAGGAGGTAGGTAAAAGATAGTTTAAAAGTTCAATAAAATTTTAATATATCTAAAATTATTATAAACTGAATACAATGAATTACATAGAAAATATATAGGTATTATGTATCTATTTTGACCTAAAATAAATTAAAATATATTAAATAAATATTTAAATAAAAATTCCATTTTAAACTATAACTCAGCGTTTTCACTATTCATCAAAAATTGAAAGTTTCCAGAAAAATACAAAAAATTCACCCTAAGATAATTTCGATATTCCAAAATCAAAAATTAAGTCCATTTCGAAACATGAATTTTATAAAATTTTAAAAAGTGGGTATTACTATTCATAATGGCTAGTTTGGTTGGTTGCGGTGTGTTAGAATGTCAAAGTTGCGTGTAATGCAAGCTATTACATTATTTAAAGAGAAACGTACTATGGAAGCATAGGGTGTTGCAATTAGAAATACTTTGTGATATAATAAAATTGTGGTTCTATGTTATTTGATCTCTATAGTTTTATATTTTTTGGAATAATTTGGGGGTGACTAGTTGTAATGAGATATTACATCATGTATCAGTTTGTAGATTGTGTAAGTTTGGAATTAATTAGAAGATTATTCATTATGTTAAAATTTCCTTTGAGATGTAAGGTACGATTCAGTAATTTTGATATCAGAGATGACATATGTGACATGTGTTATAATGGGGAGAGAATAGACTCACTAGTTTCCTAGAGTAGGTAGAAAGGTGGAGTGTGACTATCTATAATGGGAAATATGTCACCAATTTTTAGCTAATACGTGGTTAGATTTTTTAGAAGAGAGAATATGACCCTTTGATCACACATTATGTTATAATAGACTCATCAATCTTGTGGATTTAGTTTTTGAAATGAATATTGGTATGGAATGGAGTTAGATACTCATTATTAAAAGAATTACATTTCAATACTCTCTTATAAAGGATAAAAATGGAGTTGGTTTTTCTATTTCACAATTGAAAAATGGGATATAATGATGTAAATATCAATATTAAAAAAGGGTTCTTGGTTAGATATATATTATAAGATAACATGTGAGTCATGGTGGTTGGATTTTTATGATTGGTATTATTCCACTAGAGTTGTGTACCCTATTATTACCATGATGGCCTGGAGTAATTTTGTAGATTCCTATTTAACGATGAGTAATATTAATTCTTGGATTATGATCGTTTTATGGAATGACTTGAGGAAATGTGTTAAACACATCTGATGGACTTAAATCGGATTAAAATAATAAAATATTTTGATGATTGGGTTTTTTATAATAGATAGAATGTGTTTAAATGAGAATAGTAAGACAAGGAATGTTAATTAAGAATAATGTGGTATGAAATAGTTCTTCTAATTGAGAAAATTATCCACAATATTTTTATATCAATAGTAGGGGTTTACAAAAGTTAAAATAATTTATGGAATCTTAATGAATCTCGGATGATCAGTTGGGTGTTATGCACTGGTGGATTTCTATTTTATCACAACTAGCTAGTTGGAAATAGAGTTCTAAAAAAAATTTGGATGTTGAAGAGTTTAATGTCACATTGTTGATATTGAGATTATCTAGTGTTGTCTTAGCTATAGTGTAACATCCAATATTTAAAATGAATATTTTTTTTACAAAGTAGTGTTCTTAAATTAAATATGTAACTGATAAATTCAATTATTTTTATTGACTACATTTATAATAACTAATTATTTTTTAAAAAAATGTACGCTTAAGTTATCTCATAATATATTAATCAATTTTAATGTAATTTTGTTTTTTAAAATGGTCTTATAAAAATGTTATCTCACGGACTAGGCAAAAACCCATAACATATGGTGAAGCTATGGGTCTTGAACATGGGATGGAATGATGACAACAGAATATCACCAACCACATGCCTAGTTTTCTTATTTATTTCTTCTACACTTACTATTTGTAAACTTATATCAGTATTCATATATTTACAATACTTTTTTACATATATAGTTCATTTTAAAACAATATTAATTTTATTAAAGGATTTATTTTAAGGATAGTTATGTTATAAAAATAAAAGGGTTAAATATTATTTTCCCCAAAAGAATATATTATCATATATATTTAATTACATTTTGAGTCATTTAATTTATTTACGATTTTTATCAAATTTCCTTACATGTTTTGTTACAGAAAAACTTTTCCTTTAAAATATGATAGGAAATATTTTTCACAGTAATTAATTTTGAAATATTGGTTAAATATATATATATAATATTTTAATATTATCAACTAAATGTTATTATGTTTTGACTATATAGTTTTTAGAAAAGTATAATAGGCATAGAAATGTAATTAGAATTATGAAATATAATGATTTTGAGCTAAAACCTATTTTTATCGATTACGTATTTGCAAAAAATATTCAATTAAATTATATGATTATAATCATAAATGGAATAAAATAATTTCATAGTAAAATTTTTTATAAAATAAATATAATATCAACATGTATAAAAACCAATGTCAAAATAAAATTTGTCAAACTAAAAGTACAGTTTTTAAATTTTATGCACCGAATAGAAAATTTTAAAGTAGATATGTTTTTTTAAATTTCATAGAAATGTGGAAATTTTTTTGGATAGAATATTATTTTTGGACTTATTACATATAAATTATCTTATATTGAATTATTTATATTTTTCTAAAAAATTCAATTTCTTTGTTAAAAATTGAAAATACAGTTTTTAATTATTCCTTGATTGTGATGAAATTATTAGTATTAATTTACAAATAATATAGTTATAAAACATTTTAATCAATAAATAATTTATTTAAGGTGTAAAATACAGGATCTAAAAATTTTATGTTAATTTGAAAAACCTAGGTCTGATATTTTCAAACATTAGTTGTATATTTTTTGAGAACTATTTTTTCATGTTATAAAGGTATGCATTTTGATTTTTTAGAAAATTATAATTGGAAAAACATTATTTCATATTATTAATAACAGGGTGAAAATTATGTAAAAGATGAAAATTTATTTTTTCAAAAACTTATCCAAAGATTATATCGAGTTACCATGATAAAGGTAAAATAATGAAAAATGTTAAAATTAAGCAGTAAAGTCATAAAATAACTAAAAATATCATAATAAATATGTTATTATGTGTTTTAACATACTTAAAAAACATTTTCAAAATTAATTATCAACTAATTTGTTTAATATTAATGCCACCCACATGAGGTTCACCTAAATAAAAAAATAATCATTATTTTAACTCTTAAACAACTCCCTCCTTGATTATACAAAACCATCCCCTATTCTGATTATCCAAAACTAAAAATTTGATGTTCTCTCATCATATCCCTATCTAGGAGTCTCCTAAATTTTTCTATCTCATTAATTCTAATTATTTTTATTAGCACTAAGGGTCAAATCTAAGATAATAAGTTCAAGAAAAGTAAGGGTCTTTTATCAAAATATTTCCTTTTCATGTTCATTACTATTTCCATATTTTCTTTTTTATTATATTTTTCATATAAATAAATGATTATTATTCCATTTAATTATCATATATTTAACAATATTTTAAATAATAGTTTATTTATTCAAATTCATTATATCAATTACCTTAGATATTACTAAGATTAAATAAGGGTTCCCCACACATCATTTTCCATTACTTTAATAGTCTATTTTAATTATGATTTTTATTCTACTGTAAATTTTTATTAATCATTGATATAATTCCCATACTCTGTTATCAATGAGATAACACCATTTCTTATCATTATAATACCTTCACAATCTATTATAAGCATCAAACATTCCCATAGCTACTAAACCATCTAAAATTTGGTAGAGAATGGTGTGTCTGGGATTCCAAGTGATTATATCTCTATCTTTATACAAAAATGTAGATGTAGCATCTAAAATAATTATAACTAGGGGTAATAATAATAAATTGTGTGGATTTATTATTAACTAAATTTAATCTTAATGAAAAATAATGAGGCCAAACTACAGACCTAGTTTAACACTCTTGGGGTATATTCTACAGATAATCCATATTATCTTTACATGTCATAATGTAGGCTTCGAATATATGGATTGAGATTTAAATCTATTTAAATTACTACTTACTGAATGTTCCATTTACTAATACCTGATGAAATATATTTTATTTGAGTATTATAAATAGCATTATGAATATCTTATAGTTTCCCAAGTTGATTGTTGGATATTATGCAAGAAATCCACATTTATCTATTGAAAGGTGTTCTTTACCAGTCATTTTTGTAACTGATGGCTGTATTTGCTACCATTATCAATATTTCCAAGGACGTTTTTACTTTATCCTCTATTTATTTGTTTGTTTGTATACATGGTATGGTGGAAATGATATCACTATGGATAATGATCCAAAACATCATTTTTTTCTTTTCTTATCATTACTTATGAACATGTTTTCTTCTAATGACTTTCATTATTAATACACATATATTATTCTTCTATTTGATGGGTTTTCACGTAGATAACTATTAATTAATTTTCTACTAATATTACTGACTATGATGCATACATTTAATTCTGAATGGGTTTAATACTTCATAAATCATTATCTTTATTGAAGGGTATTTAAAAATAGAGAAACTTACTCTAACCAGAATCCAATTTATTATCATGATTTCATATTATATTTATTCATAGAGTTATATATGATTCATTTATGGGCCAGAAATATTCATGTACATGTAATTCATAAGATTGGTACACCCTCATATCACTCTAATGTATTGGGAAATGTTTACATCTCATAAGATAACACATATGGTGCATGGAGGGTCAACTAAATCACACTATGTTACAATGTATTATGGTTATACTTTACTATTTCTAATGATGAATTTTTGGTTAAAAAAGAATTATTCTAGTGATTTCATGTTTTATACTCTTTCAACATTTTTTTAATTCCATGATCATTGGATTTATAAATCATCATTCTAAAATCCTTTTTTTATTGATTATTTAACTATGATATATATTGTATTGGATAAGATTATTTAATGTTATGTGTTTACCCCGTTAATATGATCACATACAGACATACTTATATATTTTTTATTATGATCTTTTATTATTATTACTTAAATTTTCTCTTACTTATTATTTGAGCACATGATTTTTTAATGTTTCCACGGTTCCCTTGAATTGAAAATTAATATTTTTGTATAGGATATATGCATCAATGGAGAAGTTCCATAAATAAAAATTATTTGTATAGATAGTTAAAGATTTAAATGTTCATAGTTCCAAAAGATTCCAATATTTTGATCCTAATGTTGGTTGTAGCTCTTGAAACATTTTCCAATGTTTACATGTTTAACACCAAATCTATAAGTGTGGGTCTGGACTATCTTAGTTGGTATCTAGTGTTTTGGGGTTTTTTTGAATTATGATTTTGAATAATATTTTATAAAGCCCCCGGAATATAATTATTTTCAATAGAGAAATATGTAATGTATAACTATTATGTCCCCATAGGATAAGAATAATCATTGTATTTTTTATGTGAAATTTCTATAGCCAACATTTATGTTAACATTTGGGTATAATTAGTGTTTATCAATGAGTAAAATTTTGAAGATTTAATTTATATAAGGGTGTATAATGTAACATCCTAGATTTTCAATAAATAGTTTTATAAAGATTTATTCTAAAATTATATTAGTAGATGAAAAATTCATTTCATTATTAATTTTTATTTTTATTGATATTAAAATAGATTTTATTAACCTATTTTTAACCTAAGCTTTTTACTAATATATATATTTTTTAGTTTATTGAAATTTTATTAATTAATTTTTTTTAACAAAATAGAATATTGAAGGCCAAGTGACAATTCGTCGTGTCTAGAGGGGCCATAAGGCTCAAACCCATGATCTAACGGTGAAAGAGATTACATCCTACTAGTAGCCCCGTTTTATCCAATTTTAATCATCCATATTTTTTATAAGTATACTTATATCACTATTAATATATTTACAATTATATATATATATAATTTCATTCGATAACTATATATATTATATAGATGGTTTTATTTTGATGATAATGATGTAATTAAATGATAATGTTGTAATATTAATTTTCCCAAAATGTATAAATTATTATACATTGTAAACAAAATTTCAGGTCATTTAATTTTTGAATGGTTTTTATCAAATTTATTTACATGTTTTATTACACTAAAAATTTCCCTTTAAAATAAGATAAGTGACTTGTTTCTCAATAAA
The DNA here is from genome assembly GCA_963277665.1 of Viscum album. Taxonomy (NCBI): domain Eukaryota; kingdom Viridiplantae; phylum Streptophyta; class Magnoliopsida; order Santalales; family Viscaceae; genus Viscum; species Viscum album. Next base: position 642,562,687 of record OY728161.1, read on the forward strand.
AAATTATGAGCAAATTATTTTTATGTAAATAATAGTTTCCTTTTATAAAGAACAAATTCATTTTCATTGTTTTTGTAATATAAATTCTAAAAAAGTAGAATAGCCATTGACATGTCATTGTAATTATGAAATATAAATGTTGTCGCACTAAATCATGTTTTTCTATATTACATAATTGGAAAAAAAATTCCACTTAATTAAAAAAACATTATAAAATTGAAAACATTCATTTGATGGTAATATAATATATAATTAAAATTTAATAATAACATGGATACAAACCTATATAATAATGAAATTTTATTTTCTGAAAGTAGAGTTTTCCAATATTATGCGCTAAATTATTGACATTGAAATAGAAAAGTATTTTTATGTTTTCTATACATAAATATATATATAATTATGTTTTTGAAAATTTATTTTTCATTGATAACAATGAAACTATATTTTGGAGAATTGTTGGTTTTTTGAAAAATTTTAATTTTTAGGTAAAAAGTAAAAATAAAGGTTTTATGAATATCATTAATTTTTTTAAATTAATAGTTTAATATATTTTTTAAAAATGTTATGTAATGTTTTATTAAATTAAAAAAATACTTTTGGAATAATAGATTTATTTTAAAAATAGTATCTGAAATTTATTAACCTATGTTTTATATTTCTTATTCTATGTTATATGTTTTTTTAAAATTGTTTTTATGTGTTATATATAAAATTTTATAATTGGTTTTCATCACTTATATAAATTGAATAAAATAAAATAGATTTCTAATTTGCAATAATAATTTGAAAATTTGGTAATTAATGACCTGCACAAAATCATTGAATATGTGCAGGATTTGATTAGATTAAATTTATATTTCCCAAAATACAGTTGGCTATAAAGGTGTATTATAGTGGATATTTTTGGTCAAACCCACAAATACTACTTGTAGGAAAACAATCCATTGGTAAGAAATTTTTGGGGAGGATTAATTACGTTCACTAATTATTTTGGGGTTTTCACAGATCTAAGAATCTTGGGATTTATGATAGATTATAGGACAGTGTAAAGGACAATTTTAGGGTTTTCAAAGAAAAATAATCCAAAATCAATCTTGTGATAAACATATAGAAAGGCATCAAAGTGGTGATAAAGTCAAAAACTGATATTGGTCTAACAAATAATACCATCATAAGGTAGAAAATAATACTTGGTCCTAATATAGTTGAAAACCGAAGTGAATGAACCTCAACTTTTAAGATGAAAGAATCATAAGATATTGATCGTAACCTGGTCAACTACAATAAGTTTAAGGATCCTTGAATTCAAAGATCCCATGATTAGTGTATTGAAAAAATAATGGGATTGGAAATTATTAATAACCTAATTACTAGACATATAGTTACTAAGTGTTTATCTAGAAAATAATTTGGTTCAAAACGCCCCTACTCTCAAACCTATCTCTAAGATGATTATGCACACATGGCAAAATTGAATGAAATTAGGGACATAGTTGGAATACATGACCTAAAAAATAAACTATTCAAAATAAAATAGTGATTGATTGAAATAGTATAAAGGAAATTAAAAATTAACTTGAATGAGGGGAAATGAAGAACACATTAGTAATTGATGATTCACATCAATCAAGATTTAAATCTGAACATCTGAACAATAGAGAATAACAAATGAATGTTTGAATCAAAAGTGACAACAAAAAAATAAGTAAAACAATAAAATATGAAGTAAGAACATGTTTGAATGAAACTTTTAAAAAAATTGAAAATAATAGACAACCAATTTGGGTGTATGAAGATCTATTGTGAGTTAATGACATGACATATTTAATGATTCAGATCAGTTCACGACATATATATGATTCATGCCATGAACATGCTTTAAGTGGATTCTACATCGTGTGATTAGTGTCATGTAATATTCATTCATGATGTGAACTTTCAATCCACAATAATCCAAAACTATTTTGTAACTCATATATCTCATGGATTGAATGTTCAGCAACAATTAGGTTTTAAACTTTGGAAGTCATATATTGTTTTCATGCAATTTAACTTAATAATGTTTGAAATTTGAGTCTCTCATGATGTGTAATCAGGATTAAAATATTGTAAATGGTTCATATCTTTTATCTAGGATTATTTCTTTATGATTTAGCATGAAAGTGGTTTGATCAAGGAGTACACTTCATATAAGTACAATTCACAATGTTTAATGTGATATTATTCTATTTTTAGGGAATTTTTCCATTGAGTTTGGAAATATTAATTCATAAAAAAACACATCATGAACTACTGTAATATCAAATAAATCATTAATAAAAATTAATTAAATTCATCAAAATGTTTTATATGAATTATTCCTATAAAATTCACCATAGTTGATCATTTATTTATACTCAAGAAAAAATATTCTAAAATTTGATTCCAAATCAATTTCTATTAATTGAAAACCTGCATCACAACTAGGAGAATATATCTATGTGTAAATAGAGAAATAAAGTACTCAAGAATCTATCATAAAGATAAAATTAGTCATGCATAATTGTTAAGTTCATTATTAATACTCTATTTCCCTTTAATTAAAATTTTATAACTATTCCTATGAAGCAAGACTTATTTTTTAATTTACTGCAGGATATATTTTTTCTCAACACTTAAATTAAAAAAATTTAGAATTACGCTTATAAAAAAATTCATTCTCATAACCATTGTCTTTCATTGGTTCTCATATCTCCATATCATAAATAAAAATATAAAATTAATCAAGAAGGATTAACAAGATGATTTAAAAGATTCAAAGGATTAAATAATGTGGGAAAATGATTAAAATAATCCTCAAAGTGGAGGGTAAGATCTATATTATAATGCATTAAAATAATGAATAATTCCATGAATTAACTGCTCGTAGAAAATAAAATGAATCCATGCTCCAAACATATCAAAATGCGTCTATGAATATTTGAAGACAGAACAAACAATGTACCATGTTTCATTACTTTTTCATATTATTTATTTTTAGAAATCCATGCCTAACCCATATCTAAAATCTGTCACTTAACCACATATGATCTGTCATAAGAGTCATTGGGCTTTTAATGGTTATTTTTCATCTTCCTAATACAATAAACAATTAGTTTTTTATTTTTTCCAATGGAATATGGATAGCATAGGATATTCCAAATATAACCATGAACCATATCCTATTAGTCTATTGAAATTAACACCATATGTATCCTTAGTATCAATATATTGTGCACAACTGAGATGAACAACCCCCCCACACAGGTTCAAAAAAAACCATGCATCATACCAAGAGTAGGGTAGGAAGTGATAATAGTCATAAAATAACTACATCCTAATAAAGTTATTCATGGCTACTATAGGATAAGGAAAGATAGATTTATTGGTGGGTCTTAGAATAACTATCTCAAAAATGATTTCTTCAGTCATTTTCCCAATGTATTTTCTCAATAAAAGCCTCAATTATATCTTAATGCAAGTTTTGATTGGTTTACATACTCCAAATATCTCTCATGAAATATGCATAAAATAGAATATGATAATGAATGTCTCGATTCTACCAAGAACCAGTGTATAAAAAAGTATCTAGTAATTACTCATGCTATAATATCATGTAATAATCCAATAAAAAATAATTTGAAGAATCTATAATCAAAAGGGAAAAACATCTCACTAATCAAGCTAAAAATTTAAATAGAAACAAAAAGGGATTTAAAAAATATCCAACCAAATTTTTTCTTTAATTTGAATGGGTGTAATGATATTTAATGTTTAAATCATTTTTCTAATGAGAAATATATCATATTAAAGATAAAAAAATAAAAAATCCAAGTGTATCGACAATAAATCACAGTGATGACTCTCCCACACATAAATTGATATAGTGTCGACACAATTAAGGGATAAATTGAGGGATATATAGAAAGTGTAGATTAAGAAAAATAAATGTAAATTTATAAATAATAAACAGGGAATCAAGATCTCTATGTAATGAATGTCTTGAAATAGATAAATATTTTTCACAGTTATTTGAAATTCAGACACCTCCAAAAGTATGAGAAAAAAACTGCCTTTACTAGATAAATAATTATTCTATAGGGTTTAACCAATATAAAAAAAGAAATATGGTTAGTGAACACAAACGAAGGATGGAGAAAGATTCCCAAATTGATACATTAATGGACAACTATTTTGTTTGGGATAACCGAAAAACAAAATTTGATAGAAAGGGAAAACATCATTCAAAAGAACAAAAATAAAATTATTAAAACCCAAAAATATAGGTTACCTCAATTAAAACTCTAATAATTGAATAATTATTTAGATGGATAGACAGAATAATCAATTAGTTTTATCAATCATCATAGAGGTCCTCTTCCTCCTATTGTAGCTAGAGGAAGTTTTAGGTTCATCAACCACTGTAGGAGGTGTTGTGGTGGTAGTAGCGAGATCGACTGTGTCTCATTGCAGAGATTTTATGTTTATTATTAAGGCTATAATTATGAAAGTCAGAATGATCAATGTCACATTATAAGTAGATAGAAGTGTGTGGACCTTACCCTTTCTAGCCTTCTTTGCTAAAAACTCTTTCTGGGCAGCAGGATCCCTAAGATCAAGTGGTAGGTTGACCTAGGTGGTATATAGGGTTATAATGGATGATTAATTGTGTAATTCATAGGGTTGAAGGTGGTTGATGTAGATTCTATAGGTGGTTATTATTGGGGAAATGGGATTTCTCAAGGAAGATAATTTTGGGGAAACGTAAAACATATATATGGTTCTCTAGAAATAAATGGAGAACACAAAATATATTAGTTGGAATTGTTCCTGGCATAGATTCAGAAAGTGTTAGTGTTGCATTGGTGGTATATAGAGTTTTTGTGGGAGTTGGGGTAGCATTTTTGGTATAGTTATATGGTGAAATTGGAGTGATGGAGGAAGTAGAGGATATTGTTGAAGAACACAAATATACTAGGTCACAATGTTCATGAGTAGGGGTATGAGGTGTGATAGGAATTTTTGGAGTCTTTGTAGAATCAACTGTGTACTGTGGGTCCCAGTGGTATCACCCCTCAATCTTTAAAAATATTACCATTTATTGGATCGTGATAAGGTCCATGGTAACTATCTTTCCAATATAATAATGAGGTATTGTGACATCAAAGGCAGTGAGATGGAGTGCGAGATGAGAAATGAAGCATCCACCATTCAAATTTCCATGATCCCACCATACATGGGTCTTATAAAACAAGATGAACTATATGGACTTATTTATTATGGGGATTAACAGAACTAGGGGAGAATGATAACCTCAATTTGACTGATTCCCCAATGAACATCTCCTCGTGTGATCCATGTGTGAGCCAATGCCTAGTGAAAAATTCATATGGTGGGACCTCACAGGTTAGTTCTCATCACGATATATGGGTCATTGAATATCTATATATCATGAGAAATCAATACCCAAAATATTTATGAATCCATCCGGTCTAGGTCCATTTATATGGTATAGTAGATAGGGGAGGAGATGAACACCTCAATGTGGATACAATGTCTGATGTTGAAATCCCTAAGGGTTATCTCCCAAGTTTGGGAACCAAGACAAAAGATGAAGTTTGACAATTATAGATCAAACATGAAAAAACATTAGGATATTATCCCAATGAATCTATTCATGGACCTCGGTGATATAGGGGAGGTTCCTCTGGTTCAGTAGATCAATAACCTATATATCCAAATGACTATGCTCTAGAACGTCTCGGTCCAATTTCTTGTTGGACCGCATTAGCATGTCCTAGAGGTGGAACATCTAAATCTAATGCTCATAGATGATAAATAAAGTAAAAATTTATAGGTTATGATGTAGGGAACACCATAAAATTGGTTAGATGAGTAATGAGACTCCTCAGATTCAGATGAGGTGGAATAAGTAGATAAATATGGTGAAGGGTTTAGGTTTGTGTGTGGTGGAGGGAGTGAAAATTCCTAGCACTTTGGTGGAGGTGGATAGTTACCCACGGATGCGTGTTTGGTGAATGTCATTGAAGATGAATAGTTGAAATGGTGAAGGTAAGTGGGAGAGTAACAATGGCCAATGGAGGATCAAGAAATGGGAGGGTAGATTAGTTGTCGAAGGAGAGGGGAAGAGGGAATGGACGTCAGGGGGGGGGGGGGGGTCCATGTAAGAGATGAGAGTTAATGATTTGGGGGGGGGTGTTAGCCATGAACTTAGGGATTAGGTTTTTTAAAGATGTTCTTATGAATTAAAATTGTTTATTCAATGCCTTATGATTAATGACCAGGATTTTTTTGGATCTATAAAACATTCATGTTGTATAATGTGCTTATATAAAGTGAATTTGAATTTGAATTTTATTAAAAATAAAACTATAAATCATATTCATCATTAACAAACCTCTCTAATTTTGAAAAAGTATAATCTAACAAATCTTGGTATTCCTCCCATTTATGTTTTTGTTTATTATAAATATCTAAACATACTTCCACATAGATGATTTTGAATATAAGGAAACACCCCTCAAATAATGGTTCGTGAAAACGTATTGTATGAATGGTTGAATGGTATTTCACTTCATAGGCTCAATGTAATTAAATTTCATGTGAGAATTGTATTCATTTCCAGTAGGAGGTAGGGTCATTGTGGCATCCCTTCTAGTTATGTACTCCTCTTTTTCATCAGTAATTGATATGTATTGAAATAGTAATGAATCACAACCTTTCATAGTGTTTTTACCAAATTGAACAACACTTGTTCCTATCTAGATCTGAATATCAATCTTCCTTATTTTACATCAATAAATTTTATCAGTTGTGAGAAATAGTCATCCTAGAATTAAGGGGACATATTCTTCTTCCTTAATATACTGAACTAGGAAATTGTTAGGTAATTTTAATTTTCAATCCTTTATAAAGACATCCTCAAGCAGTCCTTGAGAGATCTTAATAAAGTGATCAGAAAAATGGAGTACCACTCTTATTGGTTTTAATTTTACAAGAACTATATTTTTGGAGACACTTATTGGAATGATATTGATACTTGTTTTGTTATCTAACAAGGCTCTCTCAAAATTACATGTCATTTTGGTGATAGGAATTAATAAACATCTCAGTTATCAAATTTAGGACTGGAGATTCTGCCAAAAAAATTTAGAGCATTCTTCATTCATGGAGATGACTCCTAAGTCATAAAATTTTTTTTATGGAAAGTAAGCCCTTAAGAAATGTTTCATAATTTACATGGAAATATTTAAACATATCTAGAAATTGTTTTAAATTTACCACTATTTTATCCTGTCTAACCCTCTCGAGAAAGGGTATACATGGTTTATTTGGTGTAAGTTCCACACAAACATCATCCTTTTCAAGATTCTCTTATACTGATGATTTTTTAGATGATTGTACCTCTTGTGTTTTCTCCTAACCATATTTCTTAGATCCTATTAACTGTTTTTTGTCACTTGATCATGGATTCTGAAAATATAGTATCTTTATTTTCCTTATAACTAAATCTTTAGAATCCCCTTTTGAGTCATGTTATTTCTAGGAGACATACCATGTATTCAATCTGATATGGTCTTCATGATTTTTCCCACTTCATGTTCAAGGTTTCAAGGGGAATCACACTGGGGTTTCATTTTAGTCTACTAGGTGGTAATCAAATGAAATAATTTCTTCATTATTGTGTTTATAATTTTCATAATGTTGTATTGAAGGGTTTGGTATTGGTTTGTTTATCTTAGAAGATATTTCAAGAATTAATACTAATGATAAGGTGGAAACTGATGAGTTGTATGAGAAAATGATACTAAAATTTCTGTTGTGGTTGAAGATATGGAATTTGTGGAGGGTACCCAAGTGGTCCCTAATTCATTAGTGGTACATTTTCACTCCTCTATTGGGAATATCCTTTTGTTTACTTATTGAATATACTGAATAGACCTCTACTGATATTATTGATGTTGAAACTATTTGGGATGATGGTACTGCTGAGTTGACGGATTGAAATTTATTTAATTAAAATCTTATATTTTTAGCTCTTCTGAACCTATCCTACATCTTAATATGGGTTAGGTCTTTATAAAATCCTATAGGATCGGCTATTCATGATAGGGGTAGGATGGGGTTGTTGTGAAATAGTTAGTTATGAAATTTCAATAATATTATTGAGTGCCTCATCTTTGGAAATCAGGTGATCAGTCTCTTCCACCTGATGGATTCTTTATTGAGGTGGTCCTCTATCACAATGACACATAATGGAATTTTTTGTAATCTCATATAACAATGTTATACTGACTTTAGGTGTGTTCGGCTTGATTACACCATTAGAAGTGTAATCAACAATAGTGTGGGTGTTAGGTTGTAGTCCTTGGTAGATGTTTTTGAGTTACATCCACACATCATGATTGTAGTGTTGGAATTTATGGGTTATCTCATTAAATATCTTATAGGGATCCATAAAGATTCCCCATCGACCAGAATAAAATTTTAAATCTCATATATGAGATTCATTGTTCTTGTCCATGGGATATTTTTTTCGAGGAATTTCTTTTCTATATGATCCCAACCCATGATGGGATTAGGCACTTGGATTTTAAGAAAAACTTTATCTTGGACATGAAAGGAGAACCTAATGATTCAAAGTATGATGGCATCTGATGATATTCCTTGTTTATATATTGTGTTTCAGACCTCTTTGAAATTGGAAATATCCTCATGGAGTTCTTCGCTTTGTAGTCCACTAAACAACCCCATGTTCTATATCATATTAATTAGTCTAGTTTTTATCTCAAAATTGAACACCTAAATTGGAGGGTGCACAATGCTGGAATAAAAAAACTGATGAAGAACTAGCTATAATCCATTATGGTGAACTCTTGTAGTGATGGTTTATCTCCCTGATGTTTGGTGGGGAATATTGAGCACTATGTGGGTGTGTTAGTGAAATATTTTTTCATTCATCCATTTTTAGGCATCAGTGTGTAGCTTATGTTTTATCAATATTTGGATTGAAACGATGAAATTATTGAGTTTCAAGGCTACTAAAACGATTAAAAGGGCCTTGAAACATGAACTGGATGAGAAAAGAGTAAACATATGTTCTAGTATATACATTTAAAAGATTGTAAAAATTCAATAGGAAGGAAAATTAAAATTTGGGGTGAGGTAATCCAATGTTCATACCAAATGTCACTTTGTCGAAGCATAATTATCCCCAAAATCATTACCAAATGTTTCTTAAATTCATGAAATCATTGAATAGTCCCTAGAATTTTCTAGATTATATTTTTATTCCCCAAAATACATTTTTTACAAATTATTCACACAATGGATGACTGGGTTTGAACCCAAAGAGGCATCATGTAAGAAAGAAACCGAGATATCAGAACATTTTGGGGAGTATTCCACATATTCACAATTTGGTTTCATATGTTCTACAAACTAAAAATCTTTTCATTTAAAATATATTAAGTGAAGGGTTATAATTGAATTTAAAGGTGTTAGAAAAAGAGTAATCCTAAATCTACATTAGGATATATCTACGGATTAGCATACAATGTGGTGAGAAATTAACCAATTGAAATTGGTCTATCACATTATATCAACCCATGCTAGAAACTAATCTTTGGTCCAGAGATAGTTGAAAACCTATGTTTAATAAGAACATTTTCTAGGAATAAATATTAATTAGCTATTGTTTCTAGCCTAATCTACTCCATTTAGGTCAAAGGTCCATCAAATCTCACCTAGGATGGTCAGTGGTGTTATTAAATAATGGGATTCACAACTATTTTTAACCTGATTAATATCCATGGGATTATGAAGCATTGATCTAGACAATCATTATGTTTAAATCTACCCCTACTATCGAACCCTAACTTTAATTGGATTATCTATGCACGAAAGAATTTAATGAAATCATAAAAACATACATAATGATCAACATAAAAATTAAACTGTTTATGATAACAAAATCCAAGATTGAAAGTTTCAAAAGGAAATTAAAAAATAACTTAAATGTAGAGACAATGAAAAACATAGATTGAAATTAAGATGCACACTATTAAGGATTGAAATTAAAATGTCAAAACATCATCAAAGATCAAAATATTATTTTAATTGAAAGTGGATGAAAAATAAATAAATTAAAGAAATATGTAAATACAAGTTTTAATGAAAATGAGAATGTAACTGAAAAGAATGGAGAATTGAAAATCTGGCATTTAATGATGTATAACACATCATAGGTGCTTCATATTTATAAAGACCAATTAGTTCACAATGTGTATATAATTGATGTCATTAAAATTATTTAAGGGGATTCAACATGTTTTTATTTCAGTGTGTATAATGGCCTTTCACACAATGTATGTTAGATCTGAAATAATCTCTAAATATTTTGGATCTTGTCGATTTCACACCATGAATATAATATGGAAATTAGGTTTCAAAACATTTCACATTATTTACTGATTTCACATTGTGTATCTCCATCAGGTTTGAAATTAAAGTCATTCATGGCATTTAATCTGGATTCACATTATTTACTTATTTAACAACATTTGGTTGGGATCCACACCTTGTGATTCAGCATGTAGGTGGTCTACTCAAAGAGTGTATGACTTTTTTATTCAGATTAAAAATGTGAAATATATAATTTTTATATTTTACAATCATTACTAATTTGATACTTTAATTTCAAATTCATGGAAGAACACATTAATATGAAATGTATTGTCAAATAAATCATGATTAAAAAATAATAAAATTTCTCCAAAATATTTAAACAAATTTTGACTACCATGTATTGAAGATAGGTTTATTTTTAGGCATAAAAATACGTTTCCATGGTTAAAATAGTGTTACCATGGTAAAATTTAAATAATTTAATAGGTTCAAATTAAAGGGAAAAGGATTATAACACATAACAATAACACCATTAAATAGGAGATTAAGTGTTTTCACGACCTTCACCATCCTTTTAAATGTTAATTATTTTATAAATTTAATAAAATAATTTCCACTCAAGGGTGGTTGGAAAAAATAAAAATATACAAATTATTTTAACTCATAAACACCTACATTATCATGAATATATAATCAAAATATCCTCTCAATATCACAAAACAATTGATGTTATATCATCATTTATCTTTTAATATGTACTTTTCATTTGTCTCTCTTTAATCCTAAAGTGTTTTCATGGTTTGAAGAGTTAGATCTATGCTCAGATGATCTAGATAAGTAAGGGTCTCTATTCATTCTATTTTCTTTTGAAGGTAATTACATGTATTATATTACCATTTTGAATAAATATTTCATATACATACATAATTATTGTTATGTGGTATTCTGTTAAATTTAATATTTTTTTAAAATAATATTTAATTTATTCCCACTCATTATAGAATTTTCATAATCCGTTGCAATGATGAATTAAGGGTTAATCACCCCTCTATTCCTATTATTTTTTGGAATGTTTAAATTAAACTTCATTTTATGGTATATTTTATTATAAATCATTTATATAATTTCATTTCCAAGTTATCATTGAGATACCACAAATATTTTTCATTATTCAACTTTCATAACCCATTTTAATGGTAAATCATTCTAGTCACATTAAAACAATATTAAATTTTGAAAATAAAAGTGATTGTGTGTTTTCTTATTGATGAAATCCATCTCCAGAAAAAAAGTGTCAATTAATTATTTTTAATTGATGTAGATAGGGATAACAACCCCACAAATGATGGATTGAGTATTATCTCAGAAATCTCCTAGAACACGACCAAGAGGCCCAACTGCACACCTGATTTGACACTATTGGGGGATACACTTTAAGTAATTCCCTACTTCTTCATGATACATAATGAAGGATTAAAATATTTTTATTGAGATATATCACCCTTAAATTTCGAGGTACATTTTGACATTGTTTTGATGTATCTTAGCCATATCCCAATTTTTTTTAATTTTTGGGGTGTGTTAGAGGATTTTCAGAATCAGTATCAAAAGGTTATGCATGTAGTGGAACTGACAAGAAGATTTGGATTTACTGGACTACCTCTAGCTATCAGGTAGAGGTAAAAGAATCCTATAAACCAAATGGTCTTATCATGGATCCACCATCTAGCTTGTGAGTCCCCCTAGATGGTGGATGGGCTACATAAGTATTTCTAATTAGGGGAGACCCTATATTTTCTCCTAACAACCATTATTTAGAGTCTTCTTTTCTTGGATGGAACATCCTTCATAAAAAATGAATAGAGAGGCCCATATAAGGTTAATATGAGTTTATTCTCTTTGTCTCTTCACCGTGTTATGAGTTGATCAATCATGTGTCTTCCATACAACATTCCTAAGTTCATCTGGCCTGAAACTCTTTATTATTATTGGGATGAATCATTGATAAGGGTTTTTATGGATAGATATATGAAATTATATATGATCCTATGGGTAATTAATCATTTTTGAAAGTATTACAACCCAAATTTAGTGAGGATAATTTTCTCTAGCTTTATAAAATATTGATATATTAGGGATGATGGTTCTCATGGGGTAGGCCCACTATAAATCTATCCCTTATCAGGGTTTTCCTCTTGGATCTTGTTTCCCAAATCCTCATGTTATGAGTTGGGACATGTTTTAGGGATCTTTGGTTTGCTGGGTTAATATGGGTGTGACATCATAGCTTTTGGAATTGATAATATCGAGGTAGGAGGTCATTACAATTTATGGATTTTTTTATGAAATTGTGTGGAATGATACACACACACACACATTTTATCCCATGAGAACCTTGCTCGATATGATTAACCTATTTCAGTATGTGTGACCCATGAGGCAATTTATTAATATAATTAACTTGTGTGTGTGTGTGTGGCAACGAGGTCTTTCATGATTTTAAATGCTTATAAATTTCTATATTATGGATTTTTTGGTTTTATATATGGTTAATATTTATCTAGTGTCAAGGTGCATGGTTGGCCTAGCTTGACTAGTTTTCCCCTTAGAGGGGGAGAATCTACATTGTGGTTGTAAGGGAATAATTTCACCTTAAAAGATGACCAATCATAATTTGTATTACCTAAAATATAAATATTTTTTTCGAAGTGTATGCCTTTAGATTTTCCACATAGCAATATTTTAGATCAATATGTAATTTGTGGTTTTCTTCATCGACATGAATTATATTTTCATATAGACATTATGGATTTAACTTATAAACATCTATATAATTGTTCATTAAATGAAGAGTTTGGATATAGTATATTTTGATGAATCTACTGATTTGATGTGTTAATCATGTGGAATGATCTTTGTTATGAAACAATTACTTCAGACTATCTTTCTGATTTGTTGCTGAAGTAGGTAGGGTGAGGTTTCAGGGAAGCTTTTTTAGCTCACAATGACTCAAAATTTGAGTATATAATTATGATTTGACATTATTTTTATGTAATATAAATCTATATATTATTTATCTTATATTAAGGATGCATTTATGATTTCATACTTAAATTTATACTCAGACACTACATGAGAATCTCGTTGCACATAAAAACTTCTGATTCAAGGATCCTTTGAAGGGAAATGGAACTTTTTCATGCAGTAGAGTAGGTGGAGCTTGGGTGATAGAGGTGAGGCTAGAATACAATCACTATTACTTACATTATGGTTTATTTATTTAATTTTATTCATTAACTATATTGATATGACACATTGGGGATCCCATGGTTTATCTTTAATGAATTGTATGCGATTTATTACAATATACTATTTTGGTTAGCTTCCATTATGCAGTTCATTATACATTTTTTTCAGAGATGTATGTATTTCATATATAATTTTACAGATGGAATAGTCTCCCCACTACACCTTTTAGACCCTCACTGCTATTCATCAATTTCTTGTATATGGGGAGGTATGTATGTGGGCATGTAGCACTCTGACCAAGACATAGTGAATCTGGACAGGGCATCACATAGTGGTATAGAAGGATGATTTATTTAATTTTATTTGTACTTTCGAATATGTTTTGAGCATGGTATAATGGATATAGGTTTATTGGAACATGGTTAGGTGAGTACAATATTTTATGGACATATCACGTGTAATGGATCTCCGAGTTACCGGGGTTTGCAAACTTTTTTATCAGTTAGGGTTTTACTATTTTACGATGATTATGAGTATTATTATAAATTTACAATTTATGGGATTTGGTTACATTCCTGAAGCATGGTTAATCCCATAGTTTAACAAAACATATACATACTCTCTTGTTATACATAATAGTATGATTTTTTTAATATCCATATTAATATGTTTTTTTCTCTTCTGTGGGACATATAAACTGATGTAAAATTACTTGAACCTGAGCATGCAATGTTTTTTATATTTATTTGAAATTAAAGACATATTAATGTGTAAGGCTTGGAAAAGGCCTTGTATTTTTCTAATTGGGTTATACTATATAGATATGTGCTGTCTTTTTAGGATGATCCTTCGCATCAAGATCATTTTATTATGCCTCTAAACTTCTTGAATAGTTATGATAGTAAGATGTTAATGGATTTTATAATCATTATTATAGAAATTAGGATACATTTTTCATAAATAAATCTTACAATACCAAATAAAGGAGTGGGCCAGATTGCTATAATAAGGGACGTGTAATGCCTTGACCACAGTTACCTATAGTTGGTACATTATTTTAATACATTTTCATTATTACTAGGAATCAAGTCCCGAAGGACCGATCAATTTAGCAGTCTTGGAAAATATATTACATACATTAACATTACATTATATTATAAAATGAAAAAAACAATAACAACATTATCTATATGGACCACATTAATATCCCTTAGACTATCCCTGTAGGTTAGTCAAAATATACTTTTTTGCATCTAGAGAAAAATAAAACATAGAAATTGGTGATCCCAGATGATCAGTAAGGAAAAAAATATAGCAAAAAATAACATAAACATTAGATATGGTGAATAATTGAAAACAAATATCATTACAAATAATATACATGAATTCATCATGGTAAGAAATTGAGATGAGTAAATAATGTGATAATAAAATATAATCAAGGGTATTCTACTAGTCGAATAACCACTTGAACCGTAAATTTTATTTTCATAATGAGGGAATGTATAATGTGGGACATTCTGAAACATTTTTTCATGGCCTCGTCCAAGATGTCTAAAAATGATCACAACCTCAGACAAAAATATATATCAAATTGGTAAAGGCCTTGGCCAATTACATGTATAATTGTCTCATTAGACATAGCAATGAATCGAGGAGCTATAGCGGGCTCCACCCATCACATACTAAGTCCACTGCATTCTTCATATGAAAAAGTTGAAATATAAAATAAACATTCGTATTAAAACTAGGATAAAAAATGCCAATAAAATAACCATAAACCATGAATGGTATAAAAATAAAACATTCACAGTAAAACATATGATAACTCATTCAATAAAATATAGAAATTTAATTATAATAAATCAAAATCAATCTATAATAATATCCCCTAATGGAGGCCGACATAGTTGAAAATGATCAGCAAACTTTTTGAGAGAAATATCCTTTTTTGTGAAATAATTTAAAAGTCACCCATTTAGAAAGGAAGTAATTTAAAAGTGATTTTTAATCCATGTTTCTCATAGCACATTTAATCTTTTTGATAATAATTAGCAATTAAAAACATTCATGTCCATATAAATAAATCCTTAAAATCATTTTGAAAACATGGACATTAATTAAAAGGATTTAGAAATATTAATATTTAAAACATTTAAAATGATGATATAGTTAAATAGAACATCCCATAAAACTTTAAATGATTCATTTTGAAAACATTTTTATGAAATATGGTTGTCGATGATAATTATGTCCCAGTAAAAACATACACATAAACAATCTCATATAATAATGAGAATGAGGAAATAACCCTTACCATGCACTTTCCTTTGGTTGAGGGTACGTTTAACCTTCTATATAAGAATTATAGTATGTTACTAAATTATAACAGAACAATATTCATATTTATTATGTCATACATGATTCATTTATGACTTTATACTGCCTAAATAATAATAATTTCTATGTTAAATTAACATTTCGGGAAAAAATCGCTTTCATTATCTTACCTGTTTTAACATGTTTTTCTTGATTGTATCATTTATATCACGATTTACATACTTAAATAATGTAACACATGATTTATATATCATATATTTTTATAATATAAATATGTATAATAGTTATATTTATGAAATGTAAAATACCATTTATGGAGATGGTAGGTTGTATGTACATATAAATGGTGTTTCCGTTTCCATATCGGACTGAATGGAAGTATGTGAATAAGATATATGTAAGTAAATATATATATAAATATTCTGTAGCATTATTATTTCATATATTTCATAATTATTAATAATATATATTTTTATATTCATCATTGAATGGTGAATGAGAAAATGAATCTCATCGCGTCATGGAGATGGTAATCTGTACGTACGCACTAGGGAAAATATAATTATATTGATAGTGAAGTCATTTGTAATTGGATGGAATATTTTATATATAGAGTAATTAACATGTTATATTTATCATTTACATCAGTTATACTCATTATTATACCCATCCAAATAATGAAGTGTTTGAATAACAAACTACACAACGACTTGGAGACAGCTAGCTGGATGTACGCACCTATGGTGACTTTTCCATTTATAGGATGGATAGAATAAATAATAATATTATACCATATTTATAATATAATAAATGTATACAGGAGGTATTGGAGTTATTATTTTGGTATGTAAACAACAAAGAAATAGGAAGTGGAAGAAGAAAAGAACTTGAAAGAGGGTGGTGAAATTATTACCTCTTCTTCTGGTGTTTCCTTTTGAGTTGATCAAAAGGGATCCTTAGGATAGATTTTTTATCAAATTAAGGACACTAGGTTTATGTTATGGAGGTTGGGAGGATATTTGGGTAGGTTTTGGCTGAGCCAAATGGCTTTGGAGGTGTGATTTTGAGAGAAGGGGAAGTTCCCTTTTATAAGAGGGGTGAGGGTCAGATTAGGAAAAGATTAAAATATTAATCTATTATACAATAATATTAGGTTTATAATGGCTCAAAATGAATTAATTTATAGAATTAGGTGGTTATGGTTCTATAACCACTCAACCAATTGGTTTTAGAGAAGTTTAGGTTACCATTTTACCCTTATCCTTTAGATTTACCTCTTTGTTAAATTGTTTAACTTTTACCATGTATTCTAGTATTCTTACACAATATGGTTAATAAACATACACTAAAAATCCAAGAGAACCTATAGTGGTTCATTAATGACATATATAATATTATTTAAGCCCTTTGGTTAAACATTATATTTTTAGGAATATTAAATAAAACAATAACATAGTATTTGTTTTTAATATTAATATAAGCCTATTTTGACACTATTTGGTATTTTGTTTTTTGTGAAAATCATAAAAACCTTATCACATAGAATTTTTTTATAATTAACCATTACATTTCATATTACCCTAAAAAATTAGTGGCTGAAATTAAAACTTTTAAATTTTATTTATTTTAATATTTACAATATTATTTATTTTATTCTTTCATTAATTAGGTAATTATTACATCATCATTGTGTCAAGAATAAATATAATAATTTAACATCTAAAAATTATAAATAAAATACCATGATATAGGAAATATTTTTAATTTTCTAAGGAATATTTATTGTTTAAATTATATTATGAATAACCCTAAATTTAAAATGGTTCAGTTATTTAAAATTGAATTTAACACTTTTAAATATAATTTAAATAAAATAATAATAAATGTTCTAACCTAATCCAAATGGACACAAAAGTATCATATTTTATTCCTAAGTTTTTTTTGGTCGAATTAAACATATCAAGTAGAATTAGGAATTGTGTTAGGGTAATTATAATATCATTTTTACCCTTAATTGCCCTATTTATTTTTAATCGTGGTAAATAAAAGTCAAAAGTTACTATTCAAAAAAACTATTTTCATCATATTTAACTAAATTATACTTACAGATGTCAACTTTGTCTCTCATATTTTGGAAATTCAACTCATAGAAGGGGTACAATAATGTTTTATGAAAATTTGCAAACGTTCCTCGAATGTGAGTAAAAGAGGTTAAAAAGTTCATTAAAATTTTATACCTCTAATTTTTATTATAAAATGACTCTAATGAATTAAATTGAACTTGTATAGGTATTATATATATATTTTGACTTAAAATAAATGTAAATAAAATAAATAATTATTTAAATAAAAATTGTATTTTAAATAATAACGTAGTATTTTAACTATTCATCAAAAATTGAATGTTTTCAGAAAAATATCCAAAACTCACCCTAAGATAATTTTGATATTTTGAATTCGAAAAAGATGTCTAGTTTACCAAATTCTAAACATAGAAGTATCATTTATTAATTTACAATTAATTTACATTTTCAAAACCATGAAGCGAGATTTTAAAAAGTAAAAACTATTAAAAGATTGACATGTGTTTTTGTCAAATTTAAAAGTGAAATTATTTATTATGACCAAAATTGTATTAAATGATAAAAATATAATCTAATTACACTTTCAAACCATTAAAATTTATAATTTAACACTAGAAATTATTTTTTTAAAAAAGTGGTTTTCAATTAAAGTTTAGAATTTTTCACTGTTCATCAAAATATGAAAGTTATCAAAAAAACACCAAAAATTTATCAATACTATATTTTTATTTCCCAATTATAAAGAATTAGTTTATTTTTTAAATTAAATATATAAAAGTGTCAAATATTCGATTTAAAAAAGGTTCGCCATTAAAAGGTTCTAAAATTTCATTTTTTGAAAAATACATCCTTTATATGAAAAATTGAATTTTTTCTTATATTATGTCTAAGAAACACATAATATGGATGTTAAAATTATATGGAGTTTATAAAATTCAAGATGCAGCTAATAATATTCATAACCTTTTTTTGAACCGTTAGTTTGGTAAGTCGTGGTGCACTTGAACTCGGTGTTGCGTGTAACACATGTTATTGAATTACTTTGAATAGATGACATACAATGAAATATTAAGGTGTTACATTCTACCCTCCTAAAATAAATTGTGTCCTAGTAATTTGAAATTGGTCTTCAAAAAGGGTAAAAATAGATAAAATACCTTTGTGGAATACCCACATAAAAAATTGGATTAATAAAATTTAGTCATCATAAGAGGCAAAGGGAAATGAAAAAGTCACCACAAAATTATGATCTCGATTAGGAATTTTTTTTTGGAAATTAGAGACACATAGTTGGAAGGAAAATGTAAATATTTAGAGGGAGTGATTGAGATCATCAATCACAAAAAAGTGTAAAATGGAGGGCCTCAAAGCCATAAATCTAAGATGATGTAAAATATCATCGGTTCAACAAAACTTAATGTATTAGGATACCACTTTTTTGTTTTTAGGATCCCTTACCAAAAGTTTAAGAATTAATTTATTCATAGATTAAGAAGAATATTTATATATATATACTTGAGAAGTAGAGTTTCATCCATCAACTATTTCCTACCACAAAATCATCTTTCACTCCAAACGATTATTGAATTCAAAAATATTATATTTATCCTATTTGTATAGGGTTCCAAAAATAACAAATTAATAATTCATTTTTCATACTATTTAAAAAAACTACATTATTCAAACCAGAACATCCATTAGGACAATGATAGGTGAAGCTCCCTTGTCTCCCATCAGTAGTGGGTTCAACTCTCATGGCCTTGCCGGACGCGACGAGTTGTAGCCCGACCTCCAGGTGTCCTTTTAATAACAATGAAAAAAATAATATTATGAAATGATTTGACCATAAGAATAGTATTAAATTTTAATCTTAATCCTTTACAACATTTATACTTATCCAAAATACTTCTTTCCAAACTCATAGTCCAAAATTTATAAGTAATGTAAACACAGTGAAGAACTTATTTTTCCATGTAGTAACATGTGAATACTTTCATCATGTATTCTTTTAAAACATAGTAACACCCTAAATTACCACAAAACCTTATTGATTACATTCAAGATCCCTTATTATTTATAAAAAACTGAATATACTCCTTACAATGAATTAATTAGTTTCAATGTATTCAAGAATATCGAATATAATTTATCCAAATAAATCATATCTTATTAAAAAATCACTACCTCATTATCAGAACCATATTATGGTTTATATTTCCTTCAACCATGTATTATAAAAAAAGATTAACTTGCTATTTATTAAATTATCTTAGAACTATATAATCTCAAATCCTCAAGAAAATAGTACTGCAGTACAATCCTTATTTATTTACAAAATTCACATAACTAGTACATCGTTGATACAACACTCAAATGAAATAATTCTTTAATAATAACATACTAGTCATTCCTCTTCATCTATGGTAGTATCATAACTACATTATTAACCAATAGCATCATTTGGGGAATATTCTTATGATTTGGACATTGATTCGCGTAGTGTCCCAAATACTTACCGATGAATCATTGTACATTTGAAAACTTTTTCTTACCCTTGGTATCACGTACTTGGTGTCATTTTTTTCCACACATATAACAAACATCCATTACCATGAAGAATTTACCAAGTATAATATTTCTACAGTTATCACATATGGGAATATCCATCTTTCCCCTCTTTCCTTTATCCATCTTTCTCACTTCCATTCTTTTCTTCTCCATATTCCATTCAGAGCCATAGGACTCGGATAATTCTTTAGTTATCTTATTAACATATGATACGATTTCATCATATGACGAGAATACATGAGAGACTACTTCCCTCCTAAATTTAAGCTTAATAAAATTACTGATATGATCCTTCGTTATCTTTTGATCATACACATTGCTATAATTATCTTTCCTTCTTCTAGTCGCTATTTCTATACAATGGCATACACTAGGTTAGATTATTACTCGCAATGCATAATTAAAAACTTGTAGAATACCTAATGTAAATTGAAAAGGTTGTGTGTATAATCTATAATCATAAAATTTTTTCTTTGAGGAAGTATTTACTCCCAAATCATTCATAATGCCTTCTAATGAAAATGTGAATTATCTTATGCGTATCCCCCCGGAGTTTCGTAACCAAGAGTGCTGCAAGGCTTGTTATTATGTACCGGGATACCCCGAGTCAAGCCTGAAACTCCTTGTTCGAGTTTTCACTCTTAGGTACATCCATTCCAGAGTTTCCTCTACCTTCTCATATCCAAACTTGGATGTATTGCATTGAAAATACACATAATCTCTACATTAACAAATTCTAGAAAGTCCTTCTACAGTAATCCTCAATGTCTATATTAGGGCAGTCTTCTATAATAAGAGTTTATCTAAATCTATTTCCAAGTTTGTTTTTAAACTTCCTCTGATACCAACTATAACGCGCCGACCCTAGTTTCCAAAATCCGTTGCATTATTTTAATACATTGGCATGATTAAATGGATTCATGTCCTGATGGAACGATTAGTTTAGTAGTCTTTGAAAATAGATTGCATACATGAATGTTACATTACAATATAAAATGAAAAGAAAACAAAAACATTTTCTCCATTCACCACACTTATATTCCTTAGAGAATCCCTACAGGTCAGTCATAATATACCTATTCACATCCTGGGAAAAATAAAACATAGAATGGGGTGAGCTCAGATGCTAAGTAAGGATAACAATATAGGGGAAATAAAATAAACATTAGGCATGGTGAATAATTAAAAACACATGTTGTTACAAATAATAAACTTAAATGCTTTATGGTAGGAATATGAGCTGAGTAAATAATTTCAAAATAAAACAAAACCATGGGTATTATACTTTTCAAATAACCACATGAACCATAAATATTATTTCATAATGAGGTAATTTATACTGCGGGACATTCTGAAACATTTTGTCTAGGCCTCATCCAAGACATCTAAAAATGAGTAAGGCCTCACCCAAAACCATATATAAAATTGGGAAAATCCATGGCTAATTGGACATCTAATTGTTTTATGAGACCTATAGATGCATCAGGGAGCTATAGCGGGCTCCACCCGTCACTTACTAAGTCCACTTCATTCCTTATATGAAAAAGTTTAAACAAAACATAAACATTCATATTAAAACTAGCCTAAGAAATATCAATAAATAAACCATAAACCATGAATGGTATAAAAACAGAACATTCACAGTCAAACATATCATAACTCACTAAATACAATATGAAATATTGTATTATAATAAATAAACCTCAATCCATAATAATATCTTGTAAAAGATGATAGCATAGTTGAAAATGATCAGTAAATTTTTTTGAGAGAAATACCACTTTTCGTGAAATTCTTTAAAAGTCACACATTTAAAAATGAAGTAATTTAAAAGATATTTTTGAATCAATGTGTCCCATACCACATTGATACTTTTAAAAAAATTATCATTTCAAAACAGTCTTTTCTATATAAATAAATCTTTAAAATCATTTTGAAAACTTGGAAATTAATTTAAAGGATTTAGAAAGATAAATCATTAAAACATTTAAAATGATGATCTAGTTAAATAGACCCTCCCAAAGAACCGAAAAATATTAATTTTGAATTTTTTATTATGAAAAATGGGTATTGATGATAAATATGTCTGAGTAAATACTTACTCATAAACTATCTCAGATAATAATGAGATTGAGGAAAAAACAATTACCTTGCACTTTCCTTTGGTCGGGAGTATATTTAACCTTCTTTATAATGACCATAGAATGTTATTAAATTATACTAGAACCACATTCATATTTATTATATCATAAATGATTCATTTATGACGTTATACTACCAATTTAATAATGATTTCCTTGTTAAAATATCATTTTGGATAAAAATATCTTTCTTTATCGTACATTTTTTAACTTGTTATTCATGATCGTATCATTTAGATCATGATTTACATACTTCCGGAATATAAAAAATGATTTATATATTATATATATTTATAATGTAAATATGTATAATAGATAGATATATGAAATGGAAAATACAGTTTATGGAGATGGTTGGTCATACGCACGCATAAACGTTGTTTCTGTTTTCATATCGTATTGAATGAAAGTAATTGAATAAGATATATGTAAGTATATATATATATTTATATATATTAAGAAGAATTTTTAAGTCATATATTACATACTTATGAATAATGGATATTTTTATAATCATCTTTGAATGGTGAATGTGGAAATGAATCTCATCACGTCATGGAGACAGTAATCCGTACGTATGCATTAGTGACAATATCATTATATTGATAGTGAAATCATATTTTATTAGATTTTTTATCATATATAAAGAGTCCTTAGCATGTTATATTTATTATTTACATCAATTATAATATTTATTAAACCCATCCAAATAATTAAGTGTTTGAATAACAAACTGCACCACGACGTGGAGATGGTAGGCCGTACGTACGCATGTATGGTGACTTTTTCATTTATAAGATAGATAGAATAAAAACAATGGTTGTACCATATTCATAATAACATCACAATATGTAGTAGGTACTAGATTTATTATTTTGGTATGGAAACAACAAAGAAAGAGTAAGTGGAAGAAGAAAGAACTTGAAAGAGGGTGGTGAAATTATTACCTATTCTTCGGGTGTTTCCTTTTGAGTTGATCAAGAGGGATCCATTGGATAAACTTATATTCAATTCAAGGACTCTATTATTATTTTAGGGAAGTTGAGAGGATATTTGGGTAGTTTTTGGACGAACCAAATGGCTTTGGAGGTGTTATGTTGAGAGAAGGGAAAGTGTCATTTTATAAGAGGAGTGAGGGTCACTTTAGTAAAAGATTGAAATATTAATTTATTATACAATCATATTCGGTTTATAATGGATCCAAAGGAATTTATTTAGATCCTTATGTGTTTATGGATCAAAATAATCTCAAAAAATATGTTTTAGACAAGTTTAGTTTAACACTATAACCTTATCTTTTAAATTTAACTCTTAGTCAAATAGTCACACTTTTACCGTGTCTTCTTGTATTCTTACAATATATGGTCAATAAAATAATTCTAAACATTAAAGAGAACATAAAATGGTAAATTAATGAAATATATAATATTATTAATGCTCTTTGTAAGAACCACACATTTTTAGGAATATTATATCAACCAATAATAAAGTATTTGTTTTAAAAATTAATTTCAGTAAATTTGGGTACTATTTAGTATTTTGTTTTTTGTGAAATTCATAACAACTTTATAACTTTGAATTTTTTTATCTATTATACACTAAAAATTTATATTAACGTGAAAACTTATTTAATGGCATTAACACTTTTAAATTATATTCATTTTAATATTTATAATACTATTTTGTTGATTCTATCATTAATAAGGTAATTACTCCATCATCATTATGTCATAAATAAATTAAATTATTTAATGTCTAAAAATTATTAATAAAATACCATGATTTAGGAAATATTTTTAGCTTTATAATATATATATATAGTCAAATTTATATTATGTATAACCCTATATTAAAAATGGTTTAGTTTTTAAACATTGAATTTAACAATTTTAACTCTTCTTTTAATTAAATAATAATAAATGTCCTAATATAATCCAAGTGGACCAAAGAGGATAATATATTATTCATAAGATTTTTTTTGGTCTAATTACACTTATCCAATAGAATTAATACATGTTTTAGGGTAATTATAATATCATTTTTACCCTTAATTACCATATTCACTTTTAACCGTGGTAATTAAAAGTCAAAAGTTAGTAGTCAAAAAAATTATTTTCACCTTATTAAAGCACATTATACTTAGTAATGTCAACCATGTCTCTCAAATATATTATATTCAACTCGCAGAAGTAGTAAAATTAAGTTTTATGAAAATTTTCCAACGTTCCTAGAAGGTGGGTAAATGATGTTAAAAATGACCTTAAAAATTTATACATCTAATTTTATTATAAAATGATTCCAATGAATTACATTGAACATATATAGGTATTATATATATATTTTTATTTAAAATAAATTAAAATAAAATAAATATTTATTTAAATTTTTTTTGTTTTAAATAATAAAGGAGTGTTTTCACTATTCATTAAAAATTGAAAATTTTCAGAAAAATATCAAAAACTCACCCTATACTAATTTTGATATTATAAATTTAAAATTGAAATATATTTTACCAAATTCCAAACATAGATGTTTCATTTATTAATTTTAAAAAAATTCCGGTTGTCAAAACCGAAAAACGGGTTTTTAAAAAGTAAAAATTATTAAAACATTGACAAGTGTTTAGGTTAAATTTAAATGTGAAATTACTTATAATGACCTACATTGGATTTAAAAAAGGTTCATCATTAAAAGGCTGTAAAATATTATTTTCTGAAAAATACTTCCTTTATTTGAATATTTTAATTTGTTCTAATATTATATCTATGAAATAAGTAATATGGATGTTCCAATTTTATGGAGTATATAAAATTCCAAATGCAGTTAATACTATTGATAACCATTTTTTGAATGGCTAGATTGGTTAGTCGTGGTTCGCTTGAACTCGGTGTTGCGTATATATCATGTTATTGAATTACTTTGAAAAGATAACATACTATGAAATCTTAGTGTGTTACATGATGATTCTCTATTTTTACTTCCAACCATATGGGAGGATACATTTGATCATACTCATATAATAGCTCTAGTGGTTCCTGTTGTAGAAATTATCTATTTAGAGTCTTTAATTTGGTTCCTATTCACGGTGGAGGAGCTAAATATCCCTATCCAAAGATGGCCAATTATGGTTGAGACAAGAAATTCAATACACCTAAACTTTCCTCGGCACATGAGGTAGGAAAGATGTGGAAGATTTAATTCAAATGATTAATGGATTCTTTGATCTGGTGGATAAAATAGATTAATTATGGGTGAAACTAACAATAAATATGTTACAAGGAATATCTAGTATATTGGGTAGTGTCACGAACTAATATGAGAGTAATGAGTGTTTGACTTTAATTAACATCAAATACCACTTCTCTGAGAAGTTTTTCCAATATACTCTAAAGTCATACCACACCCAAGGGGATTGAGTTTGATATTGAAATCATTATAACAGAACAACCTATATTGATTACTCTTTACTATATGAAATTGTCTAAGAGGAAATAACTAAAGTTAAGTATATAGGATTTAGAGGAAAATGGATTGACTCAATCATGAAATTTTTCTGATGAACCTCTAGTTTTCATTACTAATAAGGAAGATGGAATATATGAAATGTGAGTTTATTATAGTAAAATGAATTTTGTCAAAATGAAGAACATGTATCATTTTATATGGATTGATAATTTTTTTTGATCAAGTTAGATGACTTGGTACTTTACTATGATTGAGTTGAGTTTTATCCACCCCCAACATCAGGTTAGAAAATATGGAATATTAAAGAAAACATTTAGAAGAATATACATTTTATAAGAGTAACTGATGTTTCTTTTTGGTTTGGAAAATCATTAAGAAGTGTTCATAAGTATCATAAAGTGTATCTTCCACAAATATATGGGATCCTTCTTTGTTCAATTCATAACTGATATTATTATTTATTCTCTAACCCAAGAGTTACATGCTAGACATGTGGGTTCATGTTGAGTACACTTCTATTTCACTATCATTATTCCAATATTTCAAAGGTCCATTTTGGATCCAAGAGATACATTTCATCAGTCATGTGATTTCTGATACTAGAATGTATGATTATCCTGAGAAATTATAGGATGGTTTATCTTTTTCTGGAATCTATAATGTGTTAAATATTCAGTGTTTTACTTGTTTGGTTAGGTACTATAGATAGTTAATTGATGAATTACCGCCCTTATTGGTGATTATTACTATGATAACCAAAATGGGTGTAATCTTATAATTGAAAAACTGACATGGAGAGGTTTTCCAAGATAAAAAATAAAGGTCAAATTCTGATGTGATTATAATTTTTCATGATCTGAGGAATGCTTTGGAATTAAAAATATGATGCTTAAGGTGTATGATTAAGAACTATTTTTATGTAGAGGGATAAAGAGGTTTAATATGGGTATCATCATCTATGAACCCATGATTAGAACTACTCTGATCATGACATAGAGTTAAAAATCATAGTTCATGACATTAATTTGTGAATACATTATATTTTTAGTGAGATATTTATCATTTAAACTTACCATGTAAGCTTATGGTACCTATTATCTCAATTAGACTTGAACCATCGATAGAGGTATTGAGTTGAGTCCCATAATATTTTTAATTTAAGATAGATTATTATTCTAGGAAGGGTAATTTATTGACAAAATATCATTTCAAGAAGACACAAGATCTTTTAGACCGATCTTTATAAGAAGAGAGAAAGTTGATGAGATTGTTAACATATTGGTTGATTGGTTCATGTGAATATCAATGGGTGTTCACTGGAGCTGATGTGGAATCCAACCAAGAGACCGATTATGGATGTTTAGTAATTTAATAATGATCTATGGGTAATGGCCAAGTTCAGTGATGGCCTTTGGTGGTGAATAAATCTATCTACCTCCATGTATGTTTTGTTGTTCATACTTCTATAAGAGAAAAGTTGATAAGGGGATTTCATGTGTAATAATGTGAAGTGAACTCAGATTCAACTATGATATATGGTGATATCATATGATGTTTCTAGTAGTAAGGTATCACGTGAGAAATTGAAGGATTTTTATCTCATTATTAGACCTATTAAAGGATTAAGGTTGAGCATCAATGAATAGAGAATGTTTTAGCTACTTCCCATACTGTTGTCGAAGTGGAATAAATTAACCATGTATTTTTTTTTGGATTTTTAGGGGAACTGAGAGGTAAATATGTAGTCTGGGTTAGGTTATGTTAGCTAATTATGGTTACTCATTTCATTCTTATTCTAGAGACCCATTCAATGGATGAGTTAGAAAACAGCTATATATGATAGATAGTGTGATTTCAGGATGTTTTTATGTGAATAATATCTAATTGAGATTATTTTTTTTGTGATTTTGGAAAATCATGAAAAATGGAATGGGAACTCAATTAAGGATTACTAAGACATACCATCCAAATAATTATGTGATTTCATAATGAATTATCCAAATTTTATAATATTTTATACGGGCATGCATCTTGGATTATGGTATGATCATTTGGATTATGTAGAGATTATATATAATAATAGTTCTCAGTTTTAAATCTAAATTTTTCTATTATAGGATCTTTATTTCCATATTTGTTTCACCATAATGTTGGTGTGAGGAAGATTATTTAGCTATACATGGGTTAAATTTGGTGCAGGATAAATCCGAGAAGGTGAAGATGATTCAGAATTGGTTAGTGACCACTCTTAGTGGGTTGCATTTATATTATGAATTTTGTTGATAACCCTTGATTTTCACTATAGGAGAAATTGTTTTCATTATTATGTCACCTTAGTTGGGGGAATGATGATTACAGAAACAAGGAATGTTAGATCTATGTTTTGTGGGATAGTTTGATATCATTAAACACAATGGTATAGTAGAATTTATGATAGGATATTCTCACATGATATCAAGGAATGAATAATGTGTTCCATAAGTATCAGCATTCGAAGAGTGAGCTCAATTCAAGGTTTTTTATTGATAGTATGGGAGTTATGTTTGATCCGTAGAAATTATTCTTCGAACAACTAATTTAGTTCATGGACCAGAGTGAGAAGCGGTTTTGAGAGAAGACAATTTCCACTATTTATATTATTTGGTCGTACAGATATATTCAAGACGACAATTAAGACTATAAATCAGATAATCTATCCAAACATTTTGAGTTTTTTATTATACCTCTAGAGTCCCTTTATAAGGATAACAATACATTAGATGGGGATATTTTCAATTCCCTAAAGTATCATGGTATGCAGTGATTTAGATTTGTAATATACAAGTCATACCTTGGTTTCATATTTTTAGATTTTGATATGTTTTAGTATATTTTAGGAACAAGAGATAAAATGTTTAAGGAGGCTTGGGAACCAAGCAATATATTTGAGTCCACTAGGGTGCCACCGAATTTCTAGTTCAATACCACCACCTAAATAATTGAGGTGGGAAAAGCCTAAATACCACAAAGGCTCTACCCAAATCTACCGAGCATCTACGGGCTATCCACCGACCAACAGGTGGATCCACTGGCATTATTTTGGGCGGATGATGGTTTTCCAATCATGGGTTACCACTTCATTTCCCTTTAAAACAATATTTTATATCTCCCTTTCTTGAATCAACCATCTTTCATCTAGAATAAATTTAGAGGATCCTCAACATTTCTTTTTCTCTTTTCTCTTAATCTATTAACTATTTGAAGATCTTATAAGTTGTACTATTGAATTGATGTATTTTTAAGTATTAGAGCCCATATATATTGACCAAATATATATATATTGTTAATGGTCCTTCTCATTTTATTATACTAATCAAATCATAGCCCCTATCAGGTTTTTAGTCCTGGATCTTATTTCTAGAATCAGTATGTGATTAATTGGGTATGGTTCATGATATTTTTGGTGTGTGAGATTAATCACGGTGGGAATTATTTAATTTGATCATTGATACTCTTGAGGATGTAAATCCTAACCATTTATGTCCTTTTTATAAAAATTTATCATATATTATGCTTGTGGGAATGTGTATTTCCCATAAGACTATTTCTTGGTATGATTCACATTTGTGTGTGTCCAGTGAGATACTTAAGTGATATGATTCACATGTGGGCGTGTATGTGCTCAATAATAACTTCTTGAGATGAAATTATTATTATTTAAAATATTATAGATTGTGTATGGACACTTATATGGTCCCACTAAATATTCCATCTACGTACCAAGTGGTTATATATCACCTTGTTGTCCCCTTAGATGGTGTGTTTTGTAACTGAGGTTGGAAGTTTATGATATATCCTATATAGAAAACTTGTGGTATTCTTTGTTAACGGAGATGTATATAGTTAATATATGTGAAATTATCTTTCTATAGAGATATTTATTGGATTGACATGTGGTAGTGTATCTTTCCCCACAACTATGAATTAGATCAATACATAGGCACTGTACCATTCCCGTATAGGAGGAAATGTAATTTTACTTTAAAGGATGAATGTGGATACATGAATATAGGATAAATATTTTATGAAAAAGTATAAATTACATGGAAATATCTATGCCATGTAATGATTACTTTTAATCTTTTTTTTGACTTCGTGTCAAAGTAGTTAGATCCATGGTCTATAGAGGCTAAGTTAGCACATGAAGAAATAATAATTGAGTGTTTATTAATTAATTGAAATTATTTTCATGGAATTAAATTCATTATATTAATTCATTTATTATAATAAATCATTTGTTGTTTCATACCTTATTTATAATCACACCCTATTTATAAATCACAGTACTTGTTCAAACATAAAGGTAAGGGAACCAGTGAAGGGAAAAGGCCCTATTGGGGTGGCTAAGAAGGTGGAGATTTACTGTTGGATAACACTCTAGAAAAAACTATGAATTATTTCCAATGTTTTTATTTTCATATTTTATTTATATATTTGATTCATCTACCACATTGGGGATCCCTTGGTATATATTGCATGAAATATATTCCATTTGTTACGACATCTTGTTTTTTTATCTTCTATGAAATGGTTATTGATCCTTAAATTATTTTTCTACCTATACGTAATATGTATAATGATACCATGGTAGTATTATCTCCATGACATCATTCATTCCCCCTAGCTAGTTTTATGTCTCTTGTGTATGGGAAGGTGCACATGAGGTCATGTGAAAATCTAGTATGAGCATGGTGATACAGGTCTGGGCGTCACATTAGATTCACGTACCATTGGTGAACCTATTCCATGAAAGTAATCTTTACTACTAATTGATGTCATTTATTTTTTTTGGTACGTCCCATAACATTGTGAATATCATATATTTTATAATATTTATTGTTGGATATTCACCTATATAGCCACATTATATATATTTAAATGGGGTCATTCCCAGTCATTTTACAGCCTATGATTATGTTTTGTATCAAGATTTATATTTATCATGAATTTTTACTTTATCATATATGTATATGTTCCTATGCACATATGGTTTGGTGGAAATGAAATCTCTATGGAGAATGGTCCATAATTACCATTTTCTGACCTTATTATTAGTTATTCAAAACATTTATTTCAAATATGTTTCCTTATTGAAAACATTTTATGCTTATTTTATTTAATAAAATTCAGCTAGATACCTATTCAGTTATTGATCAATGAAATTAACAACTAAAACATATAAAGTTTTTACTATATGGTGTAAATACCACATAATTAATTATCTTGAATCAAGGGTATTTACCTAGAGAGATACATAGTTTTATTTGAAACCTATTTATTTTACATGTGTCCCTGTTATAATTATTCATGGTTTTATGCATGATATCATTATATAGAACACATATCTTTGTACATATTATGAATATTCTGGTTCCATGCTGATAACACTCTAATTCATTGGGTAATGTTTAAATCTAATTTGATAGCACATATAATACAAGGGTCTAT
Source organism: Viscum album (assembly GCA_963277665.1). Classification (NCBI taxonomy): domain Eukaryota; kingdom Viridiplantae; phylum Streptophyta; class Magnoliopsida; order Santalales; family Viscaceae; genus Viscum; species Viscum album. The sequence continues at coordinate 642,594,470 of OY728161.1, forward strand.
AACCTATGGACAACATGTTATGATGTCCTAGAGGTTATCCTTTTATTATTATTATTATATCATTTTGTTTAAACATGAATTATTGTTATGAAGTCATGTTTTATATCATTTGTCAAATTCTTATGTTTCCAAGATCATTTGATTTCTACAACTTTATGTCAAAATCCATATGTAATGACTCATGAATTATAATATATTTTTCTCAATATATGATTATCTAATGATATGTATTTAAACATTAGAATTTTTCTCATACCCACATTACTATATTATTATCTCTTATGAGATTTTATTATTATCACCTCTACTTACCCTTATAGGGAATTATAGCTCTCACTTTCCCTATGATCTCCATTTATTATAAATTGATATTGGAGGGATTTCTATTGGAGAGATGCATGTGTAGATATTTTTTATAGGATAAATGAACTTTTTATTGAGACTCAAATATGTAAATATACATAGCATCCAAATATAGAAAAACAATTATCACTTGGTTGGATATATCTCTTGATATATTTATAAAAGTATGTATGTTTATCTGATATTAGGATTTGAGGTTATGGGGAGTCTCATGCAGAGAATTGAAAATTATAAGACCCAAGATAGTTGGTCGAATGGTATTATGTCCTTTTAAAAATAGGACATGCCTATTTATTTTTGAGCTAGGTAGTTCCAATTTATTGAAAATTTATTCAATTAGAATCATTGGTTATTGTGGTAGATTTTATAAGAAATGGTATAATGCCTATATGGTATGTTTCATTATCTAAAGGCATTATATAAAAGAAAAGAATGTGATCTTGTGAGATCATAAGGAGGGTGATCACTTAGTAGGGATTTCTTGTCCCAGATGGAATTCAGAGAGAGTGAAATATGATCATTTAAATATTAGGGGCATTAATTTGTTTGGAGTACAGAAATTGATATTTTTGGAAATAAAGATTGTCTGGGGAAATGAGAAATTCACGATATCATTTTCATACATGATAGAATCAATTCGTAGGTGGATTCAGGATGTAGTTGTAGTTGAAATGTCAGAATTCAAGATATATTTATACAGTTAAATATAATGGTTTCAGTATTAGCATATGTAAATTAATTAAAGATGATATCATTTGTATCTTACAAGGGGTACCAATATGCATGACATGATGATCGGGTTTTATAGTGACTGTTATTGATGCATTAATCAGGGTTTTACTTCATTTATCTCATTTATTTTTCTAGTCATTTATATCTTCCTGTAGTTTTAAATAAATAAGAGGGAGTGGTTTTTTAAATTATTTGTTGTCATGTATATAGATTATATATATCTGTATGGTGTACCTCTACTTGATCGAAAATTTTGTAGAGAAATGGTTAATAGGCAGGTCTAAATTAATTTTAAAGTGATGGATTATTTTCAATAATTTTCTACTAAGATACTTATTTTATGTTTTCCCTTATTACTTATGAAATGCATTCTATCTGATCAAATCATTGACTACAAAACCTTATAAAGTTGTGAATTTTAAAATGAATGGTAATTAAAATTTCTAAAATATGAATACATGGATTTAAATTATGGATCTATTAAATAATCTGAAATAACAAATTAATGTACCTTTGGGGATATTTGGGATTGGTGTACCTTATGTTTATTCCTGTAACTTGTGTATGAGTAGTTTGGGTGTAGATATAGAGTTTAGGTGGTAAACACATAAATATGGGTTATGAGACCTTTATAACTTTTCACTATGACCATAATGTTCCCAGGTGTTTCTTTTTACCATGGTTACCTATGACCCTATTTAGTTATGTCCTTTTTGTTTTATAGGACCTTAAAATTGTTAGGGGTCATGGATTATGGTGTCTTTGGTAAGGGTTGTGTAATTATGTTGGTGTGGAACCTAGAGTAAGTTGTTATACTTAGTGAGTTAGATGGTTTGTGTTTTGGGATAGGGGTGTGAGTGTCTCTTATTAGAGTTATCTTGTATGAAGCATGACATACAAGGATTTTTTTGAGATCCCAATGACATTTAGATTAAATTTCAGGTCTATATCTCGAATAAGTGGGATTTAGTGTTTTAGGGTAACCATAAGGTGGGGGTGGTATAATGCTTGGGGATTATTTGGAATGAGATGCTTTGGTATGTGTGGAATATATATTGATAAGGGGATATATAGGTTATGGGGATGATATGTTTATTCCTTGGATATTCCTATAAATTCTATTTGAGTTCAATTGTTCTAGTATTATGATAATTTCAAATGGGAATTATCATTCAAATTATTGAACATATAGTTATGAGTATATCTTGATATTGTAATTCGTGTTCAGCATATGTTGGTTGGTGTAGGGGTGTTATAGTATGGGTCGATTATTTTGTTCTAATGAAACCCCAGGGATGACAGGTGGTCATGTGGTTAGATGTTAGGCATGAAAAATGGTTTGATGTTCGATGGAATTATCTAGGGTTCCTAGATCATAATGAGGTCGATAATCTTGGATAATATATAAATCTTGAGAGAAAAATATACATAGAATTGGTAATTAATAGTTGATGGGTTTTTGATTTGGGTTTGTTGAATAGTTTCAAGTAAGTGTGCGACTATTGGGATTTGTTGATATGCTTATGGGAAGGGAGGCAACAGGCCATTGAAATGGGGTTGATATGTCTATATAGTGAGATAAGACATCATGATAGGATCAATGTTTAATTCCATAAATGATAGGGAGTTTGAGGTTGTTGGATTTTCCAAAAATGGATTAGAAGAGGGGAATATGTTTTTTTAAGGTGAAAACATTGTTTTTTTACTCAAGGAGCTGTTTGAGGAGATTCATATGCTATGTATTGCATAATCATATATAAGAGGAAGAAGCCTTCAATATAGACTATATATTGGGGAATTTTATGGGTAACATTTTTGAATATAGGAAAGAGTGTTAATTAGTGTGACATTCTTTTCTCAGTTGGGAATGAGATAGCCTCACTAAATGAATGATTTTGATTAAAAATTGAAACATTGGATTTAATGTTTTCAAGTTTATATTGTAAAGTGATGAAAATGAATCTTTTTTTGTGAGGAGTGATATATTAGTCTTGGGTTGAAGGAAGTTATCCCAGAAGGGTCATGTGAATGTGTAATAGATCACTAAATGACAATGGTGGCTTCATGATTCCAGTGAGGTAAATGTGATATACCTTCAAAAATTTCTTTTGGGAATTCAATGTGGAATATTGGATGAAGTGGGAAGTCAAAACAAGCACTAGGTTATTGATTAGGGAGAAATTATAGTTAAATAGGGGTATATGGATCCAGGATGCATTAGTGTTAGACAAGAAATGATGAATGTTTTTCACAGTTAATGATCTACCCAATGAACTTCACTAGTAACTATGCCTCATCTCTAGTAAGCGAGTTATTGTAATTTTATGATGTGTCCAGGCATGAAGTAATAATGAAAAAGTAGATTGGGGACACATCGGTAGTTGGATCGTGGATTTTTTGGGATGAGATGACTAAGTAGGGTATGAAGTGTGTTAATATATGGAATTTGATGATTTATGTTGAAATAAACCTCTAAAATTCCTTTTTATATATGATAAATGTGTTTTTTGAATGAAATTGGAATTTTTTAGGAAAATGCTATATTGCCAAAGTTTTTTCTTAAATGATGGTCATGAATTTATCATAGTTTTGTTTTCTATAATGAGGATGTGTATCTATGAATAAATAGATTTCTAATGTGTGATTTTGTTTGGTGAGTTGGAAACGGCACCTGGAGTATTTCTCAACAGTCAAACCAGTGATCCAATAAGAAATTTGGATGGAAGAGGAACTGAAGTATCAAAATTGTTGGTTGTAATCTAAAGATAATAGTAGAGATCACCATATATTGATTAGTTGTTTGAAAGATGAAACAATCAATTTTTTGGGATATATGGGATAATGTAAGTGTAATATTGGTGTCATATTTAGGAAAATGGAAATTGGTTTGGGGTTTGGAGTTAAAGATCCTTGAGTTTTAGGTTATTCCTTGTATGTGTTTCCAATATCAATAAATTTAATGAGGTTATTGGAGATAAGTTGTTGACTGAATGTGGTTATTTAGAAGTAATCTTGTTTGGTGATCGACTTATTAAGAATTTAGAGTTTTGTAATTGCATTTAAGTGTCATGGTTGAGGAAAATACTTAAGATATAAATTTTCTTATAAGGAAAACATCAACTTTGTTATGGTTTTAGGTGACAATGGAATGATGTATAATAAGGATATTCACCCATGCGGAGTTTTGGCGGTGAATGTAGAGTTAACACTGGTTGTTGGGGGTCATGAATTAGTTTAGAACTATACATGTGTTACTATACATGAAAGGATGTGGTTTTAGAAAGTGAATTTGGTTTTTTCGGTTTTGGAACTACCCTTAAAGGTGAAGAATTTATGTTTTTAATTTGTTTAGGTTTGAAAATGTTGGGGATTATTTCTAAACAGTGAGTTAATTTATATTGGGGAGACTGTAAAATCGATGTCTGTATGAATTTATAGTTTCGAAAAAAATGATTGTGTTTTTGATAAGTAGAGCAGTTTGATTGTTTATTAGATTTCATATTTGAGTATTGAGGGTTGTAACCGGTTTAATGATCCATTTTGGACATTGTATGAGGTTATCTAGTGGGGGATCATGGGTATTGGGAGAACGTTGGATCCTCAAGAGGTTGTCGGTGAATGCAACAAAGGGGTTACATTACCATCACCTAGTCATCCAAAGTCCATCGACTAATCATTGACATTATAGTGAGGTATAGGGCCTACTTGTGTTCATTGGATAGCTGATGCACCCCACACTAAATAACAAGTGGGTTTTGGGATTATTTTTTAGTAAAGGAGGAAAAGGGTAATTTACCCCACTCCAATTTCTACATGACCCCAAAATGTCACGTTTTATCGATAATTCATGGAACATAGGATATCCACATCCCCTCCCATTTCCAATGATGATATGACTTGATTGTTTTTCTTGATTTTTTTTTCAGATTTATCATGGGAAAATAATTGAGTTTAAGATTCATATTCCTTCCCTTTATTGTTTCATCCACACTGAAGAGTTAACATGTTATTTTTTAGGGTTATTCCATTTTTTCAAGGATTTTATCTTCTTTCTCATTTTCCCAAGATTCTTTCTGAACAATTCATAAGTAATCGAAATACGGGTCCATCTGATGTTATGGTAGGTGGTCATTTTATGTTAACAAATAATCCTTCATTTTTTTCTATGTCCATAAGTGGTGTGGTTAAGTCATATTTTCAACGAATTATTTCAATTTAAATTAAATTTTAATTTTTTACTTTTCCAAAGTTAAATTATATATTTTACATTTACTTTACCTTAGGTAATGTTTGTATCAAGTGAAAATATTAGTTTAGGAAATAAACATGAAATTTAGTGATGTTTTTAAATGTATAATCATGTTATATTTAGTTAAATATAGATTTTTCATTGAAAGGATGGATTTAAAAATTTATTTTAGTACCATAAATAATTGATAATTTATTAATATGTAGAATTAAAAATTATCCTACTATGATGGGATGTGTGATATTGTAAAGGGAGACTTGTGTAATTTTACAAATATATTGGAATGGGATAAGAATACTAAAATCGGTAAAAAAATTGTTTCTACTAAATGACTCATGATATTATAATTGAATGATTTATTTTGGGAAATGATAAATAGTTATGATATAGAAATTATAATTTATTTATTGGATTATTATAAGGGTAATTTATGTGGTTATCAAGATTATAAATTGGTAAATTCTAAAGTATAAAATTTTGAAAAAAAGTTCCTATGATAATTGATAATATACATATTTTGATAGAAGCTATGGGAAATAAATGAAAAGTGGAGGACCTAAGATATGAATGTGGGGAATATTGGGTTAGGGTGCTGAATTACACACACACACACATATATATATAATGCTACTTTTAAATTTAATGATGGGTTCTAGGTTTCCATGTGATACTCTGTGGGGGGTAATGTCAGGATGAGCTTTTTGATGCAATGTGACTGACAGAGACTTGAAAGGGCATGGTGGAGTGCCTAGACTGATCATAATATAATTTCATATGGAATTATGGTTTAAATTATATCACCTCATGCTTATACAATATAAGTTTCATTAAATAAAATGTATGTGTTGAATATCTAGCTAGACATGCATCCCTCAGCTTAAAATAAACCACAATATACTATAACGTAGACATTAAATTTAATGGTTTAAAAAATAATACAAAACTTATTATAAATATTTATAATATTATTAAATAATTCAAATTCTTTTATTAATTAATAAAATAAGTATTAAATATTCAGTAAATTTATTTTATAATTCAAAAATAGGATTTCTTTAAAAATAGTTTTGTCACATTTTGTACATGGAACATATAATTAATTTATCAAACTTTAAAAAAATTATATTTTAGGAAATTAATATCATTTTTGAAATAATGATTTCAATATTATCCTATTGTTAATTTTTATGTTTTTTATATATTATTTATTCCTCATTGAATAGTAAAAAATTATAATTTTTTTTAAAATAATTTATTTTTAATTTAAAGTAAAAATAAATTTTGAATTTGATAATAATTTATCATTATTGTAATTTAATTATAAATTAAATAATTAATTTCATTGGAATCAAAATTATTCATGGGTTTTGTATATGTTCATTTTTAGTCTTAAAGCACATTAATTATAAAAACTATTTTATGTGTGCAAGGTGTTTTTATCTTACTGAATTAAATTTGTATCAACATGACTCTTATGTCCAATATTATATGAATAAATTAATAATGTTTTGTCATATTTAAGATATTACCTCACTAAGAATTGATCAGTTTAGTTTCCTTGATGAACCTAATACATATATGATTCCCATTTTACAGTGAAAATAAATTAAAAAACATAGAAAATTAAATAATTTTCATCCTTGAAACTAAATAAAATATTTCTTTTCAATATCTTGTTGAAAATAACAAAATAGGTGTGAAATAAAACTCTCTATAAGGGTATTTATGGAATATTATAACAAGAGTAAATAAGAAATAATCAATATGGGAAGGAAAAAAACTAAAATAACATGCTATTTATTCAGTAATGTGAGAATGAATTATATGAATTGACAATATAAAATGCTGTTTTTTCATGTATAATAATAATTGAATAATCAATTATATAAATTCAATATTTTGAATTCCATGTCCAAGCGTTCCTACCATGATTTTTTAAAATATGGACAAGAAAACACCAAAATCCCATTTAATAAGTGTTTCCCACTAGTTTGTCTCATTAGACCTGTATATGAATTGAAGGGGTATCTATATCTTGGTCACACACATAACTTCATATCCAATGAATTAATCTTTAATTTAGAGATAAATTTAATCCATAAAAAATTTACTTATCAACAAAAATATGTATTGATTTAGGAATGATAAATTCTAATATTTCACATGTAAATTGAATAACATTAATAGAAAAACTGCTTTTGTTATTATGATATAAAATTTAGAAAATAAGGATTCCATTGTGAATAAAATATGGATATATAAGAGTGATTGTTTTATTTCCAATTTTATAGAGAAGGAGATCTATATATTTTATACCATTATCCTAAAAACGTCTCATAATATTGTATATTTTCTATTTAATAAAATTTAATGTATATTGTGAAATTTAATGTCCTAAAAGAAGAATAAAAATGAAACTATATATTAAATATTATTACCTATAATTTGAAATACCCCCTCCAGATATCATGTTTAGGACCCTAGGGTTAGTATTTCGGGAATACCATATTCAATAGAACACGAATAATATTTTAGGGGAGAGATTTTGGTAGGTTTTTTTCAAAATAAAATGATCAATATGTGTAAATAATTGAGGGGATGGTGTAAACTTTTATAACAAATGGATATTACACACTTGGAATTGATTAAAATAATATTATTTTTATAACATCACTCAATCAAAAAAGACTCTAAAATGTCTCATATTCAATGGTTATAACGATATGGTCAAAATGTATCATAAAAATAAATTTTATGAAACTATTTTGTGTTATCTTGTATACTTATCATTTTATTTTTGACCATTTAAACTAATTTTATCCTAGACCATAGAATCCAATTTTTTCTATTTTTACTATTAAAAATGGAAAATTTAAATTAAACCAACTAAAAAAATTCATGATTATTCAAAATATAATTTATTTTATCAAATTACCTTCCTATATGTTGTGGGAATTAATTTTAAAATAATCCTTTAAACCGTGATGATAAATATTTTTTCATGAAAATAAATTTTTCTAGAATTAGATGGTGTTACATTAACTCATTTACGAGTACTCAAAACATTATAAATTTCAATTCATATTATTATATATATAATAAATAAATTTATTTTAAATCATTATTTATTAGATACTAAATTATATAAAATGTAAAACAACCTTGTAGACTTAAAGTAGTTTCAATAAATATCTCATTATACGTCCATATGATTTTCCATTATTTATGTAAAATTCATAATCAATAAACGATTAATTGGTAATAGAAGAAGAAATTGTTTTTAATAAAATTAAAATTATCTAAATTTTTAATTTAAATTTTTTCATAGGATTATTTCACTAGGGAAAATATCAATATATCATTAAAGAAATATTAAAAATAGTGAATTAAATATCGATATTCATCTTATCAAATTTGAATTCTGGTGCCATGAAATATTATTATATGATCTTTCTTAAATTATTTTGAGAATAAAATAAATCCTACAATAATTAGTTCTTTGGTTTTATATTCCCCATAAAATTTTCATCTTTTAAATTTAAATTGAAATAATTTTTTAAACAAATAAGGCTAGTTCTTATTTATTAAATTCTGAGGATCCCATGTGGCATTCTCTATTTCATTATTTATTTTACGTACATTTCCCAGTCGAGTCTTTAGATTATATATCACATATTTTCTATCATTAAGTATCTAGATAGGATATTTATGGTAAGGTATATATTATTCCATATGAATTTATTTAGAGGTGAGACCATTCATTTTGTCTAGAAGCTACTTCCCTCACATTATGATATAGCTCACATAATATTATTCAGAGAGTCTTGGTGAAATTTCCAAATTGTAACCAAAAAACATAAATATTTATTGATTTTAAAATTATGTGTTGTATATTCCATTTATTTTTGAACCTTATAACACACTTATATAAATCATGGTTCAAGAATTCCTCTGATCCCACATTAGATTTCAAATCATTCATTCAGTTATCAACATTAAACTTTTTTACTTTGTGTAGAAGATTTTATATTTTTACCAATATTCATTACCTTCATCATTTTCTCCCAAAAATGTTCTTGTCCTAGAAACTTCTTTTCAACAACATCATCCCAACATGTTTGATTATTACATATCTTTCTATATAATCCTATATGTAATGACATTAGAATACATTTATGGAAGATATTGTTATAAAAAACTCCCAAAAAGGAAAATATTATTCCTGTATAAAATTAAATTAATGGTAATATGACCTCAATATGCCTATCAGTGTCTGAGAAATCCATTTATCCTACCCTCAGTTTGAAAATTCTAGGCTTTTCTCAAATTATTCCTTATATTAAGATCTATGCGAAATTTTTTATATAATATTGATTAAAATATTTTATCATGAAAAAAATAATTGAATTTTTTGGAACACTAATTCTTACAATATAATTAATAATGATTAATGCGATGTTATTCAGAGGCAAACCATAAAATATTCAATGAAACGTGCATATTAGGGAAGGTGATCAATAATAACTAATATAGAGTCATTCTGTGTATGAATATCATATAATCAAGTGATAAATTCCATGTCAACGTCATAGAATTTAAAAATAGGAATATTTAGAGGTTTAATTACTCCTATATGATGAAATATATCATCCTCCACTTACTTACAAATAAATCATCTTAACACGTAATCTGAAATTCCCTAGTTTATATTATTTAAAAAAATATTTTCCTTTAAATTACATTAAATATTCATGATTATAGGGTATATAAAGAAATTAATTGTCTAAGAATCATATAATTATTCCATTCTCAAAATAGGTATAGATGGAACTCATACCCTCTTTCAAATTATTATAACACCATATTCAAAAATAAATATTTATGATTTCCCACGATTTATACCTTTAATTTTGTTGTGAAGATATGCATCATCCTTCTTCAATCTTTTTAACTTTTATAGAAATTATTTTTAAGAAATAATATGAAAAATGAGTGATTTTTTCGCTTCTATTATAATTCTTATATTTATCTCCACTAAATCCATGAACATGGGATCCTTGTCAATCCTAATTTTGGTCAGGACTACATGATATGTAATGATCAATGCATCATCTATCATATTTTATTTACCAATGTCATAAAATATTGAGCATTAATAATCTTTGATTATGTAAAGATATATACATTACCTCATATTGAGATCATTTCAGGTAATGATTTATTTCCTAATATTACAATCATTGTATATCTCAGATCTTTCACTAGAGAGATAATGTCACAATATCATTAATGTAAATATTCTAGAAATGAAATCAAATTTGGTTTAGAATAGTGTTTTTCATGATTATTTCTCTACCTTTATTACGAGGTAATTTCATTATCTTTTAATATAAGGGTACTACAAAGGACCCACATAGATGTGTCACTATATAATAGAAGTTTATCCATTTTATACGGTAGAGTCAATATTATTACATTGACCATCCTTATCCTCAAATATTCAAAAATTATTAACATTCCTTTATTCATATGAAATATAAACATTCAATGTAATATTGGTTAATATGTCTTCTAATATAAAATTATTTTGAATAAATAACTGATAATTTTAGGGGAAACTGTGTGCATTTTTTATTGTTTTGGTTCATTTTTTTCATTGATTGGATTTTTCATCATAGGATCATATAATATTCCATAATTATAAATAATATGGCTAATAAAAATATTATAAAGCTATAATTTTCACTATATAATTTACCCACATAATTTCTATGATGAATGATCTTTATGGTATTTTCATGGCCTTTATTAATATTATAGTACACCATGAAATCATATATGAAAACAATAATAAAATTATCATGATATTCATTAAATACTCTATTGACTAGATCAATAAAAATATAGGGCTAAATATTAAATACATTTGGAATAAATAAAAAATATTAATGTCTATTCTATATAAAAATGTTTCCTTTTTATTATATTTCATCTTTAATTGCAATAGATGATAGACGTAATGATGTAAAATCATCAAAAATATTAAAACTCTATGAGGATGAATGAATAATTTATAAATGTGAGTTAGGTGATACTTATTAATTATTTTAATACCTTCAATTTACCAATAATAAATTCTTAGACTTGGAGATCCATCATTCATTTAAATGAAAATAATTAGGGATTAAAAAGGAGAAAAACTTTGTCATCAATGTAATTTATGAAAAAAATTGGTAAATGTTTCATTAACTATTATATTTATATAGTTTAAATTATATATAACTAATTTGATATAGTTAAATAATTATCTATTATATCCATTTAAAACTCAACTTCACACACTAGTCAATTTTCAGGTAATTCCATAGGAATCAAAAAAATATATTCTGGTAAAATACGTATATGTTCATTTTAATTATTACATTTACCATTCATATATTGTGTCTAATATTTTTCCCACCTAAATCCTATTAATAATAACTACTATAGATGTATCAATATCAGACCTATAAAAAGAATTATACCCTCTAAAGAGAAGTAATTCTACATCTTCATCAAGAATCACAATTTCATTCTCTGGGAAATAATTTCTTGGTTCTATATTTTGATTGATAATACAGAAATATGATTATATCATAGTGTAATATAGGAATAATAATAAATTATTAAAATTGGTTATTCTTATGAGTGATTATGGGAATATGAAGAAAAATAATAATTATAAGTATATAGTCACGTTGATTCATTACAAAAAAACCCACTTCTTATAGAGATAGGGAAACTTTTAATTTTATTTGAAAACATGTCATATACAATAGAGTTTAATGGACTCGAATAAAATAAATAAATACAAAAAATTGATGTTATAATTTTATATCCTACCACTACATCCTTGGGAACTTTATTCTCTGTTGTAGTGGTCATAGAAGCTTGTCCTTCTCCCCTTGGAATCTTTTGTGGGGGGTTCTCATGGTTCAAGGGATTTTTGTTTTTTATAATGTCCTTTTTAATCATAGATGATGCAGTATATATAATTGGTTTCATTATTTTCCATGCATTCATTTATAAAATGACCCTTATATATTCAATTGTAATTCACTCCCAATTCCTCAGTGAATCATCATGGATGTTTATTTCTACAATATTCCCTTGATGGAAATTGATTCATTACATTCTTATTCATTACTAATTTCCATTTTTTGGTTCTTAGTAGAACTAATTTTTTCTTTAATTTCTATAAATACATAAAATATATAAAAATATTTCTCTAGTTTTAAGGAACATAATATTATCTCATAATGTCATAAAAATATTTTATAAACTAGTTCCCTTCAGAGGATTTTATTATTCAAATGAAATTCATAATAAATTATTCTCTTTGTATTACATATGTAATCTATTTAACAACTTGATAGTCATGTAAATTAATCCTCATACTCTATGACACATTAACCTTTATTTATCTTTATGAAAATGAACATTATTTTTAGTAATGTTTTTTTATCATAAGGGAAATATGTATTGACATTTTTTACAAGAAATGTACTCCATTACATATGATATATTTATTATTCCTCCCCAGTATTACTGATAAAATACCACTATTGATCATAACCATCATTAATAAAACTCAATACAAATATAAATATTTCCATTTTGTTGAATTTGATGTCTAGAAATATCATTTCATGTTATTTAATCTATTGCTCAGATACCACTGTATTAGTTGTTCCTCTAAAAGATAGTCTTATATAGAATGAAACAATCCAATATTTTTTATTTATACCATTTCATATAATATTTCCCCATATGTAAAAGTTAATTTCTCATGTCATGCATCTGATTTAAAAATAGTGCCATGATCTTCTCATATCCCACACAAGTTTTATTAGCTCTCTTTTGTGGGAATTATCTTATTTTTGTATGGGAATCAACACAATTCACTCTGCTAGGATCTTTTTATACTCAATGACATAAACCTAATTATCTCATAACATTATGAATAATAGTATATTATTTTTGATTCACTTTATCTATATTAAATATTTATCTAAATCTAATATCATAATCATAATAATTTTCTCTTTATAAGTATCTTGAAATCATAAAAATAATTTAAACACATTTATAATGTTTTTTATGATCATGTGATTCATCCCAAAAAATACCCATTGAGTGTTTACAGAGGTGTGAATTATTTTGCACAATCATCGTGAACCAGAAACGATTGAGTAAATACAAAATATGCAACATTTAGAGTTGTTAAACATTGATTCACCTATGACACATCCACATAGTGTTTCTATTAACCATACAAGGATTTAATTTCTAGGAAAACCACAAAATATATTATTTATTAAATTTTTATTAAATTATATTATACTAAGACTTATCATGTAATTCAATTATAGGGTTATGTTTTATAATCTAATATTTTTTCTGAAATGTAGTTTATAAATTTTTTTCTTATGTTTCTCTAATACCAACTATAACACCCGGAATCTTGTAACCAAATTCCAATGAATACTGAATAACATTAGAATAATATTCTTGGTATCACAATAATAATGATTGACTAGTTCATTAGTTTTGATAAAATAGATACCCACATGATTATAAATTTTCAATGTAAATAAAATGTAGAACAATCAAAAGGTAAATAATTTTTTAACCCTAAACCTAATTCAAATATTCACTCTTTATAAATTTTGGAAGAAAAAAAATAAAGGTGATCTGAATTTATCGATAAGGGTTGTGTATAATAGATGATCTCATGATTAAATAATAAATAATCAATATGGCGTGGTAAAAATAAAAAAATAAATTATTTTTTGTCAATAACATGTGCATGAAATGCATCAATGGATAATAATAACTGAATTCTAAAAAAAGGAAATACGAAATTTTGGACGCCAAGAATGAGTCATTGTGTGAAGGTATTTTCAAATTTGGTTTTCTATACACCAAAAACATATTTAACAATTCTAACCAACTGGTTTTTCTCGTGAGACATATCGATGCATTGAGTGGTTATAATAACCAAGGCCCATCCATTTTTACAAGTCAAATGCATTCCTTATATATTGAATGAAAAAAGAAATTATTTGAAAATATTCAATACTAATAAATATTCATATTTTTGAAGGAATATATTTTCTTAATATGTCCCCATTCATTTAAATTACATTTATCGTAATGAATTAATTTTATATGTTGTATGCAATTTAGGAAATTGAAAACCATGATACAAAGATTATGGATATAAAAGATAGATGTAATGTATTATGAATGATGATCATAATAAATTTAATGTTTTATGTGAAGGGTAATAAACTCTAAATTAAATATATATAAAATATGACCATCTATTTTTCAAAAAAAATATGCTTGTACTAAAACAATGTTTTTGTAGAATAGAAGAACTTGGGTGAAAAATTTGTGAAATAAATTTAATTAAATAATTTAATCTAAAAAATAATTGGAAACTTTTGAAGATTCAATACATTATAAAATAGTTATTATGGAGGGAATGTATATTAACACCATTTATGATAGAAAGAAACATTTGTTTTTACTTTTTTCAAGGATATTGTAAAATGATTCTTTTATAAAATAATAGAATTATTAATTTAAATCATGGTGAATGCTGAAGAAAAAATAGATAAAAAATAGATAAAAAGTTTGATAATAATATATAAAATTCATTAATATACACATTTAATTAAAAAATATGGTGTATATAAGAGATAGATTATAATATTCCTTTGATGAAAAATACATGTAATAAAAAAATGAAATAGTAAATTAAATTATTACCACTTTGTATACATTTAAATTTTAAACCATTGAATGAATAAAATTAGGCTAAAAAATTTATTTCAATGAAAAACATATATTCATTAAAAATACCTAAAATTAGATGTATATAAAGGTGTAAAAGAAAATAGGTATATGATACCCAACTTGTCTCAATGATGTATAAATTGAGACAAAACCTCTATCACCATGCTTTCACATAAATGAAAATGATTGAATGTATTTTATTATAAATTTATTTTCATAATACAAAAACACAATAACCATACAAATATTTTACATCATATATGATCTATTTATAATATCTTATCATTTATTTTTTAAAATTAATTCATTACTATTATTCTTTCGTGTGTTAACTACATTTCTTATTATGTGTGTTTATATTCAGTGGTTATGGTCAATTGGTCTAAATTATGGTTATATAATACTAATAATTTTAATAAATATATAAAAATATTAAATATTATATATATACATATATTTTTAATCATTTGTGAAAATATTACATAAAAAATAAATTACACCACTTCAAGGAGTTTGTTGTACACACGTACGCATGAGCTATATTATAACTCATAAAATTATTGAAGGGTAAGAAAGTAGATGATTTATTAATTTTATATGAGATTAATTATTTAATTAAATATATAAATTATTATTTATCTCCATACGGGGAAATGATATAAAATAAATTAGATAGGGTCTCACAGGCGGTAGAACTCCATACAAAGAAGAAATGACATTATTTCCCATTGGACGAATCAAGATATGGATAAATATTATTCATTAAAAATTATAAGATATTAGTATATGGTAAATACTTGTGTAATTATATTTTAATAGTTTGGAAATTTTTTTTGGTAATAGATGAATTAAAATGAAAGTGTTCAGTTTAGATTATTACCAATTCTTTAATATAGCTATATAAGATATCCTTTTAAAGACTCAAGGGATGGTCTATTTGGAAGCCAAGTATAACTAGAATGTGTATTAAGAATATGGAGAGATATTTTGGTTTGATTTGGTAATTATAAATGGCTCATGTTGTGTGAATAAGTGTGATGAGGGTGTTCCCTTTTAAATGTGTGGGAGAGGACAACATTGGAATTTTTAAAAGTAAAATTATATTAATTTCCAAAAAATAAATATGGAACCCAAATTAATCATATAAAAATTTAAAATTTGTATGATTGAAATAAAACTAACCTATGGGGATTAAATAACCGTGTTTTGTTATCTTTATGTCTTATCTCTTTATTTTAACACCATCTAACCCATTTTACCCTTAACAGAGGTAATAATATTTTTGAATTTTAAATGTTCATATTGAAAAAAAATAAAATTTCTTCTTTACTAAATGTCTAAATAGTGATTAACAATATATATATTTTTTATGAAAATAAATTTCTATAAGTGGAAGATATTTACTATAAAATAAACACCCAAAGTATGATGAAAAAATGATTTGTGTAAAAGCATTTTTTTCAATATTAGATAATATTACATTAAATCGTGAACTATTAACCATTAATATATGAAATTTATTTATTATAGATATATATAAAATCTATAAATTTCATTCAAATCATTCATTATTTGAAATTAAATTAATTTAAATGGGATAAAAATATTATTCACTGAAAATCATGTTATTTAAAAACATCACTTTTTCAAAAAAAAAATGACCTGCTCTTCATTTATATCCAATTAAGAATAAATTATTTTTTTGGTATACATATAAAAACACATTATTATATATATAATTAGTATTAAATAAATACTAAATTCTTTATAATTCATAAAATAAAATTTGTATGGAAAATTTTAAAAATTCATTCCAGGTCTATTTTGGAATTGTATGTAAAAAATAGATATTCAACCTATCAAAATTGAATTTTTTAGAAATAAAATATTAACAAGTGCATTGTACAATTGTCTCATTAAATTAATGTGTTTTACAATTATAATTGAATCTTATGACTTAAAAAATAATATCTCCTTTTTCTTTGATTTAATGTTATTATTTTATTATATATTCAAAAAAATGTTTTAACATTCATATAATGGCTTATACATACCATGAAATAGAATAAAACTTAGTTTTGTTAAGAAATGAATTATTCTAAAATTGGTTTTCATTGTGGTTAACACAAATATTATAAATTTAATTATTCTACTTATATATATTTATTATGGTAAAATTTATTCCATATTTTAAATCACTATAATTAATATAATATAAAAAGTTGAACTTAATTATTGGTCATAATCAATAGAAAAAATTGTAATGTTTTCTCACCATTAAGGATATAATAGATTTTAAAAGAGTTAAATCATGATATAATGGTATGAATGATACCCAAACATTTCTAATTTTTAATTTTTAAAGATATTTCAAACATAAATAATACTACTATATATTTTATAGCCATTTGGCAGAACTGTCACATGAATGTGACGAGATATTATTGGATTGGTTTTGAAATTTCATGTTCCCCTCCCTTAATATTTACAAGGTAACCAATTATCCTCCCTAATTCACTAAACATGATCTTTTAATTGATAAAAAATCCCTAATTAATGACAATACTATATAACTTCCCTTCTTCTTAGATCATATATTCTTATCGTATAACCAATCATTCAAGTGTTGTATTGTACGCTAAATAATGCCTCTTAAGGAAGTGGGTTAAATATTAATAGAGATCATTAAATTTAATATCATAATATATATTATAGAAAAATGATTTCCATAAAAACATGGTGACACCGCTCCCTTAAATATATTATGATTTTAAAATTTTAATTGAACTAACTTTTTCCACCACTTCACTTTCAATCAAGAAATGAACGTATGACTAGTGCATATATGTGGACTACTACCTCCACATAGTGTTATGATTAATTATCCATGACCATATTTAAAGGTTTAATATTATAATTTATTCAAGGTTATACATTATATTTATTAAATAATTGTTAATTTTTTTATAAGAATTGATCTACAATCTTTCTATCATATCTATTGAAATGTGATAACATCGCTCATGTGTACATATAGAATACTACCTCTACAAAGAAATGTGATTTTTTGATATTTTATTATTTACATGATTGGAAATAATGATATATTTTATGATTATATACGGTATTTATTACATAACAATGATTCTAGAAAGGTGAATTATCATTTACCTTTCATGTGTTTCGTATATAAAAAATGGAATCATCTCTCCTAGGAACATATGGATTACTATCTCCACAAAGTGATGTAAGTATTTTTTGATGACCAATTAATAATAATTGTTATAAAAATATATATAATGATGAATATTATAATTATAACATTATTATGATTCTATAGATTATCGAATGACGACCAAGGTACAAGTCTCAGATCTTCCAAAACAAAACATACATGTGAAACGAAGTGGAAAACACCGTATATGATGACTCTAGTAGATAATTGTTAATAAAAATGTGTTTAAATGATATAATTTGATCATATATTATATTATATGTATGAATATTATTATTTATGGAAATGTAATAAACCAAAAAATTTTATATAGGTGGATATAAAACATAATAATCGTATTATATATAATTTGAGGGTTCTTATTCTAATTTTTATTTCCTTGAGACCTGAAGGATATTATTCACTTATTTATTCCTATTATGTTCATACACTAATCCATTTACATGTTATATCATGGAACCTCATTCATTTATGGTATATAATGTTTCAATTTTAATTATTTCAACAAAGGAGATTTTATTTGAATCATACTAATGTGGTAAAGGTTTATGATCACTATTCTGTTATTTAAGACATATGTTTTGTTATTAATCTATTTAATTTTATGAGGTTTACGTATTTCCCAATTTAAACTCAAAAGTTTCCAACAATTAATGTTCTTTACGTTAAAATATCACTATTTACTAATATATTTTATGGATATACTTTCAGAAAAAAAAATTATTATTTATCTCCAACCAATGTCATGTTTTTTGTCATTTTTTTTATTTTTATAGAATATATGTTTTCCTTCCTTTTTATTCCCTTTATTTACTCATGATACAAAAATAATTCAATAAATGAAAATCTATATTTTTAAATTCTGTGGTATGAAATATTTTTTTTTGAAACTATGTATACTATAATGATTTAAATAATGTTTTTAACAAAGTAAACTAATTATTTAAGGCTATTTTCCATGTTTAAATTTTTATAAAAATGTGTAAAGGGAATCTTCCCTTCATTTTATGAATGAGGTATTTTTAAAATTTTTTATAGATAATGTGAATAGAACAACATCATTAATGTACACATCATGAACATAATTTTCCACTACCATGAAAACAGTTTTTATTAAATCTTATAGTACTTATTTTTCTGTTTCTTTATAACTAACATTTCTTCCATCATGTTTTAGGAAATTTATGTAACATCCCATGTCTTTACATAACAACGAATTTTCATTTCTAATTATAGATTTTGAAATTATTATTAATTATATTTTAAAGGGGACACTATGTAAGATAACGTACTCGACACACAATAATGGGATTTTCGAAAATATTATGTTGCAAACAATAATTCCTTATTGAAAAAATAATACCACAACAATATTAATTTTTTTCATGGTAGTTAATGCCTATCCATTGTATTGGTGGGAATAAACATAATTAACTATATTATGATTTTACAAATTTTTTAAATGTCTTTACATTTACCTAATGAATTTTAGAGGCTTAAAATTAGAATGAATCTAATTATAATCATGAAATACACTAAAATTTTAAAACGGTTGTTTTACCTCCTTTTAATAGAGAAACATTTATAGAAATAGTTATATATTTAGTTTTCTATGTTCTATTTGATAAAATAAAATTTTTTTTAGAAGTGGAACATCAAAATTTACTTTGGTTTAAATTTTGATATTTATCTGATAAAAACCACATTTTTTTAATAGTGAAAAATACTGCATTTTAAATCAAAACCGCATTTTCATACAATTTATTTACATAGTAATATTATCCTTTTAATAGGTTTTAATTTTTAATTAGATTATGTTTTTATTATTTAATAAATATTTTTCCATGGAAGTAATTTCATATTGAAATTTGACTTAAACACGAGTCAATATTTTGATAGTTTATACTTTTTGAAAAAAGTCTTTCAGGTTTTGACAATAAGAACTAGTTTTAAATTAATTTCAGAAAATATTTTTTTTTGAATTCGGACAAATGGGTTCGATATCTAGAATCATAAGTTAAAAATTGTTTAAATATGTACCTATTATTTTGGTCATTATTTATAGTTAATTTAGTAATTATATTTATTTACCATTGTTAAAGGGTAAATAATGTAAACCAGGGTAATAAATAATATTATAAAAATATAAATCTACCATAAAATGTATCCAAATCTTATTGTATGATATATGGATGACCATGTAAATCCTTAGGTCTATTGTAGGACCCCATGGATCCACATGGGCATGATATGTCCTTTTATAATATTCATTTTAAAGAAAATGGAAATATAACATAAACAAGAATCTCTTAACTAAAAAAATTTAAATTTAGTTTATATAAATGAACTATTAAACTATAAATAATAATTAGTAATTCAAAATTATTTCCAACAATATTGATTTTTATTTATAATTTTTAGGTTTTAAATAAATAAATTTAATAATTACACAATGATTAAACAATGATTAACTTATTAATGAATGATTGAAATATAAGATATTATAAATTTTAAAATTAATATAATTTTGAAATTTTTATGCCATCCAAGAATTTTTTAGATTATATTTAAATGTGATGGATGATATTATTCATTCTTATCGAAGGAAGCAAGTTGTTATAGATTTAACAAAAATATATTACTAAATACTGTCATGATGGTCATTAATGAGTTTTGAGAAAAAAATACAATTTATTATAAGATATAATATTTAAAAAAATATAAGAATATAAAAAGGTCTTATATAATGTTAAAATTTTATTAATTATACACTTGTGTTTCTATTGGAATTTTATAGTATCTATAGTAACCATATATTATGAATATACAAGAATACATGATAAGAGTTAATGTTTTTAACTAGGGGTTAAATAAAACATATATGGTTAATATTATGATCTAAAATTTTATAAAACATATAGGTTGAGATTATTTAGACCCATAATCATCTTATTCTCAAAATATATCACTTTTTAACTATTATAAATCAAAAATCAATTTATAAAAAAATAATAGTCCAAGACATTCCAAAAGTGACCCTCTTCCCTCTTATAAAAGGCCACCAACAATACCCACTTACTCACACCTATCAAGCCCCTCGGTTCCCCCAAATTCTGATAAAATAATCTCAAAAATCTATAAATTCCTATTATAAGACATACCTTGGGCCTAAGTAATTTCAATATTTCCTTTTCCTTAAAATCAATATGAGTTATCCGATTTAGAGGAAATAGTTTCTCTCAAGCTCCTTCCATATATTTTCTTTCTCCAACCATCTTTCATCTCATAGTTACATTATTTTATAAAAAAACCAGTATCCTCAAAATACTTGGATGTATTTATGCTACTGTTTATATCTACACTTACACACACCTCTATCTAATGGATATATAACATACTATTTCTGTGTCTGGCGAACTACTGACTCAAAAAACGTTGATTGTTCAATTTTCTCCTACCACCTCTAATGGTGTCCATTATGATGGAAAATTATTTATATATAATATATATTATCATTTTTTGTCTCAATGATTCAGTAATATTTATTTACAACATATCATTATGATTTCCATAATGTGTAAATACGAGAATTTCATACAATGAAGTGTGGACTACAACCCCTTCAAAGTGACATCACTTGTTCATGCCATACATGGAACATATAAATGATGGTGTTAATGAACTTATTTAACATATATATCATGTATATAATAATATAATTATAATATACCTATGTATCAATTATTTTTCATTACATTAATATGACAATGAAATGAAAGTATCATTCATGAGTACGTACAACCTACTATCTCCATGAACGGTGCATTTTATTTCTTATCTCCAAATGTTATGGACTCTTATAAATACCAATATTATATATATATATATGATATTTAAATCACTAATATTATTCAGGAGATAATTTAATTATGACCATTAGGATAATTTGTTTCAAAACAAGTTTATTTTTGACTCAAGTACCAAACATCGAAAAAAGTCTAATGGGAACATAAATAATTAACTAATTGTAATTACATGGTCATATGTAATAAAAAATGAATAATAAACATTGAAAAGGTTTTTAAGAAAGTGTAAAATAACCTATTTTAATTTTTAAGGACATTAAAGAATGAACGAGACAAGTTGGACTCAAGGTAAGGGAAATCATAACTCAATATTCATTCATTGAGATAAATATCCATGTCATTGGTTGGGTTTTTCCAAGAATATATGTGAATGAACTATTATTGTTATACATTGAATATCCACTTATAATGTATGTGTTTATATTTTTTACACATATTTATGGCATTTTTTTATCTTTAATCTAATGAAATGATCTTTGTAAGGGAATTTATCTCAATATGCTTTCATTGAGGCATATTTTGATTTATATACGAACGTTATTTATACGGTTTATAAATATACCCATTTTATTTTTATTAAATTAAATGGTTTTTAAAATTAATCTTTTAATATGATGTATTTTACTAAACTACAAATGGAAAGTTTTTTTTAATATACATGGTGACAATGATATTTCTTCCACCATGAGCATTGTTTGATATCTGGACACCTCTACAATATATAAGGTTTTTAAAAATTAAATTAAATACCATATTCCTTTTTTGGTATTTGGGTATTGAAAATGTTATTGATAATATATTTTTAATATCAATATAATTAAGTGATGTCTTATGATTTCAATGTGGAAATATTATTTTCCCTTCATGATTGTTCATGTGTTATGATTATTCTATTGTTCTTAAGAATTTCTAATGTATAAGGGTGGTTCCATGATACAATCTGGGTGTGTGAGCCCGTGATAGCTCTTAATTTCATTGGTAAATGTGACAGTGGTAAACATTAAGGTATCTCCAAAAATATTTATGGAATATAGTTTTGTGGGTGTTCCAATCGTAACCATGAAGTATACGCTCTCTATAGTTTTTAAATCTACAATGTAAATATGTTATCAATTCCAAAAGTTACCTTTATGATTTATGGTTTTTACGATTAATTCATAAATCTTATGATTTCATGAGGTATTTTTATGAGATTATGTTTTATGAGTAAACCATATTATTTCATTGATTTGTATCTATTCATGGACTAATGTTTTCTTTGTTTTATGACCCTTACAAATATTTCTTATACTCATCTCATGTTTGTGATATGTGTTTCATAGGGTATAAGGAATGGTAAAAGAAAAGAATAATTCAGAAAAAAATTTATCAAGAAAAGAATTTATGTTCTATTTAAGTAGCTTTATTAGACTGAGTAGAAGTGTCTACACTGTAATATTTGATTTGTAATGTAATAGTTATGAACTAATTCTCTAAAGCACTAAACCTGAAAAGATACTCAATGTAAATGTATGTATATTCAAGACGAAAACTCAATATTATGTAATTCTTAAAGATGGGGTCGTATAGTTGGTATCATATGTTTATTTAGATATCATTAGAGGTTAGGGTGTTATTTAATCATAAGTGACATGTTTTATAACCACAATGGTTAACATAATAGAAATATTCATAGTTCATATAGATAAATTTAATGAGTTTTATATAACATTAATAAGTATATATTAGTGTTTACCCACCTCATATGATATTATATGATTATTTTATTGATATAATCTCATGAACCCTTTTTGGTGTAAGTAAATGGAAGGATATAGTATGCACCAAAGTAATAATGGATGTGAAGGAAACTGTTGCGATTTTTGGAAAACGAAACCAAATAAAATTGGAGTGGAAATGAGAAATCTTATGGATATTATATACCAACTATATGGAGTCATGGTTAACCCCCATTAACCTTGGGGATTTTTCTAAGACATCAGATATATTAGAAATTATACCCTGTTGATGTTCAGGTTATAATCATCAAGGTAAGTATATTCCAATACATATCTATCAATTATGTGGAAATAAACACCAAGGGAAATGTTTTAGAGGGAATATAAGATGTTATAGGTATGACAATGTTGGTCACAAATCAATATCCTTCCAATGAAAACGAAAGCCTTTAGTTGACTCCATGATATATAAAGAAGTTCTTTATGAGTCATCAATTGAATGTTTTAAGTGTGGGGAGTATAATCATTATGAAAATAGATTTCTGACAAAGAAATTTTTGGGATGGGATTAGCGGGAACATAGAAATATATGTTTAGGAACACATAATTCCATTACAATTGAATATGTAGAAATTCAAAATAAAATATGAATGTTTTGTATTATTTCCTATCCCATGATTTGAAATTATTTAATCTTAGGAAATGATTCATGTTTTAAATTTTTAAGAAATAAGTATTCAGAAATACATTGGAAAAGACTAGTTTGTGTGTCAGTAAGGAATATATATATAAGAGATTCAAGAGTTATGGTAGATCTTTGGAAGATGAAATATTTAAAGTATTAATTTTCTATTGATGAAAGAATTAATTTAGTTGACCTTTTGTTGTATGTGTAACCGTATAGTTTGTTATGTTAAAAAGTTATTCACAAAAGATTTATCTTATATTTTGTGGACCCAATAATAATTTAATGAATAACCTTTATTCAATATTTGATTCTGATGAGATTATTAGATATTTCTTTTTTGGATGCAAAAGTATGTACATGAGATAAACACTGAGATTAAAATAGTTTATGGTTTTTTTGAAGTTTTTTTCACATTTTAGGAATGATGTAAGACTTATATTGATTTATAAAAAGGAATACCCACATGATGGGTGACAACCCGTCCCATCTGGTAAGTTCATGGGAATTGAACCCACAACTGATGGGTGACCAGTGCGCATCCCCTACCACTGGCCTACCAGATGTCACTGGTTAGTATGACTTATTATTTTTGTTGAATAATTTTATTGACCAATAATAAGCTGATTTTGGAAACTAAATTTTTATAAATTTATTTCCTTAGTATAGGAAAACTATTTGGTTATTATATGATAATTTTATTTTGGAAGACGTTCGCTCTTTTGGGAACACAATATGCATAAGGAAAATATAATACTATGGGATTTCATTTTAGGAGTAATGGTAGAATATTATTTTGGAAGAATATAGGTTTTTATTGAGGATATTTGTAAATTTGGGTTATATATGGAAATAATTAACCTATCATGGAGAACATATGATTAGGATAATTACTTTAATATATGAGACAGTAAGGGTAGTTGATGTTATTTGGAGATAAATGTTAAGATTTTTTGTGGATGATGATGTGATCAAATCTTTCTAAATTTTGGTTTTCAAAAATAGTTTGGATTAATTCAATGAATTTGAAGGAAAACTATTTATTGAATGGTCTTTGTTGAACTACATTTATTTTTTTTTTGAATTTGAGAGATTAAGAGTAGTATTGTTTTTTATAATGGATTATTCTTTTTGGAGATTATCTAATCTTGTACTAACATTTTTTATTTTGGTTTGTGACTATTGATATCAGAAATATATAGTTCATATTTTCAGGATTATTTGATTCAATATAAGTTTTTTATAGTTCTTCATGTGTGACCAAGTCATCTTGAGTACACATCGTTTTGAGAAAATATTTGTTTTCGGTAGATATTTGCGATTGGATGAAAATTTACATGACAGGTGACTATGATTCAATATATTCTTAGTCAAGATGATAAATAAATTCCTAAAAATTATGAAAGGATATTAAAACAAAAACATTTTCTGTTTAATTTTCCTAAGATGAAATCAATAACCGTTTTACCCAAGACAAGTTTATGGTTTTTTGGTTGTTAACGTTTTCCTGGTCATGTTTTCTATCACTCTGTAAATGAACAAGATGGTTAGTTTTTCTTCCATATAAAATTTTTAATATATGTAATCCTAGTATGTTTTATCTTAGGTTACCTTTGTACTTCTCTTTCTTTCATTTAAATTGGATGTTTTATTGAATCATTTCTAATGTGGGATTTTTAATGATTTTTTCGAGCCTAATATTAAAATTGCGAGGATGCAATTTCCAAAATGGGGGAATGATGTAAAATCCTAGGTATTTATAGAATAATAAACTAGAATATATATTAATATTTTTTAATTTAATATTTGTTATATTTTAAAGGGGACACTATGTAAAATAGAATACCCAACATGCAACAATAGGTGTCTTCGAAATCTTCGATTGCACACAACAATGAGTTATAACAAAAAATAATACAACAATAATAATATTATTTTAATTGCTTCTTATTTCCTAGAAGTTGTATTGGAAAGAATGAACATAATTAAAAATATTATTATTTTACATATTTGTAATTTTTTAACTTTTATCGAATGAATTTTGTAGTCTTGAAATGAGAATTAATCCAATTTTAAATATAACATATTCAAGTACTTTTAAAAGTCATTTTACGGTCTTTAGATGGAGAACTTTTTTAAAATTTGTTTTGTTTTTCAAGTTTATATGTTCTATTTGATAAAATGAAATTATTCTATAGAAGAGCGAAATCAAAATTTACTACAATTGGAATTTTTTAGTTTTTCAAATAAAATCTATATTTGTATGAATATTGGAAAATAGTGCATTCCAAATCAAAACATCTATTTCAGCCAATTTATTTATTTAATTAGATTTTATTTTTAATTTATTTTAATTTTTAATTGTATATTTTATAATTAATTCCAATTTTGGTCATTTTAATTAAATTTACATTGAAATTGGACACAAAGACATGTCGACCTTTTCATGGTTTTTACTTCTTAAAAGACCACTTCTGGTTTTGAAAACATGAATTTACATTAAACTAAATTATTCAAATCAAATTTTTTGAATTTATAAAAAAGGATTCAATATTTTTAATCATACATTCATAATTGTGTAAATAGGTAACTTTTATTTTTGGACATTATGAATAGTAACAACAAAAATTATTTTTAATTACCATGGTAAAAGGGGAAATCGGGTAAATAAGGGTAAAATATAAAATTATAATAATATTAAACTACCCTAACATGTGTCCAAAATCTATTTTAATAGATATGTATGAAAATTGGAATCCTTGGGCCGATTTTAGGACCCCATGGAGCCACATGGGTGTGATAATGACCTTTTATATTATTTATTTTTGTAAAATGTGAAATATAATATAAACATGAATCTCGTAAATAATTTTTTTATTTGTTTTATATAAATTAAATCATAATCTATATATATAAATTATAAATAATAAAAAATTTCTTACATCATGGTATTTTATTTATATTTCTTATATTTTGAAAAAATATTATTATTATGACATAATGATGCTGTATTGATTACCTTATCAGTGAAATATTCAAATAAATGATATTATAAATATTAAAATAAATGTAATTTAAACATTTTAATTCTATCAAAAAATTTTATTGATTATATTGACATGTGACAAACTAATTTATGAAATTTATCTGAAGTAATAAGGTTTTTTACATAAAAAGCCAATTACTAAATAGTTTCAAAATTGAAATAAAATAGTGAAAAAATTCTATTTTATTAAATGATTTAATAGTCATAAAAATATAATTTTAGGGAAAACGATATATAGTTGTTTAAAAATCTCATTAATGATCCACTTCTTGTTCTATTTTAAATTTTTAGTATCTATAAAAACCATATATTATGATAATACTAGTAGACATGGTAAGAGTTAATTTTTTTATCTAACGGTTAAAGATAAAAGATAAGGATAATTTTGTGAACTAAACAAGTGTAAAACCTTTTGGTTTAGAGGATTTATACCCAATAAAATCTTACCATCTAAATATATCAATTTTTTACTTCACGAATTCTAAAATAAATTTATAATAAAATAATAATTTAAGACTTTCTAAAAGAGCCCCTCCCCCCTCTTGTAAAAGGCCACCACCTCTACCGAGTTTCTCACACCTCTCTAGAACATTACCTCACCCAATATCTGATAAAAGAAGATCAAAACTTCCCTAAATTCATCCATGAATACTTACCTTGGGCATAATGTAATTCATGAATTCCTTTTGGCCAAAATTAAAATGAGTTATCTGATTTAGAGGTAACGTCATATCTTAAGGTCCTATCATATATTTTCTTCCTCCAACCCTCAAACATCACTTTATTCCATTATTTTATGACAAAAATAGTATCCTAAACACGCTAGGATGTTTTTATGGTATGTTTATACCTACAAATACACACACCTCCATCTAATTTATATAGATATAATGTTTTTGTGTACCTTAAACTAATGCCTTACGAAATGATGATTGTTCAATTTTCTCCTACTACCTGTCATGGCGACCATTATGACTGCACTATATTTATATATTATATATATTATATTTTTATTGTATATACTCTTTAGTAATTTTTATTTAAAACATACCATTATGATTTCTATAATTTGTAAATACGATAATTTCATTTGAGGAAGTGTGGACTACCGCCCCCTCAAAGTGATAAGACTTGTTCATGCCATATATGGGAAAAATAAAAGATGGATTTAATGATCTTATATAATATATTTATATTTGAAATTATACTGTAATTATAATATAACTATGTATCATTTAATTTTCTGTCCATTAATATGACAATGAAATTAATGTAACCTTTTTCTGTAGGAACGAACTACCATCTCCTTGAACAGTGAATTTCATTCCATATCTCCAAATGTTATAGACTATTATAAATAAATCTATAATTTAAATATATGATATCTAAATCATGAATATAATTAGGTAGAAGAAATATTTTTTACGACATGGATAATTGGCATCAAAACAAGTTCATTTTTTACACTAGTACCGAACATCAAAAAACAATCTGATATGAACTCAAATAATTAACCAATTGTTTTAAAATTTTAATAAGTTATATAAATTGAATAATAATCTATAAAAAGGTTACAACGAAAGTATAATTTAAAAAAAGTTTATTATACATGATATTAAATAATGAACAGCAAAAGTCAGACTCAAGGTAAGAGAAATCTTAACTCAATCTTTATTATTTGAGTTAAAAATCCATGTCATTGGTTCTGATTTACTAAGAAAATGTATAAATTAAATTTTATTATTTTACACAGAATATCCACTTATAATGTGTGTATTTATATTTGTCTCACATATTTATGTCATTTATTTATCCATAGTCTAAAGTCATTATCTTTTCATGGGACTTTGTCTCAGTCTTCTCCCATTGAGGAATAATTTGATTTATATAGGACCTTATTTTATAATGTATATAATTACACCATTTTTCATTTTATTTAATTAAATTGATTTAAAAAAGGAATATTTTTATACGAGGACTTTCACTAAATGAAAAGGTAATGTTTCTTTTGAATGTACGTGACAACGAAGAATTTTCCACCATAGTAAGAATTATTTGATATATAGTTTCCTCTACAATCCGTAATGTATTTAAAAAGAAAATTAAATACCGTATTCCATTTTAGGTACATTGGTAGTGAAAATGGTTTTGTTAATGGATTGATTTTATAAATATATTGAAATGATGTTATTTTATTGAAATGTGGGTATTTTATTTTTTTCTTTTATGATTTACATGAATTATGATTATGTTGTGGGTCTTAGGCATTGATTATCTATACAGGTGTTTCTATGATGAACCGATGGCGGGTGAGCCCATGATAGCTTTCCAATTCATTGGGTAACATGAAAGAGGAAAAAATTAAGGTTTATCCTAAGATATTTAAAGATTATACTGTGATGGGTATTCCAAAAAAAACCATGAAAGTTACTCTATATTCATCTATGAAAGCTAAAATGTAAGTATGTTATGAATTCTACAAGTTAGCTTTATGATTTATAATTTCTACGAGTTATTCATAAATCATATTATATCATGATTTATGTTAAAGTTATTATGTTTTATGAGTAAAAAGTATGATTTAATTCATTTATATGATTTATTGATCAAAAATAAATATTATGTAATGTTTAAGGTCGCGAACTTTCAATTTAATAGGTTTAAAGATTTTTTTGAAAATGAAATGTGTATCTTCTAAAAAAAATTAATTGGTATGTTAAGGTTATATTAATCTATAACAAAATACTTTTATTTTTCTTATTCCTTAGAGGATATATGGTATAATGTTACCATCCGTATATCGTTTCAAGATGGTTTGTAGTTATAAATATGAAATATTGGTGAAACTTTTTTTATGGGATTAAAATATATGTAATGATAGATGTTTTGATAATCATATTGAATACATAATAATTGATTGTGATTATTAGAGATGTGTATCCATTAAATACCTCCAATTCATTCTATAATGATTATTGTGTTGAGAAAAATATAATAGGTGATGGTTTAAATAAACTCCTAAATGATGACGTAGTTAACAAGATTGAAGTTACTCCTAATAGAATGTTATAAATAATGGTGTATGTATTTCCATTATGGGACTTTGTCCATAACTCTTGTATTGACATTGATTTTTGACTAAGGAAGTTATTTTAAATGATCAATATAATTAAAAAAACATATTGATTATGATTATTTTATATTCTTATGGATTATGTTTTATTATTTGTGATTCCACGCAATTAATTATTATTATTTTTGATTGAAAAAACCTTACAGATTGATTAATGATTAATGAAATTTGACTTATTGGGTTTGATTATTGTATGTTTTGACCTTTTTCTCATACTCTCGTTCTCATATTATTCTCCTGTATGCTCATTGATTTATATAACTAATGTTTACCGTTACTAAATATCCAAGCCCATCCTTTCATATGTCTCCATTACATAGGTTATGAAAGATGCTTTCAAGAATAATATATCTTAGAAGAGTGTGATTCATAAATAAATTATTGGGAAATGATATATCTAATGGATCACACTTATTAGGTCTAGTCTGATTCTGAAATATGGTGTTTGATATGTTCCGGGAAGTCTAGCTGTCTTATCCCCAATACTTTTCCAAATTTCCAGTTCTATGAACAGTGTTTTGAGAACATTGAGTCGTTTCATTTGCAAATTTATAGAATTTTATCATGAACAATGTTTCTAAAATGGTGATACATCCAATGGTGTCATGAATAGTGTTTCATGAATGGTGAGACTTTTCCAACAGTTTTCAAATTCCTAGACTTTCAATGATTTCCCAGTTTCTCCCTTTTAACGTCTTTATTTGACGTTAAATGAGTTTAAATCCATATTTATATGTATTTGAAGCTGTTTCAAGGGATATAAATTATATATTTCTTTTTCTAAAAACCCAGAGGCTTGTAATTGGACAAACCGTGTGGTTTAATGCAATATTGTTTTTAATGGAAAATCTAAAATGTATCTAAAAAATTGATCTATTTATATATTTTTGAGGATGAGATTCCCTTCACCTTTTTCTTCTTTCTTTTTTTTCACTGGGAATGAGATGCCCAAAAATTTATTTACCACAGGATTCATGAAAATAAACTGTAATCCTTGGATCACTTCCCCTTTATGTTTCTTCATGTATCATGTGCACCCCTACTTTGGTGAAACCAAGAATTTTCAACCAGTCTTCAATAAAGTACATGCTACCATCGTTTTTCTAGGTTCCTGGATATGTTTCATCCCATGTCTAATTTCCATGTAATTTCCGGTGATCTCTATGTTTTTGATTGATACTTCTTGGTAGCTCGTTGATGCGGTCACACCCCGACGTCCTTGAGTTAATGCGGTTGTTGCATCTAGGTGATTGTGCTCTAATGTGTTGACATTTTCTCATGAAAAGAACATTGGAATCCTTTAACGAAGGGGATTCATGGATTCTATATTATTTTCATGTGAAACTATAGTGTTATAATGATTTATTCACTAGATCAAACTAGAATTGACATAATAAATATACAAACTAGATTAAAATAATTGGTAATCTTTTCATAGCGATGTTATTTCCACTTGATTGGATTTATATTTTGTTATCTATGATTTTATTAGTTAACATTTATTTTTAGATGAATATTGGAAAAAAATATAAAGACAAATTAATTGTATATTATTTGGCCAAAGATAAAGAGGCATGTAAATGAATCTGGTTGATATTGTTATACTTGATGTTATTAAAATTAATGTAGATTATCATGTTTAATAGAATGGATTGATCAACCTGAATAATTCCAATTCTTGTTGATTAAAGTCATGTAAAATTAATTTTTTAATAAATTGGGATAACTGTAATAGATTTCTATTTATGATTCCCATAGTTGGAGACTACTAATTATAAATCATGTAATTCATCATGGATTAAATAACTAGTTGTTAGATAATAGATAATGACTTTTAGGTTATGATTTACCCTATTTCTTATAAGTACGAGTGCTTTATTCTTTGGCCATGAGAGATCATCGTGTGTGAAGGCTGAATGCCATGATTGGAAAAAAGATCGAAGTTTCTTTATTTTCTATTTCCTACTTCTTGGGCGGTGATGTGATTCTAGATAGATGTTGTGATATGTGGTAGCATATAGACCTAGTGGTTGTGGCAGTAGTGGACGTCTAAAGTGGCAAGATGTAGTGATTAATTCATATGGGTGTCAGGGAGAACACTTGGGAGGATGGCATGGGTTAAATCTGGGCTTACCCATAGATGTGAATGTTCTTATGCTTTTTTATCTAATTTACTCTCCCCATTTCATGAGTCAGATGTTCCTACTTCCATCCTTATAAAACAGGAAATGATACATGGGGTATACCACGCGCTTTCATTGTTCATATTTTAGAGGGTGGATGGGTCTACATTCATGATATAGGTGGAAAAGACTCAAGGAGTTTCTCATCTACTCACCATGTTGATCCACCTGTGTTTGGTAGCATATAATTTATTTTTTAGACTATATGGAGTAATTGAAAAGTGATAATGTTGATAATAAGTAATTGAATAAATGATGATGAACACATGGGGTTGGAGCTTTCATGGATGAAATTCTATGTATGTAATTTTGATAATCTATAGACTCTATTGGTTATTCTAGGAGGGAATGAGACTATATTTTGATGCAAATAAAATATAATGTGGTATTATTTATAATGGTTGAAGAATTAATTAACATAAAGTGAAAATGATCAAAGGGGACAAGTTGATTTAATAAATACCATTAAATGTGTGTATGGTTATAGTGTATATAGTCTTAGTAGTGGAATTCGAGAGTCTGAGAGAAGATAACAGTAGTTGAGTCTAAGACTGAGTTATGCCCGTAGTGTTTTTTGAGCTATATTATATCATGTAATTTTTGTTCTTCTATACACTACCCCACCCTGTCATTTATGTCAACTGATACACCTTGGATTCTAAACCATGGGTGGGTGTTTTCCCCAACATCCCAGAGGAAGGATGGAGGGATGACTTCCCCCTTTTGGCCATGTTGTCTTCTCTTAAAATTCTATAATTCTTGTATGCATGGTGATTAGTTTTCACTTTATATTTTTGTAGAGGGATGTAATAGATTTTGGTTATTTCAAACACATATATTCAAGATATAGTTTACTATGAACTACTATTGGTATAATTGTTATATGTGGTGATTTATTGAGTATCCTTACTTGGTGTATGGCTTATAGTGCCATGAGGTGTAATACTTGATGTGTGATACACATTATGTGGGATGTGGTGGCACCCCAAAACTACCTGGTTACTTTTTGTTGCATGGACAATGTGGTTCTTTACAGAGGTGTCTGTGATAAATCCTTATATTGCACATGTTGCGGGTTGTGTTTCTTTCCTAGGTGCCTTTGAGACAACCCTTTTTGGTGAGAGATGGCTTTGGGTGTGCGACATTGGGGTAATGTGTAAAAACACTAGGGAAGTGGTAGTGAGGTACCCTTTATATTAGTAATTATATTATATATTCATGAATGTGATACTTGGTGAGAGTATCTATGTAGAGGTTGCGAACTTAGTATACCGATTTAGTTGGCATTTTCATTTCAATTGTTGTTCCCTATGATTTAGCATGGTTCCATTACTTTTTCATTAGAGGATCTGAGGAGGATACTACTGATTTGTCTGTTATTATAACCCACTGTTATATAAAATTTATTTAGGTCACATGGAGTAGGCTAGAGATCAGGCATGTTATTAATAGCTTGGGGTTGATGGAGTAGTTCAGGCTTCATGGCCGCTGCCATTTTACTTTCTTTTAGTACATGAAGTTTTCCATTTCATTTGTAGTAGTCTTGCATGAAATTACATATGTGTACATGGTATTTTGTTTATATTTTATTCTGAGTAGAATTTGGTTGGTTCCTATCTTATATCTCTCTTTCACATGTGTTCTATTAGAGGGTAATGGTTCCCATCAATTTACTGTCTATAAACATAGTACTGGTCGCCAACCCAAGGCCTACTAGAGGTGGGACTCGGTGGTCATTTTATCTCTTCTCACGTTGTAGGCCTAGTAGGGGTTCACTTTGTGGGTAGGGGTTCATGATAGAGTGGTATTATAGACTCTAGCTGAGAGATATGATAGATTTTGGTGTTAGGAAAAGGTGAGGTTGCATGTGCTAGTGGGGAAAAGGTTCCAGCTAAGTTTATAAAGAGCTATAATGACTGGATTCCAACGGAGACATGGGTATTTTCGGCCTCACTTTGCTATGATGCATAGAACTTTATGTATATAGTTTCTACTAAACATAGTGATGCTTGTTTTAGGGTAAAGATCTAATAAAGGATCATGAATCATTCTTCTTTTCACCTTTTTTTGAAAGAGTAGACCTTGGGATAGTTCAACCGAAAATGAAAAATAGAAAATAGTTAATTAATGTTAAATTCTCCCATATTCCGAGTTTAGGAATTATAATTATTTTTCTTTTTGTAAGTAAGGCTCCAGGTCATTGTCCTCATCATGTTCGCATTGAATATGTCTAGCAGGCTGTGCTAGCAGATCGCTGTAGAGTAAAGGTTGATGATGATGAAACTTTTAGGAGGAAACTCCAAGAGCTTCAGCGGCAGAGTCTATATATGTTAGGGGAATCAGTTTCATATATAGTCATAGAGAATTTGTTGGAGGAGGTTGATATATATTTCAGTTCAATCCTTCTTTAGAAGGAGCACTCAATGTCTTTGGATGTCATGATGCTGCGTGGGGAAGAGGAACTGGTGGTTCTTGTTCCTCAGGGATTGTGAGGACCACTACTACAAATATTGTCATTATTAGTGCTAGAAAGGGGCATTAACAACACTAGAAAATCAGTGTTAATCGAGGCAAAGATAAAGGGTGGTCCCTTTTATCAGCACTCAGAAAATATCTGATAAATTCCATTTTTATCATCGCTATAAAAAGCGATCACAAAAGGGTCCTTTATAAAGACTTTTTTAGCGCTGATAAAAGACCCCTTTAAACAGTGATTCTTTTAGCACTACTAAAAGATAGAAAAACATTAATAAAAAATAAAAAAATATTTTTTCAATTTGGGGAAAGGATTCAACAATGATTGAACCCCCCTTTAACAACCCCCACCCCCACCCGAGCCATCCCACCCTAGCCATATCACCCCTTTAATAGCACCCCCTCCCCCCTTTAACAGTGAAAGTAATTATTCCCACCCACGTGCGCGACCTGCCTCCCCAAGGATTCGATCTCAGGACCTGTTCTATGTGCACATAGGCCATTACCACTCCACCATATTGATTTTATCTTCATTTATTAATATATATATGTAGTTATATTTTAACACCCCAGGATTTCATTGTACACTAGTTCTTCAAAGTAATTCAATTACTTGCACTACACGCAACACCGAGTTCAAACGCACCACAACTTACCAAAATAGTCTTTTAAAAGATGTTATGAATATTATTAAATAAATTTTGAACTTTATATAATCCTTATAATTTTAGAATCCATATTATGAGTTTCTTAGGCAAAATGAGAAAACAAATTCATTTTTTTCTGATAAAATAAGTATTTTTTTTAAAAAAAGAAATTCTATAGCCTTATAATGACGAACCCTTTTAAAATCCAATATTTGAAACTTTTATATATTCAATTTGACAAAATTAACATCTTCTTTAGAATCGGGGAATAAGAATTTAGTTTTAATAAATTTTTAGTGTTTTTATGATAACTTTAATATTTGGGCGAATATGGAAAAATACTACATTTTAAATGAAAACATCCTTTTTAATAAAAATAATTTGTAGTGTTAAATTAGACATTTTAATATTTTGGAATTATAAATAGAGTATATTTTAACCATTTAATCCAATGTTATTCATTGGAAATAACTTCACTTTGAAATTGAACATAAACAATTATCAATCCTTTGTAAGTTATTATTTCTTAAAAACACTCTTTTTGGTTTTGACAACGGAAATTAATTTAAAATTAATAAATGAAACATCTATTTTATGAATTTGGTAAAATAGACTTAATTTTTTAATTCAGAATATCAAAATTATCTTAGGGTGAAATTTTTGTATTTTTCTAAAAACCTTAAATTTTTGATGAAAAGTGAAAAAAACAGAGTTATTGTTTAAAACCGACTTTTTATTTAAATAATTATTTATTTTATTTCAATTTATTTTATGTCAAAATAGATATATAATAATAATTTAATGTTGTTTTAATTAATTGGAGTCAGTTTATAATAATTTTTGATATATAAAAATTTTATTGAAATTTTTACCGTCTTTTACCCACCTCCTAGGAGCATTAGAAAATTTACATAAAATATAATTTTCCACTTATTTGAGTTGAATTTCGAAAATCAAAGGGACACGGTTGATATCAGTAGGTAAAATGTGGTTCAATGAGATGAAAATAAGTTTTGGTGAATAGTAACTTTTGACTTTTATTTACCATGGTTAAAAGTAAATAGGGTAATTAAAGGTAAAAATGATTTTATTATTATCCTAAAACATGTCCTAATTATATCAGATAAGTGTAATTCTACCAAAAACAACCTTAGAAATAAAATAAGATTCTTTATGTCCACTTTGATTAGATTTGTACATTTATTATTATTTAGTAGAAAACAGAGTTAAAAATGTTACATTCAAAGATAAATAACTAAACCATTTTTAATATATGGTTACACATAAGATAAATTCGAATATAAATATTAATTAGAAATATAAAAAAATTTCATACACAATTGAATTTTATTTATATTTTTTTGAAATTAAATATTTAATTTATTTATGGCACAATGATGATGCAGTAATTACCTAATTAATGAAATATTAAAATATTTGATATTATAAATATGAAAATAAATTTATTTTGAGACTTTTAATGAAATTAACTGATTTTCTAGGTTAATATGTCATGTTAGAGTTTGTTATATGAATTGTTTTCCAAGTAATAATGCTATTTTGAATTTCGAAAAAAATACCAAATAGTGTCAAAATTGACATAAAAGAGTTTTTAAAAATATATATTATATTATTAATTGGTATTCTATTCTTAAAAATATAAGGTTCATCCCAAGGGCTTAAATACTATTAAATATGTCATTAATGAACCTCTTGGGGTTCTCTTGGTAGATTTTAGTAAGTGTATTAACCATATAATATAAAAATACAATGAGACATGGTAAATGTCAAACTATTTAACTAAGAGTTAAAATCTAAAAGATAAAGTTAATATAGTGACCCAAAACTATCTAAAACATGTTGGTTGAGTTAGTTTCGACCCATCCCTAAGGTGGTTCTCACCCCTCATATATAAGGACACTCCCCCTTCTCTCTAATTCACACCTTCAATGCCATTTGGATCTGTCAAACCCTACCTAAATACTCTTTCAAGATTCCTCCATTAATCTTAGAGGCCTTCCTTTAGTCATAAATGCAACATAAGGAGCCATTTTGATCAAAAAAAGGAAGAACTGGAAGAAGAGGTAAATATTTCATCACCACTTTCTAATTCCTTTCTTCTCCCACTTCCTCTTTCTTTGTTGATTCCATTCTAAAATAATAACTCTAGTCTCTTCTATATACTTTTATGTTATTATTAATATGGTATAACCATATTCATTATTCTATACATCCTTTTAATGACTTGTCTCCATTAGTGCGTATGCACGGCTTACCATCTCTACATCGTGGTGTAGTTGTTATTCAATAGATTATTATTTGGATGGGTATAATAATGATGTATAATTGATGTAAATAATAAATATAACATGATAATAATTCTGTACATATGATATACCATTCAATTATATATTATTTTAATATCAAAAGAATGTTATTTTCACTCGTACGTACGTACGGATTACCGTATCCACGAACGTGATGGGATTCATTTCCCATCGAAATAATTCAATAATAATTTTCATTAGATGATTAAAAATAATTTTTAAAGACTTAATATCATTATGAATATGAATAATATACATCCTATTGATAATAAACATTACATACATAATAAATTATATAAAATAAAATGAATCAGTTAACACCCGAAACGACGATAATACTATGATATTATTAACAAAGGAATGTTAAAAGATCTTATATGATATCATATTAAGGTATATGATTCTTGTATAATTTAATTACAAATATTTCTCCATTATACAGGTGGTTAACCTACCCTTGACAAAGTAAATGTACATGGTAAGGGTTAATTCTACAATCACTTCATTATCCAAGGTTGTTTATACGTAATTATCTACTAGTACCTCTTTATCATCAACATCCATGTTTCATAAAAATGTATTTCGAAACATTATTACTATTTTATAGAATATGGGTTAATGTAATATATACCCTTTTTTGACTTTTATAAGATGTTTATAAAGGAATATTTCCGTCGTTTTCCAAACAATGTACTTTTTGACCTTTTCGACAAATTTAAGGTAAGAATGTTTTTTAACATATATGGTGGGTGAGGCTATTTTCGATCATTATAACATTGTAAAATCATCCCATACAAGATTATATGAATATTTTAAAAAATAAATGTTTTATTTTATAATAATGTGACTTTTAAATGATTTCAAAAATAGAAAGAGATATTTCTCTTAAAAGGTCTTGATTTCATCTATGTCAACATCCTTTCATGGATTTTATGTTTGTTTGAAGTTGATTTATTATGATACAAAACATCAATATTGTATTGAAGGTTTTGTGATATGTTTGACTATGGATGTTTTATTTCATATCATTCATGGTTTGTGGATAAAGTATTGACATTTCATATGCTAGTTTTAATATGAATATTTATGTTATGTTTAACCCTTTTCATATGAGGAATGTGTTGGACTTAGTAAGTGATGAGTGGATCCTACTATAGCTCCTCGATGCATCGGTAGGTCTCCTGAGACAAACTAGTGTCTTGGAAAAAGGCATTGACAAAATGTTATTTGTAGTCTTGGCACAAGGCCTTGACAATGTCATTATAAAAGTCTAGCATTCTACATTCCATCATTATGAAAGTGGATATTGATATTGAATGTTATTATTCGATTAGTAAAATATCCATGTGAATTAGTAAATGGCATTATTTGATTTTATCTTTTCTATATTATGCTAAAGTTCAAGTTTAAAAGGAATTTGTTTTAGTCTTATACATTGCATTAAATGACTATGCTTATTTATGAAAGATTCAAATATATCGTTATCCTTACTAAGAACCTGAACTCACCCCTTTATATGTTTTATTTTTCCAGGATTCGAACAGGTATATTATGACTGACCTATAGGGATAGTCTACAGGATCTCCGTGTTTTCTATGGAAACAATGTTTTTGTAATTTTCCATTTTATGATGTAATGTAAACCTTATGAATGTATCTAGTTCTTCCAAATCTACTAAACTAATCGGTCTTTCGAGATTGGTTCTTTTTTGATCATGCCAATGATACATAATAATGCACCGACTCTGGGCTTCTGTGGTCGGGGCGTTACAGTTGGTATCAGAGGAAGTTTAGTACAAACCTTTGAAACTTGATTTATATAAATTATGATAAGAGTAAATAGCCCTAACATATACTCAGAGGATTAGTATAGAAGAACTTACTTGAATTTTGGTAATGTAGAAATTTTGTGAGTTTTTCAAGAAATATGTCCCTGTCTCGATAAGAGCAGGTAGAGACGGCTCTGGCACATATATACCTATGGGTAAAACCCGAAAACACCAATTTGGGCTAGACTCAAACATAAACTGGTGCACGGCAACGAGCCTTGCTGTACTCTTTGTTACGACACTCCCGGGGATATGCTTAGAATAAATCACATTTTCCTTACAAACCATTATGAAGGGTTTATGAGTATATACTTCCTCAATGAAAGTATTTTTATGATTATGGATTATATCTATAAACCATTCAATTTACGTTAGGTATTTTAAATGTTTTGGAATTATTTATTGCAATTCATAAACTGATCTAGTGTATGCCATTGTATAGAAATGGTGCCCAGTAGAAGGAATGTGAACTCCAGCAATACATATGATCCAAAGAGTAAGAAGGATCACATCATTAAAGGTATTATTCCAACATTTAGAAGGGAAATAGTCTGCCATGTATTCTCAACATATGAAAAAATAGTTTCTTGTGTTAATAAGATATGTAAAGAATTCTCTAAGTCCTATGGATTTGAACAGAAGCAAGATAAGAAATGGATGGAAGAGAGATAGAGGGATAAATGGAAGTGGGAAAAGAAGGATTTTCCCATATGTGATAATTGTGGAATGAATCACCTGGGTAAATTAATGAAGGGATTGAGAGTTTGTTATAAGTGTGGAGAAAAAGGACACCAAGAATGTGATTTCAAGGGTAAGAAAAAGGTTACAAATGTAAAATTATTCATCTGTAAGGCATTGGGACACTATGTGAATTAATGTCTCAGTCATCAGAGCATACCGAAAATGATGATGTTGGATAATAATCATGTTATGATACAACTTTAGATAAAGAGGAATGACTAGTGTTCTTATGTTGTTTTTATAGAATTATTTCATTTTAGTGTTGTATCTGCAATATACTGGTTATATTAATTATGGAGATAAATGAGGACTATACTGCAACACTATTTTATAGAGGATTTGATATTAAATCGATATAATAAAAGTGATTTAATAGTAAGCCACGCATTTGGAAAATACATGGTTGAAGGAATGGTAATCCTTAATATGGTCCTGATAACGAGGTACTGATTTTGGAATAAGAGATGGTTGATTTGGATAAATTATATTGGGTATTCTTTACTACCTTGAAACTAATTAATAATTTGAATATTACATCATTCTTGGAGTTTACACCATTTTTTGATAAAAAGAGTATATCCAGTATTCTATAAAGAATAAGGGAGCATGAATGTAATCAATATTGTTTTATGGTAATTCATGATGTTGTATTGTCTTAAAGGAATTCAATATGAAGGTGTTCACATGTTATTACGTGAAAAAAGGACCATCATTGTGTTTACCTTACTTATAAATTTTGGACAGTGAGTTTAGACAAAAGTATTTTTGATAATTCTAGTTTGAAATTATTTTTGGATTTATATAAAAGGACAACCTGAAGGTCGGGTAGAAACCCGTCGCGTTTGGCAAGGCCGCGATACTTG
The DNA here is from genome assembly GCA_963277665.1 of Viscum album. Classification (NCBI taxonomy): domain Eukaryota; kingdom Viridiplantae; phylum Streptophyta; class Magnoliopsida; order Santalales; family Viscaceae; genus Viscum; species Viscum album. Next base: position 642,636,404 of record OY728161.1, read on the forward strand.
AACATGCAACTGAAGGGCGACAAGGGTGTATCACCTACCACTGACCCATGTGATTTCATGGATTGAATAATGTAGTTTTTTTAAAAGGTCAAGTAGATGAATTATAAATTTATTTTTTTGGAACTCTATATTAATAGGATAACTAGAATATTTTTTAAGTTCTATTATATTTTAGAGTGATGATGATTTTTTGGAAGAAATTACTTAACGGATGGAACTCTAATTGTCATGTATATATTTATTTCTTCCCTTATTCTATGAAGAAATTAATTCTTAAAGAATAGGTAAGGGATTTAAAAACTAAAAATGTTTTATCCTAACACCTTATGTTTTTTTGAACAGATGATATTTTAAATCATCAGAGATTAATGGCTTTGAAGCCCTCAATTCTACAATTGTTTGTGACAGATTACCTCAATCACTCCCTATAAATGTTTATGGTTTTCCTCCAATTATGTGTCTCTAATTTCCACAAATGTTCTCCTAATCGAGATAATAATTTTGTGGTTACTTTTTCATTCCCATTTTCCCCTTATTATGACTAAATTTTATTTAGCCAATTTCAGATGTGGGTTTTCCTACAAAGGTATTTTATATTTTCAACCTTTTTTTGGAAGTGCAATTTCAAATTTCGAGGACGCAATTTATTGAAAGAGGGAAGAATGTAACATCCCAATATTTCATTGTACGTTATTTCATCAATGTAATTCAATAAGTTTCACTACACACAACACCGAGTTCAAGCGCTCCACGACTTACCAAAATAGCCGTTTGGAAGAGGTTATGAATAGTATTATCTAAATATGGAACTTTATATAATCCATATAATTTTAGAATCCATTTTATGAGTTTCTACGACATTATGAAAAAACAAATTCATTTTTTTCTCAGATAAAAGAAGTATTTTTAAAAAAAATAAAATTTTACCGCCATTTAATGGAGAACCATTTTTAAATCTAATATTTGAAACTTTTATATATTAAATTTGACAAAATAAAATTCTTCTTTATAATTAGGACATAATATTTTAGTCTCAATAATTTTTTGGTGTTTTTCTTATAACTTTCATATTTTGGTGAAGAGTGAAAAACACTATATTTTAACTGAAAACAATTTTTTTAATCAAAATAATTTATAGTGTTATGTTATACATTTTAATGGTTTGGAAGTATAAATAGATTATATTTTTACCATTTAATCCAATTTTATTCATTATAAATAATTTCACTTTGAAATTGAACATAAGAAAGTATCAATATTTTAATAGTTATTATTTCTTAAAAACACCCTTTATGGTTTTGAAAAAGGGAATTAATTTTAAGTTAATAAATGTTACTTCAATGTTTATAATTTGGTAAAATGGAATTAATTTTCGAATTCATAATATCAAAATTAGATTAGGGTGAAAATTTTGTATTTTTCTGAAAACATACAGTGTTTTATGAATATTAAAAAACACTGAGTTATTGTTTAAAAACTGACTTTTTATTTAAATAATTATTTATTTTATTAAAATTTATTTTAGTTCAAAAACAGATACATAATACCAATATAAGTTCAATGTAATTCATTGGAGTCAGTTTATAATAATTTAACGTATATTAATATTTTATTGGACTTTTTACCGTCTTTTACCCACCTCCTAGAAGCATTTGAAAATTTACATAAAAAATAATTTTTCCACTTATGTGAGTTGAATTTTGAAAATCCTAGAGACACTGTTGATATTATTAAGTAAAACGTGGTTCAATGAGTTGAAAATTATTTTTTGTGAATAGTTACTTTTTACTTTTAGTAACCACGGTTAATTGTAAATATGGTAATTAAAGGTAAAATGATATTATTATTACCCTAACACATGTTCTAATTCTATTAGTTAAGTATAATTAGAACATAAAACCTTAGGAATATAATATGATCTTTTAGGTCCACTTGGATTAAATTAGGACATTTATTATTATTTAATTTAAAAAAGAGTTAAAAGTGTTAAATTCAAAGTGTAATAACTAAACCATTTTTAATATATGTTAAAACAAAAGAAATATTCAACTATAAATATTCATTATAAAGATAAAAATATTTCCTACATAATGTAATTTTATTTATTTATTTTAGTCATTATGTAAGTCAATTTATTAATGACACAATGAAGATGTAGTAATTACGTAACTAATTAAATATTAAAATATTTGATAATATAAATATCCAAATAAATAAAATTTGAGACTTTTTAAGAATTACACTAATTTTATAGCTTAATATGACATTTTAGGGTTGGTTAGATTAATTTTTTTCAATGTAATAATTCTTTTATCAATTTAGAAAAATCAAAATACCAAATATTGTCAAATTTGACATAAATTTTTTTTAAAACAAATATTATATTATTAATTGGTATTCTATTCCTAAAATTATAAGGATCAAAAAAGGGATTAAATACTATTATATATGTCATTAATGTACCATTTGGGGTTCTCTTGTATTTTTATTGTATGTTTATTAACCATATAATATAAAAATACAACGAGACATGGTAAATGTCAAACTATTTAACTAAGAGTTAAATCCAAAAGATAAAGTTAATGTAGTGAACCAAACCTATATAAAACTTATTGTTTTTTTCGATTTCGACCCATACCCACCTTATCCTTTATATAATACACTTTGGAGCCATTATAAATTGAAAATTATTTTATTATAAAATAATTTTCTAGCTTTTCCTAAGGTGCCTCTCACCCCTCTTATAAAAGGGCACTCCAACTTCTCTATAATTCACACCTTCAAATCCAATTCTCTAGGCCAACCTCTGCCCAAATACCCTTTCAACTGTCCTAATTTCATCCTAGAGGCCTTAATTTAGCCAGAAGTCAATCGTATGGAGACCTTTTGATCAAATCAAAAGGAAGAACCTGAAGAAGAGATAAATATTAAATCACCACTTTGAAGTTCATTTCTTCTACCACTTCCTCTTTCTTTGTTGATTCCACTCTAATTTAATAACTTTAGTATCTTCTATATACAGTTATGTTATTATAAATGTGGAACAACAATATTTATTATTCTGTCCATCCTTTGAATGAAATGTCACCATAAGTGTGTATGTACGACTTACCGTCTCCACATAATGGTGTAGTTGTTATTCAATACATTATTATTTGGAGGGGTATAATAATGATGTATAATTGATGTAAATAATAAATATAACATGATAATGTTTCTGTATATATGATATAACATACAATTATATATTATTTTAATATAAAAAAAATGATATTTTCGCTCTTGCGTACGTACGGATTACCATCTCCAAGAATGAGATGAGATTCATTCCCCATCAGAATAATTCAAGAATAATTTTCATTAGATGATTAAAAATAACCTTTAAAGACATAATATCATTATGAATATGAATAAGATACATCCTATCCATAAAAATATTACTTACATAACAAATCATATAAAAAGAAAACGAATTAGTTAACACCCAAAACGATGATAATACTATGATATTACTAACAAAGAAATGTTAAAAGATCATATATGATATCAAATTAATGTATATGATTTGGGAATAATTTAATATCAATTATTTCACCACTATACAAGAGGTTAACCAACCCTCAACTATGGAAAATTACTAGGTAAGGGTTAATTCTACAATCTCTTCATTATCTGAGGTTGTTTATACATAATTATCTAATGGTACCTCTTTATCATCCACGCCCATGTTTCTTAAAAATTTATTTCAAAACATTATTACGATTGTATAGACTATGGGTTAAAGTCATTTCTACCCTTTTTTTACATTAATAATTTGTTTACAAAAGAATATTTCCCTTGTTTTCGAAAAAAAGTACTTTTTGACCTTTTCGACAAATTTAAGGTAAAAATGTTTTTTTAACTTATACGGTGGATGTGACTATTTTCCTCCATTATAAAATCTTTTAAGCTTCCCTTAAAATATTATAAAAATATTTTCAAATATAAATGTTTTCTTTTATAATTACGTGACTTTTAAATGATTTGAAAAGAGAAAGAGATATTTTTCTGAAAAGGTTTTGATAATATCTATGTCAACAGCCTTTGCTGGATTTTAAGTTTGTTTGATGTTGATTTATTATGATATAAAACTTCCATATTGTATTGATGGTTTTGTGAAATTTTTGACTTTGGATGTGTTATTTCATATCATTCATGGTTTATGGATAAATTATTGACATTTTGTATGCTTGTTTTAATAAGAATGCTTATGTTATGTTTTATCATTTTCATATGAGGAATGAATTGGACTTAGTAAGTGAAATGTGGAGCCCGATATAGGTTTCAAAAGCATCGGTAGGTCTAATTAGACAAACAAGTGTCTTGGTACAATGCCTTGACAAAATGTTCTTTGCATTCTTGGCACAAGGCCTTGACTATGTCATTATAAAAGTCTGGAATTATGCATTCCATCATTATGGAAGAGGCTATTGAGTTTTCATGTGATTATTATATTATATGAATATCCTTGTGAATATGTAAATGGAATTATTTGATTTTATCTCTTCCATTTTATTTCTGAAGTTCATGTTTAAAAGGATTTGGTTTTAGTCTTCTACATTTCCTTAAATATTTATACTTATTTATGAAAGATTCCGCTATATCGTTATCCTTACTATGCATTTGAGCTCACCACTTTCTATGTTTTATTTTTACCAGGATGTGAAGAAGTATATTATGACTGACCAATAGGGATAGTCTATGGGATCTCAGTGTTGTCTATGGAAACAATGTTGTTGTAGTTTTCCATTTTATGATGTTATGTAAACCTTATGAATATATCTTGTACTTCCATGGCAACTAAACTAATCGGTCTTCTGAGATTTGATCTTTTGTGATCATGCCAATGATACATAATAATGCATCGACTCTGGGATTCTGGGGGCGAGGGTTACATATATTTAATTAAATATATATATATATATATTTAATTATATTAATATATATATATATATGTATATTAATATATATATCTTTATATTAATATATATATATATATATATATGCATATGTTAATATATATATATAGTTTAATTTATATATTAATATATTTATTCGTATATTAATATATTTTTATAAGATCAGTTTTAAATACATTTATAAAATATGTTTTTTTGTGTGTTTATAAATAAATAAATACAAATATACAATAAACACACATATTATTTGTGCATTTGTAAGTATCATTATACATATATTTATATATTTACAAATATTATGTATTAATATGTATATACATATGTTTAAAATATATTGATAATATATATCAGTTTGACAATAAATATCCATACAAATATATATATATACAAACAGAAACATATCATATAGGTATTTAAATATTAATATATTTTTATTTGAAAAAAAATTTATATTAGTTTTTTATTTCGATAAGCGTTATATATTGAGAAAATATATTTTATAGGTTAATATGATTAATTATTTAATTATAAAATTAAATTTTTATGGGTGAATATATAAAAAATATATATATACAGATATATGATTGATTATAAGTAACATAACATAGTGATAAATGATAAAATTTAAAATCCATAATATCCATATAGATGTATCCCCTTGGAATAAATTCAATCCCCAATGAAAAATGTCAAAAAGACCCCTTGAAATGAGGCTGAAATTATGTCTAATGTTAAAACATTGGGGTATGCGAACAAAAAACATAGTTTTGGGTGCCATCTGGACATTGTTTCCTCAAAAAATGTGACAGAATGTTCCCTTGGTTCACAACGCGTAGAGCTCGTCGCAGGATTTGATTTGATCTGTTGTAGAGCTCAAATGGACACCCGGATCAAAAGTTTTGACCTTTTTAAGTTTGACTTACAATTTAAACATATTTTAGTTATTGATTTATTTATTTTTTTTGATTTTTTGTGTCTTCAAATTTTAATTAAATGATTATTAGTTGATGATAATAAGCTAATTATTAATTAATAATATTTTTTAAAATATTTTAAATCCATTTTCACTAAATTACATATATATTAAAAGTAATAGTATATATATACCTTTCTAAAACATATTTATAAAATATATATTATATTTATATAAATATAAATATTCTTATGTATCAATATATCATTTTCAGGAAAGAATAATTTTTCTTGAATGATACACTTTTTCATTGCTAGGAAGAAGCTTTGATAAAGCCCCCCCTTTATCAGCACTACTAAAAAAGAACTTATAATGGGGTCCATTTAACAACACTAACAAAGAAATGATAAAGGCACCCCCTTTGTCAACTCTTTTTTAGGGTTGATGAAGGGTGGCGCTGAGGAAACCCAGTTTTGTGGTAGTAAAGTCTACGATCTTATGGTAGAAGTTAGGAGATCTATTCATAGAAGTGTTTCTTTCATCGACTAGGAAGGCAACAAGTCACCAAGAGCTTCTTACCCTCAATTGGGAAGCTACAATTTATGAGATTTTGGGATCCAATTCTAGAACCATTTATTATATGATTTGGACCTATTTAAAGATGATGACCACCATGCGAGGTATTTTGATGAGGCTTTGCATCAATAAATCCAACACCATGTACCAAATTTATGCTGATGACATATCTCGAGGTACTGGCAATGGAAGAGGTTGTCAATATGATATTATCCAGAAAAAGATCCTCATGAGAGGAAAGTCATCATTTTTCCTCATAAATAGATTTTTGGTCTAGCGTACCCGGTTTTTAGGGAAGAATATTTTTCGTTTGGTCAGGGGTTGGTGCCAGCCCTCAACATCTCATTTTTCCATGGGTTGAAGTTCTCAAGACTATAAAAAGGGATCATATTCTTATTTTTCTTTCAGAGGAAGAGGTTATTAGAAGTGAGAGTGACCAAGCCTTTAGAGCAGTCAGTGTGCATCTTGTGTTTCTCTCAAGGCTCCTCCATTGAGGCAGTTCCAGCTGAGGTTGCAAAAAATGTTTTCACCAACATTGGATCAGTATAGAGCAGAAGTGGAAGGAATAGGACATCCCTGAGATGCATTCTACCCAGAGAGAGCAGAGCACGACCATGGTGGTGGTCATCATCAGGTTCAGAGAGGTCATGGAGTTGGTCATGTTCGGTTTTATGCTTTAGTGTTATCATACCCAGGTGATCCGGACATTGTTTGAGGTACCCTTTTATTATTTTCTAATTCGGTGTATGCCTTGTTTGATTTAGGAGAGGCAAAATCCTTAATGTCACCTGCCCTTGTCCTTCCTTTAAGTCTTTTGGTAGAGATACTTCCTATTCCCTTGTTGTTGACGATGTAATAAAAAGGTTGAGATATATTATTATATATTAGCATAGATTGTGAGCTAGTTCTGGGGTAGCGTCGAACATTAGTAGATTTTGGATTTTTATGGATACAAGCATGTGATTTTATCCTTAGCATGGATTGGTTGTATTTTGTGATGGCTATTGTGGATTGCTTCTGGAGGCAGGTAGTGTTCATCGATGCTGATGGGGAGCCAGTAGTGTTTGTTGGGGATCAAGAACCTCGGATGGGTTAGAGGTTTGTTCCTTTTTTGTCTTCCTTAAGGAATGCGTTTATGCTGAATTCCCCAAAGGTTTAATAGTTTGATATTATATGGTTTGTAGGAGAGTACCTTTATGACTTTCCAAAACAAGTTGTGGCATTCCCCCTGCATTGGAGATCGAGTTTAGGATTTAGCTACATCTAGGAGTGTCTACAATCTTAATTTATTCGTATTGAGAGGCACCTTCTTGGTTACGGGAGCAGCGTATACCACATGATATTCTATTGTAGTGTTTTTTTGTTTGATCGATTGTGTCATTGTGTGGTGCACCAGTTTTGTTTGTGAAGATGGCTGATGGCAGTTTTTGGTTTTGTGTCAATTATCATCACCTGAATAATGTGAAAGTGAAGAACAAATATCCTATTCCATATATTAATGATTTGTTCGATCAACTCAAGAGTGATGTTTGTTCTCCAAGATTAACATTTTGTCAGGATATCATCATATGTGCTTGAAGGATAAGGATATATCAATGAATTATTTCCGTTGTCATCATGGGCATTACGAGTTCTTGGTGATTTCATTCTATGTGATAAATGATTCAACTATATTCATGGGGTTGATGAATGCTATGTTATGTGAGTTCTTGGATAAGTTCATTGTGGGTTTCATCGAAGAAATCCATGTGAACTCCATGTTTGAGGAGGACCATGGAGTGCATCTTTGTTCTATTTTGGGAGACCTTTGTCGATAAAAGACATTTGGGAATTTGTTGAAGTTTGAGTTTTGGGCTCGAGAATTATGATTCTTGTGTCATGTTGTGTCCAAATATTGAGTAGCTATGGATTTTTAGAAGAAATAATGAGTGTTTTCTTGGGAAGACCCCCTGATAGTGGTATTGGTGCGATGTTTCCTCGTACTCGTAGGATCTTATAGGAGGTTCATGGAAATTTTCGCTTAGGTTGAAACTCTTATAACAACACTGACCAAGAAGAATCATCCATCCATTTGGACTGATCAATGTCAGGTAGCATTAGAGTATCAGAATGAGAAGTTGGTCAGTGCTCTAGTTCCTTGTCTACTAGAAGGAGGAGTTCGATTCAAGGTTATCAGTGATATTTGACATATAGGCATGTGATGAATTCTGATGTAGTATAGATCTATTAGTTCTTATGGGTCTCAGTACTTGTGTCCCCATGAATTTAATTCTTCCACCCATTGATTTTGAGTTGGAGGTAGTGGTGTTTCTCTGATGTTGTGGAGACATTACCTCATTGGTGAGTGCTTGGTGGTTTTCACCGATCTTAAGTGCCTGAGTTTTGTTTTCTCGTAGAAGGACTTGAACTTGCTACAACATCAGTGGACAGATTTCTTAAAGTTTTATGGATTCAAAATATCAAATACACCAAGTAAATGGAATGTTGTATCAAATGGGCTTAGTATGATGTGAGGTAGTTATACAGTGCATGAATCAAGTGATTCCAAGAGGGTGATTGATGAATATTCAACATTACATTTGGATATGGGAGAAGTAGGGGGACGAAGATGTATTCTTCATATGAGTGTGTAATCATCTATACTACAAAAAGTATAATATAACGAGTTGGGAGATCTTGAGGTGGAGGTATGGAGAGACCGAGTTGTTTTTGGTAAGGACCTTGAAGGTTTTGCATGGGAGTAATCTTTCCCCATATTTTTTGGGACATTCTAGGTATTGCCTCTCATCAGATCCATGGTGTATTCGGTAGTACACCCCCCCAGTTGAGCCAGATTAAAGATGGTTCTAATTTTTTGTAGCTTCATTGATATCTACCTGATGATTCTCACATCATCAATTGGGGAGATATCGATGCTAACAAAGATGCGAACTTCGAAGAGAAGCTTATAGATATCTAGAACCATAAGTAGAAGGTGTTTCATAGTCTTGATATCCCCTTGGTTTGTGTCTTATGATGGAATAATGGAGTGGAGGAGAGTACATGGGAATGTGATTCATAGATACACTCTCAGTACCCCTAGTGGATTGATGTTTAGTTCTTTTCTTACAAAGATTTTCGTTTTAGGGTTTCAAACCCTTCTTGATTATGAGATGGATCTCTTTTGAATCTTGTTGTTTCATGATCTATTTAGATAGGTATCTCCCATGGTAGTTTTTTTGGAGCTGTTCTTTTTGTTGTCATGTGGTTTCTTATGTTTCGTTTTGATGTAGTTGAGCTCTATCGGTGGTGAGAATCTTTGGTGGTATCTCAATGGGTGGTGGCTTAGACCCCGTTTTTTATTACCAATTTTGTTTGGTTTTGAATTATCTAGGATGATAATGTTTTGAGAGCTATTTTATGTAATATCTTGAACCTATCTGGTCTATCCATTTGTGGAAATTTTGTGTTTGATGTGTTCTATGAGGATAAAGTGACTTATCCCCAATAGTTTTCCAAATATAAAGTTCTATGAATAGTGTTTTCAGAACGACTAGTCATTTCCTTCACCAAATTTCCTGAATGGTGTCATGAATTGTGTTTCCAGAATAGTGATACATCCAACGGTGTCATGAGAGGTGTTTCTAGAATGGTGATAAATTTCCAACAGTTTTTCAAATTCCATGATTTTTCCACATTTCCCGGTTTTTTCCTTTTGATGTCTTTCTTTAGCATAAAATGAGTTTAAATCCATATTTAGGTGGGTTTGAATCCATTTTAGTGGATATAAATTATATCAATGATTTTCTAAACATATGGAGGCTTTTAATTCGTCAAACCACATGGTTTAATGTGATCATATTTTAATGGAAAATATAAAATATATCTAAATAACTACATTGTTTATATCGTTTCTTGGTTGAGATAACCTTTTTTTTGGTTCTCTCTTTGTTTCCCCTATCATGAGGCAACTGAACAATTATTTCCCATAGGAGTGATGAAATCAAATTTTAATCTGTAGATCATTTTTCCTTGAAGTTTCTTCCTACTACACGTGAACCCCCTATTTTTTTGTTACCTAGAAGTGTCGATCGGTCTTCGATAAGGTATGTGCTACCACCCTTATTCTGTGTTCCGTGATATGTTTCTTCTTGTGACATCCTTCCATGTAATGTATTTTTATCTTTATGACTCTAATAGATACTTCTTTAGTGTTGGTTGATGAGGTCGTTCCCCAACATCTACGGGTGAATGTAGTCCTTGTGTTAGAGGGGATCATGGTCCATTGTGTTGGCCTATTCTCCTAAAAAGAACATCAAAAAAATTTGAGGTAGGGGAATCATGGCTTATTTATTCAATTGACATGCAATTGTAGAGATAAAACGGTTTATCCACTGGATCACAATGTAATTTACATAATTAATATATAATCTATATTTAATGAATTTGTAATCTTCTCAAAGCGATGTTATTTGCACTTAATTGTCTATATAGTGTTTTATATATTCCTTGCTTGTTTAGTATGCTTTTCTTGATGGATATTGGTAAAGAACATAAATCTAGAATTAATTGTAAATTATTTCGCCACATATAAAGAGGCATGTAAATGAAACTAGTTGTTATTGTTGCAATTCATATTAATCAAAATTATGTTGAGGATATTGTTTAATTGAATTGATTGATAAACCTAAATTAATTTGATTCATATTGATTAAATGCATGAAAAATTAATTGTTTAATTATTTTTTATAGAAATAATAGCTTTCTATTTAGGTATCCATTAGTTGTAACAAACTAATAATGAATCGACTAATTAAATCTGGAATAATGAACACGTTTTTGATGAAATATAATTCTTTATAGGGTCCTGAGTTTCCGTATTTGTTTTAATCCTGAGTGACTTATACTTTGGAGTCATACGACATCATCGTGTGTGAATGTTGAATTCATTTATTGTGTCTGAGATCTATGTTTCATTGTTTTTTGTTTCCTTGTTAATGTTATGCGATGTGATCTTGGAATTATATTATAATAAGTGTGGGAAAAGAGGCCCAACGGTTGTGGCTGGAATTGACACCATGAGTGGTGAGATGTAGCGGTTTATGTAGATGGGTGATCGGGATTACACTAGGGATGATGGAATTGGTTGAAGTTGTGTTTAACCATAGATGTGAATGTTGTGATGCCTGCTTTTTTATTTTATTTCTTCTCCCCACCACTTGAGGCAGATGGTATTGCTTTCCTCCATTAAAAATTAGTGAAGAGACGCAGGTTATGAAACATACTTTCTGTGTTTAGTGTATTATGGGGGGATGAGTCTATGCTCCTACTATAGGAAAAAAACACAACAGTTAGTTAATTAACGAATCGTGTTGATCCCTCTGTGTTTGGTAGCTTATAATTTATTTTTTAGAATACCTGGAATTATGGAAAAGTGCTAATTCTATTAATAAGTCATTAAATAAATGATGTTGATCCCATGGGGTTAGAGCTTTCTAGCATATAATTATGAGTATTTTACTTTGGAGAAGCTGTGAACTTGGTCGATTATTCCTGGAGGGCATGGAACTTTGTTGTGATATTAAAAAAATTTAATGGGGATTTCTGAAAACTGTTAATTAATAGTTAAAGAATTTATTAATGTGATGTAAAACTAATTATAGGGGATAATATTAATTAATAAATCTCCTTAAACTGGTGTGTACTTATATGATATCTAGTCTTAGTAGTGGAAGCTGAGATTTTGAGAGATGTTAGATGCAGTTGATTATAAGACTAGGTTATTCCAATAGTGTGGTTTTGATCAATATTATATCATGTAATTTTTCGGTTTCTATATGACACCCCACCTTTTCGGTTTGGGATACTTACCCCTAAAGGATCCTAAGCCATGGGGGGTGTTTTCCCCAACAACCCAATGAGAGGATGGATGCCTAAATTCCCCATTTTGGCCTTTTTCCCCTCTCTTGGAAGTTACGTATGCTGGTATGCACAATGGATAGTTTTCCCCATATATGTGTCTAGGGGGATGTAATAGATTTAGTTTTTTTGCACACATTTTTTCATTATATAGATTCCTATGAGCTACTATCTGTATAAAATGTATAGGATTTGATGCCTTGAGGATTCTTACTCAATGTATGGGATGTAGTGGCTTGAGGTGTAATACCCGATGTTTGATACATGTTATGAGGGATGTGGTGTATCTTGGAAACTACATGGATACTTATGGTTGTGTGGATGGTGTGGTGCTTCACCCATGTGTCTATGGGAAAGGCTTATGCCACACAAGGTGTTGGTTTCGGTTCTCGTGATGGTGTCTTTGGGCCAACCCTTTTTGAATATAGCTGGCTTAAGTTGTGAAACATTTGGGAAAATAGAAAACCATTGGTGGAGTGGTATTAGGGTACCATTGATATTATTCATTATATTATATATTCTTGTATACAATTCATAATGAGAGTAATCATGGTGAGGATGAGAACATAGTATACATGTTTAGGTTATGGGTTAGTTTCAATTGTTGTTCCCTATGCATTAGGATGAATTATTTAATTTTTCAGGAGAAGATTCAGGGAGGATACAACTGAGTATACTTTTTTACTCAACCTAGGTTATATAAAATATTTTCCAGGTCACTTGGAGAAGGCTGGAGATCAGGATGGTAATGAATATCTTGGGGTTGTGGGAGCTATTTAGGCTTCAAGGTCACTTCCATTTTACTTTCTTTAGGTACCTACAGTTTTTTATTTAAGTTTTAGTTGTTATTGAATGACATTACATATGTGTATTCGGTCTTTATTTTTTATTATAGTCTAAGAAGGAGTTGGTTTGTGTCTGTCTTATCTCTCTCTTTCGCATGTGTTCTCTTAGAGGGTAATTCATCCCATCTAGGTTTTCTCTATACCCTCAGTGATAGTCACTAACCTAAGGCCTACTAGAGGTGTAAATTAAGGGTCATTATCACCCTTCTCACATTTCCGACCTAGGTGGGTTTTACATTGTGGGGAGGAGGTCATTAAAATATATATCTTTTATAAACCAGTTTAAATGAATCCATGATCCCAATGATAAAAACCCATTATTGTTTTAGGGGGAATCATAATGGCATGTAATTATTATTCATCTAAAAGGATATAAAATTTATATATGAAATTTTTGGTATTCTATAGTTTTTATCATAGACAATTTATTTATTTTTTAAAACATGTATGAGGAAAATTTGGTGACATAACATAGGATAATCCTAAATATAAGATAACATACTACGTTAATAGAGTATTGTTTCTTAGAAAATACATATTTCTATATACACTAAAAAGTGGATACGATAGTGTCACAGATTCACCTATGGGTAACAAATCTGAATGGGTTTTATTAGGTATTAACACATCCTTTATTAGTTACTGTCAAATGGGTATAAGTCATCACACCTATCTAGAGACTCTTGGGGGATATTAAAAGATTAATTCACATTAAATTTACGAGTCATTATAAAGGATTTTATTAGATAATTACCATAAGAAACCTACGTTAAACCTGAAATATAAAATATTGAACGTATGTTGTAATGATTGATACAAAATAAAAATTATTTGTAATTATTAAATTATTTTCCACTATTATTATCATTTCACACCCAATTGTATTTGGTTTTAGGTAATGGTTGGAACTAGTTTTAATTATGTTAATATTGAATTTTATAGATAATGCAATGATTGAAAAAATGAGTAACCATATGAAATAATATATAAAAGATGAATGATTTGTATTATTACTAAATATAAAACTCAATATATTATTACAACCATGAATATATGTTACTTTTTGAGTGAACCAAAAAAGAGATAAATGTATTTTCATGAAGAATGTTGATGAAATTATATTCATAATACAACATGTCGAGAATATGGGATGATTCACCTATGGAAATGTATCAATGGAATGGTAAGATGTTTTGGTGTGGAACAATAGAAAAAATAGTAAGTAATTTCCATGAAAAAATTGAAATCATTTTTTAATTAAATTGATGGTAATAATGGTTTCCTAATGGTATTAACTATGGTTGAATTTTTTAAATGTGGATGTTATATGCATTAGGAAATTCAATGTCCTTATGGGAAATCTCTAGAGGAGGATTAGTAAGGTCTTAAAAGTAAAGGATTTAATCTTAAATATGAATCAACTATGAATGAAATATGAAGGTCATGAATTATTTTACAATAACTTCATATTTTGAAAGTAATAAATGTGATAAAACTATGGCTTTTAAATTATAAGACACGCTTCATATTTTATATTATTGTAATGAAGATTTAAAGAATAAATGATGAACCATATTAAATTATATTGATTAGAAACTGAAAGATTCTAATATTAATTGTTTTTATTATAATATTCATTTGATTCTTTATTCATAAAAACATTTTTTTGTGAATTTTATAATTTTACCACTATTTAACATTTTGATTGTAATTCTTTGTTAAAGTGCACTATTACGTGGTACATATTTTAACACCTCATAAGAAATGATCCTGATTTTAATTTAATATTTAATTTTTAGGTTTCTCATTCTATTGGAAATAATTCATACTTTTGAATTAATTGAAGATTTACATTTGAAGACCACCGAAGTGGGCCTTGAACCAATAACATTCTGGGTGCAATTAATTGGAAAGAAACCCATTCAAAGTACTATATAAGAAAAGATACAAGCTTAATAAATCATTAATTTTAATTTATCCTATAATAAATCATGGGGAATATTTCATCCAATAGTGAGAAGAGATAATTTGGAGTGTTAATGGGAGTTCTATGCAGCCCAAGTTGGAGGTAAAATTTTGATCTAGGTTCTACAACCCAAAAAAACATCCCACTAATTTACCCATATCTCACAAACCAAAGAGCCATTTGGGATGAAATTTTATAGACAATCAGGATACATGCTTAACATTGATTTTTTCTTATATAGACCACCACAATTAGGATATATATAATCTCATTTATGTGCCTCTGTTTAGTTGATTCAAGTTGGCTCAGATTGTTTTTCAAGGGTCGAAAATTCCACTCTCCCATAAATTTCCTCCCATATAGGCCCACCACCATTAGTTAAGGTGACTTAAAATGTGGAAGACTTGTCCCAATGGTTCAAAAATACAGATTTTATGAATTTTTGGCGAATAAATTGATCATCTCTGGTTCTTGGTTTAATTTTATTATTAGGTTTCTGCATTGTGTTTGTAATTACATTTCATCCTCACGTAAGTTGTACAATTCAACTCTATTTCTCAATAAAATTTCTTCCAATCCTCTTATTTTTTTATTATTCATATCAAATTTATACTATTTCATTGAGTATTGAAATAATTCACACCAAAACATGGGAAATTATTCACACAATGGTGGAGTGATTGTTTGGTTTTATTGTTTTTCTATTCATCATTTCCTCCCTTGTGAGTATACTTTAGGATTCTATTGAGAGTATAACATCATCTGAGGGATAGAAAATTTATGGGTTGAAACAAGGGAGTAGAATGGGATTGTATTATATGTAATTTATCTCTTAATTAATTATTACCCACTTATATTAATTTAGATTCTTATTTGAAAATTTTAAAACTTTTCTTCCCTGTACAATTTTAAGGGAACAAACATCAAGTGAAAATAATAAACATTACCTTAGAGTTCTTATAAATATGATCCTCCATGTGTATATGTGATTTGTTTTATGACTTGTTGGAATTAAATCATTTAGTGATGAAGTTGTCTCATCTTCTTGAACCATCTCAAATATATGAAATTGAAATCAACAAAAAGTAATTTCATCCAATCCATCCCATGTTATAAACATGGATCAAAGCATTCTCATAAATTAAATTCATATAGAATTTTTAGGGTTATTTTAAATCCATCTAAAATCAACTAAATATTGGAAACATCATAGAAAAATAATAATCCATACAATGTACGTGTCTGTTAGTTTCATCTTAGGTCTTTGAGGATTTGATAACCCAAGCTCCACTATAAGGGACCACTTAACACTAAAAACATGGGTAAATTTGGGTGGTACCGAATTTTGGTGCAATTTTTGGAGACACAATAATTCATCTCAACACACATTTAATTCTCCTATATTTATGTTTTCTCAGAACAAATTCTCTTATCATTTCCCATCTCTTGTGTTTTTCACTTTTCTCGGTGCATGTCTGCCTATAACCATGACCAATAAATCCGTCTTGCTTGGGTTGATAGTCATGGGGTTGTGGAGTCATGTCAATCCAGGGAATTTTTATATTAAATCCTAATCTTCCTAATACTTCAGATTCAAAAAAATATCCCATTTCAATACATGGTATTTAAAGAAATGAACTCAAAATCTCGGGTGGGAACCAAAATAAAAATCCAAATGAGGTAGCCCAAAACATGGGGAATGTAGTCCATCAAACATGAATTACTATATCATAGCTACCTAGACCAATTCAACCAATTGCATTATGAATTCTTCTCTAGGATAATCCCACATTGTCTTGGGACCTTATTTCCTAAAACACCTTCCAACCTTCCATGGGATGGAGTCAGAAACACCATTCATTCATGTCAAAAAGATTTCAATGAAATTGTTGAAATAATGTGGCCACCACATCTACTTGAGTCAACTAAGATGATGGTATATCCTTTTTCACTAAAGTATCAAGAAAATTATTTGTTAAACAATATAATACTTTCATCAATCCACTTTAGGGTCCAATTTCAACAATAATTCTACAAAAAATACTTCCCCCACCACAGAACAATTCCACTTAAAAAGATCATCCATTTTTTTGGAAAAAGAAGGGGTGTCATTTTATGAAATGTGGTAAAGGAAAACAAATACACTCAACATGGTACCTCAACATGTATTTTCAATCCCATAATAATTTTGAATCTTCTAGGAAGGGTTGGGTCTTGGAGAAAATAATTCATTGACATGATGTGTAGTGGAACCTTCAGAAACTAATCACCAAATGATAATTACCAGTATATAGAAGGACTGGCTGTGAAAAACCAAACATGGGGTGCATCACCTTACTATGAGAAGACACCAAAATCTGGTGGAAATCACACTCTATGTGATAAATAAAGACTAAGGGAATAACCTTCTGCACTCATTAAGAAGGTCGAGGAGATCAATCTTATGAAGGTCTATGAAATTCATATTGTTGACCCTATTTTCACAATTTTTGACAAAGATGACCACAAGAATGAAGAAAGTTACAAAAATCCCTTGTATTAAAGATTTTATTTTAGGAAGACCACCAACAAATGTAAATGTTATTATCCTTTAGAATCCAAAGTAAAAAAAAAACACTTTCAATCCATGGTCTAAGGACCAACGAGGTTTCCATTGGAATGATAACCAGTAACCCAACCAACAACCTAGTCATACATAAGGATGAAACCCCTACCCTCTACAAAAACCTCAACACCATAACCACGTCCAACCACAAATAGTCCAATATAAACATACTCATATAAAATACCAACAAACCATCCAACATCTAATCCAAAAACCAATCCAAAAAACCAAAGTACCCTTTGGTGTAAACAACCAGCACAAGACCCTACACAACCCTTTTTATTAATAATCCTCGAACAGTTGTGTAAGAAAACATAAAAAATTACCTCAAGAGTGTCATCCCTTAATAAGTAACTACCAAACATTTAAACTGGGAAGGAAACCATGCTTACTCAGGTGGTACCATCCTCATCCTTAAGGGGATAATCCACTTAAAACAAACATCACATGAACAACGCAAATAAGTTACTATTTTAAGAAGTGTAAAATCCATTGAGAATCTTGAAAAACCCTTTTTATAATTATTAAAAGCATAAAAAAACAAATGAAAATGATGAAGAAACACACACATATTATGAAAAACCAAATGGGAATTAAAAGGAACCATATGAAAACCGAACTCCCAAACAACCTGCCCCCTTCCCATTACGCATTAGAGGAAAATCTAAACCAGAACTAAATAAAATATTGATGAAAATATTCCCCCTGGTAATTTTGAACATTCAACTTCTGGATTCAATCCAAAACATTCCTTCCTACTCAATGCACCTTAACGATTTTTTCACACTTAAAAGTAAATTTTCACAGAAAACAAAGTCCTTTTGGATGCTAATGTGAGTACTACCACAACAGGACCATTCCTCTAATGTTGTAATATCAAGGTTGTCTATACATCAATGTTATGTTAGGAGATAAAAAAGTTGAAAATTCCCTTTTTGATATAAGAGATTGTGTGAAACAAATTCATTATGCCATGTATTATCAGTTAGAGCCTAATATACTCCAACCCACATCTATTAATGTTCAACTTCCTAGTCGTAGTGTTCGAGTTCCTAAGGGGATATTAAAGGATGTTTTAGTTAATGTTGAAATTTTTATTTACCCAACTAACATCATTTTCTGTGAAAATCACCCATGATTAGGTCCTTGGGAAAAAATCCCTATCATCATTTCTTGTCCATTATAAGCAACAACCAACTCAGTCGTCTGAGTTAGAAATGGGAACATGAAAATAACCTTCAGAAACTTGAAACTTGATTTGAAAATCTTCTATGAAAACTCCAAAATTGGGGATGATGAAAAATTCATGAGGTTAGTTGGATTGGTAGTGTTGATAGTGAACTAGAGGAACATCGAGTAATTATTGAAGTATTATTAATTCAAGAAGAGATGGATTTCCCTTGTTCACACGGTGGAAATTTTCTTTATTTTCTTGAATCTCTTTCAGAAATATATTTTGATGATTTTATCGAATCACCAATTAAGGATATTATTTTTTAAATAAAAAACATCGAGGGAATACCCCTTAGTGACACTAATTTGGCCACATTGGTGGGCGAAAATTCAATTCACAAGGTACCAATTCTATCATTTTTTTGGGAAAAAGAGACAGATATTGATACAAATCCCCATCCTTCATTCGAATATGTTGACCAATATGATTTGGAATTTACGGTCCAAACATCATCAATAGAGTATTATTTCTTAGGGGATAAGCAAACCTTTCTAGTTTTTATTTCTTCCACTCTTGATCCCAATAAAGAGCAGATTCTTTTTGTTGTCCAATAAAAGAATAATAATGTAATTTTATGGACATTTATGATTTACCAAGGATTATCCCACTCTTTACAACTCATATGATTGTTCTTGAATGTGACTCCAAACCATCTCGTCAACCTCAACGGAGAATAAATCCCAATCATATAGATGTAGAAGGAAATAACTTCTTGTGTTGTTAAATGTGGGTATCATCTACCACATTGCTGAATGTGAGTGGGTAAACCCAATTCAAGTCATTCCCAAGAAATATGGAATAACTAAGACCACCAATGAGGATGGTTACCTTCTCCCCATTAGGGTTAGTATTGGATGAAGAGTCTGCATTGACTATAGTATGCTCAACTCATGTACTAATAAAGACCATTTCCCTTTGACCATTATTGATATTGTCCTTGAACAAGTGGCATGCATCAATTCTACTTCTTACTAGACGGATCCATATATATAATCAAATCGATTTATCCTCGTAGGATCAAGGGAAAACAACCTTCAAATGTCCATTTCACACTTTTCACTTCAATAACATGCTCTTTGGGTTATGTAATTCCCCCGGTACATTCCAGCATTGCATGATGGGAGTCTTCTCAGAAAGGGTGGAGAATTGTTTAATGGTATTTACAAATGAATTCTCAATACTCTGGGATATTTTTATGGATTACATATAAATGATTTAAGGGTTTTGTCAAGGTGTGAGGATAATAATCTCATCATAAATTAGGGAAAATGGCATATCATGGTAAAGTAAGGACTTGTTTTTGGACAGCTAGTCTCTATTAGAGGGATTGATGTTGATAAATCTAAGGTCAATATTATTCATCAGCTTCCATATCCTAAAATTATAATGGAAGTGCGGTTCTTCTTAGAAAAATATGGTTTCTATTTAAGGTTAAATAAGAACATTAGCTTCATTTCCTGACCACTTTTTACTCTTCTGGTGAAAGATGCACTATTTTTATAGAGAGAAAGCTGTGAGGAATCATTCACTACAATCATGTCAGCTATTATCTATCGACCTATCAGGGAATCTAAAAATTGGAAACATCTATTTGAGTCCATGTGTTATGTGAGTGACTTCACTATAAGAGTTGTCTTAGGAGAATAGTGTGATTAAACTCCATGTGTCATTTCTTCCATGAGAAGATATTTAAATGATGAAAAATCAAATACACCACCACTAAGAAAGAGTTAATTTATATTGTCTTTTCCTTATAGAAACTCCATTCTCATATCTTAGGATCACCCATCATTTTTTTCACACATCATTCATAGTTGAAATACCTATTCCAAAAACATGATTTCAAGTCTAGATTGATTAGGTGGGTCATTATTCTTCAAGAGTATGATTTAGACATTTAGGTTAAAAGTGTGTTGAAAAGTTTGTATCTAATCATCTATATAGGATGGAATTCAAAGATTACTCACATCACATTTTTGTGTCTAATTTATTTCCAGATGAGCACCACTAATCTATGAGTAATGGACCATTCTATTCTAACATTGTAAACCATTTAGTGATGAGTGACATTCCAAAATTCCAAGGCACCAAAGATAAGAGGAAATTATTTTCTGATGTCAAACACTATGTTTTTTATTATCTATAACTATTCATGCTTTGTCCCGATCAAACCATTAGATGATGTGTACCTAAGTCTGAACAACAATCCATTCTAAAATTCTGTCATGGACAGGCATGTGGGGGCCACTTTTTAACCAAGAAAACCACTAAAAAGATCCTCCAAAGTGAGTTTTAATGACATAAAATTACTAAAGATTCCTACGAATTCTTCCAATGTTTTTCTAAACTTCCACAATTAGGATCCATTATCAAAATGAATCAAATTTCCCTGACTCCTATTATGGTCATTGAAATCGTTGATTGTTGGTGAATTTACATCAAGGGACCCTACCCATACTATATGGGATTCCTTTAAACACCTTTGTTGTTGATTATGTTTGAAAATGGGTTGAGTCATTTCCCACCATGTACAACAATAATTATGTTGTGATTCAATTTTGTAAAAAATATAATATTTTTTCAATTTTAGAATTCCAAGGGCTATAAATAGTGATCGAGGAACCCAATTCTGTAACATCACATTCTCTCCCCTCAGGTCTATGTATGGTATTTATCATAATGATTCATTTTCGTACCATCCTCTAACGAATGGTCCTGTTGTGTTAGCAAATAGAGAGATTATGAAAATCTTAAAAAACTGCAAGTCCCTCTCGAAATGAGTGGTCCAAGAAACTCTGGTATTGCCTATGGAAATTTCGAACAACATTCAGATCCATCCTAGGCATGTAACCATATATATTGCTTTATGTATAATAATTTCATTTACCTATTGAAATTGAGCATAAGGCCTTTTGGGAAATAAAAAAATGAACTGTGACATATCTTGGAAAAAAGTGGAAATTAGGTCTTAAAGAACATGACAAACATAGGATGGAGGCATATGAAAATTCAAGGATATATAAATCTAGAGTTCAAGATTACCAATATAGGAATCCAAAAGTCAACACTTTGAACCGGAAAAATTCATGCTCTTGTATAGTTCAAAAATTAATTTAAACATGGAAATGTTATGGTCAATATGGTCAGGTCTATATATATTGAATCATGTGTACCCTCATGGGGATGTAGAGATTCAGGATCCCACAGGTGGTCATGTATTCAAATTAAATGTCCATAAGTTAAAACCCTTTGTTTTATAATTAATTAATCAAGAAAAAAAGTAGGAGTTAATAATTTCAACCTATGAACCATAAATATGTTGATAGATTTAAGTTCCATGACTAGCTAACAAAATTAAAAAGATATCTTTTTGGGAGGAAACCCTGCCTTTGCCTATACACAAACTCCAGGTTTGTTGTTTAAAAATTAATAGGTACATTTTCCCTTTAGTTTTTTTTGTTTATTTTTAGTTAAGGTAACCTCAAGGGGATTCCATGGTTTCAAATTGTATTGGGGGTTAAGCATTAGGGAATGCCGAGATAGGTGTATTTTTTAGAAAATCATATTTCCCCCAGGAGTACAAACACATAAATTTATCTTTGATGAAGCTTCTCTGTGAAACATGGAGATAAATGGATTGAAATAGAGTATCATGAGGTTCATCTTTAAAAAATATGTTACTTCATTCCATGATTTAAATTTTCAAATTTATTTTGGAACCCCTATTCTCTACCTCTACCCATTTTTAATTTTCATTTATCTAATCTCTATGGATATTTTTATTTTATGTGGGGGTGAAAAGAATAAAAAAATAATGAAAAATAATATTTTATGTCTATAAATGGATGGAAAATTTTCATTAACCATAAAACACAATAATACACATTGAAAATTTTGAAATTGAATATCAATTAAATTTTATGCCATTATTTTGAGTGAGTAAACTCGAGATGATGCCTGAGTATGTGGGATTCACTTGGTTCCCTACGGTCTTTGAGACTGTGATTCATCAAAAATGTATCTCTATATGGGTTACCTTTATTGACATCAATTTCAATTTCCCTAGAAAAATTGAAAAAATAATAATAAAAATTAATACTCTTTTTAATAATAAATGTGTTTCCACCTAGGGAATCCATCCTTTCTCCCTAGAATAAAGATGAACCCACATGTCTCTTGGGACACAAAACACATAATCATGATTAATTGAAATTCGATGAATTGTGGTGATGAAATTGAAAATATTAATGAGCTTGGGGTAGGGATATTCCTTTGTACCAATATTTGTTTAAATTATATTATGGGTTTCATAATTGTTTGGTTTAAGGTATATGGGAGAGTAATGTGTATTAAATTGTTTTTGGAATATAGAATTCAAATTTCATATCTTTGGGATATATTTTTCATAGGAATAGAAAATATCAAGTTTGGTGTGTGATTATCAACTAAAATAGGATAATATTATTTGTCTCTATTTTAATATTCCTGTGATTACTTATTCATAAACACTATTTTTAGTTCATTTTACAATTTGAACACATTTTCACATTAGGATTGTAATTCATTGTTAAAGTGAACTATTATATGATACATATTATAACACCTCATAAAACAAAAAATGGTCATAATTTTACATTAATATTTAATTTCCATGTTTTTACTTCCATTGGTAACAATTCATACTTTTGGAGTACTTTAATATTCACATTGGAAGACAACAAAAGTGGGCCTTGATCCAATAACATTCTGAGTGATGTGAATTGGACAGCTTTCCCTTCAAATTACTATTAAAGTAATGATATAATCCCAATGAGTCTGAAATTTTACCTTAATATAGAAGACCTCCTGTAGAATGTAACATCTCAAGCTTCTAGGATACGTTTCCTTTTGAATAATACAATAACTTCTGTTGTACACAACTTCGAGTTCAAACACACCACAACCAATCAAAGTAGATGTTATGAATAGTAATACCAACTTTTTTAAATTTTATAAATTTTATCTCTCAAAATGGACATCATTTTTGGACTCAGAACATCGAAATTATCCTAGGGTGAATTTTTGGTATTTTTCTGAAAACATTCATTATTTGATGAATAGTTAAAAACACAGAGTTATTGTTTAAAATTGACTTTTAATTTAAATATTTATTTATTTTATTTACAATTATTTTAGGAAAAAATAGATACATATTAAAAATATAATTATAATGTAATTCCTTGGAGTATTTTTATAATATGTTTAGAAATATAATTTTTTTACCTTTTTACCATCTTTTACCCACCTCCTGGGAGCATTTTGATATTCTACATAAAACATAATTTTACAGCTTCTGTGAGTTGAATTTCAAAAATCTGAGAGACACACTTAATATCAATAAGTAAAATGTAGTTCAATAAGATGAATAAAATTTTTGGTGAATGGTAACTTTTGACTTTTATTTACAACGGTTAAAAGTAAATAGGGTAATTTGGGGTAAAGATTATATCATAATTACCCTAAAAAATGTCCTAATTCTATTGGATAAGTATGATTCGACCAAAAAATACCTTATGAATAAAATATGATCCTATATTGTCCACTTGGATTAGATTTGGTAATTTATTATTATTTTATTTAAAGAACTGTTAAAAGACTTACATTCAATGTTTAATAACTAAACTATTTTTAATATAGGGTTACACACAATATAAATTCAACTATAAATATTCTTTAGAAATATAAACAGATTTTTATATGAAGGTATTTTTTTTTTTATTTTTATACATTAAATAATTTAATTTATTTATGACACAATGATGATGTAATAATTAACTTATTAATGAAATATTAAAATAATTGATATTATAAATAGCCAAATAAATGTAAATTGAGACTTTTGATGAATTACACTAATATTATAGGTTAATATGACATTTTATGTTCATTTAATGAAATTTTATTTGAAGTGATAATGTTTTTATGCCTTAAAAAAATCAAATACTAAACAGTCTCAAAATTGAAGAAATTGAGTTTTTAAAACAAATACTATATTATTAATTGATATAATATTTTTAAAATTCTAATATTAGGCCAAAGGACATAGATAAGGTTATATATGTTAATAATGAATCACATGGTGTTGTATTTTCTTGTCATAGTTTGTTTATTAACAATATAATATAAAAATACAAAGACACATGGTAAATGTCAATCTATTTAAGAAACAGTTAAATCTAAAAGATAAGGATATTATGATGACCTAACCCTATATAAAACCTATTGGTCGAGAGTTTTTAGACTCATCCCCACCTTATCCCCGAAATAATTCATTTTTGGAGCCATTAGAAACTAAAAATGATTTTATTATAAAATAATATTTCAAGCTTTTCCTAAAGTGACCCTCACCTCTCTAATAAAAGGGCACCTCTCCTTCTATTAATTTCACACCTCCATAGCGATTTGGCTTGGCCAAACTCTTCCCAAATATCCTTCCAATTTCCCTCAAATCAACCAAGATGCCTTACTTTTATCTGAAAGCCATCCTATGAAGCCCTTTTGAAAAACTGAAAAAGAAACACTCGAAGTAGAGGTAATAATTTCCCCACCATATTTCAATTTCTTTTCTTCTTCCGCTTCCACTTCCATTATTGTTTCCATAAAAAAATAATAAATCCCGTACCATCTACATACTGTGATGTAATTTTAAATATGGTACAATCATATTCGTTATTATATCAATCCTACAAATGACAAAGCCACCATACGTGGGTACCTACGACTTACCGTCTCCACGTCGTGGTGTAGTTCGTTATTCAAGCACTTCATTTTTTGGATGGTTATAATAATGAGTATAAATGATGTAAATAGTAAATATAACTTGTTAATGATTATGTATATATGATATACTATCCAATTACATACGATTTCACTATCAATATAATGATATTGTCTCTCATGCGTACGTATGGATTACCATCTCTACGTACGGGGTGAGATTCATTCCCCATCGTAATCATTTAAGAATAATATTAATTTTTTGATTCAAAATAATGTTTATGAACATAATATTATCTTGTATATGAATCAAATACATTATATTCGTAACAATCATGGCTTACGTAACCAAGCATATAAAGGAAAATGAACCAGTTAACACCCAAGACAATGATACAACAAAAATATTATTAACAAAGCTATATTAGAAGATTATATATGATATCATATTTATGTATATGGTTCTAGTATAAATTTATAATAATTATTTAAATATTTAAAATGAGGCTAATATTCCCTCGACCAAGGTAATGTACAAGGTCTTGGTTAATTTCACAATCTCTTTATTATCCGAGGTTGTTTTTACATAAGTATGTTCTAAGACCACTTTATCATTCACATTCATGTTTTCATAAAAATCTATTTACTTTTTTATACTTTTTACTAGACAGTGGGTTAAATTCATTTATACCCTTATTTTACCTTATATGTTTTTAAAGGAATCTTCCCGTTTTTTCCCAACAAGGTACTTTATGAACTTTTTTATAAAATTAGTATACGAATGTCTTTTTTTAACTAGTACGACGGGCATAGCTATTTTCTTCCGTTATATCATCGTCAAGGCTTCCTATACATGTTTTTTAGAATATTTTCCAAACAAATGTTTTCTTTTATAATTATGTGACTTTTAAATGGTTTCAAAATAGATATAAATATTTTATTAAAAAAGTTTCTTTTCAACTATGACTATATCCTTCGATGGATTTCAAACTTGTTTTAAGTTGATTTATTATGATACATATATTTCATATTGTATTGAAGGTTTTGTGATACGTTTGAAAATGGATGTGTTATTTTTGTACCATTAATGGTTTAAGGATAAATTATTTACATTTTGTATTCTAGTTTTAATATGAATGTTTCTGTTATGTTTAAACATTTTTATATGAGCAATGCATTAGACATAGTAAGTGATGGGTGGAGCCTGCTATAGCTCCTCGATCCATCGGTAGGTCTCAGGAGACAAACTAGTGTCTTGACACAAGGTCTTGACAAAATCGTATTTTTAGTCTTTGCACAAGGCCTTCACTATGTGGTTATGAAGTCTAGAATTATGCATTCCATCATTATGATATTGGATAGTGAAATTTTCTATGTTTATTTGACTAGTGGAATATCCATGTGAATATTTAAATGGAATTATTTTATTTTATATTTTCCATA
The DNA here is from genome assembly GCA_963277665.1 of Viscum album. NCBI lineage: Eukaryota > Viridiplantae > Streptophyta > Magnoliopsida > Santalales > Viscaceae > Viscum > Viscum album. The sequence continues at coordinate 642,663,598 of OY728161.1, forward strand.
TTATGATGAAGTTTAAGTTTAAATGGATTTTGTTTTATTCTTATACATTGCCTTAAATGTATATGCTTATTTATGAAAGGTTCCACTATATTGTTATCCTTATTGAGCATCTGAGCTCACCTTTTCTATGTTTTATATTTCCAGGATGTGAAGAAGTATTTAATGGTTGACCTATAGGGATAGGATAAGTATATAAGTGTGTTCAAAGGGGAAAAAATGTTGTTGATGTTTTTATTTCATGATGTAATATAAAACATATGAATTTTTCTAGTACTTTCATGGCTACTAAACAAATCAGCCTTTTGGGACATGATTACTTTTATCATGCAATTGATATGTAATAATGCATTGTCTATGGGTAACTGGGGTTGGGGAATTATAGTTGGTATCAAAGGATTTTCAGTACAAACCATGGAAACTAGATTTAGAAAAACTATGATTATAGAACACTACCCTAAGATAGACTTTAAATATTAGTATTGAATAACTTCCTAGAATTTTGGTTCTATAGATATTTTGTGAATTTTCCATGAAATACATCCCTGTGTGGATACGAGTAGGTAGAGGCGGCTCTAGAACATATGTACCTAGGTGTAAAACCTGAAAACATCTCTTTGATCTAGACTCGAATGAGAACTGGTGGACGACAAAGGTCCTTGCTACACTCTTGGTTACGACACACTCAGGGATATGATTAAGATAATGCACATTTCCTTTAAAAAACATTATGAATGATTTATAAGTATATAATTCCTCAGAGAATTTTTTTATGATTACGGATTATATCCAGAAACTATTCAATTTATGTTAAGTGTTTTACAAGTTCGAAATTATGTATTGTGGTTCATAAACTAATCTACTATTTCCCATTATTTAGATATGGAACCTAGTGGAAGGAATGGAAACCGTATCCACACACGTAATCCATGAAGGGATTTCCATCCTGCTCAAGATAATTATAGTGGAACTGATGATGCAACTGTTGCTGATTATCTTTTCACCATACTGGGAAATCTCAGTCCGGTTATCAATAATAACCTTACCCGTTTGAAGCACCCTGATCCACCACATGGAGAATCAATGTTACACCGATTCAAGAGGCTACGACCACCAACATTTAATGGGACTACAAATCCATTTGATGCTAATTAATGGATAAGTTCCTTAGAGAAAATATTTTAGGCTTTGAGGAGTAATGAAAGGGAAAATGTTGTCATGGAAGTTTATCAACTCATGGGGGAAGCAGATCAATGGTGAACATTGATTCAAAACACAATGGAAGATGATGAAGTATCAAATAAGGAATGGAGGTATTTTAAAATAATTTTCATAGAAAAATATTTTTCTCATGACCATTGAGTGGATATGGAAAGGCCATTTTTGAGTCTTAGATTAAAGGTGGATGATAATGTCTGAAATATAAGGCAAACATTACAAGGTTAGCAAGGAATGCAGAAGATTATATATGTAACCCATGGAGTAAGATTGATCTATTATTTTATAGGTTAAAATCATTTCTCAAGTGATAATTACTCTCACAATCCTTCTTATCATACAAAGATAATGTCTCATGTGCTATCAAGACAAGAAAAATAATTCATTAAGTCCTACGAATTTAAAGAAAAGCAGAAGAAAAAGAGATCTACTGGACACTCTAGAAATGGAAATAAGGGGTAGAAGAGAAAAGTTTAATATCCATCCTACGGTAAATGTGGGAAGAGACACCCTGACAGTTTCCCGATGGGAATGATAGTCTGTTAAAAGTGTTGGGAAAAAGGCCACAAAACTCGTGATTGCAAGGGGGAGAAGAGGCTGTCAATGTTGAATGCTACAATGGTAGAGAAAAGGGGAATTATGAAAATGAATCTCTTAAGAGCCAAGAGAACTTACCTCAGAGAAATCCAATGGAGAAAGTCCAAGCTTATACAATCACTACTGCTGAGGTTGAAACTCGGAAATACATGGTGGCATGTAATTTAATGGCTTCCTCAGGTTTAGCCCATACTTTATTTGATTTTGGATCATCGCCCTATTTCATACCTTCCCAGTTTTCTATGAAATTTAGATATTTCTAATTTATTTTAACAAGGGAGTGGTCAGTCAAAACTCTTAAGGGAACTATAATTGCAACAATGTTTTGTGAATCAGTTCTTATTAGGGCATATAAATGTTTTTTATCTATTGATCTCATCATCATAACCATGATTTAATTTTATATAATCTTTCATATGGATTGGATTTCTGACCATTATGTGAAAATTTATTGAAATAAGAAGGAGGTTACAATTCTCGATGATTATAAGGAGTACCTTAACATCAGAGAAGAAACATCTCCACCTGATTCTTATCTATATCCACCCCCTATAGCTCAAATAAATTCCTTTATTGGGGAGGAATAGAATTAAATAACTATGGTTGAGGAAAGGAATGTTCCAATAGAGGATGTACCTATTGTGCAAGAATATGTTGATGTGTTTCTAAAGGATTTGCCTGGACAACCTCTAGAACAATAAATTGAGTTTTCCATTGATTTAATTCCTGCTTCAAGGATCATATCAAATATCCCTTATATAATCATCTTTTTGGATTTAGTGGGAATAAAGAAACAACTAGATTAATTGAGTAATAATTGATTCATTTTCCCAAGTTTTTCTCCTTGGGGAGCCCCAACTCTTTTTGATAAGAAGGATGATGGATCTATGAGGTTTTGCATTGACTATAGGGAGATAAATTCTATATAAATAAAGAATAAGTATCCCCTACCTCACATTAATGATTTATTCAATCAACTTCATGGAGCTCATTATTTTTCAAAGATTGAGCTCCGATCATCATATCACAAGTTGTGTGTGAAGAAGGAAGACATTCCAAAAACAACATTTTGAACAAGGTACGAGCATTATGAGTTTACAGTAATGTCTTTTGGATTGACTAATTCACCCTTTGTCTTAATGGATATAATGAATAGATTTTTCAAGGAATATCATGATTACTTTGTAGTGGTATTTATTTGTAAGAACATGAGTTTTTAGAAACAGGTTAAATCCCGACCCTGTTTAAACTTTTTGACTGGTTTTTGAGAAGTCTGGAAAATCTGGACAGTTTCTGGAAATTTCCAGACTACACGCCGTGTATGAGTTACCCGAGTGACCGGTCGTGTGCTCGCCGAGTACATGCAATGTGAAGATCGTGTAGAAGTTTCTTACTACATGGCGTGTATTTATAGACACGTCGTGTATCGTTTAGTCGTGTGAGGCCAAGTTCATGTCATGTGGTGCCCAGGTGTAAATTTCCATCTACACGACGTGTAGCCTTCCTTGACACGTTGTCTATCCTTCTCCCATGTAGTGGACGAGACCTTGGCTGTGTGTTGATCGTGTACACGGTCCAGGCCGTGTGCTGGGCTCTGCTTATGTCGGAGTACAGAAACACATCTACATGGCGTGTACTTTGTAAATACACGTCGTGTACTTTTATTTTTATGTGAGCGATTGAGACACTGTCATGCCTCATTCCAAGAAATCTCTTCTTCTCCCCCTTTGGAAGAAAAGTTCGTCCGAGAACCTCTAGAAATCTCAAACCCTCCCATGATCTCATTAGGACCTCTATTCTTCGATCTGTCAGTGGCAGCAGGACCACATCAGTACGGCAAACCCCACACACCCTTCTTCGTTCTTGATCCCTCACCAGTTCCTCTGCAAATTCCATCCGAACGAAATGGCCGGATTTTATAGAAACACATATCTAACGTGATTTAGTCCGATTCAGAGGATGAAATCAAGGGAGTGTCATTGTACGATTATGAGGTGGGTGGTGCATCCCTTCATTCGTGTTTTCATAGGCAATTTGGGGTTGTGCCCTCTGGGCGTGATGTCGGTTGTTGAGAGAAACCCTGTTTATTTTTTGTTAATTAATTATCATCATTGTGGGATGCCTCTGGGTATTCCCTGACCCTTGTTGTGCTAGAGCAAGGCCGGGTGGGAGGTCATGGATTTTTTGGGGCATTTCGGCCGGGGTTGTCGAAATGAGTATGTTTTGGAATAGAATTTAAACTGCTGATTTTAGACTGCTTTGGTTTCTATTGAATTAAACTACTGAGTTTGATTTGTTAAATTATGGTGTTAATTTGTGTAAGGTGTTAAATCCTTAGGTGGTGGGTTGGGTTAGTACAAGTTAGTGTAATTTGAGTGTTTAGTAATTTTCTGTTAAATGTTATGCTTTCATGTATGTTTTTCCTATGTGTGGTTTTCTTGTGTTGGACTACTTGATTGTTGGGAATGGACCAGATATATGTTGTTGAGTGATGAGGATCACCGGTTGGGGATTTTTTCGCAGGTTACTTTGTGTGGTTGCTACCACAGGATTGGGCGTCATGGATGTCGGTTGAGGCAGTTGGACTATCAGGTTGGGCTTGGCCCGAGTTACTTGGATGGTGAGGCCATCAGACTTGAACGACAGGTTCGCAGAGACATGAGGTGTCAGTGGTGTTGTGGCTTGAGAACATTTTGAGGTTATTACTGCTCACCTGTTACTTTTGAGTACTGTGCACACAGATAGACTCCGAGATGGGGTGGTATGGCCACTCGCTGGGTAAAGGCCCTCGATATTTGCGGTTAGGTATTTTTGGTTTCGGGTGCTTACCATAGGAATCCACGTGGAAGGTGAAGAGCCTTCGTGAGACAGCTTTGAGGTGGTCAGGTTGGGGGCAGAGGATCGGTGTGATTTGAGGGTAGACATCATTGTCCCTCTGGTTATCTTTTGAGGACTAGTATCGTTGTTCCTCCGGATGTTGTGCCATGGGAATGTTGAGCTTTTGAGATGGGTTACAATGGTTGGGCATACCTTCGGGACGTCTGTACTTGAGAAAGATTGTGTCAGGTGGCATGGGGTGCCGAGATGCAGATCAGACATTCCGGTGATGGCCGAAGCAGGTAACACTTTCCTGGTGGCTGCTGAGAACCAGTGAAGTCTTTGTTTACTTTTTGGCACTGCACTGTTTACTATTTTTCTTATATAAGCATGTCTGCCTAAAAATGTATATAAGGTACGCACCCTTGGGTGGTATCCTACTGAGACTTGTCTCACACCCTACACCGACCCTTCAGGTCGCGTGTAGACTTTATAAAAATGTGTGTAGGTAGAGGGTCAGCCTCGGGAGATGGACTTTAGTGCTGTTGACATGGAGACTGGCATGGACCTTGAGGTCGTGCTGTACTGGAGTCACTTGTTTAGTATTATTTTTCTTGCATCAGCATGTTTACTTTATATTGTAGCTACAGCTGGTTAGCCATTGGACCCATTATATATATATATTGATTGTATGACTTTCTTGGATGCATGCTTGGCTATTTTTGCTGTTATTGAAGTTAATTTCTGGAATGATGTTCTGTTTACTTTCTGCTACTGTTGTTTCTATATTGATTCTGCTATTTATTGTTATTGAAAGTTCTTCCGCAATGCGGGTCTGGTTCGAGTCTGCTGAGTCATTTATTTCCGCTGCATCTCTACTGTTATAATCAGACCAGTACCCTTACTATTATCCTCTGAGAGGGTATATCCTCCCCACTATACCTATTCAGACCCTCGCTGCTAGTTGGAAGCCTTTGGCATTCATGGGAGGTGCGCCTAAGGTAGTGACACCCAACCCGTTCCGCACTGTTCGGGTGGCTGGCCGGGTCCGGGTCATTACATTATTGATGATATTTGGTATACTCAAAAATCGATGAAGATCATGAAAATCACATGCGCATTATTAGAAAGACTCTTTAAAAAAATGAATTATTTGGGATGTTTAGAAAGTGTGAATTATGGATTTAAGAGATTTCTTTTCATTTCCATGTTGTTTCTGTGGATGGAATCTCTGTTGATCCTTCTAAGACAATGGAAATCCCAGAATGGCCAGCACCGATGGGTATAACTGAAGTTCACTATTTTATTGGTTTAGTAGGTTATTTTTGGCATTTTGTTCCGAATTTTTCCTGATTGAAAATCCCATTAACCATGCTTACACGTAAAAGGGTTAAATTTGTTTGGAATAAAGAGAGAGAAGAATTTTTAGAATAACTGATGAGAATATAAGTCAATGCTTTTATATTGACTCTACAATCAGGGATTGATGGGTTTGTTATTTATAGTGATGCTTAAAATAAAGGACATGGTTATTTCATTACAAAGAATGATAGAGTTATTTCCTATGCATCACGACGACTAAAAAATCATGATAAAAACTATTATACTAATGACTTTGAATTAACAACTATAATATTTGTTCTGAAAATATGGTGACACTCTCTATATGATGAAAAATGTTAGATTTATACATAGCACAAGAGTTTCAAGTGTATTTTCTCAAAGAAAGAGCTCAATATGAGGCGAAGACGATGGCTTGAACTAATAAAGGATTATAATTTCACTATACACTACCACCTAGGGAAAGAAAATAAGGTTGAAGATTCTTTGAGTAGACATGATCATCGAGTTTTGAACTAGATCAGAGTTGAATGGGATCCTATTTTTATGGATCTAGAAAATATTGATTTGGGAATAACCATGGAAGGTAAAACATCAATAATTTTTCAAATGGTTTCCAAACCATCTTTACTAGAAAGGATAATATGTTCTCAGACTTGTGATGAGGAGATTCAGAAGATGATTAAAGATATGAAAGATGGGAGATTGAGTGTATTCAAATATTTAGAGAGAATTTTGAAATTTGGAATAGAATTTTCGTTCATAACATACCTAATCTTAAAAGGGAATTTTTGGATTGTTATAATAGCTCCAATTTATCTATAAAATCTGGGAGAAGTATGATGTATTGATATTTGAAGGAACATTTTTGGTGGGACAAAATGAAGAGGGAGATTACTGATTTTGTGTCAAGATGTATGGTTTATCAACAAGTGAAATCTGGAAGGCAAAAAACTGGAGGATTCATGAAACTTCTTCCCATACCTAAGTGGAAATGGGATAATATTATGATGGACTTTGACATGGGGCTACCAAAGTCTCCTAGAAGAAATGATGCAATATGAGCCATTGTTGATCATCTTACCATGTCATCACATTTTCTTGCTACATGATAAGATTTTGCACTTGAATGTCTTGAAAGAATATATATTAATGAAGTTGTAAGTTTCCATGGTGTACATCTGTTGATTGTTTCTGTTTGTGATCCCCATTTTACATCAAGATTCTGGAAAAGTCTTCAGAAAGCCCTGGATACTGAACTTTGTTTGAGCACTGCCTACCACCCTCAAACTGATGGACAATCAGAACGGACTATTCAAAACTTATAAGTCATGATGAGATCTTTCTCACTTGACTTTCAAGGTATGTGTGATCAATATTTACCTCTTGTAGAATTTTTCTATAACAATATCTTCCATTTAAGTATTTATATGGAACCATATGAAGCATTATATGGGAAGAGATTACGAACACTAACATGTTGGGATGATGTTGGTGAAAGAAAACTCAAAGGCCCAGAACTTGTTAAGGAAATGATGGAAAAGGTGAAGGTTATCCAAACCCACCTCAAATCAGCTTAATGTAGGTAGAAAAGCTATGCCGATAACTGAAGGAAGAATTTAGAATTTCATAAAGGATATTATGTTTTAATGAATGTATCTCCATGAAAGGAAGTTATATGATCCTATAATAAGGGTAAATTAAGTCCCATGTACATAACACCATTCAAAATTCTATAAAGAATTGGGGATGTAGCTTACGGTTTGGAAATTCCTTCCAGTCACTCCAAAGTTCAAGATGTGTTCCATGTATCACTGTTGAGAAAATACACTCCTGACCCAACGCATGTACCCACCATTGACAAAATTGAACTAGAACCAGATCTGTCTTATTGTGGAGAGCCTATCAAGATTCTTAATACCATAGAAAAAGTGCTGAGAAACTGGATGACTTGTCTGGTAAAAGTTCTATAGGGAAACCATAAGATGGAAGAGGCAACGTGGGAAAATGAGGTATTTATGATGAAGAACCACTCGGATCTTTTTATGTAGTAATATTCTAGAAATTTCGAGAATAAAATTATTTTAAGGTGGGGAGAATGTAACACCTCAAGCTTCCACGGTACATTTCCCTTTGAATAATACAATAACTTGTGTTGTACTCAACTTCTAGTTCAAACACACAACAACCAATCAAAGTAGCTGTAATGAATAGTAATACTCAATTTTTAAAATTTTATAATTTTATCATTCAAAATAGACTTTATTTTTGAATCCAAAGTGTCAAAATTAGCTTCGGGTGTGTCTTTGGTATTTTTCTAAAAACATTCCATTTTTGATGAATAGTGAAAAAAATGAGTTATGTTTAATATTGACCTTTTATTTATCTAGTTATTTATTTTATATAAATTTACCTTAGGTATAAATACATACATAATACATATATAAGATCTATTTAATTTATTGTTGTCATTTTATAATAAGTTTGGATATATTAAAATTTTATCGGACATTTTACCGTCTTTTATCCACCTCCTAGGAGCATTTGAAAATTTTCATAAAACATAATTTTTCCACTTAAATGAGTTGAATTTCAAAAACCAGGGAGACTCGGTTAACATTAGTATGTAAAATATGGTTCAATAAGATGAAAATAATTTTTGGTGAATGGTAACTGTTGACTTTTATTTACCACGGTTAAAAGTAAAATGGGCAATTAAGGGTAAATATAATATCATAATTACCCTAACACATGTCCTAATTCTATTGGATAAGTGTAATTCGACCAAAAACATCCTTAGGAACATATTATGATCATATTTGGTCAACTTTAATTATATTAAGACATTTATTATTATTTTATTTAAAGAATAGTTAAAAGAGATACATTCAATGTTTAATAAGTAAACTATTTTTAATATATGGTTACCCAAAAAATATATTCGACTATAAATAGTAATTAGATATTTAAAAATATTTCATACATAATTTTATTTTTTTTAAAATTTTTATAAATTAAATAATTTAATTTATTTATGACACAATGATGATGCAGCAATTACCTTATTAACAAAATATTAAAATAATTGATATTACAAATATCCAAATAAATGTAAATTGAGACTTATGATGAATTAAAATAAATTTCTAGGTTAATATGACATGTTATGGTTGGTTAAATAAATTTTATTCGATGTGATAAAGTTTTTATGGCTTTCAAAAAAATCAAGTACTAAATAGTCTCAAAATTGACATAATTGGATTTTTTTTAAAAAAATATAATATTATTAATTGTTATAATATTCCAAAAAATGTTAGGATCAGATAAAGTACTTATATAAGGTTATATATATTAATAATGAACCACATGGGGTTCTCTTTCCTTATTATAGTACGTTTATTAACCATATAATATAAAAATACAAAGTGACATGGTAAATGTCAGACTATTTAACTAAGAGTTAAATCTAAATGATAAGGTTAATATGATGCCCTAAACCTACATAAATGATATTGGATGAGATGTTTTATACCCATACCAACCTTAGAAACAAAATAATACATTTTTTATCCATTAGAAAATGAAAATTATTTTATTATAAAATAATATTTCACGATTTTCCTAAAGAGACCATCACCTCTCTAATAAAAGGGAACTTCACCTTATCTTAATTTTACACCTCCAAATCCATTTGTCTCGGCCAACGACTGCCCAAATATCATATAAAAATCCCTAAATTCAACCTAGAGGCCTTAATTTTATCATCAATCCAACCTATGGAGCCATTTTGATCATCTCAAAAGGAAACACCGGAAGTAGAGGTAAAAATTTCACCACCATCTTTTAAGTTCTTTTCTTTTTACACTTCCTCTTTCTTCGTTGTTTCCATTCCAAATTACTAAATCCAGTACCTTATACATACTTTAATGTTATTATAAATATGGTAAAACCATATTCATTATTCCATCCATTCTACTAATGACAAAGTCACCATACGTGCGTACCTACGGCTTACCGTCTCGACAACGTGGTGTAATTTGTTATTCAAACAATTAAATATTATGGATAGATATAACAATGTGTATAACTGATGTGAATAATACATATAACAGGTTAATTATAATTTATATATGATATACTATCCAATTACATATGAGTTTTCAATCAATATAAGGATACGTACGGATAACCGTCTCCACGAACGCGATGAGATTCATTCCCCATCGTAATCATTCAAGAATAATTTTAATTTTATGATTCAAAATAATTTTTAAAAACATAATATCATTTTTTATATGATTCAAATACATATTATTAATAATAAACATGGATTACATAACCAATCATATAAAGGAAAACAAATTAGTTAACAACCAAAATGATGATACTACTAAAATATTATTAACAAAGCAATATTAAAAGATCATACATGATATCATTATTATGTATATGGTTCTTGTATAATTTAATAACAATTATTTAACTATTATACTTGAGTTTAGAATACCCTCTACCAAGGAAAAATAAAAGGTAAGGGTTAATTTCACAATCTCTTTATTATCAGAGGTTGTTTTTAAGTAAGTATCTAATGAGACCTCTTTATCATCCAAATCCGCGTTTTCATGAAAATGTATTTAAAAAAAATTTAATATTCACTAGACAATTGGTTAAATTCATTTATACCCTTATTGGACCTTACATGTTTTGAAATGAATCTTTTCATCATTTTCCAATGAAGGTACTTTATGACCTTTTCGACAAAATTAAGGTAATAATGTCTTTTTTTAACTTATAAAGTGGGTGTGGCTATTTTCTGTCGTTATATAATGGCTGAATATTCCCAAAAAATCTTATAAGGACATTTTCAAAATAAATTTTTTTCTATTATAATTATTTGATTTTAAATGGTTTCAAAATATAAAGATGTATTTCTTTAAAAAAAAGTTTTTATTTCATCTATGTCAACATCCTTTGATGGATTTTAAACTTGTTTGAAGTTGATTTATTATGATAAAAATATTCTTTATGGTATTTAAGGTTTTGTAAAATGTTTTACTGTGGATGTGTTATTTTTTTTACCATTCACGTTTTATGGATAAATTATTGATATTTCATATGAAACTTTTAATAGGAATGTTTATGTTATGTTTAAACCTTTTAATATGAGGAATTCATTGGACTTAGTAAGGGGCATGTGGATCCCGCTATAGCTCCTCGATGCATCAGATGGTCTCATGAGAAAAACTAATGTCTTGGAAGAAGGCCTTTACGAAGTCTTATTTGTTGTATTGTCCCAATGCCTTGAATATATGGTTATGATGTCTGGCATTATGAATTCCATCATTATGAAATTGGATATTGAAATTTCATGTGATCATTCAACTCATAGAATATCCATTGGAATACGTAATTGGAAGTATTTTATTTTATCTTTTCTATATTATTCTGATGTTTATGTTTAAAAGCATTTTGTTTCAGTCTTTTACATTTCCTAAAATCATTATCCTTATTTATGAATGTTTCCACCATATTGTTATCCTTATTGAGCATCTGATCTCACCCCATTCTTTGTTTTATTTTTCCTAGGTTGTGAAGAAGTATTTAATGGTTTACCTATAGGGATAGGAAAAGGATATAAGTGTGTTCCAAGGGGACAAAATTTTGTTGAGGTTTTTATTTCATGATGTAATGTTAAACTTAATAATGTATCTAATACCTCCAATAATACTAAACTAATTTTTCTTTAGGGACATGATTCCAGGTATCGTGCTAATGATATGTAATAATGTATGGACACTAGGTAACTAGGGTCAGGGAGTTACATTGAAAATCTCGTCAAATATTGAATAGATATAAATTGTAGAGTAAAATGGGGTTACAAGTGGCCCAAATTGGAGACAATGTTTCATGCCATATTATGTGGCTCAGATAATCATCCCACCATTTTATACATATATCACAAACAAAATATCCATTTATACTGAATGTTTACAAATTATCTGGGGAAATAAGTATATTAATTTTTTTCATCTATGGCCCACCAAAATCCTGCCATCTAAAATCTCATTTAAGCACCTCTATTTAGTGGATTCAAGTTGAATTAGACTATTTTTAAATGCAGAAAAGTCTACTCTACCCTAACATTCCACCCACCTAGTCCAACCACAATTAATTAAGGTGACTTTAACTGTTGGTGGCTCAACCCAAGGGTTCAAAAAATTTTATTTAAGGAAGTAGTTGTATAGAAGGAGATAATATTTGGTGCTTGGTTTAATTATATTTATATACTCTACCGTTGTTTTTTTAATTGCATTTCTTCCTCATGTAATTTGTTCAATTCATCATAGTTTCTTAATAAAAGTTATTCATACCCTATTGTTTTCTTTTTTTCAAATTATTTTAATATTTTTTTCCTCCAAGTCTGAATTTATTCACACCAATCCTCAATGGGTGGATTTATTGTATTGTATTATTGTTTTTTATCTTTCTTAATTCCTCCCAAATGAGTCGCTTCCCACTTCCACTGATAGAATAATATCAGTGGAGTGATAAAAATTTTATGGGTTGGTCCAAGGGAGTATCAATAAGATGGATTGAATTTTATTTATCACTTAATGAACAGTTAAACACTACTTTTAATTGAGACTATTATTTGAAATTTTTTAAACTTCTTGATCCTAGTTGAATTTTAAGGCTACACACATCACGTACTAATACAAACCATTACCTTGGATTTCTAATAAATACGATCCTCTATGTGTATAAGTGATTTGTATTATAGCGTTTAAGTATGTAAGTGATGAAGTTGTTGGATCTTCAAGAATGAATACATCTCAAATATAATAAATTCAAATCTATTAAAAATATTTTCATCCAATACATCCCTTATAATAACCTAGGATCAACCACTTCTCTTAAATTGAATTCACATTGAACTGTTAGTGCGCTTTAGACCCATCAAAAATCAACCCAATATTGGAAACATCATAGAAAAAATAGTCCATAGAATGTACATATATTTTGGTTTATTATTTGGTCTCTAGGGATTCAACAACCCAAGATACACTTCAATAGACCACATAACCCAAAAAACATGGTTAAATTTGGGTGAGACCCATTTTATGAAGAATGTAGTGTGATTTTATTGATTATGAATTAGGATTCTATAATTAAGTTATAAGTGAATCTTTTCAATAATATTATGGTGTATTATAAATGTTATATTCACTGTGAGGCTTTTATAAATTGTATTTTAGTGCCATTCCATTATGTACATTAATGGATATATTGAATGGTTCAAATAACCTAGAAATGTGGTTTAGTCATAAAGTATTATTTTTAAAAATCAATGATTAAGAGACATATTACCCTTGATATGTTCATACTATTAAGATAGTATTTTTCTTTTGGTATAAAGAGATTATTTATATTGGGAAGTAAATTGGATAACATTTATGACCATAAATGTTTTTAGAGATTTGAGTGATTTTTTTTTTATGTTATCCATTATCAATTTAAATGTATTTCTGGATTTGTAGAATATATTGGATAGTAAGTGATTATATTTTTGGAATAATGATAAAGTAATTATTGGAATAATATATGTATTAACTATTTATCTATGGTGATTCAAGTTATTATATCATTTTATGAGAATATATTATCAGGGTATTCAAATTTTAGGAATGTGAAATTAAGAGGAATTTTTATTTGTTCTAGAATTAATGTTTTGTGGATTTTAATATTTTGGTGACAACATTTCTAATTTTTCTGAAATTTGTTTATAAATATTTTAGGGGTGACCTATGGATAGATATCTATGGAATGGTTAATATTTAACTATTCAAGTTGTTTTTGATGTTTTATATATTAATTTTATTTAATGTGATGATCATTTATCTATATTGGATAATATGTGATAACTATTTTGGTTTTTTATTTTTCTCGAGTCATCATAAATGTAGTTTGTTCTTTTTTTTGGTATGATGATACATTGAAAGATAATTTTAGAGACTCACGGATGAAAAATCAAATTGAATATTCATTTTTTGGAGTAAGATATGATATAAAATTTGAAATTGCGAAAAGAACAATCAAAGGATTAAATATTTGAAGAATTATTTTCTAATGTTATTTAAAATAATATTAATAGAATTAATCAATTCTATAAAAAAATATTCATGAAAATTATAATAAATTCAATTTCCCATTTATTTCTCTATAATTTTTATATTTCACCCCAGAATGATTTGTGGTTTTCTAGCCCTGATCATTCTCATGAATATGTTCACTATCACCCTCTACAGTTATTTTTTTGTTTATCATTGACCTCAATTTCAACATTTTCACATTCCTATAATGTTATTCTTATATGGGAACAATATTATGTTTTATTTTAGGTAACATATATGTTTTCCATATCTAATTTGTTTATGTAAGTTTCATTCTCTTTTAATAGGATGTGGGTTTCAAAAAATGTGTTCTAAAAAACTAACACTTTGATCACATAGAAAAAAATTATAAGGATTGAATTATTTAAAGGGAGGAGAGGGAAAATGTAAAACCTCATGATTTTTAAATATATGTTTCTTTAAACCAATTATTCATTCTTGATTACTTGGTTGACGGAAAATATTAAGCTTAAAACGAACAGTGATATACTATAACATTGATATTAAATTATAATTTTTGAGTATTAATAACCATATTATAAAATAATAGAAAGGTTTTAAATAATAAAAAAATGTTGGTTAAAATATGTTAAATAAATACTCTTTATTTAGTAATTTCATTTTATTCTCTAAAAATATGTTTCCATCAATAATGGATTTTGTTAGATATTGTGTGTGGAAACTATAATTAATTTACTAAATTTTAAGGAATACTATTTTAATAAATGAAAATATTATTTTAAATCATAATGTCTATATTATTTGAGAATGAATTAATATTACTTTTCTAAAAAGATTAACTTTTCAATTAATAGTGAAAATATCGATATTTTTGAAAAATGGGATTTTTTTGTTTTAAAAATTATCATTATATTGTAAATTTTTTATTAAAATAAAATAATTGTAATTTCAAAATAAAAAATATGATTGTTTACCTAAAAAATCATCATTATACGTGATTCTAGTATATGTTTCTTTCATTCATAAAAGAACATTTTTGTAAACACTGTTTTTACAAGCACAATGTGTTTTTATAATAATGATTGAAATAATTATATATATTTTAATGTTTTAATGATTTATATGGATTATATATTCAATAAAAAATTGTAACATTCATTTAATGATTTTATCATGGCATATAATGGTAGTAAAATTTGTTTTATGCTTAATAATATATTTTTTTAAAATGGGTAGTTGTTGTAGTTTTCTAGCATAATTAAGTCAAAATTATACCACTTATAGAAATTTAATCTATTAAAATGGATTAAATAATTATATTAAAAAAATTGGATATTTTGATAGATTCTTCATATTTTTTATTCAAAATTAATAGTAAAAATAATAATATTTTGTGACAATGATAAATTTTAAAACGAGATTACCGCAAGGGTTAAACAAATAAATATAGGTGAAAGTACCAAAAACAGAATCCAAATTCGTAAAATTTGTAGCTATTTTGGACTTATTAAAGTTAAATTATATTTAATGGACATTTAGACATACTTTTTCTTGAAATATTTCTTATTTCATTGAAACCTATTAACATATTCTTGTGTGTCCCTCCCCACATTTATAAAATGGAACATAATATACTTCATTATTCGTATATATTTTTCATTATATCTCAAAAAGTACTTACTAAAATGATTTATTGTATTCTCTTTCTTCATTGAAGATATTTTTTCTTCTCCCTCGACAAATTTTTTATTGCTTAATGTGTAGTTAATGAAGACCCCTCAAAGAAGATATATAAATCATAACTATGCTCTTTAAATTTTAGATTTTATCTGTAACATCCCAGGTAAATGAAGAATAAGACATATTTAATATTTATTATTATTTGTGA
This sequence comes from Viscum album, assembly GCA_963277665.1. Classification (NCBI taxonomy): domain Eukaryota; kingdom Viridiplantae; phylum Streptophyta; class Magnoliopsida; order Santalales; family Viscaceae; genus Viscum; species Viscum album. Next base: position 642,679,588 of record OY728161.1, read on the forward strand.
ATTAAATATTAATTTTACTTTATATGGGTTGCTATGTTCGATAGCGTATCCGATACTCAACAACGAGTTTGTTTGGAAATCTACGTTGCACACTAATAATATAATATTATCATTTTTAACGGTTGTTAACTCCTAGCTGCTGTATTGGAAGGAATGAAAAAAACTAACTACAATATAATTATACATGTTTGTTAAATATATTTACATTTATTAAATAAATTTTAGATGCTTAAAATGTGAATGAATCAAATTTTAAGCATAATTTACATTAAAAGGCCGATTTATCGCATTTTAATGGAGAACCCTTTTTAAATCTTGTTTTGGTCACTTTAATACATTCTATATGACCAAATAAAATCGTTATTTGGAATGGTGACTTCAAAATTTACAATGTGTAATTTTTTGGAATTTTTTCGATAAAGTTCATTTTTTAATGAATAGTGAAAATATTTTATTTTAATTCAAAACTATGTTTTAATATAATGTATTTATATGGTTAGATTATCTTTTTAATTGGTTTTAAAGTGTAATTAGAATATATTTTTTACATTTAATCCAATGTTGGTCATTGAAATTAATTTAACTTTGAAATTGGAGATAAACAAGTATCAATCTTTTGATAGTTATTGTTTCTTAAAAACACGCTATTTGTTTTAACAGCGGGAATTAATTTTAAAATTAATTAATGCCACTTTTATGTTTTGAATTTGGAAAAATAGACATCATTTTTGAATTCAGAAAATCAAATATAGCATAGGCGGAATTTTTGGTATTTTTCTGAAAAACATCATTTTTTGATGAATAGTGAAACCACTTAGAGGTAGTTAAAAAAACCGACGTTTTCATTTAAATGAAATTTCACCACTTCTGTGAGTTGAATTTAAAAAATCCAACATACATGGTTGTTATCAAGAAGTAAAATGTGGTTCATTAAGATGAAAATGATTTTTGGTGAATAGTATCTTTTGACTTTTATTTACCGTGGTTAAAGGTAAATAAGGTAATTCAAGGTAAAAAGAATATTATAATAATTCAAAATTACCGTAAGACATGTCCAAACATTATTGGTTGAGTCATTTATGACCATGTTCATCTGTGGGTCGGTTTTGAGACCCCATTGATCCACTTGGGAGTGATAATGACAATTTAGATTAATTAATTTAATTTGAAGACAAAATTGACGTTAACAAAGATCTTTTAGAAATTAATTTTGATATGGTGTTATATAAGTCATATTTTCGACTATAAATATTCCTTGGAAATAAAAAACGATTTCCTATGTCATGGTATTTGTTTTATAATTTTTAGACATCAAATATATTAAATTATTTATGTCACAATAATGATGATGTATTTATCTCATTAATAAATGATTTAAAGAGAGAAGATTTTAATGATTAAAATATTATCCAAAACATGTCAAATTATGATTGGATGATTTTATTTTTACCAAGAGTCATCTTATCCGTGACTATAATTATTTTTGGACCATTAGAAACTGAATCTCATTATATTATAAAATAATATGTTCACACTTTCCTAAAGAGCCCCTCCTCCCCCTAACAAAAGGAGACCACTTCTAACCAATTCCTAACACCTATCAAGCCATTTGGATCATCCAAAATCTACCCAATTAATCTCTCTACATCTCTATACTCCCCCAAGAAGCCTTAACTTAGGCAGAAGGAACTTCAATGAGTCCTTTGGTTCAAACCAAAGAGAGTTACCCAAATTAAAGGTAATGATTTCTCTTAATTTATTTTCTTTTATTTTACTTCTCGAAACCCTAAACACTTTTTATTCCTTTCATTTGTAACATAAACAGTATCCTAAATATACTAATATGTTGTTATTAGAAGTATTCAAACTACACTTACACACTACTCCACCTAATGGATGAAGAACATAATGTTTCTGTGGATGGCAAACTAACGCCTCACGAGACGATGGTTGTTCAAATATCTCCAACCTCCTCTCATGGTGGCCAGTATGATGGAAATATATTTATATATGATATGTATTATTTTTATTATTTTATTATTCTTTGGTACTTCCCAATTATATCAAGCCTCTATGGTTTCCATAGTTGGTAAATACGATAATCTCATTTGTGGAAGTGCGGACTATCGCCCCCTTAATGTGATGTGACTCGTTAATGCCTTATGTCGGATGTATAAATGATAGAGTTAATGATATTATATATGATATTATACCGGAATTATAATATACCAATGTATCATTATCATTTATTTCCATCAAAATAAGAACTAGAAATGAAAGTAGCATTCATGCGTACGTACGACTTACCGTCTCCATGAATGGTGCATTTCATTTCATACCTCTAAATGTTATGTAATATTTTAATTACATGTATATACTGGGTATATATGATATATATGACATATAAAACATGAATATCATTCTGGATATAATGGACTATTTACCACATGGACAACTTGTAAATATAAGGTGTTCATTTTTGACTCAAGTGCCAAATATCGACAAAACGAAAGTTATTGAATGCAAATCATGTTTTTGTATTAATCAAAGCCAGTTTAAGGAAAACCGGTAACCAGGAAGATCCATAAAAACCAAGAAACATTCAAATTTCAAATTCAAATTTCAAAAAACAGCTCCACCTCCATCATCACCTTGAGCCTCGAGCCCCGCACGTGACCTGAACCACGCGCCGACTTCAAAAGCTGAAATCACTTGAGTGCTTCATCACCTCAGAACTCGATCAGACATGTCATCGATCTAAACCACATCGAACTTGAGAAGCGAGTCATCGCGAAACCCAATTCCATCTCCATCCAGGACGCCAGCGAGACAAGCCGGACCTGCCACTGACTTAACGAACCTTCAACATCTATCCACACCGCCAGAAAGCAATCAACAGCCACCAGATCCACTACAACGGAGCCCGCTTCAACAGAGCCAACAACATCATCGATGTCACCGGAAAAATATTAGAAGAACAAGATCCACCTCTAGATAAAACTCGTAGATGAAACGGGCAATAAAACAACCACCAAAACCAGAATAAAGAACCCCAAACAAGCATTCCAAACCATAGAGGAAGACAGGAGAGAACGGCCTGCCTCCACCGGAAAATCAAAGCCAAATCGAAACCTCCAGATCCAACCACAAAACGCACCACAAATCAAAAAAGCAAAGAAAAACATCCATAGAACAGAATATCCCACCGCCACACGGCAAACCAACCATGACAGACACAGCAAAACCCCCACGAACTCACCTGATAGGAGATAGAACCCATGAACCACCGACACAAGAGTGAGACCCTCGAACGCGAGTAAAAACACCACCGGACAACAGAAATCTGCCGAGATCTGATCCAGGAGCACTTTGGAGAGTATGCCATCAACAAGACAAGTCTTACACCCGTGGATGAGAACCAGCAACCACCAAAGCCCGAGAGCATCTCCATCGCTTGAAAGAAGACCATGAAGCGCCGCTACAACGGAGGTCCACCACCATCCCTCAAAGTGCAAGGAGGAGTCATTGTGCCTTCCGTAGGGGAGGATCTAGCCATGGAGAGAGGGAGGGAACCCTAGGTCGAGAGCCCTTATGGGCACATCTAACCTCCTGAACCCCTAAAAATTGTTTAACGGTTAATAGTCGTATAGGTGTGGCCTTACACAACCCGCACGCCACACCTCTCTATCTAGCCCCAAGGTGGCCAACCCTTGGGCTTGGGTCAGTTCTCGCGGAGTCGAGGGGACGAGAGGATCGCTGAAAAATGGTGCACATTCCCTTTGCGAGGACTTGAACCCGAAACCTCGACGACGGGATGCCACCGCCGTGAACCAACTCACCCAGCCCCCGCGAGGACAAAATGAAAGTTATTAACTTAAATTATTACATAATGTTTATAACATGGTAATATGTGATTTAAAAGTAATAATAAACTCGAAAAAGGTTCTTAAGAAAGTATAAATTAACTTTAGTTTATTATTCAGGATATTAAAGAACGATCGAGTCATGTCGGACGTGAGGTAAGGGACTTCGTCTCAATCTCCTTTCATTGAGGCATATTTTGTTCTAATACAAGACATTCTTTTATACGCTGTATAAAAAACATTGACATTTATTTTCATTCAAAGGAAATATTTTTCTACGAATCATTTTACTAAAAGAAAAAAAATAATGTTTCTTTTAACGTACGTGGTGACAATGACCTTTTCCGGCACCATGAGTATTATTTGATCTTTGGCATCCACAACAAGTCGTAACGTTTTTTAAAATAAAATAATTACCTTGTACTCTTTTACTTATTTTTGGTATTGAAAATGGTTTTGAAAATGGATTTCTTAAGTCAATATATTTAAGTGATATGTTGTGATTGAAATGTGGAAATGTTTCCTTTCCTTTATATTTTTTCTATGCGATATGATTTTATATTGGTACTTGGACATTTGAAGGGTGGTTACGTGATAATCCAAATGATGGTTGGTGCCATGAATACCGGGACAGGTGGTTACATTATAACCTCTAATGAATTGGGTATGGAAGTCAGCCGTATGGATATTCAATTTCGTGATATGTATGGAAGTTGGCCGTATGGCTATTCCATTTAGTGATATGTTTGGAAATAAACCGTATGGTTATTCCATTTATGTATGTTTATGTCCCAAGTTACCTTTATATATTATGTGTTCTTTATATTGGTTTTATGGTAATCTTTTGCTTACAAAAGGGTAAGTAATGATATTTTATTCAGTGAAGAGTATTTACTACTTCATAAAGGTGAAAAGTATTACTTATGTTAAAGTAATCATGGTTTACTTGTTTTTTTGAAAAACTAATAGTTTTAATCCTTTGTGTATCCCTTAATGAGATTTTAATGCTCATCCCATGTTTTTGGAATGTTTTTCATAGGACATAATGTGGAATAGGGTCAAGGATGGAATCAAGGAAAATTCATACTACCTTAAACATGAAACTAGACACGACTCTTTTTTTCAAGAGTCCATGTTTTGTAAAAAAATCGATACTGGGTGGAAGTGTCTACTTTTTATTAAAGGTAATTGTTATGGCCTGATTCTCTAAAACTATAAACTTGAAAAGATCATCAATGTGAATTATTAAATTAATTCAATATTATGTATTGTTTAATTCTGGGTCCTTATAGTTGGTATCAGAGGTCGGTTTAGATAATTTTAGGAGTTAGGGTATTGATTAAATTAATATCCATAAAGTAATTTATGTTAATATAAAGATCATGTAGCATTTTCAGATTACCATGTTGCTTTGCATAAGATATTTCTGTGTTCAGAATGGTTTTCCGTAGATGAAACAAGGCAGCTACGTTGAGACTACATCAGGAGGAAGACAACTATCCAAATCAGTAACATGAGATGGTCGGAATCGGAACTGAACAGTTTGTTGCAGTGATGACACAACTGAATCAGTATATAAATGGTGGTGGTATTCATGCATGAGATCAGCCAAATTAACCACAGAGGAACATGTCAGTAGTGGAACATTTCATGAGGCACCATCCCCCATAATTCAGAGGATCATCTGACCCGGTGCTAGCAGAAGGGTTGTTTAAAGCACTGCAGAATATTTTTGATGTCATGGGTTGTTCAGAACATCAAAAGGTTAGTCTTAATGTTTACCATTTTGAAGGTGAAGCTGATCAGTGGTGGTCTATGGTGAAAAATATCAGGGATAGTGAGAAGATTGATGCTCTTGTTTGGGATGAATTCAAAGGTATGTTTCATGAGAAATATTTTCCTATGGTAGTTTGTCTTAGGATGGAGAAACAATTCCTGGAATTGAGGTAGGAGGATGACTCAGTGGCCGCTTACGAAGAAAACTTCACTCGACTGGAAAGGTATGAACCAAATTTCTTCCGAGTTCCTGATAGTAAAATAATTTGACTTTATTCAGGACTAAATCCACGATATCGAAGAGAATTAGCCTCTCATGAGTTCAAAAGTTATGGAAAACTTGATCGATGTGTAGAGAAGGTGGAAATGGAGTTTTCCAATGATCAAGTGTTCTTTTAAAAACAACAGAACAAGAGGTCCATTTGGCAGGAAAAGGGGAAGAATTCATCAAACAAGCATGGAGGTAAGAAAACTAAATATCCAACTTGTGAGAAGTGTGGTAAAAATAATCCTGGAGAATGTTTTTTGATGTCTGGAAACTGATTCCTATGTGGTATGTCTAGTCATATTGCTCGTACCTGTAAGGTAGATGTTCAATCAGGCAATGAAAACCCATTAGTAAGATGTTTTAAGTTCAATGAAATGGGTCATTATGAAAATGAGTGTCCAGCGAAGAACTCAACTGCTGTAAAGCATCCAGACTATAAGCAAAAAGGGGTGGTGAAATCCTTTGCAACTACTTCAGCAGATATTGGGCCATCAAACTAAGTAGTATCCGCTCTATGGAGCTCAGAATTTTTCAAAGATTGAGTTGAGGTCGGGGTACCATCAGTTAAAAGTAATGGAAGCACATGTTCCATAGACTGTTTTTGTACTAGATATGGCCATTATGAATTTTTAGTTATTTATTTTGGGTTAACCAATGCACCTGCTATATTCATGGATCTAATGAATAGAATTTTTTGTGAGTTCTTGGATAAGTTTTTGGTTATGTTCATTGATGATATTTTTTTTATTCCAAAAGTAAGTAGGAACATGAAATTCATTCAATTGTTTTCTTGAAAACCATAAAATAAAAGAAACTATTTGGGAAATTCAGCAACTGTGAGTTTTGGTTACAAAAAATTTCATTCCATGGCCACATTGTTTCAAAAAACGGCCTAACTGTTGATCTAGCTAAAATAAAATTTGTTGAAGAATGGCCAAGACCCACAAATATAACCGAGATCTGTAGTTTTCATGGTTTGGAAGGTTATTACCAGAGGTTTGTTGATAATTTTGCACTGTTATCTAGTCCAATGACTAAGTTAACTCGAAAAGGTGTTAAGTTCATCTAGAAAAAATAATGTGATGATTGTTTTTAGGAATTGAAAAGGAGATTGGTGAATGCTCCAGTTTTGGTACTGCCATCCAGAAATGTTGAGTTTGTTTTCTACAAAATAATGTGTTATTTTTGTACCATTCATGGTTTATGGATAAAGTATTGACATTTCGTATGCTACATTTAATATTAATGTTTATGTTATGTTTAAACCTTTTAATATGAGGAATTCACTAGACTTAGTAAGGGACAGGTGGATCCCGCTATAGCTCCCTGATGCATCAGATGGTCTCACGTGAAAAACTAGTGTCTTGGAACAAGGCCTTTACGAAATCTTATTTGTCGTATTGTCCCAATGCCTTGATTATGTGGTTATGAAGTCTGAAATTATGAGTTCCATCATTATGAAATTAGATATTGAAATTTCATGTTATTATTCAACTCATAATATATCCATTGGAATACGTTATTGGAATTATTTTATTTAATCTTTTCAATATTATTCTGATGTTTATGTTTAAAATCATTTTGTTTTAGTCTTATACGTTTCCTAAAATGTTTATGCTTATTTATGAATGTTTCCGCTATATTGTTATCCTTATTGAGCATATGATCTAACCCCTTTCCTTGTTTTATTTTTCCAAGGATGTGAAGTCGTATTTAATGGTTGACCTAAAGGGATAGGAAAAGGATATAAGTGTGTTCCAAGGAGACAAAATTGTGTTGAGGTTTTTATTTCATGATCTCATGTTAAACATAATAATGTATCTAATGCCTCCAAATATACTAAATTAATTGGACTTTAGGGACATGATTCCAGGTATCATACCAATGATATGTAATAATGTACGGACTCAAGGGGACTAGGGTCGGGGAGTTAAATGGAACATCTAATCAAATATTGAATATATATAATTTTTATTGTAAAATGGAGTTACAAGTGGCCCAAATTGGAGACAATATTTCGGGCCATATTATGTGGCTCAGATAATCATCCCACCATTTTATACATATCTCACAAACAAAATATCCATTTATACTGAATGTTTACATAATATCTGGGGAAATATGTATATTAATATTTTCATCTATGGCCCCCCAAAATCATGCCATATAAAATCTCATTTAAGCACCTCTATTTAGTGGATTGAAGTTGAATTAGATTGTTTTTAAAATTTGAAAAGTCAACTCTCCCTTAACTTTCCACCCACCTAATCCAACCACCATTAATTAAGGTGACTTTAACTGTTGGTGGCTCGACCCAAGGGTTTAAAAAAATTTATTTAAGAAAGTAATTGTATATAAGGAGATACTATTTGGTGCTTGGTTTAATTATATTGATATGCTCTACCTTTGTTTTTTTAATTGCATTTCTTCCTCATGTAAGTTGTTCAATTCATCATAGTTTCTTAATAAAAGTTATTCATACCCTATTGTTTTGTTTTTTTCATATTATGTTAATATTTCTTTTCCTCCAGGTGTGAATTTATTCACACCAATCCTCAATGTGTGGATTTATTGTTTTGTATTATTGTTTTTATCTTTCTTAATTCCTCCCTAATGTGTCGACTTCCCGCTTCCATTGGTAGAATAATATCAGTGGAGTGATAAAAATTTTATGGGTTGATCCAAGGGAGTATCAATAGGATGTATTGAATTTTATTTATCACTTAATGAACAGTTAATCACTTATTTTAATTGAGATTTTTATTTGAAAATTTTAAAACTTCTTCATCCTAGTTGAATTTTAAGGCCACACACATCAAGTACTAATTCAAACCATTACCTTGGATTTATAATAAATATGATCCTCCAAGAGTATAAGTGACTAATATTATAGTGTTTCAGTATGTAAGTGATGAAGTTGTTGGATCATAAAGAATGAATACATCTAAAATATAATAAATTCAAATCGATTAAAAAGATTTTCATCCAATCCATCCCTTGTAATAACGCAGAATCAACTGATTCTCTTAAATTGAATTAACATTGAACTGTTAGTGTTCTTTTAAACCCATCAAAAATCATCCCAATGTTGGAAACATCATAGGAAAAGTATTCCATAGAATGTACACATATGTTGGTTAATTATTTGGTCTCTAGGGATTCAACAACCCAAGCTACACTACAAGAGACCACATAACCCAAAAAACATGGTTACATTTGGGCGAGACCCGTTTTATGAAGAAAGTAATGTGATTTTACTGATTATGAATTAGGATTCTATAATTAAGTTATAAACGAATCTTTTCAATAATATTATGGTGTATTCTAAATGTTATAGTGATTGTGAGTCTTTTATCAATTGGATTTTAGTGCCTTTACATTACGTACATTAAAGGATATATTTAATTGTTCGAATAACCTAGAAATGTGGTTTAGTCAGAAAGTATTATTTTTAAAAATCAATGATTAAGAGACATATTACCCTTGATATGTTCATACTATTAGGATAGTATGTTTCTTTTGGGATAAATAGATTATTGATATTGGGAAGTAAATTGGATAATATTTATGACCATAAATGTTTTTAGAGATCTGAGTGAATTTTTTTTATGTTATCCATTATAAATTTAAATGTATTTCTTGATTTATAAAATATATTGGATAGTTAGTGATTATATTTTTGGAATAATGATAAAGTAATTATTGGAATAACATATGTATTCACTATTTATCTATGGTGATTCAAGTTATTATATCATTTTATGAGAAAAATTATTAGGGTATTCATATTTTTGGAATGTGAAATTAAGATGAATTTTTATTTGTTCTAGGATTAATGTTTTGTGGATTTTAAAAATTTGGTGACAATTTTTCTAATTTTTCTAAATTTTTTTATAAATATTTTAGGGGTGAACTGTGGATAACTATTTATGGAATGGTTAATATTTCACTTTTCAAGTTGTTTTTTTTGTTTTAGATATTAATTTTATTTAATGAGATGAACATTTATCTATATTGGATAATATGTGATATCTATTTTGGTTTTTTATTTTTCTCGATAAATCCGGAATGTAATTTGTTCTTTTTTTAAAATTATGATATGTTGAAAGATAATTTTAGAGCCTCACGGATAAAAAATCAAATTGAATATTCATTTTTCGGAGAAAGATATGATATAAAATTTGAAATTGAGAAAAGAACAATCAAAGGATAAAATATTGTAAGAATGATTTTCTATTGTTATTTAAAATTATATTAATAGAATTAATCAATTGGATGAAAAATATTCATGAAAATTATAATGAATTCATTTTCACATTTATTTCTCAATAATTTATGGATTGCACCCCAAAATTATGTGTGGTTTTCTAGCCCTAATCATTCTCATGAATATGTTCACTATCACCCTCTATTGTTATTTTTTAGTTTATCATTAACCTCAATTTCAACATTTTCACATTCCTATAATGTTATTATTATATCGGAACATGATGATGTTTTATTTTAGTTAACATATATGTTTTCCACATCTAATTTTTTAAGTATGTTTCCTTCTCTCTTAATAGGATGTGGGTTTCAAAAAATGTGTTCTAAAAAAACTAACGCTTTGATCACACAGAAAAAAATTATATGGATTTAATTATTTAAAGGGAGGAGGGGGGATATGTAAAACCTCATGATTTTTAAATATATGTTTATTTAAACCAATTATTCATTCTTGATATCTTGGTTGAATGAAAAAATTAAGCTTAAAAATAACTATGATATACTATAACAATGAAATGAAATTATAATTTATGAGTATTAATAACCATATTAGAAAAAAAATTAGAAAGGTTTTAAATAATAAAAACATGTTGAATAAAATCTGTTAAATAAGTACTCATTATTTAGTAATGTCATGTTATTCTTTAAAAATATTTTTTCATCAAAAATGGATTTTGTTAGATATTGTGTGTGGAAATTATAATTAATTTACTAAATGTTATGAAATACTATTTTAATAAAAGAAAATAATATTTTAAATCAAAATGTCTATATTATTTGAGCATGAATTAATATTACTTTTCTAAAAAGATTTACTTTTCAATTAATTGTGAAAATATAGATATTTTTGAAAAACGAGATTTTGTTGTTTTAAAAATTATCATTATATTTTAATTTTTTTATTAAAATAAAATAAACGTAATCTCAAAATAAAAAATATGATTGTTTACATAAAAAATCAACATTATACATGATTATAGTATATGTTTTTTTCATTTATAAAAGAAAATTTTCGTAAACACTACTTTTACAAGCACAATGTGTTTTTATAATAATAAATTAAATAATTATATATATTTTAATGTTTTTAATGATTTATATGGATTATATATTCAAAAAAATTGGAACATCATTTAATGGTTTTATCGTGGCATATAATGGTAGTAAATTTTGTTTTATGCTTAATAATGTATTATTCAAAAATGGGTAGTTGTTTTTGTTTTCTAGCTTAATTAAAACTAAATTATACCACTTATAGAAACTTAATCTATTAAAATGGATTAAATTATTATATTAAAAAAAATTGCATATTTTGATCGAGTCATTATAATTTTTATTCAAAATTAATAGTAAAAAACAATAAAATTTTGTGGCAATGATATATTTTAAAACGAGATTACTGCAAGGGTTAAAAAAATAAATATAGGTGAAAATACCACAAACACATTCGTAATTCATAAAATTTTTAGCTATTTTGGACTTATTAAAGTTAAATTATATTTAATGGGCATTTAGACATATTTTTTTGTTGAAATATTCTTTATTTCATTGAAACCTATTAACATATTCTTGTGTGTCCCTCGCCACATTTATAAAATAGAACATAATATCCTTCATTATTCGTATATCTTTTGCATTATATCTCAAAAGTACCTACTGAAATGATTTATTGTATTCTCTTTCTTCATCGTATATATTTTTTCTTCTCCCTTGACAAAATTTTTGTTGCTTAATGTGTAGTTAATGAAGACCCCTCAAAGAAGATGTATAAATCATAAGTATGCTCTTTAAATTTTAGATTTTATCTGTAACATCCCAGGTAAATAAACAATAAGACATATTTAATATTTATTAATATTTGTGAATTAAATATTAATTTTACTTTATATGTGTTGCTATGTTTGATAGCGTACCTGTTACTCAACAACGAGTATCTTTGGAAATCTACGTTGCACACTAATAATATAATATTATTATTTTAAACAGTAGTTAACTCCTAGCTGTTATATTGGAAGGAATGAACAAAAATAACTACAATATAATTATACATGTTTGTTAAATATATTTACATTTATCAAATAAATGTTAGAGTCTTAAAATGTGAATGAATCAAATTTTAAGCATAATTTACATTAAAAGGCCGATTTATCACATTTTAATGGCGAACCCTTTTTAAATATAGTTTTGGTCACATTAATACATTCTATATGACCAAATAAAATCATTCTTTTGAATGGGGACTTCAAAATTTACTTTGTGTAATTTTTTGGAATTTTTCCGATAAAGTTCATTTTTTAATGAATAGTGAAAATGTTGTATTTTAAATCAAAACTATGTTCTATTCTAATGTATTTATATGGTTAGATTATCTTTTTAATTGGTTTTAAAGTGTAATTAGAATATATGTTTTACATTTAATCCAATGTTATTCATTGGAATTAATTTAACATTGAAATTGGAGATAAACAAGTATCAATCTTTTGATAGTTATTGTTTCTTAAAAACACGCTATTTGTTTTAACAACGGGAATTAATTTTAAAATTAAATAATGCCACGATTATGTTTTGAATTTGGAAAAATAGACATCATTTTTTAATTCGGAAAATCAAATGTATCTTAGGCTGAATTTTTGGTATTTTTATGAAAAACTTCATTTTTTTGATGAATAGTGAAACCACATAGAGGTAGTTAAAAAACCGATGTTTTCATTTAAATAAAATTTTATCACTTCTGTGAATTGAATTTCAATAATACGACATACATGGTTGTTATCATGAAGTAAAATGTGGTTCATTAAGAAGAAAATAATTTTTGGTGAATAGTAACTTTTGACTTTTATTTACCGCGGTTAAAGGTAAATAAGGTAATTCAAGGTAAAAAGAATATTATAATAATTCAAAATTACCTTAAAACTTGTCCAAACATTATTGGTTTAGTCATTTATGACCAAGGGAATCTTTGAGTAGATTTTGGGACGACATTGAGCCACATGGGAGTGATAATGACAATTTTGATTAATTAATTTAATGTGAAGACAAAATTAACGTTAACAAAGATCATTTAGTAATTAATTTTGATATGGTATTATATAATTCCTGTTTTCAACTATAAATATTCTATGTAAATATAAAAATATTTCCTATATCATTGTATTTTTTTATAATTTTTAGACATCAAATATATTAAATTATTTATGACACAATAATGATGATGTATTTATCTCATTAATAAATGATTTAAATAAATAATATTATAAAGAATAAAATATTATCCAAAACATGTCCAATTCTGAATGGATGATTTTATTTCGACCATGAATCATCTTATCTTCGACTATTATTATTTCTGGACCATTAGAAACCGAATATAATTATATTATAAAATAATATGTTCACACTTATTGGAGACCACTTATAACCAATTCCTCGCCCCTCTCAAGACATTTGGCTCATCCAAACTCTGCCCAATTAAGCTCCCTACATTCCTATACTCTTCTTAGAACCCTTAACTTAGACAGAATGCACTTCACGAAGTCCTCTGGTTCAAACCAAAGAGAGTTCCTCAAATTAATTGTAACAATTTCTCTTAATTTATTTTCTTTTATTTTACTTCTCCAACCACTAAACTCTTTTTATTCCTTCCTTTTGAAACAAAACCATTATCCTAAATATAGTAGTATGTTTTTATTATAAGTATTCATACTACACTTACACACACCCCTATCTAATGGACGAAGAACATAATGTTTCTCTGGATGGCAAACTAACGCCTCACGAAACGATGATTGTTCAAATATCACCAACCACCTCTCATGGTGGACATTATGATGGATATATATTAATATATGATATGTATTATGTTTATTATTTCATTATGATTTGGTAATTTCAAATTATATCAAGCCTTTATGGTTTCCATAGTGGGTAAATACGGTAATCTCATTTGAGGAAGTGCGGACTATCTCCCCCTTATAGTGACGTGACTCGTTAATGCCTTATGTGGGATGTATAAAGGATAGTGTTAATGATATTATATATGATATTATACTGGAATTATAATATACATAAGTATCATTATGTTTTATTTCCTTCAAAATAAGAAATATAAATGAAAGTAGCGTTCATGCGTACGTACGACTTACTTTCTCCATGAATGGTGCATTTCATTTCTTACCTCTAAATGTTATGTAATATTATAAATACATGTATATACTAGGTATATATGATATATATGACATCCAAATCATTAATATCATTCTGGATATAATGGACTATTGACCACATGGACAACTTGTAAATATAAGGTGTTCATTTTTGACTCAAGTGCCAAATATCGATAAAATGAAAGTTATTAACTTAAATGATTAAATAATGTCTAAAACATGGTAATAAGTGATATAAAAGGAATAATAAACTTGAAAAAGTTTCTTAATAAAGTATAAATTAACTTTTGTTTATTATTCAGGATATTAAAGAACGATCTTTTCAATTCAGACACGAGGTAATGGACTTCGTCTCAATCTCCTTTCATTGAGGCAAATTTTGTTCTAATACAAGAAATTCTTTTATACGCTGTATAAAAACCTTTGACGTTTCATTTCATTAAAAGGGATTATTTTTTGATGAAGTATTTTACTAAATGAAAAAAAAGAATTTTTCTTTTAATGTACGCGGTGACAACGACCTTTTCCGCCACCGTGAGTATTATTTGATATTTGGATTCCTCAAAAAGCCGTAATGTTTTTTAAAATAAAATAAATACCTTATAATCTTTTACGTATTTTCGGTATTGAAAATTCTTTTGAAAATGGATTTGTTACGTCAATATATTTAAGTGATATATTGTGATTGAAATGTATAAATGTTTCCTTTCCTTTATATTTGTTCTATGCGATGTGATTTTATATTGGTACTTGGACATTTGACGGGTAGTTACGCAATAATCCAAATGACGGGTGGTGCCGTGAATACCAGGACGGGAGGTTACATTATAACCTCCAATGCATTGGGTATGGAAGTCAGCCGTATGGCTATTCAATTTAGTAATATGTATCAAAGTCGGCTGTATGACTATTCTATTTAGTGATATGTGTGGAAGTCGACTGTATGGTTATTCCATTTATGTATGTTTATGTCCCAAGTTACCTTTATATGTTATGTGTTATTTATATGGGTTTTATATTAATCATTTGGTTACAAAAGGGTAAGTAATGATCTTTTATTCAGTGAATAGTATTTACTACTACATAAATGTGAAAATAATTACTTATGTAAAAGTATTCATGGTTTACTTGTTTATTTTGAAAAACTAACAGTTTTACTTCTTTTTGTATCCCTTACTAAGATTTTTATGGTCATTCCATGTTTTTTGAAATGTTTTTCCCATGACATAATGTGGAATAGGGTCAAGGATGGGATCAAAGAAAATTCATGATGTCTTAAACATGGAACTAGACATGACTCTTTTTTTTCAAGAGTCCATGTTTTGTAAAAAAATCGATACTGGGTGGAAGTTTCTACTTTTTTTAAATGTAATTATTATGGCCTAATTCTCTAAAACTCTAAACCTATAAAGATCCTCAATGTGAATTAATAAATTAATTCAATATTATGTAATGTTTATGTCTGGGTCCTTATAGTTTGTATTAGAGGTCGGTTTCGATAACTTTGGGAGTTTGGGTATTGATTAAATTAATATCCATAAAGTAATTTATGTTAATATCGAGATCATGTAGCATTTTCAGATTACCATGTTGCTTCACCTAAGATATTTTTGTGTTCAGAATGGTTTTCTACAGATGAAACAGGGAAGCTATGTTGGGATGACATCAATAGGAAGACAATCTTCCAAATCAGTAACCGGAGATGGTCGGAATCATAACTGAATAGTTTTTTGTAGTGATGGCACAGTTGACTCAGGCTATTAATGGTGGTGGTATTCATGCATGAGATCATCCAGATCAACCGCAGAGGAACATTTCTGTAGTGGACCATTTCATGAGGCAACGTCCCCCATCATTCAGAGGATCATATGACCCTGTGCTATCATTAGGGTGGATTAAAGCACTGGAGAAGATTTTTGATGTCATGGGTTGTTCAGAAAATCAAAAGGTTAGTCTCACTATTTACCGTTTTGAAGGTGAAGCTGATCAGTAGTGGTTGATGGTGAAAAATATCAAGGATAGTGAGGAGATTTATGCTCTTATTTGGGATGAATTCAAAGGTATTTTTCTTGAGAAATATTTTCCTATGGTAGTTTGTCTTAGGATGGAAAAACAATTCCTGGAATTGAGGTAGGAGGATGACTCAGTGGCTGCCTATGAAGCAAAGTTCACTCGACTGGAAAGGTATTCACCAAATTTCATCTGAGATCCTGATAGTAAGATAATTTGATTTTATTCAGGACTAAATCCATGATATCGAAGAGCATTAGCCTCTCGTGAGTTCAAAAGTTATGAATAACATGTTCGATGTGTAGTGAAGGTTGAAATGGAGATTGTCGATGATCAAGTGTTCTTTGACAAACAACAGAATAAGAGGTCCAGTTGGCAGGAAAAGGGGAATAATTCCTTAAAGAAGCATGGAGTTAAGAAAACTAAATATCAAACATGTGAGAAGTGTGGTAAAAATAATCCTGGAGAATGATTATCGATGTCTGGAAAGTGATTCATGAGTGGTATGTCTGATCATATTTCTCGTAACTGTAAGGAAGATGATGAAGCAGGCAATGAAAAACCATCAGTAAGATGTTTTAAGAGTAATGAAATGGGTGATTATGCAAATGAGTGTCCAGCGAACAACTCAACTGAGGTAAAGTAGCCACACTACAAGAAAAAAGGGGCGGTGAAATCATTTGCAACTACTTTAGTAGATGTTGGGCCATCAAATAAAGTAATATCACCTCCAGGGAGCTCAATATTTTTCAAAGATTGAGTTGAGGTCGGGGTACCATCAGTTAAATGTAAAGGAAGCAGACGTTCCAAAGACTGTGTTTGTACATGATATGGCCATTAAGAATTTTTAGTTATGCCTTTCGGGTTAACAAATGCACCTATTGTATTCCTGGAACTATTGAGTAGAATTTTTCGTGAGTTCTTGGATAAATTTGTGGTTGTGTTCATTGATGATATTTAGATTTATTCCAAAATTAAGGAGAAACATGAAAGTCATTCAATGGTTGTCTTCCAAACCTTAAAAGAAAAGAAACTATTTGGGAAATTAAACAAGTGTGAGTTTTGGTTACAACAAATTTATTTCCATGGCACATTGTTTCAAAAAATGACATAATTGTTGATCCAGCTAAAACAGAATTTGTTGAAGAATGGCCAAGACCCACAAATATAACTGAGATCTGTAGTTTTCTTGGTTTGGAAGGTTATTACCAAAGGTTTGTTGATAATTTTGCATGGTGATCTAGGCCAATAACTAAGTTAACTCGAAAATGTTTTAAGTTCATCTGGAAAAAAGAATGTGATGATTGTTTTCAGGAATTGAAAAAGAGATTGGATAATGCTCCAGTTTTGGCACCGCCATCCAGAAATGTTGAGTTTGTTATCTACAATGATGCTTCATTGAATGGATTGGGATATTTCTTAATTAAAAATGATCAGGTAATTTCTTATGCTTCACGTCAATTGAAACCTCGTGAGTTAAATTACCCTACACCTGATTTGGAATTAGCTGCTGTTGTTTTTGCATTAAAAATTTGGTGGCATCATTTGTAAGGAGTGAAGTGTGAAGTATATACTGATCACAGATGTTTGAAGTATATATTCACTCAGAATGAATTGAACATGAGATAGAGGAGATGGTTGTAATTAATCCAGGATTATGATTTCACGATCTTTTATCATCCAAGAAAAGAAAATTAAGTGGCTGATGCTTTGAGTCAAAAAAGTAGTACTTCATTAACCATGCTATGTTTGGAATGAGATCCTTTGGTTTTTGATTTGATGAACATTGGCATTGATGTTGTTGGTGTATGGAATTCATCTATTTTGTTTCAGGTGTCAGTGAAATCATCTCTATCAGACAGAATAAAGAATGCGCATAATGAAGAAGGTGAGTTATAGAAAAAGGTAGAGTTGGTTCATAAAGGAAATTTTCCTGAATTTAACATTTTTTAGAAGGAAGATTTGGGAAGATCCCTCTTATTAAAATAAAAAAGAGGAACAAGAAGGAGATGGAAGGGGGCATACAAGCATCATGCCCTCATTCCAAAATAAATAAAACATCACAAGTCATACTCAAAATGACACGCATCATCATAATCATCATACCAATCAGAGTCATCTAAGGGACAGTGATACCTGGTGACCATCATCGGCTTGAGATAGGAATAGCCTTTCTTCCGCCTCGCTTTCCTAGGAGATTGTAGGCCTTCATCATCCACAAAAACACCTTTCCCTTTGGATACTACCTGACTATATGACAGTTTTTAGGGAATCAGCCTCGATGTACTCCCACTTTCCAGGGATCCCATTAGTTTCCCTTAATTTATTGATTTCCTCTTGAATCTTTGAGATGATACCGTCACACAGATTTTGTTTCCCTTCAATTGCCAGATCAGATTTTTGGGTCGAAGGCACAAGATGGCCCTCATCCGTTTGGATATTTGGGTCCATCTAACTTGACCTATGAGTCTCTTGTGTTTTGAGATTTGGGAAGAGATTATGTGTACCTTGTGATTCACAGTTGAAGAATGAGTTGTTACGTGAATCTCATAATTATCCATTTTTAGTTCATCCTGTTAGTACTAAGATGTACAGAGATCATAGGAAGTATTACTGGTGGGATGGAATGAAAAGAGATATTGCTGATTTTACTGTGAAGTGTTTGACTTGCCAGCCGGTTAAAGTAGAGCGACAGTTACCGAATGGAATTATTCAGCCATTACTGGTGCCAGAGTGGAAATGGGAAAATATATCCATAGACTTCGTTGTGGGATTACTGAAGACATCTCGAGGTAATAATGCAATCTGGGTTACATTTGATCGATTGACTAAATATGCTCATTTATTTCCTATTCGAGATACTTTGTCTCTAGATCAACTTGCTCGGTTGTATGTTAAAGAGATAGTCAGGTTGCATGGATTTCCCCTCTCTATTATATCTGATCGTTATCCCAGGTTTACTTCTATCTTTTGGAAATGATTTCACAAGTCGTTGGGTGATGAATTAAATTTTAGTATAGCTTTTCATATGCAATCAGATGTAAAGTCAGAATGAATAATACAGACCTTGGAGGATATGCTATGTGCTTGATCACTGGAATATCAAGGATGTTAGGACCAAAATATTTCATTGGTCTAATTTTCATATAATAACCATTTTCATTCCAGTATACAGATGGCTCCATTTGAGGAATTATATAGAATGCTTTGTCGAAATCCAACTTTTTGGGATGAAGTAGGTGAAAGGAAGCTGATGGGACCAAAATTGGTAGAATAGATGGCAGGGAATGTTCAGTTGATTCAGAAGCACATAAGAACAGCTCATAGTAGACAAAAAAGTTACACAGATAACCAGAGGAAGGTTCTTTCCTTTGAGGTAGGTGATCATTTCTTTCTCAAAGTTTCTCCATGGTAAAGTGTGATGTGTTTTGGTAAGAAGGGAAATTTGAGTCTGCGGTTCATTGGACCTTATGAAATTCTGGAGAAAGTGGTATCAATTGCATATATAATGGATTTACCTCCATGTTTATCCCAAGTACACAATGTTTTTCATGTTTCGATGTTGAGAAAGTATATGCCATATCCATCTCATGTTTTGAGCACAGAGGTAGTTCAGTTGGAAGAGAATATCTCTTATGAAGAACAACCAATCCAGATTCTTGACCATAAAGAGCTAATGTTGTGGAATAAGGTAATTCACCAGGTAAAGTTTTTGTGGAAAACCCATATGGTTGAAGAGGAATCTTGTGATTCTAGAAATGCTACGAGGGATAAATACCTCCGCTTATTTTGATACGTGAATAAAAATTGTGAGGATGCAATTCCCAAAAGGGGGGAAGGATGTAACATCCCAGGTAAATGAAGAATAAGACATATTTTATATTTATTAATATTTTTGAATTAAATATTAATTTTACTTTATATGTGTTTCTATGTTCAATAGCGTACCTGATACGCAACAACGGGTTTCTTTGGAAATCTATGTTGCAGACTAATAATATAATATTATTATTTTAAATGGTAGTTAACTCCTAGCTGTTGTATTGGCGGGATTCAGCAAAACTAACTACAATATAATTATACATGTTTGTTAAATGTATTTACATTTATCAAATAAATGGTAGAGTCTTAAAATGTGAGTGAATCTAATTTTAAGCATAATTTACATTAAAATGCCGATTTATCGCCTTTTAATGGAGAATCCTTTTTAAATCTAGTTTTTGTAACTTTAATACATTCTATATGACCAAATATAATCCTTCTTTATAATGGGGACATCAAAATTTATTTTTTGAAATTTTTTTCGAATTTTTCCGATGATGTTCATTTTTTAATGAATAGTGAAAATATTGTATTTTATTTCAAAACTATGTTTTACTCTAATTTATTTATATGGTTATATTATCTTTTTAATTATTTTTAAAGTGTAATTGGAAAGTATTTTTACTATTTAATCCAATGTTTTTTATTGTAATTAATTTAACTTTGAAATTGGATATAAACAAGTATCAATCTTTTGATAGTCATTGTAATTAATTTAACACCTTATAATTTATATTTTTCACTAAATGTGAGTACGACCACATTATCTCACATAATTTCTCTCTAATAGTTATGAAGGAAATGATGCACAAAATGTTTTTCTACTTAGTTCACCAAGAATAGGCCACTTTATAACAATTGAGCCTCAATTATTGTAAGTGAACATTCTATTTCAATGAAATTATAATACAATAAACATTTAAATTTTTCATAGAATAAAATTATAATTCTATAGGATTATTATTTATTTTAACATACATGGTCAAAATAATCCTAGATTAATTTTTTTAAAACATTCCATCAAAATACAATTTTATGGAAAATAAATAATTAGAATTCAACTGTTCACCATTTTATATATATTAATTTTTAGTAATATTTATAATTAAATAGATAAATGCTTGACTTTTATTGAAATTAATATATGATCATTAGAATGTAAAAATGGTGATTTTTTTGAAATATTTATTTTTCAAAACAATGTTTTGATTAAAATATATAAAATATATTCATTTTAATAAATTAAAATAATATTTTATGAGTAATGATTTTAATTAAATGAATAGATTATATATCTAAATATATTAATTTTAGTAAATTTAATTATTAATACAAGTCATAGAGTTAATATAATATCATCTTATACTCGACTAATTAATATCATAAAATACAATTTTCGACACGATTTTGGGGTTTGTTATTAAACTTAATTATTAAACTAATGTGGGTAGAATTTTAAAAAATTGATTCCATATATTTAATAATTAAAATTATTACTATTTAATAAGTTCAAATTAGTTTTTGGTCATAAAAATTATTAAAAATAGAAAAAATATTAATTGACACTGTTTAGCTTAAAACGATGGTTTGCACCTTAATTGCACCTATTATTAAAATATTTTTTCCCATAAAAAACTATTTAATAAATTTTATTTAATATTTTATAAAAATTGGGTCTATATTCTCTAATAAAGGGAATTTTTTATCATGTACAATGGATTAATTACCCACATTAAGAGACCTGTTACCGCTGTGAAAACTAAAATAACCAAAGTAAACATAGAGTATAAGAGATTAACATTTATGTTTTCTTGTAGTGGAAGATTGGATCAATCATAACTTTGATGAACTAATTTTTTATAAACCTTTTAGGCCAATGGTGTGAGAGTGACTTCCCAATATTGAATAGTTTTGGTTATTTAAAAAAATTCCATTCCTCCTCAATTATGAAAGGGAACTCCCGACTATAACTTATTCACACCTATAAAGCCCTTTGAATTGAAAAAAACCCTCCTAAAATGCATATTTTTTATACACATTATAAAGATTCCACTATTCCAAAAATACCCTCCTTAGGGTTATTAATAAGATATCATATAGAGGTATCTCTAACAGAATGTAATTTTCTTAAAAAAGTTATTTGTTTTTCTTTCTCATTTTAGAGCATTCAATTATCTAATAACAATTTCAATATTATAAAAATAGTAAATCCCATATTCGGATATGTTATTATTTTTATGGAATAATATTTATTTATCTCTTTAACCATCAATTGGGAAGTTACTCCAACACTGATGTGTACGATGGACTACCGCCTCACAAACTCTTGCATTTTTTTTTCAATCATTAATCACATGAAAGGTCATAAGGATGTAAAAAATGTACACATATGATACATATGAAAATATTTTATTTACCAAAAATTAAAATATCTTCGAATTCCTTAAAGATAAAGGGAATAATATTATCGATAATGCGTACATATGACCTACAATCACAATTAAGTGATGCGAGTCATATTCCATATACAACATTCCAGAATATTCCTAAAAAATTATATTCTGGGTAAATAATATATTTATAAAATAATTACAATTTTTAGATAATGTAACTATATTATATACACACTATCCAGAACATTCATGAAGAAATATGTATGATAAAATTGGATAGTTAACTATGCAGAAAATTTTAAGAAATAAAGATTGTGAATGAATGTGTTGTAATATGTTATAGGAGGATGATATATTATATTATAAATATGAATATATATATGTAATTAATTATTAATGTTATAAAAACCATTATACATGATGAAAAATCATGATTCACAAAATAGAAGCTTGAGGAAAGGTATATTGTATCAATTTCCTTTCATTGATCTATATTGTAATGTTATGCATATAATTTAATTTATATATGATATGTAATTTCTATTTTATATGTAATATCATTATTCCTTTAAACGTCATTTAATTTTATGTTTCAATTTTAATTATATTATCCAATGGGATTTTAATTAGAAGATACCTGGTGGTATAGAATTTCCTAACTCAATTTCATTTCATTGGTTTATATTATTTTTCCATTATATATTATGATATAAGAGTATGTTTGTAAAGTATTTTATTATTTAATGTTTCATTTCAACTTTTCTTAAGGGAATTTAAGTTTTATTCACAAAATAAATCAATTTATTAATTATCACCTCAACTGTATAATAATTTAATTTTATTTCACCTCAATTCAACACCATTGAGACATATTTCGTTTTATGCAATTAATCAATTTTATGTGGTGTATATACTAACACTTTTATGTATTTTACATTAATACCTACTAATTAATTATTATTTATATTTCAAATCTACTATAGTATTTTAGGGGGATTCAACTTAAACACCACCACTGAGGTCTGAATTTATTTTATAATATCACATATTTTGGGACTTCTTTTATTTTACATGATGGAATATTATCATATATGCATAAAAAATATAATCATTTTAAATTTTCATATTAATTTTCATGGATATGGAAGTTTATTATACCATATATAATTTATATATATGGTATTTTACTTTAAGATTTATGTGATTGACTAGGGAATTATTGATAAATACAAATTCTTTACATGATACATATATCAGTTGATAATGATTATTGATCATAAATTAAATTAATCATTTGATGTATGGGGATCAAATATGACATGTAGTGATGGGTGGAGCCCAAAACTATATAGTCCGACAATGCATCGATACATCTCATACTATAAATTAGTTAGTCAAATTAAATAGTATTTACCCAAAGTTTTAAATATTCCTAGTGCACGACCTTGAATGAAAAGATATCTCAAGGTCTATGATCATGACATACAAAACTAATAATTTAATTCAATGAGAGTTTTATATTAATATATAGGATTAATTTCATTAATTTTTTAATGGATTAATTTTCTACTCAATTTATTGATTAAATGGTATGTTTTTCAGATATTTAACTATCTTTAATTATTATCAATTATATAAAAATAAATGTTAAGTTATTGAAGAAATAGAATAATTTTTAGTTAATTGTAATTTTTATATTGTTTATTTATTATTTATTTATGATAGATTACACTATCACAACACATACTGAGCATTTTAAATCACCTATATTTAATTATATTTCCATAGTATGTGATGAAAAATTATTTGAATTTGTTGATGGATGAATGTTTTTTCCATTTCTATGTCTTATATTTTATCCCCAAGGTAAAATTTGTATCATTGTAGAATCTATCCCTCCATGACTACAAAATATTTTAGTCCTTTTTAATTTGACCACTTTTATGAATCCCAATGTAATATTTTAATAACCATATTTGGGTTACTGGATTTGGGGTTATTACAATTGGCATTAGAGGAAGTCAAGTAGAATCCCAGAAAAAAAAAATTAAAAAATAAATTAATGATTATAAATCTATGGTAATGTTCGATGATAAGTATAGTGGAAGATCTAATTTTTTTTTAAGCAAGATGTTAATTTGTATTTACTAAAAATTAATCAATGTCGGGATGCTAAACGTTGACATGGTTTTGGAATAGTTCTACGAAGGTATAGAAATTCAAAAATGGAACATTGGTCTTTGAATCAATCATCATATGGTCCTTGAAAATGGACATTACTATTTATCTGAATAGAAAATTACGGAGGATATTTGTTAGGATAATTGAAATTTTAATTAAAAAACATTATAAAAGATTTTGAAACAATGTTTTACCACATGAATCCAAGTTTATGATTTCGAAATTAACAATTCATTAAATTTCAATTTATGTTATGTGTGAAACTGAATTTAAAATTACACATTATCATTAAAAAATCATATCTTAATATGATAATCTATTTTATTCCACAACATAAAAATCATTCCCTAATGAAAGAGGGATATTAATACTCATTGAAACTTTAGATACTTCCTTTTAGAGAAATCCAGTATAGCTAGTATTAGATCTGATCATGTCACAAATATATTGCAGTAGCTTACTGAAGTTATGAGGAATAACATCTCCCAAATAGAGAAACCTATTGTTCAACAACATGATTCTCTTATGATGGATTGCTTCTTATCCCTGGGATGAAATGAAAAGGGATATGTTGCAGTTGTAGTGTATTTTCTAAAACGGGATTATGATCTATAGTTTTCATTGATCCAGAATTCTAGGGATAATCATGAATTAGACCACACATAATGAAGAGGTTTTATTGAGACAATATTTGAATAATATATCCCCCATGACAAATGATATGAAATAAAGTGAAATTTCATCATTTTATTAAAAAAGGAATAATAAAGTGTTTTAGATTATGAAACTACCATTACTAGAGTATCTTGGCATAGTATAGATTACATATAAAATATGGAAATACTGATTGACCATTTTATTTATGGTGTTAGGAAATATCGTTGAAGGGCACCGTTCAACCAATTATTTTATCATATAATGATTTTTTTTACACCCAAATAATTGAGATGGAATATTATAGATATTATATATTCATGGGGAATAAATAGAATAATATTTCATCTAAACAATAAGATAAAGTGGATAAGTAAATGAAAAATAATAAAGTGAATCAATTTCCATCATGTAAATATTATAGAATGAAAAATCCATGAAAATAATTAAATGTAATCATGTTTATATGTGTGGTGAAAAGGGTTAATTGGATCTTGAGTGTAATGGATATAAAGTGATAAATACTATAAAGTTCATCAACTATAATTAAATGAGTTATTTTTTAAACCAATGTCATACTAATCTTGATAATTTTGCACATGAAAGGACAAATGTAAAATTATAATCTCATGTAATCACTATAGATTAGGTGGAAGTACTCATTGATGTGTCCTCATGTACTTTAATCATATAATCAAAGTTTCACAATGATTTATTTGATTTTGGATATTCACAATCCTTTAAATATTCAATATCTTGAATGAAAAATAGATATTTTACTAGAACCTTACAAAGGAACATGTTAGTAAAAACTTCTATTGGATGTCTCACTGCAACAAGGATGTGTTAGGAATTCCCCCTTATGACTCCTAAATGTTGTCTATTTGCAAACATTATTATCATACCTATGGTTGAATTAGATATACTCCATGTACTGTATTTATTTTCAAGATACAATGGAAAAATTTACTTCTAAGATAAGGGAAAATGATTTGTTATAAAGATGTAGAATACCTCAACATTAGGGTGGAGAATTCATCGTATTATTCATTTCTAAATCCACCCCAATAGATCTTTTTAATGAGATTATTGAAAAATAAGGAATGGAAACAATTTTTTTATAGAAAATGTAATCAAAAAATTGAGTATGTACTTATTGTTCATGAATACATTCAATAATTTCCTAATTAATTACCTAGACCTCTACCACAGAATAAAGTTGTGTATTCTATTTATTTAATCCCTAATGCATGAACAATATAAAATACTCTCGATAGGATGGACCCAATGAAATTAGCGAAGTTTATGAAACAAATATAGATGTTGTGTGATAAGGGATTTATATACCCCTATCATTTCACCTTAGGACCACCAATTCTTATCATTAAGAAGAAAAAAGGATCTATGGTCCTGTGCACTAATTATTGGAAGATAAATTTCATTACAATAAAGAGAAATTATCCTTTATATCTCATTAAGGACATATTCGATCAAGTTTACGAAGATCAATATTATTCAATGATTGACCTTATTTTTGATGTTGAAAATTATGAGTAATGAAGGAGGTCATTCTGAACAATAAATTCTAAACATGGTATGGACATTATGAGTACACATAAAATATCATTTAGATAGACTAATAGACCATTAGTTTTCATGGAAACAATGAATAGATTATTAGAGGAATATATTACAGATTTTTTTAGTATTTATAAATGATATCTTGGTGTATTTAAAAATATATTAGGTCCATAAAAATTACTTGATAATCATTTTTGATAATATATGATGAAAATAGTTTTTTCCAGGGAATTTAGTATGTGTGATTTTTAGTTTCATGAAGTTTCTTTTCATAGAAATATTGTATCCATGGATGGAAGCTCAGGGGATCTGATAGTGAAAAATGTTTTTAGAGAATGGAATACACCAATTAACATAACTGAGGTATGTAATTTCATTCATTTTCCCGGTTACTATCGGTAATATATTCATAAATTTTCTTAATTGGATAATCAATTAGCCTAGATTATATATAATGGGGAAAAGTTCATATAGAAACTAGAATGTGAATAATTTTATAA
Organism: Viscum album; assembly: GCA_963277665.1. NCBI lineage: Eukaryota > Viridiplantae > Streptophyta > Magnoliopsida > Santalales > Viscaceae > Viscum > Viscum album. The sequence continues at coordinate 642,707,065 of OY728161.1, forward strand.
TGAATTTTATTTGTGATTTTTCAGTTCTCCAGTTTATATTACACCTTCAATTAATGATGGGAATGTGATATAGATTGATCCATTAAATAAGGGTATATGTTTTTTCCTGATTCAATATGATAATATTATAACATACGCATCAAGGCTGTTAAATAATCATGTAAAAAACTCTCCAAATCATGAACATGAGATAGAATATATACTCACATATTTAATGATATAATGAAATTGTATTTAATGTGAATTATGTTAGATTATAACTAACCATAAGAACCTAAAATACATATTTTTACATAATGTTCTTAACATGAAATAAAGGAGATGTATTTAGATACACTAGAATTCTTATTGTTCACTACACTACCACACAAGGAAGGAAAATAATGTAGTGGATGCATTATAATGGAAGGAAAATTGATTTGTTACCCAAATGAAGATTGATATAAATACTATGTATATATATTTAGTAATTATGGATATGGGAATTATTATTTAAGGTAGTGACATCAATCGTTTTTCAAATTATTTTGAAATTAACTTTATTGGAAGAGGTAATAATTTATCAAAATAATGATGTAAATTTTTAGAAGAAAATTAAATCTATGAGCGATGTGTAGTTGGTAGACTTCATTTGTTTAGATGAAATTAAAGAGTTTATTAATAGATTATGTGTTATATATATTATTTATATAGAAAAGGTAATTTTTTGATGATTCTCATATCTTGAATTTATATGTACACCCCAATAGAAACAATATGTATATGGATTTTAGGGAATATATTTGGTGGGATAACCTGAGTTGTGAAATTGTTGATTATACTTCCTGATGTTTGGTTTGTTAAAAAGTGATGGTTTAGAGACATTTTCCTAGAGGATTCATGTAACCACTTCCAATTTCTATATGGAAATGGGATGGTTTTATTATGGATTGTTTTATAGGACTACGAAAGTATCATTATGGAATGAATCAATATGGGTTGATGTTCATCCACACATTTCCCCACTATAAGATATGATTTACCTTTAGAGAACCATGATATAATATACATCAATGAGGTTTTAAGACATAATATAGACCCAATTTTGATTGTCTATGATCATGTTACCGATTTGAAATCAACATTATTGATGAGTTTTCAGAAGCCAGTTGATATTGGGATTCATTTGGGAACCTCCTACAATCCTCATTCTTATGGGAAGCCAGCAAGGACAATTCAAACATTAGATGAAAATTTTAGGTTATTATCACTTATATTTCAATGTATGTGGGATAAGTATTTACCCATGATAATTTTTTCGTATAATAATAGTTTCTATTAAAATATTAAAATTCCATCAAATGAATAATTATAAAGAAAGAGAAGTCAAACATAAATTTTTTGGGATGAAGTTGGTGAATGGAAACTTATAGGCCCAGAACATGTTAAACATACACTAATAATGGTGAAGACTATTTAGGATCATATTAATGTAGATAAAATAATTAAGAATGATTATGCCTTAAATTGGGGAAAATGTTTTTAATTTCAAGTGGGATATAATATTTCCTTTAATGTATCTTCATAGAAGGGTGTCAGATGGTTTGGTAATAATAGATAATGCATCCCATGTACATCAAATATTTTTTAAAATTTTATTGGAGGTTTGTATTACTAATTAAAAATGAAACCAAGCCTATATAAAGTATATTATTTTTTCAATATATCATTTTCAAGGAAGTACATGTCATACCTAGTTTTAGTTCCCACCTCTAATGATATAGAATTAGAGCTAGAACATAATTTGAAGTACTTATCCAAATGATTAATACATCAGATAATTTGTTAAGGAATAAGATCACTCCACTATTAAATATTTATTAGTGGAATCATATAATAAAAAAAGAAAACTGAAAACCCTATGATTATATATACAAGAACCATGCTCAAAGTTTTAATTGGTAACATCCAAGAAAAATTATATGATGGAATTTTTCTAGGAGGGAAGAATGTTACACCGTAGAATCAATTATATTAGGTGAAATTTATATTGTAAAAAACGATTGTAAAATTAAAATTTTAATATTTCCAGGAAGTAAGAAAGAAATTTTATAGTTTTCATATCTATTTTTAACTTACTTTGTATAAAATACTCCTACAAAGAATTCTTGAATTTTTATTGTAGAAGTTAACATTTATGAGAAGTCAAAAAATGTATTTTTCAACTATTCCACTTTTTATTAAAAATAATATATAATAATATGTAATATTAATAGTTTATTTAAAATTAATTGTATATAAATAAATATATGATCATTTATAGGTAAAATTTTTTATTTTTTAGAAAACTTTTTTTTCCAAAAGAAATTATTATTTAAAAAGGCATAATGTCAATCCATATTAATTAATAGAAATAATCTTCAATTATGATTGATTTAAATTAAATTTATAAATTTTATATTCAAATATATTTATTTAAATCCATATAATGATGATTACTAGTCATATAGTTAATATAAGATATTCTTATACTTGAAAATGTATTTATTGAAAAACCAATTTTCGGCATGATTTTTAGGTTTATTTCTTAAATAAATTCTTCAAATTATGTGAATTTAATTTCATAAAATGTTTTATATATTTTTAATGAGAATCAATAATATTATTTAATAATTTGAACATATTTTTTCTATAATTATTAATGAAAATTGTAAAAATAATCTAACACAGATAATGTTAAGAAGTTCTTTTGCGCGCTACATGTTATTGTGTTAAAATTAATTTTCTATTTATATGATTATTATTATAAAAATAGAATTTAATATTTAGTATTTATTGTTACAAATTATATAATAAGTATAATTTTATCATTGTCTTAATAGATTAATTATCTTATTTATAAAACTAGTTACTGTGTTGAAAGCTAAAATGGTAACGTAAGTGAACTTCTAGGATAAGTGTGTATGATGTTTAATAAAAATTTATTATTTTTTTGAACTATATGTCTACATTAACATCCATTAACTCCATTAATTTTCATTTTTTGATGATGTTTTGGTGATAATGACTTATAATTTTTGACAAGTTTTGTGTTTTAACATAATTTCCACTCCTCCTCAATAATAAAAGGGTTATCCCCCCCAAACCTTCTTCAAAACTATCAATAAATTTGTATTGACCAATAAATATAAAAATAAATTCCCTAAATACATAGACATAATGATTATTTTATTATCTTACCAAAATACCCACCATATGGGAATTAATAAGAGATAAAATGGAGGTTTCTCTAGGGAAATGTTATTTTCTTAAGGAAGCTCTTTTCATATTTCTTTATTATTTTACAACAATCTATTATTTATTAATAATTTCAATTTAATATATCAATTATATCCTATATAATGATATGTTATTTTTTATGGAATAATATTTATCAATATCAATCTCAATGAAATAGAAAACTAATACATCACTCCTGTGTATGGTGGACTACAACCTAATAAATCGATATAATTTATTTTTTATCACTGAAGAACATGGATATTCATAATGATGTAAATAATTAATATATATGATATATAAGACACAATTTTAATTATTATAAATTCTTATATCATACACCTCCTTACCCTCTCACCCATTAAGTTAACGATTTCGTTTCTCAAGCGTATATATGGCCTACCACCATACTGAAGCGATTTGATTCATTTTACATATTCAACTGTGATGAATAGTTCAAAAATAATATTTAATAAAAAATATAATATATATAACATTAATATAATTCGAGATATTATTTAACAATATCATATACATGATAAATAGAACATTCGCAACAAAACATGCATGACAGAACATGGAAATTAACACCTAAAACAAAATTAATTATAAATTATTTTTAAAGAAAGGGAGGTGAGATGCTATTACAGGATCACATATGACATTATAAACATGAATTTGGTTCTAGAATAAATAAATTACAAGTCTAAAACCGTTATATTGGAGTTTAATTCATGTTTAACTAATGAGATCCATGATATAATTTAATCTCTCTCAATTTCCTTTCACTAAGGTATATTGTAATATTATGCCCATAATTTTATAAATATGGTGTATGAACGTAGAATTTTAAATTTAATATCATGAATACTCCATAATTATTGGTATTTTAAGATTCAATTTTAATTATTTCATAAAAGTGTATTTCACTTCAATGATATCATGTGGTAAAAAATTTCACAACACAATTTCATTTCTTTAGGTCATATAACATTTCCATTTCCTTTAATATTATTAAATTATGTCTGTAATATATTTTATTTTTTAATATTTTATTTCTAAATTAATTATGTGGGTTTATGTTTTTAATCTTTAAGGAATTAGGTTTTGACTTATTAGACATTATAAAATTCACAATAACATTTTTAAAGAAAGGCGTAGAGTCATCACAAGATTCTACGGCCTAGAGAGCATCAGTGTAGAAATTATTCATGATATATGACATCCTTTTATTTTTCACACATTTTTTTTGAAACATGGAATAACTCCCAAGAATAGTATGAAATTGTAAATCCAAGTCTCTTGTTTAGTTCATAACATCATGCTTACCCAAGGTGCGACATAAAGATGTCTACACATGGAGTCCAATTAGAGCTGAGTTAACATGGCACTGTGGGGAGAGACAATTCATTAAATGGAAATTTAATTGATATATTTTACCTAAATCCACTCCTCCCATGATTGGTACACCCGACACATAGAGATTTACTCCTCCTCTCCCCTTTTGGCCGACGAATGAAAACCGAGGCGAATTGATATAAAAAGGTGGTGCTAATCTCCATTCATGGAACCTATCATTACCAAATTGATTTGAATCATGATCTAGGTGTTGTCCTACACCCAAATATTCATTATTTCACCCTCAAAATAGGAATATTGATGTTTTGGTCCTAATTCCCTTTGTTATGTGTTGTTTTGTGTTTGTAGAGCCCTATTACGACTTCTAGAGATCCCTTCTCATTCAATCTGTAGGTTTTGGGTAAATTCAATGTTAATTGGGTGGTTAAAAAGGAAATTTCTATTGGAATTATTTTTTACGTGTCATGTATTTTTGTGATACATGCTGTGTATTCTTCCAATTATAGGAAGATGAGTTTTGGGGACTACACACCGGGTACTAGGGTTACATGCGGTGTACCATGCTTACATACCATGTAGTGACCCCATGCCATGTGGGTAGAGTACAAGGCCTATGTAACCATCTGAAAGTAAATATCTTTGTAGAACTACATGGAAAGAGTACACACACTTGGGGTTCTAGTCTTGGGAAAGTGCAACTCACATGTCTAAGTGGTCGTTTAGTCTGGACACACTGTGTACTCAGTAGTGCACATTGTGCGTGAGGCACGGGTGGATGATCCATGTAAACGGAGAACATGGAATGGGGATGGGTGATGTTGGAAATTCTATATATAGGTTTCCTGCACTGTTTATGTTAACATGTCTATGAATGAAATGTAAATGGTATACACAACCAGGGGCATGGGTGGGTTCACACATTTTGTGGACTTCGTGAACATTGTATACTTTCTCGAGATCATCTAGAGATACTCTAACATACATATCTCATCCTCTAGAAATCTGATTTGGGAATGACAGTTGACTATCATGTTATGTTTTTCATGTTTAATGTGATGGTTTCCTCTGTAGTGGAATTGGAGAAAATATGTACCTTGTTTTGATCACGACTCTATAGTAGCGGTTCTTATCCATCGGTAGTGAACATGGTGGATCACTAGGTTGATGTTGTGGTCATTAACTTTCCCAATAACTTTATAATGTGGGTCCCATAGTCTCTTTAGGTGGGTAGAGAAGTTCTCTCGTGTTGTATCAGGGAATGGGTCCTCTACCTTTGGTTGTGTTGTGAAGTGAGGTATGATAAGTGTGATTCTCTTTTCAGAAGTGCTTGGACGATGTTGTAGATCAGTGTGGTTTATAAAGAGAAACAATGGGACTATAAATCCTCTATGGAATCAGGGAATGGGTTTCTCTTACATATCTTCGTTGAGAGAAACAGGACTCCCCACATCATGGGTGTGGGTTCTCTAAACATGTGGTGGTTCTCTCAGGGTTAGTACTCCCATGTTGGACTTTGGCATCGGTTCCATGTATCGATCATGTAGATGGAGGAATTTCTCCCCTATCATATCAGTGTGCATGTCCTCTATAATAATTTTATAGATATAGTTGGTATTGTCCAGTTGGAATAGGATGCATGTACTATATTTTCGAAGTTGGTACTCCCCTAACATGTTAGGGCATATATATTTTAGATGTGATGTACTGGTAGTGTGGATAGTCCCCTTCACTGTTTGGGTGGAGGTACTCTATCATCAGAATAAGATCTACACAATCGTTTTGGGGTGTGGTTCCTTCATATATGTTTTTCTGGTAGAGTGGTTCATCCCATGTCTTACCAGGTAGTGGGGTCTCTATCTTGGGGTATGAAATCCCAGGTCATGTCAGCGTGTGGGTAACCTATAGTAATCATGCTAGACTATTATACTCAACTATCATTTGAGGGTGTGGGTCCTTTATCTACATGGTTAACTATTCATATTATGGGTGTGGGTCCTCTATCCTCTGAGTGGTAATCCCTCATTTTACTAGGGTATGCGTCCTCTTCAACAGAGTAGTACTCCCACATCCTCAAGTAGTAGTGAGGAGTGGGTCCTCCGAAGGATTTGAAGATCCCCCAACTACTGTGAACTATAATGAGGAGCGGACCCATCCACTCGTTACATGTGATACCTAGTTATCAGTTAGTGTTCCCTCAATGGATTGAGGTGTAGGCCACATCATACATGAGAAAATAGGGTTTAACTAGTTAGTTAACATTTAGTACTCTTTCTACTATGTGGAAGTGTTGAGGTGTGGGTCCCTGAGTTTTCTCTGGTTAGAGAGGATGTACATGGTTCATAGCCAAGATTAGTGCTCCATGAAATGTGTTTAGTGGTGAGGGAGGACATATACCATTGGGTTCCTAGGGCCACGCACATGGCATATGTTAGTAATGATATGACTTTTGGAGTTGGAAACATGTTTTTCTAATGTAGGTTGTTCTTGATGGAGCACATTCTCACAGATGTACCATCAAGATTGATATATTTGATTCTAATAGAGAGTATCTCTTATAGATGCTCTATCACAGATAGATGAGCTCATGGGGTGTGTTCCCCTAGTTGAGAATTACCTTTAGCAACAATTGTAAAATATTTTATCTAGCTTTGATTTCCAAATGTCATGACATATGGTGTCTTAGACAAGTATATCTAGGTGTTTTGGGAGTCCGTATGGAGTTGTCACATTTTTGGGTTAATATCCCTTGTATAATAAGATGACTAGTGATGTTTAGTTGTGTATGGTTCGAGATGGAGTTTCATTGAGATTAGGTTCTCCCTGGCTGGGTTGATAAGGCTACTACCTTTCTGTTGACCCTGATTCCTATGTGTTTTTTGGGTGTCTTATAGTACTGGAACACTCACTCCTTCACAGGACTTTACATCACGTATTATACCTTTTTTCATACCTCATTCCTTTTGATGGGGTCCCCAGAGTACCTAAGGTAGGTAGAGAATTTTGAGATAGACTGACTAGGGTGTTTACCTGAGATTGGCCAAGGATCTTTCCAGTTGTTTCATTTTGACAACAAACCCATTCTTTTGAACCGATTGGATGATTTTAATGATTTATTGTGGCTGTCAGTTTTTACCTTATGTGATTTTTTAAATTTTTCTATACTCTAGTTTGGGATAGATGCATTAATTAAATTTAGTTTCCATATATTATATCTAGGAACTATTATATTGAGGAGTTGGTGGGTAAATTCATTCATGAACTTTAGGAAAAGGCCACCCATCTATGCAACATTCCTATATGGAACTAGTTTCTAGCCCATGTACAATTAGATAAATTCTTGATGAGTTTTTTCCTAGGAGCTATTGAGTCAGGTCATGAAATTGTGGTATCAAAGTGGGTTCCATTCGAGGACCTAGTGTCATGGCTTTGTTTGGTGTTTCATAGGGATATTTTTAGGGTGTTTGAAGTTTGGCTCTTAGGCCCTAGGATTTGGTGTTGGTTCAGTTGACAGCATATCCATTCACCATGACTCAAATAACCTAAGTTTAGAATTGGTATAGTTGGAAAATATTCAAAGGGAAATAATGGATCATGCCTCATACATGACTGTGTTGTGGGTTCCTTGCCCTTCCTGAGTCAGCTCTGCAGATATACTGTTTGACCATGGTCGTTCGTGATTCTTTTTTAGGATTACACCATGAATGCATCCAGTAAGGGTTCTAGAACATGATTTTTATGAAAATAATCCACATGAAATGGACTCTGTACAGGGCACTGGTTTATAGTTAGTTCATTTGGGTGGCCCCTAGTTCAGCTGCTACACATTGATCAATTGGTTGTATTCACAGTTTTGGCTGATGATGTGTGTAGGATGAGTTATCTACACGGGTTCTAGAGTTAGTGACCTCTGAGGTAATGTTGTGATACAAAACCCTAGGAGGATGATGACTATACTGAGGTAGTTGTATTTGTTTTGTTCCTTGTACGGACACTTACCAATTATATAGTTGTCCAAGAAGCGATCATTATAAAAGTTTCTGTAGCGGAATGCTGGAGTTTAGTGATTTAGACCAATGATGAGGAGACATTCACCAGGCTAGAGCTCAAGAGACTCTTCTATGAATAGTTTTACCCAGACACATTGAGATAAATGTGTATCCAAGAGCTTATTCCAATTCGACATGGATGCATGAATGTGGTAGAGTACTCAGCAAGGTTCATAAACCTATTTTGATACTCCTTGGATGTTCTTTAAGACATGTTCCAAAATCTCATACCTTTGATCATGGGGATCAAAGTGGAATCCTAGTCATTGTGGTTTCCTTCTACCATAACACTTATTTGGGGTTCTCGGAGAGTGATCTGGTAGTCTCGAAATTTCTGGTGGATGGATGAAAATTTGTGACCCACAATGGTAGACATGAGGCTGATACGACTATAGTGGTTTCAAGATGATAGATTATAGGATCATGATGCATGAGGAATACCTGTGCTCTGAAACATGCACATGGTCCTGTAGCACAGGAGTTGTTCCGGGGATCATGTCGGGTGGTGGTATGCTTGTGATCCTTGGGGACTTCATGATATATATTTTCCAACCCACCATGATATTGAGAGGGAGCCAGTCGACATACCACCTTGTCTGTGGCTGACTGTTAATTATCGAGTTCCGCACAGTTGTAGAGGTGGAGGTGGAGCTGGGGGGAACCAGGAGGTGGAAAAAGGTTCGAGTTATTCCCACCACCACCCCCATGTGGTGTACCTGAAGCTCAGGGAGCAGAAGGATGATGGTTATGACAGTTGTAGACTATAGAGTCATTTGAACATGAGGATATAAGAATGTATAAAGGTATTCTTGGTGTCCTTTCTACATTATGAAATAGGAATAGTTTGACACTATTCTGAGGTACCATTTCTTCCCACTTCTTTCTCATGGTTTATCCAGGGTGACGCGGGGTGTTGGTAGGACCATGTGTGTGTTTTTTTATGTATCTTAGTACTCACAAGAAAGAGGGATTATTTCCCCAAGAGAAACATTTTTATTACAAGGTTAAAAACTTTTAAGATAGTTAGTGACAAAAAGAGATGATAATGCTGAATTTTGGAGGATGAGTCCCTTTAAATTGTTTTTTGGGGCCAGGTTGTGTGATATAGTGTTGGAACAGGTCCTGGAATTTCTAGTGGATCTTTTATACATGACCATTAATCTTGGAAGACCGTTTGGAGGGATTTCCTCACTTAGAACCATTTCATATTTGTAGAGTTAGATCCTATAATATATATAGAATATGTATTGGTTTCCCACCATCTAAACATAGTTTTTTTTTCTTGTAGTGGGTGTATAAATATTTCTGGTTTGATGAGTTGTGTTATAGCTAGAGGTTCGTAGAATAAGAGCTCAGTAAGACCCTTTGTTTATGAATAGTAAGACCTATTTTGTTCATTGGTTAAATCACATTTTGGTAATCAACCATTAATGTATTAATTTTGAGGATGTTGTGTTGTATTTAATATAGGGTTGCATGTAAACTATGGGGTTACATTAGTTTCTATTTCCGGTTATCAAGTTGGTCCACCATTATACCCTATGACTATATATGGATTGTGGTGCTTGGTTCATTGCACATATCATAACTAAGAAGCAATGAACTGATTGTTTCATTGGATCTACTTGGTTAGAGATAGATATGGGTGTGGGTTGGACATAGTGATTCCCATATGTGCATGATTTTATGTGTTGCAAGAACCCTTGGTGATCTCACTTCCTTGAGATTTCAAATAGGGGGCTTATATTCTTCCCCTTATTCTCCGGATTTCACTTTTCATGGAATAAACATCTTATGGATGGGAGAATATAATTACTTGGGTTTTTACATTTATGACTTTTTAAAATTCTTCAGAATATTTCAGATTATAGAAACTGAGTTGGCATGTGATTATGGTTCCCCGAGAGCCTCATCGTGGTGATTTTAAAATTATTTTAAATATTTTGTCACTCATAAATACTTTCACATAAAATGAGGAATAAATCCTGATTTTGTCTGAAATCAAAAGTCTAAATTTATAGTTGAGTTCAAAATATCATTTCTTCCCATGGAACGAAAAATGGTTGTTTACACCTGGTGTTTAATCAGAGGTGATTTGGAATTGTTGGATTGTGTTATAAAAAAAATGCACAAAAGGGGGGTGAGTTATGTCTATCAAAACATCTCAAGAAATATTTATTATAATTATTTTTGTCCTTTTATCTTTATTAGATTGTTCATGTAGTGGAAATAGATATCAGGATGCAAAGATTTATTGGGGTCCATGACACGTAGATCCCCTAGTACACTCCACCAATGCTCTTCTATACGATCTTGGTTATTTTCAATACTTGGTCCTCCAATCACAAGACTATACACAACTGAGTGTAGGAAGTTAAAACCTTTACAGTTAAGGCTTAAACAGAGCGTTTTGGTTCTAAACACAGAACCGATCAAACATATTAGTACGAGAATCATTTACTCAAAATAAATGAGTATTTGAAAAATAACATCTAGTTAATCTTCATTGTTGTAGTAGTACACAACTGACAGTGAATAGATCAGTGTTTTCAGAATGGTTCTTTTATGATTAGAGCAGTTCTGAATTGACCGAGTTGTAATTGGACTTGAAAAATATTCAGTTACAAATCAGCAGTATATTCATGATATATTTCCAATATATAATAAGCAAATATTCATTGTTTCATTTTCGGATATAAAAAAGAATCTGATTGTTATTTTCAGTAGAAGATCTGTAATAGATCTCTTTAATGAATCTATATATCTCTATTTTTGTGAAACTCAAATATATCAAAATTTGGATCTTGTAATATCCGTGAAATACAAGAGATATCTTGTCACCTATGTATATTTAAAAAAATCATATACATAGAATAAATCAAATAAATGAGAGTGCTTTATTCATATAATAAGATCCACAAAAGTCTCATAACAGATCATAATATTCAAATGTTTAAATTACAGAGCATTCGTTACTTCCATTAATAATCGTCATGAAAATCTCCTCTTAAATTTATTCATTGAATTACAAATAAACGACTTTAAATCATTTAAATATGAACATTAAATTTAGGCCTTGAATCTAGATTGATATCAGTATGATATTCCGCAAAAGAGCATTGCATAATGAAGTGGTAAATTCAAATCACCAACACATAAAGAATTCAAATGCAGGGTTCAAAACGTAAGGTGGATTACAACCATAAGGTTGATGATCCATAATTTTGCCTTATCCTTCAAAACGTATGGTATATAATTCATACATTTTCTTTTCTTTAGAACATACAGTACATGATCCATTCTGATAAAATGTATGGTTAATTATAAATATAGGTTTGATGATCCATTATTTTGTAATGATAACATAAGGTTTTACACTTATGTAAGGTTCCTCATCCAATATTTTCTCATATAAAAAATGTAAGGTTCCTTCCAAATGTAATCTTCTTATACCATAATTTTCTGTTAACGTAAGGTTGATTAACCGTACTTTTATGAACTCTCTAAAAATAAATGTAGTATTTAATCCTTACACAACACTCTCCAACATATGGTATGAACAATGTTTCCATAACATGTTGAATAGCATTCCGAGCACTTTGGGAAATATTTCTTGTGAATCATATGTTTTAATACAATTCTAAAATAGGGAAAATAAATAATATTAATTTCTTGAAATGTACTTAAGGTAAAATCATTAGAATAACAAATATGGGTATTTGTGAGAATCAAAATCATCTTAAAAATATAGAGTATTATTGAAATAATAAATTCTCAACAATCTCTCCCTTTTTGATGTTAAATAAACAATAAAAATTATTTACATGAAATGTAGAATTTTATAATGGAAAAAATATTTCTCATCCCCCAAAGTTCAAAATAAAAAAAATTTGTTATAAATAGTTCTGTTTATCCAAATTTCTCTCCCTTTTTGGGATATCCAAAAGAATAATAGAAAAAAGGTATATAACACATTTAATTTATTACGGTATGTGTGAGAAAATGATATAAGAAATAGTTTATCAATAAAGAAGTTTGGATATGTGGAGGCTATCAGATATAATCATTAAAAAAAGTAAAAACCCATAAAATTGAATAAATAAGAAATTTCATTTATAAGAGAATTTACATGTACATGAATGATGAAGAATAATTATTGTTTGGCTAAGGGTTTGGAAAAAGGGTAGTTCAATGACTCTGAATAACAACTTTTAATACTGAAAACTATAACATTAATCACTTAATTACACTATCATCTAGTTGAATGATTATATCCCTTCATTCCTGGGTCAATGGAATATCTTCAATGAGGTTTACTCTGAAAAAATAATTCAACTGTTATTCCTTCTCCATAAAATGAATTAGTTTATTAGTGAATCTATTTAATAATTTTCTAATACTCAGTTCACATGAGGTTAGCTGATCTACAAAGAATTTCTAATTGTCCAACAAAATAGAAAAATGAGCGCTATTACATAGTAAATCCCAAAACCTGTCAATCATTTATCTAATTATAGATGCAATGGAATGGAATTACTTTATTAAATTAGGTGAAGTACCTGATGTACTTTCTTGACTTCCTATGACGGTTCAAAAATGTTTCTGTAGAAAAGTTTCCAAATCATCCAAATTAGATTTCTATACAACATCATATTTCAACATTGCAACATATGTCACTTATTATTTCATAGAAACATCAACTTCTTGAATTGAAACAGAACTATCATTCAGATTTTGAAATCTCGTTTTCAATTTCTCTAACTCTCTGCATAAAGTATCATTCTCATCTTTGGCTATGTTAAATTGTCTGAAAAGTTCATCCAAATAATCAGGCATAGAAACAAAGGCTCCCTGTACTTCATTAAAAATTGGACCTACTAAAATCATTGGTAAATATTGAACATCTAGTTTTTCTTCTTCATACTGCTCCACGGGTTGTGCATCTTATTTGTATCCATAATTTTCAACTAAGAAAGATTCATATAGAACATTTATATAGATTTTAGAGAAATTTTTGTGAAATGGTGATTCTTTATTTTCTACTTCTAACAGCTAGTTCTCATCATGATAAATTTCATCTTAGATTTCTTCTTGAATTTTTTGAATAGAGACAATTAGATCCACAGATTAAACGATAATTTCCATTTCCTAATTATTTCAACAAAAGGTACTTCCTTAGGTCTTGTCGCTACCTCAGCATGAGGCAAAATTTCAACTTCTTCTAGAGAAGAAGATTCCTCTTGAATTTTTTCTCAAACTGATTATCTCACAAACTTATAACTAAAATTTGTATGGTTTTAAAAAAATGTCTCAATCACAGGTTCTTGACCAGCTGTTCTCTTTTTAGAGAAAAAATCCATCCCTGAATTTCATCATCACCAGTTCATTTTCTATTTTAAATATGAGTTTTATTATAGTCCTAGAAACATCCCCTATTTTATATCTATTCATACATTCTTTAGATTTTGTTTGTTTCTCCCCCTGCACAGATTCCTGATCATCATTAGCTCTAACTGGAATGATTTTACCTTTTAAAGTGCTCCTTAAAAATAAAATCTTTCTCAAAGTTACAACATTCGTCACATTTCTATGATGGAAACTGAATCATGCATCAATTAGCCTCGCCACATCTCTCTTAAAAAACAACATGGATATAATCTTTCCATAAGGATAAAACTCATCATAGCCTCATGATGATATCAGTAACTCAAATATCTAATCATGTACCTTAGAAAATTCAGATTTATATCACATAACAATTAAAAACTAATATACATATTTGGAAATAGTATTTTCACCATTTCTAACATCCTTAGGGATAACCCAGTATGAATATATTTAACCAAAATTTTCTGATCTAGTTCTAAATATTTCACTAACATTTTCCATATGATAGGAGATAAATATAAGAAAGACACTAAATCTTTATATTTATGATTGTCATCCCTGATAAACATTAGATCAAAATTAAAAAATCCCTCATGGGGGCAGTTCAATATTCTCACTATTTCAACAGAAGAGATCGATAACTGTCTTTCTTCAATCATTACAACTATTGAACCTTTCGTATCTCCCAAACTATATTGAACAGATTTAAATAAAAATCTCAACTCTACATCTTATCAAAATTTAGTGTAGTCATCATTGAACATCATTTCAATACCTTGAAAGGATAATGCTTGATCTAGTATCATATTCGTTTAATACAAAAATTCCAGATCAAAGAAGTTTACCAGAAGGATTTTCCATCAAGTTGACTTCTCACGCTTCACACAACTAGGTTCACCTTTTTCTATTCACATTGTTTTTCCATTTCTATCAAAAAATTCTAAAGGTTTGAGATTTTAGGGGTTCGAAGTTGTGATTAAAAGATGAAGAAAGAGGTGAAGGGTTTTAGTAGATGGAAAGGTTTTTAGAAAAAGAGCTATTTTTGAATTTGAAATGGTTTCAGACAGATCCTTGATTCCCATGTCATTACGTACATAATAATCACTACAGAATATAAATATAAATAAAAATATATGCATTGTATATGAAATCTTATTACAGGATAATAATAAAAGTATATGTTATTAAAATATGAATTAATAAATTAATTTAAAATAATATGAATAAATAAAAATAAGATTAATTTTATATAAATTTTAAAAAAAATATTTTTAAAAATTAAAAAAAACATAACTCCCCCTTAATAAAATCAAAAAATTTAGTGAGATGTAGTTTAATAGAAATATTAGCTAATTGAAATTCAGTATTTATAAATTCTACAAATATATCCTTTTTAAGAACATGATCGCTTAAAAATATTGTCTAATATCAATATGATTAGTTCTATAATGAATTATAGTATTTTTTTTGAAATATTTATAGCTCTACTATTATCACATAAAATAGGTGTGCTATTAAAATTTAGTCCAAAGTCTTTAAGAGTGTTTTTTCATCAACAAAATATGGACACAACAACTACCGACAGATACATATTCTACCTTGACAGTTGAAAAATCAACTGAGTGGTGTTTCTTAGTAGACAATGATTCTAATGATTTTTCTAAAATGTGATAGGTTCATGAGGACTTTTTTATATCTAATCTAAAACATAAAAAATCAGTACATGAATATGAAATTAAATTTAAATCTGAATTTTTGGGATGAAGAAGAGATTAAAAAATAGTTCCTTTTAAATATCTAAACATTATTTTCAAAGATGTAAGATGGGATTCCTTAAGAATTAATTGAATCTTTGCACCAATGCATACTGAATACATAATATCTGGTCTGCTAGTAGTAAGATATAATAATCTACTAATCATACCTCTATATACCTTATTGTCTACTGGTTTTCCATTTTCATCCAAATCAAGTTTTATATTAGTGCACATAGGAGTTGTATATGTCTTGCAATTTAGAAGTCCAAATTTCTTTTGTAAATCAGTAATATATTTTCATTGACTCAAAACATTTCCAAAATCTTTCTGATAGATTTGATGTCCTAAAAAGAAATTAAGTTCTCCCATAATAATCATTTGAAATTCTTTTTTTTATTATCCCTAAATACTCATGACAATGTTTTTTATTTGTTGAACCATATATTACACCATCAACATAAATTTGAACTAATAGAATATTAGAATTAATGTTTTCATAAAAATTGTTTGATCTTCCATTCTAACAATAAAATCATTTTTCAAAAGGAAAAAAATTTATCATTCATACTGAGATATTTGTTCTCGATTAATACCATAAAGGGCTTTAGTATGCTTAATGAAAAAATCTGGCATTTGTGAATTTTCAAAACTCATAGTTTGTTCTATATAAACTTCTTCCATTAAATATCCATTTAAAAAGGCTGACTTAACAACCATCTGAAATAATTTATAATTCATATGAGATGCATAAGCTAAAAAATCATAATGGCTTTTAATATTAATATAAGGGAAAATGTCTAATCATAATCTATAACTTCTTCTTGATTATATCATTTTGATATGAGTCTTAATTTATTTCTAGTTATAATTATTTGACCATCTTGCTTATTTATAAAGACCCATTTAATTCCAATAACATGATAGTTATTGGTCTTTCAACAAATTATAGAAACTCATTTCTTCTGAACTGTTTTAATTCTTCTTGCATTGATATCATCAAACTTTCATCAACCAAGGATTCTTCTATTGACTTAGGTTGTGATTGGGATATATTGGTAGAAAACTCAACTAGATTTCCTATATTTCTTTTAGTTTTTATTCCAGTGTCTAGGTATCCTATAACAGTTTATAAAGAGTGATTTTTTAGATTTCATGAATATCTAGGAAAACAATATCCATTTTATCAGTGTTATGTTCTTCTAAACTGGACTTAAATTTGTTTATATTAGATTCAAAATCATCTTTCAAGTTTTCATGTCTCATGTAATAATTAGGGTTAGATTCATCAATTTGATCTTTACTTTTTTAAAAGGGGTCAGATTCATCAAATTTCACATGAATTTAATCTTCAAAAATCCTTGAATTTGTGTTAAAAACTCTATAAGAATTGGAGGTAGCAGAATATCTAATGAAAATGCCTTCATCAGATTTTTGATCAAACATACGAAGATTTTACTTGGAGTTCTTGATATAAACCTTGAATCTAAATACATTACAGTATTTTACTTTAGGATTTCAATTATTCCAAAGTTCATAGGGTTTTTTAAATAAAATTTTGTTTATTAAAATTCTATGCATTATATAATAAGTCATTCTTACAGCTTCTACCCAGAAATAGGCAGGAAGACTGTACTTATTTAGCATATTCCAAACCATTTTATGAATTTTTCTATTTATTCTTTAAAAAATTCCATTCTACTGAGGTTATATTAGTGAAGAGAAGGTGTGTTTAACAACTAGATTTTTGCAAATGGAATTGAATTCCTGAATGTCAAAATTTCCCCCATGATTACTTCTTAGTGAAATTATTTTGAAATATTTTTCATTTTGAATGGCTTTACAAAAACATTCAAATATGGTAAAAGATTCATTTTTATATTTTTGAAAATATATCTTGTAAATCTATAATAGTCATCACCAAAAACATATACATATAATTTCTCATCCAAAATTCCTAATCACGAAGGTCCAAAACGATCCATATGGATAATTTATAATGGTCTAGATGTAGCAATTTTCTTAATTGATTTGACGGATGATTTATGCTACTTGACAATTTGACATGAATAATTGAATATTTCCCAATCAAATTTATGACTAGGAAAATCAGAAACTTATAGTTTCCTAGATAACTTATGTAAAGCATAAATATTGAAATTTCAATGTTTTTATTTCAGATCCTGGATTCATTTATTTTAGCAGTTAAACAATTAACATTTTTTTACTTAAGGAATTTAAGTCCAGGGTATAATCATTTCCAGTTATAAGTGCTCTAAATTTAAGCAATTTATCTATAAAATAGAACTATAGTTGTTTGAAAAATATACATAATAACAATCATTACAATGTTGGGAAATACATATCAATTTATGATTCAACCCTTGTACATAACTACATTATTTATCGAGACAACTTGTGGATCTCCAATAGTTCAAATACCAATAATATTTCTGTTGTCATTGTCACCAAATGTGACTTATCCACCATTCTATTTCAGTTAATGTTTTAAGGTTCTATGAGTTTCCACTCATTTTCCTAGAGAAGACACTATCCATGCACCAAATCTCTTTTCTTCTTCTTTGACTTGCTTCCGTTAGATGTATTTAAACAAAGGTTTGTTTTGGTACCCATATTTTCTTGGGTCCTGAAGTGTTAGCTAGAAGTGATCTGAGTATCCAGATGTTCATTGTTTTCATATAATCATTTGATTCAAATAAACTATTTGAAATAAAGAAATTGTTAATTAAACTTAGTTGGGGATTTCTTATATTACTTTTTTTAGTTATATCACCTTTTATAGCATTGTAATTACAAATTATACTTTATGAATTTGCAACAAAATATTTTTGTATAGTTTAGGTTTCTCACCTTTAATTCTTATTCCATATATATCATACATAATCACATTTTTACAAAAAATTCATTTAATTTTTTTATCCTTTTATAAAACATCGAGCTGTACTTTTGTAGTTTTCTATTTAATCTTGTACTATTTTGATGTTGGTTTCATAATCTATACTATTTGTGTTAAATGAGTTGTTCTTTTCAATCAAATATTGTGGTTGTTTTCGCAAAGTGTATCTTCCTACTAAAATTTTATTGAGAATGTGTTTTTGTGATTTATGCATTTTTAGTAACGAATCATATATTTCATCTATCATGTTATAGTAGGCTATATGTTTTTTATTTGAACTTCCAGGGTTAGAATCATAATTGGAAGAGTAATATGATTGTACACAATTATCTTCAGTCATGAAGTACATGTTTGCTTTTATATTTTTTTATATTTTTTTGAGTCAGACTTTGATGAGCTCCTGGAGTCTTCTAAAACACTCCATATAGCATTCATTGCTCTTTTATCTTTCTACTCATAGTCATTATTTTTTAAAAACATAATTTTTTCCTTTCCCTATTTAGAAGAGGACAGTTAGGTCTTATGTGACCCATTTTCTTGCACTCATAGCATCTGACTTCTTTTTGAATCTTTCTCATCTTTCTTGAAGAATTTTATTAATCCTTTCTTTCTTCGTATAAAATTTCATGAATTTTCTGGCCATCTGTGCCAATTCCATGTCTGAATCATATGGGTTCAAACCTTCTTCCTTTTATACCTCTTGTTTCATCTTTCTGCACATCTTCTTATAAGATGTAACTTTCTGAGTAGTATTTTCACTTTTTATCAAGAAATCATGCTCATTGTCTTCATATTAGATATCATCTTCATACATCATCGGGGTTCAAATAAAATCTCTCATGGTTAGATTTTAAATTGGGGATGATTGCCTAATGGATGCTGATATCCCATTCCATTGGGTTGGACGTACTCTCAGAACTTTCATGGATTGATCTGCTTGTTTAATAGGATCTCCTAATGAGTAATTTTGTTGACTATCACTTTATGCCTTACATACATCCGAGTGATGATTTCACCATCATGCATTCTATATGTATCTGTCACGACCCATCCTCGGGGCTCGTGCCGTGACTACCCCAAGCCCGCCTTCCATGGGCCAGGGGATGGCGAGTAGCACCAAGGCGTAAATCCCAACAAAAGGGAAGGCATTGACTTTGAAAAGTAAACAAGCACCATAGAGTAAGCAATCGGAAAAGTAAACACTAAGTAAAAACTATAACAAGCTATGCTAAAAGTAAAAGGGGCTGGAAATACAAGCCCAATTGTAAAGTACAACTGAAAGGGAAAAACAACAACTGAAAGGAAAAGCCGCAGCGTCGAGCCATCCTTTGGAAGTTCCACCTAAAGGGTGGGTACATATAGCCACCACAGCTCCTCGGTCCAACCGTCCTCTCCGAGTATGTCCCACCCTATGGTCCACCTCCAGGTACCATCCTGCTCCGCACGCCTCCACCACGATCAGCGCTGTCCATTGTCTGCAACTAACACAACGAAGTACGGGCAGAGCCCGTGCAGGGGTGAGTATAAGCTACTCAGTAGGGAACCCGAGACCCCCAATGTTCTCCCGAAATCCAAAAAGGATAAACCACAAGGAAAGAAACAATCACGAAGTAACATCCGACACTGCCTAGGTATATGCGCATACATATACCTAAGTCATCAATTTCCGTTCGGCTCCAACACCCGAGCCTGAGCACAACTCAGTCCACACAGGAAAGAAAAATGTAAACCCACACAGGATAGCACAACACAATCCACAAAGTAGAGTAAACAGTAAATACACACAGGATAGTTCAACACAATCCACAAAGGAGAGTAACACAAGATTCAGCTCACACAGGTATACATCATCGTATGACGATAAATATGATCACTGATCCATCTAAGTCGTCGGACCCACAAAGGATCGATAGGTACTAACCCCCGCAATGACCGACATAGGATCAGACCCACACATGATCAATATGTAACTAACCCCCGCAAATACCCACATAGGATCGGGCCCACACAGGACCTGTAGGTGCTGGCTCACAAAGAATCGCTGAGCGCTGACCCACACAGGATCAGATCCACACAGGATTTGTAGCACTGATCCACGTAGGATCGCTGAGTGCAGTAGTCGTCGCAGTCCACTGAGGATCTCTGCACAGTCGTCGTCTCAATCCAGTGAGGATCTCTACACAGTCGTCGTCGCAGTCCACTGAGGATCTCTGCACAGTCGTCGTCGCAGTCACAACCAGCACTAGGGTTCCCGCACACAGCAAGCTCGTTCGGGAGGGTCCGCCCCACGAGCCGAGAGGCTGATACATCAACTGACACAAAGTTCGAGGATTATGTATCCAAAAGTTCCGAATCGTCAACAGGAACTCAACGTCGCTAACGGCGCGTCAACCAGACGCCCGGTCTAAGAGTTATTGGCTTTTTTGTTCTTGGGGCCCAGTTGGTTTTTAAGGAAAAACCAACCCAACCATACTCCAACTACGTCCAAACCTCAGGCGGAGTTAGCCAAAAGATCCGTCTCACTTAGAAGAAAACAATGAAGTCGACGGCACGTCAATCGGACGTTCGGAGCTCAAGATATGAGCGTTTCCGCTCCGAGGGCCCGGTTGGTTTCGTGTACGAACCCACCCGGCCGAACCCAAAGTATTCTGAAACCATAAGTGTGATATACCGAAAATACCACCTCGATCCAAGGATCACGTTGCCGCTGACGGCACATCGTTCGGAGTCCCGTATCTCAAGTTACGGGCAAAAGACCAAAAATGGTCCGAAGACGGGGGGTCTGGGCCCGGGCCGACCCGGCCCAACCCCCCTGGGTCGGCCGAACCGGTTCGACCCGACCCGGTCCGATCCGGTCCGACCCGTCAGGACCCGGTCCGGCCCGGCCAGTCGGACCGGCCTAGCTCGGCTCGGCCGAGCGGCCGAGCGTGGCAGTCGCGGGGCGCCGCCCCCGCGGGTTGAGGAAGTCGCGGACCTCGAGGGGCCGCGCTGGACAATATCGGACGCGGCTTCTGTCGCGTCCCGTGCGGGCGAGCCGGACCTGTGCGGCCGTCGCCGCCGCGGCTTCAGCCACAGCGGCCCTGTCTGGCGGCGCGCTGGGGCGCCGACAGAGACTTCCGTGGGCTACCGGTGTTGCTCCGGTGGTCCGTTTTCCTTCCCGTCTGCGCTGCTGCTCCTCCCGGGACCCGTTCATCACTGCGGAATCATCAAATCTCCCTTGCGTCATGTTTTGTCATCGCCTGCCAAATCCGCACAACAACGAAGAACGAAGGAGGATTGTCGGGCCATGTTCGTTTGGCCCGCACCCTCCGCGTTAGACGGTTTCAATCGGGAGGATAAAACAACATATTCAAAATCAATTTTAATAAAATAAAATTGTTCCTAAGAATTCTGGTTCTTTATGTTAAAAGAAACGATCACGGGAATAAGAAGGTATTTCCAAAATAAAATCCCTACCTC
Organism: Viscum album; assembly: GCA_963277665.1. Taxonomy (NCBI): domain Eukaryota; kingdom Viridiplantae; phylum Streptophyta; class Magnoliopsida; order Santalales; family Viscaceae; genus Viscum; species Viscum album. The sequence goes on from OY728161.1 coordinate 642,729,246, forward strand.
ATCAAGTGTCGTACGCGCGTTCTTCGCGGAATTGTTCGTCGCGGAAGGAGGGGACCGTCGCGTCGTTGCGGTATCCGGCGTTGCGTCGACGAACTCCGAGGATCAAGAAACAATAGATTTAGTTATAAATAATTAAATCCATGTGTTTATAAAAACCAAAAAGGGGTTTTAAAAGAAACCCGAAATCTCTTACCTCAAACATATGATCGAAGATTTCGTTGCAGATGAAGGAACGTCGCAGAAGAACGTCGCGGAAGAGGAAACGTCGGCGTCGCAGCACACGGCATCGCGTCGTCGATTTCCGCAGTTTCGGCGTTCTTCGTCGGAGGCCAGTGTTCTTCGCATTTTTTGCGTTCTTTGCGTTCTTCGCGTTCTTCGCGAGGAAGGGTGAAGGCACAAGAACTTCTGTCAAAAGTCTCAGAACGTGTACTCCTCCAAAAGTAGACATTGGTCTTATTTTATTAATATGCCAACTGATATCAAACAGGTTATGAAACGAATGAAATTAATTCATTGAATTAAGTTCAACGAATAAACTTCCCATTTAATTCAACGAAGAAAACCACCCAATTTAAAGGTGCGTTAAGAAATTAAGAAAACACGTCAGTTGACTTTCATAATGACAAGTTTTCGCGGGTGTGTTACTTAGCGGAAAAGAAACGGTGGGTCTTGTGCGGGTCCCACCTCACAAATATCCTTCCAAGAGGGTAGGATATTTTTGGATAGCACCCTATCTGCATCCACTCAGCTTAAGCCACTTTAAGTGGCTTCAAGTGGCTTCCAAGTGGCTTGTGTGAAATAAAATAAAGTTCGTCATACAATTATTTTATTTCTTAACTTTAAGCCTGAAAATTAAAAACCACACCTGAGAAAACGCAACTCCGGAAGAGGCATTTCTATGCAAGTACCGGCGCTGCGATTCCATCGGTGCCCTCGAAATTCAATTCCGGGAACCGGTTAAAAAGTTAGAAAAACCCGCTCGTCCGTTCACTGAACGTACCCGATCCAAACTTCGGAAAATGATTCCGAGCACACCGGGCCTCAGAATCTGGTGCCGTCAGAAACTGCATTCTTGTAAAATTCCAAAGAAAATTTAGAAAAAAAATTTCCTTGAAATTTACTGGTCTATACATTACTCCCACCTCAGGGCTTTACGTCCCCATAAAGATTCACTACAAACATAGGGATACAAAGGCGGTACTGAGCATGCATCTGAGCCTCCCGCTCCCAAGAGCTCTCCTGGAGGTTCTTGAGCTTCCATCTGAAGCACACTAGAGGAATCGATCATCCACGTAGGACCTGCTCCTGTCGATCCTCGATCTCCACTGGGACCTCCGCAAAAGTCACCCCATCATCAAAGACCAGCTCTCAATGGTCAAAGATTTGCGTCGGGTCGTGCACGTATCTCCTCTGATTAGATACGTGGAAGACGTCGTGCACCCGACACAACTGTGGTGGTAGAGCCAGGCGATAAGCCACCTTGCCAATCCTGCTGAGGACCTGGAAGGGTCCGATGAAGCGTGGAGAAAACTCGCTGCTTCGGCCAAACCTCCATAATTCACATCGAGGTGAGACCCGCATGAATTTGTGGTCTCCATCCTCGAACTCAAGTGGAATCCGCCTCCTATCGGCTCTGCGCTATCCTCATCTACTCCTGGATGACCTGGACCTTCTCTGTCTTGGCCCGGACCATCTCTGGTCCCACAAGTGCAGAATCCCCAGGGTCTGTCCAGCACAAAAGAGATCTGCAAGGTCTGCCGTACAATGCCTCATATGGTGCCATCCTGATGGTGGAGTTGTAGCAATTGTTGTATGCGAACTCCACCAAGGGTAGGTGATCCTCCCAGCTGCGACCAATGTCGAGGACACATGTGCGGAGCATGTCCTTGAGAGTCTGAATGGGCCTCTCCATCTGACCATTCATCTGAGGGTGAAAGACGGTGCTCAGATGTAGCCGCATCCCGAACGCCTCCTGCAACCCCTTCCAATGCTGGGAAGTAAAGAGAGCATCTCGATCGGAGAAGATAGAAGATGACACACCGTGAAGCCGTACAATCTCCTGAACATAGAGAATCCCCAAGCTCTCCATTGGGCCCTGCTCTCTAGTGCGTAAAAAGTGTGCCGACTTGGTGAGTCGGTCAAAAATCACCCAAATGGAGTCGTGACCACTGGAAGTGCGTGGAAGTCCAGTCACAAAGTCCATAGATATGCCGTCCCACTTCTACTCCGGGACCTCCAAGGGTTGTACCAAGCCTGCTGGAACCTGATGCTCTGCCTTCACCTGCTGGCAGGTTAGGCACCGTAAAACGAACTCTTCCACAACCTTCTTCATGCTTGGCCACCGGTGATGTCGTCTGAGGTCCTGGTACATCTTCGCCACTCCAGGATGTACCTCTAAAGGAGAAGTGTGAAACTCTCTCAGCACATCCTCCCGTAAAGCAACTGGTACCAAGGTACATCCTCTTAAAAGGACATCGTGCTCTAATCCAAGGGAGAAACCATCAGGTGCCTGTCCTGAGGATATCTGTGTACACCGTGTCTCACAGTCAGCGTCCCCACGTCGTGCCTCTCTAACCCGCTGTAGAAGTGGAGGAGAGACTGTGAGAGACTGAAGGACGGCTGCTCCATCCCTATCCACGAAGGATATCTGCATGGCAGCTAGCTACTCTGTCGCCTCCTCAAGTAGCTGAATGCCCATCCTCCTGCTGAGGGCATCGGCTACTACGTTCCCCTTCCCAGGAGTATAGACTATCTCAGAGTCATAGTCCTGGAAGAACTCGAGCCATCACCACTGTCTCAGGTTTAGATCTTTCTGGGAGAAGATGTACCTGAGACTCTGGTGGTCAGAAAAGATTTCAAAGTGCTCGCCCATCAGATAGTGCCGCCAAGTCTTCAGTGCGAAGACCACTGCTACTGACTCCAGGTCATGGGTAGCATAGTTCTGCTCATGCGGCCTCAAGTGACGTGATCCATAGGCAATCATGGCCCACTCCTTCAACAGGACACATCCGAGTCCGGTCCCTGATGCATCGCAGTAGACTACGTTTCCAACTCCCTCCACAGGAAACCTCAAGATAGGTGCGCTGGTCAATCTTTGTCTCAGCTCTTGGAAGCTCTGCTGACATCTTTCTGACCACAAAAATGGTTTCCCCTTCTTCCTCAAATCTAAAAGTGGCTCCGCAACTCTGGAGAAGTCCGACACAAATCTCTGATAGTATCTGGAAAGACCCAAGAAACTCCGCACCTCCGTCACTCTCCTGGGTGGCTCCCAAGCTAGCACTGCCACGATCTTCGCGGGATCCACTGCAACTCCCGCCTCAGAAATGACGTGCCCCAAGAAGTGGACCTCACGTAACTAGAACTGGAACTTCAAGAGCTTGCCATAAAGCTGGTTCTCTCGGAGTGTGTCTAGTACAACCCGCAAGTGGTAGGCGTGCTCCTCCTCTGTGGTCGAGTACACCAAAATGTCGTCAATGAAGACCACAACAAATCGATCGAAGTATGGCTGGATGATTATGTTCATGAGGCTCATGAAAACTTCTGGAGAGTTGGTTACACCGAAAGGCATAACCAAGAACTCATAGTGGCTATACCAACACTTGAAGGACGTCTTCTGAACATCCTCATCTCGAACTCTGAGCTGATGATAGCCTGACCTGAGGTCTATCTTCGAGAACAACCGTGCTCCCTTGAGATGATCGAAGAGGTCATCAATCCTCGGTAGAGGATACTTGTTCCTCACTGTCACCTGGTTCAGGCGACGATAGTCGACACACAGTCGCATGCTCCCGTCTGCCTTCTTGGAAAACAATATCGGGGAATCCCAGGGTGAAACACTAGGTCAGATGAACCCCTTTCCCTGCAAGTCCTCCAACTGTACCTGCAGCTCTCGAATCTTAGCGGGGGCCATATGATACGCTGGAGTGGATATCGGGGCTGTCCCGGGGTACAGATCAATATAAAAGTCTACCTCTATGCGAGGAGGTAGCCCTGGAACGTCATCGGGAAAGACGTCCGCGTACTGATCCACCACTGCAGGAAAACTAGGACTCCACACATCAACTCCTCCAAGGATGAGGCTAGCCAACTAATGAGTGATGGGTTGTCCTCTCTTATGAGAGAGTCCCTCTTGTACTGCAAAGGCTCCCTTCTCACTGGTGAAGGTGAACCTGCTCCCGTTGGTGCGCAGACATCGCACCTTGAGCCTAAAACAGTCAATCTGAGCATGGACTGTAGATAACCAATCCATGCCCAAGATGACGTCGTAAGGCCTCGACGCCGCTACAAGAAGATCCCAGCCGAAGCTCTCGCCTCCTAGAGTAAGCTCACACTGCCGGCACCTGTGCGTAATCGTCGAGTCTGCTCCAGTAGGGGTCTCTAGCCGTAAGGATCGAGCCAACGGCTCTGTCGGAATCTCCGAGCTCCGAACAAGGGCAGCAGCTATGAAAGAGTGACTCGCTCCTATGGCTATATGAACTGCAGAAAGGGTGTAATAGACACAGATCGTACCTCGAATCATCTCTAGTGCGCCGTGGTCGTAGGCCTCCGCTGCCTGGAGCTGTGCCTGTCTCTGCCCTTCAGCTCCCGGTGGTCGGGGTGGCCCTCCTGGTGGTGGTGGTGGCAGAGCCTCAAAGCATCGCCAACCACCTGCTGCTCGGACAGCTCCTCTGCCTCTTCTTCCTCATCCCTGCGGACCGCCATGGTCGTCCCTCTGCCTCTGCCTGGGTGGCCCCTCTACCGTCTGCTACTCCTCGGTACGGCGGGTCGGGTAGTCACGAGCCATGTGGCCCTGCCCGCTGCATGCGTAGCACTGCCTGCCTCTCGAAAGACTGGCTCCGCGTTGTGTGCCCCGCACTGCTGAGCCAGTGTCCTGAGGTCGTCTACGAGAGGTTCTGGTCTGCTTGGAACCTTGAGTCATCCGTTGGCTACCTACTGCCGAAGACTCCATTACCTGCCGCCTTGCGGTAGGTCTCACTGCTGAAGTAGACTCAGCAAGAAAGCTTTCGATCAGAAGGGCTCGCTCTAGTACTCCTTCATGGGTCGAGATGCTGAGGGAGATCAGCGATGCCCTGATCTCATGTCTCAATCCCTGCTCGAAGGTCCAGGCCCGGAAGAAGGGGTCCTGTACCATGTCGGTCGAGTAGCAAGAAAGATCGGTGAATCTCGCCGAGTATAGGGTGACCATCAAGCTGCCCTGCCGCAGCTGAAGAAGCTCCTGGATGAGCACCGCACGGAGGGTGTCTGGGACGAACTCGGAGCAGAAGATGCTCTCAAATTCTGTCCAGAGGAGAGATGTCTCGTCGTGCACCTGGAGCATCATGATCCACCATCTGCCTGCTGCCGCGTGCAGGAGGCTCACTGCGAGGATCACCATGAGGTCTGCTGGTGTCCTCACTAACCTGAAAACTCGTACGACCGCCTCCAACCAGTCCTCGGCTGCCTGGGGGTCAATCTCCCCATGAAACCTGGGTGGTCGTTGGTGCTGGAACTTGTGCAGAGCTCCGAGGCGACGTGCATCATCAGCGATCGGTGCTGGAAGCATCGGGGGCTCGACGGGTAAAGGTACCACCGGTTCCTCTGCTATCAACGGGCCCTGCACCGAGGCCTCGTCGCTCGGCGGGCTGTCGTCACGCTCTACTCTCGGAACCCTAGCTAGCTGCCGTCGTGGGGCCATCCTGAAAATTAAACTAGTGCGCCATGGTTTGAACAACATACCTGGTGAGCTGACACAAGTTATCACAAAGAAAACTTGAAACACACATGCAATCAATGTTTTCGTGCATTAAGTCGGAAATCAGAAGTCAGGGTCCTGGTGTACGGATACGTCGGCCGCCGCACCAACACTGGACTCCCTGGACTGATAACCACACCCAATACGCTAATCACTACTACTTCACATAGAAGAATGATCAGAGTCTGCGGTAGAACCGACAACCTATGATACCAATTTGTCACGACCCGTCCTCGGGGCTCGTGCCGTGACTACCCCAAGCCCGCCTTCCATAGGCCAGGGGCTGGCGAATAGCACCAAGTCGTAAATCCCAACAAAAGGGAAGGAATTACCTTCGAAAAGTAAAGAAGCACCATAGAGTAAGCAAGAGGAAAAGTAAACACTAAGTAAAAACTGTAACAAGTTGTGCTAAAAGTAAAAGGGGCCGGAAATACAAGCCCAACTGTAAAGTACAACTGAAAAGGAAAAACAGAAACTGAAAGGAAAAGCTGCAGCATCGAGCCGTCCTCTGGAATTTCCACATGAAGGGTGGGTACAGAAAGCCTCTACAGTTCCTCGGTCTAGTCGTCCGCTCCGAGTATGTCCCGCCGAGTGGTCCACCTCCAGGTACCGTCCTTCTCCGCACGCCTCCACCACGATCAGCACTATCCGTCGTCTGCAACCAACACAACGAAGTGCGGGCATAACCCGTGCAGGGGTGAGTATAAGATACTCAGTAGGGACCCCGAGACCCCCAAAGGTCTCCCGAAATCCACGAAGGGTAAACCACAATGAATGATACAATCACGAAGTAACATCCGACACTGCCTAGGTATATGCCCATACATATACCTAAGTCATCAATTTCCATTCAGCTCCAACACCCGAGCCCGAGCACAACTCAGTCCACACAGGAAAGCAAAACGTAAACCCACACAGGATAACAGAACACAATCCACAAAGGAGAGTAAACTGTAAATCCACACAGGATAGTTCAACACAATCCACAAAGGAGAGTAACACAGGATTCACCTCACACAGGTATACTTCTTCGTATGACGATAAAGATGATCACTGATCCATCTAAGTCGTCGGACCCACAAAGGATCGATAGGTACTAACCCCTGCAATGACCCACACAGAATCAGACCCACACAGGATCAATAGGTAACTAACCCCCGCAAAGACCCACATAGGATCGGGCCCACACAGGACCTATAGATGCTGGCTCACACAGAACCACTGAGTGCTGACCCACACAGGATCGGATCCACACAGGATCTGTAGCACTGATCCACGTAGGATCGCTGAGTGCAGTAGTCGTCGCAGTCCACTGAGGATCTCTGCACAGTCATCGTCGCAGTCCACCGAGGATCTCTGCACAGTCGTCGTCGCAGTCCACTGAGGATCTCTCCACAGTCGTCGTCGCAGTCCACTGAGGATCTCTGCACAGTCGTCGTCGCAATCCACTAAGGATCTCTGCACAATCGTCGTCGCAGTCGCAGCCAGCACTAGGGTTCTCGCACACAGCAAGCTCGTTCGGGAGGGTCCGCTACACGAGCTGAGAGGCTGATACATAATCTGACACAACATCCGAGGTTGATGTATCCAAAAGTTCCGTTTCGTCAATAGGAACTCAACGTCGCAGACGGCGCGTCAACCGGACGCCCGGTCTGAGAGTAATTGGCTTTTTTGTTCCAGGGGCCCAGTTGGTTTTTAAGGCAAAACAAACCCGACCGTACTCCACCTGCATCCAAACCTCGGGCGGAGTGTTCCAAAGTATCTGTCTCACTTAGAGGAAAACAAATAAGTCGACGACACGTCAATCGGACGTCCGGAGCTCAAGATATGAGGGTTTCCGCTCCGAGGGCCCGGTTGGTTTCGTGTACGAACCAACCCGGCCGAACCCAAAGTATTCCAAAACCTTGAGTGAAATATACTGAAACGACCGTCTCAATCCAAGGATCGCGTTGCCACTGACGGTGCGTCGTTCGGAGGCCCGTAGCTCATGTTACGGGGTAAAGACCAAAAACGGTATGAAGACGGGGGGTCTGGGCCCGTGCCGACCCGGCCCGACCCCCCCTAGGTCGGCCGAACCGGGTCGACCCGACCCGGCCCGACCCGGCTGGACCCGGTCCGGCCCAGCCAGGGCGTGGCCCGGCCGGTCGGACCGTCCGGGCTCGGCTCGGCCGAGCGGCCGAGCGCGGCAGCCGCAGGGCGTCGCCCCCGCGGGTTGAGGAAGTCGCGCCCCTCGAGGGGTCGCGCTGGACAACAGCGGATGCGGCTTCTGCCGCGTCCCATGTAGGAGAGTCGGACCCACGCGGCCGCGTGTCCGCTGGCTACCGCCGCTGCGGCTGAAGCCACGGCGTCCCTGTCTGGCGGCGCGCCGGGGCACCGCCTCCTCCGGCCGCCGGAGACATCCCCAGGCCACCGGTGTTGCTCCGGTGGTCCGTTTTCCTTCCCATCTGCGTCGCTGCTCCTTCCGGGACCCGTTCTTCACTTTGGCATCATCAAATCGCACTTGCGTCACATTTTGTCATCACCCTCCAAATCCGTACAACAACGAAGAACGACGGAGGGTTGTCGGACTGTGTTCGTTTGGCCCGCACCCTCCTCGTTAGACGGTATCAATCGGGAGGATAAAACAACATATCCAAAAACAATTTCAATAAAATAAAATTGTTCATAAGAATTCAGGTTCTTTATTTTAAAATAAATGATCACAGGAATAAAAAGGTATTTCCAAAATAAAATCCCTACCTCGTCAAGTGTCGTACGCGCGTTCTTCGCAGAATTATACGTCGTGGAAGGAGGGGACCGTCGTGTCGTCGCGGTATCGGGCATTGCGTCGACGAACTCCGAGGACCAAGAAACAACAGATTTAATTATAAATAATTAAATACATGTGTTGTTAAAAACCACAAAGGAGTTTTAAATAAAACCCGAAATCTCTTACCTCAAACAGATGATCGAAGATTTCGTTGCGGATGAAGGAACGTCGCAGAAGAACGTCGCGGAAGAGGAAACGTCGGTGTCGCGGCACACGGCATCGCGTCGTCGATTTCCACGGTTTCGGCGTTCTTCTTCGGAGGCCGGCGTTCTTCGTGTTCTTCACGTTCTTCGCGTTCTTCGCATTCTTCATGAAGAAAGGTGAAGGCATAAGAACTTCTGTCAAAAGCCTCTCAACGTGTAATCCTCCAAATGTCAACGTTGGACTTATTTTATTAATATGCCAACGGATTTCAAACAGGTTAAGAGACGAATGAAATTAATTCATTGAATTAATTTCAATGAATAAACCACCCATTCCATTCAACGAAGAAAACCGACCAATTAAAAGGTGGATTAAGTAATTAAGAAAACGCGTCAGTTGACTTTCATAATGACGGGTTTTCGCGGGTCCGTTACTTAGCGGATAAGAAACGGTGGGGATCGTGTGGGTCCCACCTCACAAATATCCTACCAAGAGGGTAGGATATTTTGGGATAGCACCCTATCCACATCAACTCAGCTTAAGCCGCTTTAAGTGGCTTCAGGTGGCTTCCAAGTGGCTTATGTGAAATAAAATAAAGTTTGTCGTACAATTATTTTATTTCTTAACTTTAAGCCCGAAAATTAAGAACCACACCCGAGCAAACGCAACTCTGGAAGAGGCGTTTCTAAGAAAATACCAGCGCTGCAATTCCATCGGTGCCCTCAGAATTCGATTCCGGGCACCGGTTCAAAATTTAGAAAAACCCGCTCGTCCGTTCACTGAACGTACCTGAGCCAAACTTCGGAAAATGATTCCAGGCACATCGGGCCTCAGAATTAGGTGCCGTCAGAAACTGCGTTCTTGTAAAATTCCAAATAATATTGAGAAAAAAAAAATCTTGAAATTTACGGGTCTTTACATTATCAATTTTTTTTTGCTGTAGCATAACTCATTTGTTTGACATGGTCTGTTTCTTCACAATAAACTACAATTGTCTTCCACATCTCGTATGTAGTATGACATTGAGATTTTCGATTAAATTCATCCAGTATTAGACAATAGATGATATAATTCATATATTTTAAATTTATTTTATACTCTACTTCAGTAGCTGCACTCCATGTTTCAGGTTTCTCAGGAATTTCATAAGGACTAAGAACTTTTGAGTAGACTCTTTATCCAAGATTCTTTAGGTAGATGATCATCCTCGATTTCCAACATCCACAGTTTTCAAAATTAATGTAAGAAGCTCAAATCATTAACATTCCCTATTGTGTATCAGCCATTGAGATATCTATATAATCCTTTTCTTTCAGCTTACTATAGATTTAAAAAAATAATCTTCTTCTCATACCAATTTTTTGATCATGTTATACAAAATATGCACAATATGGGGGTGAATTGTGTCTTTCAAAACATCTCTATAGATCTTGATGATAATTAATTCCATCGTTTTATCTTTATTATATTTTTTATACAATGTAAATAGATATCCAGAAGGAATGAATTATAATTGTTCATGGACCAATGACCCCCTAGTACACTCCACCAATTCTCTTCTCTATGAGCTTGGTTATTTTCACTTTTCGGTCTGCATACCACAATACCATCCATAATTGAGTGAAGGTATTTGAAATGTTTATAGTTTGAGGATAAATTAGATCCTTCTGGTTCTAAACATAACACCAATCTAACTACTTTGTATGAGAAATCAGTAATCAAAATAAAATAGTATTTGAAAAAATACTATCTAGTTGATCTTCAAAGTTTCAATAGCACACAACTGATAGTGAATATATCATTGTTTTTAGAATGGCTGTTATTCATATAAGAGTAGTTCTAAATAGACCTGGTTGTAACAGATCATGAAAAATATTCAGAAACAAATCCGTAGTAGATTTGTGATAGATTTACAATATAGAATTTGTAAATCTTAATTATTTAATTTTATGATATAAAGTAGACTCCGATTGTTCTTTTTAGAAACAGATCTATATAATATCTCTTTAACAAATCACTATATCTCTATTTCTGTGAAACTAAAATATCTCTAGATTTGAATCATGTAATTTCCATGAAATTTATGAGATATATTGTCACCCAATTATATTACAAAAAAGTATAGATACACCTTATATATTGAATAAAGTTGAGTGTTTTATTCAAAAAATCAGATCCACAAAAGATGCCTGGTAGATCATAATATTCAAATGTTTATATAATAGAGAAGTCATCACTTTCCGTAAAAATTGGCACAAAATACTCCACTTAAATCAAACCATTGAATTGTGAATAAATGGATTTATATTGGTTAAACATGTGCTTTAAAATCAGGCCATGAATCTAGTTTGAAATTATGTTGATATTCTGCAAAATGCTATTGCACCATAAAGTCGTAAATTCAAATATCTGACTCTTGAAGAGGTCAAACATAGGGTTCCAAACATAAGGTTAATTAAAAACATAAGGTTGATGATCCATAATTTTGTCCTCACATTCAAAATATATGGTATATAATTCATACGTTTCTTTTCATCAGAACAGGAGGTACATAATCCCTAAATTTTGATAAAACATAAGGTTCATTACAAAAGTAGGGCTAGTGATCCATACTTTTGTGAAGAAAACATATGGTTCCATACTTACGTAAGGTTATTCATCCAAACATTTCTCATATAACAATTATAGTTTTCCATCCAAATGTAAGGTTCTTGTACCGTACTTTTCTATTAAGTTAATGTTGATTAACCATAATTTTCTAATCTCACGTAAAATAAATGTAGGATTTAATCCTTATGATACACTCCCCAACGTACAATATGAACAGTGTTTCCAGAACATGTTTAATAGCTTTATTAACACTTTGAATATTACCTCTCTTGAATCATATGATTTATTATTATTCTAAAATTGGGAATATAATGAAAATTAATTTTTTGAAATATACATAAAGTAAAGTTATTATAAAAACAAATTAGGGTATTTGTGAGCCTCAAAATCATCATAAAAATATAGAGTACTATTGAAACAATACATTCTCAATAGGAAGGGTGTTTTGTGATGAGATTATTAATTAAATTGAAATTTATTTAATTAATTTAACCTTAATCAATCTCCCTTAAATGTTTGGTTTTCAAGACATAAAGATATGTCTTACTCTTCTCCCACTTTATTAGAGGGACAAATATTGAGGCAATTAGATGCAACATAGTTTTTTTATCTCTGTTCATGTCTCCGATCATCATGAGATTGTGGTGAAGCCTGAACCAAGTGTTATTCTACCTCCAATGATTTATAATTTTACCCTCTAAGTAGTAGAATTTATTTGTTGGTCCTGATCCCCATTAATATGAGTTTTATTAAGGTTGTATATCCCAATTCAAATTGCTAGAGATCCATTCTAGGACAATCTGCAAATTTTTGGGAAGACCTGGGTGAAATGGGTGGTTATGATGTTATTTACCATTAGAATTACCATTTACATGGTGCACAGTCTAGTGAGACATGCTGTGTGTTTTCCAGTTCTGGTAAGATAAATTTTGGGGACTAAACATTCTATATTTTGGTTACACACAATGTATTCACCCCATGTCATGTGGAAATAGGCCATGACTTGTCTATCTATGTGAATGTACATGGGATTTTATAATTACAAGTCCAATTTACATGGACATGGGTAGTCCAAATTGGTTATAGAAAAACAGCTTGTCAATGTGACTATTTAGCCTATACATGCCATGTGTGAGGCACGAGTTGCCGAGCCTTGTAAGGGGAGAACACGACTAGGGGAATGTTGAGGTAGGACATTCCATATAAATTTTATACAAGATGTGTATGCCAACATTTCATGGAAATATTTGTAATTTGGAGACATGTCAAGGTTCATGGGAAGGTTGTCATGAAATGTGGACCATAGTTCATATTGTGTGGTTTCTTGGGGTCTTCATCCTTTCAAAACCTATACATGATTACATGGATTTGGGATATCGAGTAGCATATCCTAAAAAGTATCATTTACATAGAACACAATGGTGGCCTCTATAGTGGCCTGAAAAAATGATATGTCATGGTTAATGAATAACACTATAGTTGCAGTGATTATCTCTAGGTACTGATCAAGGCTAATCACTAGGTTGATGTTGGGGTTTGTACATTTCCCTATCACCTTAGTATGTGTTCCCCTAGAGTCATTAGGGTAGTATAGTGGTTATATTTTGTTGTATATGGGAGAAGCCCCTCAACTCATTCTTGTTTTGTTATGTGAAACACAAACATCGTGAACATACTTTCAGCAATGTTTGGCCAATGTTGTAGATATGTGTGGTTCATAGAGAGAGTTACTGAGACTGGTACTATCTTATATCATCGGGGTATAGGTTTCACCTACCTCTTAGCTTTGATAGACACAAAACCCCCTAAAACGTGGTTGTAGATTCCCCACCCATGTGGTGGTTCTCCCTAGGTTGGTACTACCCTGTTAGACCAGGGTTCAGGTTCCCAGTATAGTTCTTATAGATTAAGATAATGCTTCAATGTTGTGTCGAGGTGAAAACCCTCTATACTAGTTGTCCAGATTGAGTAGGTACTCTTCTTTGGGATCAAGGGGAAGGTTCTCTATTTATGTTGTCGATACTCTCATATAGTGTCAGGGAACGAATCACCCATATATGACATATATATAGAGTGGTTACTCCACTGACATGATTGGTTGCATGTCCTTTATCCTCTGAGTCAAAACTCCCCTATAGATACATGGTATGAGTCCTCTATTTGTTTTGTTCTATCAGATTTGGTACTCCACTATCATAATAGGGAGTGGATCCTCTAACCTAATGTCAGAACTTCCCTATCGTTTTAGTGTGTGGGCCCCCATAGTAATCATTCTAGAAGAGAGGTAATTTCCTATCATTTTGGGGTGAATTTCCTCTATCTTTGGAGTATTAATCCCCACATCGGGGGTGTGGGTTCCATAACCTTGGGTAGTACTCCAATAACAGACCAGGGTGTAGGTCCTTAGCTATAGAGTTGTACTCCCACATCTATGAATTGTAGTGAGGATTGGGTCCTCCATTAGAGTTGGAGATCCCTCATTCATGGAGAACATTTATGAGGAGTGGTCCCCCTCCATTAGTTATGTGTGATTCCATGTTGGGAATTAATTCCCTCTTGACAAATTTTGATGTAGGAAAAAAGTTACAGGAGCGTCATAGGTTTCATAGGTTAGTTAGTAGCTAGTACTCTTTCGACATCAGGGTAGTATATAGGTGTGGGTACCTCCATTATCATTCATTAGATATAATGTACATATTAAATAGTTAGGATCTTTTCTCCCTTGAATATTTGCAGTGCTGAGGGGAAATCCACTCAACATGGGTTCTTATGGCCTTGTACAGGGCATATGTTAGTTATAAGAGGACCACTCGTGGTGAGAAATTGATTTTGACCATATAGGTAGTTCTTTATGGTGAACGTTCTCTTAGACGTACCATCAAGAATGGTATAGTTGTTACTAATTGAGTGAATCTCTTTGATGGGTGATATATTGGATGGATGAGCTTGTGGAGTGTGGTCTCTATGTTTTTTCTTACCTTATGATCCTTGAGTAGAATCCAATATATATATATATATATATATATATATATATATGAGTTCAGATCCTCATGAGTCTTCGAGCATGAAATGATTTTATAATGGAGTTTCTGGGAGTCCATGCGGTGTTGTCACATGTCCGGGTTGACACCCCTTATAGACTAAGAGAACTAGTCATGTTTATATGAGGGTGAATTGATATTTAGTTTCTCTCTAGATTGGGTTCCCTCAGTATTGGTCGACTAGCAACTTTATTTTTATTTTATATATTTTGTTTCGGGGTTTTGGTCTGCATACTGAGTATAGTCATACTGACCCCTGTAGGGTATTTTCCAACATGTTATCTGTCCTTTTCCGACCATAAGACTTTTGACGGAGTCTATGAAGGACCTAATGTATGAGGATCTGAGTTAGCTGGACTAACTGAGGTGTTTGATAGGGTTGGGACAAGGAGCATTCTAGAAATATCATTTGATAGCGATCCCTTCTTAATCAGAATCTTATATGCTTTAAAAATATTATTTAATGGGTGTGGTTTTTCCCATTTTTTTCATTCAGTACATCAATTGTACTCTAGTTTGTGAGAGATGTATTCATCTATTATTGTTTCTATTTTTTCATAAATCTTCACTATTGCATGGAGGTGTTCATGGCTACATGAGTACATGTAATTCTTGAAAATTCTTCTCATACTTGTGATATGACTACATAGTTCTAGTCACTAGCCCTTGGCCTATTAGAGTTAGTCTTGGGGAGTTTCTTCCTGGGCCCCATTGGGTTAGGTTTTGACATACACATAATCAATCAATTGACTAATCCTCACTATAATAGTATAATGATTGTATAAAATTTTAAATCGAATTCCCCTCTATTGATAAATATTCGTTATTATGAACCTATTCAATTTTAGGTGGTGTATATAATAACCTCTTATTGTATTTAAAAAGAATAAATATTTAATGTTGACTAATAATGTTTCCATTTATTTCTTTTATTATAAAGGGTTTAAAATTTGAACGATACCATTGATGAAAAAAATATATTTTTTAATTTACATTATTTTGGGATCACTTATATTTTCGTTGGAGAAATCCTATAATTTATCTTTAATAAGATCTAATCATTTTAATAGACAAATATAATTTTTCATTGATATTATTATTTTAAAAATTATATATCTTTTCAATAGAAATTTTTATATATATAACATTATTCTATTAAATAGTGAAATATTGATAAATATATATTTATTACTCAAAATATACATATATTGATAATCCATATTTATTATGAATTAAATCAGTCATTGGATATATAAGGAATGAATTGTTAATTTAATGATTCATGGGGAATATAATTTTATTTCCCCTTGATGAATCATCAAGTATCATGAGACAAATCACTTTCCAAATTAAAATTTGTTTCCAATGTTTTATGCTTTCATATCATAGGGTCATGGAAGCATAAATATCAGGTTGTCTAAGATATTAACATAAAATATTTAGAAGTATTTTCCCTAATTATGTAGTTATTATTATCCATGATACCATTACATTAATATTATTCACGCATGAATTTTATATCCTGTTATTGATTAAATGAAACGTGCTTCAGATATTTAGTTTTACTTGTTGAGTATTCCATATCTACACATGAAAGTAATCTTATTTATTAAATTTCATGTGTTTCCAATTATTTGACATTCCATTTTTAATATGCCTTATTTATTATTGATATAGTACGCTTTATTTGTCTATTATTAAGTTGTTTAGATCACCATTATTTTATTTCAATTCCCTGTATATGAAGATGAATTCATTAAATGAGTTTAAATATTCCAAATGTTTTCCATTATTATGTTTTGTATTTAATCCTCTTTGTAAAATTGATATCATGTGTATATATGGTTGTATAACACTATTAATTATATACATCATTTAAGATTTGACCCCCCTTATATATGATGGTGTAATAAATTACACACTATATGCAGGTTACTATACTTGATCTTGTTACATTGTCCTTGGATAATTTAAGGGTAATATTCATATGAAACTGAAACAAAATATTTCCCTTCTTCCATTTGGATTATATAATTATGAGGTGAGTCTGACCCTATGAACACAATGTTTAAATAGTTATGAAAATCTCACTACCTTCATTCATAAGTAGGACCACCCTACTCATTCAATGACACAATTTTTCTTAATTAATTAAAAATAAATAAAATAAACCTAAATTTGTGTATCCATTCAGAAAAAAATGACGTCGTTATTGTGGCATGATGCACCTCAAATACCCTCCATTTATTAATATTTCAATTCTCTTGAAATTCAATAAATTTATTATCCCGCTTTGATGATACTCATAAGATTCCTCCTAAAACACTATCTTCTTACCTACTACTACAACTAATAGAAATAGTTTTAGTGAAATAAAACACCATTATTTTATCTAAGACACATAATAAATAAATTTTTCAAATAAACTCTTAGGATTTTTGATTGGGTCTTCCCTACTTGAATGTTGTAACTAAAGACCCTAAAATTATTATTGGGGGCATCATAACCCTATCAAAACTTCTTTGAATAAAATCTATATTTGATTGTAACTACTTAATTGTACCATGATCCCATAAGCCATGGTGTAGAAGCTTTATTCTTAAGATTTTTCAAATTTATAGACTATTTCATTATGTCATAGAATATGAATCCTATAAAATCATGTCGCTGAGTTGTTCTTTTATATGGTGTCACATCATGTTACCCAAGAAATTTTTCTTATCTATAGTTCTACTCCATGATTAACCACCAATAATTTCCTAATCATCTCAATATCGATTGAACACCAAGTAGCCTACGGTGTAATCTGATTTTTATACAATATATATTCATGTTGTATTTGATATCACTAATTTATTCATTTATTTTAATAAATAACCCTCCATGATGTATGGTCCATTTTTATTTGGGAATCTCCTTCTCCAAAGTTATATAATAAATCCTATTTTCCTTAAAATTGTCATACCTAAAACTAAAATGATATTGGAAATCCAATTCACATCTCTTAATTTCTCCTTACATATTAGACATCTCTCTATGATATAACAATTTCAAATTCCACTGACATTGAAAAAAAATAGTTCACTTCCAATGAAATAAAATTTCACCAATTATATATAATTTATATATAGGAATACATTATGGCATAAATCATTAATATGAAGTATATAATCTATCATTTATATAGAATTCCTATTTACCTAAAATCTAGAAAAATTGAATTAATACAGAATAATACTCTTAGTATCACCACTTACCAACAACAGTCATCATCATGAAAAAATCATAAGTAATTATCAACGATCAAAATCAAAATCAAACACCCAAGGGAGTAGTGTCAAAAAAACCGACACCATTGGGTTTTTTTATAATTCATTGAGAATCACATATCCACTCATTATAGGGAATAAATGATTCAACTATCAAAAGACTTAAGCTCACATGTCACTAGGTCAGAGTAAAAAAGAGCTAGATGAGGTAATCCTCATGATAACATCTCATTGATCTTCATTATGTAAATCATTTGTAAATAAAAAATTATTATTATAAAATTTTAATTAATTGATCTCACTCTAATAGGAAATACCCCCTATATCAATTGGGAAAATATAACATGAAAATTGAGATTTCATAACTTGAAATTTCATCAGAGAATTGTAGATACCAACATAAAAAAATATACATTAGATCCATTATTTTATGAGTTTAAAATTTTTAAATTAAAATTTCAATATCAATTACTCAACCAGTCGAATTTTGACCAGAGATACCAAAAAAATTATGATGGTTGGAATAAATCTAAATAGTTTTTTGATGATACTTGATTCTTAGAATGTCGTTCAGTGGTTCTGAAGGCATTATGTGATTTCATTTCCTGATGATGGATTTTTTATCTAAAGTGAAACCTAGGGTTCACAAATAGTGGAAATCTAGAATCCTAATCATGTGGATTAGTTTATAAAGACACGTGGTTTGACTCAATGTGTGAGGGTACATAGAAAAAAATTCTCTTGGTGAATATGTGACTTGGGGCATGCATAATTGGAACATAGTTTTTCTATCTATGTGTATGAATCATGATGGGAAAGATATTTGTTTTTGTATGTCATCATAGTTGGATCATAGATATAAAATGCATGGGAAAGCTATCCAGATTAGAGGTATTTTAGGAAGTGATCTTGTACGGGGTAGACACAATTTTCTAAAGCATGTGGCTTTATAATTTTCTACATTAAATGATGAAAATTACCATTTACCGCTTTGATTGATAAATTCTTTTCCCCCTATCCTAGACCATTGCATATAATAGCTCCCCCAAATGCACAACCCACATAATTTAAAACTATATGGGTTATATTTTTTATTTCTCTTCAGAATTGAGCATTGTTAGATGTTTTGGAATAATATAGGTAAGTTTTTAATTCTTTTATCCTCATTTGTGTTCCATTAGTTCTTCATATAAAATTGATTTCAATGGTTCTCAGTATGGTATTGATTCCAAAAAATCTCAATGGAATGAGATATTAGAGAGGGGTTTTCACTCTGCTTAGAAAGAAGGTGACCTAGAATGCGTTCTGTACTTCAAAAAATGTATTGTTTTTAGTTAATTAACAATAGATAAATTATAAAATTTTAGTACTTTATATTAAATTGATATAGTGTTTATTTTATTGAATATTTTAATTATTTCTGCTTCATGTTTGATGACATTTCATAATGTGTTGGAGGGAATTAGGTCATATTTTTTATGATATGAGAGCTCTCAGTTAAGTTTTATGATTTATTACAATGAACATAGATATTTTTTCCCTTATAATTGGTTGAGATATATAAACTCAATATAATGTAATTATAACAAGCTTAATATTTGTTTTTATTCTTAATAAAGGCTATTTATATGCCTTGAATGAGCTTGGAAATGCCTTCTCATCAATTGATGGCCCTTGGAATAAATTTTTAAATGGTTCCAAAAGGTATGTGGTCTGTCATATGTACCAATTGGTATTTATTGATGTTTCTAGTGGTATATGGATGGTAGTTCTTATACATGAGGGTGATTGCATATATGAAAATAATTTCAATGAATTTTTAAATTTATATAAATTAGAAATTTAAAATTGATAGATTCTAGGGGTCAATAATAACCAATGTTCACTAACATACAATATTTTTCATGAGGGATGACTCTGAGTTTTTTTGGAATACCAAGTAGCCACCTATACTCTTATAAGGTTATAATATATTTTTCATCCCTTAGATGGGAATATTTGGATGTATTTTAGGTAGTTCAGGATTGACCTGCAAGAGTAGACTAACCTTTAAAACCATGATGGTCCATGAGACATAACATGATCACGATATTAAGGCCATACATCATGTTTCCATAATGGGTATGGAAATTCTTTTTCGATGTCAAGGGACATCAAATCATATTTCATTAGGTGTTGAACCATGACTGTGACATTAAATAAAATATCCTAAAATGGGTTCCTTTTTTATATGTAGAGCCCAAGGATTATTTTATGAATTATTCTCTCATGTAATAAACTTGGTAACACTAGTGGGTTCGTTGATGAAATAAAAAAATTGAACATGTTCTTTATGTTTTGGGGATGAGATGGTAGTGAGTGAAACATAGAATTCACACCAAACATATAACCCTAAGGGGTTGGGAAAATAGTGTTGGGTTATACATTTATCCAACATCACTCATTATTTAATCCTTAATAAGGTTACTATTTTTATAAATATTATTTAATAATATTCTTCTAATTACTAGTAAAATTAGTCAAATGTGATGTGATAAACGATAGGGAAGTGAGAGGTACTTCCCGGGATCACAATTTTGATCCATATATAATTTTACATTATTAGGATGCATAGTGTCTCTTGGATCCTCCCATCTATTGGCTACGTAGATGATGGTGATGAGTTGGTGATTTCCCCCAAAACACAATATTTTATAAATTCTATTGGATAAATTATGGTATCATTGAATAAAGCAAAGGATGATCACTTGGGTGGGGGTGGACACACCATTTATTTATTGTCCAAACATTCCAATAAATGGGGATGAAAAGCCATTTATTGAATTGAAATAATATGAATTGATCATATGTTATATTATTACAAGGATGAGACTTGTATTCTAATGTGTAATTCCATGGAAGTGTTCATTAGTCAAATGAAATTATATTATTCCTCTCGAGATACTTGGATTAATATATGGAATTCTAGGGATAGGATCATAGGTCAAATGGAATTATATCATGCCATGGTAAATAATTACATTCCAATATATAATTTTAATGATGAGTTCATAGGAGAAATAGAATTATATCATATCATGGGTGATGCATGGATTTCTTCTTCTAAATGCTTGGACCAGATCATATGATAAATGGAATTATATCTTTCTTGTTTATTATGTTGGACATTACCATGATTATCAATAAATTCATAGATTACCTTCATATTCCTCTTTAGACCCATGTTTATTTGTAATATAATGAAATCTCATAGATAATTTAGCACTTGCTGAAGTAAATATTTCTGATCCAGCTTACAGAATCAATGAAATTTTTTATATACATAACTTCCCTGGCAGGACATCGATCTCAATTCCTTTTTTCATTGGATTTCCTGTTGATATGGTTTATAGGACTAAGGATATACTGTGGATTTTATTTTATTATTTCATTTTCATACTAATTCTTTCCATGGATTAGAACATTAAATGAATATTTAATTAAGTCAGCAGACCTTGGATGCCCCCTGTCCTTATTTTTACATTCAATAATAATAATTATTATTGTTGAAATTATGGGTAGATCACACATACATACAGAACATTTACTACCTTGGTATGGGACCACACTAGTTGTTCCCTATTGAGTTTCAAACTATCACCCTTCTCAGATGACCATTATACAGGGGTACCTGAGAAGAAATTCTCTAGGTTATAGATGAAGTTAGGGATAATGGATCAGAGTAACTGAGTTAGATAACTTAATCATGTATATGGATATCGGTTATGTGATTCACCTTTGATGAAATGGTGGGGATTATAAATATATTTTTATTTCTTTTTTATTACAATATTTATAGTTAGCCTAATGGGTGACCACTGTTTTATGTATGAAATATCCATTCATGCTTCTACTATACTTCATTCTTTATTTTAAACTTTTTTATATTTACTTCCCTATTAATCAGATTACTTTTATTAATAGATTTTTGTTTTTATTCTTACAGGTTTCCTACTCCAATTAAACAACATTTTCACCACATTGACACTCCCATGTTTATGATTTCTCATTGTAAGACTCTATCATATGGGGAGGCACACTTGAATCCTCATCTCTAACCATTTTTGATACCATTCAATGAATTGGATGAGCTATTATGTGAACATGTGGTATCATATGTGTTCCCTTATTATTGTATTACAATGTAGTATATGCTTAACCAAAGTATTAGGAATCTTAATGAATCAATGATGGATACTGTACAGGTGTGTCAAGAACACTTGATCGAGTGTGATGTCATGGATTCAATGTGATGGAAATATTGTTATTGATATGAAATTTTATCATTGTTTTGGATTTTCATAGCAATCAATGCACATTTAATTTGGATTTTATGATTTATTTTTTACTTGTGTCTCTCCGCCTATTGGTGAGAGTCCATCGACTGATTTCAACTCGTAGATTATAAAGTTAATAGTTTTTGTTTGTGTATCATATTTTCCATGTACTTTCCATAGATAATAGACCGACAAGTTTTTGATTTGTATACTTATAAGATAGATAACTATTTAATGTGTCAAAAGATAATAGAATGGGAGTTATCAAATTTATTTTTTTGTGTCATTATACGTAGTTAGAGAAACATATATATAAATTTAATTTTTATTGTAGGTCATGTGGATCTAAAATGAGACTTTTGATATTGAAGATTAATACTGTATTCTTCTACTTTAGAGGTGCATATCCACTAGTAGGTTGATATAGAACATTATAAATAGATGTTAGACTCCCCATGAGTATTTTCTAGGGTCATTTATTTGATGTTCCATTAACAACATATACTATGTTTTCCAGTATGTATTATAATGAAATTTTTATTAACTAATCCATGAGTATTTTACATCATGGATCATTAATGATGATTTTATATGTATACTGTTAACACATGATGATCAATGTTTATAGTTGGTTCTATTCTAGTGGAATATTTAGTGGTTGTTTGTTTTAGGTTTTGTTGAAAAATGACTTATAATGACCTATATAGAATTTTTCCATCAAGCATGCTATGATATTATACTCAACCAACATTTGTTTACTGTTACCCAAATAAGAAATTATTCTATGATTTTGATTGGTACCTAATCTCTTCTTGGTTAATTTGGACCTCGAAGGGTGTTTCCATATATGGATTCTCGATGAGTGTTTGTTCTTTATCCTTTTTCTATGACATTGTGACACTCAAGGGATATGTTCTATATAAAGAATCATAGAGAGAATAAGTTCCATGATATCCTATTCTTGATAGGAGATACTTAAATGATTACAAGACTACATCCTCTGTAAGTTCAATTGTTATATTGGGATTATTTTAAATCAGTTTATAAATAAAATTAAAGGGAGATTTCTCGATTACAAATAATTGAGAATTGTAATAATTAAACCATTTTTTACTATTTCTAACCCTCGTTGGTCGATGATCTCTTTACATGACCCTATTGTCACCTATATTAGATGGAATTTACATGCAAGTTACATTACATCAAATTACAGAGTGGGAGTGTGGGTGAAAACCCGATAATATGTGTTCATTGTTAGAGGATTAAATATTTGGGATAAGTCTATGGACCTAGTGGACCAATTTTTATACATGATAGGAAGGTTTTACCAGGGGACCCGTTAGCCCATATTTTTAACCTAGACCATACTGAGTTAATTTTTTTTACTTTTAAAAGTATAAGAGGGTTTGACCTTGGTTTACCGATGGATTTTGATGTAAATATAGTAGTTGTTTTCTAACATAGAGACTGATGTATGAGAGCTGATCAAGTTTTGTGATATAGGAAGAACGAATCCTTTGGATTATAAAAATGAACCAAGGGTACTAGGAAATCGATAAAGATGAAAATGGGTGATAGTGTAAAATTTTCTAATCTTTTTTATTAGTGATTGTGTAGTTGATGACTAAATTTATGAAATGATGCCATGACAAAGGAGATCATTCAATAAATTGTGGCATGGGTAAGCTGTCTGATTTTGAAGAGGTGTTAATAGGGAGATTCTGGCTTAATGTTTTTGAAGTTCCATTTATAATTATTATATTGAACTTTTTGGTGGGAAATTTTTGGATGTTTATGTTATTTCATGGAACATTGATAGGAGGACAGGTACATGCGGATGATCGATGGTTTCCAATATAATTCATGGGGCATGGTAACCTAGATATTTTGTTAAATTAAGGGATGTTACCTATAATTAATAAAATAATATAAATGGTTGAGTAGTGATAATAATAGTCAATAACAACTTTGAATAATCCAATTATATAGGAGATTATTCATGAAATATTAATATCCTCCATATTATGCTAAGAGAGTATTGACTATACATCCTAATATCTAAATAGTTTATTTTTGGTATGATAAAAGATGAATTTAGGAGTTCTTCTCGTGGAGTTGTACAGGGTAATCCATTTTTGGGGTACATCACAATTTTCCATTTGATGGTGGTGACCCTTAATATGATTTGAAACTCAATGAATTCAATTGTTCCCATTTTTAGAAATAGGTAATATGTAATGGAGTAATTTCTCATTAGTTCTCGAATGTGAGTGAGTTTTTACGAATTTGAAATGTTATGTCCTATAATGGATTTTTCATGGGCTATGAAAATTAGGAATTTGGTTCATTGTTGTAATTAAAATGATTATCCTATGGCAGGGAGAGGGGTTTTGGTCTCTATTCCTTGACCATTTTTTGAGAAGGGTTAGGGCATCTTGTGATCAGTTGTGTAACATATGATTTGGCATTCCAATGTTGGTGGATGTATGGAACTGAGAAATCTAGGTAAATGCATAGTAGAGGATCAAATATGAACTTGGAAGGTATCAAAATGTAGGCATCATGGTTGGGATAGTTTTTTATAATCTAGAGGTATTGGATTTTGAATATTATGTAGTATTATTTTGGAAGGAAAAAATATTTTATAAGGGATGGTTCAGTTAGGAGTTGTCTCTAGAATATGGGTATGGGATTCAGAGAGCATGCTCAGTATGATGCTAATTTGCCTTTGGATAATGGTTTTGGGATCAGGATTTGGCGATTCCTTGGTTGTAATAGATTATTATTTAAAAAATTATTTGGATGGAGGTGGTTCATTCTGATTTCCCTTGAACAATTTTATGTGGTTAATGATGAAATCTATCAGGAAAACTCATGGGGTAGGACATGTTCTATCATAGAAATTTTTCACTATTTTCAAGGAAAATTCAGTATGACCATACTATTCTTGTTGAATTGGATTCAAACTGTTCAGATCGAATCATGCCACGGTGGAAGAATCCTAAAGGATATTCTGGAGTGTAAAGTTATGGAACACATTTAAAGAAACATTTATAAATTGGGGATGATTTTTTAATAAAGTATGATGGTTGAAATATTGTTTCTTAGAATTATTATTTTTAAAATAAGAACATATGGCTGGGAGATACATATTATGGTTGATGAAAGACATGATGATACGAACATGTATCACGTTATTAAGGGTCATGTTAGAAATATATTGATGTTTCAACAATGGTTATGATCATTACCTGATGATTTGGATGGTTAGGCACCATATGTTTAAATTATTTCTTAGAAGCACATTAGGAACTCTGAAATGAAATAGGTAGTTTAATATGGAATTCATTGACCAAGTAGGTTGGTTTTTATCATAACCACTAATGATTCATAGGGTAAATAATTATTAAGGGTGGGGTTGTCAGATAATGTGTTTTATTTGATAGAAATTATCAAAAGGACTTTTAAAATACAATTAAATTTAGGTCAATAAATGTTCATCCATTATGAGCATAATTAAAAATTTTGGAATACCTCTATATAATCGGTTCAGATGAGGTTTATGTCTTGGAAAGTGGTTGGAGGTTTTGCCTGCATTTTGTGGGTTTAGTTGAAAATATTGGGGGTTTTAGAAATGTTCATCCTAGTTTTCATGGTTTCTATACAATTATTGATAACCATGTTACCCAAAATTGTTCCCTAGTTTTTAGAGGCTGATAATATTATTAATAGTGTGACATCCCCATGAAAACTGTCAGGTCAGGCGTAGTGGTGTTAAGGGACTCACATGGTTGGTCCACAAATGGTCTATGTATTCCCTATAAACTTGTGGGGAAGTAATTATTTTGGCTAGGGTCTCTACATGGTTAGATCATGGACTGTATAGTGATCGCACACTATTTGTGCGTGGTTTTCTTAACCATGAAGTTTAACCATGTGCCTTATTAAAAGAGGAAAAATTTCAAATTCTACCTCTAACAGTTGATACATTTTCCCTAATTTTCTATCTCATTACACCTATAACACCCCTTTCACATTCTTCCATACTTCTCCCTTCTTCCATGGGAATCCTCTCATGTTCATGGTTCGAATGGAACATCATTGCATGTGTCTAAAACCTAGAAGTCACACATTGACTTTGTTATCATATTTTATGTCCTTATCTTTAGTCTTATAACATTGGTATCAACTAGTATAGATTTTGGTCCTAATTCCACCATATTATAGTGTAACCAGATATTGGTGAATGGGACTTGACTATACATAGGAAGGGGTGGCCCGAGATGTCATATTCACTTCACTATATGTCAGTTCATTTAGGAATTCTGACTTTTAATTATGTTTTTATTGAATTTATATTTTTTTTATTTTTAATAATTATTTATAATTTATTTATTAGTTGTAAAATTAGTGTGTTTGGCTGCACGACATGATATCTTTGTTATCAAAATGATCTTTGAGAATCCTTGTAACCTACCTTCGACTCTTTTAATAAATGATTAATGGAATTCAACATTTATTTTGTATGTAGTACCCTACCTTTAGTATTTATACATATTTCAGGTTGAATGTAGATGCTCAAGATCACCTATGTGGGATATTATAGCTGTTTAAATTAGTTCCAATTAATTTTTAAATTAATTTAAATAGGATAATTAATGTGGGTAGTTGTTAGGGGTCACTAATAACCCATATATGCTAACTTACTATCTCAGCCCTCATAGCCAAGACTGAGCTTCCATGTAAAACTGAGTGGCCTCTAGACCACATAGATGGTGATACTACATTTTTAAACACTAGTGATACCATATATATGCTAATGTGGATAGACATTAGAAAAACCATGAAGGGGTTAGATGAGCAGGTAGGTAATGATCAATGAGATGGGTAATGATCCACCCCATGACCGTTTTGTTGGGTAAATACCCATTATATATAGAAAGAAAGAACTATACATTATTAAATGCTAGGGTTCATGATGTACGAATGCATTTTTTGTTGACCTGAGCTTGTAACATGACATAAAAATCCAAACTGGGATTCCTATGATTATATATGGACCTTGAGGATCCCACAAGGGAAGCATCTCCATAGAATTAACCCAACGAAACCCAGTGGGTGCCCTGGTGATCGATTGACCCTGAACTAGTGCATTAAGATTATTAATAAAGATGGTAGTGGGTGGACCGAAGAACCCATACCAAATATTTACTACCAAGGGGATGTTGAAAAAGTGATGGGTTTAGGAATTCATTCAACATGACCCTTTATTTATACTTTCACAAGGTAACTCTTTATATTGCTCTAATTATTAAATTTTTTTACCTATAATAGGTTAATAAGTTCGTTGAAATATATTTAATGACTTGGATTCCTAGAAGAACTTCCCAGGATCCATCTTTAGAGTCTCATTGATTGAATGTTTCTTTATATGGACACCTAGTGAATAAAGGATATTTTTCTATATAGGGTACATTGATGATGCTATAGGGTGGGTGATTTTCTCTTAAGAAATATATTTTGGATATTTTTTATTCTTGATGATGATGTCAATATGTTTAACATTAGATACACTATAGGGTATGGCTGGACACACAGTTATTCCATTGTCCAAAATTTCTTGGTAATGGTTTTGTTGTTCCATTAATTTAATTGAATTCATATAATGTGATCACATGATATATTATACCCTGGGTGATACTTTGATTCTTATATGTAAATTCTCAAATTGGGTCATAGTTCAAGTGAAATTATATTATAATTTTTTTTATACTTAGATTCCTATTTAGAATACCATTGTATAATATGTCAAATATAATAATTACATTCCATGGGAAATACATGGATTCATCCATATAATTTCTTGGATGATCTCACGGTATAAATGGAATTATATCATGACATATGAGATTCTTGGATTCCAGTAGGGAATTTCTTAGATGGGATCATATTAAAAATGGATTTATATCACTATTCATGGTAATGTAGG
This sequence comes from Viscum album, assembly GCA_963277665.1. Taxonomy (NCBI): domain Eukaryota; kingdom Viridiplantae; phylum Streptophyta; class Magnoliopsida; order Santalales; family Viscaceae; genus Viscum; species Viscum album. The sequence continues at coordinate 642,757,155 of OY728161.1, forward strand.
ACCCTTACATGATTATCATTATACATGGATTCCCTGGTTATACACCATTGTTCAATTTTTTTCTAAAAAATATCAAATACACAAAGATATTCTAGATGCTAGAAAAATAATGTTTTATTGATTGGGATTACAGACTGAAGGATCAACTTTTTTATACGTGGATTGAGTGTCCTGACATCCAGGTCAATCAATTTTTCAAAATATGTCTAGTTAATCAAGTTAATGGACCCAAGGATAGATTTTGGAAATTTTTTTTATTTTATTTTCTTATTGATCCTCATCTAGGATAAGAACCGTTCATGAGAAGGCATATATAGAGACAATACCTGAGTGAAACTTTTCACTTAATTTACTTTTCGAAGTTAATATAATTATTTTATTGCAAATAATTAGCTCCAATATATATACTCATAATTTATAGTATACATATGAAACTACATTTTTTGATCCCTATAAAGATCATACACCAACCAGGCTTGGGTCACCATTCCACTAGGGTACATGAAATTATGTTCACATATTTACATGAATAGCTAAGGATGAGGCCCTTGACTATATTACCATGATGGCTTAGATATATAGGTGGAGATCTAGTTTATTGGTTCATCATGGAGCATCATAGGGGCCTTGTACTTTTATTATTATTAATTTCACTCCTATAGTTCTAGTAGGAAAAGTGAGGGATCAGTATTATTTTCAAGACAATAGTGTTTATACCTCTACTACACTTCATTATTATAGTTTTTTTAAATATATTTCCTTCTCTATGATTATTTAATTTCAGGGATTGTTGTTTCTTTTTTCTTCTAGTTTTTCAATCTAATATTAGAGGATAGTCTCCCAATGGACACACCCTAGGTCATCACTATTAGTCGACAACCTATTTTTATTAGGAATCCATGATTAGGGCCATATCAACAACAAGTTAATCTAATATTCTATCATGACCTGTCAAAGGGGGGTCCGTGTCTGGACTCCACACTCCCACATCCAATATGCCAATGGCTAGTGACTTTCACCGAGAAAGAATGTCACAAATATGAGAGGCCTTTCTTATGTAGTGGTACACATGCACACATTTACAAGCATAGAAAATGATGAAATGTAAAAACCACTAAAAAAAATTCATTAATACCACTATCTAGAAAATGAGTATGATAGGAATGTAATGTGAAGGAAAGTAAATCATTGCCGAATACAAGCCCACGAGTGGAAAGTCGATAACCACAAGTCCATCCTATAAGAAGAGGTATTGGAACTACTAACTGAATCCATATGAATAGACATTTCCCTATCTAATACCACATGGAATCATTTGGTCTTGGTCCACCTAAGACTTTGTAAATAGGTCCCTCATCTTCATAAGATGTGACATGTATAGGGAAATCCCGTGATTGGGTTAGTATAACAAAGAAATTGTGTATATGTGGAGACATGAGTCAAGAAGGACATGGAACCACCACTCATTCCTATATTATGCATGTACCATTATTTTTCCCTACAACTAGTTTTTTATGTACTCAGTCAAAATGTAGGTCATCAGAGTCCTAGTGTATGGATACAATGGCCACTACACCAACACTAGAGTCCCTGGACAGAATGCCGAAATCGAAAGACTTAACACCATTTTCCCAAACCAATCTCACATACTCCTAGTCCTAATGTAGTACCAAATAGATCTTATACCACTCTATTAAGACCAATTATAGAGGAGCCCGTACTGCAGCTCCCCAATACCAGATCCAATAAAACTGGGGATGGTGGCTAGCCCTAAGTTGGGATATCACAAACATGACATGAAATTTTTATGTACCTTTAAGCATGAAAAAGTCTCTAAGATAAAAGAATGATGAAATTTAAAAATCTCTAAGAACCAAATGCTTGAATACAAATATATCCCAAACATACTATAATAGGATAGGGAAGTGCAATAATGTAAATTAGACAAAATATAAGCCCAAACAAAAGATGTATGAAACCACAAGTCCAACCTTTAAGAATAGGTACTCGGACTACTGTCTGAAGTTGTTGGAATACACATCGACCTATTTGATCTCAAAAGGCAACGTCTAGTCCTAGTCCGCCAAGGGCTGCATGAAAACGTCGATCGTCAACACACGACTTGACAAATATGGGAAAATCCAATGTAACCATGAGTCATAAAATTTACACTAAAATCTATATGTCTACAACTCATATAAAAATGATAACTAGATATACTCAATCCAATACAAACTGTTTAGAGTAATTGAAAACTACCAAATAGCAACACTAGGGATTCAATTCAATGATTCCTTGAATCACTTATCAGGGATAACAAACTCATCAGTTCAATATCTTTGATCAAGTACATCTAAGAAGTATAGTTCATCAAGAACTGTAATGAGAGAGAGATATGTTGATAGATCTGAAGAGAGAGAGATACGATATAATAGATGATGATCAATACAATGGCCATGGGGTGACACCAAAAACTCATTCCATATTGACTCACTATGTAGAGTATTGACTTTTGGGAGGATTGGTTTGGTCATTAACAAGGAATCTACCTAGGGCCTGAAGATGAACAGAGGATCCCACACTAGGCCTCTAGGGGGATTTGAACAACTATATCCAAGAATTACGTTTAAAGGAAGCATACTCTTATATATAAGAAGTGATATCAATCACCCTTATGGGATGTGATAAAGGGAACTAAACCTAATGGATAATTTACAAGATATGTGGCACATAATATTCAAGCCATGTAGAAAAGGGTACATGATGTTTAGCTGGGTCACACACCATGTCCCTTGACCCTAGGTACTACTGATTTACAACAACCCATGTAATTCCAACTGTGTCATGTAAAAGTGGTATACAATGTTTGTAAGTTTGATGAAACACTATTTACCTATATCATGGGTCTCTCCAATGTAAATATTCATGTTCCAATACAGAAATTAATCCTGTGTGTGTATTTCAATGTTCTAGTGCATGAGGTAGTCTATTTACATGGTCCAAGAAAATTCATGTGTTGGGAGTACAAGCCCTGTTGGCAACCCGGGTACTCCTCCCCATGTCTGTGAACAACCCATGTACACACTTAGTTATCTCAGAGAGAGAAAATTTCATATAGGTAGATACACATGCCTTGTGATACATATCTAATAATAAGATCCATGGTCCTTATTTAGGGGTCCCACACACCATGTAATCCTGAATTACATGCTTTGTAGCATTGGAAGAATTCCTGGTTAAAACTCTGGTCATCTAACGCATTTTTGTGGACACTATTGTTGACATTCCTTACTGGGAAACTCAAGATCTATAATCATTCAGTCATGTCATCACCGAAACAATGTGTTTTGTCTTCTGCTCCAGTTGAAAAATGGATTAAAATATTCATTCTTCCTTCAGATAAAGAATTTCCAATAACATAGATTCAAGGATCTACCATCGTCCAAATTTCTCCATGTATATCTTCTCACCCCTTCTTCTTGTGTCAATCCCAGATCTATGGTATCTGATCATTGTGCCATGAATCAGGCATGGAACGATTGATTGACAGGGATATGTCGAGTCATGGGACAAGTAAAGAACTCCCGTGAGGAATTATGAATGGGGGGATAAAAGCATAAATCAAAATAGAGGAATAAAACTCAATCAATATTCATGTTCATCGTGGTAAATTTTCATTATAACAACCATAAAATTATTAAAATAAATCACAAGATCAAACTCTCAAAAATTCCTGTAGAAATAAAACCCATCTAGTAAGGTTATGATTAAACCAAGGATCAACCTATTCATTGGTTGGTTTGAGTTCTTCATTAAATTAATTAATGGATATGTAAATACAAAATAATGATTCCAACTTGGGAACTATCACCGACATGCTATTAAACGTTTAATATTTTTCAATAAAATTTTTCAGGAACACTGTGCCTCAGAATAGAACACTATCTCATCACCAAGTCTCAAAATAAAACAATATATTTCTTAAAAATAATAGATAGAAAAAATATTAGACAACACACGTTCAAAGAGTGATCTAGGTCGAGATGTGAAACCATCTATAGAGATTTGGGCAGTATGACTCATAAATCCAACTAATTCTAATAATAATATACCTAAGGAATCTCCTTAGTCATATTATCTATGAATTTATCTATAGTTACCATATTATCTATTTTCACAACATAATATTTTTCTTTCTTCCTATGGAAATGGTGTTCAATCTAATTTTTTCGGGAATGATAGTTCCAAATGGGATTTTTTATAATATTTATACCACTATGGTTCCCACCCATTAACATTTTATGACATATCAAATAATTAAAAGATTCTTTAATCAATTAACACACATATATTAATTGGGTACAAGATTAAGTAACAAATATACACTCCCCTTCTACAATGGTTAATGGTATATAATCTAGAATGTTTCATTAAATGATTCTCTTGATTAGAAACTAATCACCTTTAAAATTATAATACCAATAATTAATATCTCTTACCCAATCCTTATATATAAATCCTATGATTTTTTTTATGTATTATTATGGCCAAACAATCCAAATATAACAATTTTTTTATGTAATGATGCATTCATTTCATAGAATTCATTACATATTATTTTGGACAGCATTGATAGAGGGTGGAATGAAAAATCAAATATAAAATGAATTTTTGATTTTATATAATGTAAATAAAACTATTAATATTATATATATAAAGAGTTACATATTCTTTGTCACATTCTACAAAATCTGATAGTTTCACTACTATATCCATTGGTGTAGCCATTAGTCTTGAATCGCCCATCTAAAACAAATTAAACACCACCATCAAGAATTTTTTGGGGATATAAATGTCCCATAATTTCATTTAATCACCCAAAAATAATGTGAAATGGACAATTCAGAAATTAACGTAATAAAATATTTTCACCTCATACGTTTTGAAAATAGATTTCATTCTATATCATTCAGGACACCAACGATGATGTGGTCAATATATACAAGCACCACTATCTAATTAACTTTATATATATTGATTTATATTATTTAATCATCCCAAAATATGTGATATTAGATCATATTATGATAATAATTATTTTGTGAGTACTAGGCTCCCGTAACTTACCTCATCCCATATAACACTTTCTTCAAACAGTACACATTTTTCTTATTATCATGTTTCAAAAATCCTGCAGGTTTCTCAATATTTTATACCATAGCAATATATCCATTCATATATCTTTATTGAAGGTCCATAAGACACATTTTAAACTACATTTTGATAGTCACAAAAAAATTGAGTTATATAGTTTCATATTGATCCACTTGGGAAAATTTTTAATCACAAAAAATTCCTTTGATCTAGGAAGAGAATATTTGCACTAGTCATGCCTTGATCTTTTCAACTTGGATATCTTCAATGTGAATATTTTAGAGGATCCATTTTTTCAATAACTTTTTTTTGAAGATGGGAAAGTGTCTCAAGTGTTATTTTTCTCAAAATATTTCAAGATCCCCATGAATTTGTTTGATCAAACTTTAATTACCTCAACTTCATCATTATTTTTTTATTCCATCTGATATAATAATAATATATGTTACTATTTCATCATTATTCATGTATGAATGGGGTTGTTTTATAAACAAGGATATTAATCTGGATGAGTTGAAAATTATAAAAAAAAATTACTTGTTATTTCATTCCTTCCGTTTTCCCTTTCCATCGATTTAATCACTCTACCTCATTACAATAATTGAAACTAACCCTAATATAACACATCATCAAAACATTACTCTTCAATTATTGGGTTGATTCATTTTGAATTTATCTAATTTGTAAATGAATTTATCACCTGTATTCAATATCTTTAAACTATCAGTTATGGAAACAACATAAATTTCAAAAAAATAAAGAATCATTTTATTTATAATATGTATTCCATTATTTTGGTTGAATATCAATGAAATACCCCTTCTTTTCATTATGATTCAAAAACACTATAATTTTATTTATTAGGTATATTACTCTTTATTATAAATGACAAAAAAAAATATTTATGCATTTGATTATTCATATATGTGATTTCATAAGGATTTTAGACCCCGTTTGGATATAAAAATTCTCAATTATAGATATATACCACTTTCAAAATTGATTCACACTAATACATCTCTAATAATTTTTTTTAACAATTATAGTACTAGATATTTTTCTGATTATATGATTTATAATATCTGTAGCTTCGTTCTATTATGGAGACGTCACAATCAATTGAAGATGTTTTTAAAGATATTCTCCATCTTGGGTTGTTACACCCTGACCTAAATCATCGGGTTAACACAGGGGTGGTACATGAACTCATGATCAACTCCCCGTATATAAGATGTTTTCAACAAGTAGTGAGAGACAATGGGAAATAATGGTTATGAAATTCCCTCAGTACCATATAATTTTAAAATATTTTTATTTATTTGATAAAAACAAAATAAAAAAAACAATGACTAAATAAGAGAATATTTTGAGTAAAAAAATATAGAGGAAATACTAATCTAGGTAGTAACTATATGGAATGTATGTCAAATAAAACAAAACTAAATAAAAGTACCGTTCCCCAATTTGGTGGATCAATGTATATTGTAATGACATTAAAATAATTAAGTAGCATTCATCCATACCACATTCTATTCCACTACTACAAAATCATCCTACTAATCCTACTCAACTATCCATAATAGGGACCTTTCCCTTCACCAGATCGTTGGACATGAAACCTATAATCATATCCATAATCTAATGTACGGTGTGAGTATGAAACTCAATAATACACCATAAATACCCATAATCGTATGAGTAAAATATATTTTGGTTCATTCCATTAATATAGTAAAAATATAGAGAATAAATATATACAATAGATAAGAACACCCTATATTCTAGGACTTTAGAGATCACCTCTCGCTTTATTGACTACATGCCGAGAGGACCATCAACCAAATACCTAACACATAACCCCCTATGGGATAGTCTAACCAAATTTCTAAAAAAATCTCTTTGGAAGAGATATGCCAAATTTATAATAATTAAAGGTCTAACACTTTTCCCTTAATGAGTAATAATCAAGGATAAACATAAATGACCATCTGAAAATATTTAAATAAAAAAATTCAATAAAATAAATAAAAAACTTATCAATGAGCATGTTATGTCATGAAAAATTAAAAAAAAAATCTAAATTCAAGAAACATTATGAAAATTTATTAAATGGCCATGCAAACACACACCTCATATGATGAATAATAATACATAAATCTCATAGATATACACACACATGAAAAATATCACAACAAGAACCCACATAAACATGAGATAATGTTATGGACTTCCAACTGTAGGTGCAATGATGTTCGATTACAAAGTTAAAAGTATGAATCGAATTGGACCACATTGAATCCAAAAAATATTCATAATCCACTAATAATATAATTCTTGGATTATTATTGAGGTGATAATTAATCAAAAAGTAGGAAAATATCACACTTACCCAAGAAGATTGACATTGAAAATATTATATGTCCAAACAATGTAGAAATGGTAATTTCGTAGTTCAATGACCCAATTCTATCAATGATTTTCAATTACCTAGTTATAGAACAGAAAAACTATTAGATATGGTCAATACATCCCATAACTAATTGGTTTTGATCAAGGATAATTATAGAGGCTTGACCTATAGAAAGATAGAACACAACCAATTTGGAATAAGTGGATCAAATAGTTGTTTGAGAATTGAATTGAGGAGACAAAAATGAAATCAAAGATGCAAAATTAACCAAAAGAGAGAAACTGGGTTTTTTGCTATTGAGAGAGTTGAGAGTGAAAATTAAATTTGGATCAATTGGATATTTTCAACACAACCTGCATAAAACTTGGCATTCATGATGGTCTCTGATGGATGACACCAGATTACTAGTGGCTATTGGGAGGAATAGATTATGCCTAGTAGCCCCAGTGGTTGAACATTGGGTTTTAGGTATCGTTTCCTATTCATAGAAATACCATTGGATAGATAGTTTGATCTGAAGTTAAACCTCATATCATTTCAACTCCACCATCTCATAGTTGGATACCACTACTGAGCTGGTGGAGTTGGTGTACATTTTTCAGGCAACTATCTTCTCATTGTCATAGCCAATTTCTATTTCTAGCCTCCTAACCCTACTAACATTCCTGAAATTGAATTCAAAAATAAAAAATATATTTAATACATCAAAATATGAATGCCTTAAATAGTCTATGTCATATAGATAACTGTTCATTCAATTCAACTATCAAAGTGAATCTTTTTATTTTTTACACAAAGAAAAATTTCATCTACACATTGGTATTGACTGATACTCTTGAATACCTCTTTTTTGTGAGTAATAAAAATCAAACAATAAATTATATTTAAATCATCTTTAAGAATTACATAATTGAATTTTCTAACAAATTCCATCAGATCTATTGGTATGTAAACCTCTATATGACAATGCATCATCACTTTGGATGATTTTACATTCATCATCTCATAATAATTCTAAAAATAATTCAATATTTTTAAAGAATCACACGTTTAGGTGTTTTCCATAGTGAGATTTGTAGAATCATGTGATCCAGAAATCCTTAACACATTTCTTAAATATATTTGGGTCCAATGACTGATTCACTTGTGGTATATCCTATTTTCATCTTCCTTGGAAATCAGGCCCGAATTTTCCTCACCACTTAGGTAACAATATCACTTAGTTAGACATATTTTTATACAAGATAAACCATCGGTAAAAAAATATATCACCTCTTCTTTCCAAATTTCATTCCATGTCCGGAATAACCTAAATGACCTAGACATTTCCGATTGTGCTTTTTTCATCTACTAAGAGAACACCATTTTTTGTGATCCTTTGCACAATCATTTGACTTTTACAAGAATATAATTTTTAGTTCTCCATCCTTGTAAATTATAACTACTCATCATTATTGGTATTCCATGGAAGTAATAAGAACTCAGTTTCAAACTAGGATTGAGGTACCCCTACATCTATTAACCCATAATTAAATACAACATGTTTATTTTAAATAAATCTAAACAATTTATTCAATCTCATATCTAAATTTTTTCTTCATACCTATTGAGGTATATTTTTTTATTATTGTCATGAATTATATTCTCATAGTTCATTAATTATTTATACATCATGAAACATGGATAATCTATTTTTATTTTTAATCATGTTCATCATAGGACCAAATATATAATTTGCTCCTTAAAAATATCCTAAGACACATTAAATTGAACCCCTCCAGAGTAATACTATTATTTTTTCCTAAATACTCACACTAAATGATATATATTTTAATCAAATATGAAAATTTTATAAAAAACAATACCAGTTTTTATGCTGTTTCTCTCTAAAAAAGCTCTTTTAATTGAAGAAATATACTATATGTGTCCCTTTTTTCAAAAAAAATCCCATAATTTCTTATTTCATCACTTTAAAAATTGCTTCATCAATGGTATTATTTCATGATTATCCCCAATCCACATTACTTTGGGATGTATATTCCGGTGTTCATTAATGAGTCATAAAGATATACTAATAATTATTAAGATCCAAAATATCTATCCCTTTTTTTAATTCTCTAATCCTTTGGGATGAGAATACACTCTTCATCACTCACTCTTATTATATCATTATATTTAGTTAGGAATTATTTTTGGGAGATCACTGAAACCATTCTTGGTGTAATGGCACTTTCATGATACTTTTTATAACTTCAAAAACCCAAAAATTCATCTTTGAGTTCCACTATTCCTAAAAACATTTCATTCATTTTATTTTCCTTGAAATGCTTGGTTAATGCTTGTTATTTATCATTATTCTTGAGTTTTAAAATATAATCTATTTTTACAAAAATTAAAAAATCTAGATAGTTAGTATTGTCTTTTAGTTATGAAATTCCTCCCTCACATTCTTATAAATAAATTTTTTAATTATGATCAAGTACATTAGCATTATTTGTTTTATCTATAAATTTTTATGGTCATAGATTTATTTCTAGATTGTAACTTAATCATCAACTCTAACATTAACTTCCTTATTATTATCAGTTCTTTAATAATCCTAATAACAATATATATCCTCAAAAAAATTATATTCACTGAGTCGGGTACAATACTAAACCTCCTATACTTATGACTTATTTGATCTTTGGTAATCTTGAGATAATTGGTAAGTTCTTTTGAAAAACATTCATTGTGACATTCTATAGATTTTTTCACCCTTGAATGGTTTAATTATTTATTATATATCATTAAAATCATGAATGTTTTGACGAAAAATTATTTGATATATAATACTTTAATATATGATAAATATGATAGTGGAATATTCACTTGGAATTTTACTTTTCCACTATTTAAAATTAGATAAATTGTAAGGTATTACTCAATCCACCTCATCTGCATATCAATTAAATTTGAAAAAAGTAATTCATTATTATATTTAATAAAATTTATTTTGATTTATCTTTCATCTTGGAATAATGCTCAGAATTTATCATTTCATGAATGACAAGTGCAATGATTAGACTATCCTAATAAAAATCATTCGGATCCCAATCCCCTTGCACAAATACCATACCATGGATAATGCAGAGGATGAATTTTCAAAATCAGTTTCATTATTTTTATCTCTCAAATATTTTCACAAATAAATTTATTTTATATTGTTAGAAAATATATCCTCTATTTCATTAGTGATCATCCTCAAATCATTATTCATATTCCGTAGCAGTTACAAATTTTACACATTAACTTATTAATCAACATCATATATATTAAATATTTTTCAAGAAGAAATGATATATTTCATAATAAATTACCTTGATATATATGAGGCTACACAAATCTCCCCATAATGCATTTATTTCACTCAAAATCATTCCCAATTAAGTATTATATCTTTCTAGAATGGACTTATTTGAATCACCATTAATTTTAAAATATTTTTTGTGTGAAATCCTATCCCCAATGACCTAATGTATTGATGCATCCTATTCTTCCAACTCTGAAAAATGTTTCACTAAATAATTAATGAATCTCTAATATTAACAATATTTATTGGTGGAATGATACTAAGAGATAGAGAAAACATATCCCCCTTAGCTGAAATATGATACCAGTTATTAGTCCCTTATCATGGATATTAACTGGAGAGGGGTGGGGGTGATTCAAGGAATTAATAATTAAAAAATTAACCTCCTGAATATGAAAATTATTTTAAAATGCGGAGATTACCACGTTATCTACTTCAATTTATCTCTTAGGGTGATGAAAGAAAGAAATTATATATATATATGTGTGTGTGTGTGTGTGTCTATAATTCTTCACCCTAATTGAGGTTGTGCAAAGAGAATTCAAAGGTGATATACATATGAAACTAAAACATTTGAGAACAATGCTTTACTTCATAAAATTATATTTCCATCAATACTAAAATATTGAATAATATTTTAAATAACACATAAATTATCACAAAAGTTCATTATAAAAATAATCTCAGTACACCTTCCATGATACATTTCATTATATAGGTATAATAATATGAAAATGCACTATAAATAGTGTGTTTATTTACAAAATTTTATAAATATATAGTGATATGATTCTCATATAATATCTTTCTTATCTTTATCTATATATTCTCCGACATGAATTATAATCTATGTTTCCTACTCCTCCAATAGCCTCTCATGATTAATAATGCAACTCAATCTCAATTACCACCACTAGAACTACTATATATACATATATAAAAATAAAAATAATTGATTTAATTCAAGATGTAGGATTAAAAAATTATTCCTCTGTCCCAATAAAATAATTCCTTATGTTATCCCAACTTGAATGTATTGATTTAGAACCATTTAATTAATAGTAGAAAAAAACATATCGGAACTTATTTGATAGAAATACATATTTCAGAATAAATGAATGCTTATGGTGTGAAACATATACTACCATGTATGGTTCACCTTTAAGATCATTTTCCATGGAATATTATCTTGCACTATGGAATGTTTTGTTATTCATTAATATTATATTTTTAAGGAATTTATCTCTACATCATTACTTCATGTGGACGGGTCAATTATCCTAATGCAAAGAGAACCGCAATTAACCACCCCATCGTCACACCACGATCTCATGATCACCTTTCAAACATCTAACAACATTTTATGTCATATTGTTTTTTGATTTTGTGTGGAATCATGTTGTATTTGAGATTACTAAACCATTTATTTACTTAAAAACACCCCCACAAATTAAGGGTATGTGGAAATGTTGGTTTCATCTCCTAAACAATGTAATAGTGTTGCATGTTTTCCAAGGATTATTCCTCATAAAAAATATAATTATATTGAAAATTAGTTGTACATGTATATAAAAATCATCATGGAATAGCCATACCTTTATAACGTAGCCCCCCTTAATGTTTTTATGTCATTATAATTTTAATTTTCACTCACTTTGGTGTAGCTAATGATCAATGAAATTTAATTATTATGAATAATCCCACTAAAGTGTACCAAATTACATTGAAGAATAAAATAAATCTTTATTAAATACAATATTTCTAGATGAAAACATTATATATTGAGTAAATCCATAACTGTCCTCAAAGTATCACTAATTCTCCACAAGCTTCATCAACTTTGAAAGACATATGTAATTATCTAATAAAAAAGGTTTTTAAAATTTAACAAAATTAATTGTAATAATACAATTTTTTCTTTTAGATTATATAATACATTTTGACACATGGTATAAAAAATATAATTTTTTAGTTCATATATATAAATTCATAATTGTGAATATTGATCAAAAATTTATGTTATTTATTATTAAAAATACTATGGTTGTACCTTTCTCCCACAAAAAAAACCATTTCGATTAAAAAAATACATTTAGTCATATCAGAAGGGGTTTATAAAATAATACTTAAAAACAAAATAAAAATACATTAGGAAATTATGTTATCAATTATATAAAAATTAATGAAACATATTATATTAATGGTTATTTATTTTTGGCTCCAAATAGGGAATCCATAAAAGAAAACCTATATATTTTTAACATTCATTTAGAAGTCATGAATACGATACCTATGATAAAAATATAAATATTTTAAAATCATGTTTTTCAATTTTATAAGATACATACGTGTGATTGAGTAAATAATAAATAATTTGATAGTTTTGTGTTATGTTCTAATATATATATATATACATAGTTTTAGGGATTCGATGACCAACATGGAAAATAAAATGGGGAAATAAAGCTATATATATATTTTTACAATATTTAAGCATTAAATTTAACACTTACTGTATCAAGACCACCATAAAAGGGTGAAATGTTATGAATTTTATTTACATCAATTTATCATTGAAACTGTTAGCATAAGTTAAGACAATACCCTATGTAATTAAATCTTTGTAATTAGAGATAATATTTAAATCTTGAAAATATAAATTGTTAGAGTAAAATATCACCATTCATTTTGCAAATAAATAACCCCAAAAATCATCAAAATTTGTCTAACAAAATTTCCAAGTATTCAATTAGGACGACTTGATCATATATTATTCCATGATAAAATTAGAATTTTTCTCCATAATGAATTAATAAATATTAATGAAACTCAGTAAAAATATATATATCCTAATCATATATTTTAAAAAATATAAATATAATTTCAAATAATAATCTAAATCATGACCTTAAATCTTATATTATTTAAAAAACTATCTCAGAAATTTTTATTTTAATATTATTAACTAATTTGAAATTAAATCTCAAAAAAGAAAAAATATTTACACTGATATTATTCCGGTAATGTATATAAAAATATTTTATCCCAATAAATCATAATTAACCAAGCCCAAATTATTTTATTTACCCTAATGTGATTCAATACATTTCATGTTATTTACCCAAAAATGTAATAGATATTGTCTTATATAATCTCCACACTAAATAATATGGTAATCAGAATAGTTATATATACCTAAACTATATATTAAAACAGAATAATCAATTCCAAGAATAACATTAGTAAAATTAAAATCCAATCATATAAAACCTTGAAAAGTTTATCTATATATTTTTACTTATGGTATACATAATGATTATTAAAAAATGGTGATATCAAAAAATATAACTATTAACCTCGTCAAATAATATCCTCATCAATTTTGGTATAAAACCCTACTATAATAAATACTATAATTCAATAATCCTTTTCATTTGTATCATGTGCAACAAGAGAAAAAATTAGATAATTGTTAGGATAGAAAAATATTTTACCTAAAGATAAGCAACCATAATTAAAATTTCAATAAAATAACTACGTCACTTACATATTATATTTTTATATATTCTTTTTTAAAAATTAATTAAAACCCATTTTGTTGACAAACACGATCTCTTTTTCCTCAATTTTGAATTTATCCCATTATATGAATAATTTATTAATTTAAATAAAGCCTTAAGTATTTTTAACTTAATTCTCCATAAATTATAACCTTCCACAAATATGAGATGTAATATTATTATTGATAACCTACTGAAATAAATGGAAAATAATGGTGATTAAAAATGATTAATATCCAATTTTTTAAATTAATGTTTTACAGTTTAGAACCTCTTCCATTCGTGACCCTTGTTATTCATTTGGGATGAGTACCCAAAACATAGTAATTGAAATTTTTATAATCAATTCATTTCCTTTGTCCATGTTAAAATCATATAGAAAATTATGGTGGGAAATAAATATCCATATGGGATATAAAATTAATTCAAGCATGAAAGTAAAATGAAAACGGATAAAATTCCTTAAGAATTTTTCATTTTTCATAATAACTGTTGTTTCAAAAAAATCATTTAACTACTCTTAAAAATAACATTATTTAATATTTGTTTTTAAAAAATATCTCATAATCATAAAGTAAAATATAATATTAATTAAAATTACTAGAGAATACATGATAACCCCAGAGAAAATTTCCTGGTAAAAACCATTCACCATTAAGTAATCATAGAAGTTTTTTAAAAATAATCAAATTTTATATGATCATAAAATCAAACATTTCAATATTAAACACATATCATGAAAATAATCCAATGAAATAAATATATTAACTTATATTATTCACAAGTGAACCAAAAAAAAGATAATTAAAATAATGATTCACTAAATAATAAATACTTACTAAATTCATAAAGATCAATATCTACAGTTAAACCTTTATCATATACAATATAAAAGATAAATAACCTGAAAGGATCATAATGATTTAATTTCAAGAAAAAAATAAAAAAATTCCTTTGACTCCATTCTATCTCGACTAATGCATTCAAAAGAAATGAGAATCATGAATATTTTCGATGAAGATAATTGATCGAAATTAAAGTTATAAAAATAGAAGGATCATTGTAATATATGCTCAGTGGACTATAAAAATCATTAAATTATGTGGATATATATGAAATGTATCTTTTTAATCACATTATAAATATGATGTCAAAATAATTAAGAAATGTATAATTATTTTTTTAACCATGAAAAAAATAGAATAACAAATATTTGTTTTGATACACAAGTGAAATTTTTAATGAAATATTAATAATTATTAATGAAGATTGTTTTGGTAAAATTGGATCAATCATAAAATAATAAAAAAACAACCATTTCATTATTTTTTAGACATAGTCAAAAGAGTCATGATAATAAAACCTTAAAAGGATTATCTAAAATCATTCTTAAAGAAGGTTTGTTTCCTTGGAAAGTAAAACTGATAAAATAATTATTGTTTATAAATGGACATGAATGTAAATGATTTAGGTAACACTTATATTATTCTAAATAAATCATTTAAAATAAAAACTTTTCTTGGTTAAAAAAAATTCTGAATGGAAAACATGAAAAGGAACATAATATACCCTAGGTAATAATTGATTCACTAAATTATATGTAAAAAGGTATTATATAAATTATATAAACTAATATAGATGAATAATTAAGAATATGTCTCTATAAAGGAAACATTAGATGAGAACACCATACAAAAATGGCAATGATTTAATGAAAAACACAAGGAACAAAATAAAATGATAGTATTACAAAAAACTAATTTATTCCATGAAATAATATTTTAGAAAAATAGTTTTTTAATATTATAATAAAAATAGATCATCATTCATAATATGGAAGATGTCACATGAAAATTGACATATGACCAAGAATATATTACAATATTTGTAGAATTTTATGTATGAATGAATCATTATGGTTGTTATTTAAAGAAAATATAAATATTAATTTAAAAAGATGTAAGAAAACATAATATAATCATAAGTAAAAATACACATAATATTGAATGAACATATTGAATGATGGAGTGATATAACCTACTTAAAAGGAATTATATTTATATTCTCATTTCATGTGTCTTATACTATATGGAATGTGCACTAACCACCTATATAATATATTTAGAATTTTTGAAAACCTATATTTGAATGATATTTATAATTATATTTGTGGATAAAATTAATTTCTATTTGCTTCTTATCTAGATTTTAATAATTTTTCATTAAAGTTAATGAGTTTGCATCAATATTCACGATTTCCATACATGTTTGGATTTTGTGGTCACATGAATTGTAACATGGCCAGGTTTTAATTAAATCCAAAATCTTCATGATGAATTTTTGTATTTATTTTATATTATTATGGTGTTAAATTGATATTTCAATGTACTTGTAGTGATAATTCATATAGAAATATTAACGATTCAATTATTTTCATGGTTTGATTCCTTAGAATTAATTGATTTTATTTATTATATATTTTCCATAAAAATATGAATATAAAATAAATTAATCATTATTAAATCATATTATTATTTCTTATCATTACATTATCATTCATTATATAAAAATTGTAACATTGTTAATGTAGGTGGTAATATTCCCAAAAATTAGAATATTTTATAATGATTGAATGGGTACAATAATGTTACACTATAATGAAAATATAATTTTTTTTGAAGTTAAATAATTCTATTAACATCATAATTATTAATTAATTTTTTAGAACAATATATTTATTTAAGTTATTAAAATATAAATACACATTTCATGGACATAGTAGTCCACATGTACACACAAGATACATTTAAAATTTTCAACCTTTTGAAAGGATGATGGTATATTATAATTTAACATCCCCTAAAAAAATTATGTCATAGATACAATATTTATTCATTAAAAAAATCATTAATAATATCCATTTTAGTAAGTGATTAATATAAATTATACCATTAATAGATAAGGTATTCTATACAAATACACAAGTGGAATTTTAATGTTTATTGAGATGTAATGGTAGTAGATAATAATTATTAAATATTCATTTTAATATTAAAATAGACAAATGATATATATTTCAAAATATTAACATGGTGATAGATGATTTGGATAATTAAGAAGAAGAATTAAACTAAAATAAATTATGTTAATATGATTACCTCTACCCTAGTTACCATCATCTAATGAAACCTAACGCCTTTGGATGTGAGGTTTATAATCACATCTGGTTCTTGGGAAAATGGAAAATGATGTGTATAGGGTTATTTGGTTTATTTTCATAGAGTAAAATAAACTCATATGTGTCATTGTAAAGGGTAGAACAAGTCACACATCATATGTACAAATCCATTGAGATATCATATATTGTAACTCTTTATGTTTAAGGATTAAAATTTAGAAAAGAAAAGATGATTATAATTCAACCATGAATGATTTTCTATAACATTTTTAATCCAAAAGAAAAAATAATCGATTTTAATAATATTAAATCTATTAATAAAATATTGTTTAATATTAAATATTTCTTAATGAAAATTTCATTAATATTAAAATAATTTTAGTTCAATGGTATCTGGGTAACTACAAATTTCAAATCTAATAATAAAAAATTACATCAAAAATATATTTTTAAAAAATTATAGTCATGAAAAAAATATAATTAAATTTAATATTTATAAAGCTATTTTTATGACATTTATACTACTTCTATAGATATTGAATGAAGGATTCTTAAATTCATTTGTTTATTCTACAATTATTTAAAATTTTAAATAAATTACTAAAATAAATATATCTTCATACCCATAATTATAATATTATATATTCCTTAACAAGGTATTTTTATCCTTATTATTTTCATAATAACACATTTAATCTATCATGTTTTAGGTAGATGCAATTTTTTTTAAATTCTAATAATTTAAAAAGAATATATATTCATTTTCATGGGAAAGTGAAAAAAATTGAAAATAAATTGAAGATAGAGTTTGGATGTATTAAAATAAACTAATATAACCGAATTTATACATGTTTTAATTATATTTGTGGCATAAACTCTTAGATTAACCCTTTACCAAATTTAACCATAAACACAATGACTATGTTTTTACCTATGTAACATAACTATGTGATCCAAAATAAAATGTACATTTTTAGATAATTATAATATTATTATTAAAAAAATGAAATGATTTTTTCATGATTCTATTTTCATGAATTTAATCTATTAATTTTAATATAAATATGGAAATATATATGGGAATATCTTTCCAAGAATAAAAAATTGAGTTTCCACCAAAACAATTTATAGAGTCGAACCGTGCCTTTTCCATGAATATTAAATATTGTGTTATTTGGATTAACAATAATCAAAAATCAAATATAATCTTGTAAATACGTAACCATATAAATTTATATTAAATATTAAATTATTAGAATAAAATATAATTTGTGTTCTAAAATATCAATTATAAATTTTCTTAATTGAAAATAATAATCTAATGAGATTTATTTTACTTCAGGAATATAGATTTTGTATATCATAAATAGATTACATAATTTCATGTGATTCCTATTCTTTTAAAGTGATTCTATTTTTAGGAATCATTTTTCAGTATTCACCTAAAAATCCACTATTTATGAAAAAGGTAAAAAATTCACTTAAAGTTAATTTCAGACTATTGAATCCAAAAACTATATTAATTTTTAATTTTATTTTCAAATAATTAAAATTTTAACTTACAAAAAATCTATATAATACATGAAACAATATTTATAATAATATATTTCATTCTCAGAATAAAAAAAATGCATTCATATATCAATGTATGATAATATTATTTTTAATAATCACCAATATAAATACATAGATTTTCAAAATATATAAATTTATATGGAATCATATAATTAAATAATTATTTTGATATATAAAAATATAAATAATTTCATGGAAACATATTTAACCTTTATGTAAATCATGTTTTCTATGATGAAGTAATCATAATAATTTTTAATGTATAACGAGTATCGAATTGACTATATAATATATTTTGACACATGATATAAATACATATAAGCCTATAAATAATTTATATAAATTAATAATCATGGATATTATTTAAAAATAAATGTTATATCTTATTAAAAATATCTATATTCTTTAATTAGTCAAAACCTAAAATCACATACTATAAAATTATATCACTTTTTAACACTTTAGGAAAAATAGCCTTTAAAAACATGACAATACGATACTTTGAAACCATGTATTATAAATATGAATTGATCCGCATATGAAATTGGTGGATTAATGGAATGAAACCTATAACCTTTCGATAATTAGACTATTTGAGCCTAGTCCTATTGAAAATTAATTTTTTTATTTATCCAAATTATTAATCATGTTCCATCATTAAAATAAAATATAATCATTATTTTCCAACAAATGATTAAAATAAGTGATTATGTGGAGTCACATATCGTAGTTATTCATCATTACCATTCATTGATTGTTTTATATTCTTTATTCATCAATTAATCACCATTACCATCCCATTTTATTCACTCTTGATCAACTCTTGGTAATAGAATTTATTAATCTAAATTAAACATCATTATTGTCATATAATAGATAATATGTGGATATGATTAATAAATAGATAGGAGAGTTATACATTATAAGGAACATTTCATACTATACAGTGAACTCAAAAAGAATTCCAATAATTCCTCTCTATAAAATCAATGATGGTCTATTATAATATACCATCCACTAACTCTTTCTTCAAATTTTTAGAAAATAACAAAGAATAAATTATTATTTTTGGACAACTAAAATCACCTGAAATAAAATCCATATTTATATTGTAAAAATATATTACATTATATTTTAATTTATTAAAAATAATTCCATTAATTATTTAAATTAATAAATTAATTCATACAATAATATTTCACAAAAAAAAATTCATGGATATGTTTTTTTCTTTCTAATACATGATTATAACAACAGAAATTAAAACATTAGGTCTCTATATTCTCCATTCTTTCAATAATATATGACCTCAGAAAAATATATTAATATTGCATGAGTAATCATGGGGTTTATATATGATATTTTAAAATAATTTTTATATTAAAAAACACCATCCCTTATATAAAAATGTGGCAGTAAAACATTTTGTATCGATCCCATATTGGATATTCATTCCCAGATGTCTATTATTTCTTCTACTAGTCCTCAAAATAACTAATGTAATAAATCAATCAAAAAAATTATCATTATCATCAAAGGAATTCACATGATAATCCACATGAGTCACATCATAAACACAATAATACTCCATCAAATCATATTATTTATAATTATTGAAATGCAATTACATAGAAAATATACCAAAAGGGAGTCCTAAATAATATATAATTTGATAAAATCTATACTTGATAGTAACATGGACTAAAATAAATTATCATTGATAAAAAAATGTAATTATACCTCCTTCAATCATTTGGTATATTATAATAATTATTATAAGTTATAATATAATCATAATTTATTTCAAATATATCTTTCATATCCTAGACATTATTTTCAAAAATTCAAGTAGAATAACTAATGAAACCCCAATAATAAAAATTAATAACAATTTAAACTATATGGATCAAAATATTGTCTAATACTAACTAATTAATGAATGAAAACGTTAATTTTATTCAAATTATAATAATAGATAAATATATCTCTCGGGAAAATAAAAAAAATAATGATTCATATTCATCCCCTATTCTTTAAAAGTTTTCCACAGTATCTGGTCATCTATTTAAGTACAAAATTATGTACAAATCCACAAATTAGTAAAAAATTTCAACAAATCTACAACAAACAAAGATGTGTATTTCAAAAAATTATTAAATGTAATCATCTATGGGAAAAATGAAACATCCTCAATTCCACCATATAAAATTTTAACAGTATTTTTACTATAATCCCCATTTTTTTTATATGACCGTAAAAGCTTAATGGATCCACATTTATCAAAATCATATCAAAACATATTATTGATTCAAAATCATTATAAATATCATCCAATTTAAACTATAAAAGGCTCATCATTTAGAAATATATTATCTACTTTAAGAATCTTAGTCATGACCATCTATGTGATAAAACACATGGAAAGAAAATTATATTTATCATTCTATGTGTTAGATTACCCTGAAAATTACAATTATGTGGATAATATGCCCTATTATTAAAGAAATTCAACCTTATATTCATATTATGGGACCCATGTTACATCTTCGTAGTTATTCTATAGAGAATAATTTATTAATCATTTAACATTATGTGAATTTCCGTATATTTCAACAAATTGTTTAGAACATCATCACCAATTATAAAATATCATTAATCATCAGAGTATAAAAATTGATGTGGATTTCATTTGAGGAAAATTTGAACTTATCTATTTCATCACTGAATATTTAGTTTTTAAATAGGTATTTAGGTTGTTAATTATAGTTTTGATATTTATTTATTATTAATTGTTAAATTTTTAATTATAGTGTTAAATATGTGGAATTTAATATGTGAATATTGTGACTGTTTTGAGCCCTATTTATTTATTCTGTTTATTTAATTTTCTAATTTGTTAAAATATCTCGATTTTATGTTTTATAATTTAATTTTTGTTATTATGGTTTTTTATTTTATTGTTTAGTTTTTATTTAATTATTATTGTTTTAGTGTTTCGTTTAATTAAACAATTTTTTTCCTTTGTGATATTTTTTTATTACAGCTGTTAATGTATTTTTTTTATTCATTTTAATGTTTTTGTAAATATTTATTCATTTTATTGTGTTTTTCTTAGAAATAGTCACATATGATGACTCTGAAAATAGACCCGTATAAGTGTAATTCTAGATAACCTTTATGAAATCTTTTTATTTTTATTATTAGTATAAAGTTGAAGGCTTCATATCCATTCCATAATTATTGATGTTTTTGGGATATAAAATCTAGGGGTCTGCATAACAGAATTTTGATGGACTCAAGATATTTGGAAATTACACTAAAATTAAATAGTTCATTATAATATATTTATAGTTTATGTTAGATAATTTATTTTATACAACTCCTGATAATAAGGTGAGATGGGATGTGTTATCCGAACAAAGAACACCGAATGTTGAAGCATCATGAATAATTTTTTGATGAAGTTCAATATGAGGTTAATGTTGATAATTCTATTACTAAATGAGCTTGATGGTAAGGAAACACCGATAAGATTCAATGTTGAGGTCGGAAAATAATAGTTTAACAAAGATGGTGATGCACCCAACTCGATGGAATTGATACTCATGGAAGATATTAGAACAACAATCAATGAATTGTAATTGAATGATTTCAAATTTTGGAATGAAAACCAGAATAATTGAAGAAAATATCCATAAGGGGTTCAAATAGTTTTCAAGTATGATTTCTAAATATTTTTTAATAACACTTCTATTGAATATGTTTTGATCCTCAAGTGAGTGTGCCATTGAACCAATTAAAATAATGAATAAATTTCATCTATTAAAGATATAAGGCCCCAGCCTTAAACATTACTTAATCTTGAGTTATTACAAGATTACACATTAAGGATATTTTCAGGTTTAGAGTTTTAGAGAATTAGATCGTAAAACATGCATTACATTCCACATTTAAACAAAGTGGTTACATAAAAGATTGTATTCATTTATCCCATCAACGAAAACATATTTAAAATAAAACAAGGATTCTTTCTTGACAATTCCTTGACACTATCATCATATCATGTACCTTTCCCATGACCTGTGAAAAACATTTCAAAAACTTGGGATGAGAATAAAAAGCTCAGTAAGGGATATAAAAATATAGAAAGGAAACATGAGTACATGTATACACAAGAATCAATGAAATCATACTCTACTCATTAAACATAAGCACTTTAACATACCTCATCAAATCAGGAATAAATCATAGAAATCATAAGACATAATGGTAACTTGAGGCATTCATAACATTCTTATGTAGGGAGTAACCCTCTTGGTTACGTTTGGAATACCCATCACAGTATATTCCATAAATCGCTTCGGAGAAACCTTAAAGTTTACCTCCTTCACGTTACCCAATGCATTGGAGAGCTATATCGGGATCACCTTCCCTTAGTGTATCACGGAACCACCCGTGTTCATAATAATGACCAAGAAGCATAACATAATCGTATCACATAAAACATACATAATGAAAACATAACATTTCCACATTTCAATCACAAGATATCAATACAACACATAAAAACATTATGAAAACCATATTCAATACCAAAATAAATGGAAATTAAAACATGGTATTTATTTTTCATTGAAAAAAATGTACGGCTTGTAGAGGATGGCGAAACTCAAATAATGGTCACGGCGGCAGAGAAGTCGTTGTCGCCACATATGTATGACAAAAAATTCCATTTTTTCGTTTATTAAAGGCTTCGTATAAAAAATTTCCTTTTAAATAAATGTAAACTTCAAAGGGGTTTATACACCGTATAAAAGAAACTTGTGTATAAAACAAAATATGCCTCAACGAAAGGAGATTGAGACGAAGTCCCATACCTCGGGTGCGACTTGACTCGATCATTCTGTAATGTCCTGTATAATAAACTTGAGTTAATTTCTAATTGCTTACGAACCTTTTTCAAGTTCATTATTTCTTTTATATCACTTATTACCCTGTCATTAACACTATGTAATTATTTAAGTTAATAGCAGTTGTTTTAACGATCATTGGTACTT
Source organism: Viscum album (assembly GCA_963277665.1). Lineage (NCBI taxonomy): Eukaryota > Viridiplantae > Streptophyta > Magnoliopsida > Santalales > Viscaceae > Viscum > Viscum album. Next base: position 642,781,441 of record OY728161.1, read on the forward strand.
GAGTCAAAAAAAATAAACTCTTTAGAATTACACATTGTTCATGTATCCATTATATCCAGATATATAATCATGATGTATCTATCATATATATCATATATATCCAGTATATACATGAATTTATAATATTACATAATGTTTAGAGGTATGAAATGAAATGCACCGTTCATGGAGACGGTAAGCCGTACGTACGCATGAACGCTACTTTCATTTCTATTTCGTATTTTATGGAATGGAATCATAATGATATAAAGGTATATTATAATTCCAGTATAATATCATATATAAAATCATTAATTACATCCTTTATATGTCCCACATATGGAAATAACGAATCAAATCACTTTGAGGGGGCGGTAGTCCGCACTTCCTAAAATGAAGATATCACGTTTACCCATAATGGAAATCATAAAGTTATGCCATAAATGAAAAATACATAAGCTTAAGTAAAACATAAACATATTATATATCATATATAAATATAGTGTCATCTCAATGGCCACCTTTTAAGGTGTTAGAAGAATATTGAACAATCATCATTTCGTGAGGCAGAAATTCACCATCCACGGAAACAGTATGTTCTTTGACCATTAGATGTAGGTGTGTGTAATTCTAGATCGAATAATTCTTATAAAAACATCCTATTATATGGATGATACTTGTTTTGTTTCAAAATAAATGAATAAAAAGTGTTTATCGGGTTGAAGAAGCAAAATAAAACATAAGAACAAAAGAGAAGACACTACCTTTAAATCGGGTAACTCTTTTTTATTTGAGCTCAAAGGCTTCCTTGGGAAGACTTATGCCCAAAGTGAGGCTTCTAAGTGTTAGAGAGGGATGTGGAGAGACAAAATGGTCATGGTTTGGCCGAGATGAAGGCTTCAGTGGTGTGGGTAAGGTGGTAGAGGTGGGTGCCTTTTATAAGAGGAGAGGAGGGGCACTCTAGGAAAGTTATAAAAGGTTATTTTATTATAAAATGATTTTAGGATTTAAAAGGTCCCAAAATAATATATTTCAAGGATAAGGTGATACGAGTTCGAAATCCACCCATTAAATAGGTTTTTGACATGTTTAGGTCTTAGAATTTACATTATCTTTTCATTTTTTTTAAATCGTTAAATTATGAGGTAATCGCTGCATCATCATGGTGTCATAAATAATTTAATTTATTTAATCTATAAAAATTATAAAAAAAATATCATGATGTAGTAAATCTTTATATATTTCTAATGAATATTTATAATTAAAAATATGACTTGTATATCCCCATTTAAAAATTGTTTTAGTAAAACAACTCATGTTTGTAACATTTTTATTTTAACTTTAAATAAAAGGCATTAATGACTTTATCTTACCCAAGTGGCTCCATGGGGTCCTAAAATAGACCCTTGGGTTGTCTTGGACTTCCATGACACATCCAATAAGGGTAGGACATGTGTCTAGGTATTTTTATTTTATCATAATATCATTTTTTCCTTAAATTGCACTAATTACCTCTAATCACGATTAATAAACATAAAAGTTACTATTCACAAAAAAAATTATTATAATCCCATTGAACCACATTTTACTTATTATGGACAACCATGTATGTCGGATTTTTGAAATTCAAAACACAGAGGTGGTAAAATTTCATTTAAATGGACAATCAGTTTTTATAAGTACCACTTAGTGGTTTCACTATTCATCAAAAATTGATGTTTTTCAGAAAAATACCAAAAAATCACCCTAAGATATATTTGATATTACGAATTCAAAAATTATGTCTATTTTAAAAAATTCAAAACATATAAGTTACATTATTTAATTTAATAATTAATTCCCGCTGTCAGAGCAAATAGCGCGTTTTTATGAAACAATAAGTGTCAAAAGATTGACACTAGTTGAAGTCCAATTTCAAAGTGAAATTAATTCCAATGACCACTATTGGATTAAATGGTAAAAATATATTCTAATTTCACTTTAAAACAAATTCAAAAGATAATCTAATCATATAAATAAATTAGATTAAAAAGTGGTTTTGAATTAAAATACAACATTTTTCCCTATTCATTACAAAAATGAACTTTATCACAAAAATACCAAAAATTTACCGAAAGTAAATTTCGATGTCCCAATCATAAAGAATAAGTTTATTTCGACAAATAGAGCTTATAAAATTGTCAACATTTTGATTTAAAAATGGTTTTCCATCAAATGGCAGTAAAGCAATCTTTAAAAAATATTAGTGTATTCCATGCTTAAGATTGGATTTATTCTCATTTTAAGCATCTAAAACACTATCTAATTCATTAATAGACCTAGATATAAAAATATCTATTATTCATTACTTACTTGGAATGTTACATCCTTCCCCCATTTAGAAAATTGCATCCCCTCAATTTATTTACTTATCGAATAAGTGGGGGTATTTAGCTGTCATTGCATTTTCAGATTCCCATGTTGCCTACTCAATCATTTGGGTTTTCCACAAAACCATTACCTAATGAATCACCTTATTCCGTAACACTTTCTCCCTGTGGTCAAGAATCTGGACCGGTTGTTCCACATAAGATAGGTTCTCTTCCAGATGAACTACCTCTGGACTCAAAACATGAGATGGATCTGGCATATACTTCCTCAACATCGAAACATGAAAAACATTGTGTACCTGAGATAAACTCTGAGGTAAAGCCACTCTATTAGAAACCGATCCAACTCTCTCCAGAATTTAATATGGTCCAATGAACCTTGGACTCAGCTTTCCTTTCTTACCAAATCGCATCACACTTTTCCATGGTGAGACTTTAAGAAAAACATGATCACCTACCACAAAAAGATAGATCCTTCCTCCCATTATCCGCATAACTCTTCTGTCTACACTGAGATGTTCTCATGTGTTTCTGTATTAGCTGAACTTTTTTTGCCAACTCTTCTACCAATTTTGGCCCCATCAGCTTCCTTTCACCCACTTCATCCCAGAAAGCTGGAGTTCGACACCGCTTCCCATATAATGCCTCAAATGGTGCCATCGGTATACTGGAATGAAAACTGTTATTATATGAATACTCAACCAAAGAAAGATGTTGGTCCCAACTTCCCTGATAATCCATCAAAAAAGCACGTAGCATATCATCCAAAGTCGGAATTGTTCGTTCTGATTTCCCATCTGATTAGGGATGAAAAGCTGTACTAAAATTTAATTCAGTACCCAACGACTTCTGAAGGTCTTTCCAAAAGTTAGAAGTGAACCTGGGATCACGATCAGATACAATGGAGAGAGGAACTCAATGTAACCTGACTATCTCTTTACGATACAAACTGGAAAGTTGATCTAGGGAGAAAGAATCTCGTATAGCAAGGAAATGAGCATATTTAGTCAAGCGATCAAAAATAACCCAGATTACATTATTACCTCGAGGTGCCTTCGGCAATCCCACAACAAAGTCCATGGATATATTTTCCCATTTCAATTCTGGTACTAGTAAAGGCTGAAGGATCCCGTTCGGTAACTGCCGCTCTACTTTAACCTGTTGACCATTCAAACACTTCACAGTAAAATCAGCAATATCGTTTTTCATTCCATCCCACCAATAATAATCCTGCAGATCTCTGTACATCTTAGTACTGCCAGGATGAACTGAAAATGGAGAACTATGAGCTTCACATAATAACTCTCTCTTCAACTGTGAATCACAAGGCACATACAATCTCTTCCCAAATCTCAAAACACAATCATTATCAATGTTGAATTCAGGAAACATAGCCTTTTGACCCAGCTCTACCTTTTTCTGAAATTCATTATCTTGCTTTTGTGCATGCTTAATTCTATCTGACAGAGAAGATTTCACTGATACCTGACACAAAACAGAAGAACATCCTGCACCAAAAACTTCGATGCCAAATTTCATCAAATCCTTATCCAAAGGATCACGTTCCAAATTCAACATTTCTAATGAAGCATTACTTTTTGGACTCAAAGCATCAACCACTTTATTTGCTTTTCCCGGATGGTAATGAATTGTACAATAATAATCCTTGATTAATTATAATCGTCTCCTCTGTCTCATGTTCAATTTTTTCTGAGTGAATATACAACTTAAACTTTTGTGATCGGTATATATTTCACACTTTACTCCATAAAAATGATGCCTACATATTTTTAAAGTGAAAACAACAGCAGATAATTACAAATCATGTGTAGGATAAATTACATCATGAGTTTTCAACTGGCATGAAGCATATACAATTTCCTGATCATTCAACATTTGGACGCAACCATGTCCTTTCAATGAAGCATCACTGTAGTTAAAAAACTCCACATTCCTGGAAGGTATTGCAAAAACAGGAGCATTCACCAATCTTTTTTTAATTCCTGAAAACAATCATCACATTCCTTTGTCCAGATAAACTTAACACCCTTCAATGTTAGCTTAGTCCTTGGACTAGATAATCGTGAAAATTTTCTAACAAGCCTTTGGTAATATCCTGCTAAACCAAAGAAACTACGAATCTCAATTACATTTGTGGGTCTTGGCCATTCTTCAACAACCTTTGTTTTTGCAGGATCAACAGTTATCCCATCCTTAGAAACAATGTGACCAAGGAAAGAAATTTTTTGCAACCAAAACTCACACTTGATGAATTTCCCATACAATTTCTTTTCTTTTACGGTTTTCAAAATAACCCTTAAATGTCTTTCATGCTCCTATTTAGTTTTAGAAAACACCAAAATATCATCAAAGAAAACCACCACAAACTTATCCAAGAACTCATGGAAAATTCTATTCATTAAGTCCATGAATATAGCAGGTGCATTGGTTATCCCAAAATGCATTACTACAAATTCATAATGGCCATATCTTGTTCGAGACGTAGTCTTCAGAACATCTGCTTCCTTTACCTTCAACTGATGGTACCACGATCTCAGGTCAATATTTGAAAAATACCGAGCTCCCTGGAGCTGATCAATCAAATCTTCGATATGTGGAAAATGATATTTGTTCTTAACAGTGATGTTATTCAAGGCTCTATAATCAATGAAAAGTCTCATTTAACCATCTTTCTTTTTAACAAATAAAACAAGAGCACCCCATGGTGATGTGCTAGGTAGAATTAAACCTTTATCTAATAAATCTTGCAATTGCTCCTTCAACTCTAAAAGTTCAATTTGAGCCATTCGATAAGGGGGTTTTGAAATTGACTTAGCATCAAGAACTAAGTCTACAGTAAACTCAACTTCTCGATCTGGTATTATTCGAAACAACTCATCAGGAAAAAGATTAGGATACTCATTTAACACTGGCAAATCATTAATCTGAACAGTTCACTTGTTTTAAACAATATGTGCAAGGTAACATTCATTCCAATATTTTACAAGTTTCTCGGCCTCTTGATTGGTTATCAACAGTAATGGTTCGTTCTTGTACACTAACTGAATGTATTTCTGAAAAGAAACTTCTTTAGCTCTACAACCAATCTTAGCATGGTAAACATAGAGCCAATACATACCCAAGATAACATCAAACTCTACTAGAGGTACAACAATTAGTTTGCAAGTAGGTTCATTCCACGGATAATGATAGGAAGATTCTTATAAATTCTTTTTGCCTCAATATTTCCCCTAGGTGTTTTTACCAAAATTTCAGGAGTCATTTCTTGGGATGGTATTCCCATTTTACTATAAAATCTTTCAGAGATGAAAGAATGTGTAGACCCCGAATCAAACAACACACTAGAATAATCTGAAAAACAAACAAAGTACCAGATATAACTTCATTTGATGGCCCGACATCTACTGAAGTGGTTGCAAAACAATTTCACCACCCCTTTCTGCTTGTAGTCTAACTGCTTCCCATCACTCAAGCTCTTTGTCAGACACTCATTTTCATAGTGACCCATCTCATTGCACTTAAAACATTTCACTAACTATAAATTAAATTTGTACATACCAACACCTTGACGTTTCTTAGTGAAATCACGAGCCTTATTTCCCATCTTACCACATCGGTAGCACTTTACAGAATTCAGATGACATTCCCCAACATACCTTTTACCACATTTATCACAATTTGGAAACTTAGTTTTCTTACTATCATACCTTTTTGAATAATTCTTTCCTTTCTCCTACCACCTCGGTCTCTTCTTCTACTGGTTGTTAAAGAACACTTGATCATCGAAAAACTCAATTTCCACCTTCTCAGCACATCGAAAAAGCTTTTCATATCTTTTAAACTCACGAGAATCCAATTCCCTTCGATATTTTGGATTTAATCCTATGTAAAAACGATTGATTTTACAATCAAGGTATTGGATAAAATTTGGAGCATACCTTGCCAATCAAGTGAACCTTTATTCATAGGCAGCCACTGATTCTTCCTCTTGCCTCAATTCCAAGAATTGTTTTTCCATCCTTATTCAAAGAACCCTAGGAAAGTAATTCTCAAAAAATATACTTTTGAATTCATCCCAGTCGAGAGCATCAAATCTCATCAGCGTCCCTAATATTTTTAATCGTCGACCACCACTGATCTGCCTCACCCTCCAAACGGTAAATAGAAAGACTAACCTTTTGATTGTCTGAACACCCCATGACATCGAAAATCTTGTCCTGTTCTTTAATCCACCCTTCAGCTAGCACAGGGTCTGATGATCCTCTGAATGATGGGGGATGTTGCCTCATGAAATGTTCCACCACTGACAAGTTCCTCTACGGTTGATCTTACTGATCTCGTGCATGGATACCACCACCATTTATCGCTTGAGTCAACTACGCCATTATTGCAACAAACTGTTCAATTCCAATTCCGACCATCACAGGATATTGATTCAGAAGTTTATTTCCTTCTATATTCCTTTCTAGAATTGCTTCCCTGTTTCTTCTGCGGAAAACCATTCTGAACAAACATGTCTTAGATGAAGCAACAAGGTAATCTTCAAATTCTATATCATTTCAATTTGACCATAAAAAAATATATTTTGATAATCATTTATTAGAATTCTAACTCCTAAAGTTATCTAAACTGACCTCTGATACAAACTATAATGACCCAGCCTTAATCATTACATAATCTTGAGTAATTACAAGATTACACATTGAGGATCTTTTCAGGTTAAGAGTTTTAGAGAATTAGATCATAAAACATGCATTACATTCCACATTTAAACATAGTGTATTAATAAAAGATAGTATTCATTTTTCCCATCAACGGAAACATATTTTAAATAAAACATGGATTCTCTCTTGACACTTTCTTGATACTATAATCATATCATGTACCTTTCCCTTGACCTGTGAAAAACATTTCAAAAACTTGGGAGGAGCATAAAAAGCTGAGTAAGGGATATAAAAATATGGAAAGGAAACATGAGTACATGTATACACAAGAATCAATGAAATCATACTCTACACATTAAACATAATCACTTTAACATACCTCATCAAATCATGAATAAATCATAGAAATCATAAGACATAAAGGTAACTTGAGGCATTCATAAAATTCTTACGTAGGGAGTAACCCTCTTGGTTACATTTGGAATACCCATCACAGAATATTCCCTAAATCTCTTTGGAGAAGCCTTAACGTTTACCTCCTTCACGTTACCCAATGCATTGGAGAGCTATATCGGGCTAACCCACCCTTAATTTATCATGGAACCACCTGTCTTCATAATAATTCACATGAACCATAAAATAATTGTATCACATAAAACATACATAAAAGAAACATAACATTTCCACATTTCAATGACAAGATATCAATAAAACACATAAAAACATTATGAAAATCATTTTCAATACCAAAATAAAAGAAAATTAAAACATGGTATTTATTTTTCATTTAAAAAAAAGGTATGGTTTGTAGAGGAATCCGAAACTCAAATAATAGTCACGGCGGCAGGGAAGTCATTGTCCCCGCATGCGTACGACAGAAAAAACATTGCCTTTTGTCGTTTAGAAAAGACTTCATATAAGAAGATTCCTTTTGGATAATCGTAAAAGTAAAAGGGCTTTATACAACGTATAAAAGAAAGTTGTGTATAAAACAAAATATGCCTCAATGAAAGGAGATTGAGACGAAGTCCCATACCTCGGGTCCAACTTGACTCGATCGTTATTTAATGTCCTGAATAATAAACATGAGTTAATTTATACTTTCTTAAGACCCTTTTTCAAGTTCATTATTCCTTTTATACCACTTGTTACCATGTCATGAACACTGTGTAATTATTTAAGTTAATAACGGTTGTTTTAACGATCATTGGTACTTGAGTCAAAAAAACAAACTCCTTATAATTACACGTTGTTCATGTATCCATTATATCCAGAGTTATAATCATGATGTAGATATCATATATATCATATATATGCAGTATATACATGCATTTATAATATTACATAACGTTTAGAGGTATGAAATAAAATGCACCGTTCATGGAGACGGTAAGCCGTACCTATGCATGAACGCTGCTTTAATTTCTATTTCATATTTTATGGAATGGAATCATAATGATATAATGGTATATTATAAATCAGTATAATATAATATACAAAATCATTAATTACATCCTTCATATGTCCCACATATGGCATTAACGAATCAGATCACTTTGAGGGGGCGGTAGTCCGCACTTACTAAAATGAAGATATCGTGTTTACCCATAGTGGAAACCCTAAAGGTATTCCATTAATGAAAAATAAAGAAGCTTAAGTAAAACATAAACATATTATATATCATATATAAATATAGTGTCATCTTAATGGCCACCTTTGAAGGTGTTAAAAGAATATTGAACAATCATCGTTTCATGAGGCAGAAATTCGACATCCACGGAAACAATATGTTCTTTAACCATTAGATGTAGGAGTGTGTAAGTGTTTCTAGAATAATTATTATAAAAAAATCCTAGTATATGTAAGATAATGGTGTTGTAACAAAAGAAATGAATAAAAAGAGTTTAGGGGGTTGGAGAAGCAAAATAAAACATAAGAACACAAGAGAAGACACTACCTTTAAATCAGGTAACTATTTTTGATTTGAGCTCAAAGGCTTACATGGGAAGACCTATGCCCAAAGTGAGGCTTCTAAGAGTTAGAGAGGAATTTGGAGGGACAAGATGGGTAGGGTTTGGCCGAGCCAAATGTTTGAGTGGTGTGGATAATGTGGTAGAGGTGGGGAATTTTTATAAGAGGAGAGCAGGGTCACTCTTGGAACGTTATAAAAGGTTACTTTATTATAAAATGTTTTTCGGATTTAAAAGGTCCCAAAATTATATATTTCTAGGATAAGGTGATAAGAGTTCTAAATCCACCCATCCAATAGGTTTTTGACATGTGTAGGTCTTAGATTTTACATTATCTTTTCATTTTTTTAAATCGTAAAATAACGAGGTAATCGCCGCATCATCATGGTGTCATAAATAATTTAATTTATTTAATGTCTAAAAATTATAAGAAATTATCATTATGTAGGAAATAATTTTAGATTTATAATGAATATTTATAGTCAAACATATGACTTGTATAACCCCATTTAAAAATAGTTTTAGTAAAACAACTCATGTTTGTGAATTTTTATTTTAACTTTAAATAAAAGGCATTAATGTCTTTATCTTACCCAAGTGGATCCATGGGGTCCCAAAAATCGACCCATGGGTTGTCTTTCTCGGACATGACACATCCAATAAGGGTAGGACATGTGTATTGGTATTTTCATTTTATTATAATATCATTTTTTCTTTAAATTGCACTAATTACCTCAAATCACGATTAATAAACTTAAAAGTTACTATTCACCAAAAATTATTTTAATCCCATTGAACCACATTTTACTTCTTAATGAAAACCATGTATGTTGGATTTTTGAAATTCAAAACACAGAGGTGGTAAAATTTTATTTAAACGGAAAATCAGTTTTTATAAGTACCACTTAGTGGTTTCACTATTCATAAAAAATTGATGTTTTTCCGAAAAATATCAAAAAATCACCCTAATATATATTTTATATTCCGAATTCAAAAATAATATATATTTTACAAAATTAAAAACATATAAGTTACATTAATTAATTTAATAATTAATTCCCGCTGTCAGAGCAAATAGTGTGTTTTTATGAAACAATAAGTATCAAAAGATTGACACTAGTTTAAGTCCAATTTCAAAGTGAAATTATTTCCAATGACCACTATTGGATTAAATGGTAAAAATATATTCTAATTGAACTTTATAACCAATTCTAAAGATAATCTAATCATATAAATAAATTAGATTAAAAATAGGTTTTGAATTAAAATACATCATTTTTTACTATTCATTAAAAAAATGTACTTTATCGGAAAAATAAAAATTTTTTACTCAAAGTAAATTTCAATGTCCCAATATAAAAGAATATGTTTATTTTGACAAATATAGCTTATAAAATTGTCAAAATATTGATTTAAAAATGGTTTTCCATCAAAAGGAAGTAAAATAATCTTTTAAAAATATTAGTGTATTCCATGCTTAAGATTGGATTTATTATCATTTTAAGCCTCTAAAACACTATCTAATTCATTAATAGACATAGATAAAAAATATCTATTATTCATTACTTACATTGGATGTTACAAAATAACACAAGTTGTAATGCCTATAACCTCCAGATTTGATGGAACCATCAAGGCCACTGGTTTCTCGAATCCAAGTCTAATAAAGCTAACTCATTAGTGTCATGGGAGGCTTCGAGTTTAAATGGGTATGTTACGTCGTGCACATGTGATATAAAGAAATAAATTTCAAATGACTTTATAGTGCCTTTCTAATTTCGATCAAAGGGGTTGAGGGTTATGGGTAGTGGGTTTGTGATTAGTGAGGATGCTTTAATCCTTAATACCACCTAAGGGATTACAATAAAGAATAATTCTTTGATGATTTGGACTTATATTTAAATTTTCAATGGTTAAGGATAATGGAAAAACAATTATATCATGTGGGAAAAGAATATTTTCATATTAAAATATAAATTCTTTTTTAAATTTTAATTGTTGGTTAGATATATTTTATCAGTTAGACACTGAAGGACCGATAGAAAAAAATATTCATTTGAGGACTATAATTTGGCTTTAGAAAAATTAATTTATTATGAATAATAAATATAAAATTGATATATAAAAAAGGGAGAGACAAGAAAAAAAATTAGATAGAGATGGTTATTGTGAGCCTAATGTCGAGCAGAGATTAAAGAACAATACATGACTATTTTTGATGTTGAAATTAGTGGATCTAAGGAATCCGAATTATAGAGAACTCAATAAATATTATTAATTTTTCTTTCATATATTCTCATTTTCCTATTTTTATATACACATCATTAAATATATTTTTGTTTATTTTTCATGAAAATGGGTTTTAAATTTTTAGTGGTTTCTGAATGTAATGAATATATATTTTCTTAAATGTGTTAAATTTCATATTCATTGTTGCATTAGTGAATTTTTTTGACGAGTGATCTTTCAGTGGTTCTTGATGATCATCTCTTTGTTATTATTCTAAGTATATATGAGTGATGATAGTGTATATTTTTTATCATGTGTATTATGAAAGTACTAATAATTGATAATTTATTATATCACTCTTATACCTAAAAGAAAATATCTCTACTTGATTTAATGGTCAATTTAAAGAGAGGTTTTTTGTACTTTCTTGAAAAATTTTATAATTTTTTTAATTTACACACATTAAATTCTATCCTTAGAACATTTATAAAAATAAAAAAAGCATACAAAATAATTTAAAATCATTTATGAATAGTTTAAATCTTATTAATTTATCTAATAAAAACATCTCTCTCATTACCCATGTTTCACTCCCACCATCCATTCATCAATTCCACTATTTATTTTTGTATTATCTTGTTTTTTGTTTGTTTAGTCATACATTTCTATTACCTTATCTATGGTTACGATATTACTACCCACCATATTACTAGTAGTTAGTAAGATTTTTAGAAACAATTTATACATTTTCAATTATGATGTACATAAAATATTGGTGTTATTTCTGGGGAAATATTATTTAATTATAAAAAATAAAATAATAAAAAAATAATATTTTTTAAAAAATAATATTTAAAAACATCAAAAAAGCATTTCACTTTTACTGATTATATGCACTTTTGGAACACAGTAAACCCAAAATCCTATGAAGAAAATATAGAAGGATAAATATAAACATGATAAATTAATATTAGAAATAAAATAATATTTTTCTTTAATTTAGAAAAAAAACATATATGGAAAATCTAAATATGATAATTCAAATATCTGTTATAGAAAACAAAAAATATCTCTCACCATAACCTAGTAATGAAAATTATAAGAGGCCAAGGATTTTTAATTTCAATATTGCAAATGTCTAAAATAATCCATCATGTAATTAGTTATCCACCCTCTCTAAGAACTATTTAATGAAACAGTCATACCCCTCAATATTAATAACATTTAGTGGTCAACCTAGAGGGGATTCTCTTGATTTCATTATAGAATTTAATTTTATTAAAAAAATTCCACTTTAATGTATTATATAGTAAAAGATTATGTTTATAGTTAATCAATTCTACAAATTGATTGTGGTCCATATATGGTTATATAGAGTCCTGTGTCATCGAACCAGATAAAAATTTGTGGGATTTTATATTTTTTCATTTACAAGATGGGTTAAATTTAAAACCAAACATTCAATCCCAATATCGTGTGTTTTATTTATTTAATTTCTGTTTTTTATACCTGGGTGAAGTCCTGAGAACATTATCGGGAGTTTTGATGAGTGTTGGGAGATCCGAATTGAAAAAATCCTGTTTTAAAGGATCTGTAAAGGGTTTATAGTTTGTCTATAACTGTGAAAATTATTTCAGGTGGAGAGTGGTGTGTGCATGGGATGCACATTGTTTCTCAAACTACGAACCTTACATACATGATGTACACTTTAAGGTAGTATATTCATACTATTCACCACATGGTTTGCGTATGGTTTGAAAAAACATGGGGTTTGTTTTAATTTAGTAAATTATTTTAATTAAATTAAATGTTTAAAAAATATTTAAATGAGATTATGGGAGAAATAGAAACAATGAAGAAATGTTTAAAAAAGAATAATAATAATAATAATATTATAATTATTATGTTTTTTAATTTAGGTTTTTAGATAAAAAACAAAAGGGAAGCTTTCCCCTCTCTCCCTCATATGCACGATGCATAGGGCGCCTCCCCTTTGAGGTACGGCCAACCACTCTTCTGACATCACTCTCCTGCTCTGATTTCAACCAGTTTCCCCCATATTTTTGTCTGATACATCAAAATATGCAGTTTCCCCCTTCTCATTTATATTTTCGGCTAGTTTTTCTCACCTATCTATCTCCCTGGGTCTTGTGGCCAAAACCATATGGTAAGTTTAGATCCCTTTTTACTATTATTTAGTTTTTAGGGATGTGAAAGTGGTATCTCAGGTGATGTTGGTCTATGTTCTAGAAACTACCACCGAATGTGAATTAGTCCATGTTGTTCTGGTCTTATTTCAACAATTTGAGGTAAGGTTTTAAACCGTTTCTTAGTTTCACCCCACAAAATTTAGGGTATTTTCTGTTTATTCTAATGACCCAATGTTATTCCATGAAAATTAATTTCACATGTCATAGTCACATAAGATCAAAACTAAATGAAATATTAAGTGTTATATGCCTTTAAACATATGTTTTTCACTTTTGTGATATGAATATTGAAAATTTAACATTCATGGTGGCGATCAATATGTTATTTGGATTCCAATAAGAAAAATAATTTTTTGGAATAGTAACCTCCCCTTATAAAAAGTAATATACCCTTATCAATAGTGATATACCATAATGAATATTAATCATACATATTATAGTATATTAATAATTTTCACATAAAAGTATGATATACCTATAACGTGGAATAAGAAAATAAATGTTTTAAAATTGTTATTTTTTGAGTAAATTGTTATTTTAATTAGATATTAAATTAATAAAATTTAGAAAATTATTATTTAAAAATGAAATTCATTTTTGGATTCTACATATCCAAAAAATTATTATGGTGAAGTTTTAGGATTTTTCTAAAATACTTGATTTTTATGAATAGTAAAATATGACAGTTTATGATAAATGCTAAATAATGGATTTATTGAGTCATTGATGTTGATATGTTGATATAAGACCCGTTAGTTAGAAATAATATTCATTTTTTAATATTATTGGACATGTAATACTTACTATTTCTTTTATTGTGAGGAAATAATAAAATAATGATTATAATATTATGAAAACGGTCCTCTCCTCCACTATAAAAAACCACCTCACTGCCTCTTCTCTTCACTACTCCCCAGCTTTGTGCCTTGACAATAATGTGGCCACATATCTCCCCAAGCTCCTAACCCATTTTCAAAAGCCCCTATCCTCTTCAATATACCCAAACTGCTCCCCTTAAGAGGTTCTCAAAAGAAGATAAACTCATGACGTAAATTTCTCATTCCTATTATTTTGTTTATGTTCTTTTCTTTTCTTATTTCATTCCTCACCCCCTTTTATCTAATTGGTATGATAAATCTAGTGACATAAATGTACTATAATGTTGTTATTTTATTGGGATATTTCATTATTATCCCTCTTTTACCCACCTTTTATTTTAATGAAATGAAAACACCATTTGAGATATGTTGATATAACACATTCACAAACAACAATTTATCAATATCTACTACCGTCCTTTATTCTGGTAATGAAATCTATTGTTTTATGGTTTAACTAGATTATCATATATTTAATATATCCTATTTAAGGTCTTGTAAACATTTTGTACAAATTATATTCTGTGGTAAAGAAAAATATGTTCATTGTAACCAAACCCACCGATTAACAAAAACCATTATCCATAAGGTTTTATATAATAATTCATATCCACTCCCAATAACTGAATGGATATTTAAAACCATGTAATAATCTATTTTTTCACTAATAACCTATGAATTCAATTCTGTAAAACCATTCTCATCTTATAATATTATAGGTTCATAAGTAATCCGGCAATGAATGTTAAGGAAACTGATGAACCCGAACAAAAAATTGAACATCTTAATCCATCAAAAGTCCAAGAATGAACATATAAATGTTATTATAAATTTATTTGATATATATTCAGTTATATAATTGTTAATTAATAAACATAATTTTTTATTCAGGTCATTAATAACAATTGGAGAACACCACCAGATTTAAGGTAAGAGATCCTCTTCATTTCACTTTTATTAAATATAGTCCTTTATGCTATTCCATTTTATGTGTAATTACTAGTGATGGTGTAAAATGAATCACCACCACCATACATTACTAATGATGTATAAAGTATGAGATATCACTATCTCTCTCATTAATTCCTCTTATGTACACCCGATATGATGCTGATAATCCATAACAAATTCTACCCGAACAAACTTTATTTCTCCGTTTTTCTCTATCATTATTATTACCCAAATGATGTTGTCTTTTATTTTTATGTAAAACTTTTACATGACATATATATTCTCTAAAATCTTGTTTCAAGATCCATCTCTCACTATCTTTCAGATATATTCATTATTTTATGTGATTCCCTCATCGATACTTCACAGTAGGAAAACTCATTTTAAGGGAACATCTAAACTTTGTACCTAATTTATAGTGCACTATATCCTCTATTTTAAGCCACCATTGTCTTTATAAAATCATTAATTTTATTATGAAAATATTTTTGGTTCAATTCTAGTTTTATATAAATCATTATCCTATTTTCTATTTTAAAATCTCTATATTATTTTCCTCAAAACCGAAAAGAATGTTTTAATGAAAAAAATTCTCAAATAAAATTCTAACAAGTTTTCACTTATTATTGACATTAATTTTCATGATATATTCATATTTTACATTATCAATGTCCATTTATGTTACAATTCCTTTCTTTTATGGAAACATTTATTATAATCCCACTGGTTATGCTTTATGTCATGATTGTGGTACCCAATTCATTCCATGGGTACACTTATGTTTATGTATGGCTGATTATGTATGATTATTTATATGGAAAAAATATTCATGAAATTTTTGAGATGGGTGCACCTATATAACACTCCAATTCATTGGGTAAAGTTAAGTCTCATGAGATGCGATGTAAAATTGGATTGGCGGTTAGCCTTAACCTGTAATAAAATGGGAAACCACATTGAAAGTTGACCATGACCCATACTACTATGGGAAGCATTATTGGGTTTTTGACATGACTCGTACTAAAGACATGCTTAAATTTTCTGAAACATTTATTTGATTCCATGTTTATATGATCCCATTTTTATGTGATATTATTTCATATGTTCCATGAAATTGATATCATTTTTTCATGCCTCCTAACTCATGTGCTTAGGTTGTGTCCATATGTTCATTCCCTTATTGGTATTTTTAGCTAATCCCTTTATTCATGTGTTCTCAGGGGCACCCTATGATGATTTAAGGTCCCAAGGGATGTTATGATCTCATTATAGAGATTAAATAAAGAAATGTTTTAGCCCCATTTTTATGTTTTAAGTACTTAGTCTTTCAAGACACTAGACTTAACGATCCTTCGCTTGTACTATGATGTATAAATCTTCTTAAAACATGTAATTTTATATGAAAACGGCTAGGGTTTCTATATTTATGACTCTCATGTATTTTATTTGAGTTGTGTAGGTCCTTACCGTTTTAATTTTTGGGTCTGTAATATTGTTGAAGTGTGTTTTGATCAATGATATAGGGCGCACACACATATAATTAAGGTATGTATGTATAATAAATATTTTTCCTCTATATACATATTCCCTTATGGCATGGGGAATAAATTTGTTGGATTAAGGATATATATATATAAAGTTATTTTCATGCGAGTGCGAGCTCATTATTGTTGGTCGCTGCCAATTCTATCAAATAATGGGTATTTAATAAATTCCACCCTGATGTAGTCTCCCATTCCATGGCCTCCTATTTTATAAATGCAATACTAAATATCTTAGTGCACTTTTTTTATAATAGAGTTCATGCAGTGAAGTCTTTAGATGGAATTCCTCTTCGATGTAATTCTTGAATATTTATTGATTTAAATGCTAAGTGTGATAAATTAATGAAATTATAAGAATTATGATGATATTATAATAAAATCCATCCAATTGAGTTTCAATACATTCTTTCTAAAACTCTACTCACAATAATTGAATCTTCCTACCTTATTGATCAAATGTTGTTTTATACTGTGATGTTATGTTTGATATTTGGAATGTTTAGGACATGGACCCAAATTGAATTTTAATGATATAGTTTCCCTTTTTAAATGATGATTAAACCAAGGAACTATCTGCGTTCATGGACCAGTTTTCATATTGTAATTTACCCATGCATGTGATTTCCTTTTTCCATTAAAACATCCCAAGTGACCCATGGAACCTTGTAAATACAATTGACATGTTTTAGTAAATTGTATTAGTTGGATTAATTGAAATGGTTAACGCATGAGGACGAATCTTGACATTAAATAACTAAATTATTTCAAATGTATTCAATGCCACGAACACCTTTTGTGAGACATGGGTTCCCATGTAAAAATTACATGGATAGAATGAGGGTTTTATCACACTTATACCTTTGTAGATGTGTGTATTCCCATGTAGAAATTCCATGGATAGAATTATGTTCTTATATTAATAAATGGTTACATGTCTGTAGCACCCCATACCATATTAATGGAAGGTAGAAGAATGATACAAAATAATTAAATATGTCTTATGTGGGTTAAATGAGCAGTTTCATGATATGTATCCTTGTTAAAATAATGAAATGAAATACTTTATCCAATTGAATTATTATATGAATTCATTATCAAATATGAGTTTTTGGACTTGAGATTGCCTTGAATTCTTGTTAGAGAATACCTTGAGCACTCAAGTACCTCATTCTAATTCATGGATGCAGTTGTCTTAGGTTGATACCATCCTAGATCCTAATCTATATCTATTATAGGATTCTTGGTATGACACCATATGATCCCTCGCATAATATTAAATGATTCGATAGATACACTCCTTGGATATAGCTTTGACAAGAAGGTTCCATGATTAAATCCCATATGGGCCTGTAACTGCTTAGCCCCATTTTACCTTGGATGATCACCAAGAATTCAGTCATAATCTTAATGTGGAATACCTTAGACTACGATCCTTTTATTACACTCTTACACATAGCTGGTCCTAGTTTCCACTAAATTAGAAAACCCTATGGTCTAGGATTCCTTGGAAAATTATATGGATCCACTTTATTTTAGTTATAAATTATGGGTTTCTTGTTACATATTTGAACCATCACTATCTTATTTCCCTATTAATAAGCTGGTAACAATCAAATATTGAATTGGTACACGTTCAAACATGATCTGACGTCCTAAGCACATACTCAGTTATTTAGTAACATTGTACTACTTACATTATTTATGAATATATGCACACTATTTAATTTATATTTCACAATCAGGATTCACCTAGAAACTATGTGTTACAAAATACTACGAGTTATGTCTCACATTGTGCTTGGTTACCATTGGTATCCAAGCAGACCATATATTTGTAGGACCAAAAATTTTTTCTATGTTACTTATACTTGATGTTAGGAGCAAAGGAACAAGATGGAGCTCAGGATGCTCACGGAGTTTGCACTTGGGATTTTTTTTCTCTTTTTCCTTGTTATTTATTTTATTGAAAAGCATGCATTATTGTTTACTCCTTTTCTTCATGTATCATTATCCTCTCATGCATTCATATGATGTTTTGCTGGCAGTGGACAATTTTATTAAATTAAACTTGTTATTCTTCTGATATTGTTTTATTACTTGTTTTGTTATATAGTTATACAACTCTAATAAAAGGGTACATTATCCACAATTCCACCTCCAGGGACCCTCGCTTCTTGTTGGTAGTCTCTAGCATATAGGGAGATGCGCTTGAGGCCTTGTGTTGACTGGTCCGACCAACATATTAGTGGTGATACAGGTGTGGACATTACAAAGTGGTATGAAAGGAATTTAATTTTCATCATCTTACTGGTTAAGGTTGGTTGATTGGAGAATAAAAATGTTTCTATTCATGGTCAATAACAATTCATGGGACAAAACACCCCTTTTATGAGAAATTACCATATTTATAGGGCATTGAATGGTTCTTAACATTGTTTTCTATTGTAGATGATGTGATTTCACCAAGACTGATTGTTTACTTTTCCCCTACATAATGATATATGTTATTTTGGGTATTTTTACCCTTGGTTAGATATGGAAATGATACTTCATTGCATACATCATTCTTGGAACATATAAATTCACATTCCATGAATAGTTCCATGCCATGTTGTTACATTTATAGGTTTCATTATGAATGTATTTTGTGCCTTCTTTTCTTTGACATGCTTCTATTTATATATATTGATGTGATTCATTATCACACCTTCTGTGTTTACATCTCATTATATCATTCCTCTGTGAAAAAAATCACATTCTTCTATGACTTCAGCACGTTTCTCTATGTTATATGCTTGTAGTGGAATGATAGCAATATTTCATATATAAATTGATATTTTTTAAATTAAATGTTTATGATTACGATATAGCCAATTTTTTGTTGTATGATGTATGTGCACATTATATCTTGAAAATGGTATCCCATGTATTCAAACCATTGTAAATGGATAAGAGAATTATGATACTAATGTAAATTGGTTTTGACTAAATAGACCCAAATTCCAAATTATAATTCACATGAGAGATTTATAGAATGGTAGGTGGCCACCTATATAACTGTATCATTGTTTTTGAGCATGATAAATTATGAAACAGAATTTTTTTATGGGAGCCAAATTTCAATTAATGGAGTGTATGGGTGCTTCACGGATTTCGATATGGAAAACCATATTATTGTCCATGACCATGTTCAACTTGAAATGGTTATAAATATAAGAGATGAATATTTTAAATCTATAATTAATTGGATAAATGATTAAATGTTCAATTGGAACCAAGTAGGTCTGTTGGGGAATTTTTCTTGTGTAATAATACATTTGGGTTTTTACAACTTTAATATAGGAGAAATAGTTATTGGGACTCTATCTATG
Organism: Viscum album; assembly: GCA_963277665.1. Lineage (NCBI taxonomy): Eukaryota > Viridiplantae > Streptophyta > Magnoliopsida > Santalales > Viscaceae > Viscum > Viscum album. Next base: position 642,801,627 of record OY728161.1, read on the forward strand.
GATCCTTGGTTTGCTTAGTGGGAACATCTAGGTATCATTAATTGTTAAACAGAATTGTTTTGTTAAATATCCAATTTATGAAGGGATGATAATAAATGATTAATGGATAGTGATCAAATGTGAATAATATTAAGGGCATGTAAATGGACCCTTTAGTGGTGTCCTCTATTTAAAAATCCTCATGGATGGGAATTTTGAGTTTTTTCCCTTTGAGTACATTGGAATGGAAGCCTCAGTTCTTTACATAGGTGTTATTTTATTATTAGAAATGGCTTATATGGTTTTATTTTGTGTCTGGTGACATTTTCTTGATGCGAACTAGTTCGGAATTCGATTATTGTGCTACAAAAGGGACTATCCTATTTTAGGTAGAACCATTGGAATTTATATTCCCTTCTATTTTTGTGGGATTTCAAATGTTTGGAGTCGTTCAAATTATGTTGTCCCTTGTATGACTATTTTTTTAATGATGATCATGTTCGTATGGGTGGTCATGGTATCATTGACCCTTAATATGGACATGAGAATTAGGTAAATCCTAGATTTCGTTGGTTATGCATGCCCCGAGAATAGTTGGTTTCTTTGATGGTCGTCTGACCCTTTAATTTCCTCGGTGATGGATGAATTGATATGTCATCATCTTGGTTATTGGTGGGATAAGGAAATATGATATTGGGCTAAATCATTTGTGCAGTTGAGTACAATCTGGATTTATCCTTGTAGTATAGTGACATTGCATTAAATCACTAGTATCATCCCTGTGATCAGGATGGAATTCAGAAGGACTAGTTTTTTGACACACCCATCTCATTGTTTTGACATTCATTGATTATTTTGTCACTATGATCACAGATCAAAAGAGTATCAAGCATTTATTTGATTTGTTAGATTTAGCATGCTTTTGAGTGGCATGTTTTCATTCCTTTGTGACTAGGACACTCCTATTGTGGGGATTTTCATGTTGAATATAGTAAATTTATCATTCCATATTGAAGTAAAACAACATAAGAGGACAATTGAGAAATTGTTGATTTATTATAGAATGAATCTCTGGGTTGTTGGTGTTTTTTTATGTTAGTAAATGCTCATAATGTGGAGCTAAGACTCATTCTTGAAGTTGACTACTTATGGTTCAAATATTCATCCTTCTAGTAATTGGATTTGATTTACTGGAAACCTTGTTTTTAATCTTATTAGCATGATCTTATTAAGAGATTATGATGTCCCCTATCAGTGCATCAATCTAGATGCAGTAAGAGAGCATTGGTATTATGCGATGGTAACATATTAAAATCTTTTGAACTTTTCAAATGATATTTATCTATCTTAAATACTAACGTGTGATTATTAATGAGTCGTGATAAGTCCTGAGTGATTCATGGGTTCACACATAGGAACACCTTTTCGGGACTAATAGAATAAAACTGTTTCTTTTGAACTATACAGACTGCCTATGCTAGACCACTTTGAGATAAATCAGCCAAGTGGATGGACTCTTTGCCTATATGTTTTTGAATGTTTATGGTCATAAAGAACAATTTTAGAACATGTTCCTAGGTTTAGAAACGTGAGGTTTCAAGGCTGAGATTGTATTCAGAGAAAGCTTTCATGACATGTTTCTACTAGGCCAATCAAAATTCGGTCAATAATTTTTATTGAAATCATGCTTGGAGCGTCATTATAAAACATAGTGGATTAGTTCATAAGAAAATTATGATGGTGGAGGTATCGTGTCTTGAAATTTGTCACTTTCTAAAGCTATGACATTTCTTGGGGAGATCCATCATTCAAATGTTTATCAAAATGAAAATGTGATCATTTCTTTATCTTTATAGGCTCAGGTAAGCTCAGTTTAGTGGTTCTAGTTGGAAAATGAGAATGTGATATTATTGGAAAGGATTAAGTATAGAATTCATAATAAGTGCATAAAGGTGCACTGGGTGTTGGAAGCACAATGAATCATTTGCAAAAAAAACTTCTTGAAACTTGTAGGTTGGGTGATATTTTGTTGCATCCGAATGCTTCTAGGGGATGAGAAGTTTTAAGCTCAGGATATTATAGAGTCTTATGTTTTTGAAAAGGACGAAAATCCAAGGGACTTTGTACTTTTAATTTACTAGATGCATCATATTTAAATCCCTTAATTGAATCCCAATTATGTGAGTTGTATCAGATTAATATAATGTTTTTAGACTTGGGTGAAGGTCTGAGAACCATACCAGGTGGAACTATGAGATTAAAGAGAGAACGAATGAGAAAATCTGGTTTTGAAAGACCTGAATAGTGCACATGGTTTGTAAGAAACCATGTAGCCCTTAGTTGGAATCCATGTGACTTGTGATATTTGGTCAGTGGTGTGTGCATAGGCTACACACATTTCTCAAACAATGAACCTAACACACACATTCTGCATTTTGAGGCAGTAATGATGCACTATTCACAGTATGGTTTTCACTTGGTTTAGAAAACCTTATGGGGAAAAGAGTACATGTTTTTCTACTTTAGGAAAATATTTTAATAAAAATAAATGTTAAATTGAAAAATATTTCTATAAATTGATGGGAGAATTAGAAATAAGTAAGAAATGTTTATTGATAATAATAATAATAATAATAATATTATTATTATTATTATCATTATTATGAGGTTTAGTTAATGTTTTTAGAAAAAAATAACGGGAAACCTCCCCCTCTTTCCCTCATACCCACGACACACATAGGGCCTCCCCTTTGAGGAACGATGCACCCCTCCTCTCGCATCCCTCTTCGGGTTCGATTTGAACCAGTTTTCCTTCAATTTTTTGTTTGTTCCATCATGGAAAGGGTTTCTCCTCCCTATCTAGTGCGTTTTCAGAATTGTTTTGGCATATCCATCATCCTGGGCCGCTTAGTTGAAACCCTACTTTTGGGTTTGATATGTTATTCATTGTTCGTTGATTTTAGGGTTGTTAAAATGGACACTAGGGTGATGTTGGTCTGTGCTATGTTAACATCCACTGATGTTGAATAAGTTCAGGTTGTTTCTATCAACTGCAGTCTATTTGGGGTAAGGTTCTAAACTATTTTATAGTTTCACACCACCTCGTTTCAGGCCTTTTTGTGTTTTTGAGTCCCTAGTATTTTAATTAATGTGTGTTGGTCCTTACTGATTTAATTTTGGGGTCACTAACATTGTTGTAGTGAGTTTTAGTAAATGATGGAGGTCATGCACACATATACTTAAGATTTGTATGTATTTAATATATATATATATATAAATATATCCTCCTTGTAAATATTAACTCATGGAGTGCGTAATACTTGTATTTGAATAAGGATACATACATATATATATATATATATGAATGTATGTGTATCTGAGAACATGCTAGTTACGAGTGGTCGCTACATATTCTATCAAATGATGGGTATTAAATAAATTCTACCCTAAGGTTGGTTCCCTTTCCAAGTCCCCAAAATTTTTAAATTCATTAATAAATAATTAACTACACTTTTATTTGATATTTGTTCCTGCAATAATTTTTTAGATGAAAATTCTCTTTAATGTAAATTTAGAAAGATTTAGGATTTAAATTATAAATGGGAGAAATGATTTGTTTGATATGAAATATCATGATTTTATAATAAAGCCCCTCTAATAGAGGTGTTCCAACTAAAACCTAAAAATTTAGTGATAGTTATTGATGTACCCAACCTTATTTCCCTACTATTTTCTTTATTCCAGGATGTTAGGTTTGTTATATGGATTGTTTAAGAGATGCACCCTACTAGATTTAAAATGAGAGAGTTTCCTTGTTTGAATGATTAATAAACAAAGGAATATTCTATGTTATTGGCCCAGTTTTTAGATTAAAATTTACTCTTTTTGGTGATATCCTATTTCTAATGAAACCTTCTTAAGCGACACATGGAGCTTTGTAAATACAATTGACATGTTTTCAAAAATTTAATTAGTTGAAATAAGTGCAATAGTTAATTAATTATTATTATCATTAAAATTAAATAATTAAATTTGGTCAAATGTATTGAATGTCATTATGAACTAGGGTGACACATGGATTCCCATGTAGGAATTGCAAAAATCAAGTCAATGGTATATCAAACTTATACATTTTATTATATAAGGATTCCCGTGTAGTAATTCCATGGATAGACATAGGTTCATAAATTAATAATTCTTTATATGTTCATAGCACCTTTTACCACATTAATGGAATGTAGGAGAATGAACCATAATGATTAAATATGTCTTAAATGGGTTAAATTAGTAGTTGAATTATACATGGACTTGTAACAATAATGAAGAGAAGGGAATGAAATTATTAAATTATTATATGTAATCATTATTAAATAAGAGTTTATTGAGACGATATCACTGTGTTTTCTTATTGGGGAATTCCATGAGCACTCAAGAACCCCATTCCTATCCAAGGATGTGTCTTTATTAGGTTGAGACCAACCTAGATCATAATAATTTTATATTCATGGATGCCCAATATGACATAGTAGGATCCCTTACATAGTTGTATGGGATGCCTTGTATGCATCCATTGGATCCATCTTTGACCAGTAGGTGTCGTGGTTAAATTCCATCTGACCCTGTAACATGCTTCACCCTCCTTTTCCTTGGATGATCACATTAGATTAATTAATCATCTTTTTATTAATGAAATAGAAGATGATCAATGTATTACACTCTTATCCATAGCTGGAACAAGTTAAAACGGAGTTAGTGATCTCTGTGGTTGAGGATTCCATGGTGAATACTTTTGAATCACTTTATAGTATTTGTCAATTATGGTTAACTTGTTACATCACAGAACCACCACTGTTGTTAACATGTTTCTTATTTCTATGCTAGTAAAAATCAAGTAATGAATAGGTTACATATAGAGGAACTATACAAGGGTTGAGGAAGGTACTTTGGTATTTAGTTACATTTTACTTCTTACATAATATATGATTTCTGGAAAACTGTTTAATTTATATTGAACTATCAGGATTGGGCTAGACAATTTGGTTATCCAGCAACTAATATATATATATATTAGTCCCAAATTAGCTTCCATTAGTACCCAATTAGACTATATATTTGTAGTAAATAGGTTATCTGATGTGTTTCTTATACTTGGAGTTACGAGTAAGGGACAGAGTTAGAGCTCGGGATGCTCAAAGAGATCGCCCTTGATGATTTTCTTTATTTTCCTTGTATTTTCATAGTATGTAAAAACATGTTTTATTTTTTACTACATTCCATAATGTATCATTATGATTTCATGTGTTCATATAATGTATAAAATATCTTTGAACACTTTATTAATGTGAATATGTAATTATACTATAGTTTTATTTTATTTCTTATTCGGTTATACTGCTACGTAAATCTGATAAGAGGGTATAGTCTCCCCACTATCACTTCTCCAGACCTTCAATAATATTCATCGGGCTCTAGAATAATCAGAGATTATCTTGAGGCCTTGTGGTGACTGGTCCATCTACCATCTTAGTGGTGAGCCAGGTCAGGATGTAACATGTTAAATAATATAGATGAGGAAATATTTGATATTTGGGACAAATTATTTAATAATTTTATATAGATGATTTATTAAAGGAAAAACTCCAGCAAAGAGATGTATAAATGTATTGGTTTCTTCATATAGGAGAATATGTCATTATATTAGACATGAGACACAATTAAGAACTTTATTAACAATTTATAATTACTAAGTTTAACATCATCTCTTGATGTGTACATAATATAATAGTCTCAAACCTTAAAATCAAAATGTTATGGATTAAAATATTATTCCTGATATCACATACATGATAGTGGATGATTTAGATAAATTATTTATCAAAAATTGTAAAAATTCAAAACACAAATGAGTAACGAGGAGTGTTTTCTATAGAGATGATATTTTTTTTCAAGAAACTGTTTTTGATGATTGAGTTCTTTGGGATTAGATCTATAACTTTCAGTTTTTTGGTCATTCATTGTGATGTTTCTCTTACATTGAACTCTGTTTCCATCCTAAAGAGTGTAACCATTATAATTATTATAGGTAGAATTTTCAATGGTTTAGTGATTTTTTTTTCTAATTAATACGACTGTAGTTATAAACTCACCCCATTATGTTGTGGGGAGAACAAGGTGTACTTGAAACTTTGGTTTCCCATGGTATCTCAAATAAGAACGTAAATCAATTCCAGATAAAATTTTTTACCTTTAAATTTATATTATAATTGAGATAGACTAGTCTAAAAAATTGATCTCTAAGGTAGATTCACATTAGACTAGCATCAATACTTTTAATTTATATTTTGGGTCAAATGGAATTTGAGTTAGGGGGAAGAGAAAAGAGCATGTTTTCTATGGAAACTGAACCAAATATGGGGGAAATGCATTGGATGTAACAACCAGGTTATGACATAAAACTCAAATTCATTTAATTTAACAACAAGGGAGGTTTATATTGATCAAATAACTAATTATATGTTCAAATTGACTAAAAAATATTAAAGTATGTAAATCAAGGTTCAAACAAAACAAAATGGTGAATTTAAAATTGAAACCCCCACGGAAATAAGGACGATTAAGTGGGATATAGTTGAATAGGGATATAAATAGGTGATATTTGAGGATGAGGAGTATGATAATTTTATTTATTAATTATTCACATGCCATACATTATCCCAAAATGGTCAAACGGTTAAATAAACATGACTATTGGAAATTCAGTAAGATATTTTGATACGTTACTATCAATATTTACTTTATTTTATATTTAATAAAAATGTGACCATAAGTTAAATTAATTATGATATTTGTAACCAATAAAATGAATTGGAATAGAATAAATACCATTAATCACATAGAACAATGTAGTGTATTTATTCAGAAGGAGATGCCTCATAAATTAATGTTCTCTTGAACTATTTTTATTCAATTTAGAATTAGAGATAATGGTTAATTGATTAGTTTATGTAACCTAGGTTCTAGTTTAAATATTTTTTCCATTATCACACTTAAAAAATCATTAATTAAGGGAATTGAAAGAAAAATTTTTTATTGTTCAATTGGTATATTGGATACACAATGATTCCTATAAAATCATGGGTGATATTTTAGTTTGGGTATATAATATTATAATTCCTGGTTATTTTCAAACCCTTGAAATAGAATGTAATGAATAAGTTTAAATTTTACACCACCAGATTTTTTGAGATAGATTATTTTTAATTTCAATAATGTGTTTTTTACACTACAATAATATTATCTAGTGTTATATGCAACACCATATTAGCTTGTAGAATACGCATCACTATTCTTGGCTTGTGTTGCACACAATTTGAAGTTCTATTGAAAGAATTCATTTCACAGTACACTGATTAGAGATTTTTATTCAATGTATAAATGAAATTATTTTGAATTATGTTATAAAACAAACTATATGAATCTATCACTACACACAACAAAAACATGTATTACGTTACAAGCAAGAGCGACCTTCCTCAATAGCATGCATGATACGCAATACTGATTATTCACTAAAAAATGATATATTATTTAATGATTATATAAAATAGCCATTATGAATAGTATTAAACGCATTTCAAATTTAATATAACATTATCAATCATCTTACTCATGATATCAGAACAAAATCAATTATTCAGATAAAAGAATTATTTTTCAAAAAAATGTAGTTTTTTCCGCCATTTGATGGCGCATTCATTTTAAATATTGATTTTGAGACTTTTATAAGTTAGATTTGAGAATATAAACTTATTAATTTGAATCAGATCATTATAATTTACATTGGATAAATTTATGATATTTTTTTGGTAACTTTCATATTTTTCTGAATAGTTAAAATACTCTAAATTTTAATTGAGAACAACTTTTTTCATAAAAATAATTTATATGATTAAAATAAATTATTGAATGGTTTTAAATATTAATAGAATATATTTTTACAGTTTAATACAATTTAGGTTATTATGATTAATTTTACATTGAATTCATATGTAGAGATATTTCAATCTTTTGCAATGTTTTAAAAAAAACCTGTTTTCGATAACGAGACTAATTTTAAATTAATTACTGCAAATTCTATATTTTGAATTTTAAAAAATGGATTCCATATTAGTAATCTGTAGGGAAAATTATTTTAATGGGATAATTTTATTTTTGTGGCATTATGAATAGTAAATTAGATAATTATTTTTATTTCCACAGTTAAACATTAATCGAGTAATTAAGGGAAAAATTATTTTATAAAATTACCCTAACAACTTATAAAATTTTATTAGATGAATAAAAGTAGAACCATATCACCTAAGGGTTGGAGTAAACTAATTTCATTGTCTTTTCTCCAATAAAATGATGTAATTATTATAAAAACAAAAAAAAAAGACAACATGTCGCTATCTTATATTCTATAAGTACAATAATTTTAATTTAGTGATAAAATTCATAAAACGTCAGATATAAATATTCAAAAGTAGGATAATTAAATTTTTTTATATCATGAGATTTTATTTAGAATTTTTAAAGATTAATTAATTATTATTAATTATGACACAATAGTGATGTAAAACTTATTTAATTAATAGAAATATCAGATAAATGGATTTAAAAGTATTACATGAAATGACATAAAAAATTATTAAAGTTCTACATGAATTTTATAGATAAGTATGAAATGTTAGAAGTGTATTAAATATTCTGGTTTGAATTTATTTTTAATGAGGATTTTATTTAAAGTATAATAAATAAATAATTATAAAATTGACAGTATTTACATTTTGTAAACATAAAATTTTATTAAATTATTTTGAAATCATAGAAATATTTTAAAATTACGAAGTGATACTTATAAGGTAAAAAATGTCATAAATTATCAATTTATGGTCAATTAACACCACATAAGTAAATATTAATTACCATTAAATATTTCGAATGTTATTCCCAAAAAAAAAATTAATAGAATAACTAAGTATCAATTAAAATTATAAGGATTAAATTGACAAAAAAATTTGTCCAAAATTTATTAAATGATGAGATGAAAAGTATATATCATCTCATCATAGAATTTGGGACACATTTTAGGCTTTTGGGTATGGTTTGAATTTATTATAAATTAATATTTTTGAGTGTTTCCTAATGTGTCACTATCATCTCTTACAAAAGGGCACCTCCTCCCTCACTTATTAACTCCATTTTAAGTATTCATGAATGTAAAAACACTAAATATTTCAATTATCAACTTTCCTAGTTACATTCATGAGGTTATAGTTGTCTCAAAAGACTAACTCTAGTTCTCTAAGAGGAAATTTAAAGGAGGCACGTCAAGGATGTAGTAATCTCTTCTACCGATTCGGTCAAATTTATTTTTTATTACAATTCCTCTTATTTAATTGTATAATTATAAATTAATAACATCATTATCACTCATAAAATTATATTTTATGATAAATATTAAACAACCATATTTTAACTTTTATCCATCCTATGAAAAACAAAATCTATGTGCGTGTGTACATACGACTTACCCTCTCCACACCATGGTGTGATATGTTTTCACAACCACCAACATGGATGTGTATAATGGTGGATATAATAACAATATATGATTATTATAACATGATAATAATTATGAGATATTATACATAATCCACTTCAATACCATTCATGAATTATGAGAATGATATCATCGCTCGGGCATACATACGAATTACCACCTCCATGATGCGATAAGATTTATTATCCATACTAAGTATTCATTAATGATTATAAAGTATATATAATAAATAATCATGAAATATATGACATAATAATTCAACTGGATTTATGTATACTTATAGGTACTTTACTTATATCCAATTTAATAATGAAATGGAAACTGTGTTCATGTGTACGTACGGCCTACCGTCTTAATGAACAGTGTATTCCATTACATTTATATATCGATTATATATATTTATATAATGAATATATAAGATATATATAAATCGTTTTTTACATTAATTAAGTAAGTAAATGATGATCTATATAATCATATGATGAATAATAGGTCCAAACATGTACGATAAATGAAATGATTATTACCTAAAACATTGCTTTAATATGGAATTGGAAAATGAATAGGTAATATATAATGTTGTAAGTGAATCACATTTTAAATCATAAATATTATTATGGTTCTGTTAGTATTTAATCATATGTTTAAACACACTAGAAAAGTGTTTCAGACACATACAAAAGAAGTCAGACCTATGGTAATGGAAAATTTTGTAATCTCATTTTTATCAGATATTGCTTATACGTATGTATTTAATATGGTTATATTTATCATCCATGTCCATGTTTTCTAAAAATGTGTTCAGAAAATGTTTAATATTATTACATTTATGTTTAAAGTCATTTTTAACAATTTTGACTTTTACTACATGGTATGGAAGGAATGTTTCTTTTGTTTACAATATGAGGTTCTTTTTTGAATTTTCGAACAAATGTATGAGGAGAATGTTTTTGTTCAACTTATACAGAATGAAAGGATTTTTAGGGTTTCATGATTCCATATTTCCATGAAGCTTCCTCAACATTATTTCAAGTTTATTTTCAACTAAATTCTTTTCTTTTAAAATTGTGCAACATTTTGAGAAAATAAAACATTTTTGAAGAAGAAAGGTTATTTTACACAAGAATTAACTTCAAGTGTTTTGTCAAATTTATTTTCCACATAATATGACATAGGGTAATGTTTCTATCCCTATTATTACTTTCATTTTTTTATTCTTGTGATTTAATTATTATTTATTATTTCCATTTATCTTATATAGATTATGTTATGATAACATGTAGCTTAAGAACCCCATTATATTTCATGAGTTATGCTAGGATGAATGTTTTATGTTTTTGTGGAACATGTAAAAATGTTTTTATAATGATATGGGTGGGACCTATATATCCCTACAATGAATATGGAAATGATTTTTATCTCATGAGGTAGGCATGACTGGAATGATAAGATAATTCGGTTCAGTAATACATGGCTTGAACGACATGTAAACCCAGTTCAGTAATGTACGTTGTCCATAATGAAGGTATTGGAAACAATGCCTTGGATACTATGGAAATAATATTATGTGATTAATGGTTTATCAAAATTCTATATTTTATTCTTATTTTAGTAATCATGATTACTATTCCTTTATGATCTATGCCTTACGTACTACTAAGATTTACTTCATGAGTCAAGATTTTGATGTTTAAATTTTTTGTTTAATTTTTAGGTTCCAATGAATATGGTTTGTTTTATTTTCCCTATATTTTCACTTTCTAAAAATTTTATCACACCCTTTTTTGTTTTCTTTTCCCCAGGATATAATGAATTTATTTAGGTTGGGAAAAAATGGAAAAATATTAATTGGAAATGTTGATAATCTTTGACAATGCTTGAAGATTATGTTCCATGTTTTCAAAGACACTAATCTAATACGTTCTTTGGGAATATTTTTTTATTGTATTATGTATTCTGTAAAAGAAATGTAATGTCAATGTACACTAATCATGGAACTCTGCAGTTGTATCAGGGATAAGGTTTAGTCAACCTTTAGAATATAAGATGTGAAATCCTTTTTGAGATCCTTAGATACATTTCTAAGGTATGTCAATGGATGTAACAAAGGATAAGTATAACAATAGGCCACTATATGAGAATTATGGTAATGATCATAAATAATCATTGATTAAACATAATATGTCTATGATTGAATGTTCTACCCCTTGATTTTGTAGTTTCCCTAGAATTATTTTTCCCACTCACACTATGATTTTTTTGTTTTATCCCCCGGATGGAACCAAAATGATTTAGCTAAACATTTAATATAAAGAACAAATTGGTGACTATAAGTAATGAAATTGTGCAATAACTAGAGTGAATGATATTATGATTTTTCTGAATCAGTCATCGCAATCTTTGATTAACATCGAGAACAACAGTGGTATTCTTAAGTCAACTAATAAGAGGAAGATGGAATTTTAAGCATGTTCCCATGGAGACGAACATAAGGGATAGAATATTAAGATTACAACATGTCAAGAAGAAGGGAAAAAGAACCTTTAGGAATACCTCAAATAGAGATGAATATTTTATCTCTGCGGAAAAAAAGATCAAAGTGTGATGAATTATTTTGGAGTTCAATGTCTCATCTATGTAAAACCTATGAATTACCTATGTCAATGCCAAGAAAAATGGATCTACTTCTATGAAAAGGAATGACATATTTCATGACTACCATTTAAGTAGAATAATTGAATTATTAATGTATTTTAATCAATAAATGATGAATTGTAAATTATATAAGACTTATCAATTTATGTTTTTGGATAAGGATTTTCAACAATTTTTTGACTAGTTATAATGTATAAGAAAAGTGATTTAATGAAAGGTGATATTACTAAGAAACACATTATTAAATGAAGGATAACCCTTAATATGATCATGATGTTCAGATAATGATATTTTAATAAAGATATGTTCAACGATGTTAGTTTCCTTGGAACTGGTTAAGGTTTTAAAAAAATGTGGGTTATGTTGTCACAGATGAAGTATACAACTTTTCTGGACATAATAAATATATCCAATAAGTTTTATAATAAGTAAAACTGCTGGAATTAAATAAAGATATATGTTAATTTATGTTATTAACATGTCTCAATAGAATTCCTAATGAAGTCATTCAAATGTTTGGAATGTAACCAAAAAGATATATCTTATGATATTTGGGAGATAAAAGATAGTATTCACTTGATGGTTATACGACCATTATAGAAATTTATTTTTAGTATTGTGAGATTGGACTGAATTATTTTGGATAAGCCAAAATGTTGAAATGGATTATGATTGATATCATATTGTATTGTGTAAGGCTAGAACATTTTTTATATTATTTCTGGAATGTCATAAAAGTATAGTTTTAGAAAAATGACAACACATAGGATTGGTGAAAACCATTCGCGTATGAAAATGAAGCGGGAATCAAACCCACAACCAATGTGTGACAAGGCTTTATCACCTACCAGGGGCCTATAAGAAGTCTGTAGTTAGTAAAATTAGTTTTATTTTTTTATGTGGTATGACAGATGAAGTATAATTCCATTTTTATAACCATATACGATTAATCACACAATAGATGGACATATGTATACTTAATAAAATGTGATAATTTTTTTGATAGGGGTAGATAGAATGACATATCATTCTATCACATGATATGAAAATACATCAAGAATGAAATATTTGACTTCATTTCTTTAAATAAGAGATCATGTTGAAACAATTCAAGGCACGAACAATGGTGAGATTGTACGACAATATAGTATGTATTTATTCTCATGAAAAAATATCAACTTTACGGAAGGGATCTTGAAAACCAAAAATGTTATCCTAGTACCTTATTATTCAATGAATCAGATAGTCCCTTTAATCATCACATATTTAGGGCTTTCTGGTTGTTAACCTTCTCCAAACCTTATTCTCTTTCACTGTCCATAAGAATATGATGGTGAAATTTCTCTTCCATTTCCATGTTTTCACTTCACAACTATGTTCTCCAAAATAGAAACCCAGTGTTGTGTTAATATGGTTAACATTTAATTTTCTATCATTCCATTTTAAAATGGAGTTTTATTATATTTTACTATGTGGGATTCCATTAAAGAATCATTCAACTAGTAATCCATTTACAACCCTGATGAATTTCTAGGGAGAAATTTATTTTAATTGGGATAGAATGTTACACACTAAGATTTTATGTGATATATATTTTTAATTTATTTGATTTCTTCTGTTTTATAATACACAAAGATCAGCTTGTGCTATATGCAACATCGTATTAGCTTGTAGTATATGCAGCACTACTCTGGTCTGGTGTTGCACAAAATTTCCTGGTCTTTTGGTATAATTTATTTCACAAAAAACAATTTATATATTTTTTTAAATGTATAAATGAACTATGGTTGTATTATCTTATTTGAAACACCAATCGATGATTTCCCTACATGCAACAGTAACATGGATTGTGTTTCACGCAAGAGTGACCTTTCTCAATAGCTTTCGTGGTACGCAATACAATGTTTTACTAAACAATGATATATTATTAAAATACTATATAAACTAGACATTATGAATATTATTAACTATATTGTGATTTATGTATAAAATTATCATTAATATTTCACATTATATGATAACAAAATCAAATTTTTTGAATAAAAGAGGTGTTTGTCTAAAAAACACAGTTTTATCGCCTTTTGAGGACGCAGCCATATTAAACCTAATTTATGACAATTTTATGAGTTATATTTGATAATATAAACTTCTCCTTTGGAATAAGAACATAAAAATTTTCTTTGTATGCATTTTTGATATTTTCTCTGATAACTTTTATATTTTGATGAATAGTGAAAATACCCTAAATTTAAATAGAAAACAACATTTTTCATCGAAATAATTTATATAGATAAAATATAGTATTGAATGGTTTTAATGTATAAATAGAATATAATTTTATTGTTTAGTAATATTTAAGTCTTTATCATTAATTTTATATTGAATTCATATGTAGAAACATTTCAATCTTTCGAATTGTTTTAACAAAAACCCATTTTTTAGAAAATCTTATTAATTTTAAATTATTTAATGAATTATATATGCTATCAATTTTAAAAAAATGGATTCCATACTTGGAATCAGTAGGTAAAATTTATTTTAATGGGAAACTTTGATTTTTTGAGCGTTATGAATAGTTACATTGGTAAATATTTTCATTACCATATTTAAAGTTAAATTAGGTAATTAATTGTAATGTTAATATTATAAAATTACCCTAACACTGGAAAAAATTAAATAAGATGAATAAAAGTTGTCCCATATCACCTAAGGGTCAAAATAGGTGAATTTCATGGACTTTTGTCCATGAAAATTATGTAATTATTATTAAAACAAAAGAAAGCGAGGACATGTAACTCACATATATCATAAAAGTGAAATAATTGTAATTTGGTGATAAAGATCATAATTTTTTTCAGTAAATAATAACTAGAAGGATAATTGAATTTCATATATCATTTTAATTTATGTTTAATTTTTTTATATTAATTAATTATCATTAATGATGAAACAATAGTGATGTAAAAATTATGTTATTAATAGAAATATCAGAAAAATGATTTTAATAATATTAAAAAATATATCATTTAAAATAGTTAAAGTGATACACTAATTTTCTAGGTTTCTATGATATGTTAGTAGTATTTTATGTATGTATTTATTAAATTTATATTTTTTGAGGATATTATTTAAAGTCAAATAAATGAATAGTGTCAAAATTGACAGTGTTGACATTTTATAAACCTATCATTTTATTAAATTATTTAAAAATTATATAAATATTTAAAAATTACCAAGATATAATTAAAATGTCCAAAATGTCATAAATTATCTATTTATGGTCCATTCAAAAAACCTAAGTAAATATAATTTACCACTAAATAGTTATAATGTTATAAAAAAAATTAATATTTAATAGAATAACTAAGTGTCCATTAAAAAAATATGGAATGAATTGACAAAATAAGATATCAAAAATTTATTGGTTGATGATATTACAACATTATCATATATAATATACTAATTTGTGACCCTTTGGATGTTTCAGGTATGGGTTAGATGTTTTTATAAATTAATATTTTTGAGAGTTTTCTAAAGTTCCCCTGTCCTCTTTTATAAATGGGAACCTCCTCCCTCTCATATTCACTCCATTTTGAGGAATCATGATTCGGAAACCCCTACCCATTTATCTTATGAATTTTCATAGTTACATTCTGGAGCTTATGGGATTATCAAAATTCCATCTCTATTTCCCTAAGAGGATATTTAAAGGGGGCCCGTCAAGGAAAAGGTAATCTTTTCCACCGATTCTTTCAAATTTATTTCTTATTTTACTTCCTCTTCTATAGATTTTTTCATTATAAATAAATAAAATAATTACCAATCATATACTTAAATGTTATTATAAATATGAAACCACCTTATTTCACCTTTTATCCATCCTACAAAAAAAATCACCGTGTGTACATACGTACGATTTTCTATCACCATGCCGTGGTGTGAGATGTTTTTTCGCACCACCTTACTTGGATGGGTTTAATGGTGAAAATAATAAATATATATAATTATTATAACATGATACTAATTCTGAGATATAATACACCATCTACAAAAATACCATTCATCAATTATGAGAATGATAACATTGCTCGTGCGTACGTACGCCTTACCGTCTCCACGACACGATGAGATTAATTCTCTATGTTTTCCATTCTAGAATTATTATAATGTATATATAATAAATAATAATTAAATATTTGAAATAATAATTCTACTAGATTTATATATATAAATATATGTCATTTACTTACTTCCATCCAATTCAATAAGGATATGGAAAAAGCGATCATGCGTACGTACGACCTACCCTCTCCATGAACGGTGTATTCCATTTCATTTATCTTTTTTATATATATTTATATACTAAATGTATAAGATATATATAAATCATGTTTTACATTCTGTATGTATGTAAATCATCATCTATGTAATCATATAAATAATAACAAGTCCAAAAACGTATGATAAATGAATCTATTAATAACCAAAATATTGAATTGAAATGGAATTAAAAAAATAAAAAGATAATATAATGTCATTAGAGAATCATATACGATATTATAAATATTATTATGGGTTTTTAACAAGTAAATAATATGTTTAAACCCACTATATTAGAGTTTCAGATTCACAAAAACAAATTAGACCCAAGGTAAGGAATAATTTTGAAATCTCTTTTTATCTGATATTTCTTATACGTAACTATTAACAGGGGTTATATTTATCGTCCATGTCCAAGGTTTCTAATAATGTATTCATAATATTTTTAATATTATTCCATGTGTACTTAAAGTCATTTTTACTATTTTTTACTTTTACTACATGGTACGGAACGAATTGTTCTTCTGTTTACCATACATTGTACTCTTTTTACATTTCTGGAAAAAGTACGAGGAAAATGTATTTGTTTAAATAAAACAGAATGAATGTATTTTAACAGTTTCAAGATGTCATATTTCCCTAAATATCCTCTAAATTATATCAAGATTATTTTCAATAGAATTATTTTATTTTAAAATTGAATGAATTTGTGTATCACTCCGACCCCAGTTACCCAAAGTTGGTGCATTATTACATAACATTGGCATGATATAAGGAATCATGCCCTGAAAGACCGATCAGTTTAGTAGACTTGGATGTACTAGATACATTCATAAGTTTTACATTACATCGTTAAATAAAAACATAAACATCATTTTGTCCCCTTTTTAACACACGTATATCCTTAGCCTATCCCTACAGGTCAACCATTATATTCTTCTTCATATCCTGGGAAAAATGAAACATAGAATGGGGTGAGCTCAGATGCCCAGTAAGGATAACAATATAGCGGAGACGTTCGAAAATAAGAATAAACATTTAAGGTAATGTTTTAAACTAAAACAAAAGACTTTTAAACATAAACTTCAGCATAATATGGAAAACATAAAATAAAATAATTCCATTTACTTATTAGCAGGGATATTCTACTAGTCGAATAATCACATTCAATATCAATATCAACTTTCATAATGATGGAATGCATAATTCGAGACATCATAACCACATAGTCAAGGTCATGTGCCCAAAATAGAAATATTATTTTGTCAAGGACATGTTCCAGGACAATAGTTTGTCTCATGAGACCTACTGATGCATTGAGGAGCTATAGCAGGCTCCACCCATCACATTCAATGACCAAATCATTCCTCATATGAAAAGGTTTAAACATAACATAAACATTCATATTAAAACTTGCATACAAAAGGTCAATAATTTATACATAACCCATGAATGGAATAAAAATAACACATCCACAGTCAAACATATCACAAAAAATTCAATAAAACATTGAATATTTTTATCATAATAAATCAACTTCAAACATGCTTAAAATCCATCAAAAGGATGTTGACATAAATGAAATCAAAACTTTTTTTGAGAAATATATCTCTCTATTTTGAAATCATTTAAAATCTATATAATTATAAATGAAAAAATTTATTTAAAAAATATTCTCATTATATTGTAAGGGAAGATTCGACGATATTATATCGGTGGAAAATAGCTGCACCCACTGTATAAGTTAAAAAAACATTCATACCTTAATTTTGTCAAAAAGGTCATAAAGTACCTTGCTTGGAAAAAGATAGAAAGATTCTTTTCAAAACATATTAGGTAAAATAAGGGTATAAATGAATTTAACCCATTGCCTAATAAATAGTATAAATGTTTTGAAATACATTTTTAGGAAAACCAGTAAGTGGGTGATAAATATGTCTCAGTAGATACTTACGTAAAAACAACCTCGAATAATAAAGAGATTGGGAAATTAACACCTACCGTGTACATTTATTTAGTAGATGGTTTGTTAACCTCCTTTATAATAGTTAAAAAATTATTATTAAATTATTAATGAAATATATACCTAAATATGATATCATATATGATCTTATAATATTGATTTGTTAATAATATTTTAGTATTAATCACTGTTTCAGATGTCAACTAATTCGTTTTCCCTTATAGTATTTATTATATAAGACATGATTTTTATTGATTGGATGTAGTTGATTCATATAAAGAATGATATTATGTTCCCAAAAATTATATTTAATCTTATAATGAAAATTATTCTAGAATGACTACGATGGGGAATGAATCCCATCGCGTTCGTGGAGACGGTAATTCGTACAAATGCATGAGCCAAAATATCATTATATTGATGGAGAAATCACATGTAATTGGACGGTATATCATATATAAAGAATAATTATCATGTTATATTTATTATTTACATTATTTATAGTCATTATTATACCCATACAAATAATGAAGTGTTTGAATAACAAACTACACCACGACGTAGAGACGGTAATCCTGACGTACGCACGCATTGTGACTTTGTCAGTTATTGGATGGATTGAATAGTGAATATGGTTGTACCATTTTTATAATAACATCACAGTATATATAAGATACTGTAGTTATTATTTTATATTGGAAACAATAAGGAAAGGGGAAGTGGAAGAAGAAAATAACATGAAAGAGGTAATGAAATATTTTCCTATTTTTCGGGTAATTCTTTTTGATTTGATCAAAATGGAAATTTAAGATGGAATTTTTGACCAAAATAAGTACTCTAGGATGAAGGTAAGAATGTTGGGAGGAAATTTGGGTATATATTGGTAGAGACAAATGTCTATAGAGGTGTGAAATTAAGGGAAGGGGATGTGCCCTTTATAACATAGGTGATGGTCACTTTAGGAAAACATAAAATATTATTTTATAATAAAATAATTTTAATTTTATAATTGATACAAAATGATTTATTTAGAGAATAAGGTAGGGATGGGTCGAAAAACTCTCAAACAATAGGTTTTAGACAAGTATATTTCACCAAATAATCTATATCTTTTATATTTTAATCTTAGTTAATTTGTTTGACAATTACCATGTCTCTAGTATTGTTATAATAATTGGTAAATAAACGTACTATAAAATAAAAATAGAGACTAAAGTAGTTAATTAATGAGATAAATATAATGATATATGTTCTTTGTAAGAACCTTATATTTTTCTGACTATTATATAATTTAAAAATATAATATTTCTTTTAAAAAATCATTTATGTCTATTTTGACACAATATAGTTTATGGATTTTTTGAATGTCATTAAAACATTATTAATTAAAAAAATTCAATGAATCATTATTAACATGTCATATTAACCTATAAAATTATTGTATGTCATATAAACTGTTAAAGTATATTTATTCTAATATTTATAATACCGTTAATTTGATTCTTTCATTAATAAGGTAATTCATGCATAATCATTGTGTCATAAAAAAAATTTATTATTTAATGTCTCAAAATTATAAATAAAATATAATTATGCAGGAAAATTATTTATCTTTATAATTATTTTTTATAGTATAAATGACAACTTATATAACCCCATTTAAAAATTGTTTTACTAAAAGATATATTTTTTTTTTCATTTTTGTCATTACATTAAATTAATTAATATAAAGTGTCATTATCACTCTCAAGTGGCCCCATGGGGTCCCAAAATGGACCCAAGGATGCCCAAGGTCGTACATGTATCAACCACTATGAATAGGACACATTTTTGGGTAATTCATTGTTATTATAATATTATTTTGTACCCTTATTTCCCTGATTTACCCATTAACCATGGTAAATAAAATATTTACCGATGTAATTATTCATAATGTCTATAAATAAAAGATTCCGATCTGCCCAATGTTGATCTCTACAATTTAAAATATGGAATCCATTTTTCCATATTCAAAACACAGAACCGGCAGAAACTAATTTAATATTAGTTCTCCTTGTCAAAACAAAAATCATGTTTTTGACAAGTAATAACTATCAAAAGATTGACACTTGTTTATTTCAATTTTAAATGTAAAATTACATATAATGACATAAATTATATTAAATAATAAAAATATAATCTAATTATACTTGAAAACCACTCAAATGTATAATTTAACACTAAAATTATTTTGATTAAAAAAAGTTGTTTTTAATTAAAATTTAGTATTTTCACTATTTATCCAAAATAAAAAGTGTTCATAAAAGTACCAAAAATTCACCCTAAGATAATTTTGATATTTAAAATTCCGAAATTAAGTCCATATTGAATATTATAATTTATAAAATTTCAAAAAGCGGGTATTACTATTTCTAACGGCTGATTTCATTGGTCGTGGTGTGTTTAAACTCCATGTTGCGTACAAAGAAAGCAACTACATTATTCAAAAGGAAACCTACTATGGATGCTTGGGGTGTTACATTCTACCCTCCATAATATAATTTTATCGTCAAAATTTCTAGAATATAATTGAATAAAAATATTTGGGTGGTTCTTCATCATAAGTTCCTCAGGTTCCCAAATTGCCTCTTCCATCATACGGTTTCTCCGTAGAACTTTTACCAAACTAGTCATCCAGTTTCCCTGCACTTGTTCTCTGGAATAAAAAATTTTGACAGGCTCCTCACAATAAAACAAATCGACTTCCAATTAAATTTCCTCAGATGTGAGATCATGTGTTAGTTCAGGAATGAATTTTCTCAACAGTGATACGTGGAACACATCTGGACCATTTGGAGAGACGAGGAGGCATTTACAAATGATAATCTACAACTACAATTAGTTCTAGAATTTCGAAAGTTCTGATGTACCTGGGACTCAGTTTACCCTTCTTACCAAAATGTATAACACCCTTCCATGGAGATACCTTCATGACAACATGATCTCCTACCTAAAATTCCAAATCCTTATTTTGGTTATCACCATAGATATTTTCCCTACATTGAGCTATTTTGATGTGGGTTTGGGTAACCGTCACCCTTTCTATTGTTTCCTCTACAATTTCTGGGCCTATGTGTTTTCTTTCAAAAATATCTTCCCAACAAGTTGGTGTGTGAAATATTCTTCTATATAATAATTCATATGGTGCCATCTGTATACTTGAATGGTAGCTATTATTCTATGAAAATTCTACCAGAGTTAAATATTGATCCCACATACCTTGAAAGTCACGTGAGAAAGATATCAACTTGTCATCTAAGGTTTGAATAGTCTGTTATGATTTTTCAACAGTATGAGGGTGGTAGGCAGTGCTCAAACTATGTTCAATATTCAGGGCCTTCTAATGACTTTTCCAAAATCATGATGTAAAATGGGGATCACGATCAAAAACAATCTATAGGGGTACCCCATGAAGTATTAAAACTTCATTAACATATCGTCTTTCCATACATTCAAGTGGTAAATTGTATCTTAATGCTTGAAAATGTTCTAACATGTAATACAATCAACAATGACCCAAATTACATCATTACTTCTAGGAGTCTTTGGTAGCGCCATGAAAACATTCATTGTAATATTATCCCATTTCCAGTAAGGTATGGGAAGAGGTTGCATGAGTCCTCCTAGTTTTTTCCTTCCAGCATTCACTTGTTGAAAAACCATACATCTCGTCAAAAAATCAGTAATCTATCTCCTTATGTTGCCCCTCCAAAAATGTTCTTTCAAATAACTATACATCATAGTGATACCAGAGTGAATAGAGAAATTGGAGTTATGAGCATCATCCAACAATTTTCTTTTTAGGTCATGTATATCGGGAACACAATGTCTTTTCCCAAATTTCAAAATTCAATGTTTATATATGAATTTGATCAACCTACCATTAATCACAACATTAATTTTCATTTGAAATTACTCATCATCAGTCTGAGAACATTTAATCTTTTCTAGTAAAGATGGTTTGGAATCCATTTGAAAAATAATTGTTGTTTCACCTTCCATGGTTATTCCAATATTCATCATTACTAGATCCATGAAAACTAGATCCTTTTCAACTCTCATATTGTTCAAAACTCCATGATCCTTTATGATCAATTCATCTGCTACCATAATTGCCTTCCCCAGGTGGTTGTGTATAGTGCATTCCTACTCCTTGAATAGTTCCACCAATCTCATTTTCCATATGTTGAGTTTTTTTTGTTAGAAAATAAACTTCAAACTCTCGTGATCAAGATAAATATCACGTTTTTCACCATAGAGATATTGTCTCGATATATTCAAATCAAATATTACCGCTGATAACTCAAGATAATGAGTGAGATAGTTTTTCTAATGAATTTTTAGCTGTTGTGATGCATATGCAATAACTCTATAATTCTGCATAAGGATACATCCAAGTCCTTTCATTGAAGCATTACTATAAATAAAAAACCCATCATTCCTCAATGGTAGAGTCAAGATAGGAGAATTAACTAATATTATCTTTAGTTATTCAAGACATTCATCAAACTCTTTTGTAAAAAAAATTTAACCCCTTTACATGTGATCTTGGTTAATGGGTTAGCCAATCGGGAAAAATTCTGGACCAAACACCGATAATAACATGCTAAACCAATAAAACTGTGTACCTCAGTTATACTCATTGGTGCTGGTAATTCTTGGATTGCCTTTTTCATAGAAGGATGAATATAGATTCCATCCTTAGAGAAAATATGGCCACGAATAGAAATATCTTGAAGTCATAATTCACACTTTCTAAACATCAAATACAATTCATTTCTTCTAAGAGTCTTTAGGGTAATCCGCATGTGATTTTCATGATCTTTATAGCTATTTGAGTATACCAAGTTGTCATCAATAAATACCACTACAAATTCATCTAGTTATTCCTTGAAAACACTGTTCATTAGATCCATTAAAATAGAGGGAGCATTAGTCAGCCCAAAAAGCATTACTGCAAACTCGTAATGCCCGTACTGGGGTTGAAATGATGTTTTCGGAATGTCTTCCTTGTTCACACACAACTGATGATATCCTGATCAAAGGTCAATCATTGAAAAATATTGAGCTCCATGAAGTTGGTCGAATAAATCATCAATGTGAGGTAGGGGATACTTTTTCATTATTGTTATATCATTGATCTCCATGTAATCAATTCACAACCTCATAGATCAATCTTTCTTCATAACAAAAAGGACAGGGCTCCCCATGGAGAAACACTAGGGAAAATAAATCCCTTATTAATCAATTCCTCTAGTTTATTCTTTAGTTCCGCTAATTCTGTAGTGGCCATTCTATAACGGGGCATTGATATGGGCCTTGAACCATGAATTATGTGAATGGAAAACTCAATTTCTCATTGTGGAGGATTTCCTGGTAAATCCTCTAGAAACACATCAAAATATTCCTACACAGTAGGTACATCCTCTATTCGAACATTATTTTCTTCACCCATAATAATTTCATTCTCTTCTTCCCCAAAAATTTAATTTAGTTAAGCTACTTGGGGTGATCTAGATAAGAATATTGTGGTGATGTTTCGAATCTAAAGATAAGGTACTCCTTATCATCTTAAAAAATTGTACCCTCCTTATTCTTACAATAATTTTTGACATCATGGTCTTAAATATGACCCATTAAAAGGATTATATCAAATTCAATCATGGGTTTTATGGTGAGATCATCAGATAATGAACACTTATATGCCATAATGGGAACTGATTCACAAAACTTTGTTGCGATGATACTTCCCTTGGGTGTTTTGGATGACAACTACCTTGTTAAGTCAAATTGAAAATATTTAATTTTCATAGAAAACGTGGAAGATATGAAACAATGCAAGGATCCAGAATCAAACAAAACATTTCCCAATCATGAGGAAACCATTAAATAACCTCCCACCATGTCTTTTAGAGATTCAATCTTAACAAAAATGATCGCATAAGATTGTCCTTTCTCCCTTGGTCTTTTCTATGGTAAGTTACCTTAGCACTTAAGAAATTCATTTTTATAATGCCAATTTTCTTTATAATTGTATCATTCAACATGTGCAGCCTCTTTCATCCCCTTGCAATCATGAGTTTGGGAGCCTTTTAACCACAATTGTAACAGACTCCTCTTCCCTTCATGCAAGTACCAGGGTGTTTCATCCTACATTTATTATAGGATGGATATTCAATTTTTCTCTTCTTCCCCTTATTTTCATTTCTAGAGTGTCATGTATATCTATTCTTCTCCTGCTTTTCTTTAATGTCGTAAGACATAGAGAAATACTTTTCTGTCTTGATAAAACATGATACAATATCTTCGTATGATAAGAAGAATTTTGAGACTAATGATCACTGGAGAAATGGTTTTAACCCCTAAAAGAATCGATCAATCTTACACCTTGGGTTATGTATATAATCTGTAGCATGCCTTGATAACCTTGTAATGTTATCCTCATACATTGAAACATTTTCATCATCCTTTTTCCTCAGACTCAGAAATTGTCTTTCCATATCCGCTCAATGGTCATGAGGAATGTATTTTTCTAATAAAATCTCTTTAAACACCCTCAATTACATTTTTATACTTATTCATCATCTTTTGTGTTTTGAAATAATTACCACCATTTATCTTCATCTCCTGTGAGGTGATAAACTACCATGAAAACTTTTTCCCTTTCACTACTCCACAAAGCATGAAATATTGCCTCTAAGGAACTAATCCATTACTCAGCTACGAATGGATTTATACTCCCATTGAATTATGGTTTATGTTTCCTCATGAAGCAGTCTAGCATTGATCCTCCGTGTTGTGGATCATGGTTCTCCATACATGTAAGGTTTTTATTCATAATATTAGTGAGTTGTCCTATTATGGTGATAAACTGATCAACCGCAGTTTTACCACTAGCTCCACTATAATTATCTTGAGTTTGAGGGAAATCCCTTCATGGATTACATGCATTGATATGGTTTCTATTTATTCTACTAGGCGCCATTTCTAAATAAAGTCATATAGTGGATTAGTGTATGAATAGTAATACATAATTCCGAACATGTAAAACACTTAACATAAATTGAACAATTTATGGATATAATCCATAATCATAAAAATATTTTCTTTGAAGAGGTATATAATCATTAACCCTTCATAATGGTTTTCAAATAAAATGAGAATTATACTATTCATATCCCCTAAGAGTGTCGTAACTAAGAGTGAAGCAAGGCCCATTTTTGTGAACCAGTTCCCATTCGAGTCTAGTTCAAACCAGTGTTTTCAATCTTTAACCCTAGGTACATCTGTACTAGATCCTCCTCTACCTTCTTGTATCCAGAAATGGATTTATAGCTTATAAAACTAGCAAAATTTCTACAGTACTGGAATTTGCGGATGTTCTTCTATACTAATCCTCAATGCCTATCTGAGGGTAGTGTTCTCTAATCAAAGTATTTCTTAATCTAGTTTCCAATCATTGTACTAAACATCTTATGATACAAACTGTAACACCATGACCCCGATTACCAAGAGTCAATGCATTATTTCATAACATTTTCATGATTCAAGGAATCATGTCCCGAAAGACCGATCAGTTTAGTACCCTTGGATGTACTAAATTCATTCATCATTTTAAATTACTTCATCATATAAAAACATAGACAAAATTTTGTCCCTTTTGAACACAATTATATCCTTAGCCTATCCCTGCAAGTCAACCATAAAATACTTCTTCACATCCTGGGAAAAATAAAACATAGAAAAAGGTGAGCTCAGTTTCTTAGTAAGGATAACAATACTGAGGAAAATTTCATAAATAATCACAAACATTTAAGGCAATGTATTAGACTAAAAAAATACTTTTAAACATAAACGTCAGTATAATATGGTAAACTTAAAATAAAAAATTTCCATTTATGTATTCTCATGGATATTCTACTAGTCGAATAATCACATGCAATATCAATAGCAACTTGCATGATGATGGAATGCATAATTCCAGACTTCATAACAACATAGTCAAGGCCTTGTTCCACGAAAAAAATAATATTTTTTTATGTCCATATGCCCAGACACTATTTTTTCTCATGAGACCTACCAATGCATCGAGGAGTTATAGAAGGCTCCACCCATCACTCACTAAGTCCAATGCATTCCACATATGAAAAGGTTTAAACATAACATAAACATTCGTATTAAAACTAGCATACAAAATGTCAATAATTTATCAATAAACCATGAATGGTATAAAAATAACTCATCCATAGTCAAACATATCACAAAACATTGAATATAATAAGGATGATTTGTATTATAATAAATAAACTTCAAACTAGCTTAAAATCCATCAAAAGGATGTTGACAACGATGAAATCAATAATTTTTTTTGATAAATATATATTTCTATTTTGAAATAATTTAATAGTCATATAATTATAAAGGAAAACATTTATTATGAAAATATTATTATAATATTGTAAGAGAAGCTTCAACGATGTTATAACGGCAGAAAATATCCACACCCACTGTATAAGTTTTAAAACATTCTTTCCTTAATTTTATCAAAAAGGTCATTATGTACCTTTTATGAAAATAATGAAAAGATTCCTTTCAGTACATATATTGTAAAATAATGGTATAAATGACATTAAAACATTTTATATTAAATAGTATATCTATTTTGAAATAAATTTTTATGAAAACTCGTATTTGGATGATAATGAGGTCTCAGTAGATACTAACGTAAAAACAACCTTGGATAATAAAGAGATTTTGAAATTAACCCTTAACTTGTACATTTCCATAGTATAAACTATGTTAACCTCCTGTTTAAAAGTAAAAACAACGTTATTAAATTATACAATAACTATATACATAAATATGATATCATATATGATCTCATAATATTACTTTGTTTATAATATTATTGTTGTATCATCGTTACGGTTGTTAACTGATTCGTTTTCCTTTATATGCTCGGTTACGTAAGCCATGTTTGTTATAGAAAGTATTTTTTTTGATTCATATACAGAACGATATTATGTTCATATAATTTTTTTTAATCATAAAATTAAAATTATTCTTGAATTATTACAATGGGGAATGTATCTCATCACGTTCGTGGAGACAGTAATCAGTACGTATGCACATGAGACAATATCATTATATTCATGGAAAAATCATATGTAATGGGATGGTATATAATATATATATAATTGTTAACATTTTCAATTTATTATTTACATTGGTTATGATCATTATTATACCCATCCAAATATTGATGTGTTTGAATAACAAACTACACCACGACTTGGATATGGTAATCCATAAGTACACATGTATGGAAAATTTTTCATTTATAGGATGGATAAAATAATGAATATGGTTTTACCATTTTTATAAAAAAATCGCAGTATATGTAAGATACTGGAGTTATTATATTATAAGGTAAAGAACAATGAAAGTGGAAGTGGAGGATGAAAAGAACGTGAAAGAGGTAATGCAATATTTACCTCTTGTAGGGGTTCTTCAGTTTGATTTGATCAAAAGGGATACATAGGATGGATTTATGACAAAATGAAGTCCCATAGTATTAAGGGAGGAAATTTGGGGGGATATTTGGGTAGGTTTTGGACAATAAAAATGGATTTGGAGGTGTCAAAATAAGAGAAGTGGAAGTACACTTTTATAAGTGATATGAGGGTCACTTTAAGAAAACATTGAAATATTATTTTATAATAAAATCATTCTCAGTTTGTAATGGCTCGAAAATGATTTATTTAGAGGATAAGGTGGGTATGGGTGGAAGAAATCACAACTAATAGTTTTCAGACAAGTTTAGGTTAACATATTAACCATATCTTTTAATTTTAACTCTTAGTTAAATAGTTTCAAATTTACTATGTCTCTTGTATTATTATAATAATTGGTTAATAAACATAAATTAAAATTACAATCGATCCTCAAGTGGCTAAATTGTAATATCTTTATCATTATATAAGTTATTTGGAAGATCCTTAGTTTTTTAATACTATTATATAATTTAATAATATAATATTTTTTTAGAAACACATTTATGTCAAATTTGACAATATTTTGTATTTGGATTTTTCAAAATTCATCACAACTTGATTACATCCAAAACAATAAATTAAATCAACCCTAATAAGTTATATTAACCTCTAAAATTCGTGGATGTCAGAAACAATTTGAAATTATATTTATTTTAATATTTATAAAAAAAATTATTTGATTCATTCATTAATAAGGTAATTACTGCATCATCATTATGTCATAAATAAATATAATTATTTAATGTCCAAAAATTAAAAATAAAATAAAATAATATAGTAAATATTTATAGATTTATAATGAGTATATATAGTCAGAAAGATAACTTATATAACCCCAATTAATATTTTTTTACTAAAAGATATATGTTTATGTCATTTATGTCATTACATTAAATTAATTAATATAAATTATATTTATCAATCTCAAGCAGCTCCATGGGGTTCTAAAATCTACCCAAGGATGACAATGGTCTGACAGGTATCAACCAATAGGAACAAGACACTTTTTAGGGTAATTTAATATTATTAAAATATTATTTTTTACCCTTATTTTCTAGATTTACCCTTTCACCATGGTAAATAAAATATTTACCGATGTAATTATTCATATTGTATAAAAATAAAAGTAATGTATTTACATAATTTGGACTTCTAGATTCCAAATATGGTATTTATTTTTCCAAATTCATAACACAGAAGCGGCAGAAATTAATTTAATATTAATTCTCGTAGTCAAAACAGAAATTTTGTTTTTAAGAAAAAATACCTATCAAAAGATTGACACTTCTTTATGTCCAGTTTAATTGTGAGATTATATAAAATGACCTAAGTTTTATTAAATAGTAAAAATTAAACCTAATTATACTGTAAAACCACTCAAATTTATAATCTAACACTATAAATTAATTTGATTGAAAAAGTTGTTTTTAATTAAAATTTAGTATTTTCCACATTCATCAAAAATTGAAAGTTTTCATGTAACGAAAATTCACCGTAAGCTAATTTCGATATTCCGAATTCAAAAATAAAATCTGTATTCAAAATTAATATTTTTAAAATTTCAAAAAGTGGGTATTACTATTCATATGGGAAGTTTCATTCATTATGGTGTGTTAAAACTCCAAGTTACGTACAACCTAAGATAATACATTATTTAATGGGAAATGTACTATAGAATCTTGGGTTGTTAAAAATTTCAAGAAAAGAAAATGTTTTTGAAAAAAATTATATTTTCCTCAAGAAATAAGTTTATGTGTTTTATCATAATTATTTTCCATTTAATATGACATAGGGTTCTGTTTTTATACCTAATAATACTTTTATTTGATTTTGTTTCTGATGGAATTATTTTTTATGAAGTACATTTAACTTATATTGATTATTTTATGATGACTTGATTTTATGAATCCCATTTTATATCATTGGATATGCTATGATGAATGATTTTTGTTTTTTTGAAACATGTAAAAGTGATTTTATTACAAGATGGGTGGGACATATATCTCCCTCTAATGCATTGGGTAAATATTTATATCTCATGAGATAGACATGACTAGAAGGAAAGGTAATTCCAGTTCAGTAATACATGGCTAGAATGAAAAGTAAACCTGGTTCAGTAATGGACTTTTTCTACTCTGAAGGTCTTAACCACAAAACCATGGCTACCATGGAAATCATATAATGTGTTTAATGATCTCCCACATGTACATGTTTTATTCCCAAGCTATTTTATCATGATTAATGTTCCTTTATCTTCTATTCCTTATGTAGTAGCATTGATTATTTCATGACTCAATATTTTGATGTTTAAACATTATGTTCATGTTTTTATGCTCAAAAGTATATGCTTTCTTTTATTTTCTCCATGTTTACCCTTACTAGGCATTTGAGATCACTATTTTTATGTTTTCCCCCAAGACACAATGAAAGGATTTATCTAGGAAAATAAAATGGGAATATCTTTATAGGAGATGTTGAATATCCTTAACAATGTTAGAAGATTACGTTCTATGTTTTAAAATACACTAAACTAATACAGTCTTGGTGAATCTTTTTGTGGCTTGTATTAAGTATAAAAAAAAGAAATGTAATGTCTATGAACATCATGATTGTGCCTCTACACTAAACCATTCAAGGTATACAATTATTAACTACTAGAGGTTACAATACATATGTTTCTATGGTGAATTTAACATTCCAAGATGTGGATTATATCAAAGAATTTATTATTTTTGTGAAATACAATCTTAAGGATAATTGTGACTTAACTAATGATGTTTAAGTTATGTTCCATGTTGAATTTGGGATGAATTTTAGTCACCCCTTAATAAATTTATGAAAATATATTTGTATAGGTACCTCATCCATTGAATAGTTTCTTAAATTTGAGCTAATGTATTAGTTTATTTTCCATTTGAAGTGAATGTTAAACACAAAATTATTTTGGGAAATATTTTTTAAATAAATTTAATATTTATATATTGTTAATTAGACACATCATTGAGTTTATCATGAATTACATGAAAGTAAATGTATTACAAGTGTTATTGGAAACACCATGTTATGATTTTTCTATACCTAACACTAGGTCTGCTTGAATTATATGCAACACTTTGTTCAAAAAACCAGGATATATTATTAATATAGTTATTCAAACAGATCATTATAACATAGATATTAAAAACAATGATATGAATAGTAGTAGTTTTTTTAAATATTATGTATTAAACATATGAATATTAAAATATATAAAAAATTTCAACATCATTATATTTTTTGAAAATAATACATTCTCCCAAAATTGTTTTTATTTATTTTTTTGTGAAAAATAATAATTTTTTCTTACATTTATAAAATTAATTTGATAAAATAAAAAATATTTATTCAAATTATCATTTAAAAAATATCATAATTTTATTTTAAAGAATATTTTGAAAAATCATCTTTTCTTGATGAATAGTGACAAGTACTGGAATTCAATTGAAAACTAACATTTATTTTATATAATTTACAATGTTTAATTATATTATAAACATGAATAATAGATAAATTAGTTCATTTATATGGGAAATAACCCAAAAAATGACGTTTTAATCAATTTAATATAGAATTTATATATGAATGTATTTCAATCTTATGAACATTTTCCCATTAAAAAATGTCTTTCTCATCATGTCTGCATGATTAATTATCAACTACAATTTTCCACATATGTGAATGGAATTTAGTAAAATGGATTAAATATTATTGTAAACATCATAATTTATAATTTATAATATTGTTAACATAATTTTTTAACCAAAATGAAAAGTGAATACAGTAAATATTAATTACTACGGTTTATGTAAAAATGGTAATACTAGTGGTTAAACTAAAAATATAAGGTTATAAAATTACTGAAAATTTGTAAAAAACAAATTGTATGGACATGTTTTAAAATATATATTATTTTTTATAGATTTATATTATATTTCATCTTTCTTAGATATGAAAAATGTTGGTGGAATTCAATCATTCAAAACTTTACAGGTTTTCCACAATGGTCACAAATAAATGGCCAATATATCTTCTATATTCATGACACATTATCACTTCTTTGGTTAATCCAATACCTGCCAAAATTACTAACTGTATTAACTCCTCTCATCCAAGATTCATATTTTTTTAGAAATTTCAACCAATCATGGATTTAGTGCAAACCTAGATAGGGTACATGGAGAAGAGGCATCATTCATAAACGAGAGTTTTGATTGTATATATTCCTCGACCTCCATTAATTATTATTACTAAATGATGATATAGTAACCTTAGTTCTTCATATATAATTATTTTTATTTATATTAATGTTATGACCTAAAATCTCACACACTTCCATCAAATGTAATACAAAATTGTCATTTGTGTGTAGGAATGAATACATCCTCGTGAACTGATGTTATTCATTTCTTCATTACAACAACTAATGATAAGAAATAATGATGGATTTATATTGTATATATGCTGTTATCATTATTTTTTTATTAAAATATCACACATACCATCTTTATTTATATTTTTTGGTAATAAAACAATTTATTTTAAACAGTACGATGAACTACCACATAACGAAGCAATATGATTCATTCATGATATACATGGAATTTTTAAGGAATGTACTTAATAAAAATATTTTTTA
The DNA here is from genome assembly GCA_963277665.1 of Viscum album. Classification (NCBI taxonomy): domain Eukaryota; kingdom Viridiplantae; phylum Streptophyta; class Magnoliopsida; order Santalales; family Viscaceae; genus Viscum; species Viscum album. The sequence goes on from OY728161.1 coordinate 642,834,416, forward strand.
TATTGGAATTAATGATACTATAATTTTAATATATATTTATATATACACATAATAATCTTTCATTTCGTTGAAATGTACAATATAATGGAAACAAAGTTCATGAATACGTTTAGCCTACCATCTCCATGAGCGGGGTATTTCATTTTCTATCACTAAATATTATGGATTGCTCCAAATAAATTAACTATTAATATATATAATATTTTTATAATGGTTTAAATTATGGAGATGATGAATCAATGGTTTATATAAGAAGACCAAAAATAACAAGTTAAAATATATATGAAAAACAAAGTGGTTATTTCCCAAAATGTAACTTAAACATGAAATTATTAATGAAAAGGTAATAAAATGTCTTAAAAATAATACATGTAATTATATATATATAATTATTATTAATTAATAAATTTACAACAAAAAATTATTTATTATAGAGGACGTTTTAACATGTATGATGAATGTCAAGACTAATGGTAAGCGGATATATAGTCTCACTTTTGTTTCACAGATACTTACACCATATTCAACGCTCTTTTCACTTTTATTGTTTATATTGTAGAATATTATAGAATATATCATGAATATAAATAATTTATATATAATTAATGTCTCCATTTATGTCATTATCTTGTTAGTATCACAATATAGAAGTTACTCAATCAGTAATGGTTTTTCCCAATTTTCCTACATGGAGATATATGTTATGTAATACAACTATATTATTCATTATGTAGTATATAAATCCCAAATAAAATTTAATTTCATGATTTTATTCATCCCCATTATAATTTTTACATCATTTTATTTCTTTCATTCATGGATATTATGATTAAATGTTAGAAAATTGGTAATTTTTTTGTAATAATCCCATGATTTATCGGAAGTGTTTGTTATTATGGTTCGGATGATAAAAGATTATGATCTATCTACCAAGAATATAATTTATTTTATTCTCTTCTAGTTATTTAAATTAATATATGTATTCCTTTCACTTTTCACTATTTTAGTATTGAATTGTTCAAAAAAAATATTTATAAAAAAATCTTTTTGGTTGAAAAACCTTTTTTCACAAAAAACCATATTTTATAAAAAATATTCCATAAATATTTTTACATTTATATAAAAATATTTATCAAATAATTTTTACACATGATTTATTTTTTACAAAAAAATGCATAGGAGTATTCATTTCATTTTTCAAAATAATGAACTTTTGGATTTTATCCAAAATTTTAAAATAATATTTTTTTAACATGTATTCCATTGATAGTATTTACTATTGATATGACCAGTCAATTATTTACAACTTCTAAAATAATAATGCTATGTTCTCTTGAAAAAAATTCCTTAATATTTTTGTCACTTTTTAGATTTTAAATCAATGGCTTTGGATAGAAATGATTTTTTAATTGTTTAATGTTTTAAAAAAGGATTTCCAAATTGGAAATGATATTTTCATCAAGAATTGTTTTATAAGTTTTTTAAATCATAATATATATTTTTTAATTTTTATTTTAAAAAAAATTATTTCTTAAATGTATTATGTTTAAAAATGTTTTTCAAGAAATTATATTTTCCTTAAATAATTGTATTAATAAATCTATAAAAATAATCTTCCATTTAATATGATATCCATTGATGTAACTTTTGCTTTGTTTGGGATATGAGCCAAGATACCATTATTATTATTTCTTTGAATGGTTGATCATGATATTATGTTTACTAAATCCACTTATATTCATGAGTTAGACTATGATGAAATGATATGACATTTTTATCTTTTAAAAAATGTTATGTTATGATTAATGGTTAAAAAAACCAATTTCATTTCATGGGTTACAATATGTTTAATGTTCTATTATCATGTGTAAATCCTATGTAGAATTTTTATTTTGTGATTGTGGTAATGTTATTACCAAGTATAGTGTATTGTTTATAACCAAATATGAGTAGGACTAATATCTCACACAAATTTATTGGGTAAATATTGAAATCTTAGGGGAAAGACATGACATGAAGATAGAGTGAACTCAGATCAGTACGGGACATTGTCCACCATCATGGTATTGGGAGTGACCCTTGACTAATATGATGTTATGAGTGGACATATCATTAATTCCCTTAATTTTATACTTGAACATGATTACATGCTAATAATGTTATGCATGAATCTGATTACACGTTCACAATACTATATATGGACTTTTCTTTCAGGTGTATAGTGTTATGCATGGACATGGTTTCATTTCCAATGATTACATGATGGCCTATTTCACATCATTAACATAATGAGTGATCTAGATTATATTTATACTTGTTAATAATGTTATAAGATGAGGTGTATACCCAAAATCTATATCATATTACAATCTTATTATCGCATGGATCATGTTCTATAATTCCCTTATGATTAATGTATTGTGAACTGACAATATTTATACAATAAAACATTTTTATAATCTATGAAAGCTTTGGTATAGAAATTTTAATATATGTTTTGGATCATATAACCTTATGGTTATCTTGTTATATTATATAATCATCAATTTATATCTATTATGTTAACCCTTACTGAGCGTCTGATCTCAACATTTCTTATGTTTTTCCTCTTTAGGCTATGAAGAATGTTTTTAAGTAGGATTTCATAAGAGGAAGATATTTATGAGATACATTTAATATTTTCTATAAAATTATAATTTTTAATTCCATGTTTCTTATTGAAATAAACTATTACAGTCCTTAGGTGTTTTTACATAATGTAATGAATATTTAAGATAATCCCAGATCTCTACAGTTGAATCAAAGGTTAGGTTTAGTAATCCTTTAAAAAATATGATTAGAAAACTATAGTGATAACCATAGGGATATTTATAAGAGTATGTCTAGTGATTTCTTTAAAAATAAGTCAAATAATGAGTAATTCTTTTGGAAGATGTCACTGAATTTGGTTAAAGATTATAATAGTGATTTTCAAGAAATTAAATTCTTGTATGTATATTACAGGTAGATGTGGATCTAGCATAGATATACCTAGTTTTAATAACCCGAGAATAATAGTATTGAGCTAGAATCAATCATGAACTAGTGAATGAAAATGGGCCTTGTTACATACCTGATTTGACACTCTTGAGGGATATTATATGGAAATTCAAAAACCATTAATGAATCATCATAAAGTATTTAAAAAGAAGAAAACAATGAATTGACTAAGATAAAAAAGTATTTATATACTAACAATAATTTTCCTTTATTTACACCTCCTATGTGATTATAACACTCTTATTTTTCATTTGTATTTTTATATCACACTATTCATTTCGGGTTCATTCAATTGAAGGAAACACAAGGAAAATGGTTCAAATTGAATGTGATGGATGAGTTTTTGATTAGAACCATAATGGTATTACTAATAATGTTTTGTAAATTGTGATTATCAAAATTAGTTTTCATAGAACATGATGTAAAATTTATACCTTACCTATACTCTGAAACACCATAGAAGAGAAGGTAAAAATATGATGAGATTTCAGGTTATAGAGACCATGATGGAAAGAAGAATCGGTTTTATTTAGGTGAAGAATGTGGGAAAAAAACCAAGTGGATATCTTAAAGGAACTGAAGAATGTTTTTAATTGGGGAAAATTAGCACATTATGAAACTAATATAAAATGGAAAATTAAAGGTTTAGTTAACTTAATTGAAGTGAATATTGTTTTTCTTAAGGTCTAATCAATTTATGAAAACATTAAAAGTGGTAAATTTTTGAATTATCAAAATCTATGTCTTATGGGGAATGATCTAAAAGAGAATCAACATAGTGGAATGAGTAATAGTTATGCTACGGATGATGAAAAGGATATGAAAGAAATATGAATAGAAAGAGTTATTAAGGAATAAGATGAGGAATCATAGTTAATGGATTAAGTATGAGGTAAAATAATTTAAATATTTATCCATTTTGATTTAGGGATTATGTTATATGATTTAAGAATTATAAAATAATTACTCAGTATAAAATTTTAATTATATACTGTATGGAATATGTTGAATGATGTTGAAGGATTGGAAAAGTAATATAATTGAAATGTGATATTTTGAGGATAACCCATAATATGTTCAAGATTTTAAGATAATTATATTGGTAGAAATTGATGATTGATTTGGATAAACTAAATTACATTGTTTAGATATCCTTAGAACTGCATTATTATTTGATGAAAAAGTACTTTATGCTCTAATTAAAGGAGTTTATTTTATTTTTTATTAAATGAATATATCTAATATTTTGTGTTGTATGTATGGAATGTGTAATCATTTATGATTCATTATAATTATTTTTATTGTTATTAACATATTTACAGTGAATTCATGATGAAGGTATTCATGTGTTATGTATGTGACAATCAAGAGCTAATTTAGGATGTTTTGTGGATCAATATTAATTTGATTTTGTAAAATTTTATGACCTTCTTTTTAATGTTTTGGATATTAATCATTTGGAATGTTCATATGGTTATCCTTTTATGGATTTGATTAAATTGAACATTGGATGACTTTTTTGATATTACATAACCATATGATGATTTATAGAAATTGTATAACCTATGCTAACCATTTTATTTTGATGATAACCAAAGAAATATGGAATTTATTATCATTCGTTTTAGGTATCTTATAATCCATTAGTGTTTCAGATATAAAAAAGTTACTATCAATTCATAGAGAAATAGAGGAATGGGAATTGATCATGGAACAACCAATGGATGAAATTGTGCCAATGAAATTAAAAGATATTAATTAATTAAATTATTATATGACCCAATTATATATGGAAAAGGAACTCCCCAAAATTAGAAAAGGATCCTAAAATAAAATGTTATCCTAATATAATCAGTTTTTATGATATCAATTATCAGTTTCACACCTATTTGATTTATGTTTTTTTTTGTCATTAACTATATATGGATCACTCACATCCTTGTGATCAATTTTCTCTATCACTCTCCATCTATATTTAGGGGTATGTTTTTTTCTATGTCCCTGCTTCCACTATCCAACTACAATTTACAATTTTTAAACATAATATGTGTTATTCCTAATGACCTTCGAACATAACATTATCTTTTTCAAGTGGATTTTATCTTATGCTTCTTTAAGATGTGGGTTTCTCTAAAATAATATTCAAATTCTAAGTTATCGATGCTGGGATGAATTTCAATAGTGAAATTAATTTTATGTTCGGTAGAAAGTAACACTCTGGGATTTTGTGATATATATATATATATATATATTCAATAGAATTTATTAATTCAATATTGTTCATTAAATAATGAAATTGATTTTAGCTTCTGTTACACAGAACACCATGTTAATCAAGTAGTAGAGGTTATGTTACATGAAATACTGAGTTCTAACAAAGATATGATATATTATTAATATAAATATTGAAACAATATCATTGTAAAATAACCCTAAAATATTCAATAACAATAGTAATAAATACTTTTTAAATAATAATTATACTGGTTTTATGTAAATATAAATATTGATAATAAAATAAATATTTTTTGATATTGTATTTATATGTATCAAAAAAATATATTTTCTAAAAAAAATTATATTTATTCTTTTTTGTATACAATAATAAAAATATTTTTTAAAAAATTTAGTAATTGAATTTGTGAAAATAAAAATAATTTTCGAAACCAGAATTTTTAAATTATCTTGTAGTGAATTTTTTAGATTTTCTGAAAAGTTTCTTTTTTTGATGAATAGTGGAAGATACTAAATTTTAATTGAAACACATCTTTTAAATTTATAAAATATCAATGTAAAATTATATTTTAAATTGTTTTTAAAGGATAAATATAGGAATTTTAACTCAATTAATAAAATTCAAGTCATTGGAATCAATTTCATATTGAATTTAGATATAAAAACATTTCAAACTTTTGTGCATTTTATCGTTAAAAACCCACTTTCTTATCACATATAAAGGATTAATTTTAAATTTAAAATTTACCCTTATATGAATGGAAAGAAGAAAATAGGTATTCCATATTTGGAATCAGAATAATTTATAATTAATGAAATGCTTAACTAATGTGTTGTCCAAAATTAACAGTGAATGAAATAAAAATTAATTATCTCGGTGAATGTTATAATTGTTTTACCATGGGGTTAAAATAAAATGATAAGGGAAAAAATGATGCAATACATATAAAAAACCCATTTATGTATATGTTTATAAATTATCCATTATATCCTCGATATGTTTCCAATATTAGATCCTTTTTTACATGAAAAAATATGTGTGGAATTCTCTCTTTAAAAAATTTACAAGTTTGTCTGCCACCTCGTTTATAAATGCCCAACCACTCTCCTCTACTATGAACATATTCAAACGTATTTGTTTTTTCATATCCATACACAAATTACATCCCAAATTATCTCCTCTCATTATAGAATCCTTGTGCATGATTTAATGATAACCAATTAATGATTTCATGCAAACCAATAGAGGATACTCGAAGAAGAGGTAATAGTAATCAATAAGTATTTTTATTTTAAATATTCATCCACCTCATTAAATTATTATATTATCGTGATGATTTAATATCCTCTATATACTAAATATATTAATATTTTTTTTATATTTATAAACTACAATTGCCCAAACATCCATCAAATATATTACGAAATCATCGCTTATATCTACAGTAGACTACGATGTCTTGAATAAAGGTTGTTCGTTTTTTCCATTACAACCTCTCAAATTTAGGACTAATTATGGATTTATAGTTTATATGTGATATATGTATATATATATAAATGATATTAAAGATGTCATTACTCTTCAAGAATTGTTATGCCATAGATATCATCATGGATTCTATTTTGTGGGATTATGATAATGTTATTCATGTGTACAAAAAAAATATCAATTTTCAAAGAGATACAATTCATTAACGCATTACATGGATTTAGTTATGGATTAGTTTAGTAAAAATATGTAATATATATGAAAAATTAATGATTCTAGTTTGATAATATATATATATATATATCATTTACTTTCCTTTCATTCAAAATGACTTATATATGGAAATAATGTTCATTCGTATGTACGACCTACCATCACTAATAATGGGGTATTTAATTTCCTATAAATAAATGTTATGGATTAGTTGAAATAATTATATAATGGAAATATATTATATTTTTATCATGTTTTAAATTCTGTATATGATTAAACAACAATCAATGTGGACCAAAAATAAAAAGTCAAAACATATAAGAAAAACAAATCCCTTATTACATGAAACGTAAATTTAACATGGTATTGTTAATAAAGAGACATTAAAAGGTCAGAAGCAAGTAAAATATGGTTATATATATATTTATTATTATATAATTTATTTATAAAAAACATATATTTATTATATAGGATGTTTGAATGAGTACCACAGAAGGATAGTGTTATGTTAAGGGGATTTCTAGTTATACTTTTTTTTGAGAGGCCTATGCCATATTCACTACTCATTTATTTTTTGTGGTGTATATACAACCCTATGACATTATTTATCCAGAATATGAGTCATTTCATTATATTTTATATTTCTATTTATGTTATTTTTTCTTAGGGATTATTACTCGAAAGTTACTAAAGAAGTAAGGGATTTTCCTTCAATTTACTTTCCTTGAGACATACATTATGTTATGCACCTATATTCCATCACAAGGTTCATATAATACACTATAAGTATTTATAAATAAATTTAATATTGAATTCATGAAACACGAGTCTCTAAAAAACACAACTATTTTATATCTTATCCAGTGAACATAAAATTTCGACCTCTGTGATATGTATTTCAAAAAAGTGATGTACACTATTGCATTCTGTAAGAAATTTTTTCTGATATAAAAACATAATATCAAGTTAAAATTTACAAAACCTTATTAATACAAAATAATATTATAATTTTATTGTCTTATGATTATAAGATAGTGAGATCTAGATTAAATGTTCAAGGTGATATAGAACTAATTATATTTTTTAAAATATTATTTTTTGAAGAAATTATTATTATATTTAAAAATAAATTTAATCATAGTTATAAAATTATTTTCGAAACACGGAGTTCTTTTCTTAATAATTCACATTAGTAAATGGTTTGGGTGAATTTTTGTGATTTTTCTGAAATACTCGAATTTTTTTATGAATAGTAAAATACTGTAATTCACCGTATATATACATTATTAGATTCAATCACTTTTCCTAGAATCATGGAAGATGTATGAACACTTTATTTGTAGTCACATGAACTTATTACTATTATGGGTAACATGAATCAACACTATTGGTTGAATTGAGAGAAATAATAAAATAATGAATATGATATTGGAAAATCGCCCATCTCCTCCACTATAAACCCCCCCTCACAACCACTTCTTTTTACACCTGTCAAGCCCTATACCATGTATAAATTCTTCTCAAATATCCTCCCAGTATCCTCCCCCTTGTCTCAATACCCTTTATCTCATAAGAATTCCAAACCATCTCCCTCAAATTGGCTCACAAGAAGACAACATCAAGAGAGTAAATTCAACTTTTCATTTCATTTATTTTGAGTTCCTTTTTTGGTTTTTCATTTCTCACATACATTCATCCAAATTTATTGATAAAACCATTTCCTTACATGTATTGGAAATTTTTTATTGAATAACTCATCATCATCTCTACTATCCCCTTCTTTTATACAAGAAATGAAAACACCATTTTAGATGTGTTAATTTATCACATTCAAGGATGACGAGTTTTCGATTTCAATTACCATCTATAATTCTAGCCATGATGCCATTTTTATGGTTGAACCATACTATAATATATGTATTATAACTTATTTATGGTTATGTAATCTTTTTGTACACATGATATTAATTTATAAATCAAAATGTGTTTTTTGTGATCAAACACCACAATTTAACCCAAACAATCATCATTAAAGTCTTATATATGGATTCATATTCACTCCCAATAACCAACCCATTTTTATGGATAGTGTTTATGTTTAATTTTATTGGAATTTAATTTAAATTTCATATATTAGTTTCAATATTAATGTATATTTTGTTTATGTTTATCCTCATTTATATAAGGAATGCATTGGACCTAGTAGGATACCTGTGGGGCCTGCTATAGCCAATCGATACATTAGTAGGCTTCATGAGACATACAATAGTCTTAGGAAAAGGAATTAACAAAATTTTTATTTATGGTCTTCTCACGAGGCCTTAATGGTATAGCTACGATGTCATGATTCATGCATTATGTCATTATGAAACTAGTAATTGAAAGTTCATGATGTTATTTTACTAGTGGAATACCAATTATTATGATTTATTATGGAATTATTTATTCAGTTTTTATTCCATATATAATTTCTTCAAGTTTATTTTGTAAGGCATGTGTTTTTAGTTATTCACCCAACCTAATGTTTATCCTTATGATATCTTCTCCAATATTTCTTACTATAACTGATCATTTGAGATCACCTCTTTCTTATGATTCATTTTCCATGGATATGGAGAGGTATATTATGAATTAAATACTTGGATAAACCTAGGAGTTATGGATATAACCATAGGAATTTATATTTTTTTCTTTCATGTTTTAATGTTGATCTTATGTATTTGTATATTTTTTTAAAACTACTAAACTATTCATTCCTCTGGGTTACAACATTCTTGTAGTAATGCCAAGGTAATAAATTGAGGCACCCCCTCCAAACAACTAGGGTCCGATATTTATTTTTGGAATCAGATGATGTTTAGTAGAAAACATGGAAACTAGATTTAGATAACATATATTATGGAAAAAACCTCTGATAGTCATTGTAGATAAAAATATATTAACATCGAGGAATTTTGATAAGGAATAGATTACGTGGATATTTCTAAAAAATCATCCCTTTTAGGATGGTCTCTCTAAATGTGGATCTAGAACAAATATACCTAAGAGTAACAATATTGAAAACATGTTTCTAGAATGACTTGAGGTATCCTAGTACATGACCACAAGCCTTATTGCACACTTGGCTTGACAATCCTACGGGATATTTTTAGGATAATTCACATTTTCATTACAAGCCATTATTAAGGATTTAAATTTAAATTTTTCATCAAATAAACCCTGTTTATGATAATAAGGTTGTCTATATATAGGATTTCAATTTATTGTAAGTATTTTTTTATTTTTAGATTATACATTAGGAATAAAACCCTAATATAGTATATTCCATTATTTAGAAATGGTGAATTGTTGAAGGAATTGAAAAAATCCTGAATGCATGTATCCCATGAGGGACTACCCTCCGATGCAGGATAATGATTTTGTGTCTTGTTCCAAAACTAGTGTGGAAGAACTTGTAACTATACTGTGAAATCCAAATCAGGTTATAAACTATGACCTTACCCTTATGGAGCATCTAAATCAATAACATGGAGAATCTATGTTTGACCGCATTATGCTTTAATAACTTCATTTGTTTAATGTGACAAAAAACCATTTGTAGTGGAGTAGTAGATAAGTTCACTAGTTAATATATTTATCTCTTTGGGATGTAACTAACGATAGAAGGTTGTCATGGAATTTTATAATCTTTCTATAGATGATGATTAGTAGTGGTCCTTAATTCAAAAAACAAAGGAGGAGGAAGAAATAGATGAAATAGAATAGGGGGATTTTAAAGAAATATTCCTTGAAAATAATTCCCTCATGAACAATGAGTTGATTTAGAAAGGTAGCTTCTAAATCTATGGAAAAAAGAGGATGATAATTTTTTAATGTATGAAGATAACTTCACTAGGTTAAAAATACATGTTGTGGACTGCATACTTAATCCAAGAAGAAATGTTGATTGATTCATTGATGGTATAAAACCATTCCAGTTAAGGGATCTAGTCTCCCAAAGCTTCTCATCATATGAATATATTGTCTAATGTGCTATGAATATAGGAAATTAATTCTCCAAGTCTTATGTTTGAAAGGGAAATCTAGAGAAGAATAGAGATACTAAAAAACACTTGAAAAAGAATTAATGAAATGGTGTATAATAGAACAGTTGACCTTCCACCATATGATAATTGTGGGAAGAGACTCTCTAGTAGTTACATGAAGGGTATGTGTGTTTGTTATAAGAGTGGAGAGAAAGACCACCTATTCTGGGATTGTAAGGGGGTGACAGAATATTCTAATGTTTAATGCAACAATTTCAATGAGAGGGGACATAATGCAAATGATTATCCCATGCCTCAAGGAAACGTTCCCCAATGATGTCCATGGAAGAAAGGCCAAGATTATGCAATCACAATTCCCAATATTGATACCCTTAATGATGTGGTGGAAGGTACTCTAATTGTTTCCTCAAACATATAAAATGCTTCATTTGATTTTATATCATCTCATTCTTTCATATCTTCACAGTTTTCCAGGAAAATTAGATATTTTCAATTTAATTTAATAAGGGGGTTATTAGTGAAAACTCCTAAGGGAAGTATATTTCCAAAAAATATGTGTCATGAAATCCCCATTATGACCTATATATGTAGTTTATCCTATGATTTAATTATTATATCCATGATTGAGATTGATATAATCCAATGTATGAATTGGGTTTCGAATCATGATGTGGAAATATATTTTATGAAGAAGCATTAAAATTTTTTTGAGAACGATTTAGAACTCATTTCCTTTATGGAAGAAATATCACAATTTGATTCTCATCTAGATCCACCCACAATAGATCCACTGAATAAAATTCTTGTGGAGGTTGAGAACTCTATATCTATGAGTGAATAAATAAATGATAAAGTAACAGATGAACTTATTGTTGAAGAATATATTGATGTTTTACCAATGGATTTACCTATACATCCTCTAGAGTGCGATGTTGATTTCTCAATTGATTTAAATCTTCATTCAGGTCCTATATAAAAAAAATTATATAATAACAACTATAGAATTAGTTTAATCATATAAACAACTATAGGAATTGAATGAAAAATGATTTAATTTCACAAGTGTTTCTCCATGGGGATCCCCTATTCTTTTTGTTATAAAAATGATCAATATAGGAGGATGTGAATTGACTATATGAAGGTATAATCTATAATAATAAAGAAAAAATATCACCTACCTTGTATTGATGTTTTATTTGAGAAACTTTATAGAGCCTGAAATTTTATTGAGATTGACCTTCGATATGGATTTCATCAGTTTCATGTGACGAATGAATTTATTCCAAAGACCGTATTTTAAACCAGGTATGGTTATTGTGAGTTTACATTAACACCTAGTGGATAAAAAATTCCCTCTATTTCATCATTGACAAATGAATAGGGTTTTTAGTAATATCTTGACGACATTGTGGTGGTATTTATTGATAAAATTTTGGTATAATCCAAAAGCTATGAATATCATGAAAAAAAAATTAACCCTATTCTATGAATCTTATAAGAAATGAATTATACATGATGTTTAGAATGTGTGAATTTTTTCTTTAGTAAGTATCATTTCATGGACACATTTCCTTTAAGGATGGAATATTTGTTGATCCTACAAAGAAAAAGACTATTAATGAATGGCCAACTCTAAAGAACATTAGTGAGATACATAGTTTTATTGGTTTAGCATGTTATTTTTGACATTTTGTTCCGAACATTTCCTTTTTATCGAAACCAGTGACCATGATTACATTTAAAGGTGTTAGGTTCATATGGACAAAACAATGTGAGGAATTATTCAATGAATTGAAGAGGATTATATTGAATCCTCCGATCATGAATCTACAATAGTGGAATGGAGGATTTTTCATCTATAGTGATGAATCAATGAATGTATGTGGTTATTCCCTTATGTATAATTATATAGTTATTACATGGAAATCAATAATGTTAAAAAATCCTAAAAAGAACTATCTTAATCTTCATCATGAGTTATCTTCTACGATCATTGCTCTAAAAATATGGAAACACTTTCGCTATGGTGAAAGACGTGAGATATATAGAGATCACTAGATTCTGAAATATATATTCTTAAGGAAAGAACTCAACATGAGGAAAATTTTACAGATCGAGCTACTCAATGATTATGATTAGTCCATGAACTACCACCTAGGAATGAAAAATAAAATATATGATGAATTGAGCAGAAACGATCATGGATTTTTTTTTAAATGAGTATTTAAAGGGATATTGTACTCATGGATCTAGTAATGATAGATATAAGAATTATCAAAGAATGTGAAGCATCATTAATTTTTAAATTATTTTTCCAAACATCTTTATTATAAAGGATTAAAAGACCTGAGTCCAACGATATGAATCTTCAAATGAAAATTAATACTGTGAATGATGGGATGTGGTATAACATTATGTGTGAAGATGAAATTATTTTATTTGGGAAGAGGCAATGTGTTCCCTTTATACCTGATCTTAAAAGGGAGTTAATGGAAAATTCCCATAGGTTGAATTTATCTATACACCATGGTAGTACTAAAATTTATAGATATTTGAATGAACATTTCTTGTGGGACAACATGAAGAGGGAAATTTCTAATTATGTATCATGATGTTTTATCAATCATTAGTTGAAGGCTAAAATTCAGAATCCAAGATGATTCATGAAACCTCTACATATTCCTCGGTGTAAATGGGATGACATCACCATTTAGTTTTTCACTAGATTACCCAAAACTCCAAGAAAGAAAGATTCAATTTTGGTAATTGTTGACCGACTTACGAAATCGTCACATTTCCTTTTTATAAGGGAGGATTTTCAACTTGAGTTCCTTGAATGAATCTATGTCTATGAAATTTTTAGACTTCATGGAGGACCTCTCTCAATTGGGTCTGATCATGATCCATGATTTATATCAAAAATCTAGAAATTTATTCTGAAATCATTTGATACTGAGCTTCATTTGAGTAATTCATGTCACCCACAAACTAACAAGAAATAAGAAATGATGAACCAAAACCTAGAAGACAGTTTGAGATCATGCTCAAATTATTTTCTAGTTATTTGGGATCAATATTTACCTTTGGTGCGGTTTTCTATAATAATAGTTTCCATTCCAGAATTCCAATGGAATGATATGAATAATTACATGGAAAGAGATGTTGTACACCTACATGTTGGGATGAAGTTAGTGAATGTAACGTTTTGGGCCTAGAGGTTGTGGAAGAAACAATAAAAAAGGTATAGAGTATTCAAACCCATATCAAAGTATCTCAAGGAAGGAAAAATATCTATTATGATAATTGAAGGAAGGATTTGGAATTTCATGTGGTAGATCTTGTTTTATAAAAAGTATCTCCATGGAAGGGTGTTATAATATTTTGGAATAAAGGGAAATTGAGCCCTAGGAACATCAAACATTTTGAAATTATAGTGAGAGTTTGTGTTGTGTATTATCATTTGGAAATGATTATTAGCTCTTATAATGTATATAATGTGTTCCATGTCTCATTTTTGATAACCTACATACAAGACCCAATACATGTCCTCAATTCTGAAGGTATAGATTTTGAACCTATCATATATTACTATGAAGAGCCTATCCAGATTATATGCAATACGAAACATGATTTTAGGAATATCATGATAAAACTGGGAAAGATTCTTTTGAAAAATAATTTAATTAAGGAAGCAACATGGGAGCCTAGGGAGCATATGATAAAGAACTACCCAAATCATTTTTTGGAGGTAACATTATATTAATTTTGAGAACGAAATTTTTGTAGGTGGGAGAATGTAACAACCCAAAGATTTATAAATAAAGTATATATTAAATGCACGAATCAACTAGTCTCCCCAAAAAATCACTTTCTTATAATTTAGCCAGTAAATAGTTTCCCTAACTCTATGATTTGAATTTCAATAAACATACATATAATTTTGTGATTAGTAAGATATTTTGAGAATGATAAGACAGAAATAAATTTTGGTGAATAGCAACATACCCATATAAATATTAATATAAATTGTAATATGATACTTATGAATATTGAATCATAGTATTATTTTATTTTCTATTGGTTATAAGATAATGTGATTTTGATTTATAATTCACAGTGATATAAAATGAATTATAGTTTTAAAATTATTACTTTTCAAAAAAGTTAATATTTAATTTAAAATTGTAATTAATCTTATTTAGATTTGTTTCCAATAATGGAGTTCATTTTTGGATTTTACACATCAAAAAAGGATTTTGGTGAATTGTTTGGATTATTCTGAAATACTGGGAATTTCGGGTGAAGAGTAAAATATGATATGTTACCTTATATATAAATTATCATTTAAATTAAATATTCCTAAAATCATAGATGATATAAGAGAACATGTTTCAAACTCACATGAACTTCTTACTATTCTGGCATAAATTAATCAACATAATTTTTTTTTCTTGAGGTAAATATTAAAATAATGAATAAGATAGTCAAAAATCACCCCTCTCTTCTGCTATAAAAAACCCCCTCACTCCCTCTTCTATTCAATCATCTCAATACTTGTGACCTCTAAAAATTATACTGAAATATCCTCCCAATAACCTTCCCTATATGAAGCATCGCATTTTCCCATAAATGACCAAAACCTCTCCCCTAATGAGGCTCTCAAGGAAGATAACATCCACAGGTAAGCGCCACTTTTCATTACGTTTATTTTGAGTTCCTTTTTATCATTTTTCATTAATCACCTACATTCATCCAAATTTTATGATATAATGCATGTATTAAATGTACTGAAATATTGGTAGGTAAATATTTTCTATCTCTTATTTCCCCAACTTTTATACTATAAATGAAAACACTATCCGTGATGTGTGAATAAATCATAATCTAGGATGATGAGTTTTCAATTTCTATTACCATATTCAATTTTGTCTATGAAACAATTTTAGTGTCCAAATAGACTATAATATATGTATTAAAACTTTTTTAATGTTCAATAATAATTCTTTATAGGTGAAATTAATTTATAAATCAAAACGATTTTATTGTGATAAAAAATCACCAATTAACCCAAACAATTATCATTAGAGTTTTATATAATGATTCAACATCAATCCAAAAAACAAAATGATTTTTATTACCATGTTATTTTTTAATGTTAAAAAACAAAAAAAAGCTTCTATTATGGACAACCATTCTAATCTTAGAGGTTTATCATTACCTATACAAAAGAAATCTACTCATGAATAATAATGAAAAAATGATCTCAAATAATATAAACGAACCTCTTAAATCCATCACGAAGGTCATGAAAGCACTTAATAATGAAATATTAGATAAATTACATAAATATAAGGTTTTAGATATTATAATTAATGAATTTAATTTATTTAAGAAAGATAATATGAACAATTGAAGAGCACTATCACACTTAAGGTAAGGGGTTTATACCCGAACATCCGTTTGAATCCGGGTTACTCTTATTCTATAAATTCCCCATTAATTTATTATTTGTTCATATATAATAATTAGAATTTTTTTAATCTTATATATATTATTACTAACATGAACCTTAATTTCATTTATGGGGAGTTATATGGTTTAAAAGGATCTTTCAATAAATATTCCCAGAATGCACGATCGATTCAGGGGAATTTCTCAAATTCTTACCTATTTTCAAAGAAAATATATAACATGTTTTTTTGAAACCATTATATTTATTAAATAAATCATTTTATTCGAAAAATAAAAACACACTTCACTTCTGGATTTATATAATTATTTTTCAAAAATTACTCTTCTTTTAAAAGTAAAAGAGTATTTATCTAATTTATTACATGATGATTTTATAAGAGTATTTCTATCCATTTAAAAAATATTTTGGAATAATATGTATAGTTGGGACTAATTTGATATGATATCTTATACCATATTGTATTTCATTTCTTTTGATTAGTTTGAATATGGATGTGTAATCTTGATTCCATTCTCCAATTTAATTCAAATGGTCTTTGTTTATGATTAATGTTTGGGGAATGTTATTTACATTTCATATACTAGTTTATATATGAATGTATATGTAATTTATGTTTATCCCCAATCATATTAATAATTAATTGGAAATATTATGTGATGTGTGGGGCCCACTATACCCTTCTATGCATTGTTTGGTCTCATGATACAAACTATAGTCTTAGCATGAGGATGTGGAAAAATGGTAATTTATGGTCTTGGCCAGTGGCCTTGACGATATCATTATGATGTCCCGCATTATGAATTCCAACATTATGAAACTAGAAACTTAATGATCTTTAGGTTATTCAACAAGTATAATACCCATGATTATGCTTTATTCTGACATTATTTT
Organism: Viscum album; assembly: GCA_963277665.1. Taxonomy (NCBI): domain Eukaryota; kingdom Viridiplantae; phylum Streptophyta; class Magnoliopsida; order Santalales; family Viscaceae; genus Viscum; species Viscum album. The sequence goes on from OY728161.1 coordinate 642,851,802, forward strand.
TTCTGTTCTTAGTCATGCCATATTGTGTTCATATTTATTTTTAAAGGCATGTGTTTTTAGTTATTCATAATGACTAACGTTTATTTTTATGATATCTTCCTCGATATTTCTTACCCATTTTGAGAATTTTTTCTCAACCTTTTCTTCTGTTTTTACCAATGTATTAATGAGTTATATTATGAATGACATGCAAGTATAACTTCAGGGTTATAGACATTGTCAAATGAATTTCTATATCATTTTTCTTTCATTTTATAATGTTGAACTTATGTATGTATTTTGTTTTCCAAAACTAAAAAAATATTTATTAAATCAGGATACATCTTTCTTGTAATCATGCCAATATAATAAATTAAGGAAGATGCTCCCGGAAACATTGTTCTTGTATTTACAATATATTCAAATTATTTTACATTTAATATCATGAATTTTCTCCTCTTAAATATATATTAAATTTCATTTTATGTCATTACTTCATGTGGGATTTTGATACAAGGTTACAAAAGTGGTAATATATTTTTTACAATCTCATCATTTATAATGATTGTTTATGATTCTATTTCTGATGATAGAATTTTATAATCCATATTTAATGATAGATATGAATTTTGTTATCATCTTTTTATATCATAAGGATGTATGTTTTACATTTACATTATTATCTTTTTTTACGTATTAGTTCATAAACAAGAATTTTTTTAAGAAAAGTCATTTATTTGGTTGATATCCATTATCTCTTCTAAAACCATGTTATCCAAAAATACATTAAATTAAATTGTAACTTTATTTAAAATTAATTATGAAATAAATTTTTAACCATGTTTAAACTTTTTAGTAAAAGTTTTACAATTGTTTTAATATTTAGAATAGTTTTTATTGGAATCAACATTTTTCATTCCCGAAGTAATCCTTATAAGACATATACTGATAATGTAAAAAAATATTTGTTTTCAATATGTATGAAATGAATAATATTTTCCACTATCAGGACTGCTCAATAATTTCACAATTCCCTCAAATATTTTAAAATTTATTTTCAATGAAAATGTCTTCCTTAATATTTGGGAAATTATTATATTTTAAATCATTGATTTCAAAATGAAATGATTTTGAAAATGTTTTATGCTTGAAGAAATGATTTTTATGGTGAAAAGATATTTTCCTCAAGAAATAATTATAAATATTTTGGATGATTCAATTAATATTTTTCAATTTTATTTTAATAGAAAAGTATTTGCAAAATGTATTATGTTTTAAAAAGTGATTTTAATCAAAAGTTGATTTTCATTATTGAAATGTTCCTAATGATATTTCAGAAAAAATCACCTATCTAAGATGATATCCTTCAATGAAATTTATTCTCTTTAGGGGATATAAAACAATATTTCTATTATTAATATTTCTATGAATGGATTATCAGGATAATATATTTATGAAACCTAATTCTTTTCATAGGTTATACTATGATTAATTGACTATGAAACTTGTCCCATTTCCACATGTTATGCTATAATGAAATGATTTCAGAACCCATTTCACTACATTGGTTTTGATATGATTAACGTTCTTTGATCTTATGTTTGAAATTTGTATAATATTCATGATGTGATATTGGTTATGTTATAACCAAGGATTGTGGATACATTAAAAAAAGAAATTTTAGACCAATATCTCTCTCCAATTCATTGTGTGAGGAATGGTGTTTGATGAGATTAGATGAAATGGAATGGATATTCGTCATAGTTTTATAAGGGACATTGTTCACTATGATTATTTTGGGAGTGGACCATGAATACTATGATGATATGTGTGGACCAGTATTTCATGTCCCTAATTTTATGCATGCACCTGAATACATTTTTAGAATGTTATATATGAACCTGATTACATTTTCACAATGTTATGTGTGGGAATAAATTTTAGGTATATAATGTTATGTGTGGACCTAGTTTAATATCCACAATATTATGTGAGGGATTGATTTCATTCCCTCAACATAATGAGTGAATGAATTTCTATTTAATAATGTTCACAATGTTATAAGCTGATGTATATGCCACAAATATATGTCTTATTCAAATGTTATGCTCTCTGAGATCATGAATTTTCCCTCATGATTCATGCCCTATGACCTAAAAATTTATATACCATGAATATTGTTTATGATCTATAAAATTTTTTGTATAAACATCATATGTTATGTTCATGATCACATATATTTAATAGTATCGTATTCATTCATATGAATATATACTGATATCTATTATGGTTTCCCTTACTGAGCATATGAGCCAACACATTCTTATGATTCAATTTCTTAGGTTATGAAAAATAGTTTTATATAAGAGTGATAAAGGGGAAGATCACTATGGGATAAATTGAATATCATCCACATATTTTGAATGTTGTGTTTTGAGTCTCCATAGGTAATAAACTATTATGGTCCCCAAGAATGTGCTTATCTTATGTAATGAATATTCATCAAGAAATATGTAATATCTATGTGTGAGAAGATTGTGTCTCTATTGAATGAAATTGAGTGCTTCCATCCTCTTGAAGGAATAATATATGTTTTTATACTACACTCTCATGCATATTTTTATTAGGGAATTCCTTCTCTAGACTGTAATTTAGTGTCAGAATCACCGTTATACCTAACTAATTTTTGTGTCTTTTTAGGCAAGTTTTACATATGATGTTTTTGTTGATGGGGCACCAAAAACCAAGGAAGGATTTAGTTTGAATCATTCTTTTAGAAAAAATAATTCCATCTTGAACAACCCATATTCTTTGATGATATGTTACCAGTTGTCAATTATGTTTTTTCCAAATTATTTCACATCCTATAGTGTGAAATTCAAAATAGTTTACTTTTTATTTAGACTAAGAAAAAATTATATTCTATAAATAATATGATTATATTAGGTTGGATTTAACTATGTTTTCATTTTAGAAATATGGTATTAATATAGTTCTAATTATATGTGAATGAGTTACCTCAGTTTTGACCTATCTATGAGTTTTATGACATGGATGTGTGGTAGAAAATATATCTCAATCCCATTCAATTATAACTCTAGAGAATCACTGCCTTCCTTATAGGTGACCAAATATGATATTGTCAAAAGTAATATTTTTAAACTAATATGTATTATCTTATGATTCTAAATGAAAAAAAACTCATTATGAACCCTCCCATTATTATGTAGTATCATAATTTATAAAAAAATATGGATTCTTATGAATTATATTTAAATGTTGTAGGTGATTAACATGTGAGAGAAATATTTATAGATAATAAAAAATGGTTTATCTTGAATAATCATCATGATAAATGGTTCATTATTTTAGGGGAGTATTTATTTTAATTATTTAATTTTTTATGCATCTAAATCTAGTAGTTTTTTTCTATTGGTTTGTTATTCTTATTCCTGAAAATTAATTTCTTATTTTCCATGTTAGAGGATATAATATACAAAATGGTTTTTGGCTATTAGTACATACATTTTCTTGAGCTGCTAATGTGATTATATATATATATATATATATATATTATTTTCTAAGATTTTTCCAATCCGTACTTGAAATTATTTATGAAAACACGCATCCTTTAATAATTCTATATTTTCTTATGAAAAACATTATTTTGGATAATTTAATGGTTTTACAAGATTTTCATTTTAATTTTTTACTAAAATAAAATTTTTACAACTTTATTATGACCTTTTCAAAGATATTTCATTATAAAATTGAACATATTTCAAATCATTATCTGTCTAAATGGTTTCTCTCCAAAAGGAGGGAAATATTGGGGATATATTTTTGTGTTATATATGTGGGAGAGGTTGGACTTAGGATAAACATAAAAATTCATGAATGCGTCGAAACCTCCTGAATTTTTTAAATTTGATATTTTTTAATTACATTATAATTTTCAAAGTGTTAAAATGTTTCTCATATTAAATTATTATGATTCCATTTTTAAGAGGTTAATCCTTATTAAGTCTTGAAAATTATTGGTGGAATTATTCTTATAACCCTCAAGAATAAATTTATTTCTCTAAAATTTTGTTAAAATATCATATGAAAATTATTCACCATGAACTATATAAATTGAATTTAACTCATATTACATTCATTCAAATTAATTATGAAATGAAAATCCTAATCAATGTTATACTGATTATTTAATTATTTTAATTATTTATTCCTAATAATTGGAGGGGTTATTAACTCCCCCAATTAATTTTGAATCCACCGCAAACAATGGTATAAAATTTATTTCATGTTATATTTATTTTTTCTATGTTCTTCTTAAGGTGATTAAAGTTTTTGATGTCTCAAAGGAAGAAAAATGTTGTTGGGGAAATTCATTTCAGAATTTTGAATTTAAATATTTTTTTAAAATATAATTTATTTTATACTAATGAAATTTATTTTGACAATGAATTAATATTTTATTACCTAGGATAATAAATGATGCATAATCATTCAAAAAATAAATTATTTTTGATTTTTAGTATTTTCATTTTGATATTTATATCATAACATTGAATGTGACTAATGATTTCCTTTGGAAAAAAAGTGTGGGGAAATTTTTATGCCTTTAATTTGATGAAATTTTCCACAATACTTTTTTAATGTTATATTAAATTATAAAAAATGTATTTAAGTGGTCAATAATATTTTGTTGATTTGTTTTTTTGATAATTCGTTAATATTTTATTATTGTGTTTAAAATGATTAAATAAATATGTTAATATATTAAGTGTTATGAGAAACGTTTATTTTATTTGATTTTTTCATTTTGTTATTTTATTTACATTATTAGGATTATGATTATTAATATAATCAATATGATCAATGATTTTTATTAATTTATTAATTTGTTTTTATTTTAAAAAAATATTTTATTTAATTATATTGCATTTATTTAAACTATTGTATTTTTTTATTCTATGTGATAACATGTTTTTGTTCTACTATTTTTTAAAATTTATATAAATTTTTAATATTTTACTTGGAATAATCCTTGTTAGATGATTCTGTCAAATGAACTGTCTTTGAGAAGTTATAGAGAACCTGTATGAAAATTACCCCTTCTACCTATTAGTATAAATTTCATGGTGCAACCTCCTTGTCAGAGTTATTTTGGATAACTGTGTAATATAACAGGTTCTTCAGAAGAGAGTTTTTTTAGCCTCAAGAGATTATGAAATAAATGAAAGATAAAATACATTCTTGTAAGAGACCCACATACATAATATAATAATTTGTCTCACGTTTTCCATGGGAATATGATTACCTAATCCATGTTCACGGAACACAGAACACCTAATGATAAGGGATCTTTAATATGTTTCCTAAGAATATCTATAAGATTTGTATTTTGAAAATTTTGATACAAACTAAATCATAGAAATAAGAAAGATCGAATTATTTTCAAGTTGTGGTTAGATGAGGATTATTTGAACTAGTTGATGACAAACCCTATTGTATCAAATGGTGAACCGATCCAAATAAGATAACACTAATTATACATGAGATACTGAATGGGTATCGAGCGTGGAAATACATACCTAATGATTACAAAATATCACCACAAGGTTTGATGGTATTTTTCATGATATATTTCCCCCCTCTTTTCAATGTTATCACTATTAAATATATTATGTTCTATACGCCAATGCACCACCGAACCAAGGTAAATAATGACTCTCAATCCTTAATTAAAGATAACCATTTTTCATGTTTTTTCCACATGAGCCATGGATTCCATTGTTGCCACAGTTTTTTCTGATTCTAGACTTATTAAGATGATTCATTAGTGGGGTTGGATGTTTCAGAATGGAATAAATAGATTTTTCTTTGAATATATTAAATTTCATTTTCCTAATTGTTTTAGTTCATTTTTTATGTTCTATGAACTTATTTTAGTTCTTTATGAGTATCTCTTTTACCCAATTTTATGTATTAAAAGATTATGAAAGTGGATTGTTTCACTATTGATCATCATTCAAAGAAAAAAAGTAGAAAAATGATGATGTATTTCTTTTACATCAATGAAAATATTTCTTCCAAAAATTGGTTTTCTAGTCCTTTTTATGAGTGTTCTTTGAATTCGGTAGACAAAATTTATGATAACTAGGTGATTATAAAGAACTTCATTACCAATACTTGGATGTTTTTGTTAACTGAAAACAGTATATAAAAACAATTTAAGTTCATTAAAGAAATTATAATTCCCCTTAATTCTTCTATTACCAGATTATCTCTCATCTCTATTATTTCAATTCATCAAATATTTAATGAAATTAATTATTAAATTGAGTTTTTATCACACATTTTATTTTCCTTCTCTTTGAATATGATACTCATACCTAGTGTTGCACCTATAGTTTCTAATTTAAAACCACTAAATTTGAAATTTTTTCAATGATGGCGTTATTTTAACATCCATGCTGAGACTTCATTACTCATTATAATAAATATGAGTCTATTATCAACTAATATAATTTTTTTAATAAAATATTTCTCTTAAACTGAGGTGATAAGATGAATATATTTCTAGTATCTTCAATTATTTAATCATGTTTTGATTAAAATCACTATATCATTTCCTTTTGAAATAAATTTCCTTCTTAATTCATATTTTAGGATAATAATGGCATAAAAAATTATAATCCTTTTTAAACTCAACAACTATTCAATATATAATTTTTATATATTTTAATATTCTTATGTTGTCATATCATTTATAATTTATAAATAAAAATGAAAAATATAAAAACAATTAATTTATATTCATATCAGGTTAACAAAAAAACATCTAGAATATTGATATCACATGTTTTATGGATTCACACATGATAATGTATGAATTTGGAACCCTATGAAGTAAATCTTAATTCCATCACAAAAAATATGATATTGATCATTATTGACATATATGGATTAAATTATTCCGTATTCGATAATTTTTGTAGTCATGAACTCCTTTTTTTAGTTATCATAATCTTTTTATTACTTATATGAATAATGTAAAACATGCATTATTAATTATAGAATATTTGAGAGTATTGACATGGGAATACTTGAACATGAACCCGCAATAATACATAGTGAATCCAAAAAAATCATTATACTTAGAAGTATTATTTTTTAACCTCTATAATTTAATAAATATATCTTATATTGATCTTCTATTGTGCTTCTCATTGAATCATCAAGGTCCATGAAAAAAATATCACGCTATGCTAATGTAAACCCTTCGATTGATCCATGAAACTATCAATATATGTTATTTATAATGTTTCTCAAATAACACACATATATATATACTCAACATTCAATGTAGATTATTTTAAAATAATAATATAGTTTCCTAGGGAGATACAATAGGTTGTATAAATTCTCTGTGTAAAAATTCTTAAATTTAAATTACCAGTTTATGTTGTTCTATTGGTTGTTTATGACATGAATTTATATGTTGATCCTCAATTTTTTTAAAAACTAATAACAACACTTCACTCTAATAAAAGTCATTTAATATTGTTGATGGATACATGATATAACATAGTCTAATAATAATATACATGATATCATTATGTTTGTATAAAAATGAGGATATTATTATATTGGTATAAATTGTATTGGATAAAATCTAAAAAACAAACTATTCTTATAATTTGATCACACAAATGAAATAATATTTATATAATGATTTCCCGCAAAAGTAAAGTGGGTTTTTACAATGGTCTATCAAATTTTCAACTCCTGTCCATTTGAAAATTATCTAAATATTGATGGATTGAAAATATATAATTAATAATATAAATGATGTAATTTTAAAATTTAGTCAACTTAGACATAAACCTTCTACTATACCCACCATCCCATTATCATCTATGACACATAGTTAACTTTACATAGATAATACAACTCATGAACTTCAATGACCATTTTATCTTTCTCGTAAGGACTAATTTTTTTATGTTATATAATATAACTAGGTTGAGACCTAACATATCCAACCTAATTATATTATTTAAATGTGTAACTATAATTTTGATGCTAAAAATTCATTGATTGAAATGTGTTCCAATGTCAACATTGATAATTCTATATTTTTATTTCAACCATCTCTTCATTTGATATTTTATGAATAATGGTAGAGAAATACTGGAACCATACCACTAAAAGGATATTTAAATAGACCTTATAAACATTAAATGGTTGGGAACTATAGATAAATGATATATATTATCACTAATATGGTATCCCAATACATTATCATAGTTTATTTGAGCTGATAATTTGATATCAGCAATATAATATGTAATCTTGGATATTATACCATAACATAAATTAAAGTTTCCATGTGTTCATTCATGAAACTAATAAATTTTATCTAGAATTGAAAACATAGTCAATTTATGTAAAAGTTGTTAGCATTAAATATTAGGCTACCGAGTGGAAGGAAAAATATAAATCTCTTCTCATAATATTAAATATGATTTAGGGTAATTAATGTGGGATTTAATAAGTTTTAATGAATGATCATCCAAATTAAATCCCTTAGTAAACATACATAATTTCTTATTATTGATCATCCTTGGGAATTATTGACAAAAACAACATCTTGAAATGAATTTGGACATTGGTGATTTGAGTAAAATTCTAATTTTCATTAGAATGATATTTTCCAACCAATTAAATAATTGATTCTCATATCAATCTAACCACATAAGAAATATAGAACTCATTTATTGTATGTAAAATACAACAATATAATCCCACTTCATTAACAAACCAACTTGTTCATAAATTATATGTTCCTCCCAATAATTTAGTAAAATATTTCTTATAGAATCATTGAAATTTATTGACTATCATCACAATATATCATATATTAATATTAAAATCATTACACCTACACATTCTTAGTACTATTTGTATATGATCATGATATTAAAATATCAACAATAAAAAATATGTCAATATATATAACCTCATGGATATGAATTTATTTTGGAAAACATTATCTCGTGGTCCACTGTAATCATATTATTATATTTAAAAAACATGCAATCATTGTGAACTAAAAATTTATAATATATGCACATAATGAACATAGAAATCAATAGAATATAAACCACATAATATTATGAGTTTTTAGAGAATATTTATCCATTTTAAAAACTTATTGGTACACCATGTTGGTTACTAAAATCCCTTCTCTACAATATATCAAATGGTGAGAAAAAATTATTACCTTAGTTAAATCATGATAAACCTCATAGTTACTCAAATCTAAATCCAATGGAATACATATTTTATATTTATTTTTTATAGAAGAACAAAAATATGAATCTATACGAGTGATTAATTAGAACAAATATGACCTCGTTGCATGACCTTAAAAGGTAAGATATTGGAGAATAATCAGAAATCTATAAAAAATCAAAAGGGGAACCAACAACATCAGTAAATAAAACATATAATCACTAAAAACAATAATTATATTAATGTAAAAACATGAAAATAAATTTCATATATGATAATAATATTATAGTGGATACATATAGGTCTCTAGAAAACATACCAATATTATAACTAAAAAAGGAAACTATACTCCCAAGATGATCAAAGCATAACCATTTGAATATATTAACGTTCAATACAACTACAAGAAATGGTCATGGATGTATGAAAAGTACTATATATTTAAAAGGGTTGACCATAAAAAATTTTCACTATTTTTTCCATATGTTAGTAAATATTAAATTTTTTAGAACATCCTAATAAATAATTGATATGATGAGATAAAACAGAAAACCCATTTATAATGTTCCCATTATATAAAAAATCCAACAAAAATCAATGTCAATGTTGAAGTATTTAATATATATTAACATATAACGTAGAAAATTAATAATAAAAAATAAATAGGCACATGAACATCATATCCATGTAACTATATAACTATAACTTCATTGTAATTTTTTTTATTCCAAATGATAAAATCATATCATGGGTTAGGGTTATTCAATTAAAGATAAGTTGTTTATCTTCAATTCAGCTTCTCTATCTAGATGTTTGGTTTTAATGTATTTAAATTCAATAGTTTACTTGAAATGTGATGGATTAGTGGACATAACCACAAAAACAACATAATCATACAATTATATATGAGATTATGATAATAAAATTTATATCAACCATAATGATTATTCTAATTAATTAAGCACCATATATTGAAAATGACAAACATAGAATATAATTTATAAATATTTTATGATCCATATGATTAACAATAATCATTCACTATAAATAATATATATTTATATATAATTATATAATATAATTACCAAGATTGAGAAAACAATGAAACATAAGTAAATATCTTTAATAACCATCTTTAATCATATATTATGAAAATAAAAATATATTAATTTCAAAAAAACTGATATTTGTCATTAAGATCCATCGATAATTAATCTGCGTCATATTTGATAGTTACCAAAAACTAATACACTTATAGAATACCTATAACATAAAGTTTTATATACTCATCCATTTAAAAAACATTTTTACATATCTCAATAAAGTTGTAATTTTTATTTACTCCATTTTCATTTCTACAAGATATGACATTGACTCCACTTTTCATGTATTTTTTTCTGAATTATGGATCCTTCAATTAGTTTATCAACCATATAAAATAATAGGAAAATATCTCACATAAAATAATTTAAAACCAAGATTGGTTTCAAGAACACGCTTTTCTATAATGAATGTCTAGGTGAAAAGATATTAACACTTGGATACGTAAACCAAGTTATAAATTATCACGTAATAAATATATCTTTTTTGAAAAAAATATAATTCTGAACTCAAGATTGGATCCCAAATCTATAAATCTATCAACCAAGAAATTATCATTACAAATTTATACTATATAAAAAAACTGAATTAATTTTTATTCATATCAATTGATCAGAAATGATAGGAGAAGATAAATAAGTAATTATCCATTGAGCCCCATATGATTTATACCATATAAACTGGTCTCCATTAACAATCAGAAAAAATACATATACACAATTTCATAAACATGTGTTCATAAAGAATCATTCATTGAATTAACCTTATAGAATTTTAATTAGAGATACTCATCTATTAAACTCATGTAATCAGACTATTTAATTAGTAGAAATTTTATAACAATTTACATAACCTCATAATATTAAAAAAAAAATTAAATATAAAATATCATGAATGTATTTATATTATCTATAAATGAATATCTATTTTATATTCATAATATAGATTAATAATTACTTATATATTAAGATTTTTTATCCATATATAAATAATAATGATAAGGCCAAGTTTCTATTACCTCAAACTTTTATCATCCTGTATTATTCAATAGAAGATTATTCTTTAGTATCATTCTGTCATTAATAATTATTGATCCACCAATCAATGATTAATATGAGGAACTATTATAATCCTCTAAATAATAATGATTTATAATATGACTTACTATAGGGAAATATAATTTTAATGGAAAATTTTTCTATATAGAACATTTTAATTACTGATGAATTCTTTAAGTATTATAATATTATATTTTAAAAAGAAAAAATTTAAAATTTAAAATTTTCACCCATTAGATAAATGCACTACTAAAAACAAAAATAGAATTTTTCGAGTCTATGTAACATCAATAATATTAATTTCATTTTATAAAATCAATATTTTCACAACAAAATAATAATTATAATATATTAATATATTTAATATAGTGAAAAAATTATTTGGTTAACAATAAATTAAATCTAATTTTAGTTCACAATAATATACTTTTATATAAATATTTCTCATATTATAAATAATTATATAAAAGATCCATGAATGTAATATTTACAATCATCTCAATCTCTATAAAGTAAATATCCTCTATATAGGATTGTTTTTTGGAGGGTTTTATTAATTAATCATTTGAATTATTTTCAGTTACATTATTCATATTACATTTGGTTTTTTGATTTTTAATATTTTTCAATTTACATCTAGTAGAGGTTAATATTTTTATAATATTCTTATTCATTTATTATTTGATGTTAAATTACTATTTTTTATATTTGAGGTAGTGTTTTGAAATTAAATATCTTCTAAAATCTTGATTTTCTTTATAATCCCTAGTTTAATTTATTTTAAATTAGTGATTACAAGATATGATTAAAACATTCATAAAATTCATGTTTTACAATATGAAATATTATACTACCAAAATTTTTATTTTTATCCACATTTGTAATTATATTAGTCATTTTGTTAAATTAAGTGTTTGTTATGGTTATTTAGGTCTTGAATATGTTTCAGATCTAATATGTGAGGTAAAAATTGAATTTTGGTTCTGATTGTTTTGTTATTATTTTAATAATGTTATTAATTTTATTACATATAAAAATTTATATTTTTTAAATGATTTGATAATTTTTATTCATATTTTTTTATGTTTTTTCAGGGTATTTAGATGATTTTTAATCTACTTTTTCCTATCATTTTGAATATTTTTAATATGAATGGTCATTTGGAGTTTCTTAAAAGTTTTTAATTATTTATTACCCATAATTATGGTTTATGGATGTTTTAGTTTTCATTAATTTTAAATAATGTCTTTTTTTTGAATAGTTTACTATATTTTTTTTCCCATCATGTTGTGGTTTTTGATGTTTATAATTTTTTTTGAATTTGGTGGTGAATGTTTTTCAAAGAGTTGAGTTTTTTGTTTTATAAAAGACCACATCTGGTTTCAGCATACCTGCACTAAGGTATTGGTCTTTATTTTAGCTATTTTGTTCATCACAGATTATTATGATGCTTCTGAGGGGGAAATTTTTTTTGGAAAGCAAGAGGTAAAAAATTACTTATTGGTATAGAAAAAAAGAAATATGTTTCTATTATAATTATTATTATTCAAGGATTGGTTTTAATATTTTTTCATATGAAATTTCTTTAAAAACAAATAGATTCACATCAATTTATTTTTTTTAGTTTGATTGAAAAAATGACATTGTTTGTAGATAAATCCTCTATGAAAATCACTAGGGTTAGAGGGGATTTGAAGAAAACACATCATGTTTTAGTAACCATATTATTGTATTTATTAATGCCAAATATTTTTAATGTTAATTAATTAGTATAATTATGTGGGTTGTTGATTTAAATATATAATTTTCTGATCATCATTGACCAGCTAAATCTGTAATAGAGTTTGTTTGAAAAAAACATGATTGATTTCACCAAAAAAGAAATATAAATTATAGTTATTTAATATCCTCAATTCCATGAAATTATTTCTTCATGAAGAAAAATATTGATAGGAACATATCATTAATGATTTTTAATTCCCTTATAGCTTCTTTGATTTCATAAACCTATATACGAATAAACCTATATAATAAGTTGTTCCAAACACTTTCTAATTCCATGTATTTATCTTTACATTATTTTATGAGAGAATAAATAATTTAATGTCATGTGTTATTATGATATAATTTTTTTTTCAGATGTTATGTTCAATGATTCATATATAATCATTAAGAAAATATTTTTATTTTTACAATTCAAGCTATTAATTTTATACAGTACAACACAAGACTTGATATATATTTGAAAATTTAAAGACATCACTTTATATTATTATTATTTGTATATATTTATCATTCTTTCATTTTCATATGGTTGATTTATATGGTTGAAAATTTTATATTATATAAATTTACTCATTAGAGGCATGTAAATTTTTTTTTGATGTACATAAAAATATTATACGTTTTTCTCTTGGGATTCTTATTTATTTGATATAATATTATGTAAATATAGATTTTAGTATGAAATACATTGGTTTATATATAACTTTACTATTAATTTCAGTGGGTAAAGATTATATGTGGGATTTAAATATGTTGATTTAATATGTTTGATGTTTATATGTTCTTGTAAAGGTCATGTATATGAATTATAATGAAACAGATAAAAAATATAAAATTGATAGGGTTAAATTGTTTTTGAAAATGTCATTATAAAATTACTTTTTTAATTTATTATTGCATTGGTTATTATTATATAGCTATTTTTAAATTATTAATTGTTCATTAAAATTATGGAAGAAATATAATGGAAGTTGTTATTTTATTTTTTATATTTATATAAGAATTAACATTTAATAAGGTGGAATGTTTAAATATAGAATATTAAATAACTTAATATGAATAGGTAATTATTTATGTAATAAAATAAAGAGATGGAGAGGAAATAAAATTATTTATGAAGTGGGGATATTAAAAAGTAATCACATGGTCTATTTTTTTGATTTATGTGTTGAAATTGACATGTGTAGTGAAGAAGAATTAAAATTTGTGTAGAAGTAGTGATATGATTCTCGGAAAGTTATAAAGAATCTACAAAAAATGACATCCCCTATTATTAGATTAAGAGTTATTATATGTATCATTGTTTGTTTTATTTTTTTAACATACTCCACAACAAGATTTGGGTAACATTTATGATGCTAATATGAGGATTTGGGTATTATTAGAACCCCCAACATCATATATATTAATGACATGGATTGTTTATGTATCGTTCCCTCTATAAAATCATTATAGTCCATTCATGATAATGATTTATTTTTAGTTATTATAGTATTTACTGGAAGTGACTACATTATAATGACACCATATATAACCTTTGTATGAGGTTGTTATATTAGTTTTTAATTTTTCAACATGTTAATAGATTGTATTATTATGCGGAATATCATTTATATGTTTGACATAAAAGTTCAGTAGGGTATCAGGTGTGGGATACATTCATTACTATGTCTAAGGCATTAAAACACATACAATGGCGTTATGTATTCTAGATATTAGCATTATGAGTATTAAAAAATAATATCAAATCAATCTATTTATTTTTTTATAGATTTATTTGATGATAGCAATGAATAGGATATACATTATTTTCTATTAACCTACAAGATATGTTGTGATAGAGAAGTGTTATATCATTTTAAATTCTTGTTTACTTCTAAATAAAACATGGTCGTGTTATTCTATTGTGTTGAATGACAATAACCAAACTATAATATATTATTAATCAGACTTCGATTTTTCATTAATTATGATGTTGGTGTCAATTGGGGTTTTTAATACATATAAATGATTATTTAAGGTAGTTCGACTCGTATTTTCTGTATTATTGTAGTGACTTGTGTCTTATGGTAGAAAAAAATTTATATTTTATATAATATTTGGAAGTATAATTTGGGAGTGGAATTTTTTTTAAATTTTACTTTTTGGGTGAAGTAATCCTTACATTAATATATTTGATAATTTATATGGATGTTGTTGGATGAAATCATATGGTTTTTTTCATGTGGTTCACAATTTTGATGGATGTTTGAGCATTTTCGAGAGGTCTCAAAGAGGTGTCTTCATCATTATAAGTTCTACGATGTAACCAAGTTCTCAATAGAGTAAATCGATTTCTCAATGAGTCTATGAACCAAGGGGGAGTTTTTGAGGGATCTATTTATATTAGGGGGAAATATAATGAGTAAAAATTTGACAATATTCCCATCATCCCCATTTTTATTCTATATCCAAGAGATTCTTCTCCAACGTCTTGTTTTCATCTCCATCCCATCCTTCGACCCTTCTCAGTCAATAACACCCATCCATGTTTTTTCCATCAATAAATAAATATAACACTTTTTTTCTGTTTTTCATCAGATTTATTTAATACTATATTAATTTAATAAATATTCTATTCATATTGTGGTAGTTATTTGAAAAGTGAATCATGAAATCACCTCAAATATTTTTTATTCACTTATCCTATTTAAAGAAAGATAAATTGATATTTTCCTATTAAATTAATGGTGTTTTTGATAGTTGATGTAACACCCTGAGATTTAATGAAAAATATTCTTTTATTATCATTGATGTCTTGTGTTGTATGCTACAACAAGATTACCTTGCGCTACATGAAACACCGTATGAGCTTGCAGTATACACAACACTATTCTTGGATCATGTTACACACAATTTTGATAGTAGTTATTCTACGAAACAGTGAGTGTATATATATAAATATATATATATATATATATATATTCAATTTATAAATAAAATATGGTTGGATTCTATTATATGAAACAATGGAGGAGTATTGCACAACACGCAACCCTGACTTGGCTTGCATTACACGCAATCATGACTTTCCTCGATAGCCAATATTGTACGTAATACCAGATCTCACTAAAAAATAATATATGGTTATAATATTATTATGAACTGGAAATTATGAATATTATCAACAATTTTTTAAATTTATAAGATTATTATTCAACTTACACATTTTCTAGAACAAGGTATAAGAACAAAATAAAATTTTCAGGTAAAATATGTATTTTTAAAAAATGCAGTTTTGCCGCCTTTTGATGGTGCACCCACATTAAATCTAGTTGTGGACATGTTTATCAGTTATATTTGACAAAATAAATTTCTTCTTTTTAATCATGATATAAAAATTTATATTTGATAAAGTTTTGATATTTTTCTGATAACTTTCAAATTTTAATGAATAGTAAAAACACGCTATATTTTAATTAAAAACAAATTTTTTCATCGTAATAATTTATATGGTTAAATTATAATATTTAATGGATTTAAAGTATAAATAGAATATATTTTTCCCATTTAATATAATTTATATCATTAGCATTGATTTTACATTGAATTCATAGGTTAAATCAATTCAATCATTTGCAATGTTTTATACAAAAACCCATTTTCATTCCACAACGGGATTAATTTTAATTTAATTTCTACAACTTTTGTGTATTGAATTTGAAAAAATGGATTACATATTTGGAATATGTGGGTCCAAATTATGTTAGTAGGCTAATTTTTTATTTTTGGGAATTATGAATAGTAACTACGGTAAATTTTATTTACCGTAGTTAAAGGTAAATCGTGTAATTAAGGGTAAATATAATATTATAAAATTACCCTAACACATGAAAAAATTCTATTGTATGGCTAAAAATATACCCATATCACCTAAGGGTCTGATTAGATTCATTTTATGGACTTTTGACGATGAAAATAATTTAATTATTATTAAAACCAAAGAAAGTGACAACATGTCACTCTCTTAAATATTAAGAGTATAATAATTTTAATTTAGTGATAAAAATAATAAAACATTAAACATGAATAGTATACAGAAATCTAATTCAATTATATACATCATGATAATTTATTTAGAATTTTTAGGGATTAAATAATTGTCATTAATGGTGATACAATAATGATGCAGAAATTATTTATTAAGTGAAAAATTAGTAATATAGTTTTTATTGAAATAATAATACCCATTAAAAGACCCAAAAACCTGAAAAAACTTATGTTTAGTGTATATCTACACCATAAACATACAATGACCTAATATATAACCGTTTGGAGTCTTATAAAAGTGATTATGACACTTATATTATTTTATTTTAAATGATGCCAAAGTTGTCACCTTCATAATTTAATAAATATAACAATTTAAATATTGTTATTTTAAGATGATAAATTCTAGTAAAATTATTATTGTGAAAGGTACTAGATTTATCTTAATCATAGAATTTTATTTTTATTTTTTATGCAAAGAACGTATATTAAATAATTATACAAAAATTTTGTAGTTATTATTTTATTAAGAGATAATCCAAATAAATGGTTTTAAAAATAATAAAATAAATATTATATGAACTATTTAATGTTCTCCACTAAGTTTCTAGATAAATATGACATTTTATGAATCTATTAAAGATTTTAATTCGAACATATCTTCTGTATTTATTTTATTTAAATTCAAATAAATAAATAGTTTCAAAATTGACACTATGGTTATTTTATTAAAATAACATATTATAAAATTGTTTAAAAATCACAAAAATATTTATAAATTATAAATTTAAATTTATATGTTCTAAAATGTTATAAATTATCTTATTATGGAAAATTCACAACAAATAAGTAATTATTTGTTATAATTTAAAATTAAGAATGTTATTACAACAGATTAAAATTAAATTGATAAATCAAGTTGATAATGTATAAAATATTTTCCTAACATGTCTAAATTTTATTGGTTGATGATATTACAACCCTATATCATCTAATATACGAATATGAGTCATTTTTGGAGGTTTTTAAGTGGGTTTATATTTATTATAAATTAATATTTTTAATATTTCCAAAGGTGCCCCTCTCCTCCCGTATAAAAGGGCACCTCCTCCCTCTCTTCCTCACACCATTTTGAGCCTTGATGATTGGACAAACTCTGCCCATTCCACTTCCCCAAATCCCTATAAACATCCTAGAGGTCCTAGGATTCTACAAAGACCAATTTTAGTTCTGAAAGAGGACGTCTCAAAGAGGCGCTTCAGAGAAGAGGTAATGTCCGTTGCCGATTTTTTCGACTTTATTTCTTCTTCCACTTCTTCTTATTTAGTTGTTTCATTATGAAGTAATAACATAAGTATCACTAATATACTGATATGTTATTATAAGTATTAAAAAACCAAATTTCACTTCTATCCATCCTACGGAAAATGAAATCACCGCGCGTGCGTACGTACGGAATACCGTCTCCACGTCGTGGTGTAATCTATTTTCCACCACCACCTTAAATGGATCGGTATAATGGAGAAAGTAATGAATATATATGATTATTGTAAAGTGGTATTGATTCTGTAATATTATACATATACTTTAATACAATTCCACGATCATGGGAATGATATCATCGCTCGTGCGTACGTACGGAATACCGTCTCCACGACGCGATGAGATTCACTCTCCACGATAACCATTCAAGAATGATTATAATGTATATATAATAAGTAATCATGAAATATATGACATAATAATGATAATGGATTTATGTATATGTTTATGTATGTCATCTACTTAATTCCATTCAATTCAACAAGGAAACTAAAACAGCCTTCATGCGTACGTAGTCCTACCGTCTCCATGAACGGTGTATTTCTTTACATTTATCGATCTATTATATATGTGTATATTCAAAATATATATTATATATAAATCAAGTTTTAAATTCTGGATGAAAATAACCATGATCTAAGTAATCATATGAATAATTACAAGTTAAAACACGAAGGAAAAATGAAACAATTTTACCCAAAACGCTACTTTAACATTAATTTACAAAAGAATGGGTAATATAAAGTCATAAGTGAAACATATATGATATCATAACAATGGATATGATTCTGTAATAAGTCAATGACATTATTTAAATCATTATACAGGAGGTTCGGATCCATACAAAGAATATCTGACCGAAGGTAATGGATAATTATTCAAATCTCATTATTATCCGAGATTGTTTACTCGTAAGTATTTACTGGGGGTTATGTTTATTATCCATTTCCATATGCTCTCAAAATGTTTTCATAAAATGTTTACTTTACTTCCATGTATGTTTAAGACATTTTTACCATTTTATTACTTTTACCACATCGTATGGAATGAATCTTTCTTTTGTTTACCAAACGAGGTACTTTTTGACTTTTCCGACAAAAGTACGAGTAAATTGTTATTTTTTTACTTATACAGCGTGAACATATTTTTACTGTTTCATAACGCCTCATTTTCATGAAGCTTCCTCTACAAGATTTTATGATTATTTTCAACAAAATCCTTTACTTTTAAAATTGAATGGAATTTTTTGAAAAGAAAATGATTTTGAAGAAGAAAGGATATTTTTTCAAGAATTCATTTAAAGTGTTTTATCTAAACCATTTTCCATCTAAGATAAAATTATTTCATATGTGTATGTTTCAAGTATAATGTCTCTATGATTTACATGCTTTAAATTTTCTTATGATGAAATACCCATTGGTTTTATATGGATTTTGTGATGATGATATGATGTTTATGAAACCCATTTTATTCATTGGGTTATGATGAATGTTTTAAGATTATGTTGTGGCAAAAGTAATAATTATTTCATTATGAGATGGCTGGGACCTATATATCACTCCAATATATTGGGTAAATATTTATATCTCATGAGATATACATGGCTAGAACGGTAAGTTAATCCGGTTCCATGTTACAGGACCGAAACGAGGAGTGAACTCAATTCAGAAAGGGACCTTGTCCACTAAGATGGTCCTGGTAGTAATTCCTTGGCTACTATGGAAATCATTACATGTTCTTAATGAATTCTACAACTACATGATTTATTCTTATGCTATTTTATCATTATTGATGATCCATTATGATCTATGTCTTACGTACTACCATGTTTTATGTCATTTCTCAAGATTTTGATGTTTAAATATTATGTTTATGTTTTTAAGTTCAAATGTATATGTTTTGTTTTATTTTCTCCATGCTTACCCTTACTGAGAATTTGAGCTCACCCTTTTAATTTTTTCTTTTCCCCAGGATTAAAAGAAAGGATTTAGGTAAAGAAACAAAAAGGGTAGGATCGTTATGGGAGATGTGGAAGATCTTTCACCACGATTAGAGGATTATATTCCATGTTTCCAAAGACACTAAACTATTAAGGTCCTTGTGTGTTTGTTTTTGTTATGTATTAAGTATTCTGCTAAACTAATGTAATGTCCATGAACGTCAAGATTTGGGTGTCTATAGTTGGTATTAGAGGAAAGGTTTAGTTAACCTTTGGAAACTAGGATGTGAAAACTTTAGTGATATCCCTAGAGATATTTCTAAGGTATGTCTAGGGTTGTCCCTATGGATAAGTATAGGTATAGGATATAGTCCTAGAACGATGGTAACGATATTAGAATTTAATCTAAGATGTTAGATATTGAGGGTGCTCCCCCATTACAATGTTGTTTTCCCTAGCATGATTTTTTCCTCGCACGCTATTCTTTTTGGGTTTTAGAAAATGGCTGGAAACAGGAAGATTCATGATAATGGAGGATATGACGGACATTGGAATGATATTCTTCATGAGAAACCAAATGAAACGGGATTTGGAAATCCAAACATCATTATTATGCCTATCAGAAATCTCATAATATGATCAATAATCTCAAATTTGGTAAGTTTGCCGACTCATATAATAAAAGAAAGATGGACTTTCATGATGATCATAGAGGAAATAAATTTCAATTTCTCTCATGTAAATCATGTGGGAAGAGGCATCGGGTAGATTGTTTTAAAGGAACTGGAAGATGCTTTGGGTGTGGAAAAAAAGAACACAAACACAGTAAGTGAAAAGGAAAATGTTCAGTTAACACCATAGATGAGGATAATGTTATTACTACGACATCAACAATGGTTAAATGTTTTAAATGTGGAATGTACGTGCATTATAAAAACCAATTCCCTAAGGGAACGTCTCATGAAGAGAATCAGTATGGTCGTATGGGTAGTATTTATGTTGATGATGATGAAGAGACTACAAAAGATATGTGAGATGAACGAATTATTGAAGCTCGGTCAATGGTTTAAGAAGGTAGTGTAATGATTACATGTTTATCAAGTGTAATGTTGTATAATTAATCACATGGTACTATGGAATAAAGAGACATATAAGGATTGTTACACTGTTGTCTTTCATTATGTTTTAAAAGTATATAATGAATGGTAGTAGTGACCATGAAAGGTTATTCATATTTTTTTGGAAAGTAGATGATATGCGCATAATGAACGGACAAAGAGAAAATTAAATATTTGATAGTATTCATGATCTCATGACTGATATAAGGAGAAGGTCATATCATGGTTTGAGTATATATAATTTTTGTGATTTTGGAATGTAGAAAGAGTAAACTTTTGACAGCATTCATGTTTTCACTATGGTTTAATGGGTATTCATTTTTCAAGAGAATACATGATTATGTTATTCACATGATTGGAATGTGACCAACAAGATATATGGGGGATAAATGATGGTATTCACATGCTTGGTTGATGACATTTCAAGTAATCGTTTTCTTTACACTATGAGCTTGGACTGAAGTATTTTAGATAAGCCTAAAGATTGGAATGGATTATGTTGGACATAAGTTAGTCTTGTTTAAGGATAGAACTTTTTTCGATATTGTTGATGGGATGTCATAGTAATGTAGTTTTAGAAAAAGGACAACATGCAAGACGGGCGACAACCCATCGCGTCAGACAAGGCTGTGGGAATCGAACCCACAATCAGAGTGTTACTAACCATTATCACCTACCACTGGCCTACAGGAAGTCCCTGTTTACTAGAAACTAGTTTTATTATATTAAGAAGTATGATATATGAAGTATAAGTCCATTTTAGGAACCATATATGATTCATCTCACTATAGATGGACTTATGTATTTTTGATAACATTAATAACCTTTTGTTTGAGACAGATGGAATGACCCATCATTCTATCACATGATCTGCTAATAATTCATGAATGAAAAATTCAAATTCATTTCTTTAAGAGATGAAGTGGAAATTGTCCAAAGAACGAACAACGGTGAGACTGTACCAAAATCATGAAAGTATTTCTTCTATTTCCAATTTCATCAACTTTAGGGAAATGATCTTGAAAACCAAAAATGTTATCCTAGTGCCCTTATAACCGATGAATCAGATGGTACCTTAGATCATAAAAAATCTATGTCTTTGTGATTGATGGCTTTTTCATAACCATGTTCTCTACCACTCTCCATCAGAACTTGATGGTTAGATTTTTCTTCCATATCCATATTTGCACCTATGTTCTCCTATGTGGAATCCCAGTGATGAGTTAATTTGGGTAACCGTTACATTTCATACAGTAGTTTTTAAAGCCACGTTTTGGTATTCCTTTTTACGATGTTGGTTTCCATTAAACAAACTTTCGAGTAGTAAACAATTTATAACCCCGACGAATTTTGAGGGAAAAATTAATTTTAAGGGGGGTAGAATGTAACACCCTAATATTTTTTGAAAAATATTCTTTTAATATCATTGATGTCTTGTGTTGTATGCTACAACAAGATTACCTTGCGCTACACGCAACATCGTATGAGCTTGCAGTATACACAACACTATTCTTGGATCATGTTACAAACAATTTTGATAGTAGTTATTCTACAAAACATTGAGAGTATATATATAAATATATATATATTCAATGTATAAATGAAATATGGTTGGATTCTATTATACGAAATAACGGAGGAGTCTTGCACAACACGCAACCCTGACTTTGCTTGCATTACACGCAATCACGACTTTCCTCGATAGCGTGTGTTGTACGCAATACCAGGTTTCACTAAACAACGATATATGGTAATAATATTATTATGAACTAGCCTTTATGAATAGTATCAACTACATTTTGAATTTTATAACATTATTATTCATCTTACACATTTTCTAGAACATTGTATAAGAATAAAATAAATATTTCAAGTAAAATATGTATTTTTCAAAAATGCAGTTTTGCAACCTTTTGATGGCGCAACCATGTGAAATATATTTATTGACCTGTAAATAAGTTCAATTTGAACAAATAAATTTCTTCTTTTGAATCAGGATATAAAAATTTACATTGGATAAAGTTTTGATATTTTTCTGATAACATTCATATTTTAATGAATAGTAAAAACACGCTATATTTTAATTAAAAACAACTTTTTTCATCGTAATAATTTATAAGGTTAAATTATAATACTAAATGGTTTTAAAGTATAAATAGATTATATTTTTACCATTTAATATAATGTATGTCATTAACATCGATTTTACATTGATTTCGTAGGTTAAATCATTTCAATCTTTTGCAATGTTTTAAACAAAAACCCATATTCATTCGACAACGGGATTAATTTTAATTTAATTTCTGGAAGTTCTATGTATTGAATTGGAAAAAATGGATTCCATATTTGGAATCATTGGTTCCAAATTATGTTAATAGGCTACTTTTTATTTTTGGGAATTATGAATAGTACCTACGGTAAATTTTATTTACTATAGTTAAAGGTAAATTGGGTAATTAAGGGTAAATATAATATTATAAAATTATCCTAACACATGCCAAAATTCTATTGGCTGGCTAAAAGTATACCCATATCACCTAAGGGTCGGATTAGATTCATTTTATGTACTTTTGACCATGAAAATAATTTAATTATTATTAAAACCAAAGAAAGTGACAACATGTCACTCTCTTAAATCTTGTAAGTATAATAATTTTAATTTATTGTTAAACATCATAAAACGTCGAAAATGAATAGTCTAAAGAAATATAATAAAATTATCTACATCATGATAAGTTATTTCGATTTTTTAGGGATTAAATAATTATCATTAATGGTGATACATTAATGATGTAGAAATTATTTATTAAGTGAGAAATCAGTAATATAGTTTTTATTTAAATAATAATACCCATTAAAAGACCCACAAACCTGACCAAAACTTATTGGTATTGTATATCTGCACCATAATCATCCAATGACCAAATTTATAACCTTTTTTATTCTTATAAAAGTGATTATGACACTTATATAATTTTATTTTAAATGATGCCAAAGTTGTCACCTTCATAATTTAATTAATATAACAATTTAAATATTATAATTTTAAGATGCTAAATTCTAGTAACCGTATTACTGTAGAAGGTAATAGATTTATCTTAACCATGGAATTTTATTTGTAATTTTTATGCAACAAATAAGTATATTAAATAATTATACAAAAATGTTGTAGTAATTATTTTATTAAGACATAAACCAAATAAATGGTTTTAAAAATAATAAAATATATATTATATGAGCTATTTAATGTACTCAAATAATATAATAGATACATATGACATTTTATTAATCTATTAAATATTTTATTTCGAACATATCTTCGGTATATATTTTATTTAAATTCAAATAAATGAATAGTGTCAAAATTGACACTATTGTTATTTTATAAAAATAACATATTATAAAATTTTTTAAAAATAAAAAAATATATATAAAAGTTATAAATTTAAATTTATATGGTCTAAAATGCTATAAAGTATCCAATTATGTACAATTCACAATTAATAAGTATTTATTTGTTATAATTTAAAATTTAGAATGTTATTACCACATATAAAATTAAATTGATAAATAAAGTTGATAATGTTTCAAATAATTTACTAACATGTCTAAATTTTATTTGTTGATGATATTAAAACCCCATCTCGTCTAATATTAGAATATGAGTCATTTTTGGAGGTTTTTAAGTGGGGTTAGATTTATTATAAATTAATATTTTTTCGATTTCAAAAGGTGCCCCTCTCCTCCCTTATAAAAGGGAACCTCCTCACTCTCTTCCTCACACCATTTTGAGCCTTGAAGCTCAGCCAAAATCTGCCCATTTAACATCCCCACTTCCCTAGAAACATACTAGTGGTTCTGATCTTCTTCAAAGACCAATTTTAGCGCCTTAAGAGGAGGTCTCAAAGAGGTTCTTCAAAGAAGAGGTAATGTCTGTTACCGATTATTTCAACTTTATTTCTTCTTCCACATCTTCTCATTTAGTTGTTTCATTATGAAGTAATAACATAAGTATCACTTATATACTGATATGTTATTATATGTATGAAACAACCATATTTCACCTTCTATTATCATTCTACAGAAAACGAAATCACCACACCTGCGTACGTACGGAATGCCGTCTCCACGTCGTGGTGTAATCTATTTTCCACCACCACCTTACATGGATGGGTATAATGGTGAATGTAATGAATATATATGATTATTGTAAAGTGGTATTGATTCTGTAATATTATACATACACTTTAATACAATTCCATGATCATGGGAATGATATCATCGCTCGTGCGTACGTATGGAATACTGTCTCCATGACTGGATGAGATTCACTCTCCATGGTAACCATTCAAGAATGATTATAAAGTATATATAATAAGTAATAATGAAATATATGACATAATAATGATACTGGATTTATGTATACATATATGTATATCATCTACTTGATTCCATTCAATTCAATAAGGAAACGAAAACAGTGTTCATGCGTACGTACGGCCTACCGTCTCCATGAAGGGTGTATTTCTTTCCATTTATTGATCTATTATATATGTGTATATTCTGAATATATATTTTATATAAATCATGTTTTACATTCTGGATGTATGTAACCATGATCTAAGTAATCATAGGAATAATTACAAGTTAAAACACGAATGAAAAATGAAACGATTTTACCCAAAACGATACTTTAACATTAATTTACAAAAGAATGGGTAATATAAAGTCATAAGTGAACGATATATGATATCATAACAAGGAATATGATTATGTAATAAGTCAATGACATTATTCAAATCATTATACAGGAGGTTCAGATCCATACGAAGCATATCAGACCTAAGGTAATGGATAATTATTCCAATCTCATTCTTATTTGAGATTGTTTACTCATAAGTATTTATTGGGGGTTATGTTTATTATCCATGTCCATATGCTCTCAAAATGATTTCATAAAATGTTTACTTTACTTCCATGTATGTTCAAGGAATTTTTACCATTTTCTTACTTTTACCACATCATATGGAAAGAATATTTCTTTTGTTTACCATACGAGGTACTTTTTGACTTTTCCGACAAAAGTACGAGGAAATTGTTATTTGTTTACTTATATGGTGTGAACGGATTTTTACAGTTTCATAACGCCTCATTTTCATGAAGCTTCCTCCACAATATTTTATGATTATTTTCAAAAAAATAATTTACTTTTAAAATTGAATTGCATTTTGTGAAAAGAAAATGATTTTGAAGAAGAAAGGATATTTTACTCAAGAATTCATTTCAAGTGTTTTATCAAAACCATTTTCCATCTATGATGATATTATTTCATATGTGTATGTTTCATGTATAATGTCTCTATTATTTACATGATTTCACTTTTCTTATGATGAAATACCCATTTGATTTATATGGATTATTTGATGATGATATGATGTTTATGAAACCCATTTTATTCTTTGGGTTATGATGAATGTTTTAAGTTTATGTTGTGGCACAAGTAAGAATGATTTCATTATGAGATGGGTGGGACCTATATGTCCCTCCAATGCATTGGGTAAAGATTTATATCTCATGAGATAGACATGGATGGAATGGTAAGTTAATCTGGTTCAGTGTTACAGGACTAAAACGAGGAGTGAACTCAATTCAGAAAGGGACCTTGTCCACTAAGATGGTCATGGATGTAATGCCTTGGCTACTATGGAAATCAGTACATGTTCTTAATAGATTCCACAATTACATGCTTTTTTCTTATGATATTTTATCATGATTGATGATCCATTATGATCTATGCCTTACGTACTGCCATGTTTTATATCATTGCTCAAGATTTTGATGTTTAAAAATTCTGTTCATGTTTTTAACTTCAAATGTATATGGTTTGTTTTATTTTCTCCATGCATACCCTTACTGAGAAGTTGAGCTCACCCTTTTAATGTTTTCTTTTCCCCACGGATTAAAAGAATGGTTTTGGTAAGGGAAAAAAGGGGATGATCGTTATGGGAGATGTTGAAGATCTTTCAACATTATTAGAAGTTTATATTCCATGTTTCTGAAGAAACTAAACTATTACGGTCCTTGTGTGTCTGTTTTTGTTATGTATTAGATATTCCGTAAATGTAATGTAATGTCCATGAATTTCAAGCTTCGGGTCTCTACAGTTGATGAATTTGTACTGACTTATCCAAGATATTATAATAATTTGGCATTAAATTGAATAATTTTTAGGATTTTTTCCTCAATTAATTTAGTGGTTACATTTGTGTATATATATTTTCATGGTAAAGGAACATGCTTAAATAGGATTTTACTAATCCTAATTAAGGATGATTTTATAAAAGCAATTAATTTAGAAAAAATATTACTTAATGATTAATATGTGATGGTCATCAGTTTATTCGGAATAAGAAAATTTCTAAAGGTAGTGGGTTGTGTCCTAAAAGCATCTGATGTATAATAAAGAAATATATAGAATATATATATTGATAACCTGCATTTTTGTTTAATAATTTTGTTTTTATTTTATTATAAATACTCTATAAAATTACATTAAATATGACTTAATAAAAGTATTTTTTATTTATATTTAGTGTATTTTTTCTAATGTAAATGAAAATATTATTATTTCCTTTCATTATGAATTTTTATTAATTAATTTTCCTTCATGTCCTATATTTTTAGGGATCTTCATATTTAAAAAATAATTTAGAAATATACATTATGATCTAGAAAATAATTTGTTATAGAAAATAGAAATATTAATGCAAGTCATTTTAATTGATTATTTTATAAAAATAATGATTTTTATTATATTTTTTGGGGGCATAGAAAATTAATAGTTATTATAGCGTTTATTTTTCCCAAATTTTGATTGCTATGTTGGTGATGTGGGATTAAATATGTACCATTAATTTAGATTGAACTTTCCTTAATGTAGAAAAAATGAGGTTTGATGACTAAAATATGAACAATATTATATTTCCATATGATTTTTGATTATATATAAAATATAATTTATTATGTCTGTGAAATTAAAAGTGTAATCCAGTGTTGAATGTAAGAATAAATCACTTAATAATACCTTGTGAAATATTAAATCATCATTATTTTTTATTAAATCAGTATGTTCCCGACCTATGTGAGATCATCTTCTCGTATTATCATTATATTAAATTGGTGTAAATGTGTCTCACGTAAAAATAGAAATTTGAGATACTTTATTCAAAACATGTTTCTAATTTTGAATATAATTTTATGGGTTTTTTATATTTATCAATGAAGTCTCAGTAAGTCATATAGAAATAGAGATATATTTAGAGAATAAAATTTAAAGAATTAGGTCTTCAATTTTGAATTTTTTTATGGATGTATTGACTTGATATGTGAGAATTTTTTTAAAATTTTGTACATTTTTTTTAATAATTATTTTTCTAGAATGCAAAATATTGTAATATTTTAATAAATATTTTCAATGTTATGAATTGTGTCAGTGCTAAATTCCGATGCTCTAGGATCCTCGTTTTAGATATAATAAAAATATTAATTAAATTATAAACATGGTTTCTATTAAAATTTATAGTTACTAAAAAACAATGTTTTTTATGATTTATTTGAGATATCCATTAAATATTTAATGTTGTTTTCATACTAGGTGTGATATATAATTTGTACATGTTGGGTGTTTAGTTTAAGAATATTCAATTGAGGAACAATATTTTTTAAGAAATTATTTAATTAATTCTTGAATTGATTAAACCTAATACTCCTCTATATAAACACAATTACATTTAAAATGTTTGGTTATAAAAATAAAAATAGGGATTTGAGAGGAATCATTGGAGGAGATACTTTAACGAATAATAATTGATGTTAGAGTAGTGTTTGGTGTGACATGGTGTTTTTTTCGACAATGGATTTCATGGATCTCACCAACCACCATGTTATATGTTAACTCATCACTAGGTATCAATCCAAATAATAGGGATTGTCATTTTTTGTTGGTTTAGTCCTATATTTTCATATTTCAAATCAAATGTGAATCAACAATTCCATCAAATTGATTCAAAGGTAAAATTTTTATTAATGGTCGAGGTATTTTCTCCCAAAAATTATAATTCATTTATTATTTTATATTTCTATACATTCATTATTTTCATGTTTACGGATTGAGTCCAACCTAAAAAATGTCTGAGGTTCTTTCCCCATGTATATATTTGGTTCTTTTCCTACCCTATTCTCCTAACGTTCAATATCGATGATTCATTTGACCTTTGATGTGAAAAATACTGAGAAACTGATCATTTCACACTAGATATTTATTTCAGCTGATAAATTTCATGGGTTCAGATTTGATATCAATTGAATTATCATAGTTTAGTTATTATTGAGAGGAATTGTTTCTTGATCAAGGATATAGGGACAATAATATTTGGTATTTTATCCACAATGTTTGATGATGATGATTTATTAGTATAATTGATCACTAAAATACAACCACTAAAGTGAGGTAGGAATAGTTAACATTGATCTAATGAAAATGACTGATTACATGGATGGGTTTGAGGCTACAATGGAAAATTCTAATACATGTGAGAGCTTCTATAGTTTCCAGAAAATGTCAATATAAACGTTATGTATTTCAGAAGAATATGTGTCATTTGGTCCCTCACAAATGGATTCTATGCTTTATGAAATGAATAAAATATCACATGCAACGTGACTTGTAAAATTTTATTTTACCCATACCTTGATGTTTAAGATGTACCATAGAGTTAATAAGAACAATAATTACTAGATTAAAATACATAGAAGGTATATGGGTACATACATAATCAGAGTACTCGAACACTGGAAGGTGCACAGAAACAAACATAGTACTCAAGGATAGTCATAAGTACATGGTCACAAAACAGAGGACACTAGAATACTTGTAAATACTAGATATTTCATTTACTACCAATATACAATTTTTAATTTTTTTAGGGTAAGATTAAGTCAATAATCTCATTAGTCAAGATTATGGTGTGTTCGACGTTTCCAATTATGTGTGGGTGAGTTCACTTATTCTAGTATGAGTTTTTTAGTCTTATTTATTGAGGTTTTGAAAACAACATTGAGTCATAAGTATTATATATGAGATCCCAATGTTAGACAAGATTAAGTATCCCTCTATGAATCATAATGTTTGATCCTCATTCAATATTTTTTCCAAGGTAGTGTTTAGTGTATACTTAATGATGGAAAGGGATAAAATTCATGGACTCTCATATGATAACTATAAATGTTATCATGACCCGATGATTGTTTTCAAAAATATATGTTCCACATTAATTACTCAAGTGGAATCTTAGGTTGGCATTTGAAGGTTACCTTAAATGGAGAATTGGTGTCTTTATAGAGTACATAAGGGTCTTTATTACTATTATTATCTCATATTATGAATGACATACCTTAATAATAATGTTATGAAATATATATTGTTGTAGTATGTTTTTTGGATTTTATAGTGTCCTATTGTTTGTTGATATAATCACCAATGCTTTAGCTCTTCACATACATGTCTTGTATTTTATAGATGATTGGACTTACAATAATTTCACTGGAGAAATTGGAGTATGTGACACATAGACTATCTATAAACACCTTGGTGGGTTCTAGGTGGTTCATTTAACCAAATTCACCTCCTTACTAGTAGGATATATTCATTTTTATATTTTTTTCTTATATTTGGCCCTAATGCCTTCCCATACATTTGTCTTACTCTGATTTCGGATATATTGTTGTATTAATTCATTTTGGTATCATTATTATACTTTATTTCATCATTTTATATGAATGTGGTGATGTTTTTTGTGTATAAAGACATTATTACAAGGCCTCACCAATGTGTGTTATTCCTACATATAGCTAATCAACAACCCCTAGATTATTGTAGGTTGTCTTGGAGTGTCATAATTTTCATAAAACTGGATAAAAGGACCTCATAGGGTTACATAATGAAATATTTAGATCAAATGAGGTCATCTTACTATGTATGTTTAGATATATTATAGATTTTTGTATTGTTTTGGGAACAAGGGAAACAATGTTAAAGCTTATCAAGTTCAGATATCTGGACAAAAAATCTAGTATTGGTGTGGTGGATAATGTATTCATTCACTAAAATAATAATAGCATCAATTTTTACTTTTTTTATATAGACTTTAGATACAACCAATGATTGAATCATGAATTATATTTGAAAAGGATGTGGATAACATATCCTTCCTGATTCCTCTCCCTAGATAAAATCATTGTATTGCCTCATCAAGACTATTTTGGGATGCCTCTATAGTTTCTAAAATCTAGAATCACATAGTGGGACCATGATGATGATCCTCATATTGTAGATGCATTATTATAGGGGATAGTGAATGAAATTTTACTACCAGGTGGTTTTGAAATCATTCAAGTATCATTCCTATAATATGTTTTTTAAATGGAGCTGAAAGAGGATGTGTAGGGGAAGAGTGTACTTCGCAAGTTATTGATGTTATAAACACTAAGGTATAAGGGCTATCTACACCCAGAGGTAGTTCAAGAATGGTTTAAGATATTTGGGTGTGTTCTCCTCATATTAGGACCCCTCCCGATCAGATGGTGGTTCTAGAGTCATGTGTTCTATATGGATCCGCATGTCAGTGACAAAGTATTGTGAGATAGAATCGTGATGAGTTGACACTGTCATAGATAGAGTTCACATGTATCTTTAGGGAGGAGTCCTACCTATCAAAAAACGATAGACACTTGTTCAAGAGTTCTTAGAACTCCCACAAGGCATCTTTTCTACTAGATAGTATGTTTCATGGTATACTAACATGTTGTAGTACTGCATAGACATGGTTAATGATGTGTAATTTTGAGAATGATCCATAATATATGGAAATATTATTAATATTTTGTGTATATTTTAATATATATATATACTTATTATAGGGTTATGGTTTGATCCTTTGTTATTGAGATCTTCCTAAATGAGCTGACATCAATAATTGGTCATTTTCGTGGTCACCCTTATCATGATACCTTACCTGCTAGAATTTGATGATAGCTATGTGATTATAGAGATAGTATCTTAGGAGAGGGTATACATTTTAGGGCTCTCAAGATGCTTCTAGATAGCCAAAAGGGAGGTTATTGTACTTTTATGATTGTTGGGGGCATCCCATAATGGATTATCTAACCCACCATTCTATTTATAAGAAGACATTCAATGGACCACTAAGGAAGAGGAAACAATTTGTGTGGGGTGTTCCACATGATTCCAGTCAAGGTAAAGTTGCTAGGGGAGGACCAGGAGGGGGCCATCATTTTGATCTATTGCTTCCACCACCCTGAGGTGATCCACACTCACCTTAAGGGCTTGGTGGTTTGGGATTAAGGAAGCTTCAAGTATTATAGGCTTTTAACCCTGATGCAAAAGGAATGATTTTAGTTATGATGTTTTTCTTCAATAAAATTACCACAGTGTTGATAGAAATTGTAATGAAACGATATTTCTTTCTATATACCTTGTTCAATATATTGTGATGTTAGTGGATTATTTTACTCACTCTTTATGGTTAGAGAGTCCTGTAGAGTGAGATTCAGTGTTCAAACACTTCTATTGATTGTGTGATCTGACTCTTAGAGTAAATAGAATCTTTTAGGTCATTTTAATTTAAATAATGATGATTTATGATATAATTTTATGAATTGAATGTCTCTCTATAATTTATGTGCATAATTGAATATTTTAGATGGAGGATGAAACATGATTAAGTTATCTGGGTGATGTTTTCATTCATATGTGAGAAGAAAACCGAAGAAGATCTAGATGGGTTCTTTCAAAGAATGATACAACTAATTAGTCATTTGTTTGATTGTATTACCATTTAATTAGTTTATGTTAACAATTTTCAGGTTCTAATAGTGGTGGTGGGGTTGGAGAACAACTTCCCTAGTGATGTGCCAGGCTTCTCACCACCATGAGATCAATTTCAAAATATAAATTCCCCAAGGGAATACCCCATTACATACACTGGTATATCAGATTGATCCCACAATGATTCAAGTGTTGAAGGTGACTTTGAATTATTTTCTAAGTATGTTATTTTTCAAATACACTCTGAAACCCTTTAAATCCATAATTTTTTATTCTAAAAAGGTGTATGGTTTCTTTAGGATACATGTGTATTATTATTCCCTAAATTATGTGTCATCAAGAGTAAGTTCCCTATCATGAGGTAACTTGTTTTATGGGATTCTCCTGAAGTGTATATTTAGAATTTGAGAGGTCAAGTTACAAAGACAAATCATCATAGAAGAGGGAGTAAATGGGGACCCAATAAATGATTTAGTAGTGTTAGAATGGGGCCCACCAAAGAGTGTGTATTAGTTTCAGAGATACTGTTTATTGATAGTATAATATCAAATATTCACATGAAATTTCTCTAGTATTTCATAACAATTGACCTAGAGGGACATTAATTCATGTGGAAAGAGGGGTTTTAGTAGGATTTTCATGATTTTTAAAAGAGGTTGATGAGAACCCCAATCGTAAGACCACTTGAAGTGGGTTTTGAGTTAGTATACTTTTCTGATGAAAATGAAACTGGGAATGGGTTTGTTCTAATGCAGAGGGAAATGTTGATAGCCTTTAGGTCCTAACACCTAGGAACACATGAGAAAAACTACCCATCACATTATCTAGTGATGTCCATAGTGGTCTAATCCCTAATGAATTAGAATCACTACATTATTGGTGAATGGTTTATAATATATTTAGATTGTAAGTGCCTAAAGTATATATTTTCAATGAAAAACCAAAACATTAGATCGAGTCGATGCCTAGAGATTTTCATGTATAATGACATTAATGTATGCTATAATTCCGATCAGGGGATTATGGCGATTACTGCTTTAAACTGATGATGTTGTTCATAGTTATTGAGAGAGGCTTAAAAGTAGTTTTCCTTGTTGTATTTGTACCTATTAGATGAGGATAGTGCATTTCACCTATAGCTATTGGTTTTTACCCCTATATTTCATCAATATGTTTGAGATTCTTTGTTTGGGGATGTTGATTGTGATGCCATTCATTTTCAGATATCCCATGGTTATTCTCTCGGTGGATTTTTTAATGAGGGGATCACATGTTCATTTTCTGATGATGGACAATAATATTTATACCATTACCTGAGGAGGTTATAAGGATGCTTTTCACATACCATTTATATGCACATCTATGAGTGGTTATGATATTCTAGGACCTTTAGAATCAGTAGTGGTCACATGGATTGAAGAAGTGTGTAGCTTATATTTCCCACATTAACTTACTTTTCAATAGATTAGTGTCGAGAGAATGTTCAATTAGATTTAGTTCAGCCACTCGAGGAGATAGAGTGGAATAGAGATGATATATATATATATATATATAATTTTTTAATAGAAATTCATGATTAGATAGTGGTCATGATGTTATTAGGTAGATCATTGTTCAACTCAACATGTCAGTCCACCACATAGTCTTTTTATAGGTTGGTTTAGTAGAGATCATGGGACACAATAACATGTATGAGATAATGTAGATTAATGGATACCACTCGATGATTGTTTCAAATGATGTTTATTTCTTAAAATCCTAATTATAATGAAAAATATAGGATTCATTTCATGATCAGATGCATGTTAGATGTACATTTCACTCCAAGATACATGGAGAGACTGAGCAGACCATTCTAGATTTGGAATACAATATTTAATCGTGCATGATTAACTTTATCCAATGTTGGGAGTTTCAAATATTCTTTTGTGAGTTTTAATATAACAATTGTTACCACTAATCTATTGTTATGGAACCATTTGATGCCATTTATGTGTGAATCTATAAGTCACCACTCTACTAGACTGGTCCATGGTAGTCCACACTTAAGGGGCCAAAGTCGATGTGCATGATAACATAAAAGGTTCAGATCATCTTGGACTAGATCATGAATACCCAAAGATATCATAATTATTATATAGATTTTAATAGATTCCTTTGGTGTAAGAATAGGGTGACCATGTGTTTTTGATGTCCATGCCTCAATGATGTTTTCGATTACATGACTAGGGAGACAAGTTATCTCGATGATTCATTGATACTTTATTGTTAATATATAATTTACGATATTTGGAAAACCACATATCTCGACCAAATAATCTAGAATGATTTTATGATTTTTTATATGTTACAATGAAAAGGTTTTATAGGTACAAGTAATCTCCACTTATCCATTGGGGGAATCTTAAAATTGAACATCGAGCTTCCTTGAAAAAGTACATGATAATGATTGAGGATATAAAAGAGGATGATATTTTCTTGATGAGAAATTCTATTAATATTTGTCTGATGGTAGAATGTGAATAATCTAGAGAGAAAATGGTAGTGCGAGAACCAAATTCGAGTTTTCGACCATTATATTTTAGATGAAAATTTCCTTTTTAAAATGAAAATCCCTATGTTGGGAAAAATGTAATGAACTTTTTTTCTTGAAAAATATTTTAATTTTTAAAATATTATTTTAAATGATAAGTGATAAGTCAACATAGTATTATAGGGCCTATGGATCCTCGTTGTTGAAATTGTAAATATATTAGAGGTATTATTTCATAAAAATGTGTTTTCTATTAAATAATGTATTATCTTTTGAATGGATCCTTTTCTTACAAATATAATTCTTCCATTAAATCCAAATTTTTTTGTTTAACCCTAGGCATTAAATAACCATGGTTAATAATGGGTGTTTTCAATAATTAGAAACATGGGAGGAATAATATTTAAATAAATATACTGATTCAATTATTTTATATTAAAAGGAAGAAGTAATTTCACAATGATTCACTAGTTTATTTCACCCTTAAATAACTATTTTCAACTAATTTTTAATTGAAAATTAAAAATATAATAACAAATTTCACTTCCAATTTGATGCAATTATTCAATTTTTATCACTTTAATATAGACCTATTGTACTTGTTTTTGGTGAATTCATTATTGTAAGTGGTTTTGTTATAGCCTTTTAAAACTGTTACACATGAAAAACTATGATATATTTATTACACCACTGATAGAGTATTATATTTTATATGTAATTCATATACCTATAGCCTTCTTCACTCATTTTTTCTGTATCAATTGATACTTTATTTCTCATAATATGATCCATGAATGGGATTTTTAACTTAAAATAATCATATAAATAAATTGAACCTTTTACACAAAACACACGAGTTCAGGTAATGTGTCAATTGTGAAAGCGTGATCTTAATCGGTAAAACAAGGCCACATGTAATAAATTTGTAGAGTAAAAATATTATACCTAAATGAAACTCATAGTCCTTCCTGGATAATATATGTTATATAATTTACCCCTAAATATAAGATACCCATAGAACATCAATCATATAATGGGGTTATGATTGAATGTTCTAAAGATAGCCTAGGGTATAATTTATTCCATATTGTGATTAAGGTAATTCTTGTTGGTATTGTGGATAATTTTTTTAGGGGATCATAATTAGGGGAGTTTAATTTAAATGATTATGATTAAAATTTAACAGACGATGTGGAGTAAGACACATTAGTCTTTCCAAAATGTTTTAAAAAATACATTTTATATTCATTTTCTAAAACTCATTTTAATAAATTTACAGAAAACAATACAATGTGCTTCCATCATACATCATATAATTATTTTATAGAGATAAAACAATCCCATACTTATAATTTTTGTGTTTTATTTTATTTTATTTTATTTCTAATTAACCTATAAAATGTTTTTTTCAATTACATCCTCCTTAGATTGACGACCATGACAATCCACTCTACTGCACCTAAATAACACGAAATTGAACTTCATTTTGAGTGAACCAATGAATAGACCATTCAAATTGGATCCTTTTAAATGGAGTTAGTTAATTATTTCAACCAATTATAGGTATTTTATTTATTTTACTTTAAAATATATCCTTTAATTATATTCTCCTATTCTTTATTCCATGTTTACATAAAGTTAATTTTTATTCTTTTTCGAACCATCTACTCATCCTTATTGTCATTTTATTATTGTCCACATTCCTCATTTTAAATTTCATTTTATTTATGACAAGAAATAAACCTAATAAAATCTTATATCTTTAACCCATGATTGAATGAAACTTTAGGGCTCAAATAAAAAAATATATGTGTATGATATGTCAACACATTTACCCAACTGGGGATTTCCTCTATTCTAGGAGATATGAAATTGGAATCAATTCAAAATCTAAACAATAAAAAGAATAATTTGATTATAAAAATAATAATGCTCTTAATAGAAAATTCATGAATTATTTTCAAAAAAATATGAACTATCAACCAAATGATATTACATAGACAAATCATGAATTAGATTTTGAACAAAAAATCTGGGCTAATATACCTTCATTATAATTTAAATGGATTATATAGTGAGTATCCAAAAAACATTTAATTTAATTTTATATGATTTTCTCAATCCTGAAACCAAAACATATCGATGGACGTCAAATAAAACTAAGAGCATTCACATTATCACTAGATTGAACATAAATAGACTAGATTTATAATTTACAACTTGATGACATAGCATGTTGAAAAGTTTTGATGGCTCTATTCATGATGATATTTATTCTAGCATGTATGAACACATAAAATGGAATGGATATACTATAGATAAATCATTCACATGGGGAGACAATATATGAGTAATAATAGCGATACAAGATAATGTGTGCAAGATTTCCACATCACCAAATGAGTGATAAAATCCACATCATATACTGATATGATGGAATCAAATCTTTGGGGAGAAGTATGGTGGATTACATAACTATAGTTTAATTTGATAACAAAACACCAACGACTACACATTTATTGATTGACAAGATGACTCAAAACTCCCAACAATTTGGAGATGAAGGTATTCCACTTGTTAGAAGAGTACATACAGTAAGTCCTTCTTCTCTTCATGGTCTTTTAATTGATACTATGTTGGAATAATTGACTAAAATATAGAGATATATTTCATTTTCTCAAAATAAATCCCAATGCTCTTCTACAAGGAATTGTTGAATTTTCAATGAAATAGACCACTTAACTGACTATTTCCCACGATTACGAGAGACAGGAGAGTGAATAATAGTATTACCTAGGAGATAATATGATCAAAAACAACAACCACATCCCATTAATAATTATTATTACAATACAAAAAAATACAAAGAAGGATGAATGAATAAATCAGACACGAGGTATGGATCTAGACAATGAAAATGTCCCCCTTTTCAACAAAATCTCTAGCACCCTTTACCTTATCAATTTTTTTCAACTACTCCAATAGAGATTTGAAACCCAATACTTAAAAAGACTACAATTATGTATTTATCAACCAATGATATATTATAATACTAATTATATTTTGAAAAAAAATTCTCTTAATCATTAAAATGAGATGAAGAGGCACAATTCAGAGTTGAGGGAGTTAATGACTCAAATGAGCCAGATTTCCACCACCCCAAATGAAATGGTATGTATAAACATAAAGAATCATTACTATCAACATAATACAAATATAAAGAGTAATTATAGTGGAATTTCATTTATAATTGTGAAACAAATGAGTTATATATCTTCAATGACTGTTCCACCAGGATTCACCTTCACTCCAGGGAAGCCACACTCAAGACCAGTTGATGACTAGCCCACAAAGAGAGATAATGGTATGAAAAATATTGATGATGTTTATCTTAATTCCAATAAATTTATAAATGGATTAGTAAAAATCATGAATATGGATGCTGATGCGATGAAAAAATAAGTTTTGGATACATTCAGCCACGTTGAAGTCAAAATCCCTCTACATGAATCTATTAAACATATTCCATTGAATGTGAAATTCATAAAATAAATTTGTAACAATCGAAGAGGACTCAAGGGAAATGATTGGATCTATCTTGTATTGAATGTTACATGACACATTAAAGCAACACTTGTAATGCCAATTAAGTTAAATGATCATGAAGTATTCACTATCCCTTGCACGATAGGGATGTTACACTTTTCTAAAACATTATGCGATATGGGATCTTCCATAAATGTGACTCCGAAATATGTATTCTCTTTTATAAAAGTTGGGAGTTGAATTTGACAAGAGTAGGGGTGCTGTCAGATAATTGAGCTAATGAATATACAGTGGGAGTCATTGAGGATGTATATGTTTGGGTAAGAGACATGTTCTTTCCAGCAGATTTATTCATTCTTAAGATGGAAGATGAACAAGTAAATCTTTATGCCTCCATTTTGTTAGGTAGTCCATTCCTAAAAACTATAAAAATATCATAAATTTCTATGACGGTACAATTTTCAATGGGTTTGGTGTTGAATTTATAATATTTAATCTGATCGATAATGAACTATGATTTTTTATCTCCCATTTTAAACCACCAAGTAAAAACTCATGTATTTTTATGGTCTTATGCATAGAGATATTATGGGAATTTTTTTAGTTACATGTCTAAGAGCACATCCACTAGAAGTTTCTAATGCACAATCCCCAATTAGATTTTATTTTGAAATCGATTCATATTTTTATTTTTATTATGATCATATTAATTATGACATGGATGTAAATTATGATGATGGATTCCATGAATTATTCTCTAATTTTGATGATTTCAATTGTGGAAGTAATGTTCATTCTGTAAATATTTCAGTTCCTTCAATATTCCATACATACAGTATCCCCCTTCATTGGAACTCTATCGACTACCAACAAATCTAAAATACATAGTCATACTGGTTGGTGAGAGAATTACTATTATAATTTATTACAGTATCACTTTTAAACCTGAAGAAAAACTTTTGAATATTTTGAGGGAAAAATTACAGAAATTGGGTCGTCCTTTGTAGACGCTTCATGTATTATACCATCCATTTTAATGCATAGGATTCTTTTGTAGGATAGGGAAAAACCAGTTAGAAATATAAAAAAGAGGCTAAATCCATCTCTTTTGGTTGTTTCTAAAAATGAATTTTAAAAATTGTTTGAGGAAGGTATAGATTTTTCCATTTTAGATTCCATGTTGGTGAATCCAATTATGTTTGTGCCTAAGAAAAGTTTTGTAACTATAGTTAGAAATATGGGAGGGAAATTAGTTCAAATGTGGTTGAGAAATAGTTATCATCTGTGTATTGATTATTGGAAACTAAATCAATCCACTATTGAGGAAAACTTCCCTAAAACATTTATTTATCAAATTCTTGAGTGACTATATGTGATGACATAATATTTTTTCATGGATGTAATTATTTTGATATTTTTAGGTTCTCAGGGATGAGGAGGATCAGTAGAATACAACATTCACATGTCCATTTTGTATATTTTCTTACCAGAGGATTCCATTTGTACTATGTAATGCCCACATACCTTCTAGTAATGCATTGTGATTTTTTTTGATTTCATAGAGACTAACAAAGAGGTATTTATGGATGATTTGGTAGTGTATATATCCTCATTTTTTGAATGTCTCTTTAGTTTGGGAAAGGTGTTGAATTTTGTATTGATAAGAATCTGTTTTTAAAAATTGAAACATGACATTTCATTGTAGGTCATTGTATTACATTAGAAAATATATCATCAAAACATGGGATAGAGGTTGATAGATCTACGGTAGGTATTATTTTATCCTTTTCATATCATTCATGTGTGCGTGATGTTAGATCATTTTTAGGACATGCATAATTTTATAAATGTTTCATCAATGATTTAAATAGGATTTCTCTTACCATATCATGAATACATAAACATGATCCATATTTTGTGTTTGATTATTCTGGAAGGGTTTCCATTGATGATATTACGAAGCATTTTACCATTCAACTAATGATACAAAACCCATTTTGGGACATTCTAATTGAGCTTAAGTGTGGCGCTTCTGACATTGCAGTTGGAGATGTATTATTATAGAGTATAGATGGATTTTCACATGGGATAGAATATGTTTTGAGGACATTTTAATTATCCCAGTAAAACCAAAAATCCATGAAAATGTGTTTATTTACATTATATTTTCTTTTGATAAATTCTGTTCATACATATTTGGCTCTATAGTAGTTGTTTTCTCTGACCATGTAGCTCATAGGTACCTCTTGATGAAGCTAGATGCAAAGCCCAAAATTATTTGATGGAGGATTCTTCATAAATAATTTTATATTGAGATAAATGATAAAAAGAGGTAATAAAACATGGTGGTGGACCACATGAGTTGGAATACTGACACAATAGAGGATGACACTATGGACCAATCACCACATTAAGAGACTTTGCCCGTTGATCATATTTATCAACCCCCAGGTATACATCCTTGGTATAATTTTTAAGTTAACCACCATGATTCATATGAATGTGCTACAAATTTAAATAAACATCATATCGAAAAACTAAATATCATGTTTTTATTTTGTGATTGGGATGCCCCTACATTTAGTGCATGTGTATTTATCATGTTATTATGTTGTGTGTTCCTGATAATTATTTTGATTCTATTTTTCATACTAACCATACACATTCAGGTGGAGGACACATTGGACTCCAAAAAACAATAAGGATTGTGTAAAATATAGGTTATAGTGGCCTAACATATTCTACAATGCCCATGTTTTTTTTAAGTCAGACACTTGTTTCCAAAAAACTATAAACATTTCTAACAGACAAGAGATTCCCCAACATCCCATATCATTTTTCGATATTTCCAATGTTTTTGGAAGTGATTTTATGGGTCCTTTTCCAAGTTCATTTAGTTTTCTGTACATTTGGGTCTCTGTTAATTATGTGAGAAAATCGATGGAGGTCAAGGACACTAGGACTGATGGTTCTCAAATTGTAGACATTTTATTCAAGAAACATATTTTGTGCAAGTTTGACTCAGTAAAGAATATCATTAGTGATCAGGGGAATCACATATGAATTCAGAATCTTGATTCACTCCTTCAGAAGTATATGGTGACACACAAATCATTGAAAAAATACCACCCAAAAAATGGCCAGGATGAGGTTTCAAATACGATGTTAAAATAGATTTTGGAGAAGACCATGCATCCTAATAGGAAGTATTTGAGCAAGCTAATAGATGACTCATTATTGGATTATATGAGGGAATTTAAGAATCCCCTCAATATGTCCCCATTTTGGAATGTCTTTTAAAAAATCATGTCATCTCCCCATGAAAGTGGGGAATCATGCTTATTGGGCTATAAGGAAATGAAACATGGATATAGACAAATATGAAATTAAAAGGAAGATGAAAATTCTTGAGCTTGTGGAGATTCAATAATCATCGTATGAGAACTCAAGGCTCTACAAGAAAATATCAAAAGTTACTAATGATATAATGATAAAAAACGGATTGCATTTTGGAGAGAAATTCATACTCTAATGTTTATGACTAAAGCTAATGACTAGTAAGATACATTGAATATGGTTAGGTCCTTATGTGTTATATAATATATTTCCTTATGGTGGAGTGGATATCATCCAGGATGACACTTTAATGTGATTTAAAATTATTGGGAAACATTTGTTTAAATGAAATTAATGACATCCCAACTATGTAGTTAACTTCATCACACTAATTGACCCCATCATCACGTGATAATATCAGGATGTTATTAACCATTTAACATTGATTTTACTTTTCCTATTTAAAAATCTGAATTTCATGTTAACATATCATCTCATATGTTCTCATTGAGGAAAATGTATTATTTTATGTGTGGGGGAGCAGACAAAATTTAGGGTTTTATATTTAGGATTTTCATTTGTGTGTCTTTCTTTGTTTTAGGCTAACGATTCATTTATTTTTCTTTTAAAGAAAGATATTATATATTATGATCATTTATATATGGACAATACCGAAAATGAAGGCTTTTAAAAATACATTAGTGGAATGATATAATTGAGAAATATTTCTTCATCAAAGGGTTGTTTTTTTGAAAAATATCGTATATGTGTTGATTTGATTGGTTGTGTCATTATAAATCCTTTTAGATTTTGACACCATTCATTGTGATATTTGTTCATGGAAAATTTTGTCATTGAGTTATCCACATAGCTTTTCACAGAACCATGAATTGTGTATTTTTCACTATCAATTAAATTTATAACCGAGGTTAGGAATAAATTCTCCTATATCAATGGTTGATCAATACATTTATTTCGCAGCCGAT
The DNA here is from genome assembly GCA_963277665.1 of Viscum album. Taxonomy (NCBI): domain Eukaryota; kingdom Viridiplantae; phylum Streptophyta; class Magnoliopsida; order Santalales; family Viscaceae; genus Viscum; species Viscum album. Next base: position 642,895,746 of record OY728161.1, read on the forward strand.
TATTTTCGTAACTATTTAAAATTGACTTATACAGGCATACCAGATATCCGACAGTTGAATTCCCTAAAAATTTAAAATAAAATAAAAAAATACAATAATTATAATAATAGAGAGGGGTGTGATAAATTGTAAAACACATGGGGATATCTAGAATGGGAGCTTAAGGCTTGCATTCTAGTAATTCATAACTGTACGGGTCTTCAAATTTGATTGAAAAGGAATGTACAATAGGTTCAATTAATTAAACCATGTAAGAAGAATTATATTACCTGATTTGAATGTACTAAATAAAGGGTGGAGGTATTATCTTCGAATAGTTCACACATACACATTTGGGGAACCTGTGGAATTGTAGTCTCATGTTTGTTTCTCTAGGATTATTGTTATTAATCTCACTTGAAGTTGTTTTGAAAAACATATGAGAAAATTAAATAAAAATGTATTGATATTGTCTCTTTTTTGGATTTTTACATTTCATAAAATGAAACTTTGGATTGAGGAATAAGAATATGAAAATAATGCCCCGATGTTTTTCCTAGGAGTGAAAATTTGTTAATGTGGTGGTGTGATATCACCACGATTCATAGGGTTATTTCACACTTACTTCAATATTTTGAAATAATTTTATAATGAATGTTAAAAAAATAGTAACCATTGAAAATCCAATTTGAATGAATTATTAAATTTATATCACTATGAAATACCAAAATAATAGATGTTTTAGTGGTTTCATTATTGGAGGAGGTGTTATGGAGGGTCAAAAATGATGCTGAAGAAAAATGGGCCAAACTGCATGGAATCACAGAGACATATTTCTAATGTTTTACATTTCATGAAAATCCATCCATCCAAATGAAATGATTTTTTCTGGGATGATCCAAAATTAAGTGGTCTAGAACTCTTCTTAACCCCACCAATCCCAATTCTTCAAGAAAGATACTAATTGACCAAATTTTCCGAAGAAATATAATCTTCACAAAGTTAGAGATTTGGTTTTTTATTTCGGCTATATCGTGGGATATATTTGCCTATTGGAAACCAGATTTGAGACAGATGCATTTAAGATTCATTTAAATTGTTTTTTTCATTCTTACAAGTTGAGATAGGTCCATTTAACAATCCAAACACAAGACACAGATGATATCTCGAAATATGGGTTCCCAAAACCATTTGTTAATTTTTTTAGAAATTGAAACCATGGGAAATCCACTTTTCATGTTCAAACAAAGAGGAATGTTTGGATTATTTTTGGGTTATAGAAGAGTCTTTTCATATTCTTTTAGGTTCTTGATCTCCCTATAATCATATGTAGATATTTGGAATCAAGGATCCCTTCATCAAAGACATCCTCTCTTTCTCATGTTGTAATGTTTATTTTTTCATAATAAACTTCTGAGTTCCTCGTATATTTATCTTATACCCTTCTACATTATTCAGTTTTATTTAATTTTATTCTTATATACTCATCCTTTTTGGGTTGTAAATCATGAGTATAAAACTGATTAGGTTATAACCTTTCTAAACTATTGCACATGAAAAATGTTTATATGATGACTACACCACCCATAAAAGAATATTTTTTCAACATAATCGATTTACCTCAAACAATATTCAATAATTTTTTTGAATAAATGAGCCACATTATTTCACATAATATGATCCATGAATTCAGTTTTTAATTTGTAATAAGATAATAAAAAAATCGAGTAATTAACACAATAATCCCATGGTCGGGTAATGTGTCAATTGTGAAACAAAGATCATAATTAGAAAAAAATACCACACAAGATAAATTTACCAAGTTAAAATATAATCCCTAATATTAATTAATACACATTTATAGAGTGGATTTGTTTCCTCATTTACTATTGTCCATAATCGATCCATAGATCATCATTCAAAGAAGGATACCACGATAGCATGTTCTAAAGATAGTATAGGGTTTAATCTATTTCATATTCCAGCTTCAATTAATTCCCATAGGGTTTGGGGGATAAAAAAATAAAGGATCATAATTATTTGGATGTTAATTTTAATTTTAATGATAAATATGCAGGTGAATAAGTATTTTTATACCAATTATTCTTTCCAAAAATAGTTTTTCAAAAAAAATAACTTCTCATTTAATTTTATCATACTCATTTAAATACAAAAGAAAGAGAGAAAATACAATATTCGTCCCTCATACTTCCTCTTATTCTTTTTTATACATTAATCCCATCCATTATTTTAATATTTTTATTTATTTTATATTATTTTATTTTATTTCCAGCATACCTTTAATATGTAGTATTAAATTATTTTCTCCATTGATAGATGACCTTGTTCTACCACTATAATACTTCTAAATAACCCAATAAGAAACAAAATTTATGATATCCCATGAAAATTACATTCAATAATAATAATACCAATCTATATAAACTCTGTTATATAAGAACACCAGGGGTTAGGCACATAACACTAGGTATTTTTCTTCTTCCTTTGGAGGAGAGAACAATAATAATGACAATGGATTCTGGGGCAGTGGTCAATGTTCTAAGGATTTATCCTTAAAAAAAACGTTTTTCTGATTAATAATTACAAATTTATAGATTTTTTATTTATTAGTGATTGATATAAAATAAATTTATGCGTTTTTAGTTATTTTTTAATCTCATGATTGTTTATACGATATCTATGGTGAATCAATCTATATAAAAAATTGATTAAAAAGTCAAATTTTGATTTTTGGTTGATGGATTTTATCACTAAAATTATGATTTATTAGCAATAGTTTATTCTTATCCATTATTCATTTTCAAATAAATTAGATTATTCTGACACAAAAAATGGTCGAGGATACTTCCATAATTTTTTTCTTAACCTCCCTTATTCTATAAAAATTAATCGTAACTATTTTCTTTTAATGGCGGTTAAATCATATCTAGGAACTAATCATGGAGCATTTTAGTTTTGGTGAAAAAAATAATTTCCATAGGTTAATATTTTAGTGTACAATAGAATCGTTGTTTGGTGATGATAGTGGGATATATGTGCTCGATTTTAGATCTAAATTGTACATTATTTGGAATTTCAGCAACACAGTTTCGTGGAGATGATCCATGAGCATATTGGGTGGTCATAATAAAGAAATATTTGAAAAAGTTTGACAAAAAAAACTATATAACAGGATCATAAGTAATATTATTTCATGGTCATATGCATCTGTGGTATAGGCGACGATGTGTGAGATATTTGGGAGATTCTTTAAAACCATTTTATACAGGGACTGTACTTTGGAAGAACACAAAAAAAATTTATCCCCCTCTAACAGTGTAAAGGGTTTACATATAGAATAAAATTTAACACATAATGTTACAAGTTACACACCATGATAGCCATATTTATTTTCATAGTATTTTCCCCATAGTATAGGTATATAGACATGGCTAGAGTACACAAAAATGATAGGTACATGGGAATGTACCAAGATAGAGTACATGGATAAAACCATGTACACGTGAACAACCAGAGTGAATAATAATGTGATATAGTACATAGCTACGATAAGGAGGAAAAATTTATACAAAATAAATCTCAAAAATATTTTCCCTACCTATAAACAGGGTGTAATTTTAATGGGGAATGTTGATGCCCAGTTATCTTTTGTTTGGCTAATGGTGCATTCATAATTTCAGTTTAGCATGATTGAGTTACCATGTTCTAGGATTATTTTTCTAAACTGATTGATTGAGGGTTTAGTATTCCACATAGTCCAGTGTATTATGGAGGGGACCCCCATCCAATTAGAATAGGTATCCCACCATGAGGCCTAGAATTGGATCATCAATCCATTTTTTTTACATTGTAGGGTTATGTATCACGTAACCTAGACACAGTGGTGTTTGATCCCATATATAGATGGTTAATCTAGTTAATTTGAGGTATCCCATAGAGTCCACAGGTATGATACACTGTATTTATAGATAAAATTTAAGAGTCCTATTATACACTTATTTTAGTAAATGCCTAATGATAATAACCTATATTATGAGTTTGATGAATGTTAGTATGTATCGTGGAGTGTATTCCCCTAGCTGAACATTAACACAAAGCCACTATTATAATCCTATGATGAAATTATGTTTATGAGCTTACATATATACATGGTGTAATTCCAATGTATATCTAGTTTATTATTATTACTAATGTCTTATATCTGGATTGGAAAGCCATTTTGACAATGAGATGACTTCTCTCATGATGGTAAAAAAAATTTAGGTATCCTATTATGTATTGTTACACTCACCATTATATGGTATCTTCCAACACATGTTTTTTATTATGAAAATTAAAATCACTATGTATTGTTACACTCACCCTTATATGGTCTCTTCCCACATGTTTTTTTACATGTTTCATACATCGATATGGTATATATAGTTGTATAAATTAATTTTCGTATCATTTGTGTCATTCCCTTAAACATTTTATTTTCTCATAGAGATTTGTTCCAGGGTATAATTATATTAGGCTATGGCCTCTCATGTGTGTGTTATTTCCCCTCAGAGATACTTTATAGTCTCTGGCCAATTACGGTTGAGATTAGGGTGTAATAATTGAATTACCAAAAACATACAATCTTTTGTAGGTCATTTCATAACATTTTTTGTCAATGAGTTTTCCCTATGAACCTTGGGTGATGATAATCGATTCTTCTTTTTTAATATCAGAAAATGGATCATGGGATAATTATTCATGAAAATGAATCCATTTGATGTTGATAATAATGAAACATGGCTCCAAGATATAATTTATAACAATATACATAAATTGTTTTAATTATATGTATGAATATATTATTGGAAATAACAATTATACATGATGAGCTTGGTATATGTGGTTTTGAGTTATTCATAGGGGACAATTGATAAAAATGTCTAATGAAGAAAAATGTGAGCTAGAAATTATTCTACATAGTCAAGGATGTTTCACCCAATACCAATTTTAGGATACTATATATTCCCAATCCATGTACCAATAATGAAATTACACAACCCAAAACCCATTACATTATCTTGGAAACTTTAGAAAAAATCATGTAAATATTGGTAAACATTTGGCTGTTGTGAGCAGTTTTTTTGATTATCCTCAAGAAATTTGTAGAGGATTCATCATATGAATCCATTTGAATAAATTGGTGTCAAAATATCTTCTATTATTTGGAAATTAAATTTCAACCTAGAAAAGGGACCTTACACCATACTCCTCCCTATTTGGGAACTACAGTTTTTCTATATTCATCTCATGTGATTAAAAATAACTATATGGTGAGTTTTTTACAGATTTAATTTTATTATACCACAACTATCATATTATAATTTTAATACTATATAAATATTAATATTCAAGATAATTAAATCTATTTTAACATATACAATATGTTTGGATGAATTTTCATGTGGTGCAGGATTGATTATGTGTTTTGTAATTTTTCTCTTCATTCCAGTGACTTTTATTTGTAGTTTTCATTTACGGAAAATTTATTCTATTGTTGATATAATGCTATTTTCAGGTAGAAAAGTATATAATATTTAAATATGATGAGATGAGTATTTCCCCCATTATTTTATATTGACTACTAAAACTAACCGATTAATCCAAAAAAGTGTGGGATGCCTATTAGAACTCATTTTTTCTAGGTTTTCCTCTATTTTAATGCCTTGTCTATGAATATAAAGTATTAAAACTAATCCTAGAAGGATTTTTTCTATATAAATCATTCTTTAATGTCAAATACCATTTCATAATTCATAGAGTAAAATTTTATCCATTAATTTTTCTAGATTGTAATAATTGGAAATATATAGATGTTCAACCTCATTGGGTTATATTAACAATATTTATAAAAAATATAGTTTCATTGGATTAGTTATTATAGGCGAGTAATATTTATTGACTTTTAATCTGATTTTAATCACTAAAAATTTTAATTCCTTTTATTATTTTACTCCCCTTGTATTATATATGTTTTTGTTTATTTGTTTATTTAATTTTTTTTAATAAAAACATAATGAAAATATTAATATACATAGAAATAATCATACTCTTCTATGTGGATTTGATAGCCTCTAATATATTTTAAAATATTGTTTAGAAAACACAACTAAACTATTTATTACTATGAATAAGTTGATTTATTTCATTTTTTTTGTATCAATGATTGAATTATTCTAAAATTTTTAACTTTTATAAAAAAATATTAAAAAATTATTTTTTGATTTTATCTAGATTGATTATTAAAATTAATTATTATATTTCGGTGCTGGGTTGAGACAGTAAACAATAATTATTCACTCTAATGGTAAATATTTAATTCAATAACACTTTATAAAGCCACTATGAATATTTATATATGTATTTTTAGAAATACTTAATGTTAAAACATTAATTTCTCACTATTATGTTTAAAAATTATTTTCACTACTTATGATCTCATATAGATACTACCTAGGATTTATTAATGTTACCATTCATTTATTTCATTTAATCAATATTTTGAAATATTTCGAGTTATCATTATTTTAAATCAGATGGTCTTTATAGATAAATACATAAACCATTATTATAAATTTTTTCTATTATAGATACACTAAATATAATTTTGATTATCACACAACATCTAATGGCTTTTATAAAATAGAGAAGATATATTATTTTTTTTTGGAAGTGAGGTGAAATTATTTTGTAATAATAATTTTGTGAAAATGTTTCTAATAATTTTCTAAATCAAAATTAGTTAATGAATACCAGAAAAAAAAATTTATTTTAAACTATATTTAGAAGAAATTAATAATTTTTATAAATATTGAATAGAATAATAAATAATTAAGATAATTGAAACATCAGTCGATAAAAAATAAAACCCCAAAGGGTTTTATGAATCTTGAGTGGAGAAGGGAAATATTGATGTTTAGGTTGAGATTATAACTGCAAGTATTTAAGAAACCACTAATATAATGACTATTCTGGGGTATTTTTACATGAATAATATGTGGAAGGTATGTCATCTTATAATGGACCAAAAACAAGATAAATGTCATGATGTGAATTTTATTTTGGTTAAAACTTTAAAATGTTTCATAGATTTTTGTTAAATGATTTTAAAAATACTATAGATGAGAATATAGAATCATTCCAACTATATTATACTAAAAAAAGATGCTTATAATGATCACTCCAAAAACAAATGTAATTAAAATATTAAACTTATGAGGGGAATCTCTCTATATTTAATTCATCTAAATCTGAATTAATAGAACATGAAATAGAAAATTATTTTTCATGTGCTGTAAATTTCAAAACAACACATTATTTTCAAGTATTATTAGTTAAATCTGATTATAAACTGGAGGAGACTCATTTTAAAAAAAGTATCAATTACTATATTCCCTTTTTGTTTATTTTGAAGGTATATTTTTTCAGAATTATATATTAATATAGCTTATTTGATGCATGATTTATAGATTTATGAATTTAAGGGTTTTTTTTCAATGTTATGATATTATAAATATATATTATTATGACATGATAACATCAAAACTATGTAATCCTATCATGAATGAAATTTAATAATAATATGGTATAATAATTGTAAATAGATTCATTGTTTGTCTAGGATAGATAGGAATAAAATTTAATAATCATCCATAACCCATATTTTTATGTAGACCTAGAACTAAAATATCTAAAAAACAATTTCTTTGGATGGATGTAGAGAAACTACTGGGAAAAAAATGGAAGCTTACATGGAAGATAAATACATTCGTGATAATTCAGTTCAAGATATAAACAAATTTTATATATGAACATAATTATATCATTAAAAAATCATTCGAGTGATGAGAAATAATCATGATTATGGGGACCTCTAATTAAAAAATGGAACGTAAATTGTGAATCAAATAATTTGGTTGATCTAACCACCAAAACAAATTCCTTAAATGAATTTTTTTACTAAAATTGGTATATTCTAGCTATGTAAAATTAAAAAAAATACTAGGGGTTTAAACACAAAATAATTCTCCATATCTTTTTATTATGTACTTGTTTTCTTATTAATTAATTTAAAAATATTTAGTTAATTTGTTGTTCATATTTAATCATGGTAAAACACATTTACAATTCATTTTTTAAAATAAAATAATATTTTCCACTTTATAAATTAAATTAGTGTACATCTGTTACTACTAATATTACATTTAATGACACTATGATCAATCATATTTTTCTATAAGATCATTGTTGTTATGATTAATTTACTATAACATGTTTTAATATCATATTTATATTACATTTTATAAAAAACAATTTTTTTTATTTATTGACTTCGTTATGACATATATTGATAATATTATATTGATCTAAGAAAATAATATTTGTGATAAAAGGATGTGGTATGTATGAGACATTATGGGGAGAGGGTACCTTTGACTAATAGATATATTTGTTATTTGATTTCACTTTATATTTTAATTTTTAATCATTTCTGTCATCATAATTAAAGAACATTATTCCTTGTTATATAATTAAATATTATTGTAGAAAATATTTTTTCTATATCTTGAAAATTTAAATTATTGATAGTTTATGAATTCAATGATTTGGACTTAAACCTTAAATAAATTAATTTCCTTTGTGAAACTGAAAAAATTGATCATTATCAATAGTCAAAATCAGAAAATAACAATTTTTAATGACACATTAAACATTATAAAAATCTCATCTTTGAGGCATTTACATGATTCTTGTATTCTACTAAAAATATTATTTTATTCTATATTTTATATGGATTGAATATTGAGAATAAATGTCAAAATGATAATGGAATATTTCTGGAAATACCATTTATTTGTTAAAAATTCATTAATTATATTCATATATATAATTTTTTCATCCTGAAAACTCCACATAGGAGGATAAAATATTCTAGGAATTCAGAAATGGGTGAGAGAAAATTCTAAAAAAAGGAACATGAAAAAAATGGATCATGGGGACAATGTCGTCAGGGATGGCTTGATCCCATAGAATCAAAATCGTTTGGTGGATCGCCACACCGCTTGTTTCCCTATTAGGGAATCATTTATGGGATGATATGGATCCATAATTTCAAATAAAACAAGGCGAGTAATTTGTGGGTCCATATATTGGATTCAAACCCCACGAATGACCATCCTCTATGACTAAAATCATTTGTTCGAAGAGACATTACATCTGATTCCCTAAAAATAAACCAAGTAATTTTCAGGGCTATATAGTGATTTACACCCCAATGATGAACATCTCCCAAAAAATGAAATCATTTTTAGCTGGGGAAATATGCATTAGATCCCACAAAAGAAGCACTATAACCCACCACAGATAGACAAACATACTAGTATCTAGTCCCTCTATTATTATATTAATGACCCCATAGTGTAACCAAATGTTGGACATGGGAAAATCGACGAGAAATGAGGAGGAGATGAAAAATGTAGATCCTCATAGGAATTTTTTTAGATCCATCAATTCTTAGTAGGTAAACCCACTTTATAATGTTAAGGACTAAATGAAATTAATCATCTATCTACAATCCTAATCCCCCTTTGGAGACACTAATCTGTGAGGCACGAATATATAGCCTCTTTAAAAATCTCCAACCCTCATAGTGAACCTTTTTGTTGTAAGAACCATGACACATTTTGCAAAGTTATACGTGATAGGTACATGACCCTACATAGAAATATTATATGATGTTGGAACCTAGTCTTATATAGAGACATGATATATTGGAAGAACCTAGGTCTGCATAGCTCATTGCAGCATGGATGGGACCCTCGCCCCTGTTGCTACATGCCGCATAGATGGAACCCATTCCAATATAATAACCTACTACATAGAATGAAACATCCTAGGTAATTATTGTATCCTCCTCCCATCACTCAATTACTTCTGGTCCTCTGCCCCCACAATGTCCACTCTAGGAACCAATTTAGTGGAATTAGGATAAGACCTCTTCCAATGTCACCTCAAATACATGATTAGTTCACCAAACACAAAATCATGTCCTCTCAAGTATACATACTGGTGGTATGAATAGTCTCCTAGGTGGCCTTAGAGGTCATAACATGACCAACTTGGAGGACACTAAACGAGTTTGTCGAGTAAGGTCACAACCTGACCTCAAGCGCACATCCCAATATGCCAGAGGCTACAATATAGAAGTGATGGTCTAATAGATCATGTTGGGACACTATACCGTTTTTTTCATAGTAATCTATAGTATATAACAATGAGAAATAAAAGAAACCATATAATCATATTCAATACACATGTATTACCAGTCACTTCTTAAAAGTGGGTATAAGACCGCAACAAAACTGTACATGTGTTATTTTATCTCATTCAATGTCAATCCCAATGGAATACTAAAATAAAATAAATTTGGAGAATCCATGAATTGGGTATCAAATTCATGTCTGTAAATCCCATACAAGAACAACCCATGAACAATTTACCCTCTATAATATGGACATTTCCCTTTTATTGAACTGAAACCTTGAAATTTTCTTAGGCACCCATTGGAAGTCTGTGCAGGGTGTGAGAATAGTTAGTAGGCCACCATAAATAGTGTCTATAAATAATTAGAATAAACATAAATTTTATGTTTGTACAAAAATGATAATAGGGTAAATAAAAGATAAACTATGTTTCATTAGTTACAAATGTTTACTTAAATCATTTACATCATTTATCCCATTGTTTAGGAATTTTTTTTATCACCCAACGACCTACACTATTTAACCACAATTCATAAGGGGACTAGTCATGTTCCATATCTCACTAGGGAAACCATTTCATATAAAAGAAAATCAAACATACCATGGAACCTTAGTCTAGGTAATTTCAACTAATTTGACTATTAGGGTCCTAGAGACTCTGTACAACTACCCAACACAGGTATCTAGTGGTGGGGTTTAGAGCCTATGTCCAACCCGACATTTGGGAATTGAAACTCAAGTAAATACCCTGCATACCACCAATACATGTGAATATTGTTTATTAACCATTAATCTACACATAACAATCACAATTCATAGAATATTTATTCTAGTAACCATCAACATGAATTAAACCATTTACGCATTATGATTTATATGTTTTATGTCATTTACATATCTCCATTACCACACATAATTACATTAACAAATTCAAATTAATCCATTAAAAAATTCCAATTTATCCATTTAACACATTCAAAATATTCCATAAAACCCCTTATGTCAGGATAACCACTAGAAAAAACTAAAATGAGTTTTATTTAATACCAAAGATGAAATTTTGACACATTTACTATAGTATATACTGTTAGAGTTGGTTTCCTAGAACCAACTATTTTTTCTTTTATTACTTGGAAATTTAATTTATTTAAATATAAAACATCTTATTATATATTTTTTATTGTTCTTCTGAATATGACGTAATAATGTCCTAAAGTATTTATTTTACTAATATGTTCTTGGAAGTTCCCAGCTATGATGAGAACCTTGAAATAAAATAACTAGGTTCTTAAATATTGTTTTGTGATTTGATGAAATACTATGATGGGAAACATTGTATAAATACTATTAGGTGAGTGTAATTGTAGTAAGATAAGACATCCTCTCATGAAGTTATACTTAGCATTCTCCAAGATAAGAGATTACGAGAACAGTCCTGCCAGTAGGAGTTCTCTATTTTTTATTGTCATCAGATATTCCTATATAAGAGCTTGTGTAATAGTCATTAAATATTTATGTTTTCATTAATACATGTCACGACTCGCACACATTGATTTACTGATGAAAATTGTTATGCCATATGTAGGCAGGATGTATGGTAGTTTGGGAACATAACTAGTACCATGTTATCAATTAATTAGTCGAGGAAGTATTTGTACCTTCCATTTATAGAAGATGATGTATCATCAATTTGATTGAAATAGAATATTCATGAGAAATTCCAAGGCCATGGTGTAACGATGGGTTTATTTTAGGTATTCAAAGAATGAAGTATCAAGCACAAAGGTTGATGACACAATCACGAATCCTACTGAATGAGATATTGAGACAATGAGATTATTTTACATAGTGAGTGTTTGTTTATAGTTACGTTATTACAACATTATATTCAATTGATTTGGTGTGTTGACCCATTTCTATACTATTCTATTTGACATAAGGCTTTCCCACCAAAATCCAATGAAAAATAATCCTAGAGGGTCACACTAAGTGTTTTTGGAGGTCTCAGATAAAATATATTTAAATATAGTTAATGGAATAAAAATTTATTAACTTTAGTTTTAGTAAAATATATTTATATTTTTATTGAAAATTTAATAAATATTTATTTACTAGTTTCTAAATAAAATATTTATTTAAGAAAATAAATTATATTTTTATCTATTCGAGTGTTTAATAAATGAAAGTGGAATTCAAGCAATCCAATGCTAGTACGGTAGAAAATTAATTATTTTCAATATGCTAAATATGTATTTAACTATTTGGAGGAAGTTAAAATAATAATGGCGCTACAATTATTTTTTCACAAGTAATTTTATTAATAATTTCATTTTGTGCAGGTTGGAGGACAATAAATAATGACACAATATTATTATTAAAAGAATGGGCTTTTTCTAATGTTATGAATGCATTTAATTTCTATTACACAATTAAATATTTTAACCGAATCCCTATGTCTATAAATACACATGTACTTCTTGCCTTCCACACACCGTACATCATGCCCAGTGAATCAAGAATTGTAGAGAAAAATAATTACTCTCTCAAATCCTATTCCCACCCCTCTTAAGAAAGGGATACATTGTTCATGAATCATAAACAAGAGATCACGAGAGACTAAAACAAGTCAAACAATTCACCATGCTATCCCCAAGAGAATGAGTGGTGTCGATCAGAGGCCATCAGAGCATGTTTGGATCACTACTAGAGGGTTCTATTTTAGATCCTCGCTAGCACAATGATGCAATCTGGAAGGGTCATTTAGGACGATCAAAATCATTAATGAAAAAAGTACTGAAGATCCATGTATTATTTTCATTATGAATTTAATTAAAATAATTATAAACATGATGTGAAAGATCCTCTCTAAATGTTTTAGGCCACTCCCTTCTTTACCTAAATCTTTTATTCTATTCCATGGATACTTATGATCATCAATGTATTAGTCCTAGAATAATCATTAATCATGGTAATAATTAATGTTCGGTCCGAGACCAACAATGCTTCCATTACACATGGATCCTACATGATTTATTAGAGCGATTACATCATAGTTTATATTTATTTAAATATTTCATTGATGATTTATAGTTTAATATTTTAGTTTTTCAATTCACAGTAAATCATACTTGAAATCTGTAATTTATGATTTTTTCTCATACTTTTCGTTTCTCACAAATTTCCTAGAAAAAAATGAATTTTAAATTACAATTAAAATGGAGAACTCATTAGGAGGTGCGAACGATTCTGCCTAGGTGACACAAAAGTACATGTAGTGCACTCAGACTTATACACAGTGTTATAAAATACATGCCATGTAATCTGGACTGTGCATCTTATAGTTTTGTACAATGCATTAGGAGTAATTCGAAAATTACTCAATCTGTGAGCATTTTTTACACGCGGTGTAGTAAATTTTACACTACTTGATGACTAATAAAGATAGCGAGGGATGAAAATATGATGTAGATGCTCAATATATAATAGGGGGTGAATTTTATACATTAAAAATTCTTTTGTAACTTTTAAAGATGATATAAAACTTTCAATAGTTTAACAAAGTTAAACAAGGTAAATTTACAAGACCTATTTGTTCTATAAACATTCTAGATTCTAGAAATATGGTTCAATAAATGAAACTGAATATTTGTTTACAAGGAAAAAGATTCTACATTAATGAATATATAATATTACTAATTAGAGTATAAAAGTATAAGAAAGTATAAGATAGTTATACCATCCTTCATAATCAAAATGTAGTGGAAAAAATCGAAACAATACAAGTAACAAGTATATAATATTTTAACCCAAAGAGTAGGGTTTCCGACAACCTTGAATAAAGGTCCCATGATTTATAAATTCAAGAATTTTTGTCTTACCCACCAGGGTAATCCCTCGATTGGAATATTAGAGTCAGACATGCTATCCTAGCATGCCCTCGAACTTGAAGGTAGTCGGCACATCTATCTTCCTTATCAAGGAAGTCCCCGAACATTATAGTTTTCAAAACCTCTATCTTCATATCCCTAGAAGACCTCGATTGTAAATAAGAATAGTCATAGTTGTATGAAGAAATCAGAACAATATTTTCAGTACACACAATGCAGGAGAGTCTATCTCTCTAGAAATTACTTCAATAGCATGTAATATCTAGAGTTGTTGAACATTATTATTTGGCTCATTAAAATGAGATCCTATTTATAGGAAAATCTCTAACAGTCGGCTCCCTCCTCCAATGGTCATATTTTTTCTTGAATTTTGTAGGGACCTATACACTTTTCACTCAAAAGATGGTTAGTTAGAAATAGAACACACAACATATTTTTGTAACTCTAACAAGGGTAAGTAAAATATAGTTTCTCTATCAAATCTATTTTTCAGAGTCTAAGGAAAAACTATTGTATGGAGTCTAAGGGAAAAACATTCATAGAATATATTATATGGATATTAAGATTCTATTTTACAAGATATTCAGAATCAAAATTTTTCAGACTTCAGAGTCTGCATTCTGATTAATTTGGAGTCGGGATTCTAAGGAATTCAGAACCTAAATTTAAGGAATTCGTAGTCTGAATTCTAAGGAATTTGGAGTCTGAATTATAAGGAATTCAGAACCGTAATTATATGGAATTTGGATTATAAATTCTAAGGAATTTGGAGTCTGAATTATAAGGAATTCAAAGTCATAAATCTAAGGAATTTGGATTCTAAATACTAAGGACTTCAGAGTCAGAATTTCAAAGAATTCGGAACTAGAATTTCAGAGAATTCGGATTCTGAATTTCAGAGAATTCGGAACCTGAATTTCAGAGAATTTAGAGTAAGAATTTTAGAGAATCAAGATTCTGAATTTTGGAGTATTTAGAAACTAAATTTCAGAGAATTGGGAATCTGAATTTCATAGAATTCAGATTTTGAATTTTTGAGAATTCTGAGTCTGAATTTCAGAGAATTCGGATTCTGAATTTCATAGAATTCAGAGTCTAAATTCTATGGAATTCAGAGTCTGAATTCAATGGAATTCGGAATCGAAATTTATTGGAATTTGGAACCTGAATTCTGATCCTGAAAACAAAATAATCTACATCTATGTTTTTATAGAATTCCAAGGTTTTATAAGTGAAACCGGATTTTTCACTCATGAATAAAAAGAGTTATATTTACAGAAACTAAAATATTAACAATGAAGAACAGGAAAGGATAAATTTTCCTTGGAGAAGGAAAATGTTCCTTATTAAAAAAATATGGGTAAGGGGAAAATTTCCTTATATAAAAAAACATATGAAAAATAAAATTTACCTTGGGATATAGTGTTGGTGATTTTAAAAACATAGAAGAATGTAAAATTAATAATGAATACTTATTGACTCAATAATCTCCCCCTTTTTCGAAAGCACAAACATCCTTACTAAAAAGAATATAAGGACATTGAAATTTCTAGGAACTTGAAAATAAAACTAATCTCCCTTTACTTATGGATCATAATTAATATGAATAACACCCCCTTAGGCAATGAAATTCCTAAGGATCATATTCTTGATTTCCTAAATGAGATTTTACATTTTCTTGCATACAAATATCTTTATGATAAAAAATTTCCATTTGATGAATTCCACTTAGGGAAATTTATTCATTACATAGAATTCTTTTTTTTTCATTCCTTCCTACCCATTTGGGATTTTCAAAAATGAATGAATGGAATGGAATATATAATATTATACCTGAAATATTAGTATTAAACAACCAAAAATATGAAGTGCAATGAAAATTTCACTAGGTTTGAAAGAATTTGTACAATAGGAAAACACAACAAAAGATTGGCTTTGAATGAAATTATACATCTTCCTCTTTCGGCATAAACTTCATCACAAAATCCTTGATATTCTCGAGTTCTTTGTGATCATCTTCCATGATCATGAGTAGCTATTCTTGATCTTCACTTTTCTTTTCTAAGGATTTAATTTTTTGTTATAGAGCCTTAAGAATATCAGCCTTTTCCTTCAATGATTCTTCTTGTTTAGCATGTTTTCCTAAAGTTAAATTCTAAGATCCCATTCCCTCTTCCAACTATGAGAAACAAAATACAGTTTCCCATTCAGATCTCTTACTTCTCGTTTCTGAGTTGTTTCTTCAAGGGAGAGATTTTCTTCAAAAGATATGGGGATAAAATTGAACATAACATCATCGGTTTCAAAATCATCCTTGAAATTATATTGAAACTCATTGAGAATTATCATCTCTTCAACAGTTCTCTATGACCAACCAGTCATCTTCATTCTTGATCTATTACGTGCTACTTATTTAATGAAAATAGATTTAAAATCGGCCTCATGTTTGACACACTTATCCACCACCATGGATACTGAATCTTTTTTCTGATTTAAAGAATTCTGAAGCATTTGGAATCTTGAATCTATGATTGGATATAATAGAATAGTACCTACCAGCTTCTTCGAAGAGTAAAAAACAGTGTTATTCCCAAGAGAATCCTATTCTAAATTCGAATGCTTTGTTGATGAGGATTCCTTTTCAATTACACTAGAAATCGTCTTTGATGTAGCACCAACATCATTATTACTGACTGAAGACTTGGTAGGAAAATCAACCATCACTCGCTTTCCCTTTAATTTTCTTGAAATGATTTCTTCTTGTTTAGGAGATTCTTGTCACTATCTAATAGTTGAAAAATCATATCATCATCAACTTCTTCTTTCTCAACTCATTCCTCAACACCCTCTAGCTGAATGGAATCATGATTACTACATTAATTATGAGGAAATTTATTTACTTCTTCATCACTATTCTCATATTTTATTAGGGTAGCATGTTTTGAAGACTCAACATCAGATGTTCGAATTGATAGCTTCTTAGAAGGAATCTCCTTTTCAAGATAATATTCTCCTTACTTTATCATATCTTCAGTATCACCACTCCATTTTTATTTTTCTTCCACTTCTTATTCTTTCATTATTTCTTCTTCTTGATTTTTCTCTAGAACCACCAACTTATTTCCCAGAGTCTCCATGATTGATTCTACTAAAACAGATTCTAGTACCAAACATTTCGTAGATGCTTTCTCAGAATCCTTAAGAAGAGGTTGTACTCTCTCTGCCTCACACATCCTCTTATTTTTCTACTTCTATTTTTGTTTCTTCTCGAGTTCTTCAGAATTCCTTTACTTTAAGGATTTCTCCTCAGCAAGGTCCAAGCCAAACATATTCTCCCCTTATTTTTTGTTTTTCTTATCATCACTATTTTTATCAACTAAATCATCATGGAAATATTTTTGATTATTTGAATTTGGCGGTGCAGATTGAATTTCCTTGGAAACAGAATCTTTTCCTATCTCTGGAATTTTCTTTACCTTCCTCTTCCTTCCACTATTCTTGGAGGTTTCAGCTACAGCAGGCTTCATTGATAAAGCTTCAACTTCTTCATTTGATAAATCATAAAACTCTATGGATTCACTAGAAAATCCAATTTTCATTCTCCTTAGTGTGTCATCTCTTGGAATCATTACCCTAAAAGTTATTGACTTTATTATGTAAGAATTTTTTTTTTGATTATTAACAATAAACAATGACCTTTGATAGAATTTCCAAACACAAGATAATTTGAGACTTCATATATTCATTCATGGTATTCTCAATCATAATCAACATATACTTAACAGGATTCAGCTTTCAGAGGTTCACTATGAAATCCAAAACATATATATCACTTTTTTTCAGAGTAACATTATCTCCATTCCTCGGAATGATAAGGCCTTGAACCCAATGTTCATGAATCCGAAAATTTGAAGAATCGTGAAGAATATTTGGAGTCTTGACTCCAACCAATCCAAGGCACCCTAAGGAATTATCTTTATCAATTATTCATTATACATCAAGTAACTTATGTGAATGAAATTTAGCTTCTCATTCGTATAGTTTTCCAATCAGACTAGATGCCTTAGAATAAGGAGAGAAATTCTTACCATAACTCTTGAAAGAAATTTTCTCTTTTCCTCCTCGATTTAAAAATGATATGGATTCATAGAACTCTACTAGCAACTTCAGAAACACCGAATTCTTTTCCTTGGGTTTAGAAAAAGCTATAATCTCACATCTATTTAACTTTATGTTCTTTAATATGATTGAATCATACTTATTAAATATTTCTAGGTATAGAAACCGTTCATGAAAAATATTCCATTTAGAGATTTCCATTATGGATGACATTTATATTTAGGGAGAGGCTTCATTAGACATTCAAAACTATGAAAGACCTGAGAAATTCAGAATGGTCCTAAGTATAAAGGGAAGAGCTTCAACACACAAGTGTTTGGGATTTGATGTGGGAAAACCATCAGGGGGTCCTTTATGTAGGCAATTGAAGCGATGTTTCAACTTCTCGGATTAATCCAATGGTTGAAAACTTCTTGAGAAGAACTAATGTTTTAGATGATATATGATGAAGGATTATGGTAGATTTTGATATTTTTAGGTTTTTGAGAAAAACATTCGTATTTAAGGGAAATTGAATTCAAAAATTTTTTAAAACAAAATGTGAATTCCAACATGTAAAAGATGATTACGAAAATTTAAGAAATGAAACATTTATTTTAGAATTCTAGGAAGATTATTCTTAATAAAGAAAATTCTTCTTGATGAACTTTATATTTCGAAAATTTTATGATAATAATTTTTTATTAGGAATAAAATAAAAGATAAAAAAAATTAATTATGAAAATTTTGGAAATTATGTTTTAACTAACAAGAAAATGTACTCCCCCTATGAAATGAAGTTTGTTGCTGTAAGGATATTGGTTTCAACAAGAAGTTAATAAAAATATTAAATTATAGTTATCGTACCTAACTACTATTTATTATATTCAAATCTATCGGATGATAAAGATTTTGTGAAAATATCAGCATGTTGATCATGCATTCTGATAAATTGAAGAATGATTTCTCCTTTTTGTGATTTATCCTTAAGAAAGTGATTCCTAAAATCTATGTTTTTCACGAGATTGATGTGCATTGGTTTTATGTAAAATAATGGAACTTGTATTATCACACAAAATTTTCATTTTGATAAAACTCATACCCTAATATGTGAGTGTGTGTTGTATCCACAATACTTTAGCACAACATGTTCCTGTTACTACATATTCAACATCAGCAGTGGAAAGTGCTTCTGATTGTTACTTTTTGCTTGACCAAGAAACTATTGAATCTCCTAAGAAATGACAAGTTCCTGATGTACTTTTCGTAACCATTCTACAACAACCAAAGTTAGCATCTGAATTGCCTTTTAAATCTAAATAATTTCCAAAGGTATAAAAGATTCCTAAATCCATGGTTCCCTTGAAGTATATAATTTTTTTTCACTCCCTTTAAATGAGATTCCTTTAGATTGGAATGATATATTGAACATAATAATACTAAGAACATTAAGTCTGGATGACTAGCTGTCACGTAAAGTAGACTTCCTATCATACCTCTTAAGGATGTTTGATCTACTGGTTTCCTAGCTTTATCAAGATAATGTGAATTTGAGGTACCAATGGAAGTACTTATACTCATAGTGTTGTCAAATCCATACTTTTCAAGAAGGACTTTAATATACTTATGTTGGGATATATTGATTCTTTCTGGTTTTGGAGAAATTTGAAAAACAAGGAAAAATTTAATCTCACCTATCATACTCATTTCAAACTCAAAATTCATTAGATCAGAATAAAATCAGTTAAAGATTTCTGATTTGAACCAAATATAATGTCATCAACATATATTTAAATAGTCAAAACTTTTTTTCTTATCTTTCATTATAAAACGTTTTGGATCATCATTTCATTTTACTAGATTTTCTTGATGAAAAAATCATGTAATTATATCATATGAGGCTCTATGAGATTGTTTAAGTCCATATAGAGCTTTGGTAAGTTTGAAAACATGTACAGGATGTTTTTTATATTCCAAACCTGGTGGTTGTTCATCAAAAACATTCTCTTGATCCTAACCATTAAGAAAAGCACATTTAACATCCATTTGAAAATGTATGAAGTTGAAGAATGCTGCAATGGCAAGTAAAATATGAATGGATTTAGTTATAGATACTAGAGCATATGTTTCATCATAGAATATTCCTTCTTTTTTATTATATCCTTTAGAAACAAATCAAGATGTATTTCTTACAATGATTCCATTTTTATCACACTTATTTCTAAAAACCCATTTTACCCCAATAACAAATTATTGCTTAGGTCTTTCAACAAAGGACCAGACATTATTCCTATCGAATTCATTTAGCACATCTTGCATATCTTTTATCCAATCGTCATTACCTAAATCTGCAATAGTGATTTTTGGTTCTAATTTGGAAAGGAAAACAAGATGTTCTATTTCATTTCTTAAGGAACTTCTAGTCCTTACCGATTGATTTATATCACCAATGATACTATCACTAGAATGATTCCTAAGATACAACTGATTTGGGTTATGTAAAACATGTTCATCAACATAGGGTAGGAAATATTCTAGGTTAAATGCTTCAGAAATATTTTCTTAGACATTTTCCTTATCAGAAGGATCTTCTATCAATAGTTGATAATCAGTTTTCGAAAAAACATCAGAGGATGTAGGATGACGATGTTTACAAAAAAAAGGATCAGTTTCAATAAATTTTACATGTACAGTTTCTTCCACAGTATATGTGTTTTTATTAAAAACTTTATAGGCCTTAGAGTTTGTGGAATAGGCTATGAAAATTCGTTCATCATATTTGGGTGTGAATTTAAGTAAATTATCTTTAGTATTCCAGTTGAATACATTTCATCCAAATACTTTGATGTTGGAAATTCTTGGTTTTCTACCATTCCATAACTCATAAGGAGTTTTATTATGAAAAGGAAAAATCCAAAAAAGATTTATACTATAACAAGGAGTACTTACAACTTCAGTACAAAAATGTTTGGCTACCAAAAATTCACTCAACAGGGTTCTTTCTATCTCTTAAAGAATTCTGTTTCTCATTTCAACAACACGATTTTTTGAGGAGTTATTGGTGATGAGAAGTTATGAGTAATTCCTTTTCAACATAAAATATTTTCAAAATCAGAATTTTCAACTTATCCTCCATGATCACTATGAATAGTTATCAATCAAAGGTTTTTCTCATTTTAAACATGGGCTCTAAAACTTTTGAAATAGGAAAAAAGATTCAGATTTCATTACAAGAAAATTTACCAATGTAAATATTGTGTAATCTTCATCTAATACAAATATATAATATTTACCTCTAATACTTATAGTTTGTTTTGGACCAAGAAGATCAATATGCACTAATTGTAATTCATCTGTAGTTGAGACTTCACCGATTGATTTAAAACTTGATTTATGTTGCTTTCTATATTGACATGGATCAAAAACTTTTGAAGAATCAAATATATGCTCCAATAGATCCTTAACTAGTACCTTTTTAGAGTGTTTACATAGGTTCCTAAAGTTACAGTATATTAACTTTCTATGTCACAACCAAAATTGATCTTCCATTGCACTAAGACAAGGTAGATCATGGATCCTAAGGTCTTTTATGTTTAGTTCCCATACATTCTCTTTACATTTGGTAGAAAGACTAAAATCTTCCATCGAATTGTGTACTTAACACTTATCATTCCTAAAATTCACAAGGTAACCTTCATCACATAATTTACTTATGCTAATAAGGTTTTTCCTTGGACCCTTAACAAATATAACATTGGAAATCAATGATTTTCCAAGATGAACAATGTTACCTATACCAATAATTTCTCCCTAATCATTATCTCCAAAAGATACTTTTCCTCTTATCATCTTGACAATATTTTCAAAGATGTATTTGTTACCTGTCGTATGCTGGGAACATCCACTATCCATGTACCATGTATTGTTGTTGGTAAATTCTTTGTTTCCCTAAAAATAAGAGTGTTAGACTTTCGGAACCCAAACATTCTTGGATCTGGAAACATCAGAACGAAAAAATTTAGGAATCCCCATTTTCTTTGAAAAATAAGATTTATGAAAGCCTAAAGACTATGTTTTGTTAGAGGAACAGTTTTTTGCCTAAGGACCACCACACTGACACTTAGTGTAGAATGGAGCACATTAATGTACAAAATAACTGTTACTAAAAATCTATTATGAATGAGTATAACCAAAACCACAATTATTCCTAGAGTTCAAATTTGGGAATACATCTTATAAAATTTTCATTACATAAGTTAATTTTTGACAAACACTTCATTAAGAAAAATATTTTTGACTTCAGTCTAATAACTAAGTTCTTAACCTCAAAAAAATTAGTTTTAGCACTAGAGTTAGGCTCTAAAATATTTTTCATAGAAATTACTTTTTCTAAATCCTTAGAAATTTTACCCTTCCCAGAATTAACATCCTCGTGTTTTTTTAAATTCTATCAAAATCAAGGGTTTTCTTATCATGGTCTTTTTAAAGATATGTTATTTAGTTTGTATGAATAGTAATTCTAGAATTTTCCTTATCAATCTTTTTCGTGCAATTAGAATTTTCATTCTCATGGAGATTAGGAAACCTAGACACTTCTTCATAATTAGGTAAAGTATTATCTTCATTAGAAGAAAAATTTTCATCCGAGGATTCATAATATTTAATATCACTGAAATTATCTTTCAAGGATAAATTGGTTATGAATTTAGTATTGTGTACAAAATCCATTAGACAATGATATTCAATAGGGATCTTGGCTAGTAAACCTCGATTCTTCTGACCTGATGATTCTTACTCTGAGGATTCTTCAGAAGATTCACCACCACTAGCACTCCAGGTGTCATTGGCTTTCAAAACATTCATAGATTTAATCTTTTATAACTTCTTTATAAACCCCTCAAAATGATTTTCCATTCTGTCATTTCTCTTAAGCATAAGAAAATCTAGCCATATATGGCCTAATCTTTTTCAATCATAGAAAGTGACTTCAAAGTATTTATTTTCCATCACTATTCTTGTATCTAGATTTAATGTTCTTCTGTCCAAAAGTCATGTTCATCCTTCTGGAATGATTAGATAACTCCTTTTCTGAAGATTCACATCCACAATATTTGGATTGAATAATTGTCCTCTTAGATTTGGATCTTGTAACTCTCTCAAGTGTCTTGGCCTTCTTATGATTTGAAGTAGTTGTAAAAGAGACACTTCCTTTTCCATTATTCTCATTATATAGATCAATATCTCTTCTCATTATTTTCACATGTTGAAGAAGAGTTCCAAAAATCTCATCAAGATTAATCTATGATACTTTCCTATTCGTAAGAAGAAATCTAGATATATATATTCCTAGTTAAAGAATAAAACAATGTATTGTGTACCTTGTAGTTTAGTTGATATTCTGGATTTTCATTATTAGTAAAAGTTATGAGTTCCTTATCAAGAATCTTGTAAACTCCAGTAATAATTACAAATTTTTCCACAATAGTGTTAATTAAAAAAATTCTTCATACGATCTCTATAATATTCATAATAATTCCCATCAAATATAGGTGGTCTATTAGGATTAATAATGTCAATCAAACCAACATTAATTCCTATCATCAATAAAAAAATATTTCCACCAAATCTTATTCTAAATAAATGTTTGTAAACAAGGATAAAAAATCTAAGCAAGGAAAAAATAAAACCAAGGAAACTAAAGCATGAAAAAAATATTTGTGAATATAAATATTTCATAGACCTCCTATAATACCAATTGTAGGATTGAAATATGATGTAGATGCTCAATAAAAAAGTGGGGGTGAATTGTATACATTAAAAATTAATTTGGAACTTTTAAAGTTGATTTAAAACATTCTATTGTTTAAAAAAGTTAAAAAAGGTAAATTCCTAGGACATCTTAGTTCTACAAACTTGCAAGATTCCAAAAATATGGTTATGGAAATTAAAATAAATAGAAGTTTCCAATGACAAAAATTCAACCATAAAGCCTATAGAATCATTCTAATCAGAGTATACATGTATAAGAAAGTATAATATGGTCATACTTTTCATAATAATAAAAATGTAGCAGAAACCAAACTTGAAACAATACAAGTAACAAGTAAATATTATTTTAACACAAAGAGTAGTGTATCCAAAAACATTGGATAAAGGTCCCTTGATTTATACATTCAAAAAAGAAAATCTTACCCACACTAGGGTAAGAGCTTGATAGGAATATTAGAGTCTATCTTTCTATCCCTAGATGTCCTCGAACTTGAAGGTAGTTATCACCTTTGTATTCTTTGTTAAGAAAGTCCTCGAACATTATGGTAGTCGGAAACTATGTCTTCCTATCCTCATAAGCCCTCGATTGTACACATCAACAATCAGAGTCCCAAGAAGAAATATTAACAAGATGTTTTGTATGAATAAAGAATGAAAGTCTCTCTCTCTAGAAATCACTTCACCAGCATGTAATCTCTAGAGTTGTAGAACTGTTTTTTGGCTCGTTCAAATGAGGTCCTATTTATAGGCACATATCCAACGGTTGAATCCTTCCTCGAACAGTCATATTTTTCCTTGAATTTTGGAGGGACATGTACACGTGTAACTCATAAAATAGTTAGTTAGAAACAGGTGCACGACTTCATTTTATAACTATAAAAATGGTAAGTAATATATGGTTGCTCTATAAAATCTATTTTTCGATGTCTAAAGAAAAAAATAATGTTCGGTGTCTAAGAGGAAAACATTTGGAGTCTCTATTAATTGGTTATTTAGACTCTGTTTTTCAAGGATTACAAAATCAAAATTCTATAGACTTCGGATTCTGAATTCTGAGGAATTTGGAGTATAAATTCTAAGGAATTCGCATCCTAAATTCTAAAGAATCGGGAGTCTGAATTCTATGGAAATCGGAACATGAATTATAAGGAATTAGAATTTTGAATTCTAAGGAACTCTGATTCAAAATTCTAAGGAATTAAGTGTCATTATTTTTTAGAATTTGGAACTCGAATTTCCGAGAATTTGGATTCTAAATTTACGAGAATTCGAAACATGAATTTTATAGAATTCTGAATCTAATTTCAGAGAATTTAGATTTTGAATTTCTGATAATTATAAACCTAAATTTTAGAGAATTCGGAATCTTAATTTTAGAGAATTGAGATTTTGTATTTAATAAAATTCAGATTCTGAATTTCAGAGATTTCAGATTCCTAATTTTATAGAATTCAGAGTTTGAATTCTAAGGAATTCGGAGTCAGAATTCTGAGGAATTCGGAATCCGAATTCAGAGGAATTTGCAACCCAATTTCTGATATGAAAATAGAATAATCTATATTGAAGTGTTAATAGAATTCTATGGTTTTAGATGTGAAACCGAATTTTTCACTTATGAATAAAAATATTTAGATTTAGAGAAACTAAAATATGAACAATGAAAAATAGGTAGGGATAAATTTTCCTTAGAGAAGGAAAATTATCCTTTTTAAGGAAAATATGGGTAAGGAGAAAATTTTTTATATTAAAAACTTAGGAAAATATAATTTTTTTTGAGATAGAGTGTTTGTGACTTTCAAAATATTGAGGAATGGAAAATTCATAAGGAAACCTTATTGACTCAACAGAAAAGAGAATGAATTCCATATTACACTCCAAGTGGCCCACTCCACCTGACATGTAGTCTCTTCGGGTTGGGTGTCAAACCATGTTTCCCATATATGGCTAAGACAACTGGTAACCATGTAACGCAGAGACAACACAACACATAGCCCATTGTGCATGCCTTGCACTCTGAAATTCCAAATTATGCCTCACATACTGAGTCACTAAGAATTTAATTTGGAAAATACATCAAAAGTAATACACATTGTGTTTCTAGAACTACAAGCTGTGTAGTTCACAAAATTTCACAAAGTTAAATCATTAATGTTTGTGTAATGTTCATAACTGCTTATCATGTATAAATCGTACTACATGTTGTTACTCTATGCATTAAATCATCATTTATGGCATATATTAGAAGAGTAAAATAGTATACAAATATAATACATGATGGGTAGATTTGAATGGTTATTCATAAGATTATTTCCAATTTTTATTTATGTAAAATGATGAGAATCTCAATAAAATTCAAAAAAAGGATTAAGATAAAAGGATTGATTAATTAAAGAAAAAAATTAATTAATTCAATCCCAATTTATCTCAAATAGAATGATTAAATAATTTAATAATTGTTTTATTATATACAAAAACTTGTTGCATGTATGTGGGTGATCATGAGCTAGACCAAGACCTTTCTATATGATTTTTTTTCTTTTTAGTTTATTTATTAAATTAATTGTTGGCATGTGATACATCTCTAATAATTAATATATAGGGCTTGTGTGCCCAGGGTTTTTTTATGTAAACACACCTTTTAACCCCCTCACATGTGTGTGAGTTGAAAATTGATTATGTAATGGATGGAACCCCCAAGCTAGTAGAGACGGTCATGATGGAGCCGAGACAAAACCGATCCTAGGAGATAAAGTGGTGGACCTGTGGAAAGCTATAAACACAAAACCAAAAGGTTCAAGGTGTTTCCCCCATAATCCAGTGTTAGTTTATCAACTACCACACAAACTAATCACTAGAAATGCTCATGATCATTCCCTTTGCATTATTTTATTTCTGAAAGTTTCATGGTTTTTCTTTATGGATGTCTTGTAGCTATCACATAATTAATGAATTTAAAAACCAATCAAGATGTAACTAAAATAAACAAGGATTATTCGTAAATATTTTAATAACATGGATAATCACATTAGTAAGTTCAAAATAATATTAATAATCATTTGATAATGATACTAAACAGATCATGCATAATATAAAAAAATCCCTTAAATAAAATATAATGTCATACCAAGTATTTCGTTAGTCAATTAATAGAAAAACTCAATAAAAATATGTGTTTGAAAAACCCTTGTTGGGGCTGTTAATTTTATACAAGAATACCTTATGAATGTTTTGGGGTCGACTTAACCATATTTTATTAAGATGAGTAGCCTCGGCTAGACATGGCGCGATATTGGAGGCAAGAGTTTAGGAAATCCCAAGTCATGATTTTAGGATTGGGGAGTACACTCAACAAATGAAGGTGCTAAAAGCCCAGAGTTGGCAAATACCTACCAACCTAAATACCATCAAATAGCTTGACCAACCCATGTTGGGGTTATGTGAAGGGGAATACTAATCCTTTCCACTATAATTCCATGGAAACTGGACATTCTGAATTTAATGGTGAAGGCTACTAGGACATGTTAATATAGTGGGAGACATAATAAAATTATTTTATTATTTCTCATAAAATTGAATCAATAAAGTACTAATGACGTTCTCTTCTAATTATAGAATAAAATGGAAAACTCTTTAACCACACAATCCCTGTGATCAATTCTGGTTAAAGACCACATCTTTAGCAGTAGTAGTTTCCCAAAATAGTTTAGATGCCTTTGGGTTATTTGACGCCATGAATGAATGTATTATGTGATGAAGTCAACATTACCTGATCCACCATCCCAAGAGGTGAGTGATGATGGGTTCTTGGTCCATGATAATAATATTAATGAAATGGTTGATCTTTAATGTTTGATGTTATCATTAATGTCTAGTGTTCTCATGAAGTCTCAAGAAATCATGGATTCCTATAGCATGCTCAAGAAACTCTGTGGTATTTACCCGGAGAGGGTAAGATAAGAAAGGTTTGAGATCTCCAAATAACTCATTCATAGTAATATTGTAGATGTTTCTCCATATGAGCCTCGTGTAGTGAAGGTTGTTAGCTTTATTGAGCGCCTAGAGGTATCAGGGTTTAAACACCCTGAAGAACTAGGCCACGATCTCATTCTCGCATCACTCCCTCAGAGATTATCCCGATTTGTTGTTAAATTTAATTTGAATGACATTGAGAAGTATCTATGTGATCTTCTTTTCTACATTTACAAAGTGTACAAAGATTTTAAGCATGAAAAGCCTTCTGTACTTATGGTAAATAAGAGGAAAGGTAAGGAAAATAGCATTAATACAAAAACTTCTTCAATAATTTCTATGGAAAAGAATATCAAAGGGGAGGCAAGGGGACAAGAGGCTATTCATTTCTCATATGTCTAGACGGTCCACTAGAAGAAACATTGCACATAACCAAATAAGAAAAGGGAATCTTCATCTGTGTTTCTTGTTGAATGTCATCTATCAGTTTCTATAAGTTGGGTATTAGATACAGCTTGTGGTGTTCATATATTTATCCCAATATTGGAACCAAGTAGGTTCATGATGATTAACTGAGGGGAGGTCAATCTTCGGTCAACCAGTAGAGGTAGACTTGTTGTTGTAGCTGTCGGGGACTACCACCAATGTTGGCAACTAGAATAACATTGGTGTTAAAGGGTTTTTTGTTCTATTTGTTACTAGAAACATTATTTATGTATCCAGGTTTGATATAGATGGATTTTGTTTCATGTTTTGGAAATGAATGTTGCATCTTTTACAAAGATAGCATTTATTTTGGTAGGGCACATTAATGAAATGTTCTTTATGTGTTGGATTACACAGACCAAGTAATGGAAGTCGATAACAAAGAAACTTCACATGACTCATACCACACCCAAATTTAGCATCACCGACTAGTTCATTTAAATGATAAATGATTGTCAAAGATACATCAATATTGATATTAATATTATTTTGAACTAAAACTAGTTGGAATATATTAGGAATGTTTACATGGAAAAATGACCAATGCCCCATTTAGTGGGGAAGGTGAAAGGGCTAAAGAGCTCTTGAATTTTTTCATAAAGATGTGCATGGGACATTTTATGTTTACGTGTGGGGAGGGTACTAATAATTCATAACTTTTATTGAGGATTTTTGTAGATATCAAAATGTATAATTAGTGAGGTATTAGTCGGATTCTTTTTATATGTTAAAAGAAAACAAGAATGTAGTTGAGTACTATTTCGGTATGAAGATTAAGAAATTCTTCTTAGACTGAGGTGGAGAATATCATAATCATGACTTCATTGATTACTTACCATATATTTGGATCCTATCCCAACCCAGTCAACCTTACACGACCCAGTGAAATGGTTTAAGAGAAAGGAGGTGCTACACCTTATTGTACATGGTGTGATCAATGATGAGTCATAGAAGTCTTCCATTATCTTTTTGGGGTAATGTGTTCAAAAAATCATCACACATACTAAACCAAGTACCAAATAAATCGATATATGGTATTACATACATGTTATGGAGTGGAAATAAATCCATGTTATTGAATTTATATGTGTGGGGAAGAAATTAATTTGTTAAGGACTCTTCTGGTAACCAAAAATCACCATAAGGCACAATGTGGACATTTATATGAAACCCTAAGGAATGAAGGGGATATTACGTATACGACCGCTCAGACAAAAAGGTTAAAGTGTAATGGTGTTCCATATTCCATGAGAGGGAGAACATATCTAAAAGAGATAGTGGGAGTGTGATAGACTTCGATGAAGTTGAGACTCAAGGTACACAAGATTTGGTATAGAAAACGATTCTATATATCCCCATGGATGAATGAATTGCTCTAGAGACACAAGAACTACATATGAGTACAATGGAGGTTAGAGAAACAAAATTGTGTTGTTTTCCTTTTATCGAGGATGGGGACTCATTTTTTGTTGATAATAATGATCCTATAACCTACAAGAAAGAATTAAGTGGCACAGTCCTTACCATGAGGCAATAAGAAAAGGATTCTAAAATGAATTCCATGTACAAAAAATATGTATAGATTTCAGTAGATCCTCCAGTTGAGGTAATGAATGTTGGTTACAAATTGTTATTCAAGAAGAAACCAGACATGGAAGGAAAATTATGTACTTATAAGGCTTGGCTGGTTTCAAAAGTGTTCAAGCAGTGTCAATGAATTGACTACGATGAATCCTTTTCACGAGATGCAATTCGGAAATCCATCAGAAATCTATTAGACATTGCAGCTTACCATGACTATGAGAATTGGAAAACAGTTTCCAAAGCAACCTTCTTCAATGCGAAACTTAAAAAAATGTCTACATGACACAACCTAAAGGTTTTATGAATCAAAAGGATGCTAATAAAGTATTAAAATGGAAATAATCCATTTATGGATTAAAGAAAGGGACCAGGTCATGGATCTATTTTTTGATGAATCCATAAAAGAAGTTTTTTTATCAAGAATGAATGTGATCCTTGTGTCTAAAAACGATTTAGTGGGAGTGTAGTCATATTCATAATAGTATATGCTGATGACATATTACTTATTGTAAATTAGATTCCTATATTATTGTTTGTTATAGAGTGGTTGAATCAATGATTATCCATGAAGGACTTGGGTGAGGAAACATATATTCTCGTGAAACATATTCATTGTGATAGATCCAACAGTTTTTCGGTACTATTTCAAAGTGCATACATTGATAAGATAATGATGATATTCAGTATGGAACAATCCATGAGGATATTGTTTCCAGCATCATATGGAATTCATCTTTCCAAGAAAATTATTCCTCATACACATGAGGAATGAAAGATAATGTAAAGGAATCCATGCACATCGGCAATTGTGTTAGTCATGTATTCCATCCAATGCACAAGGATGGGTGTCACCCATGAATTTAATGTGGTAGGATGATATCAAGCTGACCCAGGTGACCACCGTTGGAGGGCAGTCAAGACATTCTTAATGTATCTGCAAAATAATAAGGATATTTTCCTAGTTTATGTTGGAGATTATGAACTACATATCATAGGATATGAAGATCAAAGCTAAAAAAATTATCCATATGACATTAATTAAAAAACATGATACATATTCACATTGAATGGTGGTTCAGTGAGAAGGAAGAGCTGAATAAAGAGTGTGGTTGTAGATTCTACAATAGATTCTGAGTATATCGTATTTTCTAAGGCAAATAAAGAATAAGTTTGGTTGTGAAGCTTCATCTAGGGTAAGGATGTGATATTTAGTAGTAAAGAACCTATCACATTTTAATGTGATAATATTGCTATAGTGGGTCTTGAAAAAGATATAATGTCACACTAGTGCAAAATGAACGTACTTCTGAAGTATCATATCTTTGAGGGATTATTCTCAGAGAGGAGAAGTTGTAGTGAGTGGTATTTCCATAATGGACAAGGTGGCAGACCCCTTGAATAAATCCTTAACTATGTTGAAACATTATCATCATGTGAGGTCTAGTGGACTTTACATCGTACAATGTTGGCTCTAGTCTAAGTGGGAGTTTGTTAGAGTTTGTTTCCTAGACCCAACTAATTGTACTTTTATTAAATGGATATTTCATATCTTTATATACTGAACATCGTATTACAAGTTTTTCATTGTTCTACATGAATATGATTTATTGATGTCCAAGTGTTTTTATTTCATTTATAAGGTCATGGAAGTTCCCAGGTATGATGAGAACCATGAAATGAAATAACAATATGCAAAAATATATTTCTGTTATTGGATGACATACTATGATGGGACACATATTATACATACATTCATGTGAGATTACCCACTAGAAGTTGAGACTCCCTCTAATGAAGGTCGTAAATGGTAATATCCAAGACTGGATATTATGAAAACAGACTCTCCATTAGGAATTTAGCATTTTTTGGTTTCATCAGATATTACTATTGGGATCTTCTGTAATAGTCCTTAGACTTTACGATTATATATATTATGTCCGACAACTCATGCAATTTTATTTACTATCAAAAACCATCACGCCATATGTTGGAGGGAACTAGGGTACATTTGGTGCATCACAAGGTTGCATGTTATTAATGAATAAGTCATTGAAGGATTTGTACCTTCCATTTATGGAAGATGATGACATGGCCCTTTGATTAAAATATAATGGTCGCATAAAATTCCATGGCCATGGTGTAAGGAAATGTTTATTTTAGGTAATCAATGAACAACTATCAAGCATAATGATTTTTGAATCTATCATGAATCTGGCTTGATGAGATATTGGGACAAAGGGATTATATTACATAATTATTATTCATATGTGGATGTCATTGTTTGGACATTATGTTCTTTCTATAGAGAACCTTGACCCATTTTTATATAGTACTATTGGACTATAGGTAGGCCCGCCTAATACCAACTATAAATAATCTTAGAGGGCCACCAACTAAGGGTTTCTGGTGGCCTCTTTTATTTTCTATTTTAATTTAATTAATGGAATTCATATTTTTTTCAACACATCGGAAAAATGTTCTTCCATATAAAATGATATCAAAAATCAAATAAATATTTATTCACTGGATTTTGGGTAAAATTAATTTATTTATTTTATTGAACATTTAATAAATATTTATTTACTAGTTTTTAAATAAAATATTTATTTCATAGAATAAATTATTTATTCATTTATTCAGGTGTTCAGCAAATGGATGTGGTGTTCGATCGGACCAAGGTCGGTCTGATAGTAAAATATATTTTTTTGAAAAATGGTAAATAATTATTCAACTAGTTGGAACAAGTTAAAATAATAATAACACTTCTATTATATTTTGACATGTAATTTTATTTATATTTCCATTTTTCACTAGTTGGTGTACCATGAAAAATGGAGTAGTATTATTATTAAAATAAAATTTATTCTCTAAGGATATGAATGTATTTAATTTCTATTATGCAGTTAAATATTGTTAACGAAGCCCCACGTCAATAAATAGACATGTACGTATATTGTACCCCATACCGAACAACATGCCTGGTGAATTGAGAATTGTTGATTTAAACATTTTCTCTCTCAAATCCTCTTCCTACCCCTCTCAAGATCGAGTGACGTTATTCAAGAATAAAGATCAAGATATAAATAAATACTAACACAAGACACTCTTTTCTCCGTGCTTGTACATGAAGAATGAGTGGCGTCGATCGAAGGCCATCAGAGCATGTGTGGATCACTGCTAGATGGATTCTTTTTTAGATCCTCGCATGTGTAACAAGTCAATCTGAATGGGTCATTCAATACAATCAACATCACCAATGAAAAATGTACCAATGATCCAGACATTCTTATCTTTATGAAATTAATAAAATTAATTATAAACATAATGTGAAAGATCCTCTATAATGTTTTCAAGATTCTTCTTTTTCAAAATCAATGATTGTGTTCTATGGAGACTAATTTTCATCATCATATTGGACCTTGAATAATGATTGAGCATAGTAAAATTTAATTTTGGTTCCCTGTCCAATCGTACTACTGTTTCTCCTAGAACCAACTTATATGTCATAAAAATTTAATTCTACACTCAAATATATATTTTTTAGAAGTGGAAACACTTTGGATGGCCTTTATCCTATCCAAATCAAACTAAATTAATCCCACTGAGATCAAGTGGGTTTTAGTTAATAATTCACCCATTCAATTCATCATTTATACCAAGGTAAACCAAGAGGAGAACACCACAACAACAAAGGATAAACACATACAGTTAAATAACCAACACGAATATAAGATAGAATTTCTAGACTTATTAAATTTATTTTGATGAAGAAAAATCATTTTACACTGACCTTTGATTCGTATTTGAACACCCTTTGAAGCCCCAACCTATGATCCCCATGAAAATGAGGGGTTTTGATCTCTAGAAATAGATTAATTGTACTACAACACAGAATCCATAAAAAATGAAAAAATTAAAAGTTCTATTCATACCATTTTATTCGATCCACACCCAATTACACTTCAAAATATTTTAAATAAAATAGATGGACCCTTGGGAGTATTTGCAAATTTTTGTTTTTTAATAGGCATTCTGGAGATTAAATGAGGAAGAAAATAGGGTGAAAACTCATATACCACAAACTGGAAAAGGATAAAATACAAATTTTAATGAGGCATATGGTTTGGACACATTGTTTTCCAAACCGTACATCAAAAATGTTTTGGCCTCAGTCCAAGAGGGGGTATGTCCCATGGTTAATAGGGGATCCCACACAGATTTGAATACCATGTGCCAACTATGAGGAATTGATCTATCCAGGATCACTTAATTCATCCTCCTCGTTGGATGGGTTACTTAACCCTGAAACCATCATCTAGGAATGCATGGATTTGGTGAAAATTTATAACAAAAAAACGATGAAATATTCACTATATATGCATTTCCCCATCTTTCAGATATTGAACCCCAAAAACACGCACTGAGACTCCTTAAACATTTAGAAAACCAACATTTAACATAAATAATTAGACATTAAACAACACTAAAACAATAATGGAGCTCATGAATGTTCAGGATCATATAACCTCCCAACCTTAAAACATCTCATCCTTGATTTCACTCCCAAGAATCTCCGAGGTCTAAAAGAAAAGAGTTCGGGATAGTGGTTCTTCATATTTTTCTCCCTATCCTAATATTATTCTTAATTATTACCATGATTCTACCATACTCGAACAAAAGGAATAATGAATCCCTAAATGAAATTCTCAGTACTATCGAAAATTTGAGCTCAATTATCCTTGAAGGAAGCATCTTTCTCATGCTCAACATCATCTACATCAATTAAATGAGATGGGTCAGTGTGATTCTGATGAATATGTGACCCATTAAAATCATCATGCATTCCACAATACCATTGTGAGTGATCCATTCAGTATGAAACTTTCACAATCCTCTATACAAATCTAAATCATTCTGACATACCAGGGTGCCACACACCCCTATTTATGAATCTGATGATCACTCAACCTCGGTGAAACTCAACGAAAGACGTGATCACCCACCCAAAACCTAAGAAGTCTATGATGCCAATATGCATATGAATTTTGACTATATCTATCCAAAACCCATCATTTATGTATCAAATAAACCTGTTATGATGTCACCAAAAAAAATTATTAGTCTTAACAACTCGGATTACCCACCCACCATCCACCACTAAATTGTCCTACACAACCCCCCATAGAGTGCCTCAAATCGTTCCATCTGATTCCTCATCTGGTTACTACTATTATAAGAGACCTAAAAAAGTGATAAGTGTTGCTCCCAAATTCCCCCATAATTGAAAAAACAATCCATTAATATTTCCTCTAGAACATAAATTATATGATTTGATTTCCAATCCATTTTTGGGTGGAAATATGTAATAAAAAACCATGGTACCGTGTTCTTTTTGTAACCCCTTCTAGATGAAAAATATAAATCATGGATAAAAATATGAAACTATCATTTGCAGCACCCCATGAAACTATAAAATATCTTGAATCTATAATTCTCCTAAATAATCCATAGTGATGGACTCTCAAATCTGTATGAAACATGCTACATTGGTCAAAAAATACACAACAAACAAGATTGTATCATTCTTTCAAGGCATTCCCAGAAGCCCGAACTCAAAACACATCACCATGTCATCCCACCTGCTTTCTAAAATGGGAAAATAATTTAATGAACCATTGATATACTAATTCTTGAGCTTCACCTATTGAAATGTGTATCATTCTTACAAGAAACCTGAATCATTCTTTTTCATCACTGGACAACAATATAGCCTATGAATATCATGATACATATTTTTCAAATCCAGGTGTACCACCCACTTTGATGCATGAAACTCCCACATCAACTCAACCTACATACATTTATGTACCCAAAAATAACAACAAACATAAATGATCTCATCTTTCATCAAAAATCCAACCGGATGATGTATCCACACTTTCAAGAATTTCCATTTAATCTTACCCTTTGGAACCTCATACAACCTCTCCTTGATCTAGTTAAGATGGGTGGAATCTACTACCAATGATGGAAGGGTCTTATACCTTTCCCATTTTGAACCATGAGGTAAATCATTGAATACAATGCCACTATCCTCTATTCAGAACCACATTCATGAAACACATGGTTTTAAGTCTCCCAACTCAAATAATCTTCCACATTGTTCCCCTTCCCTGATCTGTATACCATCTCAAAATCAATGTACTACATCAACACAACCCATATTCACTCCCGAATGTTTAGACCAAATAGGGTAAAGATATACCTAACACTTTTATGATCTGTTTACACAATAAACCCCTCTCCCAAAAATAAATTCCTCCAACACTTTATGGTATAAAACCTGCATCCAATTATAGATAATGTGTAGGGTAATGTCATTTAGGTGGCCTCAAATTCTGTGACCTATAAGAGAAAACCCAGTCAGCCTGCATAAAAAATACACCATTCCCAACAGTAGATGCATCAGAAAATAGGGTATACAACTTACCTGGTATGGGTAGGATCAAAATGGGTGGGGGAAGTCATCCACTTCTTTATCTCATGGAAGGAATAATCCCATGCCATATATCTTTCAAACATGAATTCCATATCGATGAATCTTTAATGTTTTTTGGCCAAACACGAGAAGTATGTGATGAACCTTCGGTAATATCCCACTAAACCCAGAAAACATTGAACATAAAAGACATTATTTGGATTCTCCTAAGACATAAGAATGAGAAATTTCTTAAGGTCCACAAACACACCTTCATCTTAGATGACATGACCTATGAAATGTACCCTATTAATCCCAAAATGACATTTAGATAGCATGGAATTTAACTTATGATCTCTTCGTGAAATCGGGATGGTGTCAAGATGTTTGGAATGATCTTCGCGTTTCTTTTATTACACAAATATGTAATAAAAATGACAACTAAAAACTAATCTTTGTATGGGTGAAGGATATAATTCCTCATGTATATAAACCCTGATGATGCATTGGTCAATCAGAATGGAATGAAAAAAAACTCATATAACATATACCAGCTAATGAAGGTGTTCTGTAATATTTTAGAATGTATCACACTTATCTAAGTATACCCCAATCTGATATCAATTTTAGATAACATTAAAGTCCCAACACGATGATCAAAAGTAACATCAATTCATTGAAGCGAGTGACAAATCATAACTGTCATCTGATTCAGTTTCCAATAATCATCAAAAAACAACAATGACCCTTCTGCCTTAATGGAAATCAACACTAGATATCCCCAATGTGATGTACTTAGGTGAATAAACTACTTTTTCATTAGTTACTCATTCATAGCATTATGTTCATGGATTTCTCTAAGTGGCATTTAATATGGTGGGATAGAAACTGGTTCTTCCCCCAGAATAAAGTCTATTATGAAGTCAACATATATGTTGGGTGGAAATCATGATATGTATAGAGTAAACACATCCTAAAACATATTAACCTTGAGGGAAAAATTATCCTCTACTTCTCCATCATCAAACATAAGACTAGCCCATTAGGTTGGGATTTGACCCAATTGCAGACTGACTAGACTTGTACTACCCGCTCAGATATGCCATTCCAAATGGTTTAGATTGGTATTACCCACTAGGGTGGTGATTGTTACCTTATAAAGGTAATAGTCAATATGGTCCTGGTACAATAGTAGCCAACAAATCATCAAAATTAGATCAAATCATGATATATATATCCCAATCAACTCCCAATGAAAATGGAACCCACCATCCTCCAAGGCACACCCTTTACATTTTCAGATATTTTTTACTCGCACCCCTAAATTATGTAAATTTACATAAACCAACAGATATGGTCCATATCAAAGCCCAACACACTCACAAAATTAATACTTATAAAATTATGTGAGGAAATAATATCAAATAAATCACTAACAAGTCTAGAATCTAAAAGAATCAAATATCCAACTTTTGATGGCTCATCCTCGCCACCTCTCGTTTCATGATAAACTGATCCATGATGTCCTAACCCTTTACCCTGGGCTCTGTTCTGAGTTCTTTGTGCAACACTGCCCTATGGATATGGACACTCTCTTCATCTAGTACTGCGTACATTACCAAGATTGGTATAGACAACAAATCTCCAACAACTTTCCAGATTAGGGGTACCTAACCCTTGGAATTCATTCTACATTGTCCTAAATCCTCCATCAGTGCATGAATGTTAGGGATTCCTATAGAACATATTCACAATCTCTATTTCTGCATGCTTGGTACTCAACTGGTGGTCGGGGGCACTGACCATGCATGTGGTCTGGCCTACCACATTGATATTTTATTACTAGACCAATACCCTATGTGGATAATTATCTTTTATGAATACTCTTACCATAACTTCCCTTTAGTAAAATATAAAATAGGTGCTTTTTACCCTCAAAATTGGCACTATCTGATCGCCCAAAAAGAGCAGCATGTTCACTACCTAAAGCTTTACATAATATTCCATTATGAAATAATGACCTGATACATAACACCATCAATACAGATTAAGTTGAAATATATTTAATTAGGAGTTGATCACATGTCGAGGTTCATCCTAAAAAAATCTCACCATAGTTGTCTCATCCCCTACCAATATTGGAGAAAATCATTGCATGTAAGTGAAGCAGCCAAAATAATTTATCACTGTTAGTGTTCTCAACTTCAGACTCATAAAATCAACCACCTTATACGAGAACATGGTCATCAGATATAAATTTTACATAATATTTTACAAGTAACCCTTCCCCTACATATCATATGTCTATTCAATCTTATCCAAGATTTACTTCTATTTCTGTTCATGTCCTCACAACATGTATGATGATTTATTGACTCATTGACCCGGAGGAGTCTTAAAGTGAGTCAATAATTTAATAGTAAACTCTATCTAGAACTCGTATTACACAATTCAACACTATTTCGAATAATTTTTCTGGTTTTTTAGATGAAACTACATAGTCATCTCAACTGTGCTCGACATAACTCACCCTGAGACCCATTACATAATTTAAATAAAATGAGGAAATTTCTAAGGGAACGAATCATCACCCCTATTAACATGGACCACTATGTTTTTTTCCGTCACATAAATATCATCATTTTTTGTGACATCTGCATATCCCCAAACAATAACATGACATCATAGTGGCATTTTTATATAATTCCAAACACACATAAAAACACATAACACAAAAAATCCATAGTATTTACAAAATAATGCTCTCCAGCAGTCATTAAAAAACCCATTCCTCATTCCCCGTCTCAATGGATATCATCACACATCTAATCATTATACCAAGTCGTCCTTACCATGGTCATTTTTAAAATAGGAACGAAAACTAACACAACTAAAGGTCTATCGATTTAACACCCATTTTATGATTTTCACTTCCAATACATAAATAGTTCTCTTTTAGGAAACTCTCTATATTTCCAAAGTATCAGAGAATGATTCAAAATCATTTATGGAACATCACTATGAACTATTCCTTAATTTTTTTTTATTTTATTAACATTTATAAACTCATATTATATTTATTTGACACCCATTTTCGTTCAGTTTTTTAATGGAAATGATGAAAATTACATACCTCATACCCCACCCCTCTTTCCCTTATGCACTGACCATCTTGAATGCCACCTATTTCCCTTGATGCCTAAAATTATTCATGAATGCACATCATTAATCCATTATGTCCATGAGAACAATACCATGGATTACTAACATCATTCAACTAGTACATAACCCAAAGGTGAAATTTCTTTCAACTCTAACAACACAAATAAATGACAATAATCCCACCTAGGGTAATTGGGTTTTCTTCCATACATGGTTTCTCCAATCCCATGCATGATGTCATCGCCAAGACCTGACATATTCAAATATACCATATAAAATCCCTAAATAGAAATTCAATATTAATGAACCTCTTTGGCCACCACTTTGTAACATTCCAAACTGGGGGCCACTAAACTAATGCCCCATGTCAGGTATCCACATGACCTCACGCATGCCATCCCATTCGCTAGAGGATCATGATTAGTATAAAGGGACTAAAAAATTATGTGTGGAGAAAATACCCTCTTTTTTTGAGTAAACCACCACAGATAAAAATATGAAATAAAAGAAACTATATAACCAAAATAATAAATATTCATTTCAAAACAATTCCCCAAACAGGGTACAATCCAACAAAAAAATAGTACCAG
Source organism: Viscum album (assembly GCA_963277665.1). Classification (NCBI taxonomy): domain Eukaryota; kingdom Viridiplantae; phylum Streptophyta; class Magnoliopsida; order Santalales; family Viscaceae; genus Viscum; species Viscum album. Next base: position 642,936,070 of record OY728161.1, read on the forward strand.
GGATAAGTCAGGTTATACAATGTAAATTTTAATATATACCCAAAATAAATGAAAATTGAAGAATCCGAAAAAAAATATTTCCCAACTACATGTTTTATCCCCAATCCCTGAACATACCATGCCCAATAAAACCTATAGAATAGGGCCATTACGTTTGTCCTATATTGAAACCATGAAATCTACTTGGGTTCCCAATGACAACCAGAACAGAGTGTGAGTACAACTCAATTGTCCACCACAAATGATGTATAAAAAATATATAGTGTACATAGAATGTGTAAGCATGTGATAAAAGAATAAAAAGGTATGAAAAAGAAAAATAAGGTGACATTTGTTAATAATGCTTATAAAACTCATTTAAATCATTTAATACCTGGTTTATGAAATTCAGTTATCATAAAATGTCTTATGTTTGTCAAACACTATGCATAATGGTACATTTCACGATCCCTATCTCACTAGGGAAATAAATTCATATACAATCACAACACACATACAATAGAGCCTCACTCAAGGTATTTTCAGGCAATAAAAGTATTATGGGCATATAGACTTAGCCCAAATCCCTAATACATGCATTATAGGGGTGGGTTTTTGAGCTTATTTCCCACATGAATCATTGGCATAAAACCTAAAGGCAATACCCCACATACCACCAATCCATGTGTACATGATTTAATAACCATTCATAACATAAACCTCTTTAATCAAACATTGTCAATTAATACACATGACATTGTAAGTTCATAGTTTATTAAATTTCGTAATAATATTCATTGCATAAAAAATTTTCAAAATCTAATTTACATACCATAACTCATTTAATTAGTTTTTTTACCAATCATAAGTCATTTAACAAATTCACATTATTTATTATGTCCTCATAACAATAAACCACACATCCCCTTATATCAGGCCAACTACTAGAAAAAACTACAATGTTATTTTTTTCATATACAAACATTCATTTTGACAACTATATTATAGGATATATGAAATAATTTTTTAATTCTACACATCATTTTCCAAATTTCCATGTTATAGAAGTGGAACACCCCTTAGATATCCATAATCTTGACAAAATCAACCTCAACGCATCCCCAATCTATCATTATGGTTTTAATTATACATTAAAACAATAAATTTATCATTTATACAACAAAAAACGATGTGGGAAACACCCCACCACAAAAGAACAACCACATTACCTTAAATAAATAACAAAACAATGGGACACCAAAATTTGATTCTGAAGATGAACACCCACTTAACCGTGACCATCGATTTAGATTTGAACACTATCTAAATTTTTAACAAGTGATCCACAAGAAAATGGTTGTTTTAGAGCTTCCTAAAGAGATTAATTCTTCTAAAATACCAAATCTAGAAAAGTATCAATGTGAAGTGTTAGAAATACCATGTGATTTGATTATCACCTGATGTCACTGCAAAAGTCTTCAAAATTAAGAATATTAACCATTTGGAGGATTTGGATACTTTGTATCGTCAGTAGGTTTGCTATTGGTGATGTGAGGAAGAAAATTTGGTGAGAAATAATATTTCTCGATGGGGGAAAATAGGAAAAAACAAACTTTTAATATGGTGATGATTATGGAGACTTGGTTTTAGAAAATGTGCCCCATCAATTCAATATCCTCTACCCAAGAGGGGTTAGGTCAAATAGTTTAAATGGTATTCTGCATTTTTTAACAAACCTTATGGATTGGCTCTATCGAAGCTGGCATGGTTTGACCTCCCCCTTGCACAATTTACATAACAATGCACCACTACTCTGGGCTAGCATGGTCTGGGTGCATAACTACTACTAGCCAGGCACCAATAATGACGTAGTATATGGATGAAAAATTTCCCATTATTTCATGTCTCAAACCCTCAAAACACCCAATGAGGCTCTTTACCCATTCAAAATAATTTATTTAGTAGAAATAAAGACAAATAAACCAAAAAAACGAGAACATACCTCAATAAAGTCAAATATCATATAAAGGTTCTCACGTGAACCTCCCCATTCTCGGGTTTGTGGGAAACCACATTCCTTTTCCTTTGATGGTGGATGGTGATAGTCACTCACCTATTTCCTTAGGGATGAGAATAGATTCCAACATAGTGTAATCTCCTATCCTACATTGTGAGAGGATGCACTCTTGCTCCAATACATCATGTTGAATTGTTGACTAATAGATCACTATATGTGACTGCACTATTTACCAAAATAATATAAGAAACATTCATATTAAAATCCCTCTTACTCACTTTTCGGGCTCTAGCATACATCCACCAGTAGATAAAAGTGGAGTGGGAGATATTCATATTTTATTATTCTTTTTGTTTCTCACATTGAGTAGGACTCTTGTGGGTATAGATGTTAGTTGAAATAATTATATATACAAATTCCATAAACACATGGTCCTCTTAAAATGTTTATGCCAGAACCCCACATGTTCATCCTAAAATGTATAAGTCCCAACAATATCCAAACCACATTGGACTATTAAAAGGTGTATGGTCCAACTTACCAAACTATGTGGTCTTTGATTCCCAACTAACTGAGATATGTATGAATCCCATTGAGGTTATAATCCAATAAAAAAATTCACCCTAATGTTATTCGGGACACATGTGTGGTAGGTTTATATCTACTTAAGGGATGATATACCTTTTGGGTCCCTCAAGCACCGTCAATGTTAGTCTCACACTATCCTCTACTAGCCCCCTTTCACCTAGGAATAAATTCTACATGATATTAAACTGAATGTTTGGGTCCTCCTCAAATGAATTTAAAGGATACATGTAATATTAAGGGGAACCAAAACATGTGGTATTTAATTCCTTTCATGATTATAGATAGGAAGATAAATTTATTCATTCCATCCTAATATCAAAACAACATCCGTCTTTCTAGATGATAAAAAAATCTAGAGCACATCCCCATATGTCATAAAACCACAACTGTCCTAATTGATGACTAAAGAATTTGTTATCCTACCATAAATGGTTTCGTTGATGGCAAACCATTTTTACATATAGATATCCATATCAATGGTGAACCTCAGAAACATATATATTATTCTAATCCAATGTGTGTTCTTAATTCATCATTACGTTAAGGTGATATGTATTATACATATTTGGGAGTGAGAAAAGGAATCACGAACATCTAGTAAATATATAAGATAGTTCGTGAAGCTATACAAACCATCCATGCAATAAAATCCGGTGGTCTAGAACCAGATGACCTAAATGTCCATTTCCAACCATTTTAGGAGCCTTTCCTCAGAACGAGATAATGATTGCATCCCTAACTATAGGTAGGATGATGAAATGGTTATAAAAAACTTCATCATAGTATCATAGGGGTCCCACCCAAGGTCCCCTTATAGTAATAATCACTGTCATGTTGTGAGGCCTTTTATATTTACCATGAAGAGGGTACCACTTCATTGCCCCAACCAAAGTTGTATGGACCCATGTATCTATAGAGGGTTTCATAGGGTGACCTTTAGGCAATCTATATACGCCCATCATCATCTTTCCTATTGAAGAATCCCACCATGTAAATACTATTAGAAACCAATGATATTACACAAACTCTATTCCATTCACACCTATCCCACCTTGAAAATGCTGAGAAAAATTACTAGAAGACACATATCCCAACTAATGAACATGAAAACAATTAGAAAAAAAAATTCAACCAACTATGAGTAGATAAAAATTCATAAAGATGAATATCAATCCCATCAGTTAAATACAATAGAAATTAGAGAACACATCCATCATGTCTAGTCTATCAATCTGGGGTAAACCAATCATCCTACCCTGACACCAGAATGGTAATATATTCCCATTCTTGTTATGGATTCTTAACAAAAAATCCTTGTAATGATAGAGGTCCTGAAATCAATTCTAAACCATATCCTACAAACATTTTAACATCACAGGTAAATAATGAAATATGATATTTTAAAATTTATTAATATTTTGAATTAAATATTAATGTTACATTAAAGGAGATTTCTATCTTCGATGCCATACCTGATACGCAACAACGGGTTTCATTGAAATCTTATGATGAACACTAATAATATAATATTATTATTTTAAATTATAGTTAACACCTAGATGTTGTATTGGGGTGATTGAACAAAACTAAATTCAATATGATTATACATGTTTGTTTAATGTTATTAAATTTATCTAATAAAAGTTAGAGGCATAAAATATGAATGAATCTAATTTTAAGCATAATTTACTTTAAAAGTGTGATTTACTACCTTTTAATGGAGAACTCTCTTTAAATATAGTTTTTGTCACATTTATATATTCTATTTGAAAAAATAAAATTATTCTATAGAATTGGGATAACAAAATTTACATTGGATTAAATTTTGGTATTTTTCTTAAAAAATTCATTATTAATTGATAGTTAAAAAATACTGTATTTTAATTCAAAAATGCATTTTAATATTATTTATTTATATGGTTAGATAATATTTTTAATTTGGTTTAAATTTTAATTATAGTATAATTTTACCATTTAATACAATGTTGGTAATTGGAATTAATTTCACTTTGAAATTGGACATAAACAAGTGTTAACATTTAGATAGTTATTATTTCTTAAAAAAAATTATTTGTTTTGACAACAGAATTTAATTTTAAATTAATTAATGCCACTTCTATGTTGTGAATTTGGTAAAATAGATTTAATTTTTGAATTTGGAATATGAATCATCGCTTAGGCTTATTTTTTGATATTTTTTTGGAAAACGTAATTGTTGATGAATAGTGAAACCACTGTGTAGTAGTTAAAAACTGACATTTTCAGTTAAATGAAATTTTACTACTTCTGTGGACTAAATTTTTAAAATCCGACATATATGGTTGTTATTAGTATATAAAATTTTGTTTAATAAGATGAAAATATTTTTTTGTGAATAGTATCTTTTGACGTTTATTTACCATAGATAAAGTTAAATTGGGTAATTCGAGGTAAAAATAATATTATAAGAATAAACAATTTATCTTAACACTTGTCCTAACCTTATTGGTTGAGTCATTTACGACCATGGGCATCTTTGGGTCGATTTTGGGACCCCATTGAGCCACTTGGGAGTGATAATGACACATTAGATGAATTAACTTATAGTAAAGGAAAAAATGAAAAAAACAAATACCATTTAGTAAATTAATTTTTACAAGGGGTTATATAAATTATATTTTTGACTATAAATATTCATTGGAAAGATAAAAATATTTCCAACATCATGGAAGTTTTTTTTATAATTTTTAGAAATTAATTAAATTGAATTATATTTGACACAATAATAATGCAGTATTAACCTCATTAATAAAAGATTTAAATAAATAAGATTGTAAATATTAAAAAAATATAAAAAACCTTTCCAATTCTTATTAAATGACATTATTTCGACCATGAGTCATCTCCTCCTCCAAATTAATATATTTATTACAAAATCACACTTTTGTGGAAGAAATTGGGAAACCATCAAGAAAAAACAGTAGCATCAGGCCCTACGACAACCTTAATGACCAACATTAACATATTGGAAGAATCCTCTCTATATAAAATCCAGGAATGCTCAGATACCATTTTATTACAATCGGATCTGATTTCATATTCAAATTGATATATCAATTTGGCCCATGTCTACAAAAACTCTTCCACTATTATCTTTTTGCCATTGTAACCTCTGGTCAAGATTAGGTATTGCTTGGTGATCCGGTCTTCCTGCTCATTGTTAGTGTCCACATGAATTGGTTCGACATTCAACCATTATGCATCTTGTTTAGAATCATTAAAATAAAATAGCTTCTCATTAATATCTTCCTCAGAGTGCATAAGAATGTCACAATGCTCCTCCATGGCCTCTATGACAACATCCTGCACAGTGCCAGCCATGATAACAACCGATTCACCCTAATTAGCTTCCTTAACCTTCAGAGGCGCACGAGGAGGGGCAACATAGACCACCATTGAATCCTTTTTTCCATGGATGGTTATATTTTCATCATCCTTATTATCCAGGCCTTGCTTCTATGGCCTCAGATCTTCACCCAACGTAGATCCACACACCAGGTCAACCTCCCTCAGCTTTGCTTTTTAAGAGCCTCTCCAATTAGTACGTTGTTCCCACCTATCCTAGCTGATCTAGTCTCCATATGGTTTGGAAGATATGAGTACTCCTTATGGAATTTGAAATTTCTCCTCTTACGCACGATGCAACTGCCCTGGTCCCTATTTTATTTTTACCCCTTCTTCCTCCATGGGTTGTGGAGACCTCTATTAGATCCTCCCTGTGAGATTTCCTCTGAAGGAAGGTCATCTTCCCCCTCCATAGATACCATCTCTAAGGGCCAGTCCCCCCACTAGATACATGATCTATAGAGTCTGATCCCAGGCCCTCAAAATTATTACTAATGTTAACAAGGGTAAGTTCGGGTTCTGATTAACTCCTCCCCCACCCTTTATCCACTTCCTTGGTTCACTCGGTGCTCTTGTTTCCCCTGGCGCTCCCTTGTAACAACCTGAAATTTTGAATAAATATTGTTTCCCAATTTTTTTTGTTATTTTATACTCAACAAAACTGTTTCATTTGATAACATGAGTATAATTAAAATGAGACTATTGGGTTTTGACTGTTATTAGATCTTTGGTCAATATGACCACTGGAAACTAAACGTTTCGATTACTGTCTCTAAATACAAGTGATTTTGGTTAATTTATATAGAAAGAAGATTTGATAGCCTCATCCAGTAGTCTCGGCCCAATCAAATCCCATCTAATGGAACATGGGAAGGAGGTAGCACCACCAGGCTTTGTTCTGGACCAAACCCATGACGAACTTCATCATGTGAAGCTAGAACAGAATCGCCTTTGTGAGAAGTTCAAACTTATAGAAATTAATACTCGTGTAATGTTGGCCGAGCCATCCCAAGATGCTATTACCCTAGCATACCTTACTCTTAGTTCTTATGCTGGTGTTATAAGGGAATGTGTAACGAGACCATAACTGCCTTGTGTAATCAGTTGTTATAAATAAAATTGTGTTCTCTTCCTATGGTGAAGTTTGTGAATTTTCAAATGTCCGGATAAATATAGTATGCTTTTTTTTGTTGAATTTTAGTAAAAGGATTTTTAAAAAAAATAATTATGTAAATCTTAAATAACTAAAAATGTGTAATGATTTTCGAAAAACGGTCTTCTACAATTATGTTCATTACAAAATTTAGAATCTAATAAGATAAACTAAATTTTTTGATGAATAGTAAATTATGAATTGTGATTTTATGCTTAGGATTAGAAATTTTATCAAATGGATTAATAATCTCACTTAAAGAAATTATTAATATAATCTAGGCTCCTTGATTAAGTAATGAGATTCAATAAAATAGGTAAATAACTGTTTCAGAAATTATTAGTCAAGTATAAGTTTTTTTCAGGTGAATAGTGTTTTTTAATTAAAAATTAAATTAAAAATATATAGAATTTATTTTATAAAATGGATTTCATTTTTGAACTCAGAGCAACGATATTATGTTAAGGTAATTTTGGGGGATTTTTCTGAAAAAAATGAATTTTCGATGAATAGTGTATTTATATAAAAATTAAATTAAAAATAATTAGAAACTTATTTTTATAAAATGGATTTCATTTTTGATATCAGAGCATTGATATTTGGTTAAGGTTAAATTTTGGGATTTTTCTGAGAAAGTTGAATTTTCAGTGAATAGTAGAAATACAGTTTTAGGGTTTCGGTATGTTTAATGACATCATAACCGTGTCATGATGATTTCATGAGATATTTTAAGGATTGGACAACTAAAGGTGATGAATTATTGTATGGGGGACCCATGTTTCCTAACTCCATGGTAAATACCATGGGAGAGCCCATGGTTTTGAGAAAACCAATTGTGAGGTGTCCCTTGGCCATTAATGCCTTGTCCCCTCACATTCCCTATAAATACACACCCTTTCCTCCTCTAGTTTTCAATCCAAACACTCCCCCAACGAATCTCTGGTCTCATTACCTCCCAAAGAGTCCTCTCAAGGTGACCCCAAGCCCTCAAGGTCCCAACCATTGAGTTTTAAGAGATATGTTTTAACGTAAGGGATCCTACCACTCTCTTTCTTTCCAAGTACTCTTTTTTATGTAATTTCATTTAAGCTCCATCTTCTTATGTTGGGGATGTTATTTTACTTTCAACCTACTGTCCATTTTATGTTCTTATGATGAGATACCCCCTCTTTCTCTCATCAATTCATTTTATGAATGTTTAAGTGGCGCCGTTTGGCTATCGAATTTCTAAGGGATTCTTTCACCCTTCTCATTTTCAAGCTCTATTTTCATGTCAAGTATTTAAAATTACTTTTTATTATGTTGGGGGATGATCTATATATTTATCATACTGATATTTTATTTTTATATTATGAGAGACCCTATTTGATCTCGTCAATTCATTTTTTGAAGTTTAAGTGTCGTCGTTAGGCTGTCGAATTTCTAAGGGATTCTTTCACCCTTCTCATTTTCAAATTCTATTTTCATGTCAAGTCTTTCAAGTTCCATTTTATTATGTTGGGTTTTGATCTCTATATCTATCATACTGATATTTTATGTTCATATTATTAGGAACCCTATTTGATCTTGTCAATTCATTTTTTATGTTTAAGTGACGCCGTTAGACTGCCGAATTCTTAAGGGATTATTTTCACCCTTCTCATTTTCAAGTTCTATTTTCTTGTCAAGTATTTCAAGTTCCTTTTTATTTTTTGTGGCATGATCTCTATATCTATCATACTGATCTTTTACTTTCATATTATGAGAGACCCTATTTGATCTCGTCAAATCATTTTTTTGAAGTTTAAGAGACGTTGTTAGGCTGTCGAATTTTTAAGGGATTCTTTTCACCCTTCTCATTTTCAAGTTCTATTTTCTTGTCAAGTCTTTCAAGTTCCTTTTTATTATTTTGGGGTATGATATCTATATATATTATACTGATCTTTTATTTTAATATGATGAGGTACCCTATTTTATCTCATCAATTCATTTTTGAAGTTTAAGTGACGTCGTTAGACTACCGAATTCTTAAGGGATTATTTTCACCCTTCTCATTTTCAAGTTCTATTTTCTTGTCATGTATTTCAAGTTACATTTTATTATGTTGGTGTATGATATATATATCTATGATAATGATATTTTATTTTCATATGATGTGAGACCATATTTTATCTCGCCAATTCATTTTTTTTGACGTTTAAGTGACGTCGTTAGGCTGCCGTATTTTTAAGGGATTCTTTTCACCGTTCTCATTTTCAAGTTCTATTTTCTTGTCAAGTATTTCATGTTATTTTTTATTATGTTTGGGTATGATATTTATATCTATCATACTGATATTTTATGTTCATATGATGAGATACCCTATTTGATCTCGTCAATTCATTTTTTGAGCTTTTAAATGACACCGTTAGGCTGCCAAATTGTCATAAGAGAAATCCTATTTTTGCCTTCCTTTAATGTTCTTCATTTCATATGTTATATCTTTCAAATTTCATTACCATATTCTTAAATCCTTTATATTATGTCCCCCTACTATATTATGGATCACTCATTATTGGGTTACCCATGTCCCCTCTCTTTTCAATGTTTTCTAAAACCCTATAATATAGCCGTTATGCTGCCGAATTTCCAACTCAAATGTCTCTCTCTTTTTCTCAAATTATTTTATTTTATTAAGTGAATACTAAAAGATCTTTATTCTAAAGGGGTATTCACATATATACCCAAATGTTCTATATTAAATTCTGGGATTTACATACATGATACCCTCTTTCCTTTTCCGTGGGTTTAAAGTGACATAAAGATCATGTCTTTGACACCCTTTTTAAAACGTTATGATTATGAAATGAAACCCATTTCTTTAATACTATATGGGTTATTTATGAAATTTTTTATGATGATATATGTGGCTGACATGATAACAAAGGAAAATTTAAGGGTGCACCCTGATAGCGCTCTAATGCATTGGGTAAAGACTTAATCTCTAGAGTTGACCATTTTGACTGATACCTTGGTGAATAACCTTGGTAATTTTTAATGACACATTGGGGATGGAACATGGTGAAACAAAAATTATTGTCTATGTTAAAAGTTGTATCCACATATTCATGTTATGAAACATGTTATCTTTATTATTATATGCCACATGATCTCTTTCTCATGCCTTAATGTTATTTTTCAAGACTTTTGATGTATCTCAAGTTCTCTTGTAAAATGTATCCCTTCTTTCCCTTACTAGCCATTTTTCTCACCCTTTACTTTGATGTATGATCCCAGGTTTTGAGATGTTGTAATGAACATAGGATGAACAAATGATGAATCCTTTCAAGTGTTTAAGAAGAATGATTTTTTTCATATAATATGTTCCTGGTTTCCATGACACTGAACCTTAAAGATCCTCAGTTTTGTATAATGTAATGAAAGTTTATGTGATAAAAATGTGGGATGCTATAGTTGGTATCAATGGATGGTTAGTTATTTTTTGAAATAAGGATATGAAAACTTTAGGAAGAAGCCTATAGAAAAGTTTAAATATAGGAAATCTTCCTGGTATTCTGGTGAGTATTGAGTAAGGGGATTCCATGCAAATAGATCCATGTCTGGATACGAGCAGGTAGAGGTGGCTCTAGCACAGACGTACATAGGGGTAAAACTTGAAAACACCACTTTGAGCTAGACTCAAACGGGAACTGGTACACGACAACGGTCCTTGCTGCACTCTCGATTATGACACTCCAGGGGGATATGTTTTGGTAAATTCATAAGCATAGTATGAACCATTATTAAAGGAACAAAGATAAAATAAAATAAAGATTCACATAAGAATATATGATCATGGACAACCTAGTTTGGAACCTTGGGTTTCACAAGTTAGGGTATAATTTTCTTCTACAAGTTATCCTTCTATGCTTTAAGTTCTTTTTCATGATTGTTGTCTAAGTATTTAAGCCCCTAATTGTTCTTTATTTTCTTATTTAATGTCGGGAGATGGAAGAACATGTCCCAACAACCAATGTGATAAGAAATGTGATGATTTACTTATTAATATGATAGAGATGATTAGGGTATTAAAAGATGGATATTATTTTGGAAGACGTTCACTATTTTGGGAACCCAATTTGATCTAGGTAAATAGATTACTACGGTATTTTATTTGAGGAGTAAAGGTTGACTCATATTTTGAAGAATCGATGAATTTAAGGTGGACTTATAGTAATTTAGGTTACTTATGGAAATGATTAACCTATATTGGGGAAAATATGTTTAGGTTAGATACTTTGGTTATAAGATGTTAGGAGTGGTTGATGTTGTTTGTAGATAAAAGAAGAACTTTATTTTGGAAGACTATGTTATCAAATCCTTCTTGTATTTGGGTTTCAATCTTAGTTTGGTTTATTTTGAGTAATTCTAAGGACAGTTATTTATGGAATAGTCAATGATGAACATTGAGTAGTACCGTGGAATTTTGAAGATTTATAGAAGTTTCTCTTCCTATGGGATTCATTCTTTTTAAAGATTTGTTTTATCTTACCCTTTCTATTTTTGGGATAACAGAAGTAATAGATAGTTAATATTTGTTGGATTATGTGATTCTCTAGAAGAAGATTCTTGTACTATGATGAGACCAATTAGTTTTGAATGCTCAATGATTGGGGAAAAGATTAGTTTTGGTAGATACTTATTAAAGGATGAAACTCTACTTAAAGGTAGGTATATTTCCGTATATTTTATTCTATGTAGTAAATGAACTCCTCAAAACTATGAAAAGGAACGTAAAACAAAAATGTTGTTTGTTAACGTTTCGTACAGGGAAATCAAATACCATTTAACCCATCATAAGTTTGTGATTTTATTGTTGTTAACTTTCTCCTAATCATGTTTTCTATCACTCTACATCAGAACGTGACCCTTTGTTTTCTCCTCCATTTTCTTGTTTTCCTACATGGAATCTTAGTATAGGTTAACTCGGGTGACCTTTTTACTTCCCTTTTTTTTCTTTTAAAGGAATAGTGTTACTAACTCTTTTTCCGATGTGGGACTTTCAATGAAATTTCCAATCCTGATTTTAAAAATTGTGAGGACACAATTTCTCAAGGGGGGAGATTATAATGACCCGAAATTTTGAATAAATATTGTTTCCTAATTTTGTGTGTTATTTTATACTCAACACAACTGTTTCATTTGATAACATGATTATAAATAAAATGAGACTGTTGGGTTTTGACTGTTATAAGATCGTTGGTCAATATGATCACTGTAAACTAAAAATTTCGATTACTCTCTCTAAATACAAGTGATCTAGGTTAATTAATATAGAAATAAGATTTGATGGCCTCATCCAGTAGTCTCGGGCCAATCGAAGCCCATCTAACAGAACTTGGGAAGGAGCTAGCACCACTAGGCTTTGCTCTGGACCAAACCCAAGCCGAACATCATCATGTGAAGCTAGAACTAAATCTCCTTCCTGAGAAGTTCAAACTGATAGAAATTACTACTCATGCAATGATGGGTGAGCCATCCCATGATTCTATCACCCTAGCACACCTTACTCTTAGGTCCTATGCTGGTGTTATAAGGGTCTATGTAATGAGACAATAACTGCCTTGTGTAATCCTTTGTTATAAATAAAATTGTGTTCTCTTCTTATGGTGATGTTTTTGAATTTTTGAATGTCCGGATAAATATAGTATGCATATTTTTGATGAATTTTAGAAAAATGATAATTTAGAAAAATGTTTATGTAAACCTTAAATAATTAAAAATGTGTAATGATTTTCAAAAAATGGTCTTCTATAATTATGTTCAGTATGAAATTTAGAATCCAATAAGATCAACATATTTTTTGATGAATAGTAAATTATGAATAGTGATTTCATGCTTAGGATTAGTAATGTGAACAATGGATTAGTAATCTCACATTAAGAAAGTATTAATATAATCTAGGCAACTTTATTAAGTAATGAGATTCAATAAAAATAGGTAAATAATTTTTTCAGAAATTATTAGTAAAGTATTAGTTTTTTCGGGCGAATAGTGTTTTTTAATTAAAAATTAAATTACAAATATTTAGATATTTTTTTTTATAAAATTAATTCGATTTTTGAACCCAGAGCATCGATATTATTTTAAGTTAATTTTTGGGTATTTTTCTGAAAAAATGAATTTTCCCTGAATAATGCATTTATCTAAAAATTAAATTAAAAATATTTTGAAAATTATTTTTAACAAATGGAGTTAATTTTTGAAATCAGAGCATTGATATTTGGTTAAGGTGAAAATTTGTGATTTTTCTGAGAATGTTGAATTCTCAGTGAATAATAAAAATACATTTTTAGGGTTTCGGTATGTTTAATGACATCATAACTGTGTCATGATGATTTCATGAGATATTTTAAGGGTTGGATGACTAAAGGTGATGCATTATTTTATGGGGTCCCCATGTGGCCTAACTCCATGGTAAATACCATGGGAGAGCCCATGGTTTTGAGAAAACCAATTGTGAGGTGTCCCTTGGCCATTAATGCCTTGTCCCCTCACATTCCCTATAAATACCAACCCTTTCATCCTTTATTTTTCACTTTCAACTCTCCCCAAACGAAGCTCGGGTATCATTACCTCCCAATGAGTCCTCTCAAGGTTCCCCCAAGCCCTCAAGGTACCAACTTTTGAGTTTTAAGAGATACTTTTTAAGGTAAGGGATCCTACCACTCTCTTTCATTCCACGTACTCTCTTCTATACCATATCTTTTAAGCTCGATGTTCTTATGTTGGGGATGTTTTTTCACTTTAATACTACTGTCCATTTTATGTTCATAGGATTAGAGACCCTCTCTTGCTCTCACCAATTCATTTTAAGTATTTTTATGTGGCGTCGTTAGGCTACCGAATTTCTAAGGGATTCTTTCACCCTGCTCATTTTCAAGTTCTATTTTCATGTCAAGTCATTCAAGTTACTTTTTATTAGGTTGTGGAATGATCTGTATATCTATAATACTTATCTTTTATGTTCGTATGATGAGTGACCCTATTTGACCTTGTCAAATCATTTTTTGAAGTTTAAGTGGCATCGTTTGGCTGCCGAATTTCTATGGGATTCTTTCACCCTTCTTATTTTCAGGTTCTATTTTCATGTCAAGTCTTTCATGTTCATTTATATTATATTGGGGTATGATATCTATATCTATCATACTGATATTTTATGTTCATATGATGAGGGAACCTATTTGATCTTGTCAATTCGTTTTTGAAGTTTAAGTGATGCTGTTAGACTGCCAAATTCTTAAGGCATTTTTTCACCCCTCTCATTTTCAAGTTCTATTTTATTGTCATGTCCGTAAAGATCCTTTTTATTATGTTGGGTTATGATATATATATATATAATACTTATATTTTATGTTAATATGATGAGAGACCCTTTTTGACATCATCAATTCATTTTTTTTAAGTTTAAGTGACGTCGTTAGGCTACAGAATGTTTAAGGGATTCTTTTCACCCTTCTCATTTTCAAGATCTATTTTCTTGTCAAGACTTTCAAGTTTATATTTTATTATTTTGGGGCATGATATATATATATATATCATACTGATATTTTATGTTCATATTACGAGGGACCCTATTTGATCTCATCAATTCATTTTTGATGTTTAAGTGACGTTGTTAGACTACCAAATTATTAAGGGATTCTTTTCACCCTTCTCATTTTCAAGTTCTATTTTCTTGTCAAGTCGTTCAAGTTACTTTTTATTATGTTGAGGTATAATCTATATATATATCATACTGATATTTTATGTTCATATGATGAGAGAACCTATTTGATCTCCTCAATTCATTTTTTGATGTTTTAGTGACGCAGTTAGGCTACCGAATTTTAAGGGATTCTTCTCACCCTTCTCATTTTCAAGTTCTATTTTCTTGTCAATTCTTTCAAGTTCATTTTTATACTTTTGGTGTATTATCTCTATATCTATCATACTTATCTTTTATGTTCATATTATGAGAGAACCTATTTGACCTCGTCAATTCAATTTTTGAGGTTTAATGTGACGCACTTAGGCTGCCGAATTGTCATAAGAGTAATCTTATTTTTGTCTTTCTTGAATGTTCTTCATTTCATATGTTATATCTTTCAAATTTCATTACCATGTTCTTAAATCCTTTATATTATTTCCCCCTACTGTTTTATGGATCATTCATGAGTGGGTTACCCATATCCCCTCTGTTTTCAAAGTGCTCTAAAACCATACAATATAGCCATTATATTGCCGAATTTCTAACTCAAATGTCTCTATCTTTTTCTCAAATTCATTTATCTATTAAGTGAATACTAAATTCTATTTATTCTAAAGGAGTATTCATATATATAACAAATTTGTCTATTTAAAATTCTAGGATTTACATACATGATACCCACTTTCCTTTTCTGTGGGTTTACAGTGACATAAAGATCATGCCTTTGAAGCCATTTTTGAAACGTTATGATTATGAAATGAAATCCATTTCTTTTATGATATATGGGTTATTTATGAAATTTTTGATGATTATATATGTGTCTCACATGATAGAAAAGGAAAATTTAAGGGTGCACCCCGATAGCGCTCCGATGCATTGGGTAAAGACTTAATCTCTAGAGATGACCATTTTGACTGATACATTGGTGAATAACCTTGGTAATTTTTAATGACACCTTGGGGATGGACCTTGGTGAAATGGAAATGAGTGTCTATGTTAAATGTTGTAGCAACATATTCCAGTTATGAAACAAGTTATTTTTATTATGTTATGCCTCATGATCTCTTTCACATGCATTAAAGTTATTTTTCATTACTTTTGATGTATCTCAAGTTCTCATGTAAAATGTTTCCCTTGTTTCCCTTATTGGGCCGTTTTCTCACCCTTTACATTGATGTATGCTCCCAGGTTATGAGATGCTTTAATGAACATAGGATGAACAAATGAAGAATCTTTTCAAGTGTTTAAGAAGAATGTTTCTTTCTCATGTAATAAGTTCCTGGTTTCCAAGAGACGGAACCTTAAATATCCTCGCTTTTGTATAATGTAATGAATGTTTATGTGATAAAAATTTGGGATGCTATATCCCTGCTTCTGAATGTTCCTCTCCCTTTTTTTGTTTCCTCCATATACCTTTCTGTCATAGCTACTTCTTCATAAGAAGTAATCCTCATAGACTCTATTGCACTGGTATCCCCTGACCCCTGAAAAGCCTCTTTAATACATTCAATCCCTTGATCCATCCTCTGCTCACCCATTTCTATAGGTGTTGTAACACCCCGAGATTTTATTTAAAATATTCTTTTTAATTTAATTAATGTCTTGTGTTGTATGCTACACCAAAAGGAGCTTCCACAACATGCATCCTTTACTTGCCTTTCATTACACGCAATCGCGACCTTCCTCGATAGCGTGTGTAGTACGCAATACCGAGTTTCACTAAACAACGACATGCTATTAAAATTTTATTAAAACCAGCTGTTATGAATAGTAATAACCACTTTTTGAAATTTTTTAAATTTTATTTTTCAAAATGGACTTCATTTTTGGATTCAGAATATCGAAATTAGCTTAGGGTGAAATTTTGGTACTTTTCGGATAACTTCCATTTTCTGATGAATAGTTAAAATTACTAAATTTTAATTAAAGACAACCTTTTTAATAGAAATAATTAATAGTGATAAATTATTAATTTGAGTGGTTTTAAAGTGTATTTAGAATATATTTCTACAATTTAATACAATTTTGGTCATTGGATGTAATTTCACATTTAAACCAGGCATAAACAAGTGTCAATCTTTTGATAGTTATTATCTTTTAAAAACACGTTATTTGAATGGATGATGGGAATTAATTTTTAAATTAGTTAATATAAATGATATGTATTGAATTTGGTAAAATAAACATCATTTTTAAATTCATAATATCAAATATAGCTTAGGCCTAATTTTTGGTATATTTCTGGAAACTTTGATTTTTTGATGAATAGTGAATCCACTAAGTGGTAGTTAAAAAACTGAATTTTTCATAAAACATAATTTTACGGCTTCTGTGAGTAGAATTTCGAATATTCGATATACACAGTGCCCTAAGAGGTCCTGGTCTTCTTAAAAGACGAATTTTAGTTCCCTAAGAGGAGGACACAAAGAGGCATTTCAAAGAAGAGGTAATGTCCGTTACCGATTCATTCCACTTTATTTCTTCTTCCACTTCTCCTTCTTAGGTTGTTTAATTATGAAGTTATAACATCAGTATCACTCATATATTTATATGTTATTATATGTATTAAACAACCTTATTTCACCATCTATCCATCCCATGGAAAACGAAATCACGGCCCGTGTGTACGTACGGAATACCGTCTCCACGCCGTGGTGTAATCTATTTTCCACCACCACCTTACCTGGATGGGTATAATGGTTCACATAATAACTATATATGATTATTGTAAAGTGATTTTGATTCTGAAATAGTATACATACACTCCAATAAAACTCCACGATCATTAGAACGATATCATCGCTCGTGCGTACGTACGGACTACCGTCTCCACGACGCGATGAGATTCATTCTCCATGTTAACCATTCATGAATGATTATAAACTATATATAATAAGTAATCATGGAATATATGAAATAATAATGATACTGGATTTATGTGTATATATATGTATGTCATCTACGTAATTCCATTCAACTCAATAAGGAAACGAAAACAACATTCATGCGTACGTACGGCCTACCGTCTCCATGAACGGTGTATTTCGTTCCATTTAATGATTTATTATATATATGTAAATTCTGAATATATATAATATATAAATCATGTTTTATATTCCCGAATTATGTAATAATGATCTATGTAATCATATGAATAATTACAAGTCAAAGCACGGACGACAAATGAAACGATTTTACCCAAAACGCTCTTTAACATAGAATTTACAATAGAACGGGTAATATAAAGTCATAAGTGAAAAATATATAATATCATAAGAATGAGTATGATTTTGTAATATGTCAATGACATTATTTAAATCATTATACAGGAGTTTCGGACACTTACGAAGCAAATCAGACCTAAGTTAAGGGAAAATATCACAATCTTATTTTATCCGAGATTGTTTATACTTTGGTATTTACTGGGGTGTATTTTATCATCCACATCCATGTTTCCTCGATATGTAATACTGTTTCCATCCACCTACAATTTTTTAAATCCAATTCTACCCTTCGGTGAGTTTTTATTAAAAGATATGAAAGGAAGCTTTTTTCGTTTTTCGTACGAGGTACTTTTTGACTTTTCCGACAAAAGTACGAGAATAATGATTTTTAACTTATACGGCATGAATGGATTTTTAAAAAATTATTTCCAAGAAGATTCCTTTACAAGTTTTCTAGTTTATTTTTAATCAACTCCTTTTAGTTTATATTTGTATCACATGTTAAGAAAGGAATATTGTTTTTGAAGTAGGAAGGATGTTTTCCTCAAGAATAGAGTTCAAGTGTTTTATCAAAATTATTTTCCATCTAAGATAATAAAGGGTTCTGTTTCTATCCCTATTATTACATTGATTTGATTATGTTGTGATGGAATTATTTTTATGAATTCCTTTATCTTATATGAATTTTTTTATGATGTCATGTTGTTTAAGAATCCCATTTTTATTACATGGGTTATGCAATGATATATGATTTATGATTTTGTGGCACACATAAGAATGGTATCATTATGAGATGGGAGGGACCTATATCTCCCCCCAATGCATTGGTTAAAGATTTTATATCTCATGAGATAGACATGGATGGAACGGTAGGTTAAACCGGTTCAGTGAAACAGGACTGAAACGAGGAATGAACTCGGTTCAGAAATGGACTTTGTCCATTAAGATAGTCATGGAAATGAGTCTTGACTTGTAATAAATGATTCTCTATGATTATGTGTGTATGCCACAAAGCAACATGTTTTAAGTTATTATTATTGTGATTACATTTCACTACTATGATTTATCCCATGTTATGAAATTATGATCTCTTTTGCAAGTTAATATTTCCAAAAGTTATGTTTTTATGAATAGGATTTGATTGATATTTCATTTGTTTACCCTTATTGAGCATTTGAGCTCACCGTTTTATGTTTTCTTTTCCCTAGGATATAAAGAATGGTTTTAGGTAAGAAAAAAGGGAAGATCTTTATGGGAGATGTTGATGATCTTTCATGACGATTAGAAGATTATATTCTGTGTTTCCAAAGACACTAAACTGTTATGGTCCTTGTGTGTGTGTTTTTTAATGTACTAAGTATTACTCAAAAGTAATGTAATGACCATGTACATCAAGTGTTGGGTCTCTACAGTTGGTAACAGAGGAAAGGTTTAGTCATCCTTTGGAAACTAGGATGCGAGAAATTTAGTGAGATCCCTAGAGATATTTCTAAGGTATGTCGAGGGATGTCCCTAAGGTTAAGTATACATATAGGTTATAGTCCTAGAATTAAGCTAACGATCATATAATTAACCCTAAGATGTTAGATATTGATTGTACTACCCCTTTGTTTTGTTGTTTTCCCTAGCGTGATTTTTTCCTCTCACACTATTCTTTTTGGGTTTTAGACGATGGATGGAACCCGAAGGAACCGTGTTGATCAATGTAATGGACAATGCAATGATTGTCCTTCTGAACAAACAAATGTTATGGGAGATGGAGTGCAAAATCTTATAGCTATACTTACACAAGCTATGAATCATTCTGGACTTCCAAATGAGCATATAAGGGAACAATATTCTATTGAGTCCTTCATGAGGCAACATCCACATTCTTTCAGTGGGTATTCTGATCCACTTGTTGCTGAACAATGGATCATTACCACTGAAAAGATATTTTCAGTTCTTCAATGTTATGAACATGATAAATTCATCTTAGCAGTATATCATTTCGAAGGTGAAGCTAGTCAATGGAGGAATCTTATCAAGAATACGAGGCCAATAGATGAAATAGAGTCCATGGAATGGGATGAGTTCAAGAACTTATTTTCAATAAGTACTTCCCTCGTATTCTTCGAACAAAGATGGAGAAGGAGTTTCTTGAACTAAATCAAAAGGATGATGAATCTGTTGGTATATACGAAGCGAATTTTACAATGCTTGCATGGTATGCATCTGGATTTATCATCCAACCTGAAAGTAAAGTAGATTGATTCTTCAGTGGCTTAAAACCAAATCTTCGAAGCGAATTAGCTATAATAGACTTCAGTAGATATGAAGAAATTGTGTGTTGTGCTATCAAGGTAGAAATAAAAGTTGTTGTTACTTATCCATCTCATAGTTTGGACAAGAAACGAAAGATGGAATTCAAGGATAAACCTCAGAATAATGCTGAAATGAAGATGAATGTTTCCTTACACTCAAAGTGTGGAAAGTATCATGGTGGAGATTGTCTTAAAGGGATTAGAAAATGTTTTAAGTGTGGAAAAGAAGGTCATCGAGCAGCTGATTGTCGAAGTAATGGAAAAAGGGGTTCTAATGATGTGAATAAAGAAAATACTGCAGAGAACGCCCCACCAACACTTCAATGCTTCAAGTGCAAGGAAATGGGGCATTATGCTAATAAATTCCCTAATCCAGGGGTTAGTGATGATCGACATGAGCAACAACTTAAGGCAAAGGACAAAGGGAAGTCACATGCGATCACTATTGGCGATGTTGAATATGAAAACGATGTGGTGGAATGATTAAGTGTTTATGTAATGGGATTCCAAAATAATGATGTATATAGTATCATGGAATATTGGAATATTTATTTATTGGACTATTGTGGTTTTCAATAATTTTATGGTAGCGGTAACCATGGAAAGTGATTGAGATATTTTTGGAATGTAGATGATAGGCACATAATGAATGGATAAGGAGAAAATTAAATGTTTGATAGTATTCATGAGCTCATGAATGATATAAGGAGAAGGTTATATCATGGTTTGAGTATATAGAAATTTGGGATTTTGGTATGAGGAAAGAGTTAACTTTTGACAGCATTCATGTTTTCACTAAGTTTTAATGGGTATTCATTTTTCAAGAGAATACATGATTAAGGTATTTAAAGGATTGGAATGAGACCAACAAGATATATGGGGGATAAATGATGGTATTCACATGCTTGGTTGATGACATTTCAAGTAATCGTTTTCTTTATACTATGAGCTTGGGCCGAAGTATTTGAGATAAGCCTAAAGATTGGAATGGATTATGTTGGACATAAGTTAGTATTGTTTAAGGATAGAACTTTTGTTTCGATTTTATTGATGGGATGTTATAGTAATATAGCTTTAGAAAAAGGAAAACCTGTAGGATGGGTGACAACCCATCGCGTTGGACAAGGCTGTGGGAATCGAACCCACAATAGAAGTGAGACTGGACTTTATCGCCAACCACTGGCCTACAAGAAGTCCCTGTTTTGTATAAACAAGTTTTATTATATTAAGCAGTATGATATATGAAGTATAAGTCCATTTTAGGAACCATATATGATTAATCTCATTATAGACGGACTTATATATTTTTTGATAACTTTTCTAACCTTTTGTTTGAGACAGATGGAATGACACATCATTCTATCACATGATCTGCTAACACATCATGAATGGAAAATTTAACTTCATTTCATTATGAGATGAAGTGGAAAATGTCCAAAGAATGACCAACGGTGAGACTATACCAAAATCACAAAAGTATTTCTTCTAATTCCAATTTCATCAACATTAGGGAAATGATCTTGAAAACAAAAAATTTTGTCCTAGTGCTCTTATATCTGATGAATCAGATGGTACATTAGATCTTCACAAATTTATGGCTTTGTGATTGCTGGATTTTCCATATCCATGATCTCTACCACTCTCCATCAGAACATGATGGTTAGATTTCTCTTCCATATCCATATTTTCACCTATGTGGAAACCCATTGATTAATTTTTTTGGCTAACTGTTACGTTTCATACTTTTGTTTTTTAATGATTGGTTTTGGTATTCCTTTTTATGATATGGGTTTCTATTAAAAAACTTTCGAGTAGTAAACCATTTATAACCCTGACGAATTTTGAGGGCGAAATTCATTTTAAGGGGGGTAGAATGTAACACCCCGAGATTTATGAAAAATATTCTTTTTAATTTCATTAATGTCTTGTGTTGTACGCTACACCAAAATGAGCTTTCACAACATGAATCCTTGACTTTCCTTGCATTACACGCAATCATGAACTTCCTCGATAGCGTGTGTAGTACGCAATACCGAGTTTCACTAAACAACGATATGCTATTAAATTATTATTAAAACCAGTCGTTATGAATAGTAATAACCACTATTTGAAATTTTGTAAATTTTATTTTTCAAAATGGACTTCATTTTTGGATTCGGAATATCAAAATTATATTACGGTGAAATTTTGGTACTTTTGGATAACTTTCATTTTCTGATGAATAGTGAAAATTACTAAATTTTAATTAAAAACAACCTTTTTAATCAAAATAATTAATAGTGATAAATTATTAATTTTTGTGGTTTTAAAGTATATTTATAATATATTTTTACAATTTAATACAATTTTGGTCATTGGATGTAATTAGACATTTAAACCAGACATAAACAAGTGTTAATCTTTTGATAGTTATTATCTTTTAAAAACAGGCTATTTGTTTGGACGATGGGAATTAATTTTTAAATTAGTTAATGTAACTGATATGTATTGAATTTGGTAAAATAAAGATAATTTTTTAATTCATAATATCAAATATAGCTTAGGCCTAATTTTTGGTATTTTTCTGGAAACTTTCATTTTTTGATGAATAGTGAAACCACTAAATGGTAGTTAAAAAAACTGAATTTTTCATAAAACATAATTTTACCACTTCTGTGAGTAGAATTTCGAAAATCAGAGAGACATGGTTAATATCATGGACTAAAATGTGGTTCAATGAGATGAAAATAATTTTTGGTGAATAGTAACTTTTTACTTTTATTTTCCACAGTTAAAAGTTAATGGCGTAATTAAGGGTAAAAATGATATTATTATTACACTAACACATGTACTAATTCTATTTGATAAGTGTAATTCGACCAAAAACAACCTTATGAATAAAATATGACCATTTAGGCCCACTTGGATTAGATTAGGACATTTATTATCAATTTTTTTAAAGAAGGGTTAAAATAGTTAAAATCAAAGTTAAATAACTAAATCATTTTTAATATAGAGTTATATAGAAGATAATTTCTACTATAAATATTAATTATAAAGAAAAAATGGTTTCCAACATAATGGAATTTTATTTATAATTTTTATACATTAAATAATTTAATTTATTGATGACACAATGATGATGTAGTAATTATCATATTAATGAAATATTGACATAATTGCTGTTATAAATACCCAAATAAATGTAATTTGAGACTTTTTAAAAATTACACTAATTTTAAAGGTTAATATGACATGTTAGTATTGATTTAATAAACTTGGTTCGAACTAATCATTCTGTTATAATTTTCACAAAAATGAATTACTAAATAGTTTCACAATTGACATAAAATAGTTTTTCAAAAAAATATTATATTAATAATTGTTATTTTAATCCTAAAAATCTAAGGATCAGCAAAATAACTTAGATAAGGTTATATATATTAATAATAAACAACTTGGGATTAGTTTGGTTTGTTATAGTAAGTTTATTAACCTTATAGTGTAAGAACACAAGAAGACACGGTAAAAGAAAAATTATTTAACTTAATGTTAAATCTAAATGATAAGGTTACAATAGGAACCTAAACTTGTCTAAATTCTATTGGATGAGAGGATTGCAACCCATTACCACCTTAGATTATAAATATATCAATTTGGAGCTATTTAAAACCGAATTTGGCTTTATAATAAAAAAATAGTTTTAGTTTTTCCAAAGATGCCCCTCTCCTTCCTTATAAAAGGGCACCTCCTCCCTCTCTTCCTCACACCACAGTGAGCCTTGAAGCTTGGACAAACCATGCCAAATTATCTTCTCCACTTCCCTAGAAACATCTTATAGGTCCTGGTATTCTTCAAAGACCAATTGTAGTGCCCTAAGAGGAGGACTCAAAAAGGCGCTTCAAAGAAGAGGTAATGTCCGTTAACGATTCTTTCAACATTATTTATTCTTCCACTTCTTCTTCATAAGTTGTTTCATTATGAAGTAATAACATCAGTATCACTCATATACTGATATGTTATTATAAGTATTAAACAACTCTATTTCACCATGTATCCATCCTATGTAAAATGAAATCACAGCGCGCGCGTACGTATGGAATACCGTCTCCACGCCGTGGTGTAATCTATTTTCCACCACCACCTTACTTGGATGAGTATAATGGTGTACACAATAAATATATATGATTATTGTAAAGTGATATTTATTCTGAAATTGTATACATACAATCCAATACAATTCCACGATCATGAGAACGATATCATCGCTCGTGCGTACGTACGGACTACCGTCTCCACTACGCGATGAGATTCATTATCCACGTTAACCATTCATGAATGATTATAAACTATATATAATAAGTAATCATGAAATATATGACATAATAATGATACTAGATTTATGTGTATATATATGTATTTTATCTACTTAATTCCATTCAACTCAATAAGGAAGCGAAAACAGCGTTCATGCGTACGTACGGTCTACCGTCACCATGAACGGTGTATTTATTTCCATTTAATGATTTATTATATATATGTATATTCTGAATATATATTATATATAAATCATGTTTTATATTCTGGAATTATGTAATCATGATCTAAGTAGTCATATGAATAATTATAAGTCAAAGCACAGATGACAAATGAAACGATTTTACCCAAAACGCTCTTTAACATTGAATTTACAAAAGAACGAGTAATATAAAGTCATAAGTGAACCATATATGATATCAAAACAATGAGTATGATTCTGGAATAATTAAATGAAATTATTTAAATCATTTTACATGAGGTTTGGACACTTACGAAGCAAATCAGACCTAAGGTAAGGGAAAAAATCCCACTCTCATTTTATCCGAGATTGTTTTTACTTTGGTATTTACTGGGGTGTATTTTAACATCCACATCCATGTTTCCTAGATATGTAATATTGTTTCCATCCACCTGAAATTTTTTAAATCCAATTTTACCCTTCGGTGAGTTTTTATTAAAATATATTAATGGAATATTTTGTCATTTTTTGTATGAGGTACTTTTTGACTTTTCCGACAAAAGTACGAGAAGAATGTTTTTTTAACTTATACGGCATGAATGAATTTTTAAAACATTATTTCCAAGAATCTTCCTTTACAAGTTTTCATGTTTATTTTTAATCAACTTCTTTTAGTTTAGAATTGTATGACATTTTAATAAAGGAAAAGTGTTTTTGAAGTAGAAAGGATATTTTTCTCAAGAATGGAGTTCAAGTGTTTTATCAAAATTATTTTACATCTAAGATAATAAAGGGTTCTTTTTCTATCCCTATTATTACATTGATTTGATTATGTTGTGATTGAATTATTTTTCTGAATTCCTTTATCTTATATGTATTGTTTTATGATGTCATGTTGTTTAAGAATCCCATTTTTATTACATGGGTTATGAAATGATGTATGATTTATGATTTTGTGGCACACATAAGAATGGTATCATTATGAGATTGGTGGGACATATATCTCCCTCCAATGCATTGGGTAAAGATTTTATATTTCATGAGATAGACATGGCTGGAATGGCAGGATAAACCGGTTCAGTGAAATAGGACTGAAACGAGGAATGAACTCGGTTCAGAAATGGACTTTCTCCACTAAGATAGTCTTTGGAATGAGTATTGACTAATAAGAAATGATTCTCTATGATTATGTGTGTATGACACAAAGCTTCTTGTTTTATGTTATGATTATTGTGATTACATTTCACTACTATGATTTATCCCATGTTATGAAATTATGATCTCTTTTGCAGGTTAAGATTTCCAAAAGTTATGTTCTTATGAATAGGATGTGATTGATATTTCTTTTGTTTACCCTTACTGAGCATTTGAGCTCACCGTTTTATGTTTTCTTTTCCCCAGAATATAAAGAAAGTTTTTAGGTAAGAAAAAAAGTGCAGATCTTTATGGGAGATGTTGAAGATCTTTCACCACGATTAGAAGATTATATTCCGAGTTTCCAAAGACACAAAACTATTACAGTCCTTATGTGTGTGTTTTTGTAATGTACTATGTATTCCACAAAAGTAATGTAATGCCCATGTACGTCAAGCGTTGGGTATCTACAGGTGCATACTCCTTAATATCCACTATGTTATCCTCTTGTAGAACCACTTTATATCCACTCACACTACCATTGTGAATCTACTCATTTCAGGTAGATAGTTCGGCCAGGTCCAGCCTCAATCTATAAAAGACCTGAGACACAGTTGGGTTGTTTTGATGCACCACATCCTTCTTCATAGGGCTGGATAAGCCAATCTCGGCCACAAGGTCCACCCCTCTGATCCCTAGGTCTCTTTAGGTGCCCCCCTCTATTCCCTTGGCTCCATTAACATCCAAAACAAATTACCCTTTCTCCAACACCTCTTCATCAAGAGCCTCAGAATACTTCCCACAACCACTTCCCACCTCTTCACAGATGTCTGAGCCCCGCTCGGACAAAAGTCCAATGAATGTCCCAATAACATGCATCCAGAAAAAAAATATCTTCATTATTCATTCAACACCCATTACTTGAAGTGATACTCCTCACCCATTGTGATCCACACAGATTCGAATGGATTTTTTGACACATCAATTTCCATGAAAAAATGGAGATTAACCGGGTGACACAGAGCATCAGTCCAACTATATGAGAACATATATCTACCAATTATATTTTCTATCATACACATAATAGATATATTTTGGAATGGTAGGGGATGATTGGGAAAGCTTACACACGTCACCATTTTAGGAGTATCACACATCATATGAAAATCAAATGACCACTAGAGTAGCTAAAAACTGATGTTGTTGAAGATACGTGGTGCATATGCCCAAGCATTAATGAGGTCAGAATACAAAGAAAAACGAATTATTATGTTCATGTTATCCAAAAGACCCACCACCACTCTATTTTGCAACACCCAGGTTCTAACTATGTTTTTGTCGAACGAATCAACAGATTAATGATGTTGTTTAAACATGGAAATCAAGGTGTTTTTCAGTAGACTCGAGGACTCCAAGAACACCGCAGATGATAATGGAAGAGTATGGAACCCATCAAGCAGGGACGGGACCTTCGAGCAAAGAAAAAAATGAGAGAAATTTGGAGGAAATAAGGATCTAATAATGGAGCAAAGGGGGAAAACACTTCATGGAGGGAGAAGAGGGTCCCTCCCCCATCGATGGGGGAGCGACCGACACTGAGGATATCACCATCACGGAGGCAAAAAGATCGACATGGTTTTCACCAAACGCATTGGATCCCTTGGGTCCATTTCGGACCAGGAGTCATCTTATCTTTGAGTTTAATTTGTTATGGACCTTTAGAAACCGAATATCATTATATAATAAAATAATATTTTCACACTTTCATAAAGATCCCCTCCTCCCCTTTATAAAAATCTCTCACTTCTAACCAATTCCTCAAACGTATCAAGCCACTTGGATCATCCAACCAATGAACATATAAGATTTCAAGATCCCTCTTCTCCTCCTTGATTCCTTAACTTAGGCAGAAGGAACATCATTTAGTCCTTTTGGTTCAAACCAAAGGGAGTTACACAAATTAAATGTAACGATTCCTCTTAACTTATTTTAATTTATTTTACTTATCCAACCCATAAACTCTTTATATTCCTTTATTTTACAAAAAATCTAGTATCCTCAATATATTAGGTTGTTATTATGATAAGGCTTTTAACTACACTTACACACACCACCAACTAATGGGTGAAGAACATATTGTTTCTATGGATGAAAAACTAACTCCTCACGAAAAAATGATTGTTCGATTATATCCTACCGCCTCTCCTGGTAGCCATTAATATGACACTATATTTATATAAGATATATATTATATTTGTGTTTTCTTTATGCTTCTATATTTTTCTTTTATGTCATACCTTTATGGTTATCATTAGGGGTAGACACGATAATTTCATTTGAAGAAGTAAGGATTACACCCCTTACGAAGTTATATGACTCGTTCATACCATACGTGGTAGGTATATAGGATGGAGTTAATGATATTATATATAATACAATACTGGAATTATAATATACCCATTTATCATTATGTTTTCATTACATTAAATACAAAATAGAAATGAATGCAGCGTTAATGCTTACGTACGACTAACCATCTAAATGAATGGTGCAATTCATTTATTATCTCCCAATGTTATTTACTATTATAAATATAGGTATTTACTAGATATATATGATATATATGTTATCTAAATCATGAATTTAATTTTGGATATAATAACTTTTGTCCATGTGAAAAACCTCTAAATATTAGAAGTTCATTTTTGACCCAATTACCAAATATCGACAAAACAACCATTATTAACTAAAATTATTATATAATGTTTATAACATGGTAATAATTGATATAAATTGAGTAAAAAACAAGATATATATTTTAATCAATTATAAATTAACTTTATTTTATAATTCAGGAGATTAAAGAATGAACGAGTCAAGCCAGACACGAGGTAAGGGACTTCGTCTCAATCTCCATTCATTGAGGAATATTTCGATAATATATACATTCATCATTTACATGGTGTGTAACAAAACCCTTTGACTTTGAATTTCATTCAAAGGGAATCAAATTTCTATGATAAATTTTACTATACCAAAAATAGAATGTTTTTAACGTTTGTGGTGATAATGAACTCCCTACCACCGTAATCCTTATTTGGCGTCCATTATAAGCCTTAATGTTTTATAAAATGAAAAGATAATACATTATTCTTTTTTGGGTGTTTTTGAATTGAAAATGGTTTTTGAAGTGTATTTATTATTTATATATCTTGAAATTATTTCTTTTGACTTAAAATTCAATGTTATTAGTGAGATGTTTATATTTAAATATTATATGTGTTATGAATTTATAATGGTAATTAGAAATTTGACGGGTGGTTATGTGATAATCCCAATGAATGGTGGTGTCGTGATAAACTAGTCTGGGTGGTTACATTACAACCTCCAATGCATTGGCTATGGAAGTCGTCCGTATGGTTATTCCATTCAGTGATATGTGTGGAAGTCCATCGTATGGTTATTTCACTTAAGAATGTTTATGTCTCAAGTTACCTTTATATGTTCTGAATTTTTATATGGGTTCTATGGTAATATTTTGGATACAAAAGGATAAAAAATGATTTCTTATTTATTGAAGAGTATTTACTACTTCATAAAGGTGAAATGTATTACTTATGATAATGTATTCATTGTTTACTACTTGTTTTGAAAAACTAATAGCTATCATTATTTGTGTCTCCCTTATTGTTATTTTTATGCTAATCCCAAATTTTTGAAATGATTTTCATAGGACATAAAGTGGAACAGGGTCATGGATGGGATCAAGGAAATGTCATACTTTCTAAAATATAGAACTAGACATGACTCTTTTTGTAATGATTTTTTATTTTATGAAAAAAATTGAAACTAAGTAAAATTTTTAACATTGTAATTTTTGAGATGTAATGTAATAGTTATGAACTAATTCTCTGAAACTCTAAATTTAAATTGATCCTCAATATGAATTACTCATTTAATTCAAGATTATGAAATGATTAAGGCTGGGTCCTTATAGTTGGTATCAGAGGCCGGTTTAGACAACATTAAGAGTTAGGGTGTAGTTAAATTAATATCCATAAATTATTTTTTTCTAATATTGAAATGATATAAAATTTATAGATTACCATGTTGCTTCACATAATCTATTTATGTGTTCAAAATGGATTTCAACAGGGGAAACAGGGTAGCTATGATGGGACAACATCAGGAGGAAGACAACCTACCAAATCAGCAACTTGAGATGGTCGGAATCAAAATTGAATAGTTTTTTGCAGTAATGGCTCAGTTGACTAAGGTGACAAATGGTTATTTTGATTATTGATTATATTTTGGTTTAGAGGAGCATAAAAGCCAATTAATGGTTGTCATGCAATCCTTAAAGGAAATGAAACTGTATGGGAAATGCGTCAAGTGTGATTTTTGGTTACAACAAATTTATTTCCGTGGTCACATTGTTTCAAAAAAATGGAATAACTATTCATCTACCTAAAACAAAAGTTCATGAAGAATGGACCTGACCCACAAATATAGCTACGAACCATAGTTTTCTTGGTTTGATATGATATTAACGGAGGTTTTATGATAATTTTTCACAGTTATCTCATCAAATGACTAAGTTAACTCAAAAAGGTGTTAAGTTCATCTGTACAAAATAATGTGATGATTTTTTTCATGATTTGAAAAGAAGATTGTTGGATGCTCCAGTTTTGGAATTACCTTCCAAAAATGGTGAGTTTATTATTTACAATGAATCTTTGTTGAAAGTACTAGGATGTGTCCTTATGCAGAATGATCTGGTAATTGGATACACATCACATTAGTTGATACCTCATGAGTTAAATTACCCTACACATGATTTTGAATTAGCTGTTGTTGTTTTTACCTTAAAAATTTGGAGGCATCATTTTTATGGAGTATAATTTTAAATATATAATGACCTCAAAAATTTAAAGTATATATTCACTAAAAAAGAATTGAACATGAGATAGAGGTGATTGTTGGAATTAATCATGGATTATTATTGCAAGATCCATTACCATCCATGAAATGAAAATAAAGTGGTTGATGCTATGAGTCGAAAAAGAAATTCTTTATTAACCATGATACAATTGGAACGAGATCCTTCTGTTTTTGATTTGATGAAGTTTGTCATATAAGTTTTCTGTGTAGGAAAATCTTTTGTTTTATTTTAGGCGTCAATGAAATCATCTCTATCAGACAGAATAAAGCAAGCGTAGAAGGAAGATAGTGAATTTCAGAAAAAGGTATAGTTGGTTCAGAATGGTATGTTTCTTGACATTAAAATTGATAGTGATTGTGTTTTTAGTTTTGGGAAGAGATTATGTGTGCCTTTTGATTCACAGTTCAAGAATGAGTTGTTATGTGAAGCTCATAGTTCTCCATTTTCAGTTCATCATGGACGTAATAAGATCTACAAAGATCATAGAGAGTATTACTAGTGGGATGGAATGAAAAGAGATATTTCTGACTTTACTGTGAAGTGTTTGACTTGTCTGGAGGTTAAATCACTGTAGAAGTAACTGAAAGGAATGCTTCAGTCTTTACCAGTGCTTGAGTGGAAATGGGAGAATATATCCATGGTCTTCGTTGTGGGATTACCAAATACATCTCGAGGAATTAATGCAAGCTGGATTATTGTTGATAGGTTGACTAAATCTGTTCATTTCATTACAATTTGATATATTTTGTCTATAGATAAACATTCTGGGTTGTATGATAAAGACATAGTCAGGTTTCATGGAGTTCCCCTCTCCATTGTATCTGATCGTGAGCCCAGGTATACTTCTAAATTTTGGAAAGGCCTTTAGAAGTAGTTGGGTACAAAATTATATTTTAGTACAATATTTCATCCGCAATTAGATGGGTAGTCAGAATGAACCATTCAAACACTGGAATATATGTTGCATGCTTTTTCACTGGATTACCAGGGATGTTGGGACCAACATCTTTCTTTGGTTGAATTTTCATATAATAACATTTTTCATTCCAGTATACAGATGGAACCATTTGAGGAATTATATGGAAAGCGTTGTCGATCTATAGAATTTTGGGATGAAGTAGGTGGAAGGAAGCTGATGAGACCATAATTGGTAGAAGGGATGGTAGAAAAAGTACAGTTGATTCAGAATAACATGATAACAACTCAGATCAGACATACATGTTACGCGTATAACCGGAGGAAGGATCTTTCTTTTGAGGTTGGTGATCATGTCTTTCTCAAGGTTTCTCCATGTAAAAGTGTTATGTGTTTTGGTAATAATGGAAAGTTTAGTCTAAGGTTCATTAGACCTTATGAAATCCTGGATAAAGTTAGTTTAGTTGCATATTGAGTGGATTTACCTCCATATTTATCCTAGGAACACATTGTTTTTCATGTATCAATTTTGAGAATGTATATGCCAGATCCATCTCATGTTTTGAGTCCAGAGGTATTTCGTTTGGAAGAGAATCTCTCTTATGAGAATCAAATAGTTCATATTCTGGACTGTAGAGAGAAAGTGTTGCAGAATAAGGTAATTCACTAGGTAGGTTTTGTTGAATAATCATATGATTGAAGAGGCAACATGGGAATCTAAAAATGCTATGAGGGATAATTACCCCCATTTATTTGATAAGTGAATAAAATTACAAGGACACAATTTCCAATAGGGGGGAAGGATGTAACATCCCAGGTAAATAAAGAAACATGAAAATTTTATATTTATTAATATTTTTGAATTAAATATGAATTTTACATTAATGGGTATTTCTATGTTCGATGGTGTACCCAATACGCAACAATGGGTTTCATTGAAATTTTACGTTGCACACTAATAATATAATATTCTTATTTTAAATGGTAGTTAACACCTAGCCATTGTAATGGGGTGAATGAATATAACTAATTACAATATGATTATACAAGTTTGTTAAATGTTTTCACATTTATCTAATAAAAGTTAGAGGCTTAAAATGTGAATGAATCATATTTTAAGCATAATTTAATTTTAAATATTTGTTTAATGCCATTTAATGGTGAAATATCATTAAAACTATTTTTTGGTCACATTTATATATTATATTGGACAAAATAAAATTATTTATTAGAATTGGGACATCAAAATTTACATTGGATGAAATTTCGGTATTTTTCTGATAAAATTCATTTTAATTGGGTAGTGAAAAAATACTGTATTTTAATTCAAAAATGCCTTTTAATATAATTATTTATATGGTCCGATTATCTTTTTAATTTGTTTTAAAGTGTAATTATAATATATTTTTACCATTTAATCCAATTTTGGACATTGGAATTAATTTCACTTTAAAATTGGACATAAAAAATGTCAATATTTTGAGAGTTATTGTTTCTTAAAAACACGCTATTTGTTTGGACAACAAGAATTAATATTATATTAATTAATGAAACTTCTATGTAGTGAATTTGATAAAATTGGCATAATTTTTGAATTTTTAATATGAAATATAGCTTAGTCTGATTTTTTGGAATATTTATGGAAAACATAATTTTTGATGAATAGTGAAACCACTAAGTAGTGGTTAAAAACTTAAATTTTCATTTAAATAAAATTTTACGGCTTCTGTGGATTAAATTTCTAAAATCTGACATACATGGTTATTATTAATAAGTAAAATATTGTTCAATAAGATGAAAATAATTTTTGGGGAATTGTAACCTTGGACTTTTATTTACCTCGGATAAAGTTATTTAGGGTAATTCATGGTAAAAATAATATTATAATAATAAAAATATATCTTAACACTATTACTAACCTTATTAGATGAGTTATTTACGACCATCTTAATCTTCGAGACAATTTTGGGACCCCATTGAACCACTTGTGAGTGATAATGACACTTTAGATTAATTAATTTAATGTAAAGGACAAATAAAAAAACAAATTCCTTTAGTAAACTAATTTTTACAATGGGTTATATAAATTATACATTCAACTATAAATATTCATTTGAAAGATAAAACGATTTATACATCATGGTATTTGTTTTTTAATTTTTAGAAATCAGATAAATTAAATTATTTATGACACAATAATGATGCATTATTTACGCCTTTAATAAATGATTTAATAAAATAAGATTATAAATATTAAAAAAATATCTAAACCATTTTCAATTCATAATGGATGATTATATTTCGTCCATGAGTCATCTTACCTTCGTCTTTAATTAGTTTTGGACTTTTAAAAACCTAATATCATTATATAATAAATTAATATTTTCGCACTTTCCTAAAGTGCCCCCCCCCCTTACAAAAAGCCCTCTTTTGTAACAAATTCCTCACACCTCTAATGCCATGTGGCTCATCCAAATCCTAAACAAATAATCTCCAAAGATCCCTATCCTACTCAAAGAATCATTTCCTTAGGAAGAAGTAACTTCAAGAAGTCCTTTTGGTTCAATCCAAAGGGAGTTACCCAAATTAAAGGTAATGATTCCTCTGAACTTCTTTTCATTTTTTTAACTTCTCCAGCACATACTCTCTTTTTATTCCTTTCATTTATAACAACACCAGTATCCTAAAAATTATACAATGTTTTAATGAGATGTATTTGAGCTACACATACACACACCTCCATCTAATGGGTGAAGAACATGTTGTTTCTGTGGATGGAAAACTAATGACTCACAAAACGATGATTGTTCGATTATCTTCTACGGCCTCTCATGGTGGCCATTAAGAGGGAAAAATATTTATATATGATATATATTATGTCTAAGTTTTCTTTATTCTCTATATTTTTCTTTTATATCATACCTTTATGGTTTCTATTATTTGTAAACACGATAATTTCATTTGAAGAAGTCAGGACTACCGCCCCATCAAAGTGATATGACTTATTCATACCATACATGGTACACATAAAGGATGGAGTTAAGGATATTATATATGATACTATAATGTAATTATGATATACTTATTTATAATTATGTTTTCATTCAATTAAATATGAAATAGAAATGAATGTAGTGTTCATGCGTACGTACGACATACCGTCTCCATGAACGGTGCATTTCATTTCTTATCTGAAAATGTTATGTACTATTATAAATACATGTATATACTAGATATATATGATATATATGATATTTAAATAATTAATATCATTCTGGATATCATAACATTTTACCACTTGGAAAACTTATAAATATAAGAAGTTCATTTTTGACTCAAGTACCAATTATCAAAACACGACCATTACTAACATAAATGATTACAGAATGTTTATAATAGGGTAATAATTTAATAAAATGATTAATTAACTTGAAAAATGTTTTTAAACAACTAGAAATTATCTTTATATTGTTATTCAGGAGATTAAATAACGAACAGTTCAAGTCGAACACGAGTTAAGGGACTTCATCTCAATGTTCTTTCATTGATGCATATTTCGATAATATATAACTTCTTATTTTACACGGTGTATAAACAAAAACATTGGATTTTACATTGATTCAATGGGAATAATTTGTATACGAAGTGTTTTACTAAACAACAAACAAAATGTTTTTAACTTTTGCGGTGACAATGACGTCTCGGCTTCTGTAATCGTTATTTTGCTTCCCCTATCAACCTTAATGTTTTCTAAAATGAAAAGAAAATACCTTATTCTGTTTCTGGGTGTTTTGGTATTGAAAATGGTTTTTAAATGGTTTTATTATTTTAATATATTGAAATTATTTCTTTTGATTGAAAATTATATGATATTAGTGAAATGTATATATTGGAAATATTATATTTTTTATGAATTTATAATGGTACTTTGACATTTAATGGGTGGTTACATGATAAACCAAATTATGGGTGATACCGAGATAAACCAGGATGGGTGGTTACTTTATAACCACCAATGCACTGGGTACAAAAGTTATCCATATGGCTATTCCATTCAGTGATATGTGTGGAAGTCAACTGTATGGTTATTTCACTTAATAATGTATATGTCCCAAGATTCCTTTATATGTTATGTGTTCTTCATTTAGTGTTTATGGTAATATTTTGGTTACAAAAAAGGATTAAATGATATTTTATTCATGGATGAGTATTTAATACTTCATAATGGTGAAATGTATTACTTATGATAAAGTTTTCAAGGTTTAATAGTTGTTTTGAAACACTAACATTTTTACTTCTTTGTGTTTCCCTTACATAGCTTTTTATAATCATCCCAAGTTTTTGAAATGTTTTTCACAGGACAAAAAGTGGAATATGGTTAAGGATAGGATAGCGGAAATTTCATTCCCACTAAAACTTGGAACTCGACGTGACTTTTTTTTCAAGAGATTTTATTTTATGAAAAAATGGAAACTAAGTAGAAGTTTCTACCTTGTAATTTTTGAGATGAAATTTAATAGTTATGGACCAATTCTATAAAACTATAATCTTGAAAATATCTTAAATGTGAGTTATTCATTTATATCATGATTATGTATTGTTTAAGGTTGGGTCCTTATTAACCTTCCAAGATTTGATTACATTAGTAAAAATAGGTAGTATGTTTCCCCACAACCCATCCTCCTCAAGTTGGTCGACTCATACTCCCATTGGGGAGGTCAATAAAGAGAAGTCATGAATCCTTAGTCCCATCTAGGGGGGTCATTGAAAAAATTCCATGATAAATAGGCATCATGATCGGTCACAAATACTGATTCATACTAGGGGACACTAGTCCACTATGGTGGCCTCTCCAGGAAAGACATACATCCTTGTAGAATTATAAAAGCGTAAATCAATATACTAATAGAAATAGAAGATCCAAATATATAAGCACATATAAATGGAGTTCATCACTTATAGGGTGTGGCCCCAGTCTTTTATAAAAAATCATGTCAAATAAATCACACTAAATGAAACTGGAAAATGAAGAGAAAAATAATATCCATTCTCTTCTAGATGTATTTTTTCAAGATTCTCTCAAGCATATATAATTTGTGTTCCATGACCATGCTATTTCATTATAAAAATATGAATTTGGAAGTAGAAATTGTGGAGGCACTCCCCCAAAACACTGTTACTGGAAACTCATAATGTGCTCCTATGAGAATCCAACATGAAGGCCTCCTTGGTGGGAGAAATGGTATTTTTTTTAAA
This sequence comes from Viscum album, assembly GCA_963277665.1. Classification (NCBI taxonomy): domain Eukaryota; kingdom Viridiplantae; phylum Streptophyta; class Magnoliopsida; order Santalales; family Viscaceae; genus Viscum; species Viscum album. The sequence continues at coordinate 642,973,150 of OY728161.1, forward strand.
AGGTTGGGGCTGAAGCCTCAATTTATTATTTAAAGGGAAGACCTCTTTAGACTGGGTAGAGGGTGACCCATTACATATCCCTAAGGCCCAAGGCCAAGTGGCCTGAATACAAGGCTTGAAAGCCCATTTTGGCCCAAAGGACCCCTCGGTGAACAGTACTGCTACAGTACCCATGCTCCTACAGAACCTGCTATAGTACCGTTGCCGCTACAGTACCTGCTACAGTCCCTCCGCCGCTACAGTGTCGCCGCTACTACAGTTCCACGACCTCTACAGTACTGCTACAGTGCCCTGCTACAGTGCCCTGCTACAGTACCCGGAAATTCACCCCTGCCAGGATTTGATCCCTGGTCTTTTGGATGCCAAGTAGGAGCTTGTACCACTAGGGTACAAGCTCGTTGGCACGGGAGAAATTGTATTGATCACTAGGACCTATCTCATGATGAGATTCATGGTATCTCACCTTTTGGTCCGAATATCAAACAATATGAAAGTCCACCGCATCCTTAGGTCCACCATGATTTTCTTCCAATGACTATACACTCTAGAAATTATTTGTGGAGTCAAACATCGAGCTATGATGGTAGTCCTCACAATTTGGGAATTTTCTGTAATGTTCATCCCTATAGTGACATATCATTATTGTAAGAAGGTACTTCCCTTATTGAATCATGTTTGAGAAACCTATCATATTCTAAGGTGCATGGAAGGATTTTGTGGACATCCTTGATACCCTATCATTGACTATCTGAATCAATTTTCAACTTCAAAACTCCTCCACAACACAACCAAAAAAATTTCTCTGGATTTTTTATTAAGGGATGTCAATCATCAAGAACAACTAATTTCATCAGAAGAAATTAGTTCACGTGGAGACTAATCATCCTATGTAACTCATTCTCGAACAAATATGTGAATAGTAAATAGGGTGGTGATAATATCATCACATACAGTAGTGTAGGATTAGCCCTATCCCATTCAGTTGGGTGCTTTTTTCAAAGAAATACCCCTGAAGCTAACAAACTCATTCTAAGAAATGAAAACATGAGAATTAGAGAAACTCCAACCTATAGGAATATATGTATTCTAACATCAACCACCCCTCAATAGAAATAAGTCTTCTCCATTTTATATAGGACATAATGTTGTAAAGTCACCTATTCCATCCTATATCATGACCCATTCGCCTGAGATTGAGGTGCCTGACCCGGAAACATAGGGTGTCCCTTCTAGTCAGAATTCACCAAGAAGCTCAAATTGGATGATGTAAACGGAGAGGCCTAGAAAACGGAACACAAAACCCTCATATCATTTGAGAGCTAATACAATGCCTATAATGAAGCATTATTTGATAAACAACATGAATATCAACGTTGCAGATGACATAGAAAATGTGGAAAACTATGAGGAGAAAAGATAAGAAATATCAATTCATAATATGGTCCGGGATGATATGAATGAAGTGGGTGTGCGTACATGGAACTAGAGATCACCCTAAATATGGTTTCTCCCTCAATCAATCCCATACCCCCCTTAAAAAAATATTAAAAACATTAATGTCCAGACCAAATTAACTCCATCTCCTCCTCTCAATGAGGATAATATCCCGACAATCGATGAAATATTTGGTTGAATAGATGATGAAATGAAAAAATTTAAGTGAAACAATGTTTATTTTATGTGAGGTACAATTTCCAACCACTATTCATATCTATTAGTGACTCAATGTACACTTCCTACTGGTGTACCTCTACAATAAGTTTTCATCTTAGTAATTGAATCAATAATGGGACATCCTCCAAATAAGGTGCATGGACCATCAGTTTACCTAGACCTAATCATGGACGAATATAATAATTTCCCTATATTAAGGATACAAATAGAGAAGGTTTAGAAAAATACTAAAAGATATCCATGGACTGATATAAACATTTAATAATGGATGAACCAAAACCCAATTTTTTCCCAATTGCTACAATTTTCGATGCTCCAGTTCTACCAAATAATCATCAAGGAATTATCAAAGCCATTGATTCATTAGAAACTCGATTGAAAGCTGTGGAGGAACGGTGTCCACCAGTGAAAAAAGAATTGAAACCATACCTTGAATGTGTGAGTGAAACCCCAGTACCACCAATCATTGAGAGTACTAAGTTTCCAATATTTAATGGCATATGTGAATCAGAACAACATCTCACACCCTACATATCCCATTATGAACAGATCATGGGAAATCAAGAGAAATAAGGTATAATGAAACATGGATGCTAATTGTGAACCCTACAAGTGAGATCCTTTATATGATATACTACATTTCTAGCTCTTTCAACCACTGGATGGGAGTATCTCAATCAAAAATTCGGAATTCAGTTAATATCATCAAAAATAAATTAATAAAAAAGAGAAATCATGAATTTTAAACATCCATAAAATGAGAGTGTCTTAGATTTAATGTCTATATGAAAGGGAGAACCATTTCCCTGAAATTACAAATTCCCGTAAATTATATGCTTTGTCATTGAATGCAGATCCTTCATGGTGATCATGAAACATTGATCATTCCATTGAAATATGTAGGTGGGTTTTCATATTTTATTTTCATTGTAAAAATAATGGTAGAATACATCCAAAAGACTGAGCTCATATCCCTAATAACTACACCAGTCCCAGGTAAAAGAAGGTGAAAGGTGAAGCTGGCATCCATCAGATGTAATCCATCTTCCGCGCCTACACCATCTCTGAATCCTTCACCATATCTTACAACACTCCCTGGGATTAAACACAAACCCTCACTTCACTAAGATGAGCAGAGGAGGCCCATGTGAAATCAATTAAATGATATATTTCATTTAATCATTCCAAATTGATTAAGTCCATGGATATTTTATAGCCACTATGGATAATGATTTATTCCACATGTTAGAGACCAAGAGGTATGACCAGGCAGGTCTTGGTGATTTTCCATATTTTTTCCCAATTCACTATATATTGGGACCCACCATCAATGAATATTATATATTCAAAGACATCCTATAAATATTATGGATTCAGGAAATGTAATGTTGTAAAGGAAACTACCATATGTGGTTAATGATTTCCCCACATCCCCAAGGAAATAGGTGAGAGGAGAAAAATTTAACCAGATGGAACAAAACATTTATCGTTCGATAAATGGAATGAAAATCAACCTAAATCATGGTATTCTCCAAGAAATGTTGAATAAAAAAACTATTACCCTGATCACTTCCACAAAAACACAAACGATGTCATCGACCCCACAAAAATCAAAAAGATCACATTTAATAAATAATCCATGTAACAAATAATTGGTTCTTATATAGATGGATTAACCTACTCCAAGTCAAACACTGTATTTTACTCTCTAAATTTTTTTCCCTCATGTTAAAAATATCGAGAACCACCTCTCCAAACAGAACAACCAGAAGAGGTCATACATGTGAATTCATCACCTGATGAAGATTTGATCTTCACATCCACTAATTTAATTTAATTAATGGATCCATTATATGATGGTGAAATGACTATGAACCTGTGTTACAAAACACCCAATTGGGGAACTAGTTGAAGAGTCTGCAGAACCTAGGGATACCAAGGAGTCACGGTCATGGTAGCTATCGTAGTAGTATCCAAATCCATACTTGAATAATTAATATTTCTGAAAATCATAGGAGGGGAAATAAATGAGTACAACAAGAGTAGAAAACCCCCACTAAACCTACTAGAATCTATCCTAACTAGATCAATCTATAGTATCAATCGAAGTGGGTTTATGTATTAGATCAGCATTTTTGGGTTGGTAGACTTTCCTTCCATAATCCACCGAGGACAAGAGCACTTAAAACTATTGTGTCAAGGACTAAGACATCTTTATAAAAAACTCAGGCCCATAAAGAACATGTGAAAAAGTATCCACACCTGGGGAAGTACATGCCATTAAAATATATATATGAAAACCTAATGCCATTATTACTGGTACCAATCAATCATTCAATGATGGATGGAATAATATTTTCAAATGAACTCTGGGAAGATCTCATAGAAGCTTTACTGAGCCCTTTGGAGTTTGATGTTGAGGTTTCCTATTCGATGTTCTATCTGACAGATAAAATTACAACAGAGTTCCATGTAGATATATCCTTCCAAGATCATGATGAATATTCCATTATAGTGGGACACATCATAACCCTGGATGTGTGAAGAAGAGTAAATGGTTTTGAGGTCTGAAAATGTTTCATTGAAAATGGCTCACACGTTTACCTAATTTCAGTATGAAAAACATTACTGGATGGACTGGCATGATGTTTAAATAATTCCTTCCACTAAAAAATAAAGTTATATGTAAAATGTGAGCATAATCCATTATTCCAAATCAAGCTGAAGTCTCAATTTGGAGACATCATCGAAATCAACGAATTTCTAGTGGTTCGGCAGAACACAACCTTCATCAACATTCTAGGAAGGCCATGGTTCCATCATCACTTGGATATCCACTCAACATACTATCAATTATTCAAATACAATATTAAATAAAAAATTGTGATGTATCACCCTTTTGAGGCCCAATTTATATATTAAGAGTCACATTATATATATATACACCAGATTATATCAGAGGAATGGGAAACACTCTTGGTTGTTGGTGATGCTTAGGTTAACACCTCAAATGGCTAGGAAATGATCCCGACCAACCACTTCAAATAGATTTTTGAAGGTTATGTCTTGAATATACAGAAGGATGAGTATGTGAGAAAATATATAGGCATATATTCTATAAAATTTATGGTTTTATTAATGAACCGTAATTCCAATAGTGTGGAATCGTTTTTTGATTCACCATACATTGGTGAAACATAATATGGAAACACCCTAATTCCATCCCAATATCTCTAGGAAATCATTAACTCACTTGCTAAGTCCAATGAGTTTTTATCTCCACCTAATGAGGATAAATACACTCTATCTCCATCTCTCACTCCATACCCATTAGAGTTTCACCAAAATATGAATTTTTCTGCAAGGTAATAAGATGTTTCTTCATCTATGAAATGATAAGATATTAGCTCCTACCCTAACCATGGAAAACATATCCCAATAATTTATGCCCATATGAGACAAGATGAAAAAGATGTAGTGGAGTATGAAGAGGAGGAGAAATACCATTGGTATTCTTCTATAGAATTTGAGGTGGGAATCTCAATTACCATTGATGAATATAGAGATATAAGTCATTATAAAAAAGAAGAATGGAACCCCACCATGATTAGTGTAACCATGGATTCAAAGGAGCCACATTTATATTCAACCTTCCCAAAGAATCAAGGGGATTTATGTTTCTTGAACTATGTAGAAATGATTGGCCACAAACCCGAGGTGAAAACTAATCACCTGGGCTTTCCATAAGACCACCTAAGCTATAAAATAGAATAAAGAAGAACAAATCATACAAATAATTCCAAAAATGTGTTTTAAGATTTGAATATCGTTGGAGAAAACATTACCAGAGAGTTCTATAAACCTAAATTTCTAAGAAATACATCCACATAAACATGAAAAATGAAAAAAGATGTTTCTTCACTGATTTTATGGATCTCAACTGGAACTTCCCAAAGGATGATTTCCAAGTCATGATCACAAAACTACAGATCTATAAAACAACTAGATAATAGGATAACTTCTTCATGGATGGCTATTTGAGATATAATAAAATTATAATGGAATATGTAGATGAGGATTCCACCACTACTAGGGTTTCTAAGGGATTATTTTTCAATCAGGTATTTCCCATTCTAATGTGGAATGCTACTAGCACGTAAAAACATTCCATTCATCCGATCTTTAAACCATTTCTTGGATATTTTTGTTAAATACTATATTTATGGCATGGGAGTTAAATCTTGAAAGTAATCTAACCACCTGGAAGATCATAAAACCATTTTAAAAAAAAATGCAACAACACAACTGGAAAATGAACTCCATGAAATACGCTATGGGAATTACCTAAGATAAATATGTTAGCGTCATCATGATCCACTAGGTCATTAAAAATACCATTATATGATGATGTATATCATTGATATTTCACCTCCTCTCAAAATCACCTTATTGGGAGGAATTCAAGGAAACATGCCCTACATTTGGCGATTCAGAACCATTATTTTATGGAAATGACTTCCCTTTAACTGGATAATAAAAAATGGGGTTACATATCAGTAGAAAGTTGATTTTTAGGAATCAATAGAATGTATAAAAAATATCTCTTATGTTTTCTAGTTTTAAAGATATCTCTTGAAGGAATGCCAGTTAATTTTATGTGAAATTATTAGAATGATCAATGAGTAAATAATGTATGAAAAAGAATGATTACAAAAATCCCAACATACATTATTATCTCAGTTTAACAATTATTGATGAAAATAATCGTTATTATGATAGAAAGAAGAGTGTTCTAGAAATAATATTTATATTCCAAAAGCTAAGGCACTACCTGTATCATCAAAAAATATGTTTTATCTATAATGGGAAACATCTCCAATAAATTCTCAACTGTCTGATATTTATTGGGATCCTATCATGATGAGAATTCATCCTGAAATATCTTGACATTTAGTTCTTGCCTCAAAATTTAATTAAAGGATAGTAATTTAAAAACTTTCTGGTAGATCATCCCTCAAAATAATAGAATTCATTGGATACTGAACTACATGATGAATGAGTCTTATCTATTCCTGAGGGCCCTTACATAAGGGATATTTATTTTGATGGGTCTTTTAGAAATCCTAAAGGATGAAAGACCCAAAACTCTAAAAAGTGTGGTTCGGAGTCATGATCATCGCTCTAGTAAAGGCAGTCTTACCATACCCATTCCATTAATTAGAAGGGTTTCTGAATAAAAAATTAGAATATCAGGCCCTCATTTTAGGTATAGAGATTTTAATTTAGGTAAAAATAAATATCATAATGATAAAGGGTGATTTCCAATTGGAAGTTATGAAGGAAAATAAAAAATTTAATATAAAAAAAGACAATCTAATCCACATTTTAAAACAATCTAGTGGACTAATAGAAGAATTTCCCTAATATCCAAAATTGAAACAAATACCACAATCACAAAATTCCATATCCAATGCATTAGAAATTGTGGCTATAGATCTAGATGATACAGACCAGGAAGAAATAATTATTAGTATTTTTCATCAATGAATTGTCTTACCATTCATTTAATATATCATGTAAGAGATAAATGGTATTACTCCCATATACAAGCCATATAGTCCTACCACTAAATGGATGAATCCCATTCTTGAAAACCAAGAATGTGTATAGCTCAAATCAAATAGCTCTGAGAGAGAAAAAAATGGAAGATATAAAATTAACTTCATATTATATGATTCCATGAATCATCAAAAGGTTCTCTAAAAGCTTATCATTTCAGGGGTAATTATATAGTGAATTGATGGAGAATATACCAATACATTCATGAAGGATGTGTAAGATGGACCCTTAATTGCCCAATAGCCAGGATCCATACATTCCCATAAAATCTGGAGGCATGGTTACTACTAACCCACTATAATTTATGACTACACAAAATTCATCAATCAATGTAATTCATATTAGGTCCACACCAACTTCATTCTCTATAACATGGAGGTTTTCACACATCCATGTACTTCTAGCCATCTTCCTTAAGGGAATGGACGTTTTGGGAATATATCCACCCTCAATGGCCAATAAGTTCTAGTGAATTCTTATAGAATCTCACTTCTTAATTAAATTGGGTTGTGCATATAACCCTCAAAGGAATTAGGTGCATGAACCATTATTAGATTTATAAAATCTACCATCATGAACAAATTTGGTTTATCCTGCACTATAACAGTGGAAATGTCAATATTTGGTATTCTAATGAATTAGAGAAGCAATGCCTATTGTATGGAATCAAGTCCAAATATTTATCTCAATACCTTGTAATGGCTAGTAAAAATATAAATTCCATTAATAATAACTGATCAAATATAATCAAGAAGAAGGTGAATAGTGATAACAAGTGTTTGAAAGAAAACCTCCAAAATGACTTATGGGCTTACCATACTATGAAACACATTGCCAAATTGGTGACCCCATTTTCAATATTAAATAGGATAGTGGCGGTCCTTCCCATTAATATTTAATTTCCCTAGCTTCGAGTATCCATATGGGATCAGTTTTCTACATATAAGATATCCCCCAAAAAAATATGAATTGGAGGAGCTTGATGAAATGAGATTTCACTACTGTTATCATTATGAAGTCCACCAAAACTGGATTTTATGGGTATTTCAATGTTAAATTTTTTATATTGGGGAGATTCACAACTAGAAAATTCATTTAGAGAATAATGTTATTTGGTAGAATTGAACTTAGAGGAATTGGACTGGGAAAAAACATATTGTGAAAAATAGACTGGGTTTTCATAACAAAGTCCAAGATTTTCTTTCAATATTGTGGTGTAATGGCCCGGACCTCTCCGGCCCATTCCTTTGTCAAAAAGAAGGCCACGAAGTGTTCTGGGTGGTAAAATGGACTTTTCCCTCACTTTCCAGAATTTTGAAACTACACACCATGTAGTTTGAGTACACGTCGTGTACCCCCCTTGCCATGTATACCCCGTGTTGAAGGGAGTGTCCTTGCCGTGTGAAAAAAATGGGTACACGCTGTGTGTCCAGCACTACATGCTGTGTAGTCCTTCCCCACGTACACGTTACCAGTCAAAGGTCGTGTGCCATGTTGGAGATGTTTCCTTGCCTTGTGCAATAAATGAGTACATGTCCTGTGTCCAAACTACACGCCATGTAGTCCTTCCTCGCGTATGTGTAACCCTCAAACCGTGTGTTGACCAGTCAATGGCCGCAGAGCCATGGTGGAAGCCGCGTGGAGACCGTGTGAAATAACCAAGTACACGCCGTCTACCATAAAGTACACATTGTGTACTGTTTCTTTTCTCTCCTATAAAAGGAGGGGTCCCCTCCTCTTTTTCAACTCACTCCTCTCCTCCCCTTTCCTCTGAGCAGTGCTCTCCCAAGAGAGTCGAAGGCTCCTTTTCTTCCATAACATCTTTGTCTGAGCACCGATTTACGATCTATCAGCAGCCACGGGATCGTAATGGTGAGTCCGAACATCCAATATTGGATCTGTTGTCTTTCCTTCAGACTTTCCTTTCCTAATTTCACCCGATGAGGTTTTTTCGGGACCCGAAAGAAGTGACGGACGCTGACGAACGTCTTCTAAAGTTGATTCAGGGGAGCGTAGCGATCAGAACCTTTTGAGGTAGAGATCTTACCTTCACCTCTCTAGTTTGTGCATCATGTAGGGTGGGTGTTCTCTTGTTTATGTGAAACACTATTGAACTAGTTTAATAAAGATAATAACTGTCTAACATAACAGGGATGGAAAGTTTGAGAATGTAGTTACATTATTCATATCCTCTGATATTATGTTGTGAATTGGATGAGATACTTCCTACTAAAAATCATGGTCGTTTGGGGCCTTTGCGTATGCAATTAAATGTTTCCCTCTCCTTATTGATTTTCTTATGGATGGAAACGTTGTGGAATGTAGAAATTGGTTAATCACGTAATGTTGGCTGTTTAAAATATGGAACCCCTGTGTGATCACCCCGGTTAAACAAAATGGAATAATGAACATGTGGGTGTTGGCTTGGAAACATGGCATGTGATGGGGGTGTTTTGTGGGTTTTCTTGGTTTGGGTGAGCAGTAGGGAAGCAGTTGACTTGGTTGCAGGTTGGTGTGAATGTTATGTTGGTGATGGGCATCGGGGCTGCGAAAAATGGTATTAAAGGGATAATGATGTATGGGTTTCAGTGTGGTCGTGGTTATGACAGTTGGCAGTGGGGCTGCAGGGATGGGTTTGAATGTGAACGGACTATGGGTTGTGAATAATATATAAAAAGTATAAGAGTTAATAAATGGAGGGTCATGGTAATGGAACGGGATTAATAATCAGTGGGTTGGTTGGTTGATAAGAATAAATTTGTTGTGCTTCTTGTGTTTTCCTAAATCGATTTTTGGATGGCAGGGATATGTTTTACGAATGATAGATGTGGTTGGTTGTGGATAGTTTACCAGTAGTTAAGGAACTAATAAACTAATTCTGCTGAAACATGAAAACCTAAATGGGGTTGGGGTTATTTGTTGTATGCATGCTTCGTAGTAGCAGTGCCGAGGCACATGCTGAATTTCTCTGTTTAGAAGCCATAGGTTGGGCTATGTGTTTGGTATACATATATATGTCTATATCTTTTTTGTTTTATCGCACCCCACCCATGTTGAGCACTTAGTGCCGAACACTACCATTTCATGGGAGAGGGTGTTTCCCCTTATTTACTAGCTCCTTCCTACTCCTTCTTCCCTAGGCTGTGAATGGTTGAGGCAACATTACACCTAAGACCCTTCAGGTAGGTTTTGATTGGGGTGGTTCTAGCCCAAGACTCTTCGGGCATGTTTTATTGTTTCCTAAGAATATTCGGGTTGAGGCCCATGTGTGTGCGGGCGGGATACGTGGTTGTGAGGCCCAGGTGTGTGCGGGCGGGATACGTGGTTGTGAGGCCTAGGTGTGTGCGGGCGGGGAGAGTGTGGCAGAGTCAGGATGTTCACTGTTAGGAAGAGAATCTAACTAAATGGGAATGGTGCGGGGTACCTAATACTCTTGTTTCTTATATACTACTACCTGTTGAGATTGTATTTTTGTGTGTGTGGATGGTTAGGTTGGGTGGATTGAATTATTTTCTAGGTTTCTTCTGTTGTTCTCATGGGAAATAAGGATGTCACCCCACTTGTGCACGAGAGCTTTAGGTTTCCCTACTAAGTATACTTTTATGATCACACTACGTTTACTTTCAGGTTTTGAGGAGGACTACCAGGGTCGTGCCGGACCCTACTAGTCGGACAGTTAGAGTTGTTGCAGTTGTAGTACTCTTGTTTTCTTTTGGTATAGTACATTGAGCTTTCTTGTACTTTCACCTTGTTATAAAATTATTTAAACATGCATGTAGGCTTGGTTTGGGTTTATTTCTATACACATGTTCTTTTCCTTTTTGGTGGTTTACTTGTCCTATTTCCCGATCTTAAAATAATAAAAGGGTAATGCCTCCCATATTTCTGAAAAGTCATACCCTTGGTGCTAGTCGCCAACATGGGGCCTACTGGAGATGGGACTTGGGGGTCATTATCTCCCTTTCACCATTTCCAGCTCAGGAGGGGCATCATTGGTGGGAGGGGGTCGTGACAGAATGGTATCAGAGGAATGGTTGAGAGATAGGATGGATTCTGGAGTTAGGCATAGTGAGGATTGCATGGGATGGTATGGAAACAGTGTTAGTTAATCATGGTGTGTGACATAGGCCAGGGAAGACCGGCTAGGACATGGGATTTTAGGGCCCCCCGTGATCCAATGAAAGGACTCTGAGCCTACCGAACGACCAAGTGACAATACATTGATTGCAGGGTAGAGACTCTAGGGAAGGTACATGCATCATCATGATTGTGTTTTACCTGATTTGGGTGTTCTGGGGAAGAAATTGAAAAAAAATGATAAAATAAAACCTTATGAAATTTCCTTAATACTTGGGCTTAGGCGATATTTGTTTACCATACAGCTATGGAACCTGGACGTCGTCCCCGGGTGGCTCAGACGGCCGAGGACCAGCAGATTTAGGCGGTCAATCGGTTGAGGATTGATCGAGAGGAGGAAGATAGCCAGTGGCAGAATACTCTCCATTATTTTCAGCAGAATACCCTCAAGAAGTACGAGGGTAGTACTTCTGAAACGGAGGCAGAGGGGTGCCTTGAAGAGCTAGGGATTGCTTTTACCTTGATTCATGCTCTGAGGGAGAACTGGGTTCCCCTAGTAGTCAGTCAGTTGAGAGTTGTGGGATGAAAGTGGTGGACGCTCTACCTCAGAGAGAGGATAGAGGCAGAGGTTCCATGGGATGACTTTGAGAAGGAATTCCGAGAGGAATTCCTTTCATCAATGATCAAGGTGGAGAAGCAGCAGGAGTTACTCTCCCTTCAGCAGGGGAGTATGTTATTACGAGAGTTGGGGATCATGTTCAAGGATCTCCTGCGCTTTAATCCGAATCTCATTCCTAATGAGGAGTCTCGAGCGAGATGTTTGGAGGAGGAGCTTCGTCCTTCGCTTCAGTATGCTCTCACCCCCTTCACCCTTCCGACGTGCATGGAGGTACAGAAGAAGTCAGAGGATATCGAGAGGATGAACTCGCTGGGAGATGCACCACGATAAGGGGTCCAGCCGGGCTCGTCGAAGGGAAAAGCAGTCAGCAGCAGGTCTCCTACAACGGGACCTTCCAGGGTCAGGCCAGTGGGGAGAAGGCCCCAGTAGTTCGAGTTTAGATATTTGGGTCCTCGTCCCTTTTTCACGAGCCCAGGACTGATGTGTTATTCTTGTGGAGGTTTCGGGCATGTTCAGAGTCGGTGCCCGACCCGAGCTCAGTACGGTGGAGGTGGGAATGTTCAGCGCCCACCTCAGCAACACCAGTTGTCGGCGAGGCCCTTCCATCAGCAGAAGGACCATGCTCCTCCGAGGGAAGACTTCGCGGGAGAAGGCCGACCTCAGGGTGCTCCTCAGGGACCTCGGCCAGGACATGGTCGTGGAGGTGGATGACATTAGAGAGGCAGAGGAGCTGGGCATGGACAATTTCATGTAGCGGAGTTGACAGATCTGGCAGGACCAGAGGTGGTGCGAGGTACGATTTGTTTGTTCAAAAATCTTGTTTCTTCTTTGTTTTATTCGGGAGCTTCACACTCCTTTGTTGCACCTGGTCTTGCCCATGCTTTGGGACTGGACGTAGAGAGACTTTCCGTACCACTGGTGCTGAGTACTCCAGTTGGAGACCGAACTAGCATATCATGTGTTTTCCGGGGATGTGGGCTGACGTTGGGACCACATCAATCTAGTGGGGATATTATTCTATTACAGATGCAGCCATTCGATTTCATCCCAGGCATCAACTGGTTGTTTTCTATTAGTGCCGTTATCGACTGCTTCTGGAGAAGAGTCGTGTTCTCCGACGTAGATGGGAAGCACGTATCTTTTGTTGGCGGGAGGAGCTATCAGGTGGGGATACGGCATGTGAAGCCTCTCCTTTCCTTGTTTGGCGGGTTATCAGCGGTTCCAGCTGATACAGAGATGAAGGATGTCCCAGAGTTTGTTGGGGAGTTCATCGATGTTTTTCCGGAGGATGATGTGACTCTACCCCCCCCCCCCCCCCCCGCCCCGATGTGACGTTCAGTTCAGGATAGACTTACAGACTGGTGCGCGTCCGATTTCGATGGCCCCTTATCGGATGGCACCTTCGGAGTTGCAGGAGTTGCAGATTCAGATTGACGATTTGATGGAGAAGGGTTTTGTTCGACCTAGTGTATCACCATGGGGTGCTCTAATTTTGTTCTTGAAGAAGGCAGATGGTGGTCTCAGGGTATGCATAGACTACCAAAGGATGAACCAGGTAACAGTCAAGAACCGTTACCCCATTCCAAGTATAGATGATCTCTTCGACCAACTGAGGGGAGCATGTTGGTTTTCAAAGATTGATCTACGATCTGGATATCATCAGTTGAGGGTAAATGATTGTGACATCTCGAAGATGGATTTCAGGTGTAGGTATGGGCACTTCGAGTTTGTAGTGATTACGTTTGGAGTTACAGATGCACCGGCTGTGTTCATGGGACTTATGAACTTTGTCTTCCAAGAGTTTCTGGACCAGTTCATCATTGTTTTTATCGATGACATCCTGATCTACTCAAGATCAGAGGAGGAGCATGTTGAGCATCTCAGGGTAGTATTGGAAGTCCTTCGACACCACTATCTTTTTGGGAAAGTGTCAAAGATAAAGTTCTTGATGCAATAAGTGCACGTCCTTGGGCACGTGGTGTCTCAGCATGGAGTGTCAGTGGACCAGTCAAAGGTGGAGGAAGTTGTTTCTTGGGCGGCACCCAAGAGCATGGCAGAAGTTCATAGTTTCCTGGGGATGGCTGGTTACTATCGGAGGTTCGTTTCAGACTACTCTAGATTTTCTGCTCCATTTACAACTTTGACTAGGAATAACCAGGTCTTCATATGGAGCGAGCAGTGCCAGCAAGCTTTAGACTACCAGAATGAGAAGTTGGGCAGTGCTCTTGTACTCAGGTTTCCAGAGGAAGGGTTGTTGTATGAAGTGTTTTGTGATGCTTCTGGCCTTGGTCTGGGGTGCGTGCTGATGCAGAACAAGGGAGTGATCTGTTATGGGTCTAGGCAGTTACACCCTCATGAGAGTAACTATGCCACCCATGACCTAGAGCTTGCAGTAGTAGTTTTCGCACTAAAGTTGTGGAGACATTACATCTTTGGGGAGCACTTTGTGGTCTTCTCAGATCACAAGAGCCTGTGTTATATCTTCTCCCATCCTGACCTGAACTTACGGCAGCGGATATGGGTCGAGATTCTCCAAGACTATGAATTTGAGATCTCTTACACTGAAGGTAAGGGCAATGTTGTGGCTGATTCCCTGAGCAGGAAGTCGCATAAGGAAGTGGTTCAGGAATCCACTGATTCTTGGAAGGCGATGGGAGAGTTGGATGCCTTGCACTTGGATTCAAGGGTAGAGGGTGTTAGAGGTTGTTTGTTTCAGATGAAGGTGCAGTCCTCCTTGTTTCAGCAGGTGGAAGAGTCTTAGTGGGGGGACTCCGAGGTAGAAGTGATGCGGGATCGTGTCGATCAGGGAAACGCTCCAAAAGGATGGTTAAAGGATATCCGACATCGGATGTTTCCCATGGAAGGATGTTTATTCCAGAGGCAATCTGTGATGGATATCTTCGTGAGTTCCATAGCTCGGCATTGGCGGTACATCCAAGGAGTGTCAAAAATGTACTGAGGCCTGAGGGAACAGTTTTGGTGGCCCGGGGTAAAACGAGCAGTGGAATAGTTTGTGGCTAAATGCCTAGTGTGTCAGCAAGTGAAGGCTGAACACCGTCTTCCCAGTGGTTTTTTTTCATCCTTTAGATGTCCCCGAGTGGAAGAGGGATGAAATCTCAATGGAATTCGTCATAGGACTACCCAAAGATCAGGGTGGTTATGATGCTATCTATGTAGTGGTGGATCAGCTGAAAAAATCAGCTCACTTCATAGTAATTAAGGAGTCGGTCCTGGTGAGTACCTTAGCACAGAGGTACGTAGATGAGGTGGTGCGTTTCCATGGATTTCCAAAGACCATCGTCCCAGATCGGGATACTCGGTTTACCTCATGAGTCTGGAGGGGGTTACAGCATGCTTTTGGCACCCAACTACAGCTTAGCACTGCTTTCCACCCCCAGACCAATGGGCAGATGGAGCGGACCATCCAGACGTTGGAGGACATGCTGTGAGCATGCATTCTAAATTTCAGAGGATCATGGGTACAACACTTGCCTTTAGTAGAGTTTGCCTACAACAACAGCTTCCACTCTACTATTGGCATGGCACCGATTGAGGCTTTTTATAGAAGACCATGTTGTTCACCCATTTGCTGGGCAGAGGATGGTGAGACAGGTTCTCTTGGGCCAGAGGTAGTGCAGAGCACCATAGATAAAGTACAACTTGTACGTGAGAGGATGAAAGCGGCTCAGGACTGACAGAAGTCTTATGCTGATCGTCGGAGGAGGCCCTTGGAGTTCGAGGTGGGAGATCATGTGTTCTTGAAGGTTTCCCCTCTACGGGGGAAGCGGAGGTTTGGGAAATGGATCAAGATCTTACCTAGGTTCATCAGATCTTTTTACGTGCTGAGGCAATTCAGCGAGGTGGCATGTCAGCTGGCCCGACCACCTCAATTGGAGAAGGATCATGGCGTCTTCCACATCTCCCAGCTTCGTCGATACTTCCACGACGACACCCACATTATCAACTGGGGAGAGTTGGATATGGGAGATGGCACGAACTTCTAGGAACGACCAGTCAGAATCTAGGGTCGTAAAGAGAAGGTGCTCCGTGGAAAAACCATTCTATTGGTTCGTGTGTGGTGGAGGCATGTCGGCCTCAAAGAGAGCACTTGGGAGTGGGAGGCCCAAATGCATGCTCAGTACCCAGAGTTGTTTTCACTTGTGTTTCCCTTGTTCTTCTGAGATTTGTGTTGATTTTGTACTATGTAAATTTGATGTATGGAATGCTTGGCTAGTCGGTTGTGAGAACTTCTGTTTCCTTGTTCTCTGGAAGTGTGTAGCATGTCCGGATGTGTGGGGAAAGGGAAAAACCTGACTCTTAATCGAGACACATTAATGAGGATGTGATTGAACCCGTGCGGGCAAGTTAGTTCTACCTAAAGCCGATAATATGTCAACATAGAAGAAGGAATTTTCCCCAAACCACGTGTTCGGGCAATGTGTGGGTTGTACGGTGTTATGGGCAGTGTAAGTTGGAAAATCCTAATGTATGAAAGTGGGAAGACAAAATTCTTAATCGAGACGCATTAATGAGGATGCGATGAAACCCGTGCAAGCAAGTCAGTGTCACCTAAAGCGGATAATATCTCAACATTGGATAAGGAATTCCGAACACATATGATTAGGGTTGTTGGTTGGGTTCCTATTATAACGAGAACACTAATAGGTATCTTGTTGGGATCCTCTGGGTAGGTTTTTCAATTCCTAGGGACGAGAATGTTTTATGAGGTATATGATGTAATGGCCTGGACCTCTCTGACCCATTCCTTTGTCAAATTGAAGGCCATGAAGTGTTCTGGAGGGTAAAATGGACTTTTCCCACACTTTCTAGAATTTTGAAACTACACGCCGTGTAGTTTGAGTACACGCCGTGTACCCCCTTGTCGGGTATACCCTGTGTTGAAGGCCGTGTCCTTACCGTGTGAATGAAATGGGTACATGCCGTGTGTCCAGTACTACACGCCATGTAGTCCTTCCCCACGTACGCGTTACCAGTCAAAGGCCGTGTGCCATGTTGGAGCCATGTCCTTGCCATGTGCAATAATTGAGTACACACCGTGTGTCCAAACTACACACCGTGTACATACCATGTAATTTTTCTTTTCTACCCTATAAAAGGAGGGGTCTCCTTCTCCTTTTCAACTCACTCCTCTCCTCCCCTTTCCTTTGAGAAGAGCTCTCCCAAGAGACTCGAAGGCTCCTTTTCTTCCATAACTTCTTCTTCTGAGTTCCGATTGACGTTCCATCAGCGATCACGGGATCGTAACGATGAGGAGGAGCTTCCAAGATTGGATTCGTTGTCTATCCTTCGACCTTTACTTTCCGACTTCCACCCGATGAGGTTTTACCAGGACACGACATAAGTGACGGATGCCAATGAACGTCTTCTAAAGTTGATTCGGGAGAGCATTGCGATCAGAACCTTTTGAGGTAGGGATATTACCTTCGTCTCTATAATTTGTGCATCATATAGGGTGGGTGTACTCTTTTTTATGTGAAACACTATTGAACTGGTTTAATAAAGATAATAACTGGCTTATATAACGGGGATGGGAAGTTTGAGAATGCAGTTACATCATTTATATCCTGTGATATTATGTTGTGAATTGAACGAGCTACTACCTATTGGAAATCATGGTCGTTGGGGGCCTTTGCTTACGCAATTAAATATTGAACTCTCCTTATGGATTTTATTATGAATGGAAACTTTTTGGGATGTAAAAATTGGTTAATCACGTAAAGTTGGCTGTTTAAAATCAAGAACCCTTGTGTGATCACCCTAGTTAAAAAAATGGAATAATGGACATGTGGGTGTTGGCTGGGAAACATGGCATGTGATGGGGGTGTTTTCTGGGTTTTTGTGGTTTGGTTGAGCAGCGGTGCTGCAGTTTACTTGGTTGTAGGTTGGTGTGAATGTTATGGTAGTGACAGGCAGCGGGGATGCGATAAATGGTATTAAAGGGATAATGATGTATGAGTTTCAGTGTGGTTGTGGTTATGGTAGTTGGTAACGGGGCTGCAGGGATGGGTTTGAATGTGAACGGACAATGGGTTGTGAATAATTAATAAGAAGAGGAAGAGTTAATAAATGGTGGGTCATGGTAATGGAACGGGATTAATAATCAATGGGTAGGTTGGTTGATAACAAGGACATTGTTATGCTGCTTGTGTTTTCCTAACATGATTTTTGGATGGAAGGGATATGTTTTACGAATGATTGATGTGGTTGGTTGTGGATAGTTTCCCAGTAGTTAAGGAACTAATAAACTAATTCTTCTGAAACGTGAAAACCTAAATGGGGTTGGGGTTGTTTGTTGTATGCATGCTTCATAGTAGCAGTGCCGAGGCACATGCTCAGTTTCTCTGTTTAGAAGCCATAGGTTGGGTTATGTGTTTGGTATAAATATATATATATATATATCTGTATCTTTTGTGTTTTATCGCACCCCACCCATGTTCATCACATAGTTCCAAACACTCCCATTTCATGGGAGAGGGTGTTTTCCCCTTAGTTACTAGCTCTTTCCTGCTCCTTCCCTAGGCTGTGATTTCTTGAGGCGACCTTACACCTAAGACCCTTCAGGTAGGTTTCGATTGGGGTGGTTCTAGCCCAAGACTCTTCGGGCAAGTTTTGATATTTCCCAAGAATATTTAGGATGAGTCCCATGTGTGTGCGGGCAGGATACGTGGTTGTGAGGCCGAGGTGTGTGCGGGCGGGATACGTAGTTGTGAGGCCCAGGTGTGTGCGGGCGGGATACGTGGTTGTGAGGCCCATGTGTGTGCGGGTGGGGAGAGTGTGGCAGCGTCAGGACGTTCGCCATTAGGAAGAGCAGCTAACTAAAGGGGAATGGTGCGGGGTACCCAATACTCTTGTTTTGTATATACTACTACCTGTTGTGATTGTGTTTTTGGTGAGTGTGGCTGGTGAGGTTGGGTGGATTTAATTCCTTGCTAGGTTTCTTCTGTTGTTCTCACGGGACATTAGGATTTCTCCCCACTTGTGCACGAGTTCATTAGGTTTCCCTTCTGAGTATACTTTTATTCTCTCCCTACATTTACTTTCAGGTTTCCAGGAAGATTACCAGTGTTATGCGGGACCCTACTAGTCGGACAGTTTGAGTTGTTGCAGTTGTTGTACTCTTGTTTTCTATTGGTATTTTACTTTGATCTTTCTTGTACTTTCACCTTATTATAAAATTATTTAAACATGAATGTGGGCTTCATTTGGGTTTATTTCTATACACTTGTTCTTTTCCTTTTTGGTGGTTGACTTTTCCTTTTTCACGGTCTTAAAATAATAAAAGGGTAATGCCTCCCATATTTGTGAAAACTCAAACCCTTGGTGATAGTCGCCAGCCCGAGGCCTACTGGAGGCGAGACTCGGGGGTCATTATCTCCCTTTCACCACTTCCAGCTCAGGAGGGGCATCTGTTGTGGGAGGGGGTCGTGACATGTGGGAATGAAATTGAAGATGTATCTTTAATTGAATATATTTTTTAATTTGAAAAGAATCACATATTACATGCATTGTTACACAAACGTTGTATTGCCCCATTTGTGCTAAGTGGGTGCACATGCACTCTTGGATATTCATCAATGTTCTACACCAGAGAAAATTTTATATCATAATCATTGTAATATAAGAATTTTTTTCTAGTGTATTTTTTAGATTGGACTTTTTCTGAACTGTACCATGTATGTAGCTATTTGTATTGAATAGTGAACCATATAAATTCTTATTTTCCAGTGGTTATTTTTTTTGAATTATTTTCAACATGGAATATATTCTTTATCATGAAGAGAATGTTGTTTTAATTGAAATGGAACATAAAATAAAAAGTATCAATAATTCACCCCTCCCCCTCTAAGTGATAAAATTATCCAGACTAATCACTTTCAATTAGTATCAGAGTAGAAGGTTCCCTTTAATTATTATTATTTGAATATTTTATGAGTTGATTGTGGAGAATTTCAATTCTGTGAATAGTAATTTTATTCCAATGTTAAATGATATGATTTATCATAAATTGTAATGAATAATGGTTCCATATCTTACGTATGTTGTGTTTGATGTCTCTAGAGCTATTAAAGATCATATTACTTAGAATATTGAGAATGATCCCCGCTTTAATATTCATAAAAATCACTTTTATGACAAAAGAGCTAAGAATGTGTTACACAAATCAGTATCTGAGAGTGAGTTTCCAAGTGTAAGAGGAGTTTATAATGTTTATGATATTTTTGATATGCTGAAAAACATTAGTTAAGGCAATATAAATGTGAAAAAGGAAAAGTTAGAATTGTTGATATTTAAGTGTGAAGGCCTAATGATGGGTGACCATGAATAAGACGATGACTTATTTACTAGTGTAAATGAAAATTTGAGCACTATCAGATGTCTTGGTAAAAGTTTATGATATTATAATATTATTTAAAAGATTATGAGAATTATTCTTGACATGATTTATGGAACTATTTCGTTATTGGAGGATAGAGATCAATAAATATTTTCTCTAGATGGTTTATATAGTACTCTCATTACATATGACATGATATGGTTGAATGATCTGAATGGAAAAAAAAAATTGATAGTGAAATGTAATTCAAGGCTTCGAAGAATGAAATTAATATTATTGAAGAAGAAGAAGATAGGGATTTCGAATAAAAAAATGAGGTATGTAAAAATATTAATGATATTTTATCCTTATTTTCAGAAAAAACATTAAAAGTGGTATAGGAAGGTATAAAGGTAAATATTTCTTAAAATATTTTTTATGTGGATTCATTGGGAATTTTGTGGACAATTTTCCACAAAGAGGTAATGAAGAAGAAAGTAATAATGAATAATGTGAAGAAGAATAAAGGCCAATAATTTCATGGTAGAAAAAGGGTGATAAATTAAAATACTATTAGAAGAGGGATGATAAAAATTTCTCCAAAACACAAAGGATAATATTTTCGATATGTAATATGATAGAGAGGATTCTAAAAATTATTTTTATGAGAACACATTTATTTCAATAGTGAATGATGAATGTTTTACTAACAATCAAAGTAGATGCTCTAAAGAATATGAAAGTAATGCTAAATTAGAGAAAACTATTTAGTATTTCTATGAAAATACTTTTATTTCAACAATTAATGATGAATAATTCAAATGCAGCAATCGTGATGAAGAAGAAACTCAAATTAAAATATATTAGAAAGGAGAGTTGAAAGAATGTTTTATAAAATTTAGAAGGTATGAAAAAAACAGATGGAAGATGAATGTTCCTCAAAATGAAGGAATAAATTTTTTGTTGATAAGAAGGTGAAGATATTGACATAAATTTCTGATTTAATGAAATAAATCAAATATGAAAATAATCATAACAAAAATCATGAAGTGAATTTGAATACAAAGAAGATGTATTAGAACATGTAACACAAAAATTTATTTAATGTTGAAGTACAATGAAATTTTTTTAAAAAATATATTACTGAAGTTGGTGAATGTTCCTATAATGTGAAATCTAATAAGGAACAACAACATTTACCTTTAATAGTTAAATGGAAATATGAAATTGTTTTTGAATAATGGTAATTTTAGAAATCCACGAATTTATCCAAAACTAACAAAGTTGGAAATATGAAATCTTAATGAACCTTGAGTTCTGAAACATTTTACCTATATACAGAAAAGATTCCAATATTTATGGTGCTGATAATGATTAATGGAAATTAAATACTCTGATTGATAAAAAAAGGTGGTGGTTTAGAAAATAAAGGGATGAATACTGTTTAGAAACATATTCACAGTGCCAATCAGTATGCATGTTTCTGAAGAAAATACCCCTTCTATTGATATTGATAGTTTTTGGTGGATTCAGACATACAAAAAATATGTTTCTGTTCAAAAAATTACAATACAATTTTTTCATAGGTTATGAAAGTAATATTTTGAGGGTGAGAAAATCTCCTAAAGAAAAGAATTCTGAAATGGTAGTTTTGAAGAAACCTAAAAAGGATGGTGTGAAGGATAAATATAGGTTCCATGATATTGAATTTATATGTGAATTATGTGAGAAACATAAACAACATTCTTAAGGATGTCTTGTTTTTTTAAAAGAATTAAAATATATAAACAATTTGATGAATCTGGTTGTTTTTAATGTTAAAAAAATGGATGTGATTAGTCCAAAATGAAAGGGTTCTTAGTTAATTATACAAAACATATGGACTTGGATATGAAATTAAATGAATAAAAAAAATTCAGTAAAAAAAGATATAAAGAAACAAAATTATGATGATATAAAAAATGTTGAAAAAAGGAATCTACAGATTGTGGATAAGGTAAAGTGAGGGATGATATCAAAATCCTTTAATCTATCTTGATAGAAGAAAAGGAAAACATGGGAAAATTATTACAAACTGATTATAACAATGATGATTCTAAAGATAAGAAAATTATCATCCTCTTCACAAGATTCTTCAGATAAGAATAAATCTGTTACAACACATGATAAGGATGAAGATAATGAATAAAGCATTCCCAAATAAAACATGGGACTGTACCTTGGTCAACTTGTTGCAAACCCATTGAAAATGGTGGTATTGGTATAAAAAATTTCAAACAATTAATTTAAGCAATTCAAGCAAGACTCACATGGAATCATTTTGACAATACCTATGAAGAAATTTACTTTCTTAAAAATAGGATTCTAGACAAACTTAAAACGAGAAACTCGAACTTCATTAACTCATCTATCTGGCCCTCCATCAAAATCACTTTTTCTAAAATTATTCATAACTCTAGATTGATGGTCTCTAGAGACTCCTCCAGGAAATTTTGGTTGGACAACTGGACTAGCATGCCTTTAATATTCATGTTGCTTCCTGATCAGACCCCTGATACTACCAATAGCTCTATCAAAGACATTTTAAACTCTCAACAAGATCACATTCCTGACACTATTTTAAATCTTATTGATAACTACTATTTCTCTCCCACCAATTACCTCTTAATCTGGGAACCTTCTCACAGTGGTATGCTCAACTCAAAGCATTATTACATACACTTTATTTATAACTCAGAAAATGACTATAGTTGGTAAAAACACATCCCCAAACCTTGGATAAATCCATCACGATTCAACCTTATATGGCGTCTTGCGCACAAAAGAGTGGCCACTGAACTTTGCCTCCAATATTGTGGCTTCCAACTCTATTACAAATGAAAAATCTATAATCTGTATAGGGAAGATACAAACCACTTTATTATCTCTTGTGATACTGCTTCTTCTCTCTGAAACTATATTCTTGACATTTTTTACTGCAGATGGTTGAAGCATAATTCTGTCAAATATCAACTTAAAAAATGTCCCGAAATAGAAGGCTCTCAACAAATCAGGAACCCATTTCATGATGCGGTTGATGAGATTCATCATGTGACTTGGTATGACCGAAATTTTACTATTCATCACAATTACCCATTCAATCAAAATGTAGGCCGAATGTGGATCCTCATTTCTATACAAGAAGCTGAGTCAATTCAAAAAGGTAGATTCCAAAACATCATCCATGACATTGTGATCCTGAGGAATCTCATGATTTAAAACAATATCTGTCAGCCGCATCATACTCTGGAGGTGTTCTGGTGAGATCCCCCCCTACTTGGATGGATCAAGATCAATATCGACGGTGCCTCTAAAGGCAATCCGAGAACTGCAGGATGTGGTGCTGTCTTCAGAAATCACCACGGGCAGATACTTGGCTGTTTTATGGGTAAATGTGGAATTTCCACCTCCCTCAAAGCTGAGATTTTGGGCTTGATTCATGCCATTACCTTTGTCAAATCCTTTGGTTGGAATAACCTTTGGATCGAAGGTGACTCGAAGACCACTGTCCATGCAATTTGGAATAGCGTAATCCACCTTGCTTGGACGATTACCACCTACTGGATAGACTGATCCCGCTCACTTAGCGATCTTAACTATATCCTCACACATGTTTTCCGAGAAAAAAATGCAGGTTTATATGGTTTGGCCACCATGGTAATCAATCAAGAAATTACTTGGTTTGAAGACCTCTCCATTTCTCTCCACGCCTGCATAAAAAAATTGTAATATGATCCAATCTTTTAGACTCTTGTAATCTTTCTTCATTTTTAATAAATTTAAAGCTTTGGTCGTTTTTGACCAAGGATTCACCTTAAAGAAAACATGTGATACCTATTTTGTAGAAAAGTTTCAACACGTATAGATGAGATAACTAGTGAGAAACATAGGTTGATAGACCCTATGAATTTGATTGTAAATAATAGGGGAGATAAGCTAAAGGGGGAGAGTTAAAAGTTATATTGGGCGAAATAAATAAATATAGAGAATAATATATATGAAAATGAAAACAATAATGCTCTTTGTAAAGTGGGTGATGTGGGTTTTGAATGTAAATACCAAGGGGAAGGTTGTCAGGACCAATATGTGTTTTGGTAGTATTTGTTTTCAATATATGAATATGATGAACAATGAATGTATGTAGAGAAATATTATGGATGGAAATTGTATTGATCCTTGTTTTAAAATAATTTAGACTCACACTTTCCAATCAGAGTCTACATGACTATGAAAGTGATGGTTTTTAGAAACAATAAGAGTCTACATGTCACGAATAGTAAATATGTTGATAATTTAGAAATTTGTAATTCTCATAAATCATATGAAATATGTGAAACTTATGATGTATGCATGATGGAAATGAATGGAAATGTTTGATTCAAAAAAATACCCAGATATCTCGTATCATGGTTAAACAGAAGAATGATATATTTCCAATTGTAAAGGAATTATACCCGGCATAATTTTATCTATGGTAAAGAGAAGACAAAGGAAGTTGAAGATTGAAATTTTAATAATTTTAACCATAAAAATCATATCAAGGACTATCATTACCAAGGTAATCATATCAAGGACAATCATATTTAAGAAAGATCGTACTCAAGTTAAGAAGAAAATAATGAATCTTGAATGAATGGAATGTTACGATACTTTCCAATTGAAGTAAGATGATGTTGTAACTATTATCAAATGAATTTAATTTCAGGAATTAATTCATTTTACAAGAATAGTTTTGAGAATGAATGATGTTTCTCAAGATGAGATGAGGCTAATAAAAATATTAATAACAAAAATCCGAATGGAAAAAATCGGTCAACAATTTAGTCAACCATTCAATAGGGGTTGCAATGATTTGTTTACTTTTCATGTGAATTTTCAATTTGTTTAAGAAAAAAGGTGATGAAATAAAAGTGAATGGAGACAATATATTTGGGTGATAGATGATTGTGCTATCAATTAAGA
This sequence comes from Viscum album, assembly GCA_963277665.1. NCBI lineage: Eukaryota > Viridiplantae > Streptophyta > Magnoliopsida > Santalales > Viscaceae > Viscum > Viscum album. Next base: position 642,998,475 of record OY728161.1, read on the forward strand.
GCATGGTATTCAAAAAAATTTATTCATTCTCAATTCAATGTGTTATCCATTTTATTATACAGTTAAATTAAATTGATTATGATATTTGTTTTGATGAAATAATATTAAGAAAGTTGTAATAAAAAATAGAAATCAATGTGGCATTTGAAAAGATAGTCTGAAGAAGGGATGAATGTTGAAGAGGAATTGAGAAACATTGAGAAGTGTAGATGATTTCATAAAGTCAACCATGGTTTTAGGGGAAATCATGATTAGGGTGAATTTATGTGAGCTAGAATGATTATGGGATTCCCATCAAAAACACTTATGGGTTAGCAATAGAAAGAGAAAAGCACATATTAATTTTCTAATGATGGATGTACTATTAACTATTTAAGATATATAATATTAGAATTTCTAGAGAGAATAATATGTTTTAATATTTATTTTTGTTGGAAAAGATTTTATAGATTGAAGTGAAAGATAAGAGACAAGGTCACAATGATGTTTTCAATTGATCATCATATTCAGCGATTATCTTACCTAGTTGATTGCCATATTCATGTATTCAATTTTGTTTTCCTAATCATTTTATCGTTTGGGATTAATTAGATAAGGGATTTTGATATTGGGATTTATAGAATGAGGAAAATGTTTTGAATTGAATCAATATTACACACTTGGGGATATAACTTTTCATATTGAGTTCTTCAGACTGTAATAATCAAACTGTGTTTTTTTCTCTCCAAATTGAAGTACTGTCAATTCATCTATAAAGTACTATATCAACGTAATAATTTTCATACCAGGGAAAATTATGCTAGAATGAATTTTCTAGAGATGTATCGTATTAGGGTGAATCGAAATAAGAGGAATCAAACTGGGAAAAACATAATGAAAAAACGATACTTATTTTTCATTAAAATGTCAAGGAAGATCTTATCATCTTATTGGTAAGAAATTGAAGTTTTGTTTTCAATTAAATACATATGTGAAATGGAAGAGAAACTTGGGATGCATGCATTGTAACAAAAACCTTGTATTACCCAATTTGTGCTAAGAGGGTGCACATGAACTATTAGATTATCTTCAATGTCATACACGTGTGAATGTATATATCCTTCATTTTGTAATCCATGTATTGATTTTCAATTGAACTGTGTGGTATTATATTTTCTCTGAACCATACCATGGATATAGATATTCATATAGATTCATTAACCTTATAAATTCTAGTATTATTATTGATGTGTTTTTTAATTGACATTAGTAGGGAATAAAGTCGTTAACACGAGTTGAAGGTTGTTTCAATTTAAAGGAAGCATAAAATAAAAATTATCACTAATTCCCCCCATCTCCCTCCTAACGATGCAACTATCCTAACTAGGCACATTCAGTTCACCCCTTGTTTCCCACATTTAGTGGAGCTCATGTCAGATTTTATGTTTTTTTAATAGATTACCCACATGGAAGAGGAATATATATTCCCAATGGGATTACTAAGTATTTTTTATAAGACCATAAAATTCACACCCAATGTCCTTACTAGATGATGTTAAATTTCCGGGTCAAATATTGTTTAATAACTAGGTAAGATGTCATTCCTACTACCGTAGGATATGTAGTGACACCCAGAACATTTGTCTTTTGTCCCATTATAATATTCCCTCTTCACATTAGGGAACCTATGACTTTAATGAATAATGATAAATTAAATGGATAATCAAGAACATCATTTCTCTTGATTACCTTCATTTTGGGATACATAGTGACACTTATACCTCTTTGTTTAGTCCCTGATGTAGGTTTCAATACATTTATAAGATTAAAATTATTGTCATCCATTGGGCTAAAGACCAATTTTTCATGTTAGGATTATGTTTCATGAAAGTCTACAATATCATACTCCCCATAAATACATGATATAATAATCATGATCATGTGATGTTAAACATCATGGCATATCATCCTTTTCACAAGAAAATAATCTTCATGAAATTAAAATTTCATCATTGTATGATGTCAAAAAACACATCACAATATTAAAATTACCTGAGATGACATAGCCCTAAGTGTCTATCAACTAAAATAATCTACATGTACCTTGGTTCCTGCCTATATAGGATATGTAGTGATGCCTGAATTTTAAATCATGGTCCAGTCACCAGAAGAGTAAAAAAAATCCCATTCCTATTTATGGGTCATCCTTGAACATGGTGATTTTAATCAAGAACCACATGTGTATTTATTCATATAATAACAGGATACATAGTGATTCCCAAATTTTTTAACTTGGTCCAGACTCCACAAATTCATGATGTCCCACCCTTTACGTTTTCACCTATATATTTAAAAATATGTCTTTTACACAACTTTTTTTTTCATGTCGTGCATAACTCATGTAGACATAGGAGTTTTGAAAGGTATTCCCCACATAGTCAGGGTGTATCGATATTTATCAGGGTTTCCATGGTCAGGGTATCTAGACCCTAAAAGGGACCCCATATATCCTTAACCTATGATGTTAATATGCATGATACCTCAAGAACTATGTGTGGATTGACTCTGGTTTTGTTGAGATACATAGTGACACATATACCTCATGTATTGGTCTTATCCAGGAATAAAAAAAATGTGCCTTCACCCCCTTCTTAATAAAAATACCTATTTTGGAGATCTCATGTTTTGGTGCCTCATTTAGGAATCTTCCATCAAAATTAAAATTCCCCTAAATATAAGTCAGATCTATGGAGAGAATTTCTTACAAAATGGATAATCATTTGATGACTGTTTCAAACACTCATGGACATGTTACTTCTATTAATCCTAAAATGTTCCCTGAGTTGTTTCATATCTTAAAAATATTCACATGGGAATCAAAAATCATGGTTTAGTGTCTTGAAGACACCTTTGATTGATTATTTGTAATATGCACTAGGCTATCTCTACATAAATTTCGAAAAACAAATCATGTAAAAAAAATATAAATTGGTCCCCAGTAGAGACCTTTTCTTTAAACAGAATCCTCAGTGTATGTTTCCTTATATAATTTACCTTGTTCTAAGAATCTACAAAATCATCATTTACACTTTCATTACCCTCACACCCATGACATGTTAGACAAAATCGGCCCTATGAGCCTTCCGTTACTAATCATTTTAGAAAAAATGGTCTTATCTCAATGACCTCAAACTGCAAGACACTATGACATCCTCACTACATAAAGATCATATTCCTAGATGATGTCCTAGTCTCTTGAAATTAAATGCATAGTGGTCAAAAAATGTCTACCATGATTGCTTCCATCACAGGGTAAATTGAAACCTAAATATCCAATCATATGACTATCCTTATAAAAAGGCAATCATTTCCTTTCACTATGAATGATTCAAAGCTTCAAAGGGAACCCTATAAGAACTATGTATGTCATGATTCTCACATTTTTGGGATACATAGTGATAATCCAAACATATATCCCATTATGAAAACAACAAAAAAATCACATTTCACATATATACATAACTCAGGTCAATATAAAAGGGTCCAATATGTTTCTCACCCCATTTTTGTGATCATGTTCAAAAGAATATTCCCTTTCCCATGTAAGATTTCGATTGATGCATGGGGAAACCATCCCATAACTACGTATGGATTCATTCTCATTTTGAGAACATACATATTGATGGACTAACCTTATATATAAATCCCATTGAAAATTAAGATATTCTACCAATATAGGGTTCATATCTATGTATGGGGAACCTTTATACCCATTCATAGAAAATTTTAAAAATCAAATGCTCCTTTCACATTCAAGCAGTTTCCTTTGACAAACGATACACTATATCTATCTAAGTCTACATTTCCATAATCCTGCCTAGACAATGAAAATTGGGATTTAGTTTCCTAGGGAAATATTTTTTGGATATTCAAAAAATATGACCTAGGTTTGTCTACATATGTTTCACACAAAAAAAGGATTCTCAGCTAAAGGAAAATACATCACCAAGAGAGGATTTTCCTTTCAATGTATTCCCAAATGATGTTTTCATCCGATATTACCCCATAGATTCCTGAATCCCCCTAATTGTAGCATACAACCATTCCCTCTTATGCCGATGGATGATAGAATATTCATATAAATATTACCATTATATAGAAAAACATTTATCCCTCGCTCCAAGATTTGTGACCTTAAATCATATACCTTGGACATCATTAACATAAGACATTAAAATATAGGGTTTAACTCCTAATTTTATAACATGAATATACATAATCTTCTAAACCACCTTTACATAAGATAAATTCATATAATAGTGGTTTCTAATTGAAGGAAAATTCCAAAATGGATAGATATGTATTTTTCATAAATAATTCCAATGTTAAGCCGCCATTCATGGTCTTGAGAAATCCAATTTCTGAAAAATAACATTCCATATAAAATGCTGGGTTACTGTCTTGATGGAACCTTTGATTGACTACGAAAAATATTCCACAGTTGTATCTTCCTAAGTTACAGACACAAAAGGTTTACCAACCAAAAGAAAAATCATCCCAAAAGATCCATATCCTTTATTTATACACCACAAAATAACATTTTTTATCATATCTTATAGTTAATCCTCTTTTATTTTACTCATATTATATCATGGATTCATAAATCCTAATGGAAGGGTCAAAATATTCTCCATAAATCTCTGAAGAATATTAGGAAAAATCTTGACCAGTAAGAAAAATTGAAGTCCCTACAACACAATTTGTTTTCTATGCTATTGGACCTAAACATCATTTCCATTAGTCTATTTTTCAATAATTTAAATTTTTCACAAAACAAGACACAATACATACCAGGTGGAAAACTAAAAAAGGAAACCCTAGATAAAATTCTAGAACTATATTGCTAAAAATACTCTTTCAATGGTTTATGGCAAAAAAATAAATCTACCAATCAAATATTAAAAGGAAGAAAATTAATTATGTCGAAAACCCAGAGTGGGTGTCCTACAAAAAATTCAAGATTTTCTTGCTAAATGTTTTCCATAGTGGACTTAGGAAGACATTAGGGTGGTAATATAAAATAAAAACTATTTATAGGGATTTGTATGCACCCATATAAGGAGTCAAACAATGATCAATAAGTCCCTTGTATCAGAGAAAAATTATAGTATCATTTTGTCAATCACTCAATGTAAGAAAACTTCTTCATTGGAATCTACTCCTCTTCATCACAATTGAATCCAATTTTAATGGGAGGGGGATTTATTGGGTCCTAAAAATTCCACATACAAGGATAAATGAATACGTTAATTAATAAAATGAAATTAACGAATCTCAATAGGATATTTGAGGAAATTATTTCCAAGTGGAAAATTCCCTGAAGGAAGGATTAATCTCATGAATTAATAATGGTTTCACAGACAACCTATTTATTTCTTCATGGAGATACTGAAAAACATTGTTTTTTACACTATGAAACAGTACTACCAATTCCCACAAATGAAACCAAGTAATTTTTAGGACTGGATGGTGATTTCCACACTAATAAACAACCATCCCTTGGGAATGAAACCAGTCATTGGATTAGATTTTATTGTTCGTACCCACCAATAAATCCAACTCATTTTTTTTCTGGATGGTGGTTTTCCCCAATAGATTTCTTTCACATGAAAAACAAATCATTTGTGGATTGTGAAATCCTTTGTGGTATCCCACAAAGAATCCTTGTGGAATATCGTTGATGGATGACCATGGTGGTACCCAGTCGCTATGTTATTCTATAGAGCACCCATAAGGGGAACCAAAAAGGGGATGTGGGAATATGGACAAGAGATGAGGAGTTGATGAAAAATATGGATCCTTGGAGATAAATTTATAGAGATCCATTTATTCCCAACTTGTAAAACCACAATATATTATTAAGGAGGAAATAAAAATCATCCACCTATCTTGAGAAATAAAATCCATTTCTAGACACCATTTTGAATGGCATAAATGGATGGACCATTTTAACATCAGAACTTCACATATCAGACCACTATGTGGGAAGAACCATGCTCAAAATAGAAATGTTCCGTACAAGATGAACTCGACCACATGTAGAAAAATGCTACATGAGTGTAACCTGGTCTTGTGTAGAGAAACACTATACTGGTGGAACCAAAGTCCTTGTAGAACAAAACTACATAGACGGTACCCCCACCAACATTGAAACATGCTATGTGGAGGGAAAATAATCCCACATCAGATCCTTATACAAGTATTGAGGAATCCTATGGAATTCTAATATCCCCCTCCCATCAATCCATTCTTTCATATCCTTGGCACCCATATAGGCTCCTCTGCAAACAAGTCTAATAGAATGATGCCATGGCCTCTTCCAAAGACACTTAAAATGTATGATGAGATAACTGGGCACATCATAATATCCTGACAAGTCTATATACTTGTGGTAAATGGATTCATGTCGGATGCCTATGTGATAATGAAGACCATATGAATGTATTCAAGTCTACATTAATGTGGTAACGAGGGATATTTCTTCATAGGTTCTAACATGAACCGATATGTTTTAGGGATTTATGGGTATCACTAGTCTTTTCCTTATATGAAGGCCATTTAAATTCACCCCTCTCTTTTAATGGGTACTAGTAGGGAATCTCTTTGGTTGTAATCCCCTAAATGTTATTGAGAGTGAAATCACTCTTGCTCTTCCTTGCCAGTATGATAACATATAAATAGATCACTAGATGTGAATGTCATGTTTACTATAATAAAAGAGTATATGGTCACACTGAAATCCCTCCCCCTCCCCCTTTGGTATCTAGCATATTTCAACCAATGGAAAAAAGTGGATCGTGTGATATTTAGATCTACTAATTCCACTTATTTATCACATTGATCATGACTCATATAGGCATTAAGGTCAGTGAAGATCATGATATGCATATGATCCTAAACCAGATGGGCCTCTTTGATGGTGTAAGCCCCATCCCCAGATGGGTATCTTGAAAGTTATAATCCCCAACCATATCCAAACCACACAGTCCTCCTAAATGGTGTAAGAAATAACATACCATACTATGTGGTCTTAGATTCCAAACAAATTAGGATTCATTAGAAACCATTCTATTGTCTAAAACCAACACCCACATTGACCATAATTTTCTCCTATCCAAATTCATGTAGGGTCATATCCAACTACAAGATCTAATCCCTTTTGGGTCCCTTAGGACACCTCAACATTATTCTCACAACATCCATGATCCCACCCCTTTCTCCTGGGATTCCTTGTCCCATGACGTTAAACTGTATGATTGGGTCATTTTCACACAATAAGAACAGTTTATATGTCCTGTTGAGGCACAAAAAACTATTGGGGTTATTATTCCATTCATAAAGATGTATAGGAAACCCTATATATGGTTTTCATCCTATCATCAAAACAACATCCGTCTCCTGGATGAAGAAAACCCAAGAACACCACACCACATGTCTTAAACCCAAAAACATCTTAACAGATAGATAAACAAACTCTACTCATCCCATAAAGGGTACCGTTTATGAAAAACCTCAGATATATACTGTTATCCCTATCAATGGATATCCTCATATACTTACAAGTGATTCCAGACCCATGAATGTTCTTAATTGTTCAATCCCATAAGCTCTTCTATATTATATATACATCAGAATAAAAACGAATTAAAAAACATATAATAAATATATAATGGAGTCCAATAATATGAATTAGTACCCACCAAAATGGTGTGGTGAGGTGGATTTCCCATCATGTTCGACCAATGTGAGTACATAAAGTGTCATTTTTCATATTCCCCAATGAATGCATACCTTGGGAATGTTTTTCATCATGTTATAATGCATATGAGAGTAGATTACAGTTTTAAAATCCTTGAACAAAACCCATTAGAGAGAGTCCAAATGTAATTTTCCAATGTGAGTGATGACACATAATTTACCCCCACAATCAACCCGAAAATGAGCTGAACGTTTCATCAGAATAAATAATCATTGTCAATGAACCCTAATTTATTCACATTGTATATAGGTATCAACATTCCAATAAGGAAACCATATAGACCTGACTTTTAATCATGTATACATGATTTTAATTGAAATGACGATGTGAGAGGATTCTATGATTCATTACTATCATGGGTGGTTAGATTTGGTTAATGGGATATTGTTTTCTTTTTAATCTAAAACCCAAATTTTTTTTAATGTGTCATTGTGATAGATTCATTCTGGTACCTTTTAAAACCATCTTACTTTCATTCCAACCACCATGTATGTTTTCTACAATTATATCCCAATAGTCCCTAAATGGCCTCATTTGGAGCCACATTACAAACTAAAAATCCTTCCCAATGACCTTATTAATAAAATGGATTTTATGTAAGAATATATAGTCCTATGGAATGAATCAACATCACACTATTTTTTGGAAGTAATTCATTATTTAAAATAGTGTGTCTAGTGCTTTAATACATGGGTAGTGTGATTCTAACTGTTTCTTAAAATATAATGAATCACATGTGAGAAAGGGTGAGTTTTTTCATAAAAGAGAAGAAAAATAGTCTCGAAGATGACATTATTGTCCTTTAATTGTATGGTGTGACAGATAACCAAATTAAATTTACATGTAGTTATAAGTGAGTAATATTTCAAGGCTTCTTTAATGAGTGTACATATAGTTATACATAGTTGTCTATATTTAATTTTAACAAAATTTATTAAGACTAAAAATTAATGCAGTTATTTCTAAATATGTACATCATAGTACAAAATTAATTCTCAGTTAGTAAATTATTTTTAATGAATAATACCATTCTTAATTGACTGTAGAAATTGAAATTGAAATTTTTATTTTGGGGGAAGTTTTCATTTTTCTAAATTATTTGTTGGGAAAATAATTGAAATAAATCATTGAATATTCAAATACTCTATATTATAAAAATTAGTTGACATATATAATTAAAACAATTTTTCAACGATGTTAAAATCAATTTTAATGAAATAATATGATATTATACAATTATTGACGAAGATATAGTGGGATTTAGAAAATAATTTAAAAGAGATGAGTGAGGTATCATATTTGATTTTCAAACATCAATTCATCCCTAGTGATGATTGAGTAAGATATAATTTTATACTTTTTTTATCAACCATCCATCAACCACAGAAAATCCATGAAATAACTTATGATTGGAATATATACTTGATTCTAATGGGGAGAAACAATAAAATTAAAAAACCATTATTTATCTTTGATTGATTATAGCATTGATCATAGACATAATAAATAAATCATTTACTGATAATAGAATATAATGGCTAGATGGTATGTGATATTTTTATTCAGTGGATCATTTACTTGAATCATTGTTTAGAAAATAATAAAAATATAATCACTTTAAACAAATCACACAAAATGAAATCAAATGAAAACTAATCACTTACACAATTTTCAATATGTTTAATCGTGGATTATATTTTTTTCCTGTGATAGAAATAAATATGTGTGGGAGAAATATGAAATGAGTATTTTTCAAAAAAAATTTATATATTTAATTTTATGTTCCATAGTCAATCACAAAAATTACTAATTATATCAAATTTTCCTTGATTTTTTATGGTTCGAATTATAATCTAAAATTAATTAATATAGTTAAAAATTTAGGATTTCATAGTTGAAATGATAGCTAAAATATGTTGATTTTTTTTATTTTTTTGGAATCTAAAGAAAAAAAATGATTATGAAAATATACTATGTACTCTAAAAATTAATTTTTTCATAAAAAATATGCACATTAATGTGGATCATGGAAATACATTTATTTTAAAAAATTAAGATCAATATTATATATTTTGTGGTCTTTGGTAATTGTGGGTTTTATTAACCTCGAATGTGCATTACTTTTTATTAGTACACATGTGAAACAAGAAGAAGTAATTATCAATAATTGGTCCAAAATTTAGATTGTGTAAGAATAAATTATTTAATAATAGAATCATATGAATAAATTTATAATATAGTTAAATGGTTGATCTCCCGCAAATGATGTTTGAGGTGATATGTTATATTAAATTTGTAATATATCTCAAAAATAATTATAAATAATTGATTCAGCCCCATCATAATATTGATTACACACCACATGTTATAATATTAGTCAATTCCTCACTCAAATATTATTATATTATCTTACTTGTGTGAAATTAAACTCATTAAATGTGTTTTCCATGTGTGTTTAATAATATCTGAGGCATTATTAAAAATATATCATGGACATTGTGTATTATAACACCGCAATATTTTACAATATATTTTTTTATTAAATAATTCATGTCTGTATAATTTTACTCACACACAACAGTAAATCAAATTTCACCACGAAACATTATATATACATCAAAATGTAGCTATTTAATTAGAGGTTAAATTAGAGGTAACTAAATTGTGAAATAAAAGTTAAAATAATATAAACATAATTTATTATGCCAATTCATTGAAAAAATTAATTTATTTTAAAAACTCAAAAGATAATTTAATTATAAAAATATATTTTATTCTAATTTTTTATTAACATTATTTTAGGAAACAAAATATATTATATATAATGTATATATATTATATCAATAATATATTATTTAATATGAGTAATATATTTACAGTAATATTATTAATAAATAATTAAAAATAAGAATAAGAAAAGAATAAAATTTTAAAATATGAAAAATATATTAATTATAGAATTTATTTCTTTAATGCTTATTAATATAGATATATTCATTATAAAAATATTATGTGATATTTAAATAAAAAAATAAATTCTTTTAATTTAGTTCTTTTATTATGATTATTCATAAAAAAAATTCTAAATTATAGGATATGAATTTTGAAAAAATGATTTCATTATTGAAATCAAATTATAAAATATATATTAGGGTCAAACATTTCAGATTTTCAGAATATATTTATTTTTCAGTGTATAGTGAATAATTATATTTTTTTGTTTAAATGTCATTTATTTCTAAAAAAAATGAGTAATTAAAAGTTACACTAAAATTTGATTAATATTAAATGTAATATAAGTAATAATTATTTATATTAAATATAATAATTTTTTTTAATCAGCATTACATTGCATTTTTTTATAAGTTGGTTTTTGGGTTTAAAAAATAGAATTTCAAAAAAAAATTTAAAATGTACATTATGATTCTTCATTTTTGTTAATTAATATAATATTTTATATGTAATTTTATTTATAAAATTTATATATTATATATCAATAAATATTAATTTATATTAATATAATTATTATTATTAGTCATTGATTAAATATTAAATCAATTTTCCCTTGAAAAATACACATATTGAAAACAAGAATATTCATCGTGATTGCAGGTTTTGTTTGAAATTTCAATTTTAAAATTTTTTAAATTTAATTTAATAATAATGGATTCCATATTATTAATAATAATAATATATAATATCTAATATTTTCACATTATCTTTTTACTATAATGAATAATTAAAAAAGGAAAAATAATTATTTTGGTTAAAGTAAAAATAGTTTAACTTTAGGGTTAAACTAAGATGATAAGGCTTAAAATGTACTGAAAATTTTCCTAAAATTTACATTATATACATATTTAGACTTTATAGTGTCTATGTATTTATAATGGTCCATTTTGGGTTCTTATGGCATGTGAAAAATCTGGGTAAAACTTATTCTTTTTGAAAATATACAAGTTTGTCACTCAACACACTTGTAAAAGTACATCAAATTTATTACCGTATTAACACCTTAAAATAAAATTATTTATTCCATTACATGAAAAAATATATTTATTAATTCCCAACTAATGTCTTAGTGCCCTTCATTTGATCTGAAACCCATCATCAAGATTATTTTTTAGGCTTACCTAAGCAGGTTACTCGAAGAAGAGGTATACAACTTTATCAAGGATCATTATTTTATTTCTTCTACCAAATATTTAGTTTATTCCTAAATTTTGATTATATGTGATAAAGTATATAAAATATAATAATATTTTTTAACAATAATGTATTTCTCAAAATCAATCAACTCTTCCATAAATTGGATAAAAAATATTCATTTGTGCGTACAACAGACTACCTCCTCAAAAACGTATGCCATTCATTATCTATCATCACCCCTCATTGATTGTTATAATGATAGATATATAGTATATATAATATGTCTGTAACAAATTTATATATTTTTAGTTATGGTATCATATATACCTTATTACTTTCAATCTAGTGGGGGATAGGATAAAGTCGCTTGTGTGTAGGAAAAATATCTTCACCACAAAGTGATGTGACTCAGATTTCAATTACCCATTACATGAAATTTAATAACCATACAATTAATGTATATTTGTGTTATATATGAAGGAATGATTATATTCACGAATTTGTAACCATTAATAAAATACAATATGTCATTATTTTCATTAACTGAAAAATGAAAAGTTCGTTTTTGTACGTGTGGACTACCGATTCCATGAAGCTGTGTGATTATTATTTTTCATCACTGAATCACTAGACTAATATGTACATGTGTTTAATGAAATAATATGGTATATAATATAATATTATCATTACTTAAAGGAAAAATATTACATACCTATTTTCCATAATAATCATTGAAAATTGGGAATGTTACTTATCAATACAATTAACTACAATTATCGTGTTCATAGAATAGTTAATTTTCCATAGCCATATTTCATGATTAGTTTTGAAAATAATATTTATGTATAAATATGATATATATGTAAATATTAATATTCTGTATTTTATAAAGTAATGAATTCATAGTCTAATAGATAACCTACCAAAAACATTTAGACATAGAATCCTAATATCATTGAAATACCCGAAATAAATTAATTGATTAATAAATTGTATATTAAATGGTTATAATTGAAATCAATGGAATAATAATAATGAAAAATATTTTTAAGTATGAAAATAAGAAATATATGTTTATTATTGAGGATGATAAATAATGAAAACAATGAATCACAATCCCGATAAGGGAATTCATTTTAATTTCCTTTCATTGACACATATTTTTATGTTATGAATCAATTTCTTATGAGGTGTATATACAACCCATTTGACATGTTATATCATTAATTAACCTATTATAATTTTATTTAAATTTTTGTTTAATTTTATTCTTTATTGGATCTTTTGGTTCTAATTTTTCCAAAGTGATAATGGACTTTTCTTTAAAAATTATTTTTCTTTTCATTTTATCCGTCTAAATCTTAATTCATACATGTACATTTGAATAATGTAATTTAATTTTGGACATGAATTTTTTATAATTGAAATATTTTTCTTTCATTCATTTTTTTTTTAAAAAATAAAGGAATAACTATATTAAATGATATAATTTTTTTAGAAACAACTAATAGAATATTGTATTTTATTTTATTTAGAAATTTTATTTTTAGAAATCTGTAAACATTTTTTGATATTTGAATTTATTTATAATATATTATTATTTATTCAAATAATAAAATATCCTCCAGCATTTTTGGTTATTTTGGTATGGAAAAAAGAATTATAAAATATAATATTTTTTTAGTATTAAAATGGGTATTTAATAGAAAATGACATTTTGATATTGGAATGTGTTTTACATAAGGGATGAAAATTTCCCTTCAAACTGTTTTAGGCTTGAAAGATAAATTTATAAATTTTTTATTCATGATATAGTACTTGAACATTATAAAAAAACTTTTCTTGATATAACTTATACATATGGATGATCCCCAATATAGTGCAATAGTGAGTTTGATATAGATTATATGAAGGGATAATCCCCATTATTGATTATGAAAATAGGATAGAACAATTTATATCATACGAAGCATGAGACCCAGTATAGATCTATAACGGATTGGATAATGATTATGTTCTCAAAATAATTATATATGAAGATGGTCTTATGGTAATCCCAGCATGTAAGGGTTATATGAGATGATGTAACTAGGAACACATATTAATTATTAATGTTTCTAATGAGTTTTATTGGTATTTTATTATTTAAAAAAGAAATATAAAGGTATTTTATAGGTAAAATGATTAACTTTCCAAAAAATTCTATGTATTAATGAATAGATTCTTCCTAGATTTTTATTTGTATCACTAGATGAATGTTTTTATTTTTTCAATTTCCTTTAACAATATTTTTGGGCTCGTATCTCATTTTTTAAATGTTTTCCTAGGTTTTAAGGATTCAAAAAAGAAAAAAAGACGTTGATTATAAAGACAATAAGATTTGTCATAAAATTAAATCATGCTTTATTTTAAACGTTTTATATTTATTAAAAAATTCTAATAAAAACTGTCAATTTTTTAATATATTGTTTTTTATTTAGGTGATATGATTTAATAATTTCAATCTCTAAACAAGAGAAGAACCATAAAGGTTTGAAAATAATATTTAAAATTGAAACCCAGGATTAGGTAATGTTAATGGACATGTCTTTATAATCGGTATAAAAGGCATGTTTAGATTATTTTTTTTAGGATAATGATAATTTTACACCCATGAATGATTTTCCACTATGTTTATGTTGGAATGATATAAAATTTAATGATTAAATTATCCCACCAACTAAACCATGATAGTTTCAAATGGTTTTCTATATATGTAATAGGGAATCTATATTGGAATGGAACAAACAGGGAAATGTATTTTCATATCAGCATCCTGGGATGGTTGGATTTGGAACATAATAGTATTTTGTTGTGATGGATTAGTTTTCACAGGATACAAATGGTGTTGGTGTCCATGATAGAGAGGAACTCAATTTACCACAAAAGGAAAGTACCTATAGTTGATAATTTCTTAAGAAATAATCCCCCATAATTTTGTACCTCATCAGACTGTGTGGTTGCTGAAGGATGGATTAATGACTAAGAGAACATATTTGACATCCTAGGATGTCTGAAACATAAAATATAAAACCATTCCATTCACGGTATTTAATGTGAATCTAATTAATGGTGGTCTTGGGTAAAAAATAATGAGTAGAAAGGATATATGGATTTCATAGAATATAAATCGGCCCTTTACATGAGAAATATTTACTTATAGTTTTTTGACTCTAGGTGAAAATTAAATTCCAATAACTTCGGAAAAAAGATGAAGATGTTTTATCATCATATGAAGAAAATATTAAAAAACTCTACATGTGTATACCAAATTATGATTATGAAATTGGTTGTAAAATGAATATATTTAACTCTTGATTTAAAACAAGTCAATAAATATCCTTTTCTACATTAGAATTTATAATCCATGAGGATGTTATTTGTTATTCTAAATAAAATAATATTTTTATTTGGGAAACTTATTTACCTCAGGAATATGGATGTAAATTTCAGTGATGATGGATATGGATGGGAAAATATACATGAAATAAATATTTAGGAAGAAAATTATGTTTCTATATTTCGATAAGTGTGGTGAAATGAACTATGGATAATATCTTATGACATTAGGGAAATGTTACTAATGTGGAAATTTTTGTCATATGACCTGTGATTGAATGTAAAATAATACATAGGAATACAAGAATGGGGAAATATATTTCCATTCATTAGTGATATGACTTAGTTCTCTAGAGATGGTTTAATGTGCTATTGTGTGTCTGAAGTTAGTAATTCATACAGGTAATCATCATGATTTGAAGAAAAAGTGTGCGGTAAAATATTTTTCAACTACTTTTTTTTATGTTGGAATATCAAATGATTTTGTCTTAGGTATTTTTATTTTATATTTGAACTAGATTCGTACCTTTTTTTCGTATGGATCATCATATTCATTCATTTTGGAAAAAGTTTTAGGTAAATTAAGAATATCACCAAAAGAATATATGATATGAATTTTGGTAAAATAAATAGGTGGATATATGAATGTAACTATGGTTTATAAGAGTCTTCCTATTGTCAATAAAGGGATGGAATTTCCTACAAATCTTGGAAAATTACCTATATTAAATATTGATATCATTTTGTTTATATATTGGCATTAAATGTTTTAGAATAATATATTTTTAGAGAAAATATTTCTTTATTTTATGATTTAATTCCTTTGAAATCATATGATTAAGATGAGAATTTGATAAGAGATAGTATGGAATGTTATATGGATCATATTTTTAAAATATAGAAATGTTTAAATTAGTTATGTGGTAGAAGTTAATGAATACATCAATGTATTTCTTTTTGATCCTCCTAGTGTAATTCCTAATATGGAGGTCATGTTTATTACTGACATAGTTCCTAATGTTAATACTATTTCAAAATCCTCTTATCGAATGGCTCAAGTAGAACATTAAATATTCAAAAAAATTGTTGGAGTATCTTTATTATGGTTTAATTCGACATTGGAAATCACCATGTGGGGTTAATGTTTTCTTGTTTAAAAATAAAGTCTATTCAATGATATTTTTAATTTATTATAGAATATGGAATAATACCAATGTTATGAATTAGAAGGATTTCCTCATATGTATATTTTTCTGTTCAGTGCTAGGGAGATAAGTATTTTTCAAAGGCTAATATGAGTTCTAGGTACCATTATATGAAGCTTAAGAATGATAAAATTACTAATATAGTGCTTCAAAGTAGATATTGGAATTATGAATTTATAGTATTTCCCTTTGTGTAGTATAATACACCTAATTTATTTATGGAACTCCTGGATTTTATAATATGTGATCATGGATAAGGTGTTTTTCATGTTTGTTAATGATATTTCAGTATATTATAAAATTCAAGAGGAATATGAATGACACCTAAGGATTGTTTTTCAAAACAGAAAATAAAATAAACTATATATGAAATGTAGTAAGCTTGAATTTTTTTTGAAAAGAATATCCTTCCATAGACAAATTTTCTCAAAAGATATAGTAATTATTGTACGTGCTAAATTTTTTTTTAATAATTGGAAAGCCCCCCAAATTTCATGGAGAGTTACATTATTCTTTGATCAGTGGATTGCTATTGATAGTATGTTGAAAATAGTTCTTTGGTTTTTTGACCAACAAATATGTTAACTTGAATGTGATTAATATTCATATATAAATATGTATCTGATGATTATTTTTAGGAATTAAAAATAATATTGGAGAATGGTATTATGTTGGACCTTCCACATGAAATGGGGAATTATTCATTTACAGTGATTCCTCATTGAAAAACAATTTTTTTCTCAAAATGAAAAATGGCCCATTAATTTTATATGATTCAAATCGGTTGAAACATCAGAAGTTAAATTAACCTACACATGTTATATAATAATATTCTCTAGTTATTTCTTTAAAAATTAAGAGGAATAAATTTTATAGAGTTAGTTTAAGATGATATATAGATACCAAAATATTTATGTATATATTAAATAAATATAATTGATTATGAGATAGAGAATATGGATGGAACTAATCAAGGAATATGATTACGGTATTCATTACAATTATCTAAAATAATGAAATGTGGTTGATACATTGATTCAAAAAAATAATGATACATTAATGACAATATTTTTTTAAAATAATTCTTTGTTAATGATTTGATAATGTTATGGCCAAAATACGTGGATGTAGGTACATACCTTGTTTTGTTCATAGTTTCAGTGTAGTAAACTTTGTTAGAAGTAATTATCTTAACTTATATGGAGGATTAAGATTTTTTGGAAAAGGTAAAACTATTAATAATGGTATGTTGATGTATTTTAATATTGATGAAGAAGTTATATTTCAAATTTGAAAAATATTATGGGTTCCATGTGATTCTTAATTGATTGAAGAGTTTATGAGTGAAGTTCATTATTTTAGATTATCCATTCATTCATGCAGCACTCATCTGTTTAGTGACCATTGAGAGTATTAGGGGTGAGATGGAATAAAATTGAATATTGGTGACTTTGTAATGAAATGTTTGATTTTCATATAGTAAAATTTTAGTGTAAATTACTAGAATGAATGAGTCGCCCTTTTTTAGTGGAAATGTGGAATTATAGAAATATATAATTGGATATTCTGGTGCTATTTTTAATCACATATCGAGGTAGTTATGTGATGTGTGTTATTATTATTAAATTAACTAAATCTGTACATTTAATTCCCATATGAAATTCATTGTATTTGGATAATATTTTTCAACATAATATAATGATTATTTTGATGTTACATAGTGTACTGCTCACTATTTTATCATATTATGTTCCTAGATTCACATTTAGTTTTTGAAAAGGACATTTTATGTCATTTGGTCTTGAAAGAAAACATAGAAAACATTCCAAACACGATCAACTGGTCAGTCTGATTGGTTGATTTATACCATGGAAGATTATGTTTGTTCTTGTTATCTAGATTAAAATTAAAGTTTGGATGAATGAATTTATTTCGTAGAGCATTCTTATAACAAATATATCCATTATGATATACAAATGATAAATTTTGTGGATTATATAGAAAGTGGTGTTGAGTAATATCTTTTTTTCATTGAATCTAGAGAATTGAAATTTTTAGGACTATAATTTGTGAAAGAAATGTATGAGAAGGTGTAGTTTATTCAGTAACCTTTGAGTATGGTTAATAGAAATTAGAAAATATATGCTGATAACTAGACAAATTATCATACATTCAAGGTAATTTTTCATCTATTTCTCAATGTATATCAACAAAAAAAGTGTTAAGAATTTTGGTAAAATATAAAGGTTAAGTAAACAGTTCATTGAAACATTTGAAATCTAAGATAAATTGGTATTGGTTTTTATATCAAAATGTTTTCCCTCTGAGCTTGTCCTAGGTGCACAACATGCTTCTTGTCTTAATGATAAGAACATAGATTCTGAATTAATTACATGTTTTAAGACATGATATTGTTTATTTGGATTAGAACCATTAATACGAGGAATAAACTATTTAGATTCTTGACTTTAGAGACAAATTTTTCCTTATTTTGTGGATCACCAGGTTATGTTTTATGGAAGAACCATATAGTTGACATTGAGACATGGATATTAGAAAATTCAATGAGTGAAATCTATTATCACTTGTATAATAATTTAATAATTTTTTGGGATAAAATATTAAAAAAGGGAGAGTAATATGAAAACTAGGTAATTATAGAAAAAAATCTTATTCATGTTTATTAATATAGTTATATTATTTAGAAAAATATTAGAAATTTTTTAAATTAAAATGTAATTGGTTTTAATTAATCTAATTTACAGTTTACTTTTATTAAAAAAGATAAATTAAAAGTTATTTAATTTGATGTTTTTAAAATGAGTTTCATTTTTAATATATTCAAATTAAAATAAACAAAGGATTAAATTCTATTTTTTTAAAAAAAATTATTTTTCATTGAATTTTTAAAAATAATGATTTTTTAAAATTGTTTTTATAATAATATAATTCATTTATTCATATAATTATGTTTTAAATATTATTTTACGTAACATAAAACCTATTTATTTATATTTTATAAACTTATTTAATTTTTAATTAACTCTAGATTAAAATTAACTATATGTTTTTCTTTTTAAAAGAGGGTTTTTTTCTAAACACTGTTGAAATGGAATAATGTTTCCCCATTGTAATCAATTAAAACAAAACATAATATGGAATTTTATTAATTTTATTAATATATTATTTATCCATTTATTTTAGGTTATATTCTTGAAATGATTATTATTAGTCCTCTAATAGTCATAATATCATCTTTTTGTCAATAAATACACTTCTTGAAAACCAATAGTTTGGTTGGGCCAATGAGTTTTATTATAAATTAATTTGTTTGACTACTATTAATTTAATTTGATATAATATATTCTATATTTTTAATAACCATAATTTATGTATTCTACTAGGGTCATTTTTTATCATAATGAATAGTGAAAATCGTAAAAATTTATTACCGTTGTTGAAAAAAAGATTTCCTGGGGTGGGGGTGGTAATCTAAAAAGATAAGTTTTAAAATGACCAAAACACAAGTATAAAATATATAAATTCCCATATTAATTAAATTTTATGTCTAAATATCGATAATGGTCTGTTTTTGAACAATTTTCTATGCAAAAAACATGAGTACCACTTTTTCATTTCAAAAATTACAAGTGAATCTGTGACGTCGCATATAAAAGGTTATCACTGTCATATCCCATTCACACATTAAAAGACCATAAGATCTAAAAATACTAAACCAGATATATTGCTTACATCACTAACCACTATCTAGATCCTGTATTTTTATCATAAATCTATCCTAAGAAGGCATTTGGAGATTACCTATAGTGGTTTCTTGAAGAAGATGTATCATTCTTAACCGAG
Source organism: Viscum album (assembly GCA_963277665.1). Taxonomy (NCBI): domain Eukaryota; kingdom Viridiplantae; phylum Streptophyta; class Magnoliopsida; order Santalales; family Viscaceae; genus Viscum; species Viscum album. The sequence continues at coordinate 643,018,869 of OY728161.1, forward strand.
GATCATTATTTTATTTATTCTACTACACGATGAAAATGTTATTGAATTGTTATTATATAATAAATAATTATTTAACATATAATTATATATTATTATTTTAATTTAATATCATTAATATATATCCTCTTCCTTCAATTGGGATACAAAAAATCACAATTCTTGTGTACAATAGACTACCAACTTTCCATCATATGACATTCATTTTTCATCATCACAACTCATAGAAATTTGTAATTATTGATATAAATAATATATATATAAATTAAAATTTTATCTTATACTTATGTATATATTTTATCACATATACCAGCTTACTTTTCATTCTGTTGGCGATAAGATAACATTGCTTGTTTTTACGGCGGACTACTACCTCACGAAGCAACATGATTTTTTTTCACTAATTCTTCCCATTTAAGGTAATAAGGATACTTTTAATGACTATATAACATATACATGAAATAAAAGTGATATTAATTCCATATTTATCACTCATTAATGATGATATATCATTTTCATCCTTATACTCAAAAATGATATTATTATTTATGTACATGTGGACTACGACATCTCATAAGAGATGCGCTTCTTTTTTTCATCATCAAATCATTAGAATGATATATTTAAATATATTTAAAAAATAATTTTATTTATTATATATAAATAAATATATGAATATAAAATATTATTCACATTATTTTCATATTTATCAATGAAAAGTAGATATGTTACTCGTCCATACATAAGACGAACCATGTCCGTGATCTTAACATTGTAATTTTTTCATAACCAAATTTTATTATTTGTTTTAAAATAACTATATATGATTAAATATGATAAATAGTTAATTATTATTATTCTAGAGATTTTCAAATAATGAATTCTTAGAAAAACAATCAACATACCAATGTCATTTTAACAAACATACCAAATATCAACAAAATATATGATGTAAGTTATTTGTTTTTTTATTTTATAAGGAATTGTAGTAAATAAAATCAATGTAATAATAAAATTAAAAAGGGATATTAATATAATATTATATTAACATATGCTTATTATTTAGGGATATAGTGCATTGACCTGATGAATGAATCTCAAGGCATGTTATATCACCACAATTTCCCTTCATTGTGGAATATTTTGATGTTATGAACCTATATTATTTTATGAGGTGTATATATAGAACCATTTAAATTTTATATCACGAATTCATCTATTCTCATGGTATTTAATTTTTTAATGTTATTATCTTTAGCAGCTTATGATCCAAGTGTTTCTAATATGATGTGAGACTTTTCTTTAAAAAATTTCTTTTAATATTTTCTTTTTTACATTCATTTCTATCATGTAAATTTTTAATGATTATTTCATTATTGAAATGAGATATTTATAAAGGATTTTTTATTCTTCATTTTAATGTTTTTAAAAAAATCTTATTACGTATTGTTTTAATTTTTTCAAAATGATAAAAGGAATGTTCTATTATAATATATATTATGGAAATGACCATTATTTATAATATAAATATTATTTTATATTTGGAATCCATTAAACATGTTTAGTTTTTCTCCAAATGGAATCACTCATACAATTTTGTCTTGGGATTTTGGAATTAAAAATGAGTTTTTAAAGATATATTTATTTTCATATTGAGTATGGATTTTTAAATGAAATATATATTTGGATATCCAAAAGTTTTTTTCATATGGGAAAAATGTGTTATTGAATGAATTTATTAGGAAAATGTGCTTGAATAAAATTTAATATTCATGATATGGTAATTGAGAATTACAGAAAAATGGATAATCTCAATACAACTTATACTATGGATTGAGCCTCATTATAGATTACAGAGGAGCCTAATATATCTTATATGAATTGTGACCCTCTTTATATCTATTAAATTTATTGGGGAATGACTATGTTCTCTATCGAATTAAATTATAATTTGGATGAAAGGTTGTTTAATTTTTTTATGGTTTTGGTATGGGTTATATGAGATGAGTTTCCAAGGGACTGACAATATTTTCCTTTGATTTGAAATTAGTTTTCATAGAAATCATTGGATTTTAAAATAGAATATAATCATATTTTTTAAGGAAAATGATTCCCTTTCTGGGAAAATATGTATACATTGATGAATTTGTTTCATGATTTCTATGTTTTTTACTATACAAATAAAAAACATCATGATATGTCCCTTATAGGGAATTTGTTTTCTCATAGCATGTTTTTAAAATTTTATTAATAGTTTTTAATGACTTAAAAAGGAATGAAAAAATCCCAGTCGAAAAATGAGAATATTTTTATGAAAATAAATCATTATTTATTTTCAATATTTTATATTTTGGAAAAAATGGATAATAATTAGAAGTGTTAACATTAACATTTAGGTGTCCTATTCAATATGTTTTATGACCCAATTATCTATAAATATAAACCTAAAAGGACTTAAAATGTAGTATAATTAATTCTTGACTTAATACTCAAAATTTTGTAATGTATAAAAAAATGATTTAAATAAAGATAATTTCCTATAGAAAAAGCATTATATCATAAATATTTATAATTAATAAATTTTAAAATTCTAAATTTTATAATCGAAATTTTAAGAATTTCGCTAGAATTTTAAATTACTTAAAATAATATTTTATTAAGAAATTTTTTTGGCATTTCATTGAAATTTATTAGTTTTATATGAATAGTGAAAATATCATTTTTATAAAAGTATAAATTTTTAATAAAATAAAAATGAACTAGAATATTATAAACCATTTAATTTACTTGTGATGTGTTTCTAAATAAAGGATATAAATTGTTTAAATATCAATATTAATTTAAAAAATGTATGATGATTATTGTAAGATGTTAACTAATATTTTCCAATAAAAATGTTTTTGTTTTTTCATTTATATAAATTATATTATGGAATATTTTGGATTTGAAATTATTTTAAATAAAAATAACCTGTTTTATTTTAAAATAATTTTTATCATCAAAATAAAATACATAGATAATTTATTAATATACAATATTTTTAGTCCTAAAAATAAACATTTCTAGAAATTAGTTTTTACATATTATATAAAATAACATAAAAATTAATTTTCTTTAAAAAAGAATTAGTATAGGATTATATTATATTCAAATTATTAATAATTATTTAAAGAGTATTTAATGTGGAAAATTTTATTATTTAAAACTAAAATAAAATTTCATAGGAAAAAGTATTTTTCTATGTGAAACCGAAAAATGATAAAATTGTAATTTCTACGACTAAATGACATAGACAGAAGTCTAAAACCATTTTTGAAATAAATTCCTCATATATGAATGATCTTATACAATCCCTTACTATATAATTATCCATTTTTTGATCCACATGACATGTGTTACATTTTAACCCATTATATTAAGTGATGATAACTAAAAAACCCCCATTCCCACATGTTATAAAACAGACCACCCCCACCTTTCATGAAAACAGATGTAATTCTATTTGCAAAATATAATCTAATAATTAACCTTAATTATAATCCAATTCCTTTTCTTCCAGCTTTATTCCTTTTTATATTTTCTTAATAACTCAATTTCCTTGGAATCCATAAAAGAAAATGCTATGATTTCAATTCAAGTACATGTTTTTGATAAATCGTTTTACATTATCTATTTTTTCATTAATTATAATTTATTACATAATATATAATAAAAAAATTTATATTAAAATTTATTGTTGAAAAATAATAAATATTTACCACACATCACATTTTCTATAAATAAAAATAAAGCCATTATTCATGTGTTCTCTAGGATAATAGCTAAATGAGGTGGGAAATTTTGTTTTTTCAGTTCCAACACTCTTAACTGATTATAAAAGTGAAAGTTAAGATAAATTAAAAATATATAATATAATCCTTATAATGAATAAAATATAAATTATACATCTTATTTTCCTCTCATTCATAGAGAAATGAATAATATATTTATTACAGCTATAAATTATACATCTTATTTTCCTCATAATGAATTATTACAGCTATTTTTTGTTTAATCCACCAATTGATTATATATTACACCTCTACTGTTTCTATGGAGGAAACATACTTTTTTTACCAATGAACAAAAATGGTTTATTTCCCATCTAAAAAATTATATCATTAGTGAGAATAATTATCTCCCTTTTTTAACAAGAATTACACATCCTTATTCATTAAATTTATTCCCATGAACATTCAACATTATATATAGAATCCTAATTACGTGTTATCTCATATGACCTTAGTATCTCCCTTCCCCAATATTAAAAAACTAATTGATTTTCCTTTTTTATGAAGTGCACTTTCAATAAAAATTTATTCAAAGATATAAAAAGTGATCTTTTAAAAATACCCTCATTATTTTACAGTTTTAAATTCTCTTAGTTTTTATCCATTTTACTTAATATTACATCAATTTATTTATTCAATAATTTTTATATTTCACAATCTATCATAATCTATCCATCTATTAGACAGGGAAGCCAGAATGCATTATTTCCAGAAAGGTATTAATGATCCTCATTGGTATGAACAAATGCAATATAATGTTTGAGCCACCAATCGAGAATTATTTTCAATAAATTCCATAAGAATAAAAAAATAATAACAACATCTAATGAAAACATATAAGGACTCAATGGAATAAAAAACATCAATTCCAAAACAAATATACGATTAATATAGAATAGGCCATTGGATACAAAATTTGTAATCAAAATAAGTAAAACAATTTATCTACTCAACCTAGTCACACTCCTATAAAAGAATACTTTAAGATGAAAAAAATCCTTTTCTTAGACAACTAGAAAATATAAATGCTATCAATTGGTAAAAATAAGGAATGTGCATATATGGTGGATGTGTTAAATGAAATAAAAAAATTAATAAAAAAACCCCTTACATTTTTGTGACAATAGCTCAACATCAAACTATAATGAACCATTTGTCATAGGGTGGATATATATTACTAACACATGAATTTAAAATGATTTAAGGAATGATTAATTATGATTAGTAGGAATTAAAATGGAATCCACACCCCAAATCTAAAGAATTAATTGAATTCTAAATTTAGTGTCATGTTGAAATAAATATATTAAAAATATTTTTTGCATTAATGGTTACATAAAAATGATAAAATTGTTTTTCTAAAAATCATTTTATGAAAATAACCACTTTAATAATTTTTCTCAAGTTTTAGGCCTTCATAATTAGTATTCTCACTGAAAAACTAATTTCAAAACCAATATCATAATATGATTTGAAATAATATTTCAAATAAAGTTATAGTAAAGATAAAAAATTATTGATAGAGAATAATTATCTATATCTTAGAGTTATTATAAAATAATAAATAAATTTATGATGTCCATTCATTTGATAATATATTCTGGGAATCATGGTAAAATCCCTATGGGTTATCGATTTCTATTTAAACCATAGAATATACATTTATAGAATCTTGAGGAATGAGATTGTAACAAGTCACTATATAGTTAATGGAATAGACACACATCATGATGTTCATCATGTATAAAGGTTGCCCTCCCCTTCTAGGGTCACCTACCCAAGCACCTATGGTTCCCACGATGATTAAATAATAATTAAAACTATCAAAAAAATAATCTCAACATCACTATGTAATTAAAAATATTCTATTACCATACCAAATAAACAAAATACATGGTTATTATTCAAACCACTCCTAAATCCCTTTGATTAAATTGATTTCCAATTAATCCTATAGGATTTTATGGTATAAATTCCATCAAGGCCTAAACTATTCATGAAAAGATTCCACCAATACATATAAATTATTTCATCTATCACATCATTAGGATTGTATAAAAATACCCATATATGTATATATATATTTCAGGTTTCTAACATTCACAAAATCCCATGTCAATTTGGAACACACATAGAATCATATATATATAACACAAACACATATATATACAAACACATGTATATTATCATAACCAATGAATGAATAATTTTTAAAAAAATTCACATTAATTTAAATCAAATTTCAACTAAAAATTACCTGTAATTTCATTTAAAATTTGAAAAATGTACAATTTATGGGAAACAATTGAAATCAACCATTTAAAGAATGGAAATACTTTTGAAAACACATAATCTATTTACTTGGTGAAATCAGACAGTTTACAAAACATACAAATATGTGAAATTAAAAACAAATTTTTAAATAAATAATTATAAAAAAAAGGGTATTTAAATTTATAGAAACCAAATAATGAATATTTGACGTCCTAAATAATATTATTGACAACATAAATAATGTTAATAAATACCCAAGACAAGGTTCTAAAAAATTATGTATTACCCTCCAACATTTAAAAACCTTAAGAAGTAGAATTCTACCTGGAACTCACTATATTAAATAGTGGAGTTCAAAACCGTAAATAATGATGAATATAATACGTTGTTGGAGGAATATACATCATAGGAAACACGAACCAAAAAATCAGAGTATATGTCCAGTAGAGAGATACATAATCATGCATATAGTATGTGGGGAAGGAAAGTGGTTGAAGGAGGAATGAAAATTAATGAGAAAGAGGAAACCAAAATTACATAGAAGATATCTACATGAAATTGAATGAGATAAAGGTAAATAGAGGATTGTGGTAGAGCCATGTCAATGTGTATACCCCCAAACATGCCCTTCAAATTGAGGGAGAGGGAGAAACAGGGGGTGCCTTATTCAGGGTTGAAATGTAATTACCAATGAAGAAACCTCCCCACCCATTTGAGTTGGGGGATTATATCACATACTGTGGCACTCCCTGTACTCAAGAGGATGATTCCCAGTAGAGAGGTTGTAAAGAACATAGAGGCGATACTGTACCCCCCAAGTAAAAAGTTTCAATTTTATTAAATAATTAAATATTATAAAAAATAAAAAAACAATACAAATAATGTAACACCCCAAGATTTTATTCTTTAAATTTTTAGTAATGTCTTCTGTTATACGCTACACCACGATTATATTTCACTATACGCAACAACATATTTTCTTGTACTATACAGAAACACTATTATTGGCTTGTGTTGCACACAAGAACGACCTTCCTCGATAACGCGCGTTTTAAGCAATACCGAGTTTCACTAAACAACGATATATTGTTATAAAGTATCCATTATGAATATTATTAACTATATTTTTAATTTTATTACATAATAATTAATGTTACACATATTATTGAAAATTTTATGCGAACAAAATAATTTTTTTGGGTAAAATATGTATTTTTTTAAAAAAATAAAGTTTGATGCATTTTGATGGCGCAACAACATTAAATCTACTTTTTGACACAATTATAATTTAAATTTGAAAAAAAACTTATTCATTTCAATAAGGATAAAAAAATTTACTTTGTATAAATTTTTAATATTTTATTCATAACATTCATATTTTGATGAATAGTAAAAATATGCTAAATTTTAATTAAAAACAACTTTTTTTCATCAAGATTAATTATATGATTAAATTATTATATTTAATGGTTTTAAAGTGTAAATAGAATATATTTTTATGATTTAATAAAATGTATGTTATTATCATTAATTTTACACTGAATTCATAGGTAAAATCATTTCAATCATTAATAATGTTTTATATTTTAAAACCTATTCTCTCAACAGCCAAAATAATTTTAAATTAAATACTACCAATTCATTATATTGAATTTTGAAAAATGGATTCCATATTTGGAATCAGTGGGTCCAAATTATGTTAATAAGCTACTTTTTATTTTTGGGCATTATGAATAGTAACAACGGTAAATTTTATTTATCACAGTTAAAGGTAAATCAGGTAAATTAATGGTAAAAATAATATTATAAAATTAACCTATCACCTGCAAAAATTATATTTGATGAATAAACATCGACCCATATCACCTATGTGTGGTAATAGATTAATTTAATATACATTTGACTATGAAAATAATGAAATTTTAATAAAACCAAAAAAAGTGACAACATGTCACTCTCATATATCTTATAAGTGTGATAATTTTAATTTTGTGATAAACTTCATAAACATCAAACAAAAATAGTTTCCTGAAATCTAATAAAAGTATCTAAATAATGTGAATTTTTTTAGAATCTTTAGGGATTATATAATAATCATTAACGATGATACAATAGTGATGTAGAAATTATTTTATTGATTAAAATTTCAAATAAATGTTTTTAAAAGTATTAAAATAAATATTATATAAAATATCTAATATTCTCCACGAATTTTCTAGATAAATGTGAAAAGTTACAAATCTATTAAAATTTTTGGGTCGAATATATCCTCTGTGTGGATATTATTTAAACTCAAATAAATGAATAGTGTCAAAATTGACACTATTCTTATTTTATGTAAATAAAATATTATTAAATTGTTTAAAAAAACAAAAATATTAAAAAATTATAAATTGAAATTTATATAGTCTAAAATTTCATAAAGTATCCAGTTATTTAAAATTCACAACAAATATGTAACTATTTATAACAATTTAAAATATTGAATATTATTACCAAAAATAAAATAGATTAAATAAGGATAAATCATGTTGATAAGGATTAAAATAAATTCCCAACATGTCTAAATTTTATTTGATGATGAGATTACAACCAAATATCATATAATATCCACATTTGAGTCATTTTTAATGTTTTTATGTGGGGTATGAATTTATTATAAATTAATATTTTGAGGTTTCCAAAAGTACCCCTATCCTCTCTTATAAAAGGGCTCATCCTCCCTATCCTCTTCGCAACATTTTGAGACTTCATGCTCGGCCAAAAAATGTCCATTTTTTTCTCCAAATCCCTAGAAACATAATAGATGTACGAATCTTATTGAATGACCATCTCTATTTCCCTAAGAGGAGGATTAGAAGAGTTGCGTCGAAGAAGAGGTAATATCATTTACCAATGTTTTCAATGTTATTTATACTTCTACTTCCTCTTTTTTACTTGATTCATTATAAATTAATAACATCATTATAAATAATATACTAATATATTATTATAAATATGAAATAACCCTATTTCACCTTCAATCAATCGTACAAAAAATGAAATCACCGCGCGTGCGTACGAATGAAATTACATCTCCACGCCGTGGTGTAATCTATTTTCCACCAACACCTTACTTGGATGGGTAAAATGGTGTAATGAATAATTATATATGATTATTATAAAATGATACAAATTTTGAGATATTCTATCATCTACACCAATTCCATTCAATTATTGGAACGATATCATCACTCATGGGTACATACGAATTACGATCTCCATAACATGATGAGATTTATTCTCTATGTTAACCATTCAAGAATGATTATAAAGTTTATATAATGAATAATAATGAAATATATGACATAAATAATGATACTGGATTTATGTTTGTGTGTGTATATATATGTCATCTACTTACATCCATCCAAGTCAATAAGGAAACAAAAACATCTTTCATGCGTACGTACGGCCTACCGTCTCCATCAACGGTGTATTTCATTGGATTTATAGATCTGTTATATATATATTATATATTATAAATATATGTTAAATAAAAATCATGTTTTATATTCTGGAAGTATGTAATCATGATCTAAGTAATCATATGAATAATTAAAATCAAAAACATGTTGGACAAATGAAACGATTTTACCCAAAACACTTATTTAACAATGAACTGACAAATTAACGTGTAATATAATGTCGTAAGTGAATCATATATGATATAATAAATATTATTATTGTTCAGATACACGTTCATAAACTGTTTAAACCCACTATACAAGAGTCTCGGAAACATATAGAAGAAATTGGACATAGTGTAATGGATAATTATTTCAATCTCATTCTTATCCGGGATTGTTTATTCGAAAGAATTTATTGGGGTTATGTTTATCATCCATAACCATGTTTTCTAAAAAATGTTCTCATAAAATGTTTTCTATTTTTCCATGTTTGTTTAATGTCATTTTTACCATTTTTGAATTTTACTACATGGTATGGAAGGAATATTTCTTTTGTTTACCATACAAGGTACTTTTTGACTTTTTAGTAAAAAGTACGAGAAAAAAAATATTTTATAAATTATACAGCATGAACAGATATTTCTGATTTCATAAAGGCTTATTTACATAAATCTTCCTCTATAATATTTCATTATTAATTTCAACAAAATTCTTTTATTTTAAAATTTCACATCATTTTGAGAAAAGAAAATGATTTGAAAGAAGAATGGATATTTTCCTCAATTATTAATTTCAAGTGTTTTATCAAAACTATTTTCCATCTATGATGACATTCTTTAATATGGATATGATTCAAGAATAATGTCTCTATTATTTACATGGTTTTATTTTGTTTATGAATAAATTATATCATTTATTTTATATTGATTATGTTATGAGGAGATGATGTTTATGAAACCCATTTTATTCGTTTGGTTATGATGAGTGATATATATTTATTTTTTGGAACACGAAAGAATGATTTCATAATAAGATTGCTAGGACCTATATCTCCCTAAAATTCATTGGGTAATGATTTATATCTCCTGAGATAGACATGGATGGAAAGACAAGTGAATCTGGTTTAGTAATACAGGGCTGGAACGACACTTAATCCCGGTTTAGTAATGTACTTTGTCTACTATGATGGTCTTCGCAGCAATGCCTTGGATACTATGGGAATATTATCATATGATTAATTGTTTCCAAAATTACATGTTTTATTCCCAGGAAATTTTTATATGATTAATGTTCCTTTGTGATCTATGCCTTATGTACTGCCAGGATTTATTTCACAACTCAAGATTTTGATGTTTAAACATTATGTTCACGTTTTTAAGTTCAAATGTATATTGATTATTTTATTTTTTCCATGATTAAACACATAGAAAATTAGAGATCATAATTTTTATGTTTTGTTTTCGCCAAGATATAAAGAAATGTTTTACATTAGAAACCAGAAGGGGAAGATCTTTTTGGGAGATGTTGACGATCTTTCACCATTATTAGAAGATTATGATTTGAGTTTCCAAAGGCACTAAACTATTATGGTACATGGTTGTATTTTTTTATGTATTATGTATTCAAAAAATGTAATTTAATGTCCATGTACGCCATGATTTGGTCTCTATAGTTGGTATCAGAGGAAAGGTTTAGTTAACCTCTGTAAACTAGGATATGAAAACTTTAGTGTGATCCATATATATATTTCTAATTTATGTCTAGGGATGTCTATAAGGTTATGTATAATGTATAAGTTAAAATCATCGAATTTTGGTAATGATCCTGAATAACCTAGTATTAAACCTAAGATTCTAGGGATTGGATTTATTCCCCCTTGATTATGTTGTTTTCCTAGTATAATTTTTTCCTCTCACATTATTCCTTTTGTGTTTTAGAAAATGGCTGGAAACCGGAAGATTCATGTTAATGGAGAATATGATGGAAAATAGAATGATATTCTTCTTGAGCAACCAAATGAAATGGGATGTGGAAGGGGAAACATAGTTATTATGCCTAATCAAGACTCTCACAATATGATCAATAATATCACCATTGGTAAGTTTCCCGACTCGTTTAATAATATAATGATGGAGTCTCATGATGATCATAGAGAGAAGAAAGTTCAATTTCACTCATGTAAATCATGTGGGAAGAGGCATTAAGGAGAATATTTCAAGGGAACTGGTAGATGATTTGGGTGTGGAAAAGAAAGACACAAACCCAGTAATTGCAAAGGAAAAGGTTCAGTTAACACAGTGGACTTGAATAATGGTCTTGCTAAGACATCAACAATTATTAAATGTTATAAATTTGTATTGTATGTGAATTATGAAAACCAATTTTCTAAGGGAAAATCTCATGAAGATAATCAGTATGGTCGTATGGGTAGTATTTATGTTGATGAGGATGAAGAGACTACAAATGATATATGAGACGAATGAAGTGTTGGGTAATAAAATGACGAAGCTCGGTCAAGGGTTTAAGACGATATTAGAATGATTGCATGTTTATCAAGAATAATGTATGGTACTATGGAATAATGAAAAATATAACGATTTTAACACTATTGTTTTTTCGTGATTATTTGAATGTATATGTTGAATGGTATCAATAACAATGAAAAGTGATTGATTATTTTTGGAACGTTCATAATATGTGAATAATAATGGGACAAGGAGAAAATAATTTGTTTTATAGTGTTAATGATCCCATGACTGATATAAGGACAAAGTGAAATCATGGTTTGAGTATATAGAAAATTTGGGATTTTTGTATGTGGAAATAATTAACTTTTGACGGCATTCATGTTTTCAATAAGGTTCTATTGTAATTTATGTTTCATGAATACATTATTAAGGTATTCACATGTTTGGAATATTACCAACAACAAGATATAACTTATGATATATGGGGGAAAAATGATGGTATTCACATTCTTGGTAGATGGCTTTTTTAGTAATAATTTTTTTATACTATGAGATTGGATAGATGTATTTTGGATAAGCCTAATGAATGGAATAGATTAATTTTATACATCAGATAGTATTGTTTAATGAAAAAAAGTTTTGATATTATTTATGAAATGTTATAATAGTATAGGTTTAGAAAACGGACAACCCATTGGACGAGCAACAACCTGTCATGTCCGACAAGGATGTGGGAATCAAAACCACAAACGAAGTGTGATAGGCCTTTATCACCTACCACTATCCTATAAGAAGTCTCTGGTTAGTAGAAATTAATTTTATTTTATTAAGAGGTATTATAGATGAATTATAAGTCAATTTTAGGAACCATATATGATTAACCTTACCAAAGATGGACATATGTATATTTAATATCTTGTGATAACCTTTATTAAGATAGAGACAGATGGAATAACCTATCATTCTATCGCACGATCTGCTAATACTTCAAGATTGACAAATTCAACTTCATTTCTTTAAATATGAAATGAAGTGGAAATTGTTCATTGAATGACCAACGGTGATATTATAGTGAAATCAAGTAAGTATTTATTTTTATTCAAATTCTTCAACTTTAAGGAAATGATCTTGAAAACCAAAAAATGTTTTCCTAGTACCCTCTTATCTGATGAATCAAATGGTACCCTAGATCATCACAAATTAATGTCTCTGTGTTTTTTATCTTTTTCATAGCTATGTTCTCTACCACTCTCCATCAGAACGTGATGGTTATATTTCTCTTTAATATCCATCTTTTCACCTATGTTCTCCTATGTAGAAACCCCGTGATTAGTTAATTTGGATAACCATTACGTTTCTTACTTTAATTTTTAATATTAAGTTTTGTTATTCCTTTTTTACGATATAGGTTTCTATGAAAGAAAATTTCATGTAGTAAACGATTTATAACCCCATCAAATTTCATGGGAATAATTCATTTTAAGGGCGGTAGAATGTAACACCCTAATATTTTATTCCTTTTAATTTCATTGATTTCTTCTTGTTGTACTCTACACCAATATTATCATTCACTGTACACAAATCTATATTAGCTTTTAGTACATGCAAACACTATTCATTGCTTGTGTTGCACGCAAGACCGACCTTCCTCTATAGCATCTGTTGTACGCTAAACCGGGTTTCACTAAACAATAATATATTTTTATATACTATCCTTTATGAATTTTATTAACTAAATTTTTAATTTTATTACATAATAATTCATCTTACACATATTCTAGAACATGGTATGGGAAGAAAATATTTTTTTGGGTTAAATATGTATTTTAAAAAAATGCAGTTTTGCGGCCTTTTGATGTCGCACTCACCTTAAATCTAGTTTTTTATATGGTTATATATTCAATTTGACAAAAAACCTTATTCCTTGCAATAGGGATATTAAAATTTTCTTTGGATAAACTTTTAAATTTGTTTTGATAACTTTCATATTTTGATGAATAATAAAAATGCGCTAAATTTTAATTAAAAACCCCTTTTTCATTAAGATAATTTATATGGTTTAATTATAATATTGAATGTTTTTATTGTATCAATAGAATATATATATACAATTTAATATAATTTCTGTCCTTATCATGAACTTTACATTGAATTCATAGGTAATATCAGTTCAATCTGTTGCAGTGTTTTAACTTTTAAAACCTCTTTTCTCAACAACAAGATTAATTTTAAAATAAATACTGCCACTTCTGAGAGTTGAATTTTGAAAAATTAATTCCATATTTGGAATCACTGGATTCAAATTTTATTAATAAGCTATTTTTTTGGCAATTATCAATAGTAACTACGGTAAATTTTATTTACCAAAATTAATGTTATGTCAGGTAATTAAGGATAAAAAATAATATTATAAAATTACTCTAACACCTGAAAATATTATATCATTTGAAAAAAAGCCAAACCATATCACATAATGGTCTAAATAGGTTCATTTCATGTACTTTTGACTGTTAAATAATGTAATTATTATTAAAACTAAAGAAAGTGACAACATGTCGCTCTCATATATCTTATAAGTGTAATAATTTTAATTTAGTGATAAACATCATAACACATCAATAAAATAGTCTCCAGAAAGATAATAATATTATCTACATCATTTAAATTTTTTAAGAATATTTAGTGATTAAACAATTATCATTAATAATGACATAATAGTGATGTAGAAATTATTTTATTGATTGAAATATCAAATAAATGGTTTTAAACATATTCAAATAAATATTATATGAACTATTTAATGTTATCAATGTATTTTCTAGATAAATATGTCATTTTTTGAATATAATAAATATTTGGGTTCGAATATATCCTCTGTGTGGATTTTATTTAAATTCAAATAAATAGAGTGTGTCAAAATTGACATTATTGTCATTTTATAAAAATAAAATATTATTAAATTTTTTAAAAATCAAAAAAATATTTATAAATTATAAATATAAATTTATTTGGTCCAAAATGTAAAAACGTATCCAATTATGGACAATTCATAACATGTAATTAATTAATTATAACAATTTAAAATTTAGAATATTATTACCACAAATAAAATTAAATAGATTAAATAAGGATAATCAAGATGATATGGTTTAAAATATATTCCAAACATGTCTAAATTTTTTTGGATGATTACATTATAACCATATCTCATCTCATCTCTTAATTTGAGTCATTATAGATGTTTTTATGTGGGGTATGAATTTATTATAATTTAATATTTTTGAGGTTTCCAAAAGTGCCCTCTCCTCTCTTATAAAAGGGAAACTCCTCCCTCTTCTATTCCAAACATTTTTTTCTTCATTCTCGGCCAAAACCTATAAATTTCTTTCCAAAACATATCTAGCTACACACTAGAGGTCCTGATATTCTTCAAAGACTAACTCTAGTGCCCTACGCGGAGGTTTAGAAGAGGTGTGTTGAAGAGGTGGTAATATCATTTACTGATTCTTCCAAAGTAATTTCTCCTTATACTTCCTCTTTTTATTTTTTTCATTATAAAGAAAAAACATAAGTATAACTCATATAATAATACACTATTTTAATTATGAAACAACTCTATTTCAGCTTTTAACGATCCTACTGAAAAAGAAATCACCACACGTGCGTACATACAGAATACCGTCTCCACACTGTGGTGTAATCTGTTTTCCACCACCTCCTTACTTGGATGGTATAAGGGTGTAAAAAATAACTATATATTATTATTATAACATTATATTTAGTCTAAGATATTTAATTATCCACTCCAATACCATTAAATTATGGGAACGATCTAATCGCTCGTGCGTACGTACATATTACCGTCTCTACGACGTGATGAGATTCATTCTCCATGTCAACCATTCTAAATTGATTATAAAGTATACATATTGAATAATAATTAAATATATGAAATAAAAATTCTACTGGATTTATCTCTATATATATATATGTCATCTACTAACTTTCATTCAATTCAATAATGAAACGGAAACAACGTTCATGCATACGTACGACATACCGTCTCCATGAACAATGTATTTCATTCAATTTATCGATCTATTATATATATTATATATTATGAATATATATTATATATAAGTCATGTTTTAAATTCTTTATGTAAGTAATCATGATCTAAGTAATCATATGAATGATTATAATCCAAAACATGTAGGACAAATGAAAAGATTTGACCCAAAACATAGCTTTGACATAAAATTTACAAATGAATGGGTAATATAAAGTTGTAAGTGAATCATATATGATATAATAAATATTATTATGGTTATATTAAAATTTAATAATATGTTTAGATAGACAATAATGGAATATCAAACACATACAGATGAAATTGGACATAAGGTAATGGATAATTATTCCAGTCTTGCTCTTATCTGGGATTGTTTATTCGTAAGTATTTAATGGGGTTATGTTTATCACTCATATCCATGTTTTCTCAAAAATGTTTTCATAAAATTTTAACTATTCTTCCATGTATATTTAATGTCATTTTTATCCTTTTCTTACTTTTACCACATGGTATTTAAGGAATCATTCTTGTGTTAGCCATACAAGGTACTTTCGGACTTTTCCGGAAAAAGTACGAGAAGAATGTTTTTTTAACTTATATGGTGAGAACGTATTTTTCAGATTTCCTAACGCCTTATTTACATAAATATTTATCTACAAGATTTCATGATTATTTTCAAAAAACTATTTTCTTTTAAAATTGCACGTCATTTTGAGAAAAGAAAATGATTTGAAAGATGAAAGGAGATTTTCCTCAAGAATTCATTTCAATGGTTTTGTCAAAACTATTTTCCATCTATGATGACATTATTTAATATGGTTATGTTTCAAGAATAATGTATATATTTTTTGAATGGTTTTATTTTGTTTATGATGAAATTATAACCATTGTTTTAAATGGATTATGATATGGTGGGATGATTTTAATGAAACCCATTTTATTAGTTGGATTATGATGAGTGAATTATATTTATTTTGTGGATCATGAAATAATGATTTCATTATGATATGGGTGAGACCTATATCTCCCTAAAATGAATTGGGAAATGATTTATATCTCATGATATAGACATGGCTGGAACAGGAAGTGAATCTGTTTTAGTAATATAGGACTGGAACGACAGGTGAACCCAGTTCAGTAGTGGACTTTGTCCACAATGATGGTGTTGGCAGCAATGCCTTGGCTAATATGGAAATCATATCATGTTCTTAATGGGTCCCACAATTACATATTTTATTCCCATGCTATTTTATCATGATTAATGTTCCTTTTTGATCTATGCCTTACGTACTGCAAAGATTTATTTCACAACTCAAGATTTTGATGTTTAAACATTATGTTCATGTTTAGGTGTTCAAATGTATATGGTTTGTTTTATTTTTTCCATTATTACACTGACTGAGAAATTGAGCTAACCATTTTTTTGTTTTCTTTTCTCTAGGATATAAATAATGGTTTTAGGTATGAGAATAAAAGGCTAACATTTTTTTAAAAGGTTGGGTCTGATGCCCCAATTTATTATTAATGCAAAGACCTCTTTAGACTGGGTAGAGGGTGACCCAATACATAGCCTGAAGGACCAAGGCCAAGTAGCCTGCATATAGGGCTAGAAAGCCCATTTTTTGGCCCAAAGGACCCCTCAGTGAATAGTACTACTACAGTACCCACACAACTATAGTACCTACTATAGTACCTGTAGTAGTACCTCCGTTGCTACAGTGTTGCTGCTGCTACAATCGCTGCTGCTATAGTAACTCGGGAATTCTCACCTGCCCGGATTTGATCCTAGGAGTTTTGGATGCCATGCATGAGCCTGAACTATTATGGTCCTTGGGTGTCTGCTTTTGGTATGTATTAAGTATTCTGAAAAAGTAATGTAATTTCCATGTTTTTCAAGCTTGGGTCTCTACAAATAACAAGGTAGGAAACAGTAAAAAATAATGGGAGAATCAAAAAACACAAATAATAAGAAATCATGTCATCTGTGGATGAATTGTAACTAAATTTCATGCTAAAATTCATTTAGATAAAATTATAACCACTATAAAAGAATTAATAAAAATAACCTTCTCCTAAACCACATTTCAACTATGTCACAAAGATCTAACACATCCAACAAGCTCTACTAAAAAAATTGGGACTCTTTAAATTTTCAAAACCTTAATCCATGAAATCATTATAGGTACCAAACTATGGCTTGAATAGGTTTTGAGTAAAACATAGTAAGCTGACACCAGAATGTCAAAATAGTTACATTCAGAATAATAATTTCATTCAATAATGTGATATCATATTGGAATTAATTATTCCATTAATAAAACAAAAAATTAACATGTTGATCATTGTAATTTTGGATAACACTTTGGGACATCCCAAACATCTTTGGATCCATGTAGAATTTCATTATCACACATTAGATCTGCTAAACCAAGACAGACCCCTACAGTATATCTCAATAAGCACATCTAGGATCTATTTCAAGTACCGTACTGGAGTTTCTCACATATTCGCATGGTGAAATAAAATTCATATGGGAATATATCGATCTCATAATGGGATCCATGTAAATTCCCAAGATAGAGTTACTTATATCATCCCATGTGTAGGTCACTAGGGGAGAATCTTATCTTAAGTAGTCGACTCTTCTATGTGAGTACAAACCACCAATTTCATGTTACAGAATATTGTATTCCATGCCCATAGGTATCCTATAATTAATTTTATATACAATAAATCCATTTATCCCTTTCATCATAATTCATATTTTATCATTAGTTTGTTAGTTTGTCTTACTATGTTACCAAGAACACATTCTAAACATTTTTTTCTCCTATGACTAGATGAATCACCACAATCAAACCATTCAAGGCCACCATTTATCTCAATAAATTATCCCGGCCACAACATGCAGTAATATCAATACCCATTAATAATCCAGTATAACATTTATCCCATCTTCTAATTTTATAATTTTTGGGTTGGCACACCTATCAGGTGATTGAAGGACAGATAACATCACAATGAGATCCCACACAATCATTGGGATGTCTAAGAATTTAGCTTCCAATCGTGGAAATAAAATTATTAATTAAGTAGCTCATGTGAATTGCATGAAAAATAGATTGAAAGTATAATAATAACTAAAGAGTCAAAACATAATTTCATGGATTTTTTCTAGACCACCGACCTAAAAATTGGAGACTGTATGATTGGAAATCACATTTTTTAGAAATAAAATTCCCCTTCCATTCATTTATAATCATAACTTCCATAAATAGTAGAACTATAATTGGAAGATAAATTGAAATGATTACATTAAAACTCCCTGTCCATAACACCATTTTCTAATGTAGTATTTCTTATAGAATAATGAGTATTTTCAAAAATCACTACCAGATGGGATGTAGTAAAAAATGCTACATGATCTTTGGTTTATAGCTCACTAGAGGTTTTTAAAAGGGATTTGGATCTACTAATTCATGAAATGAATAGGAAATTAACATCACTAAATAATTGATTTGGTCAATTCACACCAATCCATCATTAAATTTTTAAAAAATAAAATTCAAATTTCATCATCTAAAAGATTCAATACATGAATCTCATTTTTATGGGGTATATTCATGGTGTGAAAGAATTTAACCGAGTCCATCTTGGGGGTGAAATAAATTCATAGGGTGAATTATATTAAAGGGGTATATTCAGGTATTAATGGAGGTTCATTAGTTGAATTTAATTCATGGGGTTCATCAAGCGATGAATTGAATTCAGTGAACAGATAAAATTAATGGGGTTGACATAGAATAATTCAAATCATTATATTGGAATTCCCTGTGTGGATTTTTTTTCACCAGAACTCTCCACCTTCTCTATCTACACCATTATAAAACTCATCCCAACCTAGATATATACTTTCTCACCACATTTAAAATGTAATACAACCCAAATCTATTTGGATTAACTAAAATTTCAATGAGGGATATACCGAAAAAATATTATAACCCTGATTTTATTACAAATGTAAACATGATTTATTACATAAATTATTCACGTGATACAACATTGATGATAGAGAGTTCTAGTGTCTTTGGGGCTTTGTATCATTACATAACAACTTAAAACATGAAATACAACATCTTTATTGAAAACATTCTTTACATGACCACTACAATCCTTTGTACTTAGCATTGCATGGGATAACATGAGGACATGTATAAAAAAAGGGTGAGCTATAAATCCCATTAAGGGAATAAACATTGAATACATGAGGATAAAAATACATGTTATACAATCGGAATATCAATAGAGACCAAGAGAAACATGGACATAAAGTCATGATAAAGCATGATAATCATAACATGGAAATGTGGCAACAACACTTAACAAGGAATTAGCATGAGCCAAGGCCCATTGCACATGAAGAATTAGTAAATCCTCATTGTACATGATGCATGAGTAAAACTACATTGAACTTGAATTACCATGATTATACACCCATTTCACATGAATTATCATGATACTATAATTTACCCAATTCATTGGAGTGCTATAATGGCGCACACTTGTTAAAGATTTCATTTCTTGTATAAGTGTGCCACATGGATCATAAAACATGGATTCATAAAACATAATCATTTATTCCATGACAATGGAATGTGGAATAAAAATTTATAATTAATAAGTAAATGTTCGTGTACGTGAATACCTTTGATGGAGAAATGGACATGGTATTCACTACACAATGGCATTGCCTTAGAAAATTGGTGCAATTTCGTCTGCGTAACGTCGTGATATAAGAATTCATAAAAATGGTTGATGAAAGATAAATGGGTGTCTCATCATATCTACATGTAATGTAATGTAAGGGGGTTATATAGATACATGTCCCATCAATTTTAATGGAATTTATATTCATGATACAAAAGTATTGCTTAAATGTAAATGATGAGAGAGAAGTTCCTTTTGGAATTTCGGCATGGTAACAGGTGTACATGGTAGGCATTTAATGAGATATAAAGGGGTATCCCATCATTCAAACAATAAGAGGGCGGTATGGGGGAGGTTCAAAAACATACCCCATCATTTATTATTGATATTAAAATGCAATAACAATATTATGAAAATTGGTCAAAAAAGTGAAAGGAAGAAAAGCCTTACTTGGAAGTGTACTTCCAAAGGCTTGAGAGAGTCTTAAGAGAGGCTTCATGGGAGCTTGGGGAACCATGGGAGGATTCTATAGAGAGTAGGGGAGAGGTTATATGAACTCCAAAGGCTTTTAGTGAGGAGTAAGTGGGAGCTAGGTTGAGTTTATATAGGAAAGGTGAGTGAATTCTTTATTATTTCGGTTTGGGACCCCTTACATTAAACTAATCCAAACCACAAATCAGATCATAGTTTTTGCCCATGGTTTTTGGAAAATGGAAGAGGAAAAAATATTTTATAAGGATAAAATCCTATATTCTTAAAATAATGGGGTTTCTTATGTGGAGGTGAGTCACCCTCCCATGGAAAATAATTTAAAAAGACAAGATGTTTAATAAGTATTAAGGGGTCCATTAATGCTTTGTAAAATAAGTCAAACAGACCCAAAGTCACATTATTTTAATGGTAAAACATATATTGGCAGAAAATAAAGCTTATATTATTTTATTACATTTATATTGGCTCATTATGATATCATTAAACACATTATATATTTGAATGGTATTTAATTTTTACACAAAAAATTGACTGTCTCAGAAAATTATGAAAAATTAACCATTGGTTAATTTTGACATCCTAATTCCAGAAACAAAATTTCTTTTATAAAAATAAGTTTCTAAATATATTAATATTCACTTTTAAAATAAAAACCGACATTTATTGAAAATTCACGGGTTTTGACAAAAATGGCTTTCAAACCATAATAAAAAATAAAATCGTATTCATAAAATTATAAGATAATTTATATTTAATAAAAATTAATTTAATAATTATAATAAAATTTTATTAATGTATTATTTAATTCAAAAATCCAATAATTCATAAAAATAGATTTCTTATCTGAATATTAACTAAAAAAAATACTCTTTGTGCTTTTAAAAAAACTATTTACAATGTGTCAATATTGACAAGAAGGTATATTAATTATTATATACGAAAAAATAATATACATGAACATAATACTAGCGATTTGTTACATAACCCCTTAAAACAGCCACATAAGACCTAAGCGTAGGGTGTGCAATGGTGACAGACTCTTGGGGTGGCTCAGATTACATTGCTCGAGTGGTAATCTCTATCAACATCATCTTTTCCTATAGACGGTCTTGTTCAAGATTGATATGTTGAAGATCAGCTTGGGCTTGGTCAAGAGAGAAGCCCAAAGACTCCACCTCTTTTCCAAGATCTGACAAATGGGCTTCGTATGGAGAAATTCTACTGGATGGGGCCATCACTTCTTATGTCTGAGTAAATTGTATTTGTTAAATCCCTACATTTATAATAATAATGTGATCATTGTTCAATGGCTATAAAAGAAACAGTCACAATTCTTAACATAATACCAAAGAAGTAGAAATTTAATTAGATCAAGTGGGATTTCCATTAATGAATCTTTGGGTCATTACAATATTCCCCCCTTAATAAATTTCGCCCTCAAATTTTCCTTTTCCCACACTAAAACAGATATGGGTAACTCGGATTCATCATTTCCTCCGATTCCCAAGTCGCTTCTTCATACATGTGGTTTCTCTACATCAACATGACGGGTAGAATTTTCATATTTCATAGAACTTTTTCTCTACGATATACGATCTTCACTAGTTTCTCCTCATAAGGAAGATCATCCTCCAAATGTACCACCTCAGAAGAGAGTACATGTGTAGGGTCTGGTATATACTTTTTTAAGAGGGATACATGAAAGACATCATGTACTTTGGCCATGGAAGTGGATGTTCTAGTCAATAGGCCACAGCCCCTACATGATCATGAGTCTCAAAGGGGATGATGTACCTTGTACTTAACATCCCTTTCTTTCCAACCTCATGACCTTATTCCACGGAGATATGGGTAGAAAAACCATGGCTCCATCTTTAAACTCAAGGCCTCATCGACAGTTATCTTCATAAGTATTCTATCGAATCTGGGCTACCTTGATATGTTGTTGAATGTCTTTCACCACCTCCACCATTTCATCGACCATTAATGGTCCAAGCAGCTTACGTTCACCGACCTCATCCAAACATGTCGGTGTTCTGCACCTTTTCCCATAGAGGGCTTCATAAGGTGCCATTTGGATGATCGAGTGGAAACTATTATTATAAGAGAACTCAACCTAAGGAAGACGTTGATCCCATCCTCTTTTAAAGTCCATTGAACATACTCTCAACTTTTCCTCAAGTGTTTGGATAGCCCACTCGAATTGGACATCTTTTTGAGGATGATAGGACACACTGAAGTTCAGTTCAGTTTCCGTAGCATGTTAAAGACTCTTCAAAAACATAGAGGTGAATCTTGGATCTCGGTCAGACACAATAGATAGTGGAACTCCCTGCAGCCTTACCACTTCTCTGAATATATCTATGCCATTTGATCCAATGATAAATCCTCCAAAATAGCAATGAAGTGTCCACTCTTTGTAAGACGATCCATGACATCCCAGATTGCATTGTTGCCTTTGGATGTCCTCGGATGTCCATTGACATAGTCTATGGTGATGTACTCCAATTTCCATTCTGGTATGGGCAATGGATGCATCATCCCCTTAGAATTGTTCCACTCTACCCTCACA
This sequence comes from Viscum album, assembly GCA_963277665.1. Lineage (NCBI taxonomy): Eukaryota > Viridiplantae > Streptophyta > Magnoliopsida > Santalales > Viscaceae > Viscum > Viscum album. The sequence continues at coordinate 643,042,730 of OY728161.1, forward strand.
TGATGGCACATCAGGCACATTGATGTATATACAACGATCTCCTTCTTCATATTACCCCACTAAAAATTTTCTTAGAGATATCGATACATCTTTGTGATCCGTGGATGAATAGATAAATTTGAACTATGTCCATCATCCAAAAGTTCCATCTTCAGCTCCGGACATGATGGAACAAATAATATTTTCCCAAATCAGTCAATTCCTTCTTCATTAACATTAAATTCCGAGGATTTCTCTTTTTCTATAGCTTCTACTTTTTTTCCTGAATTCCCACATCATCCTTTTGAGCATCCTTTAACCTTTCCAAAAGAGACGATTGTGAAATCATTTGTGAAAGTATTGATGATGTTTCCTTCTTTATGATTCCCATGTCCATCTTCATCAAGTCTAAGAAGATTGGATCCTTCGAAATTCTCATCATTGACAGAATCGCTGGGTCCATTCTACATAGGTCATCTGCCACCTGGTTCTCTTTCCCAGGGTGGTAATGTACTGAACAGTCAAAATCCTTGATGAGCTCTATCCATCTTCTCTGGTGCATATTGAGCTCCTTTTGTGTGAATATATATTTAAGACTTTTGTGATCAGTATATATCTCACATTTCTCCCCATAGAGATAATGCTGCTAGATTTTCAAGGAAAAGATCACCGCTGCCAACTCCAGATCATGCTTTGGATAGTTTCTCTCATGGATTTTTAACTATCTTGAGGCATAGGATATCACTTTATCATTCTGCATTAGCACACAGCCTATGACCTTCTTCGAAGAATCACTGAATATCACAAAAGGTTACCCAATTTTGGGTAAATTGAGCATGGGCGCAGTGATAAACCTCATTTCCAACTCCTTGAAGCTTTTTCGAATTCATCAATCCAAGAAAAATTTAATCTCTTTTTAGTTAGCTTGGTAAGAGGGTTGGAAAATCGTGAGAGATTTCTTACAAAGCATCTATAATATCCAGCTAACCCCAAGAAGCTACAGATATCAGTTACCGATGTTGGCCTCACTTATCCCTCAGTTGCATATGTTTTGAAGGGATCCACAGATATACCAATGCTTGTATTGATATAACCCAAGAATGACACCTCCTTCAACCAAAACTCACAGTTGTTGTACTTTTCATAGATCTTCTCCTTGTGAAAAGTCTCTAGTACAGTTCTTAGTACAGTTCTTAAATGATCCTCATAATCCTCCTTGGTTTTGGAGAATATTAGAATATCATCTATAAATACTACCACAAATTTGTCGAGGTAATATCTAAAGACTCTAGTAATAATGTCCATGAAGATTGCTGGTGCATTAGTGAGTCCAAAAGGCATTACTATGAATTCATAGTAGTCGTATCATGTGAAAAAAGAAGTCTTGGGGATATCTTCCATCTTCACTCTTACTTGATAATATCCCAACCGCATGTCCACTTAGGAGAGGTATGGTGCTCCACAAAGCTGATCGAACAAGTCATCAATTCATGGGAGAGGATAATTGTTCTTTATCATGATTTTTTTGAGCACACAATAATCGATGCAAAGGCACATTTACCCATCCTTCTTCTTGATGAAGAGGACTGGTGCACCCCATGGTGAAGCACTTTGGCGTATAAACCCTTTATTCAGAATATCATGTAGTTTTTTCTTCAGCTCTTCAAGCTCTATGACTGCCATTCTATATGGAGTCTTGGATATTGGTAGAGCCCCTGGTATAAGATAAATTGATAATTCAACATCTCTTCTAGGAGGAATACCAGGCAGTTCCTTGGGAAACCCTTCAGCGAATTCCCTCACATTAGGAATTTCTTCAGGGATGGTTTCTTACTTAGACTCAATCATATGAGCTAGATACGCGTGCCCATAGGGAAGTAATATCCATGATTAAGATGATGGAGCTAAAAGAGATTCATCTTTCTCTTTACACTTGTAATGAATCGGGGGTCAATTCTCCAAATGGAGTGTGATTTCCCTTTCTCGACAATTTATGTTGGATCTATATAAGTAAATCCAATCCATGCCAATAATTGAATCAAATTCCACTAGAGGGAGTATGAATAGGTTCTCCGAGAAATTCAATCCACATATTATAACCGGGGAGGTCTTATATTCATGGGATTCAATGATTTCCCCATTTCCTGTACTCACTGACATCTTCACTTCCGTGATTTGTGGTGGTACTGGGATTGTTATACTAAACTTTTTAGATATAAAATAATGCTGAGAACATGAATAAAAAAGTATGTTTGCTATTCTTGAATGAATAACTAGTGTACATGTCACCACTTCATTGTCGGGGTTCACTTTGGCAGAAGTGATGGAAAAATCTCTTCCTTGCTACATTGGAGGTTGTTGGTTGCCTCAAAAAACCCTTGTATTAGGGCACTGATTTGAAAAATTCCCCGGTTCCCTGCGGTTGCAGCAATGAACAACACGTTGAGGTTCTAACGGGGCATTCCTCTCCTCTGTTGCAGTTGTAGGTCTTTCTTTCCGGTAGTTAATAGCTAGGTGCCCTTCTCTTCCACACCTAAAGCATTTCCTTGTCCCCTTGAGGAAATTTCTAGGGTGGTTCTTTACGAACTTTTGGAAAGAGGGGTGATGGATATTCTTAGCACCATTGGATTTATCTATCGGACCACCATCATTGAAGTACACCTTACGTTTCTTGTCCCCATGATACCCATGTGATTCCCCGATCTCCATTTCTATCATGAGGGAATATAAGATAATTTCCTCATAGCTGTCGAACTCATGGATTGCTAATCCTTTCCGTAGGCTAGGATTCAGCCCACCAAATAAGTGATCAACTTTGCATTTGGGGGTAACCACAAAGCTGGAAGCATATCATGAAAGCCTTGTGAAGTTTTCCTCATACGATCCAATAGATTCTTCATCATTTAGCTTGAGGGAAAGGAAGTCGCTTTCCATCTTAAGCCGGAGGGTGTGTGGAAAATATTTATCGAAAAACATCTTTCGGAAATCCTTCTATTCCAACGCCTCGATCTCCTCCTCAGGTTTCATATTTTTCATCAATGTCCACCATTGATCAGATTCACCCTCCATATGATAAGACACTTGGAAAACCTTCTCTTGTTCAGAACATTGAAGGATGGAGAAGATCTTTTCAATGGAGTTGATCCATTGTTCAGCGATCGTGGGATCGGATGATCCACTAAAAGTAGGAGGACTTTGTCTCATGAAGCTCTCGATAGCAACTTGTTCTTATTAGGGGGGTTTAGACGATCCTCTTGACCCGTGTTTCTATTCAAAGCTTCAGTTAGCTAAGAGAAAAGCATGACAAAGTTCATGATTCCCGCTCCCATTGGATTGGGCATCTCATTAGTACAATCATCACACAGATCTTCACATCGGTTGTTAGCCCAAGTAATCCTATTACCGGCCTTTGGATGGAATAAAAGGAAAGTTAGGGGTAATAAATAAAGGGTAATCCAAAGAAAAAAGTTGATGACATATAAATAAACTTTTATTTCCTTAACTCATGAGTCTATAGGCTTCAATCTAGGCTTTTCATGATCTAATTTCTAACATATATTCTTAGGGGTATTTTTTTTATTCTGTTAATAAGGGTTCATACTAAGCTTGTGAATTTATCAAAATATATCCCCGGGAAGTGTCGTAACCATGAGTGCAGTAAGGCATGTTGTCGTGATCCAGTTCCCATTTGAGTTTAGGTAAATGCGGTGTTTTCGGGTTTTACCCCTAGGATATATCTGTGCCAGAGCCGCCTCTACCTGCTCGTATCTAGACAGGGATGTAGTTGCATGATAAACGACTCACTCAGTACTTACCAAAACATTGGGATGTTTTAATTACACCTATTCTGGTCTCTAAGGCTTTACTGGGGTTTTCTAATCCTAATCCCAAAAATATCTAAACCTATCCTCTTATACCATCTACGAGAACCCTGATTTTATTACAAAAATAAACATGATTTATTACATAAACTATTCACTTGATACAACATGGAAGATCGAGTGGTCTAGTGTCTTTGGGTCTTAGGATCATTAAATAAAAACTTAAAACATGAAATACAACATCTGTATTGAAAACTTCCATTACATGATCCCTACATTCCCTCGTACTTAGCATTTCATGGGAAAACCTGAGGAAATCCATAAGAAATGGGTGAGCTATAAAGCCCAGTAAGAGAATAAACATGGAATACATGAGAAGTAAAATACATGTTAGACAATAGGCATATAAATAGAGCTCAAGATAAACATGGACATAAAGGCATGATAAATCATGATAATCATAACATAGAAATGTGGCAAAAACACTTAACATGGAATTGGCATGAGCCAAGGCCCATTGCACATGAAGCATGAGTAAATCCTCATTGCACATGAGGCACGAGTGAACCATCATTTCACATGAATTAGCATGAGTCAACACCCATTTCAAATGACGTATCATGAAACAATACATTACCCAATGCATTGGAGCGCTATAAGGGCGCACCCTTATTAAACATTTCATTTCATGCATAAGTGTGCCACATGAATCATAAAACATGGATTCATAAAACATAATAATTTATTCCATGAAAAAGGAATGTGGAATGAAACTTTATAATTTATAAGTAAATTTTCATGAAGGTGAATACCCTTGATGGAGAAATGGGCATAGTATTCATTACACAATGGCATTGTCTTAGAAAATTGGTGCAGTTTTAGCAGCGTAACAGCGTGATATAAGAATTCATAAAAACGGTTGATGAGAGAGAAAGGGGTGTCTCATAATATCTACATGATATTTACAGTAAGGGGGTCATATAGATACATATACCAACGATTTTAATGGAATTTACATTCATGATACAAAATTATTGCTTGAATGTAAATGAGGAGAGAGTAGTTACTTTGAAAATTTCGGAATAGTAACAGGTGTACATGGGAGGCATTTAATGAGAGAGAAAGGGGTCTCCAATCATTCAAACAATAAGAGGGAATCATGGGGGAGGTCTGAAAACATACCCCAACATTTATAATTTAAAATAAAAGGGCATAACAATATTAAGAAAATTGGACAAAAAAGTGAAAGGAAGAAAACCTTTACATGGAAGTGTACTTCGAAAGGCTTGAGAGAGGCTTGAGAGAGGCTTCGTGGGAGCTTGGGGCACCTTGGAAGGATTTTAGAAAGAGTAGGGCAGAGTTTGGACGAACTCTAATGGCTTTGAGTGAGGAGGAATTGGGAGCTTGTGTGGGTTTATATAGGAAAGGGGAGGGAATTCTCATTATTTGGGTTTGAGACCCTTTACATTGAAGTAATCCAAAACTCAAATCCAATCATGGGTTTTTACGATGGTTTTTGGAAAAGGGAAGAGGAAATCAAAATTTTTTAATCCAAAATTCCGAACTTATTAAAATATTGGGGTTGCTTAAGTTGAGGTTAGTCACACTCACATGGAAAATAATTTTAAAAGACAGGATGTTTAATAAGTCTTGAGAGGTCCATTAATGCTGTGTAAAATAAGTCAAAAAAACCCAAAATCACATTATTTTAATGCTAAAACATATATTGGCCAAACATAAAGCTTATAGTATTTTATTACATTACTATTGGGTCATTACGAGGTTATAAAAAACATTATATATTTAAACGGTATTTAATTTTTACCCAAACATTTGACTATCTCAGAAAATAATGAAAAATTCACCATTGGATAATTTAGATGTCCTGATTCCATAAATAACATTTATTTTATCTAAATAATTTTATAAATACGTTAATTTTCAATTTTAAAATAAAAACCGACATTTATCGAAAATTCACGGGTTTTGACAAAAATGGCTTTCAAACCTTAATAAAAATTACAATTGCATTCATAAAATTATAAGTTCATTTATATTTAATAAATATTAATTTAATAATAATTATAATATATTATTAAATTATTATTTAATTCATAAATCCATTAATTCATCAAAATAAATTTCTTATCTGAATATTAACTAAAAAAATACTATTTGTGCTTTAAAAAAACTATTTTCAAAGTGTCAATAATGACAAGAATGTATATTTCTTATTATATTCGAAACAATAATATACTTGAACATAGTACTAGGGATTTTATACATAACCTTGTAAAATAGCTGCATAAGACCTAAGGGTAAGGTGTGTGATGGTGATAGACTGTTGAGGTGGCTTAGATAACATTTCTCGAGTGGTAATCTCTATCAACATCCACTCTTCCCATAGACGTTCTCATTCTATCTTGACATGATGAAGCTCAGATTGGGATTGGTCAAGAGCTATTCCCAAAGACGACACCTCTTTTCCGAGCTCTAACAAATGGGCTTCATATGGAGCAATTCTTCTGAATGAGGCCATCACTTCCTTTGTCTGAGTAAATTGGGTTTTTTAAAGCCCTATATTTAGACTAATCATGTGATAACTGTTCAACGACTTTAAAAGCAACAGTCACAATTCTTAACATAAAACCAAAGAAGTTAAAATTTAATTAGATCAAGTGGGATTTCCATTAATTAAAATTTGGGTCGTTACAAAAAATATTATATCTTAATACCTCCCCCAGATGACAACCCAACCCTAATATTCTCTATATATCATTATGCGGTATCAGGAAAAAGTAAGGACACTATATCTACATATTATATTCTATCTCTGTAGTCTACTCATTCACTCTCTCATTCCACTATTGTACTAGTACTAGTGTTGTAGTCTTCCCAGGAGTATTCCTCACACAAATGTCTATCATATAGACCATATTCACCATAAAGTATAAATAATAAAAGATCAACTAATCATTTTGTTTCTCATAAGAGTGGTCTGAATGATATATTTAATTTTGTGAAACGTGAAACACAATGTTTATGGTGTTTTAGTTCTATTGATTTTACAAATGGTAAGTCACTTGTCAAACATTTTATGCAATCTCGAATAAACTGATGAATTATTTTACTACATTTCCCTATTTCTAGATAGAGTATTTCCCAAGTTGATGAGAAACACAAAAGAAAAAATGATGACCAACCTCAAATTCCCATTGTCATCTATAATGATCAGTTTATTTCAGATTCTTACTCTATATGGTCATTAACACTCCATAATCAACTGAACCTACTCAGACGTCTCTTTCTCAAGGTAATGTCTAAAGAGTATTATCTCACTTGAATATAAACATAAATTGGGAGAATGGGAAGTACTCCTATACATGGACACAAATAGTACAATTTCATTCAATTCATAGAATATGTTTTCTTAATGGAACAGCAAAAGTGCAATATAAATATTCTAATAACCATCAAAGAAAAATATAGTGGCTCAAAACATATTCTACCAAATTAAAATAGATTATTAATATTGGATTTTCGGATTAGGTTTGTATGCAGTACTATGTATAACCTACAATCCCAATTCCTTTTGGGGACCATACAAATAATGAGATGTAAATCAAGTGTCTCAATATATGATGAATCTTCTATGAATAACATGTATTAGAACTATCTTATGCATGTGAAGACTACTAGTACCATCAATTGTTAATGTATCCATTATTGTAAATAAGTGGGATACCATCATCAGTTGGTCCATGCTCTCCCACAGTACATCATTATTGTGAAGTGTGTTATCCAACTCGAAATTGAAGGATTGAAGATACTCGACCTACCTCCTCTACTGATGGTTCGAGTCTCACTGATAAAAGAAGATATTAGGGATATGATGGTCTATCAATAGCATAAATATATCACACAATATATATTATACACAAAAACCTAGGTAATGTACTACCATTAAAAAATATAGATCAAAATGTGGGTAATTTATATCATTCGATCTCACTTTCCTAGATCCATAAGCAACCAATCAATACTCATAAAAAAGAATATCTCTGAGCTATACATAAGTTGATTCATTTTACATGGTGTATTCTTTACCCAATATAGGTAATGTTATGAAAAAATGTTGAGGTTATCCTTCCCTTAGGCTCCAAAAAATCTCTCTATCAAGAATCTGAAAAAACAACATCCCCATTTTCTTGGTTAGTATATGCATTAGTGATTCCAAATGGGAGATTTTTGGAATGAAACATCGATTAATAACCATGTAAACCCAGAATGTTGAGAATATTGAAATCATTATTGGGTAAATTCTATAATTACATAAATTAACCCATATCTTCATCTAGAAGCAATCTATAAAATGAGATTACATGACCCAATAATTCCATGCTACTAATTTATAAAATCTATATATTGTTATAAATAAACATTAAAAAGTAGTGAAGAGAAAAAAGAAAACAATTAATAGAGGTCTAAAGTAATAAAGAATTAGGGAAACCATATTTGGATATTTACACATTTATTTGGAGGGGATACAATACTATAAAACTAATGAAAATTATATTCATGTTCTATCTAAGATTCATTAAAATACTCTGTATAATTCCCATCACTACATGCATGAAGAACTAAGACTCTTTCAAAGATATTATTATTTCAAAAACTGATGTGATATATAATGGTCTATGGAATTGAAATGTTCCTATTCAAGGACTCATGTATAATCGTTGAATTTGTTTCAAAAAATGCCAGATTAACACCTCTAATTATACTAAAATAAAGTTATTTAATAAATAACCAATCCTCCACTGAGAGTGAATACCCTCTCCCAAATTTAGCAGAGAAATAAAGGATAATCATGCCTTAAAATTTATAAATGATACCTCCACCCCACATTATGCCCAAAATATAGGAACCATCGAAATTAAATTTGATGACCTATGACAGGGAATGCCATAGAATCCAATGACCTTGATAAAGGAGTCTATATGTATGGATTTTGTAAAAATGAATTGTTATATGGGATCTAAGAGAGGTTAAAATATCACATTTTCTAATAATGGTGATAAGGTCGACCACTAGGCATCCAATCATGGTCACTATACCCATAATTGGGGTGCACCTTCCATCAATGCGAGTAGAGTTTCTAACACTCCAAATAAACCAACACCAATCTATGAGAATAATATACCTTGAATCTATTTCATGGATATTATTCCAAGAGACATATAATCATTCCAAAAAAACATAATATTTAGATAATTGGTTATTCACTCCCATAAATGATCCAACATACCTCCGTATATTTGAATCACACTTTCCTATAAATACTAGATGGAACGAGAATGATTCTTTCAGGATGCAGTAGAAAATGAACCTGGAAACGTGATTGATACCTTTATGTTGAATATCCTCATATCTTGGAGGATCATGGTTACACACATATGAAATTAGGTAGTTTCACATCATCTTTATTTCTCTACATGAAATGTTCTCCCATAATTTTTAATATCATTTTTTTCAAGAAAAATATTACGATACACCTTGGTTGAGAAGCTCCCAATAGTTTCTCCCATGAAAACACATTTATCAAGATCATTATCTAACTAAATGATACTGAATAAATTATGTTTTACATTATCCAGAATAGATTGAATAAATATGTTATATGGACAGGCCTCCTGAAAAGAGATGTTAGGTGTCAGTATCCCCAGAAATTCAAGCCTATTAACAGCCCATTTCGCATCACAGAATTTCATATCCTCCCTTTCGATGATCCACCCCGAATGGATATAAAGAAGTGGGGTGTGTATTTTGATAGTACTGTAGAGAGAATAAGGGTAACGTATATTATTGATTAGAATTATGACATAATAATATGTATTGAAGTTATCCTATAAGGAACAAAATTCATTAGATTCCCACGATAGACTTTCATGTATCATATTCATCATTTCTTTAACAGATCTATGATTTATTCCTCCCTCTGAAATCATATTTTCCATCTTGGTCATCGACATCCAAATACAATATACTTCCACTTGTGCATCCCAGAAAATGGAACACATAATATTTTAAATCTATTCAATCAATGTTATTATCACATTGATCAACGAAAGGATATGAATTGAAATCAAATAAAGAAAAAAATTCAAAAGAGTAATCCTTCATCCAAATAAAAGTAATATATTTTTATAATTATTTATCCATGTATAAATATTTTTAACCACTTTAGGAAATTGAGGTATGCATAGTTTTATAAGAGGGACTGTATCTCCCAAATAATCAATGGAAAAAATTAATTTATTAATACCCATATTGGAGACAATAGATTTTTATTTCCTATCCAATAAAAGCACGAAGATATAGACATTTCCATTGTTCTAATTGATTTTTTTCCCATTCAATTTTCAATTTTATTCCAATGTCTTAGTAATTCCTCAAATAGAGTTTCCACTACCATTGGAAAAATTGAGGGATATCATATAAAACATGAGGTGGAATATATATTGATATTTTAATATTCACCATAATGTATCTATATTTCCATTCTCTTGATAATGGTTAAGAAATATGGTAAAAGAATCATGTTCCTGGATAAACAGAATAGAGTACAAGGGGTACCGATGATAAAAAACCCATCATGTATTGAGAAAACTATATAATTTTCCAACTAACAAAATGTAAATCGATGGATAACAAATAAATCTATAAAATAAGCATGAATTCCTAGTAAGAAAAACCATTAATGACAAAAACATCCAAATAATGCTCCATTCCATTCTATTAAATGCCATATCTATTTAGATCATCAAGTCAATTTTGGAGAAATTTTTTTTCTTATTAATATCAGATATCATATATTTTGAAACTCTAATATATCATTTAATGAACATATTTTTAATGAATCCATGTTGTTCTTGAGAAATATTATTTTTGAAATACCTTTAAATAATTTGGATAATAACAAAAGACAACACCTTATATGTGATGTTTCACATGATTATTAGACTATACTAAATCAATGAACATAGATATTTTACCATTGTTATATGAATAAGAGTGGTTCTATAAGGGAATCTTTGAATAATTACACCAAGAAAAAAGTCTCAAATAACCCCAATAAGATACTTCTTAACCATTCGCTAAAAATCTATTTAGAAATGGAATGGGATTGGATAAATGATATGATTCATCAAATCCATGAATATCACCTGTGTGTTCTTCAAATCGAATGACATCACTATTAAATCATAAAATCTATAACTACTAATTTAATATATTTGGGGAATTACCTATGCTCTCACCCTCAATATATTGTACCCTAACATTAATTTGATCTAAGAAAACAACCTGGAACATCTCGAATAATCGATTTGATCCATGATGTATGGTATGTAATACTAGTTCATTAATATCATTCGGCTCAGTCTCTATTATTCTAAACATAATTGCAATGTCCCATTATCCTTCTTAGATAAAATCACGAGAGAAATCCAGGGATATATAAGAGGCATTAGGAATCCATTTTCTTTTAGATATTGTAACTAATCATTGAAATCATGAAATTTTACGATTATATCATGTTTGGAAGAATATAAACCAGCTATTCTCCAAACACTGACCCAATCATGAACTAATAATCATGATTGGGTGGTAATCTATAGAAACCGTTGGGAATCATTATTGAAAAAGGTTTATAACTAGAGGAAAATTATCTTGATTCATTAAAGTGTTATATAAAACAATCCATATTATGTTGGATCTAAAACAATATAATCTTCATTTAATCTATCCATTACAATTGCATGTCGTTTTCACTACAGGGAACCTAGCGTGAACTCAAACTCATGAATTTGAACCCAAAAACATCAAATTAAAACAAAAAAACAATTAAACCTCAAAACCAGACTCAAAACTCATTGTAGAACCAAAAACTCAAATATAGAAAAAAAAATTAAAATAGATGAGAGGCCTAGCCGGAGGAGGAGGATGCTGCTGGGCTATGCAGTCTCGGGAGGAAGGTCCAATCGCTGGAAAAGGGTCAAAAAACAAGGGGAATGGTATTGGGTCGTGCCGTGCTGAAAATTGAGGAGGCGCCAGTGGAGTTGTCGGTTTGGTGTCGACCACAGGGACGTTGGCTGGGAGAGGAAGGCGGCAGCACGAATGGCAGGTCGATAGGGGGGCTTCGAAGGGTGAGGCGTGGGTCGACGCTGGTCTGGGTGAGGTGAGGCCGAAGTGAGGAGGAGGGGGAAAGAGGCATCGGGTGCGATGCTTCGGTTCGTCGGACTAGGCAAGGGGGTCTAGTGGCTGAGGGAAAGGGGAAGTCAAGGGGGCTGGCGACTGGGGTTCGTCGGAGCTGTGTGCAGTGCCGGAGGGGACCGACACCGGAGGAAAGGTGTCAGCCATGGAGGGGAGCGGTGCGAGCAGAACCGAGGGGGGATGCCTTCAACGGGGAAGAAAAAAACAGGTAAAGGCCAGTCGGACATCATCGCACATGGTAGGGTGACAGCGTGAGGGGTGATGGTCAGTGTTACTGCGCGACGGGGGAGAAGGGTCAGTGGCCCAATGCGAAGGAAGGGGGGGGCTAGCCAACCCTAGAAGAAAAAAACAAAGTAAAAAAAAAGAAATAAAAATAGAGTAAAAATAAAATAATACATATAATAATAAAAATAACAATAATACCATAAACATAATGAAATTTAACAACTCCTTTACACTAATAAAAAAAATTAATTTTCTCAAAATAATATTGTTTTTTTAAACATTAATTTAAACTTTATTCTACTCTTTTTTTCCACTTCAATATTCATTCCATTTTATTTAATAAATTAATGATCAGATAGGCCATACGGTGAATTGGGCAAGGTCGCGTGATGACCCAGGCAAAGTCACGCATCTTAAACCATGTGATTCTCATGCGTTAGACACCGCTACACCTAACATATTATTTTATTAGAAGAATGTAATATTTCACTTAGGTGCTCAGCCCACACTTTACACATTTTTTATTCAAAAGTGAATAAAAATAAAAAAGATAATGAATAATTTTTTTTTTAGAAATTTGGGTAAGACAATTCTCCACACCATAAAGCTTTCCGACCCCGGAGAGCCACCACAAAGATTGAGACTGAAAGAAGAAACTGATACCACTCCAAGGTTCAAAGGGGATCCCCACAATCAACAATCAAAAAGAGTCAATAACATCATGTTCAGTGAAAGTGACTAAAAAAACATCAAGAAACACGTAAAAAGGATTTCTGATATGTGTCTCCCTCCCTAAAGAGCTACAACACCACTATTTGACTGATCATGGAAGGGAACTCTCGCACCCACGGAAACCAACATCACAAGCCAAAACATCTCAAGAACTATTAATGGAAAACCACCGCATTTTCCTAGAATGAACATACAGGGTCAAACCATTTCCAAGGAACACTCTTATCACTTATAACCAAGATATCTTTAGAAACAAAACCAAAAGGTCAACATTGGAAAGTCCAAGGGGCACCCCACCATTATGAACCTACCAACACCCAAGCCGAGACTAGAACACCGAAACAGGGAGGTCCGAGTGGACTTCCTGCCATTAAAAAAAAGTCCAACATCGATTCATTGAAGAGGTATTTGTGCGATATCGAACGTGGGTATCCCCACCATTAGAACTAACAGAAAATGCAAAACTTTGAAAATTTTCTGATGGTGACCAAAAACCCCACCACAAGGGGCAAGGAGGGAGGGGCCCGACAACCCGGGCATCAAAAGCATGACCCAAGAAAAACTGACATTTCCACATTCCTGGATGAGCACCATTCAACATTGCGACCAATTCTCCCAAAAGACCCCATAAGGACCACTAAAAGAGACTACATCTAGTGGGATACAACCCCAAGGAATTTAAGGCAACGAGATGAACATACTTCCACATAGTCATGAAAACCTTACACAAACAGAAAGTTCATTTAGAATGGAACAACCATAGAAAACAATTTAAATTGTCTTTACTTTCAACACCATTTACAGAAATAATGTCGAGGTTCCATACACTACTGGGGTTTTTGACCACATGCTAGCTTCACTCTGAGGCCTCTGGCTCAAGCCCTGATGTTTGAAGAATCTCCCACCTCACAGTCAAGAATTAAAGACTCTCGAATAGAGCTTCTCCTTTTTGGCACCACACGCAACCACACCACAACCGAGACAACGCCAACAACTAAAACACACAACAACATCCAACCACTCGCTCGCGGTGCATCTTCCAAAATAGGGGTTTAGATTATCTGCAAGCATCAACTCTTCACCTTAACCAAGAAACATAAGAAGGAAAGACACATACCAAACACTTCCTTATGAACAAAAAATATTTGTACTCCTTAAGATTACGACACGCTCTCATGAGTACAAGGGTTCCCGAAGGGTTCTGTGATATCTACCTTTGTGCATCAAAGAGAACTCACAATGCATGAAATTTACAAACATGACCCTTCAGCTGATGGAAGAACAATGTGCTTTTCAAACCATTAGTCAGCACCGATAACTCTGAACCAGCTTCATCCTTCCCCACTAGAATTCCATTCACTATTTCCGGGGGGAAACCTTCCCCTGCAACAATGTCAACCTCTATAACCGACAACTTACACAACTCAAAAAGACCAAAACTCTTATCAAATCCACTCACATTTGTCACCCCACTGCGAGGGTATCCATCTACATTCAAAAAGGAGAGGTGGGATCAATTTTAATGTTCAAGAGGGGAGTCATCTGATCAACTGGAGGGTCAGCCAACAGTGAGTTTCCCATAGCCACACTTCAATCGCATGTTAACGCTTTATGGGGGCGTACACTAGTCATGAAAGAAAACCATGGACCCAACCAAATTGGTCCAATGGTCAAGACACACCACAAGAGAATACAAGATGTTCCGGAGGTACCACTGCAAGGGCTTCCCGAAGCACTTTTCAAAAGATTTACTAAACACACACTTTCATACAAACTTACATATAAAAAATTCAAGCTCAAGACACAAATCAGTCATTAAGGATTTCAGATTAAAATGCCTCACATCCAACATTTCCAAAACACAAGGACAACCCACACACTCCCCGATTATTTAAAAACACAAAATTTTCCTTTAAAAAACATTTTTAAATATAAGAAAGGATAGTGGTTTGCACAAACACCAATGGTGTTCCATTGCCTCGCACATGCATGTTCCCATTCCACACCAGCACCCACCTCATATCCATCAAGGAACTCATCCGATTGTGCCATTAACCCTTTCTCATTATATATACACTCATGTATGTGGTTTCCCACGAGAACACCAAGAATAAAAAACAATCCTTTCCATTTTTCAAAACCAAAACATCCAACCAACACTTTTCAAACCTCATACCTCATTTTCTTTTGAAAGTGATTTATTTGAAAACATTTTCCAAAAAATTTTCCATGACCAAATCATTTTTACTTAAAAACCAAATCTCAAAAATTCTAAAACAAAGAAACTAGGAACGATGAAAGAGAAAACGAGTGTCAGCGGGTGACTGGAAAAAATGGTTGGCGGCCATACACCAATCACGCCACTGCCATAGAGGGTATTCTAGGACAGTGTCCCCAACTCTATATGGCTTGCTAGACCATACGAACTCACTGGGACCAATGACCCCACTCCTTTTTCATTTCCCTGAAACATGATTAATCACGGGGACCAATGACTCAACAGACCTCAACCAACCCTGTTAACTCGAGTCCCGCCACGAGGTTTTCTGGCCATAAACCTAGGTCATAACCAGAATGTTGAGTTCTGACACCCATATCATTGGTCTACACTGACCCTATCTCAAAAGAACATGAACCAAGAGATAAAACATGATCCTTTGATACCATTTTTTCACGTACCAGGTCGGGTCTCCATCAGACCCGACGCCAGACCCGGTCAGCGACATGGACCAAGGGATGTTCCCGATCCTCACGGGCTGGCACAAGTGCTCGGGTATCAAAACATTACATGGGAACTATTTACCTGAAATAAAAGATATAATAACAACTAACAAGACAAACAAACTAAATTTGGAAACAGACAACCAAACACGCCTTTAAACTATGAACATGTTTATAGTCTAAAATTCATCTAATAACCCCAAGTGCACAACAAGGAATGAAAACTAAACTCCGATACCAACCTCCCCGTGACACGAGAAGCTGCATCCCCATTCTACTAACACCAACCTGCACGCGAAGACCAATAACATCTGAACAACCATCACTGAGCATGATGTGACAACCTCGAGACCACAAGAAACATGGTCTATATACACCCGAAGGTGTTTGCAGGGTGTGAGCGAAAATCCCAGTAGGACTCACCAAATAAAAAGGTTCCACGAGTAAAAATTAAATGAAAAATACATTTGTATGCTAAATAAATGAAATTTCACCCAATCTTGATCAATTTTAAAGAAATAATTTCTATAAAGAAAACAATTTAAATGAAAACAACTTAAATAAATAAATAAAAACACCCTCACATTTAAGAAAAACCCAAACCTTCAAGAAACACCCAAAAGCTACATTGTATGCTGACGGTCAGTGTATAGTAGTCCAGGAGCACCAAAAGTCGGAGAGGCCCTATAGGTACTAGAAAACGGAATGGGACCCTAGAAAATCGCGCCTCAACGAACAGTAATATTGGAACCACAAGAAAATATGTTCTCGTGCACGAGCCACTAGAAGGGAAACACATCCATCGACAAGTGGTCTCCAATCATCATTCAATTTTTAGTTAGTGTTGTAATCATCAAATCAGCTATGTGAAACCAGGGCAAAGACGCTTCCGTATAGCTAGCGCGCTAGATCTAGTATGCCCACCTAGTACCCATGCTTCCCCTTTTGTTCTCAAGATGTTAAAATTTCACATTTCATGTGAAACTAAGACAAATTATACATATAGGGTGTAACATAAACCCAATTACATACTTCCATAGACAAAGAAAACCATTTGACAAAGTACGCATGCCAAAAGACATTACCCAACACAATTATAACAATTTTTGAATTACTAATATTTATTTATTAAAACATATTAAATTCTATGGCAAAAAATTATTTAAAAAGAAACATAACATGACTACAAAATAAGAAAAAAATCATCACTCCACCCTGACCAAACATTCCTGACTCCATATGAAGAACACAACCTGCACCACTCGCATCAATTAATAACCTAATCGAATAGTTAAATGACCATTTTCGCAATTAAACAAAACACAAAAAATGATTAATCAATTCAAGAAGACAAAACATATATTTAAACACCAAAGAAGCAATCAAATTTCAGTTGAGGAAAAAATGCAAATGAATGGTACACCAAAACATAAACTGCAAACTTTTTTCCTTTTCACAAAAAAACAAAAAATTTATAAAACACTATAAAATAGTTCAGTGTGGGTTTTCACGGCAACAACACATTAAAACCGCCCAAAACATTCCCATATGACCAAACATAAGAAACAACGTATCCACAACACATTTAACACCACTTGAACAGCTGAAAAACTAACTGTACATATTATTAACCACTAACGATAGAATAAAAAACAAGTTTTCAAATAGAGAACGTACTTGTACCACATAAACATACTTCTAAACAAATATAAGGCATAGAAAAACATCAAGATAACTAAATCCGCACCTAAAATTATTAATGAAGTTATATTGTAAATTATCTAAGAAAGAAAATTATCTTATCTGATAATGTTTAAATGAAAAACCACCTACCTCGACGTCGAACCTAGAAAATGGAGGTGAAATATTCAAATTCCAGCGCGAATCCTCAATCACGCACCATTTGCACAACAAGGATCCTAGCACAAACTCAAGCACGTGAATTCAGACCCAAAATCATCAAATTAAAAACCGAAAACCAACAATTAAATATCAAAACCAGACTCAAAACTAATTGTAAAAACAAAAACTCAAATATAGAAAAAATTATTAAAATAGAGGAGAGGCCTAACCGGAGTGGGAGGATGCTTCCGGGCTATACGGGCTCGACCAGAAGGTCTGATCGCCAGAAAAAGGGTCAGACAACGAGGGGAAAGGTAGTGGGTCACACCGTCCATAAAATGGAGGAGGCGCTAGTGGAGTTGCGGGTTGGGCCTCTACCATAAGGCCACTGGCCGGGAGAGGTAGCCAGTGGCACGGACGATAGGCCAACAAGTGGGCATCGAAGGGTGAGGTGCGGGTTGGCGCTGGGCTGGGTGGGGCGAGGACATAGTGAGGAGGAGGAGACATGAGGCATGGGTTGTAGTGTTGCGGTTCACCGGACAAGGCAAGGGGGGCCGACTGCTGAGGGAGAGGGGAAGTCAAGGGGGCCGACAGCTAGGGTTCGTCGTAGCAGTGTGCAATGTCGGGGAGGAGCAATGTTAGATTAAAGGTACCGGCCATGGTGGGGAGCAGCATGATCAAAACTGAGTGGGTAGGCCATCTACGAGGAAGAAAAAATATGGTAAAGGGTGGCCAGACATCAGCGCACAGGGTAGGGTGACAGCGCAAGGGGTGATGGGGGGTGTTGATGCGTGATAGGGGAGAAGGGTTGATGGCCAAATGCGAAAGAATGGGGGGGGGGGTTCAATCCAACCCTAGAAGAAAAAAAACAATGTATAAATAAAAAGAAATAAAAATAGAGTAAAAATAAAATATTACCTATAATAATAAAAATAATAATAATTCGAAAAATATAATGAAACAATTAAAATCCTTAACACAAATAACAAAAATTAATTTTCTCAAAATAATTGTATTATTTAAACCAATTCATTAAAATTTATTCTACTATTTTTTTATACATCCCTATTCATTTCATTTTATTTAATTAATTGACGATTGGGTAGGCCTTGTGGTGAACTAGGCAATTTCGCACGACGACCCAATAAATGTCGCGCCGCTTCAACCTTGTGCTGCCCGTACGATGGATACCACTACACCTAAAATATTAATTTATTAGTAGAACATAAAATTTCACTCAGGCGCTTAGCCCGCAGTTTACATATTTTTTTCAAAAGTGAATAAAAAGAAAAAAATAATGAAGAAAAATTATTTTAGAAATTTTAGTGTGACATTAATAAATTCTTATCATGAATCCTCAACAACATTGATCCATAATCCACAATATGAACTCATTACATGAGAATGCACCAAACCCAAATTCTGAAACATCTGGACACACACCATACATTTGTCTTCATACTGGAAAAATCAAGATAAATGATTATATAAGATGAAAATTAATATCTTTGATATAATAATATAATTCCTAATTCCATTGAAATGGAAATTTTTTTTCAAAGTAATTATTGGTGAAGATATCCCTGAAATGTCACCCACAATGACTTGGTAAAAACAAGTTAGACCAAGAAAACATGGAATCTCCAAGTCATTATTTGGTGGCCGCCAAGTGGTAAGAGCTACTACCTTCTCCAGATCCACCAAAACACCTATTTTAGATATTAAATGTCATAGAAGGCTTAACTATTATATCAAGAAATAAAACATTAAAAATTTGGCATAAAATTGATGATCTATCAATATTACAAACACTATCATCATGTGTGCCTCCTTTTCAACACTTGTCCTTGAATACACCAATATTTTGCCGACAAAAAACACAATAAAAGAATCTTGATATCTCTGAAATATCCAATTCATCAATTCACCAAACACTACTGGAGCATTTGGAATACTAAAAGGAAATACCACATATTCATAATTTCTAAAACTTCTTATGAACGATGGTTTTGAAATTTCCCCCTTACAAACATGCAATTGGTGACATCTAGACCAAAATTCATCTTTGGATGACCACCGATATTCTCTTAATGTATCAAATATATCATCAATTCATGGAAGTGGATATCAATTCGTTATCGTTACTTTGTTGAGATTGTGATAATTGACAAAAGGATAATAAGTTCCATCTATTTTCATTATAAAAAAAATAATGTTTCTTCCCACAGATATGTGATCAATAGAAGGAAACTATTTAATTCCGTCCCTTACAAATTCACATCTCGATCCCTTATCTATGTTTTTTACATCCTATAAGATGGAAGGGAAATCAAAATTTTCCCCAAAAGGACATCAATCAAAAACATCACTTCTTTTATTGGTGGTAACCCATTTACGTATTTAGAATAAAAATCATGGAACTGATCCATGAATGTAGAAAAACATTGATCCTCAATCTCTATAATTGAGGTCAAATTCAACACCACTAACATGAAATAGATCATTCCAACTAATAGTGCCAACAAGACCATTTCACACGTCTCTACAACCATCTCCTCTTTAAAGAGATTCTCATCACCATCATCTATCACAAAACTAAATATCCTTCTATTATAGTCTATATAATCCTTCAACATTATCAAAAAATCCGTAAATATGATTATATAAAGAAATTCATCTCTATGATTGTGAAATCCCATTTCATTTCAATTTCATCAATAGTTATAGAACATGCTCTACACAAAAGGCTTGAAATTATCTTTGATCCATATGAGTTTGATGGTTTATCATAGAAGGAATCGTCTCATGTTTTAAACATAGAAAATCAAAAACACAAGTAGAAATGAAGAAATGTGATGCACCCATATCAAAAAACAGTTTCATAAAAGTATATTTGAAAAAAATTGTACTTCTCACCATATATGGTCCAACAAAATCATCCACAATAACCTAATCAGCTTCATATAGATGCTTCATAATTGAAATCTAATCCTTGTTTCCATGTTGATATTTTCCTTGATGAGGAGTCTTGGTATTACTATAATCACTATGGCAAGGTTTTCTCAACTGAATAGAATGATTCTATCATCCTCAGCCTGTCAAATCATAGGATGCTTTCAACACCTCAGAAGTGTCTTGAGCACCAGACATCAGAGCATTGCAACAATAAAACTAAAGATGCCCCATCCTATTTCATATTTGTCTTGATATATGTGTGGTTGTACACTATCACTTCATGTGGCCAAACGAACCACATTGAAAACATCCTGCTTTGATCTATGGTCATGGAGGCATATTCACAGATCCAACCATTTTATTATGAATCTTGCTCCCACCTTGGAAGTTTGTGTCCCTCTTATTCATTCCCTGACCATTAGAGTTCCCACAATTACCCATATGTATCATGAAACATCCTCCTCTTATAGATCATATTATGTCCCACTGTTCCACTATTTCTCTATTCACCATCTTTGTATAGTCTGTAATATATGGAATAATTATGTTTATGTGAATATTCTACATTATCCACTATTTAATGATATATTCATTTAATTATAGGACCACTTTAGTAATTGAGTTGCATTTGTTGTCAATGAAGTCAATAAAAGTCAATGATGGCTAAAGACACTCTCCTAAGTGAAAAAGAGAATCAAAATCAGAAGATTGATGCATTGATCTTGAATAATCAATGAACTTGTACCATGTGTGATACATTTTTTACAACATTGAATTAGTATCCTTTTAAGAATGAATGATTTAATTTGGATTTGATAAAAAAAAGTGACGAGAAGAATGTTAAAAAAAGAGAATCTTGGAACTTGAAGGTGGTATCCATGCATGTGCATTATGTTTTAAGGTGGCCAAGCATATTTGTATACCAGGTTTTCTACCAAGTATTTATTATGTGGATTACTAGAAAAAATGGTTCCATCCCTTGAGCTAGCTACCTCGCCTTCAACCTAAGGCACATGGAGGACCACATCGGTCAATCACGCCTATGGGGAAGCCTAGGCCGAGCCATCTCGCAAGAGTAGCGGGCCGTGTGTAATCCCGCAAGAGCGCTCACGATGATCAACCCATGAATAGAGATGTGCATAGTGGGAGCTAAGAGTACACCCACAAGAAGCATGGGTGGGTGCAGAAGCGTGCCTGCAGAGAACCGGTGCAGGGCGGCAACAGAGGGGGGAGAGAAGAATTCGGAGCACCTGTAGGGAGGAGTTGAGTAATTAATAAAACTCCCCCGCATGCACCATTCACTGTGGGACAAAGTTTTAACAATACAGATGGAATCTCATCTACTCATCTCATCCCTCATCTCAGTCAACCGACCAAAAATCTACTGCATCTGATCATTTAATCTTCACCGCTCATCTAATCTGGCACTATGTGCATTTGAATCTTAGCTGTCCGATTCTCCCGTGGATTTGATCAAGTTGCACCGTCATATTCAGCCTCTAGTACTTTCCAGCGCCGCTATATCTCACCATAGAAGAAGCCCGATCACCATGGAAAACCCCTGACTACCAAAGAAGCATCAGTTTGGCACCATGAAGGATAGTTAATTGAATCGTTACCATGCATGCAATCTACGTCTTGCATGCATGATAACTCGAAGAAGGCTGAATAAAATGTAGTTGCAAGGCCTTAATTCACGTATGATATGCATGGAGAATTCATGCGAGATTCATCCATGAAAATCGTGCATGAGATATTGACTCCATGCACGAAGATAGGAGCACGCGTTTGAAAAAAGGAAACACCTGAGATACACGACATATCATTGACGTGAGTTTGAATGGTTTGAAGAGTAGAAGATATCGTGTATTCAAAGGGATATCTTTATGGAATATGAAATGGATTTGGAACATGAAAAAGATCATATCCTTGCCTATAAAAGAAGGAAAACCGAGGAAAAAAACTGTTTTCATCCTAGAATAAGAATAAAATGCACTCTATGTGTCACGAAAGGCAGAGTCGCGTCTCTTGTGCATGAATAGTTTCCACCATCCTTGTGTGAAGGAGATCCGCACCCCATGCGAGGTACCCAAAATTTTTCAATAGGTTCTTTCAAATAGTTATCCACATCATTTTTTGGAGTATCCCATGAGTCATGGACTCTATTTTCATCTCACATGGACTGAACCAAGATTACCTCTTTGTTCTTTGGAGGAGTTCTTGTGAGCTCTTTGCACGAATGAAGGATAAGCCTACACCTGCACCCTATTTTGAAAACTCTACTACCTATATGATATACATATATATATATATTGTGTGTTTTTGCAGGGGATCATGTGTGGTTAATAGTAGACAGTGCATACCTTCGGTTGTTGTGTGTGCAAGAAGGAGAGGGGATAACCTTTGATGTTCATGCATGGAGAAGGAATAAGAAGATAGCATGCATGATACACATGTATGTACATTCATGAGGTAAGATACCTGCACACACCCAAAATATACCCATTTGGGTTGTGAAAAAAAGGGAAAAGGGGGCCCAAAGGGGTGTCCATGTGAATGGTTTGAGGAAGAGGCCTTGAATGCTTGGTTGATAGAAGAATAGGTTTACACAAGGAGAAGGTTTACCCATTTGGGTCTGATTAAACAAAAATAAATAAACCCAAAAAAATTTCCTAAATAAGTGGATAAGTAAGAAAGAAAAAGAACAAGGGATAGCATATGATTTGGTCATTTATGCACTCATGTGCACACATTAAAAACTTTCAAATCACGTGATAAAGATGAAAATAACGATGAAGAAGAGAAGAGGATGCTACATGTGTTTGCTCAATGATTTATCCTCATTATGGTTTTTACATGAGAAGAAGAAGAAGAGGTGAATGAATGCTTCCATGCATGCAAATGCACACGTGGAGTAACTCAAATATAGAATCAAAAAAAGTGTGTGAACAAGTGAGAAAGAAAGGGTGAAATATCATTGCATAAAAAATAACTTCACCAAGAAGATAAGAAGAGAAGAAGAAGGGAAACTGTTAAACTACATTCCATATGAATAATAACATGCCTTTATGAACAAGAGAGGAATTCACTCTGATGATTCCATGTAAGTTGATCTTCATTGCCTGAATAATTACATTGGTATATGTGATTCTTTCTAAGAAAGAAGAACAAGTGTTAGTGCATTCTGTTTTTTCACTAATGAGGAAGAAGAAGTCCTAGTGCAACTGGTTTTTCACTAGTAAAGAAGACAAGAAGAAGACAAGAAGAATTTCTTTCCCACTGCTTGTAGGATCGAAATATAATATGAGATGTTCAATATACAAGATGGGGTGGTGAATTGTATACTTTAAAAAATTCCTTTGGAACCTTTAAAGTTAGTTATGAATAACTAAAGTTTCCTTAAGAAAAGGAAAGTGCTAAGTTTAACAAAGTTAAACTAAGTAAATTCACAACACCTCTAACACCAAACTAATCTTGGAAAAGTAGGTTCCGGAAATATGGTTCCGGAATTTGAAACTTAACAAAAGTTACAATATGAGATTCTACCTTAAAGCGTATAGAATCTAAATGAATCAGAGTAAGTAAGGAAGTATAAGAAAGTTATACTTTCCTTAAGATACAAATTGCAGCGGAATAAAAACAAGTAGTAAAACTACTAGTAACAAGATATAAGTCTTTTAACCCAAATAGAAGGGTATCCAACAACCTTGGATAAAGGTCCCTTGATTTATACTTTCAAGCAATTCTGTCTTACCCACACCAGGGTAAGCCCTCGATACGAAGATCGGAGTCTCTGTCTTGCTATCCCTGCAAGCCCTCAACTTCAAGGTAGTTGGCAACCTCTGTCTTCCTCAGCAAGGAAGCCCTCAAACTTTAAGGTAGTCGGCACCTCTGTCTTCCTATCCCCGGAAGCCCTCGAATGTAATCACCAACATTCGGAGTCGCACGAAGCTTTGAGAGTTAATAAGAGCCTCTCTGTCTAGAATTCACTTCAACAGCATGTAGGCACAAAACTCAGTCGTTTTTCCAACAGCTATCAGCAGCTCCGAGCTCTTTCAAATGAGCTCCTATTTATAGGTAAGGTCGGCTCCTTATCCAACGGTAATATTTTCCTTAAAGTTCGGAGAGACCTATACACGTGTCACTTAGACAACGGTTAGTTTATAACAAAACAGACGACATCGTTTTATAACAAAACAAGTGTAACAGAATGTACGACATCGTTTTAAACTCTAACATAAAAGTTCGGAATAGAAACTTTGGAGTGAAGGTTCGGAGTGAATAAATTCAGAGTGTATAAAACAATGATAATCAGATTCTGTTTAATAGGTGAATTCGGAATGAGAATTCGGAATAGGAATTCGTCATCAGAAATCGTAATGAGAATTCATCATCAGAATTCGTAATGGGAATTCTTCATTGGAATTCGTAACAAGAATTCGGAATGGGATTTCTTCATTAGAATTCGTAATGAGTATTCTTCTTCTGAAATCGTAATGAGAATTCGGAATGGGATTTCTTCATTAGAATTCGTAATGAGAATTCTTCTTCAGAATTCGTAATGACAATTCTTCTTCAGAATTCGTATCCTGAATCTGGAATCGAACTTAGTCAGAATTCATATCCGGAATTCGGAATGAAACTTCCTTATAGTTCTTATCCAGAATCCGAATCCTAAAACAGAATTCTTTAAATCAAAGTTTCAACGATTCCGAGAAAATGAATCTGAATCTTATACTTAAGAAAAATATGGATGAAAATATGATAAGGATAATTTTTCTTATAAAAGCGATTTTCCTTAAGAAAGAAATTTTCCTTATAAAAGCAATTTTCCATAAGAAAGCAATTTTCCTTAAAGATAAGGTGTTTGGGATTTTCAAAACAAGAAGGAATGGAAAAGTCATAAGGAAAACCTTATTGACTCAACAATCTCCCCCTTTTTGGAAAGCACAAACATCCTTACAAAAAAGCTATTCTAAGAAGAAAGAAACATATTAAAGCTTATCTCCCTTGGTTTACGGATATAGATGAATACGACTAACTCCCCCTTAGGCATTGAAACTCTAAGGATCGTATTCATATTTCTGGAGTGATGTTTCATAAGAAGGTCTTCTTTAAGAAAAACTCCCCCTTAAACAAACTCTTATTAGAGTTATTTTTCCTTGGGTATTTTTTCATTTCTCCCCCTTTGATAAACTCTTATTAGAGTTCCTCTTTTTCTTAAGGATCTTTTCCTTCTCCCCCTTTGTGATTTTCAAAAAGAATTGGAGGGAATGGAAAAAAATAACAAAGTACCTGAAATATTAGTAATGATAACAAAAAGATACAAGAGACACAATTTTCATTAAAATTTGTAATCTCAGCAACAACAAACAAATTACAACTAAAAGATCGGATTGGTTTATTTCAGATCTTTTTCCTTAGACATGAGCCCCTTAAGAATCGTCTTGATCTTCTTCAAGTCTTTGTGATCTTCTTCTGCTTGCTTCTCTAAGACGACTATTCTTGCGGACTGAGCTTCAATTATTTCTTCCTGAGCCTTCAACTTTTCTTCCTGAGCTTTCATTTTCTCTTCCTGAGTCTTCATCCTTTCTACAAAATCGATCCGATGATCCCTTTCAAATTTCCAATTCTGAGAAACTGAATTCAACTTCCCATTCAGATCCCTGACTTCTTGGATCTGGAAGATCTTTTCCTCTGTCAACTTTTCTTCAAAGGATGCAGTCAGCTCATTAAACTTCTTATCCTCGGTTTCAAAGGCATCCTTAACATTATCTTGAAACTAATCGAAAAGCCTCATCTCTTCCACATTCTTCTTAGACCAGCTTGTCATCCTCTTGCAAGATCTTTTATGGGCTTCGTAACCAATAAAGAAATTTTTGAACTGGGCTTCAATCTCAACACACTTATCCATAACCATGGATACAGAGTCTGTTTTCAGATTCAACGCATGTTGGAGCATCTGGCATCGTGAATCAATACTTGAGAAGGTTGGAATGGTTCCCACCAACTTCTTCAAAGACTGAACAACAAAATCATGCCCCAACGAAGATGACTCTGAATCTGAAATCTTGCTCAGAGAGTTTTCTTCCTCAATAAGCTCCAACTTCCTCTTAGAAGAACTACCAACTGCCTTTCTCATCCTCTTTTCTGAACTCGGGGTATCAGCAAGAATTTGTTTCCCCTTATCTTTTTCCGGAATTGAAACCTGTTCCGGAGATCTCTTCTCACTATCAGAGACTTGAAAAATATTATCTTCCTCATCAGAAACTTCTATATTGTCCTTCTGAGCAACATCAAGTAAAAGATGTTCTTCTTCTCTTAGATAAGAAACTTCTTCTTCACCTTTCTCTTCTTCCATTTTCGGAGTAACAAGCTTCGAAGATTGAGCTTCAGATGTTCGGAGCGACAAGTGTTCCGAAGGAGTTCCCTTGTATTCATCTACTTATTTTAGCACATCTCCTGTCTCACCACTTCCTTCAGCAGCCTCTTCAACTTGTTCCACTTGCTCTACTTCCTCAAAATTCTTAGCTACATTCTCTTCTGGAGGAACAAAATTTCTTCTTGGAGTCTCATGTAGAGATTCCAGGGAGAAAGATCTCGGAACTGGAATTGTTGCTGAAACCATTTCATTGAACATTAACAACTCTTGCACAGCCTCGACTTCTGACATCTTCTTCTTAAGCTTCTTTTCTTTTGCTTGCTTCTCAAGCTCATCAGCCGTCTTCTCCTTCAAAGCTTTAGCCTCCGCAGGGTTCAATCCGAACTGCGGATCCCCTTCTTTCCTTGTTTCTTTATCTGCTCTCCACTTTGCTACAACCTCATCAGTATAGGTTTTCTTCTTCTTAGGCTTTGGTGGTGCGGAGTGGACTTCCTTAGACTTGGGATTTTCTCCTTGTTCTTCCAATTCTTTCAGCTTTCTCTTCCTTACCGGCTTAGATGATTCTGGATCAGCAACTTTCGGAGCCACTTCTTCTTGAGGAGGTAGATCAATAAATATTCCAGACTTCTTGTCAAAAGCTACATTCATTCTTTTAAGAGTGCCATCGCTGACCAGCATGATTTTACACACCCTTGTTTTAGAACTGCAAGCTACCTTGAAAGATTCTAGGCACCGAACTATGAGCTTTGATAATATTGCTGGGTACATTACGATCTGAGCTCTGAGATTTCCCTTCTTCAAATTTTCAATATTAAGAAGAATATGCTTCATCAAGTTGAACTTTCTTAAATTTATCAGGAAATATAAGATATATATCTCACTCTTCTTCAAGCTATCCTTATCACCTTTTCTCGGTACGATAAGCCCTTGCACCCATAACTCCAGAATCCGGAAGTTTGTAGATAGGATTGCAATCTTCGGAGCCTTGTCATCATCCAATCCGAGAGTTTCTAAGGCCTTTTCCTTGTTGAAACTACCCATAGAGTCTGGAAATACGTGCGAAATAAACTCGGCTTCTCCTTCATAGGATAGCCCTACCAAGCTTGCAGCCTTGGTGTGAGAAAGTTTGTAAGTCTTTCCATACGATTTGAAAGAAAACTTCTCTCTATTATCTTCCTTGAAGAAAGCAACTGACTCATAAAACTCAAAAAGCAAATCTGAGTACACTTCATCTTGGTTGCCGGTTTTTGATACCGCAACATACTCCCAGCCATTCAACATGATATTCTTTGAAATGATAGAATCGTAGATGCTGAAGAAAGTCGGATGGACTATCCTTTCTCTGTAAACTAACCACTGAGAAATAGGCTTGGTTGAAGACATTTCTTGAGAAGCTAACTCTGCAGACATTCGGATCTGAAGTCTTCTGAGATATTCGGAACAGAGAAGTCTGAAGTTCGGAATGGCCTTAAATCAGAGAGTCAGAGCTTCAGCACACGAAAGCTTGAAACCGATGTGGGACTAGAAATTATGGTCCCCTTTATATAGGCAATGGGATGACAGTTCAACTTCCTCGGTTGATCTAACGGTTTAGAATGATCTGAGATCAAATATGACGGTTGAGAGCTTGAATCCGATGTTTTTGAGGTTTTTATTAAAGTAAAGAATTAAGAAATCCAAAAACCGAAAACAAAATATAAGAAACTGCCAGCAAGTAAAATATGATTACGAAAACTTCAGTAAGGAAATCATACCTTTCGGATTAGCTTAGGAAAGTTATTCGTAATGGGTAATATAAAGACGACTACGAAAAACTCAATACGAAAAACTAAATACGAAAAACTCAAAAATTAAATACGAAAAAGTCAATACGAAAAAGTCAATACGAAAAAGTAAATACGAAAAAGTAAATACGAAAAAGTTAATACGAAAAACTCAATACGAAAAAGTAAATATGAAAAAGTAAATACAAATAACTTGGTACGAAAATCTGGTTGTGTAAGTACCAGAACGAAAGTTTTCCATTTCGGAAATATTCAATACGAATACTTTCATTCCAGAAGTATTCTGTACGAAAATATCCATTCTGGAAAATGGTAGTTCCAGAAGTTTCATTCCGGAAATATTCGTTCCGAAAAGTTTAAAAACAAATTTTGAAAAACTTTGTTAACCAAACAATCAAATGTACTCCCCCTATGAAAAGGAGTTTATTACTGTAAGGAGATTTTTTCAACAGAAAGTTAATTAAGGAAGATTACCTTACGGTTATCATTCCTAACTTCTGTTTAATATATTCAAATCTATCAGAAGGCAAAGATTTTGTGAAAATATCATCAAGTTGATCTTGCGTTTCGATAAACTGAAGAATAATATCTCCTTTATGTGTGTGATCCCTAAGAAAGTGATGCCTAATATCTATGTGTTTTGCACGGGAGTGATGTGCAGGGTTTTTACTTATGGCAATGGCACTTGTGTTATCACACAAAATTTGAGTTTTGGTAAAACTCAAGCCATAGTCTGTGAGTGTGTGTTGCATCCACAACACTTGTGCAAAACAACTTCCAACTGCTACATATTCAGCTTCAGCAGTGGAGAGTGCAACAGAATGTTGCTTCTTGCATGACCAAGAAACTAGAGAATCTCCTAAGAAATGACATGTTCTGGATGTACTCTTTCTATCCATTCTACATCCACCAAAGTCAGCATCAGAAAAACTTTTTAGAACAAAATCATTTCCAGAAGTATAAAATAATCCTAAATCCATGGTTCCCTTAAGGTAGCGAAAAATTCTTTTTACTGCCTTTATGTGAGATTCCTTAGGATTGGATTGATATCTTGCACATAAGCATACTGAAAACATTAAGTCTGGTCAACTAGCTGTTAAGTAAAGTAGACTTCCAATCATACCTCTAAAAGATGTTTGATCTACTGGTTTCCTAGCTTCATCAAGATCTAAAGAGATTGAGGTACCAATGGGAGTACTTATACTCTTAGTGTTGTCATAACCATACTTTTTATGAAGATCTTTAATATACTTATGTTGGGATATGTAGGTTCTTTCTGGTTTTTGAGAAATTTGAAAACCAAGGAAAAATGTTAACTCACCCATCATACTCATTTCAAACTCAGATTTCATTAGACTTGCAAAAGAGTCAGTCAATGATTGCTGAGTTGAACCAAATATAATGTCATCAACATAAATTTGAACAATCAAAACATTTTTCTTATCTTTCTTTATAAAAAGGGTTGGATCTGCATTTCCCTTAACATAGTTATTTTGAAGCAAAAATCCAGTGAGTCTATCATACCATGCTCGTGGGTCTTGTTTAAGGCCATATAAAGCTTTGGTAAGTCTAAAAACATGATCTGGATGTTTTGTATCTTCAAAGCCAGGAGGTTGTTCAACAAAAACTTCCTCTTGAACATAATCGTTAAGAAAAGCACATTTCACATCCATTTGAAATAGTTTGAAATTAAAGAATGCTTCAAAAGAAAGTAGAATACGGATAGATTCAAGTCTAGCTACTGGAGCATAAGTTTCTTCATAGTCTATTCCTTCTTGCTGATTATAGACTTTAGAAACAAGTCTAGCTTTATTTCTAACAATGACTCCATTTTCATCACATTTATTTCTGAAAACCCATTTTACTCCAATAACAGAAGTTTCCTTAGGTCTCTCAACCAAGATCCAGACTTTATTCCTTTCGAATTCATTTAGTTCATCTTGCATTGCTTTGATCCAATCATCATCACCTAACGCTTCATCAGTGCTTTTAGGTTCTATTTGGGAAAGAAATTCTAGATTTTCTACTTCATTTCATAAGGAACTTCTAGTCCTTACAGGTTGATTTACATCACCAATGATACTATCACTGGGATGATTCTTAAGAAACACCTGATTTGGTTTTTGTAAAACCTGTTCATCAACTTAGGGTAGAAAGTCTTCTGGGGTAAATGTTTCAGAAGTATCTTCTAGAACAATTTCCTTATCAGAATGTTTTTCTATCAAAGGTTGACAATCAGTTTTTGAAAACACATCCGAAGATGTAAGTTGGGAGGTTTTAAAAACAAAAGGGTCTGATTCATCAAATTTTACATGTACTGTTTCTTCAACAGTACAAGTATTTTTATTAAAAACTCTATAAGCCTTAGAGGTTGTGGAATAACCTAAGAAAATCCCTTCATCTGATTTTGGTGTGAATTTATGTAAGTTATCTTTAGTATTCAAAATGAATACTTTGCAACCAAAAACCTTGAAGTAGGAAAGTCTTGGTTTTCTACCATTCCATAACTCATGAGGAGTTTTATTAAGAAAAGGTCTAATCAAGACTCGATTTATAGTATAACAACCAGTACTTACAGCTTCAGCCCAGAAATGTCTAGCAATAGAATATTCACTCAACATGGTTCTAGTTATTTCTTGAAGAATTCTATTTCTTCTTTCAACTACACCATTCTGTGGAGGAGTTCTAGGTGCTGAAAAATTGTGAGTAATACCTTTCTTACTACAAAAAGATTCAAAATCTGAATTTTGAAATTCTCCTCCATGATCACTATGAATAGTTTTCAATGGAAGGTTTTTCTCATTTTTAACTTGAGCTCTAAAACTTTTGAAATAAGAAAAAGCTTTAGATTTCCTTGCTAGAAAATAGACCAAAGTAAATCTAGTGTAATCATCAACTAGAACAAACACATAGTATTTGCCTCCAATACTTCCAGTTTGTGTTGGACCAAAAAGATCCATATTCACCAACTATAATGCATCGGTTGTTGAGACTTCACTGATTGACTTAAAACTAGATTTATGTTTCTTGCCATATTGACAAGGATCACAAACTTTAGAATAATCAAATCTAAGCTCCGGTAGATCCTTAACAAGTTTCTTCTTAGAGAGTTTACATAGGTTTCTAAGATTAAAGTGTCCTAATCTTCTATGCCATAACCAAGAGTGATCTTCCATTGCACTAAGGCAAGGTAAATCTTGGCTTCTTAGGTCTTCTAATTTTACGGTGTAAACATTCTCTTGCCTGTTGGCTGAGAGAATAAATTCTTCCTTGGAATTGTGAACTAAGCATTTATCATTCCTAAAATTCACAAGGTAACCTTCATCACATAACTGAATTATGCTAATGAGGCTGTGCTTAAGACCTTTAAGAAAAAGAACATTTGAAATCAAGGTTTTACCTAAAAGAACAATATTACCAATACCAACAATCTCTCCCTTAGCATTGTCTCCGAATGTTACCTTTCCTCCTTTCGTTTTGATAATCTTTTCAAAAAATCTTTTGTTACCAGTCATGTGCCGGGAACATCCACTATCCATGTACCATATATTGTTGCTGGAACTTTCTTTATTATCCTGAAATTAAGAACAAAGTTATATTTTCGGAATCCAAGCTTGTTTGGATCCGAGATTTCCAGACAATAAAATTTTAGGAACCCACATCTTCTTAGAAAAGTAAACTTTGTGAAAACCTAGTGATTGGGTTTTATTTAAGGAAAAACTTTTTGCCCAGTGACCACCACATTGACACTTAGTACAAAATGGGGAACTTTGCGGAACAAAATAATTGTTACTGAAAACAGGTTTTGCATGGGTATAACCAAATCCGGATTTATTTCTTATAGGTCGTATTTGAGAATACATTTTATCAAAATTTTCTTTACCATGAGTAAAGTTTGATAAACACTTCTTTAAGGAAAAAATTTCGGACTTGATTTTTACAACCATGTTTTTATCCTCAAAATCATTAATTTTGGAACTAGAGTTAGGCTCGAAAACATTTTTATTAGAAATTACTTTTTCTAATTCTTTAGAAAGTTTATTCTTCTCAGAACTTACTTCCTCAAGATTTTTTGAAATACTTTCAAAATCAGCATTTTTCTTATCAAGATCTTTAGAAAGATCTGATATCACTTTAGTAAGAATATAATTCCTAGAGTTTGCCTTATCAAGTTTCTTGTTGAGTTTGGAATTCTCAATCTCAAGAAGTTCAGCAAACCTAGAGACTTCTTCAAAAGTAGGTAAAGTATTTTACTCATCAGAAGATGATTCTTCATCAGAAGAGTTATAATACTTACTATCATTATAATTTAAAGAAACATTGGTCAATGATTCATCATTCCGTACCTTATCCATAAGACAATGATTATCAATAGGCAATCTGGCTATAAGACCAAGATTCTTCTGTCTTGAAGATTCATAGTCAGAAGATTCATCTGAATAGTCACCACCACTGGCACTCCAGGTGTCATTAGCTTTCAGAACTATCTTAGCTTTAGCTTTATAATACTTCTTTTTGTTCCTGTCTGAATGTCTTTCCTTCCTTTCTTTCTTTTTAAGCATAGGGCAATCTGGTCTAATATGTCCAGCTCTTTTACATTCATAACAAGTAACTTTTCCATCTTTCTTTTCTTTCCTATCCTTCTTCTTATACTTGGATTGAAAATTTCTCTGCCCACCTATCTTGTTCATCCTTCGAGCAAGATTGGCTAATTCATTTTCTGAAACTTCACTCTCACTAGATTCAGATTGGAAAATAACCTTCTTTGACTTGGATCTGGTTACTCTTTCAGGAGTCTTAGCTTTCATCTGATTTGAAGTTGTAGTAAAAGCAACAGTACCATTTCCATTCTTCTTCTTGATGTTTTCATCATCTCTCTTCATTCTAGTTTCATGTTGTAGAAGATTTCCAAATAATTCATCAAGAGTAATTTGAGTAACCTTCCTGTTCTCATCTATTGTTGTTTTCTTGGATTCCCACTCATTGGGCATAATGTCAATTATCTTGTCCACAAGAGCTTCATCATCTAAACCCTTTTCTCCCATAGATTGTAGACTGTTGAAAATAGTCATAAATCTTTGTTGAACATTACAGATAGGTTCTCCATAAGGAAAATTGAAGCCATGATATTCAGCTCTAAGCATATCTCTTCTAGTCTCAATTACATTAGAAGTCCCAAAGTGTGTAACCTCTAACTTCTTCCATATACAATTAGCTGCTTCACAAGAAGAAATTTGGATATATATATTTCTAGTCATTGAACATAGTAAAGTGTTGTGTACCTTATAGTTGAGTTGATATTCGTGCTTTTCCTGGTTAGTAAAAGCTCTGACTTCCTTGTCAGGAATTTTATAATCACCAGTAAGCATGACAAAGTTATCTACACCAGTATTGATAACAAAAGTCTTCATACGATCTCTCCAGTATTCATAATCATTACCATCAAATATAGGTGGCCTTGTAGGATTCAGATTGTCAATAGATCCAACATTAATTCCTGCCATACTAAAAATAACTTTGCACACAAACTTGTTAGTAGCTAGGAATCGTAATCACAAAGTTCGGAATGAGAAAAGTTCGGAACGGATAAATCAGAATGACAAAGTTCGGAAGGATAAAGTTGAGCAAGAAAAACATGTATGTGAGTACAAGTATTTCAGTAACCTGCTCTGATACCAAATGTAAGATTGGTATAGAGTAAGAGGTTTCCAACCTCTGATACCAATTGTAGGATCGAAATATAATATGAGATCCTCAATATACAAGAGGGGGGGTGAATTGTATACTTTAAAAAATTCTTTTGGAACCTTTAAAGTTAGTTATGAATAACTAAAGTTTCCTTACGAAAAGGAAAGGGCTAAGTTTAACAAAGTTAAACTAAGTAAATTCACAACACCTCTAACACCGAACTAAACTTGGAAAAGTAGGTTCCAGAAATATGGTTCCAGAATTTGAAACTTAACAAAAGTTACAATATGAGATTCTACCTTAAAGCGTATAGAATCTAAATGAATCATAGTAAGTAAGGAAGTATAATGAAGTTATACTTTCCTTAAGATACAAATTGCAGCGTAATAAAAACAAGTAGTAAAACTACTAGTAACAAGATATAAGTCTTTTAACCCAAAGAGAAGGGTATCCAACAACCTTGGATAAAGGTCCCTTGATTTATACTTTCAAGAAAGTCTGTCTTACCCACACCAGGGTAAGCCCTCGATACGAAGATCGGAGTCTCTGTCTTGCTATCCCCGCAAGCCCTCAACTTCAAGGTAGTTTGCAACCTCTGTCCTCCTCAGCAAGGAAGCCCTCGAACTTTAAGGTAGTCGACACCTCTGTCTTCCTATCCCCGGAAGCCCTCGAATGTAATCACCAACATTCGGAGTCGCACGAAGATTTGAGAGTTAATAAGAGCCTCTCTCACTAGAATTCACTTCAACAGCATGTAGGCACAAAACTCAGTCATTTTTCCAACAGCTATCAGCAGCTCCGAGCTCTTTCAAATGAGCTCCTATTTATAGGTAAGGTCGGCTCCTTATCCAATGGTCATATTTTCCTTAAAGTTTGGAGGGACCTATACACGTGTCACTCAGACAACGGTTAGTTTATAACAAAACAGACGACATCGTTTTATAACAAAACAAGTGTAACAGAATGTACGACATCGTTTTAAACTCTAACATAAAAGTTCGGAATAGAAACTTCGGATTGAAGGTTCGGAGTGAATAAATTCAGAGTGTATAAAACAATGATAATCAGATTCTGTTTAATAGGTGAATTCGGAATGAGAATTCGGAATAGGAATTTGTCATCAGAAATCGTAATGAGAATTCATCATCAGAATTCGTAATGGGAATTCTTCATTGGAATTCGTAATGAGAATTTGAAATGGGATTTCTTCATTAGAATTCGTAATGACTATTCTTCTTCTGAATTCGTAATGAGAATTCGGAATGGGATTTCTTCATTAGAATTCGTAATGAGAATTCTTCTTCAGAATTCGTAATGAGAATTCTTCTTCATAATTCGTATCCTGAATCTGGAATAGAACGTAGTCAGAATTCATATCCGGAATTCGGAATGAAACTTCCTTATAGTTCTTATCCAGAATCCGAATCCTAAAACAGAATGCTTTAAATCAAAGTTTCAACGATTCCGAGAAAATGAATCCGAATCTTATACTTAAGAAAAATATGGATGAAAATATGATAAGTATAATTTTTCTTATAAAAGCGATTTTCCTTAAGAAAGAAATTTTCCTTATAAAAGCAATTTTCCTTAAGAGAGTAATTTTCCTTAAAGATAAGGTGTTTGGGATTTTCAAAACAAGAAGGAATGGAAAAGTCATAAGGAAAACCTTATTGACTCAACACTGCTTTGTAAGTAATCAAGTGATGAGCATTGGAGAACATCAAGAGCTATATCTATCTTTTTTAGAAGGAAAGAAAACTGTCTCTGTAGGAATTATAAATAACTATCTTGAGTCTGCAAGTTGGACTAGATCATTACCAGTCTAGAGAATAGGATTGTTTCCCACCCACCTATAATGTGTAGGGACTCACACTGGCTAGAGGATTTTTTTCCTAGCCACTCCACTGTAATTTCATATCACATCATAGTATAGAATCTATGGACTGGTCATATCAATGCATTCCAAGGAAATAGATACTCTTATTGAGTTGTGAACCTTGTAAAAATATTATGTGCATATTTTTATTACATTATATTATTACATGAGATAGGGAAAAGAGAATAAGATAATCATGATCCTAACAGGTCAAGAGGTACATGGATAAATGGTGGAATTATTTTAAAAGTCATTAATACTGATTCACCCCCTCTCAGTGTTAGGTATATACCATACTGGTCCTTTCAATTAGTATCAGAGGGACAGGTTCACCTCTGTTGGATTCTCTATAGTGAGGTTATTCTCTTTTGAAGACCTGATTTTCATTCCAAAGTTATCGATGAAGTGAAATTTTAGTGAAGATTTAGTTATCTCTCAGTAGAAGACTATATCTAAAAAGATCATGATTAACAGGAAATACAAGGATAAGAGAAAGTGGAAGAAGAAGTCCCTCTATTATAAAGAAGAGGAAGCATCTGGTTCTCCATATCTGGCCGACATTGAAGAGACACCAGATATGGAAAGTTATGAGAAGGTGGCTCAGAAGTTAACCAAAAGATGGATAACCTTCATACCTCAAATGATAAAGAGGTATGTGTTATTATGTTTGGAGAATATTATCATGATGAAAATGCGTGAACAAGTGGTGATGATCAATCTACAACATCTCAAGAAATATCAGTTGATATATTAAGAATGATTTTTCAAGGTATTCCTGAAGAGAGAATGTCCATGGTTTGTGGAGTATTTCAGCACATGCAGGAAAATATCACTCAGTTGGAAGAAGAAACTGATGTTTTGGAGAAATGCATACAAGCACAAATTTTTGAATGTCTAATGATCTACATACAAGTTGGAGCCTTTGAAGTAACAAAGAGTGAATTTGAATTATGTTCTTCAATGTGGCTCAAAGATGTTGATGAAAGATAGGGAGTTAATAAGACTCTAGAAGAGAAGATCCATGCACATGAAGATGAGCTGAAAAAATGAAATGATGTTAAGGGATTATATTTTGTAGAAGACTCCCAGAAGATCAATGAACATGAATCTTTTTACAAAACAATATGAGGATGCATGAAGATGTATTTGAAAGGATAAAGAAGGCTTGTGAAGATAAGTTGAATATGATTGATGACCAGGAAGTCATCCCCAATATGAGATGTCTAGAATTTGAAGCCCAGTTGACAAATCCTGAGAAGACACATATTGAGTCTCCACAAAAGAAGGAAACAGTTGTTGCTAGTACTCAATGCATACTAGAGGATTATAATTTCAAAAGTCCTCCAACATGTGATAAGAATATCACGTCTTCACTCATGGATCTATCATAAGAAGCTGAGAATGTAAAGGTACCATCTATAGTGACTTGTACAAATGTCTCTGAAAATTTATTCTTCAAAAAGTGTAGGTTTGATGAAAAATTATAAAAAATTATGCATGATGAAGAATGACAAGAAACCTACCACTATGGATATGGTGGTTTTGGGAATGAGTGTGGAAGATAGCTCCCCATATTAATCAGAACAATTCAAGAAGAAGATTCCTCAACCTTATAAAGACGATGGCATGAAGTCATCTTTTATTGGTCAATGCTGGTTCTATAATATATTAGGGAATTGTACACTGTGTTGTTGGTAAAACCCCAAAAATGTTAGAGCATAGAAAAGGCTCATCTCAAGGGGGAGAAATCCATAGAAGAAAAAGAAACATCCACAGATCTAGATGCATCTGTATACTGCAAACAGATTTGGAATGTTATATTACATCTGTGATGTAAGCAATAGGAGTGGTCAAAGGAATGGTGCATGTTCATATATAAAAATAAGTCTAAAGGAGATGGGTAAGAATAAAAAAGCATCCTTGGGAAGAAATCATCTGAATAATGTGAAAAAATTCTCCAAAGAATATTTCAAGAAGGAAATATGAGAATTCCTTGGATTCTAAATCCAATAAGGTGATGGTCTGAGTATCCAAATGAACTAAAAAGAAGGATTCCACTCTGAAGAAGCCATGTAGAAGACCCAATCGTGGTGCCTCAGTATCTAATGATATATTGGTATTTTTGCCTGAGGATTTTGAATGAATGATAAAGATGGAAGATGCACAGGCAATGACTTGTGCTAAAAGAAAAAAATAAGATTCTACATGAAGACAATGATGTTCTGTGTGTGAGGTGCAACAAGGATGATCATAATATTAAAAGATGCTTTAAATTTACTCTACCCCAATAAGAATTCCTCAAAAAGATGAATGTTTCACCAAGAGATTCTAGTGTTTTGAAATCCCTTGAAGAAACATGATTTAAACACAATGTGATGGAAGAAATAGTGGGGTGCACACAATCACAGTCATCATTGAAGATCATTTGTGAATGTGAGAAGAATGGAGCATCTAGGATGAGAATATCATCTCAAACTTGTTGTCAAAATTGATGGCGCAAGGAGGATCGACCTTACTCCCTTAAATATTTGTGTTATTTATTTGTTATTATCTAAAATGTAATTGAAGGTGAGGCAATATCTCAGGCAGAGAACCTGAGATTAAGTGATGAGAAGTGTTCCCTAGAGGGGGAGACACAAAAAGAAGCTACCAAAGTCATTATCTTGATTAGAATCAACATCAATTGATATCAAAAATACTATTAATCTGAATATTGTTTGAATATCATGTCATTGGAAAAGGAGTTTCGGGTTGATTATTTCATATCACACATACAATCCTATGCCTAGAACAAAAGTGGAAACCCCTTGATGTAAATATCTTGAGTTCTCATCTCATGTGGTATTATGATTCTGTGGATAATTAACAACTATGTTGTCTAAATAAAATCCTCTTGTTTTATACACCGAGCATTACTCAAGTAGAGTTAGAGTGAATTGATTGATGACACATTTCTTATATACTAAATGATACCCTCTCTACCATGAACGTTGTATTTCTTGTCAATAAGAGGGAGAGAAGTGAAATGAATGTTTGAGAGAGAAAGAAGTGAAGAGACAAAGGAGAGAAGACTAGAGAGAAAGAACTAAAGGCTCACATTGAAACATTCATTTAGAAGAAAAACATTAGGTATTTCCAACAAATACAAAGGGGGAGATTGTTGGGACCACTTTAGAAATTGTGTTTTATTTGTTGTAAATGAAGTCAATAAATGTCAATGATGGCTAACGAAACACTCCTATGTGAAATGGAGAATGGAAATCAGAAGATTGATGCAATGACCTTGAATAATCAAAGAACTTGTACCACGTGTGATACAATGTTTACAACACTGAATTAGTATCCCTTTAAGGATGAAAGAAGTACATTGGATTTGATAATTCAAAAACAAATGAAGAGAATAATGTAAAAAAAGAGATAATATTGGCACTTGAGGTTGGAATCCATGCGTGTGAATTATGTTTTAATGTGGCCTTGCATTTTTGTATACTTGGTTTTCTACAAAGTATTTATTATGTGGATTACAAAAAAATGGGGCCATCCCACGAGCTAGATACTCACGCAATTACCTGAGTCACATGTGGGACCGCGTGTGAATTATGTTTTATTGTGGCCTTGCATTTTTGTATACTTGGTTTTCTACAAAGTATTTATTATGTGGATTACAAAAAAATGGGGCCATCCCAAGAGCTAGATACTCACGCATTTACCTGAGTCACATGCGGGACCGCATGGGGTAAACTGCACCCATGGGGAAGCCTAGATACTCACGCATTTAACTGAGTCACATGTGGGACCGCAAGGGGTAAACTGCACCCATGGGGAAGCCTAGATACTCACGCATTTACCTGAGTCACATGTGGGACCGCATGGGGTAAACTGCACCCATGGGGAAGCCTAGATACTCACGCATTTCACTGAGTCACATGCGGGACCGCAAGGGGTAAACTGCACCCATGGGGAAGCCTAGATACTCACGCATTTAACTGAGTCACATGCGGGATCGCAAGGGGTAAACTGCACCCATGGGGACCGCATGGGGTAAACTGCACCCATAGGGAAGCCTAGATACTCATGCATTTAACTGAGTCACATGCGGGACCGCATGGGGTAAACTGCACCCATGGGGAAGCCTAGATACTCACGCATTTAACTGTGACACATGCGGGACCGCAAGGGGTAAACTGCACCCATGGGGAAGCCTAGATACTCACGCATTTTCCTGAGTCACATGCGGGACCGCATGGGGTAAACTGCACCCATGGGGATGCCTAGATACTCACGCATTTAACTGAGTCACATGCGGGACCGCAAGGGGTAAACTGCACCGATGGGGAAGCCTAGACATAGCCAGCTCGCAAGAGGTGCAGACCGTGTATAAGCCCGCAGGAGCGCGCCCGTATGAGCATAGTGGGTGCTAATTGCATGCCTGGTGGAAGCATGGGTTGGCACAGAAGCGCACCCGCAGAAAAGCAGTGTGGTGCGGCACCGAAAGGGGAGAGGAGAATTCTGTGCAGCTGTTAGGAAGAGTTGAGTAATAAACCACGCCTCTCCCGCATGCACTTTTCTATGTGGGACAAAATTTGAACAATGCAGATGAAATCTCAGCCGCTCATCTCATCGTACATCTTGGATGACTGGCCGATCATCCGCTGCATTTAATCATTTAATCTTCACCACTCAACTGATCTGGCATCCTACATGTTTGAATCCACTGGTTCGATCCTCCCATGGATTTGAATAATCCACACTGTCATCTTCAGCCTCCATCACTTTCCATCACTGTTGTATCTCACTGGAGAAGAATCCCAATCACCATTGATCACATTTGACTATCAAAGAAGCATCATTTTGGCACCATGAATGCTACTGAATCTAATTGAGACCATGCATGCAATCTACGTCTAGCATGAATGATATCTTGATGAAGGCTGAAGCAAATGTAGTTGCGAGGCCTTAATTCTCATCTGATATGCGTAGAGAATTTGTGCGAGATTCTTGCATGAAAATCGTGCATGCGATATTGACTCCATGCATGAAGAAAAGATCTCGCGTTCGAAAAAAGGAAATACTTGAGATACATGGAATATCTTTTATGCGGGTTTGAATGGTTGGAAGAGTATAGGATCTCGGTTATTCAAAGGGATATCTGTATGGAATATTACACGGATTTGGAATGCAAAAATGATCCTATCCATGCCTATAAAAGAAGGTAACCAAAGGAAGAAAGTGTTTCTATCCTAGAAGATGAAGAACGCGCACTCCCTGTGTTGAAAAAGGTAGAGCCACATCTCTTGTGCACAAAGAGTTTCCGTGAACCCTGTGTGAAAGAGATCCGCACCCCGTGTGAGGTACCCAAAATTGTGTGATAGGTTCTTTCGAACCCTCTTTGCACCTTTGTGTGGATCAACCCATGAGTCCTAGACTCTTGTTGCAGATCATGTGGAATGAATCAAGATTATCTCATGGTTCATTGGAAGAGTTCTTGCACAACCCATGCGCAAAATAATGATACGCCTACACCTCCAACCTATATTACAATCTCTACTGCCTATAATATTTACTTATATATATTGTGTGTTTTTTGTAGGGGCTCATGTGTGGTTAAGAGTAGACAATGCATACCTTTGGGTGTTGTGTGTGCAAGAAGGATAAGGGAGAATCTTGGTTGTGCATGCATGGAGAAGGAATAGGAAGAAAACATGCATGATTAACATGCATGTATATGCATGAGGCCAGATACCCACGCACATCCTAATTATTCCCATTCAGGTTGTGAAGAAAAAGAAAATTTGAAAAGGGGTCTCAAGGTGATGTCATTGTGATTGGTTTGAAGAAGAGGCCTTAAATTCTTGTTTGGTAGAAGAATAATATTGAAAAATGGTAAGGTTTACACTTTCAGGATTGAAGAAACACAAATAAATAATCCCAAAAAAATATCCAAACTAAGGGAAAAAGTAAGAAAGAAAAAGAAGAAGGGAGAGTAATTGATTTGGTCATGCATGCACTCATGTGCATACATTAGAAACATTCAAATCAATTGAGAAATGAGAATAGAATGAAGGAGAAGAGAAGAAGAGGCTACTTGTTTTTTCTCAAATATTTATCCTCATTAGGGTTCTCACACAAGAAGAATAAGGAGAGGTGAATGCATGCTTCCATGCATGCACATGCAGACATGTAGTAACTCAAATAATTAATCATAAAAAGTGTGTGTGTGTGTGTGAGAGAAAGAAAGGGTGCAATATCACTGCATAAACAATAACTCGACCATGAAGAGGAGAAGAGAAGAATAAGAAGGAAAAGAGTTCAACATCATTCCATATGCATGATCACATGCATTTATGAACTAGAGAGGAAATTACTCTCATGATGCCAAGTAATCCGATCTTCATTTCCAGAATAATCACAATGGTATATGAGATTATTGATAAGAAAAAAGAATAAGTGTTAGTGAATTCTGTTATTTCACTAAAAAAGAAGAAGTTGTCCTAGTACAACTGGTTTTTCACTAGTGAAGAAGAAAATAAGAAGACAAGAAGAATTTCTTGGCTACTTCATTGCAAGTAATCAAGTGTAGATCACTGAAGAAGATAAACAGAAGAACATTCCTATATGATGAAGGAAGAAGACTATCTCCATTGGAAGTATAAAGAACCAACTAGAGGCTGCAAGTTGGCCTAGGTCATCACCATTATAGGGAAGAGGATTGTTTCCCACCCCCCTTTAAAGTGTCGGGACTCAAACTGGCTAGAACATTGTTTTTCTAGACACTCCACTATAAATGCATATCACATCATTGTGGAGAATCCATTCACTTGTCATATCCATGCATGGAAAGTACACAGCTACTCGTAAAAATATCATGTCTATATTTTTACTGCTTTCTATTATTGCATGCGACATGGAAAAGTGAATATGAGAATCAAGATCCTAACAGGTGAAGAGGTTCATGGATAATAGTTGGAATTAGTTTAAAAGTCCCCAACCCTGATTCACCCCCCCTATTAGTGTTAGGTATATCCCAAACTACTCTTCTCATTTAATTCCACACTTCCTGGGAACTCTATTAAAACGCACAATGAAATCATGAATTTAGCCACATACTCTGTGATAGAGTGATTTTCTTGCCTTAGGCTAAAGAAGTATATAGATCATTGAATATTGATTGTGTTTGGATATAATTGTTTGTTGAAAAATTATTCAACGTACTCCCTACTAAGGCCTTGATCAACTCAAGACTGCACCACTAGATTCCAAAATTTCAATGCATGATCTTTGAGCATTTACGTTTCTAGATTGACATTTAGCTCCGGGAGTGTGCTGATGAAATCCAAGATATGATTCATTATATTCATCCAAAAATTTACGTTTTTTTGTTCTGAATGACCTAATAATTTTGGTGGATTTTGTTTTTTAAAATTGGATGGAATGATACACTTTTATTGGTTTATCCCAAAAATTCGTTGTGTCCATAGCATAAAATGCTTGAGAAATACTCAAAACCAGCTAGTGGATCACATGTTTCTTAGTTGTAACCACATTATCCCTATATTATTCAGTTTAGTTTTGACAATTCCTACTAGGTTCTATTTTCTATACGAAAAAAACCTCACAAGCCCTACCCCTAGAAACTAATGTATTATCATTTTAAATTCAATCACATCAAATATCAATATTTTTCTTTATAAGATCAACCATAACAAAGTTCAACAATTTTTTTAAAACACCCATCATTATTTTTTAAA
Source organism: Viscum album (assembly GCA_963277665.1). Classification (NCBI taxonomy): domain Eukaryota; kingdom Viridiplantae; phylum Streptophyta; class Magnoliopsida; order Santalales; family Viscaceae; genus Viscum; species Viscum album. Next base: position 643,086,757 of record OY728161.1, read on the forward strand.
AATAAAATCATTTTCAATATACAACAACCATGATATTTTCACAGATATTCATTTGTAAAAATGAATCATTTTTCAAAAATCCTCATAGTGCATAAAATCATATATCATTGCTTAAAATTAAATACTAAATCCTAGTGATACGTCATTCCGCTCTTCCATGACATGCTTGTATCATTAGCTAAACCCATGGAAATGATATTCAAATTTCGTATATGTTCCTCAAAGAAATTATGTACCCATCTCCCTCATAACATGATGTTCAACATATACTGTTAGATATGTATTTTTATTCACTACATTTAATGTCTGAAAATCCTACTCAATTCTATGTTCACAACCCAATGAAAAAACAATAATGAATTCATATCTATGACAAAGAAAATAGATGACTACTTGTTCAACACGGTAATGAATAATATGATACCACTTATTTAAAAAATTCTATTGGACCAAACAAAACAGATACCATTTTAATCATCTCACATTCTCTTCATGTGCATAAGAATGTGTGAGTACTCTACTAGGCCTTAAGAGACATCCCCAAGATGCCAATGTATGGAAATAAATCCAAATGGGTTTCAATTCATATGTGGGATGATTTACCCTTTTAGAATAAAACAAATAAACCAACAAAACCGTAACAATTAAAAAACTATATTATGCATGATAAAAATAATGAAAGCTCAACCAATTCATTTATAACAAAACCCACTGAAGGGTAATATTATCGAATCCAAACTGATGTCAATGTAAATAGAAGATGATGACTAATAAAACTCCAATAAAAACATAAGACTCCATACATTACAAGCTCTATGCTCAAAAATCACCAAATAACCCATGTATCAGGAAGAAGTTGTAAATATGCAGGATACATTATATTTTACCCTATCCTGATAGATAACTTCTAAAAAAGTACCATTGTTCCAAATTAGGAATGTGTATTAAAACTTACCAGGTTTTCCCCAATTATTTCCCTACTAAAACTAGTATGATATAATGAGTAGGAACATTTATATAAAAAAAATTATAAAAAAATGCTCAAAAATAATTTATTACAAAATGTAAACAACCTCTAAAAAAATATATAACAAAATATAAACAGGTATCATGTCCCCCAATTTTTCAATAAAAATATAATTTCCAATAAAACAAAAAACAATTGATTTGAATCCATTTCTCAATATCAATTTTGGAATAACCATCCAATTCCACTTATCCATTCATGTAACCTAGACCTCACTAAACTCATGAGTGGTGAGTCATCATTTCTATAAGGAATCACCATGTGAACCATTTGACGGGGGAGATCACAAACCATTATCAATACCACTAAAATGGGGGATAGTCCATACCCTTATTCGTCCCAAATAAACATGAACAAACACAACCATTATCCCATGAACCAATTCCAAACAGACCTTTTTCATGTTTTTTAAATAAAGCAATTATTTTATTGAAACCCATTAAACAAAACAGTTCAAATTAAGAATCCCAAATTCATTTCAATAAAATTATACTTTTTATAGATTTTTTATTCAATTTTCTATAATTCTTGAAAAAGTATTAATTTAAAATCCACATTTGAAAATAAAGAAACAATATTTTATTAGAATATTCAATTCCCATATATACACAAACTATCACTCCAGATGCTTTTTGAAAATAATTACATATCCAACGCACAATAAATTTCAAATAGAATAATCATTTCGAAATCAATCCAATTAGTTCTAGAAAAAGGTGTTGAGAGTGAAGCCACCTACCTTGAGTGTTTTGGAGAATATGATAAATGAATGCTGAAAGGGAATGAAATTGGGTTATATCTCCACAAAAAATCATAAGATCACTACCCCTATACAAAATAAATTCCATAAATAAATATATTTGGAATTAAAAACCATATTTAAATCCTCCTCTGGCATACATCTAAGAAATATATTTGAAAGGAGAATTAGATCTAAGGAAAACAGCATGAACGATCCAGAACGATGACTTACTACAAGAAATTAGCTTCTAATCATCATGTGAAGACTTTAGATTCCCTTTGGATCAATGAGAGAACCTTCCATGACCTTTGAATAAGCAAAATTTTGATTTAGGGCTATATTAAGGGATGAATGAGGCGCATAATGGATAAAGGCTTTAGATATACTTTATAAGGAGGTGTTATTGATCCCCATACAGTTTAGTCACACTATTAGAAAAAACATTTTCTAACCATGCGTCATCCACTACTAAAATAATGAACCCTCTCATTGTATCCTCACATGGTCTATTTTATCCATGATCGAGACATGCTGAAACCACTACCTCAGACTACCCCAATCATTTTTAAAGATAATGGTTTTTGCTAGGAAGATGCACGGTTTGGACAAACCATGTGCAATATATTCAACTTCCCATTATCCCCCAAAAAATTAAAGTTATAAAAACTCTTATAAACATAACCCACAAACAATATAAAATTAGTTGTTAAATTAATGTTCACATACCATAAAAAAGGGGTTCCACATTTTATGATGGCTATATTTGTATCATTTTTACTTTATGGTTAACCCATGAACTAAATTTATTTTGAATAAATACATATTATTGGTAATTTTTTTATTCTTTATATTTTGAATATGATTGAATTCTTTGAAAAAATTAATTAAAGATTTAAAAAGGGCTATTATATTTTAAAATTCTTTAAAAAAATATTTTTTTAAAGAATGATCTACAACATTATTGATATTACACATTGTATATATTCTATGGTAGAAACGTAGTAGGTTTTTTTCCCACACCCAACATTTTCCATTAGGGGGTTGTAGACATTGGGATTCTTTATCAAGGTAAAGGGAATGGTTTAATTTATGATTCCATATTATTTTTTCATCTTATTTTTTGTACATAGATGTTTTTTAGTTTCTAGTTGGTCACAAGGAGTATTGATGGTCTTGTCTAATCACACATTCTATCTTAGATGGATTGGAATAGATTGTATGAATCACAAATTTATATCACTCTTATAATTTTTTAATTTTTATGTCATATTTCTATATATATTAAACTTGTTATCATTATATTATAGAACCTAACCACTATGGAAAGCTAGATCGAGTGGCTTTTTTTATTTACCTAGTTTTGTTAATTTCAAAATGGTATTATAGAGAAATATCCAAATAGATGTGTGGTTACACTACCTCAGCATGGTTCAATGTACATAGTATACATGCCTTTGGAACTTCTTGATTTTGGAATTATGTGTCGGAGGGTTCTTCTCTAGCTTTCTTTTGTGTCCAAATAGTAGTTACCATTGGAGATTAGAATATTTTTACCATGTTTTAGACTTGGATATTGAGGTTATTTGTATGTATTTAAAAATGATTTTATTTAAATTCCCTTATTTATTTTTCGGGTATTTTTTTATTAGTATTAACAATATTTATTTAAATTTTCATTGTTTAATAGTATTGATATTATATCTTGTAGTTGGTCTATTTAATTATTGTGTTTAACAATAAAATTTGATTGTTTATTTTAAATTATTTATTATACATTGAATCCTAGAAGACTAATTGTGAATCTAGGTGAGGACTCCATGATACATGTTCGATAAGTGAATCTTATTATTCAACCTTCTTCAGTAGAGGCATTAATTTAATCTATTTAGATTTGGGTCTAATTGGTTTGGAGAACCTGTGATATTTAATTAACTATGGATTTTATTTCAACAATAAGTATCCACCCATATTCTGTGACAAAAAATAATATCTAGAAACTGATGATTGTCTTGAGTTTTTTAATGGGTTTTAAACATCATAAATACTCCTATAGATTGTAAGGTGTCTTTTTACTTTTATAGGCTTGAGGTACCGTGTAGGATATGGAAGTACTCTATTTTACATGATTAGTTCCATGCAGATCTTACCTATCCTTCATTAAAATAAACAATCACATGATAAATTTACCATGAGATGTTAAATGAGCTAAATAACTTATAGTTTATAAACTCGGAGTAAGGGGAGCATATTTTTATGTTGTATTTAACTAATTTTTCTACATTTGTTTGCCTAGAACAAGATATAATCACCAATGGGGACCCAATGTCTTGGATGATTGAGTCGGAAATGGGGACTCCTATTTGATTGATCTTTATTATCATGTTCCTTCCTACAGTTATGGAGGTATTGGAAAAGCCACATTATTTAAGGTATACATATCAAGAAAGACTATTTTGGGTGGAGCATTCGTAGGTTTATTTTTTATGAAATGTATAAATTATAGCTAGAAAAGGAATATGAAGGGTTGCTAGTTTTCTTCATGATCAGTTTTAGAGGATTCATTTAGACACATTTTTGTATGACTACTCTTTAGAAGGGAAATATAATACTAATCATATATGTATAGAAACTCATAATTTTTTAATAATTTTAGACTATTATGCCATCTTGGTGGTTTTTGTATTAGGATATATTAGGGATGTAAGGTTGAATCCAATGTCACCAAGCGTTATGAGGTTCTTATTGATTATTTTAAAGGTGTTGGATCAATTCGTTAGGACAGAGGGAATATTAATGCGTCTATAAATGGATGACTGTAGGACTTAGATTGTGCACTAGACAATTTTGAATATGGAATAGCTACTATTAGAGGTATTGGGGTTATTTCATCTTTTATGGAGCATGGTTCATTTGATACATGTGATAATAATTCTTTTATATCATATGGTTTTGTTGGTATATTGGGACTATATTTAAATATCATGTCGCTCTTTGTTGGTCTTTTCATACCATTGGGAAAGTGGTATGAACAAGGTTTCAACTTTCCTTCTTTTTAGGCCATGATAGGTGACTTCCAGGTGGTTTGTAAATTCATAGTTCATGATATTGGAAACATAAACCTGATAATTGGGATGGATTACATGATCAGTATCATGAAACACATAGACTATTATCATAGTTGATATCATTTTTGATATTCTGATGAGATCAGTCTTAATTTTTAAGTTGAGTGGGACTCTAGATTAAGAATGGAGAGGCATGTAGTTTCTTATTCTGGGTTAATATTGGGATTGTTTTCAGATATGGTTGTTAATGATATTTACATGGTTTTGGTTTGTATTCTTCTTTTATTGGTGTACTCACACACTGAGGAAATCCTAGAATATTTTTTCCTTCATAGAGATTAGTTGATTTTACTACTGATCTTATGCATTGTATGATACATGTTTCTCTTCCATTGTTTTGAGAGGTACCAACTATGTTTTTGGGTCGTAATTTACACCATGTGTACCTATAGTCTCATGGTTTTATTCTTGATCATGCGTCACCATGTTATTCTCTAATACCCTATTCTAGGGAGGAATAATATTGTCTAAAAAAATTTTGGATTATCGAATGTTGAAAAGGTAACTGTTTATAAAAAACTATTTTAATGAACCCAAACATAGTAACCCTTATCCAATGTATACTTCTTTTTATTGTAATATGATACAATAAATCATATCTTTAAGGACTAAGAAGATTATCATTCTTTTTAAACAAGATACATACATGATTACATTTGAATAAATAAATCCCTACATAATCACTTTTTGGAATATGATTCATCCCTCTAGGATATTCATTCTTATATTTTGTAGTTGACTTAATAGATTTAGAAAAAAACAAAATAAGTATGAGATCATATTCTTTTTAATTGTATGCATATAGTGAAATTTATTAATAAATAATATTTTATCAATATGGAATGTTAAATAAATTTAACTCATTCCATTTAATCAATAAAATTTGTGTACTATCAAAGAAATAAATGATGATAAAATAATTATAGATAAAAATTACATGATCTTCAAACATAACCATGAGTATTATAATAAATCTAAAATCACAATTAATATATATATGTGGATTCATAATTTGGGAATTCATAATTTTAAACATTAAAAATATCAAGATCTGTCCTAAAGATAGTTATTGTAATGATCTATCCTTGAGATAATTTAAATTTATGGGTCAATAAAGTCTAACAGGAATTACTAATTTTTCCCATAATTCATATTTTGGAATCAAGGAGCTCCTTATAACTAGGCCCATCCTTTGTCTCCATGACCAAAGCATTCCATATATATAAAATAATTCGTTTTATCATTAAACAATGTGCCTTATCATTAAATATTCATATTGTGTAAGGAATACATATTAATCAATATTCCCAAAAGTAATAAAAAATCAATCAATGTAGAAACAATATACCTTTTAACAGATAAACATTTCAATGATATATAGTAGGGATATTTAGGGGAAATTTAATGTCTATTTGATGGTTAATAATTCAAGAGATTGTTAATTTATTAAAAAAATGAATCAAGGATGTGAATATTAATACTTACGAGGGTCCAAATGATCATAAATGATCTAGAGTAAGAATAAAAACAATATCTTCAATATATATTCCCAATTTAATAAGAGTAAATTTTAACTTATTGATAAAGTTATGTACCAAAAAAAGATATTTAAAAAATTACGATGAAAATATCATTTTTTGTAACACATTTTGACAAAAAGTTTCATTGAAATTCACTTTCAAAAACTATGAATTTATAGAATATTAGGAAAAACATTTCATTAAAAACACTTTTAAACATGTAAGGAATCATTAAGGGAATTATGTTCATGTTATTTAGTAATTTCCATATACGTCGTACATCATAAAAATAACATTCGATCTATAGTGTAAAAAATGATAGAAAAGCAAATTATTCTTAAAAAACAATAATATTCCTTTGAAACCAATTTTCAATAAGAAAAATTTGGTAAAAATGGATTTAATATATCATTTTTAAAAGGTTAAAACAATTTTTTAATTAATTCATAGAAATCAAGGAATTGGAATAAAATGGATTTCCGACTGAAGAGAGAAATGAATTGGAATTTTCATAGCACATTTTTTCAATTATTTATAGTACCAAATAGGGGAAAATTTTACATTTATTTCAAAATATCGTGAATAAATAGAGTAGAATAAAATTAAAATGTTTTATTAGAAAATAGTCAAATAATTTCCACCAATATAAATTCATGAATTAACAAAATTCATTAGAATATTATTGTGAAATAATTCTTTATAATGATCAAAATATTGAAGTGAGAATTAATATTAAAAATATCATGTGTATCAATTTTAAGAAAAAATAAAACAATTTTGAATTAAACATTATAAATTAATTATATATTTTACACATAATCATACAATATCAATGGTGATGAATAAGTAATGAAACCCAATGAAAATAAATTGAGTTTTGAAATTCTTTACAATGTGGAAAATATTCCAAAAAATATACTTAGATAAAATAAATGAAATTGAATCATAAAATACCCAAAATAATTAATTAATCATGACATTACATGTAAATATTTTAGTATATACACCATTTAAATGATATTAGGTTCTTAGGATTCCAATATAGCAAAATGAATGAAAATTTAGAGGAAGTCCCTTATAACATGCTTCATTTTTGTTGGGTCTGATGTAACATCATAAATAGTCATTTAAAACAAGTAATTAAATAATAAAACTGTATATATATTTATAATGTTATATATTGTCCTTTTATAACATCTCATAAACTTTTCCATAATAATTTTTCCTTATTTTTATCATTTTAGATGTTAATTGACTTGTTTTCACATTCGTTATTTGTCATGAATGTTCCAATTTCTTCAAATATTTTATAGTTCTATAATCTATAAAAAAATTTATCTTGAAATAGTTTACTTATTTATAAATATATTATACTTCATAAAACAATAAATAATGATAATTATACAAATGAATTATGTTACAATCTTGGAGAAGACAGGTCATACAAACTGAAAGTAACGATTCGATTTTGCAATGATCATAATAGAAAATAAGTATGTAATATTTTATCACTTTATAATCATCATAATAAAATATATATATATATAATTAATTATTTACTATACTTATATACATATCATCCATTTTTTTGGTGATGAAGGGAATTCAAAATTCCTTCGTGAAAGTGGCTGTCCACATGTACATGAATGATGTTCAATTCTTTATATTACTGGAAAGTAAGAAAATAAAATGATTTATATTATACTTTTTAACTGATAAATGTGCCATGAATATAATAATTATTTCATTTATAAAACATGTCATAATTTAATTTTTCTTTATTAGTTTCCATGTAATGTGTTAGCGAATGATGAATCACATTACTTCACAATTCAACATTCCATCATACACACATGTGATATTGTCATATCCCATATGAAATTGAGAGTAAAAATTTATATATGTTATAATTAATTAATAGGAATAATTATATTATAAAACTTATATATATAATTTATTTCATTCATTATACCCATAATTGAGAGGTGGTAATGGAAAAATGTGTAAATCGATTCATGAGGTGGTTGTTTGCTGTACACACGATCGAGAATTACATAACCCATATTATAGAAGAGGTTATCGTTGTTTGAAATTAAATCTTTATAATAACATCCCAACATATGTAATCTAATTTTCTTATTATATCATCATGATTTAATAATAATTTAATGTGGTGGAATATGAAATAAAATAAAAACACTCCTTAAATAATGAAACCTCTCCCTTGGGTATCCATTATATGATCTCTCCACAATCTGTGATATATTGGATTTATTCATATAATAATTACTCTTTCATTAGTTTAGGGAAGGTGAAAAGTTACTTAGGTATGGATTGGAAGCTCCATAATTTTACAAATGTTTTAATACAAGAGGAGGGGTCGTGGCCTTTTATAACTGAGGAGAGTGACACAAATGTGATTTTTTTGGAATGATTCAATCATACCCACATTTTTATTAGGCCAAAATCCTTCAACATGGGACACTATAGAACCTATAAGAGAAAATGATGAAATATAGTCATAAAATGGGTGTTTTAATATTTGGTAGGTTATTTTTAACACTTATATACTTAGTTTAACAATCGGTAAATCAATATTTGCATTAAACAAGATATATATTTTTTTACTATTTTTATTATTCTTTTTAGAAAAATATTAATTTGAAATTTTTATAAAATATAAATTAATATGATTAAAAAAATTAAAACCATTTTTTAAATTATAATCACATAGTGGAAAATTTTAATTTAAAATTAATACAATAGACATGACGAGAGGGCATGCAATAAAGAGAAAAATATCAAAATGTATACAATGTTTTAATATAATAATTATATAATAAAATAATTCAAATGAAATAAATTGTATATGTTGAAATATAATTGAACATATATTACATTATAACATGTTCATAATTTAATGTAACATTATAAATTATTAAAATTAAAAGGATATTTTTCATTAAAATTTAGTGTTTGTCACTATTCATCAACATATAAAATTTTCAAAAAACATCCATTATTCACCCAAAAATAATTTTATCACAATATTAGAAAATTAATTTATTTTGGTAAATAAATTTTTCAGAAATTTCAAAAATTAATAACAATATATGTATGTAAAGTGTGACTAAACATCATTTTAGAAAAATACATGTGTTCAAAAAAAATATCTATTATATTTAAATAATTCATATTTTGTTACTATAAAATAGATAAATAATAAATAGTAGTAATATACATTATAAATTTATTAAAATTTATTAATTCCTCCCATTTCAAAAAAGTGGTCTTTATATTCAATAGTCATGTTGTCAGAATAATGTGGTTTGTTAAAACTCAGTGTTGTCTCTAATTTACTCTAGTAAAGAAACTAATTACTATTTGAAACACAATATAATCCCATTGTTTCTTATAATTAAATATATTTAAGAGATTTAATTTATTTTAAAATGAATATATCTTAATGTTTTAGGGTGTAATTGTTTCTTCTAATCTTGGTCTTTCATGTCATATATGCTATTAAACACAATGTTCTTATTTTTTATTTTGTGGACTTAAATTATCCTGACACTAAATAACTTGCATCCTAAAATTATAAATTTTATCTCTGAAATATATTTTTTACATTTGTAAATACTATTTTTTGAAAAACTCCCTTCATAAAAGGTTTAATAAAATATCCTTGTAATAAGAGAGATAGGGAAGTAAAACAATCATATGGAATAACAATAAACTAATTTTCTAAGAAGGATAACGTTTGAGTAATGTTTAGATATAGATATGGAGTGAAAGAATAAATAATTATATACATAGTTCAAGGTCATTGATCAAAAGTAATTTAATAATCAATAGAAATTTAATGGCATTTAAACCATAAATATAGCATGATTTAAATGAACATATGATTCATCAGATATGAATGTAATAGGATAGCATTGATGTTTCATTATCTTTTTCCCAAATGTTAAGGACTTGATTTACACTCTATGAATATACATAAAAATAGTTACATCATATGTTTTTACATTACAAGAACAATTTCATCATTTTTTTGTTCTAGGATCAATTTAGATTTTTCTTTTACTCCAAGATACTAATACTCAAAAACCACTTTTTTATTCGAGAATTACTAAAATACAATTTCAATGCATTGTATAATTCATGATAGATTGAAATGTCTTTAAATCTATCTCGAACTATTTTCCAAAACCAATAAGGTTACCAAAATATATTTATTATAATAAATTAATCTATAAAACAATATCCATAATTTTAGGTATACTATCCTATAAATGGTTAATCATATAGCCCCTAAAGAAATAAGATCCATATCTTTAGAAAAGAGATCATTTAATTTACAAATGGAACATAACATTTATCTATTCCATGGTAGTCTGTGATATCCAATTTATAACATTCATATCAATCATATCATTTCCCTAATGAACAGTCACACGACATAGGAAATATAAAACGAAAATTATTTTCCTAGTGCATCACAGTGGCTGACTAGAGCCATCTCACATGAGGAGATTCTATGTTTGTTCATCTAAAGAATATAATCCTCAAAAAAATTTCTATTTTTTTATATTATTTTAACAAAACAATGATATATATTTTTTGGGGATTTTGTCAATTTTTTAAAATAATGAAATGATATCCAATAAGAGAACATAAACTAACATGAAATACTAAAAATAATGTGGTACCAGGGAGTTAACATGGGTTTTCTATTATGTTTTAAGTTCTATCATTATTGCCATTTTTTATGTTTTTTAATAAAAATATAAAATATCATGATTAATATATATTCTATTTATTAGAAATTTTGGGATCTTTTAATTCCTAAGAAATCACTATTCCACCTACTCCTATAATCAAGGTTGAAGAAAAACCTTTGTCTACATTTTTCCATAGTCCAAGACCCGACTATATTAATGCCAATTGATCCATTTATTAGAACAAAAATCATCATATGAATAATTAACCAATAGATAAAGGTAAAATATATTAAATAAATGGATATATATAGATTGAGATTATTGTCTTGGGGGACGATCAAAACACCAAGGAAATTCACCTCACCCTTGCATGAAACTTTAATATTCCTAAAAACATAAAATAAATGTTATTAAAAATTCACGAACACCTTGACACCCACCATGCCAATCCTTGGGTCATCCTCCCATAATTGAGAGTAAGAGATAAATTTTGTGGAAATATGGGATGTAAGTAAAAACCAAATAAAATATTTAGAGGAAGAAGGATAATAAATATTAAAAAGATTATGGTGGATGAGGAAAATAAAATTAAAACATGAGAATAAAAATAATTGGGATTAGAGAGAGAGAGAGAAATAAGAATAAAATAAAAAAATAACAAATTTTTTTTAAAAAGTGTTTTCACATAATAATAATAATAAATAAAATTATGAATAATATTAATAGAAATATGAAAAATGATCATGGAAAAAACTATGAATAAAAAGAAAATACTTCATTTATTTATTAAAATAAAAGAAAATTTCAATTTAATAAATAAAAAACTAAATAAAGGATATATAACAAAATAAAAGAAGAAAACAAAAATTTTCCTAATATCCTAAGCCTGGGGATTCTCCCTCTCCTTATTTGAGATTCTCCCCCCTTGTAATTAGAATAGCCTCCATCAATAGGCCTTGGGAATGAGTGATTCATCAATGACCTGTGAGGATCCTTAGAAAAGATCTCAATTATCTTAATATACCCCAATACCCTTGATGATAAAAAAGAATCTCCGAAAAGTAGTAGGTGTTTAGAATTTTCTTAGGGAATGAGCTCTATATGGGGCACAAAAAATTATCAGCCTCTCCAAAACTATTCAAGTTGTGCATTGTGTGCAGGAAATGGTCATGCATGGAGGATGTATCAAGGAGCTTTGAATGGTGGTCATGGTGCTTTCTATCTATTATCAATACTTATACCCTTTACAGAGGCATTATGGACCTTATTGGGCATCCCCAAAAGATGGTTCTTATCAGTTTCTGATTGGGTGAAAACATGCCTAGCCAGTGATAGAGGCACTCATCTTCACCTCTATCCATTTTAGAGGTGGGAGGATCCTTATAATTTGTATCATGGTGGTCCATTAATTTCATGGAGGAGATATTAATAGTTTCTGAGATCAAACAATGGATTTCATGGAGTATCTTGGGTGAGTGCAGTGGTGTTCCGAAGTAAGGTTGTGGAGCGTTGAAAAAGTGAGTGAATAGTAAAGGCTGATTAGCAAAGCATAGAAGAGCTGCAATATTGCGTTGATCTTAGATTGAAATGGTGTCCATGGTAGACAATGGTTTATATGCAACATTGATTATTATTATAATCAAAATCCCACAATGGAGATTGGCTTCTGGTTTTATCCATCAAATGGCCTGAAGGCCATAAATTTTTTATTTTATTACAATAAAATGCCCTTTTATGGGATTATGGTCAAAACCCACATAGAATCCATGGAATAAAGACAAACCAAAACCTGAATTCCAGATATGGTAAAAGCCAATATGTAACATGGATCTTCCCCTTCACTGTATTTGGTCATAATGATGAACTCTGCCGTCTCATGGTGGTCGACAAGAAAGTGTCATGTGTCAAAGCATAGGCCTGATCTGTTGGGTAATTCCATACTCTCTCAATAATAAAAATCTGAAAATCTCTACAACAATGAACATCCACATATAAATCCTCCTCTAGGCCTTATCCGTGTAGTCGATTCCAGATTGAAAATTCCAACAAAATAATGAAAACAAAACTAACACAAGAAACCATTCCACAAAATCCCAAAGACAGAACAAACACACTTTGATGACACAACACTCCTCCATCACAACCTAATTGGTAAATTTTCATGAATCCCATATTACCGTAGCTCAAGTGAAAAGAAGACCTTATCTACAATAAAACCTTCACCAGTCGTCAGATCCAAGGCCATAACCCCTTGACCTTTCAAACCCATGCCAGTCACGGACAATAAATGACCATAAGCTATTAGGATTCCGATACTTGGAAACCATGAGAAGTGAATCAAGGAAAAGTGAGGATAATATGATGATTTTTATTCCACCACACACCCTAATGAACATAAAAAATAATGAAAAAATGACAACCTTTATCGGGATGACCGCTGAAGCTGGAAATGCAAGGGAAGAAGATGAAAACCAAAAGAAGAACCACCACAAGCATAAACCACAAATCCCATCACTTCCTTTGATATGTAAAACAGATAAAAGATATTCCCCAAAATCCCCAACCAAATCAGAAACAAAGACGAAACTTTCACTACTATTTCTAGAATCGATCCTCACTCTGTTTCCATATGAAGCCATGTCCGGATCGATGAGCAGGGTGTGTAAAGTCGAGAAAACAGTGAGACCACTAAGATGATTGAGCCACGTCACCGCCAAAGGAAGGGAAATCTCACACCACAAGCACATCGAGCTAATGGGATGAGGATATGATCCTATCCAATCTGCAATAGGGGAGAGGAAGGTGGCTACAGGAAAAAACCCAAGTGGATTGCCCCATTTGGGTGCATCCAACTGGGCTTCATGTTCTATATGGAGATATATAAATATAGACCGCACACATGTGGCAAGTGTGAGTCCTTTGCCTCATAATGAACTCATAGGGTTCACCTCTCGTAGGCCACCCACACATGAATTGGTCACCCATGAACTAACCAGTCTGGCAGGACCTCCTAGTGGGCTGCATGGCCAGTCGAATCTCTCACATTGGAAAAATGGAATGCACACTTAGTTAGATACCTACGTATTCTTGGACAAATTTTTAGTTATTTTCTTAAAAGTAGTTATAAAAATTTATAATATTTTATATTCTTCCTAAATATAATATCAATAATAACATTCAACAATAATTTATCAAATTAGTTTTAATTTAATTACAGAAATAAAATTTCATTTTATTAATGAAATCAATGGAAATCATGGATTTTATCATAGAAAATCATTAAAAAATCATATGATGTTGATTAGAAATATGCGCCAAAATTTAATCTCTAAAGTACCCCCACAAATAATCATTGCTCTTCCTCAAGAATGAAATCTCAACATGGATGATTATAGGATAATAATGTTATCAAAATTCTAATATCAATGTTATAATATCAAATAATTATCAATTTTTAATCATGTTTTCAAAATTCACAAAAAATATAAATTCAAATTATCAATATTCAATGAAACAACCAAAATCAACCATTTTACTTTTTTTGCATTTAAAAACAGATAAATACCTATTCTCATTTTTGTAGTTCACTAATTCAGTATTATTAAACTTTCCAAATCCTGAATTACCTAACTTTTGAATCATTAAACTCATCAATAATAACAGAATTTAATTTTTTTTATGCTCATATCTTGAATAAAATATTCTAATCCATATTCTAGTAATTAAAATAAATTATGAACTTTGTAAAGAAATAATTCAGATAAATTCTTGGGGACAATCATTTAAGGATCCAATTTTTTCAAGGATTATGGCTGGTAGGAATTGATGTTTAAAATTAATATCAAAAGGATGAGAATTATCTCTTAAGTATATTTCATTATATCAAAAATTTATTTTCAACACATTTTTCCTCTTAAGAGTAAGAAATCAAATTTCCCCTAAATCTCAAATAAACATTTATGATAGAATACATTAGGGTGAAAGTTATTACTTCCCTCTGTAAATTTTCTCTACTTTTATACTATTATTTAATTTTTTTCCAGGATCCTTTTTTTCTTTTTCAATATTTAGGCTTTAGAATAAAACTCACATCCATCAACTAACTAGATATAATAAAAAATCATAGGTCTACTGATGGTAATATTGGGTTTTCCAAAATTAAAACCCATTTGTTTCAAATATATGTTTTGGTTTTTTATCTTTTTATATTAGGAAAGCCAATGGAGAGTATAAGGAATATGTCATAGAATATTCTTAACAACCAAAAATTTCATCCCACAAATCTTCATTACAATTAAAATTATGATATATAACATGAGGTCATTCAACCTGACACATCAACATTAGAATATCATTCAAATACTATAGGAGGATAGGAATGGATAAAAATGGAATGAAGCATCTCTTACTCTAGACAAGGTTATTCATGGTTTATATAGACTTAAAAAGGATTTATGTAATGTTTTTTTAAAGATAATGGATTTTTAAAATACTCCTCAATCATTTTTAATGTGATTTTACACATTCATCGATTTTACAATTTTTTATGCATGTTATAGAAGGTTTCATGTCCCATGATCATTCGTAAAATATGTTCAAGAATAAAATAGAAATTAATTTTTATAGTAAACCTCTCCGAACTGAGAAGTAAAATTTTGAAAAAACAACTCAAGGCATGAATGACAATAACAAATAAATTCCAAGGAATTTCATAAATCCAATGAATAAAAAATTGTTTTCAAATTTAATTTACAAGAATAAACTGACTCCTTTAAATAATGAGTCCTCATTTTATTATCAATGATTCAATTTAAAAATTAAATTCACCATTTTACTCATTAAATCTCATTTATATTGAAATATAAAACATGGAATCAATTTATTCCTAATAAAATAATGCCTCCTAGATTATTCATGTAAAGAATAATTCAAACGTGGGCCCCAAATCAAAGCCATATGCTCAAAACATGATGTTTCAAAAAAATTATAGAGTTTAATATATTATCAATAAAAGTTAACTCCCATTACCATGAATGTTATTTATTATATTCTACTTTTTGATGGAATCATTGTTCTATCATGGTTCTACAAAAGAAAATTAATCAATAAAACTCAAGGGTCAAGCCCTTAATGTTTATTATGATATATTCTGTGGGGATGCATATTGGAAAACTCCAAATAATGAAATTAAAATCTAAATTTATAAAATTAAATTATTGGGATATGTCTTGGAATGATCCCCAAAGTGGGACCTGAATCATCACTACCACCATAGGGTAGTATATATTTTTACTAAAAGTCTGATGGTTGATGAAGAATTATTGATTTATACCACCACTTGTGGATTTTTCAAGATTATCATTTATCCTTCATGGAGAGGAATGAACTATGAATAGAGTATATAGAATACAACTCATTCACAATAAGGTACCCATTTCATTTTAGGGGTCAGATGATGTATGAATCAGTATTTTATTTGTTTACAACTTGTGACACCATTTCTGTCTCATCCACTAATGGATTAATATGGGATGAATGAATTGTATGATCAATGGGGAAGTAAAAAAGAATATTTATTTATTAAAATGTGATTTTAATATTTTAATAAGTTATTTATCACATTCAATATGATAATTTTGTTTTTTACTTCATAAAGCATAAAAACATGGATTTTCTCAAGGGATTCTCCCAATTCTGGGTCATTTAAATCAAGAAGCTCCATGTCTTACTCATTATATTCTTTTTTAGATTCATAATTATCCTATAAGGTATGGAATGATTTTACCAATTCTAATAATTAAAAACAATAAAGGGTGAATATCAACTATGAATGAATAAAATTATAAAATAATGACTTGGAAGAAATATAATCTCCTAGAGTTGTTTTTGGTTGAATCACTACCTCATTGGTAAGTTCCTCTTGATGTTAGAGATCAACGGGCAATGGTAGGTATTCAGGATCCTAAATCATATCTTCCAACACCATCAGTTGGATGTCATCCTCCTCCTCTATGGATAGATTGACAAGAATGAGTACTAGATATTCAACTTTTCTAGGATCAGGGATATCATGTTGTACCATATACTCAGTCTAAAAGTCATCCAAATCCTATTTTTATTCCATCTATATCTCATAAATCATGTATTCCTCCTCATTTATTCACTCTTGATTGTAATTTTATTTTGGGATTTGGAACTTCAAATGGTTGGGTTGTGGATATTTATGAAGTTGGGCCTTAATACTTTTTAATGTATTAATTAAAATTGGGCAGCTCTGGTGGAACATCCTTTTTGCTCTCTTCAATATTCTGATAATACATTTTGAACCTTCAAACATATCTTCCAGTTAATGAAACGAAACTCCAGTTTCATGTATATTTATAATTAGAGTTTCTAGGTTAATGTGTTCATCATGATTTTGTAGGAGATACACCTCTTTATCATTTTGGAATATTGGTTCATTCATCAAATAATAATAGTCATATTCATCAAAAAACAATTTGGAAAAAATCAGGGATTTTTTAATTTTTTTTATAAAAATTAAAAACATTAAAAATGTCTAAATAATAAAATTAATAAAATAGCTATGTTTTTTACCAACAAATGGTGCCAGTTTTAAATACACACCTATCATAAAGAGTGGAAATAAAAAAATATTTTACCAATGCGACATATTGGCTGACCAATGTTGTTTTACATGATGAGCTTATTAGTTTTTCACCAACTAATTCTAATTCACTTAAACTATTATTTTTTGTTTTAATTATTTTTTGAAAATGATGATAATTATTGGCTAGTTTTTTCTATTAATTTTATAATAAAATAAAATTATATTCAATAAGAGAAATTTAAATTACTTTAAATTCTTAATAGAATGAGTTATGAGAGAATGTACTGGGTGTTTGGGTTTATTTTTGGAATCAATCATTAATCTCAATAATTTTTATGTTTTTAGTTTGATAATACCAACATTAAATCTCATGATAACTGACTATTATTTTTTGAAGAAGTTATGGATTTTTTTAATGCCTAAAAAAAATTCCCCTCCTCTTATAATGAAGGTTGATGATAACCCTTAGTCTATGGTGTCCCATCATCCATGTTCAATATCTTTTAATACTCATTCATCTATAGAATAGATCAACTCTAAAGTGTAATGTTTTGAACAATGGAGATAAGTTATATAGAAAAAATAAATAAATAAAAATATATTTAGTTTCATGTGAATGTCGATAGTGACCACACAGTGTAATTTCAACCCACTCAGTCATGTGACTCATTTCTACATTAATATGAAAAATAAACTTTCATAAAAAATCATTAACACCTTGTACTCCCCCAGGAAAATCCTTGGGCTACCCTCTCATTATTGGGAGTAAGAGTTCACTTGGGTTGAAAGGTTGAAGAGAATATGAAACAAAGTAAAATTGAAAGACAAAGAAATATAATAAAAATAAAATAATGAATAATGGATAAAGAAAATAAAATTAATAGATGATAATAAAAATAAATATAATGAGAGAGAAATAACCATAAAATAAAAAATAAAAAAGAAACTCAAATGATTAATTAATTTTAAAAAGAAATTATGATTATAAAAATAATATGAAATAAATAAAATATGAATAAGAATAAAAATAAAAGGAATAGTGGGGGATAAAACCATGAATGAAAACAAAACAATTCAAAGATAAATTAAATGAAAATAAAATTACAATTGAATTAATATAATGAAATTAAATCAAATAAAACATTAAAAATATGAAAAAAAAAATTGAAGTGTAGTATCCTGGGTGTGGGGATTCTCCCTATCCTAGTCTGTATTACTCCCCACTAGCAGGGGAAAATCAGTAGTTTATAAGAATGGGGGAGGTTGGATTCAAAAATCACTAAGGTGGATCTTAAAATTATATATTAGGGACCCTAATTACCATCCTTACCAATGATGATAAAAACAATACACACACAGATGTATGGTGTTTTGAATTTACGCATGAAATGAGTTCCACGTAGGGAAGAGTAGAGCTTCTGGCTATCCTCCTCTGTTTATGGCATACATAGTGTGAAAAAAGTGGTCATGTATATAAGACATTGAATGTAGATCAAAAAGGTTTATGCATTGTTGGGTTTCCCCTCTTAAGACATAAAACCTTCAAAATAGCCAGTGCAAACATGAATGTGGTCCACGACTATTGGATATTGGTAGTAATGAACCATGTGATGACTTGCATGGGCAGTGATAATGGTTATCTTCATCTCCTATGGCCTTCATAGTGGTCATAGGAGCCTTAATAACGGATTCATGGTTGTCATTAATAATTTTATAGCTGATGGAATGAAGTGTGGATCTAGAGTGATGGTTGTCATTGTGTTTTGTGGGTGAGTGAATTAGTGCAAAGACATAAGGTGGTGGAGTTGTGGAAGCATGAAAAGACAGTTTTTAGTGGAGCAGTTGAACATTAACGATAATGATAGAGATATTGTGGATTTTAGTTCCTTTATAGAAATGGGATACGAGGAGGGATGTTGGTTTATAAGCTCTAGGATTCATTCCCTACTCAGAAGTCCGCACTGGGGATAGATATTTAGTTCCACTTACAAACACTTAAATACAGTTGCACACATATGGAATGTGTGAGTTAATGGCATCAAAATACACTCATAGGGTTTTCGTCTAAAGGTACAACCTCTTGTGAAGTGATCCATAATGAACATTCTAGTCTGGCGGTCCCTCTTCAGGGGCTGTGTGGTCATCCTACTCCATCGAGTTTGCTAAATAGAGAACATCCTTATTTGATGGTCATCCTAGGTTTTTCATTTTGGACAAATTCTTAAAAAAATTTAAAAAATTTAATATAATTTCATATGTTTCATAAAAAAATATAAACTATAATATTCAACAATAATTAAACCAATAAATTTCACATCCATTCAATAAATCAAATTTCCCATTTTTACAGAAAAGGTGAAAATCATGGGTTTTATCATTGAAAAACAGCACAATATCTTTGAATTTTATGACAAATATGCAACAAAAAATGAATCATTCACACAATATTGTTTTTTTTCATTAAGAAAACATTAGTGGTCATCAATCCCCTAATGATTTTATCCAATGAATTCCATCATTCCACTAAGTCCATTTTCTCTATTGATGTTATCATTCATCATTTTCTATCATATCCTTAATAAAAAGTAGTTTTGTAAAATTATTTTACATTTCATAATTCTTATAACTAGGAAATCATTGATATAATACTCACAGGACATAAAAATTGAATCATAATCCAGGAATTCAAATCATTCCTCTCTTTTAGTGGTAATAATATATGGTTGTCTATGATTCATTAGGTAATTTAGAGTTATTTTCATTTGACACTAGTGAAATTAATTTTGGAAGTTTCCTATATCCTTATATTTAAAGAATTTAACATTGTAAACCCTTTTATTTCCCTCTGAGACATGATATTGGAGGCATTTTTCCACAAAACTGAGAATACCCCCTTTTCCTTTTAATCATTTACCATGGGGATTACTTCCATAATTATCACATGTGAGAAAATTCTTCTTCACCTTAGTACCTTTATCCGTATTTTATCTAATGGGTTATTCATCACCTACATCCCAAAAAATCCTTAATTATTAAATAATTAATTCTTTATGTTGTTAGCATTTTATATTATGTCATTTTATGATGACAATGTTTGGGAAACTAGTTCTCTATGAAAAGTTATCTTAATCCCATTAAGGAAGTGATCATTATTACACATTGAATTAAATGAATTTATGTGGTTCCCATTAATTTTACAAGGTTGAATATCTAAACAATGTGATACAATTGACTATATCATATCATTATAAAACATAAGGATTAATCACATAGTTATTAAAATAATTAATATAAATTTAAAATTTGTGCATCGAGTGATGATCAGGTAAAGGAAAATGTTCCTTTTTTCCATTTCATTACCCATAAGTATTTCGGTACTAGATCGAAATCCACTTCTAGTATCTATAAAATTATTTATTTCCAGTAAATCCCCCAAAATAATTACATTAAAAATAGGATATATTCATATATAATTATCCATAGTGTAAATCATAGGTCTATGTTCCCTAATTAATGTTTTCCTAAACATTGATCCACATGTTTATTCTAAAATTCCTCTAATACCATTTCTAACTTCCCTTACCCTAGTTTCTAAGAGATAAAGATTGATTTTTTATTACCTATTTTATTCTAGAAAATAATTATTCCCACTTTCAATTTTTGATATATCATTCATAGTACACATCACAGATTCTACAGAAAAGTAACCAAATAATTATGAGCAAAAAATGATCAGTAAGGGTAAGCGTATAAAATATATTTTAAATAAAAAAGGTATAATCAATATCAAAAGGTAAAAAACTGAAAGACATTTAATTTAATCAAAATATTTAGCGTACTACGGAAGAAATTATTGTTGATTAAATAATTTCATATAAATAAGTATATGATTTAAAAAAATAATAGTGGATATTATATAAAATTTATTGATAACATCGAATATCAATAATTGAATTCATAATGAGGCAATATATATTGTTTAACATATATAATATCAATATTTATCCACAAGATAGTTACAGTTAAGATCTATCCTCATGATGGTTTAAATATGTTCATTGATACCCATCTATTTTAGCCAACAAATTTCTCTCCAGATAACTATTGATGCATGAAAGGGCTATCTATAATATGTACCCCCTTGTTTCATCATATCTAAAGCATTCCTTATATATTCAATAATCTATTTAATTCATGAAAAAATATATGGTATCTTCAAATATCTGTGTTGAGTATGGAATATAGATTTATCAATATTTAACCACATAAAAAATAACTTGAAATGTATAAAAAATATAAGGTTTAGGAAATAAATATATCAATGATAAATAATACATATATTTAAGGGAATTTTATCATACATAGGAATGTAACGAATTATGTGGAATGTTAATGACATACAAAAATGAATAATGGAACTGAATTTCAATACATTCCATAGTCAAATTGATCACAAAAAAATCCATGAGATTTAATAGGATGATATCAATAAAACATATGACCATAACAATACAAATTAAGGATTATATTCAAAGATTTATTTTAATACAATAAAAATATCTTTAAAAATTTATTGATTAAATTGAAATTTTCATACGATATTTGGAGAATACATTTTTTTAAAATAAAATATAAAAATTATTATTTGTTATAATATTTATGAAAAAATATTCATTAATAATACATGTGAATAGAAATATGGGGGGATTAAATGAAATGTTGAACATGTCGGTGGGTAATTTTTTAATGTGTCATAAAACATAAAAAAATCAGTTTTCACTGTAAAATCGTTTAAAAGTGCCTTGTTTGGAAAGTACAAGAATATTACATTGAAATGAGTTTTTATAATGAGGGAAATTTATATTAATATATCATTTTGAAAAGAATAAGTTATTAATGAAATTGTTTTTATAAAACATTTTTTTGGGGGAAAATTGATTTTTCGATCGAGGAAAGTAATTATGTTGGATTTCTATGAAATTATTTTTCTTAATTATTTATTTTACAAAAGTGTGTAAAAATGGGTCCATTACATGATAATTTTATAAATAATCCTTAAATAATAAAATTAAATAGGATTATTAGGATGTTTTCAAATAATTTCTTTCAAATGAAATTCAAGTATAATCAATATCGATTTGAATTAGATTTATAAATAAATCATTACAATGATTAAAAATACTTAAAAGAGAATTAAAAAAAGAATATATTATGTCAATCTATATAAAATAAATATTAAAAAAATTAACATATATAATTAGTTAATTAAAATTATTTTCATGTATAATATATGAATATTAAAGACGGTAAAGAAGTCATATAACCCAATGAAAAGAAAACGAGTTAAGAAATTCATTACAAATTGGTAACTCATAATTCACATCCCGATTAGAAGAATATATTTGAATATTAACAAAAAATACCATGAATTTTTAACAAATCAGGATATTACATGTAAAATGGGTGTCACATACACTATAAAATAAAAATTTGAAGAATAAGATTACAATATGCCACAATAAAGGGGAATTGATACGATGTCCCTTACATAATGTTTGTTTTTGGATTGATGTTATTTAACCTCATGTAAAGTGGTATTAAAATTTTAATTAACTTACACCATAATCATATTAATTTTTATAAAAACATATATGAATCTTTTATAAAATTTTATATCTAGTTCATTAACAATAATTCATTATTTTTATTTTATTGGGTAGTAATTTCCTTGTTTTTGCACATGTCATTTATGACAAATGTTTCAACTATTTTAAATATTATATATTTATGTAATATCCAGAATAATAATTTTGAGAACATTCTCTAATTTACCCATAAATTATACTTTTTATACAAACCATGAATTATAGTTATGCGACATTATTTACATTATGATCATGGAGATGGTAGGCCGTTTATATACCTATAAAAAATTTCAATTTTTCAGTTTTCATTATGGATAGGGGTAAGTAAAATTTTATCATACAGAATAAATATAATATCATATATATTAATCTATTTCATTAAATATTCACACATATATATATATCCTCAATTGGTGTGGTGATTAAAATTGATTCATATCGATTTGTTATGGTTGTAGTCCAGATGTAAACAAATTATGATATCTTTTTTATTTGAGTGAAGAGGGATGAAATAAAATAATATTTTTTTTATCTTTTCAGAATGATAAATTTTTAATAATTATCATAATTATTGTATGTATATTAAATTTTATCATTAATATTATCCACATAAAATTCCATGTAAACTGTTGGTGAACGATGACTCACAATGTTAATGAGGTGGAAGTCTGACGTACACCCGAGAAACATTAATTTATCCTGTAAATTATAGAAATTGAAAAAAGATATTATATGATATAATTAATGAAAATATATAAAAATATTTTTAATATCATATAAATATTTTATTTCCATCTGTATACTCAACCATGATGTGTGGTAATGGAAAAAATGACATTAGTTCGTGTGGCGGTTGTCTCCCATACACATGAACAGTGATTTTGTAACCCATTTTATTGAATTTGAGATGGTTGTATAACAATAAATAATTATTAAAACATAATTATATATGGAATATATTTTTGTTATTATATCAAAATATTTTAAATATTTACTGATGGATGAAGAGAGAAAAATAAAATAAAAATTATCATTGAAGAATGTCACGTCTACATAGGTTATCCTCCATAAATTTTCACAAAAGGGATTATATGATGGATTTAAGCCCATAATTAGGATTCTAATATGTGTGGATGGATGTTGAGAAGTGATTTGGGATTGTATTGGTCAATCTAAAAGGGTTTTGAGGTGTGAATATATGTGGATATTTGGTTTTCCATTGTAGGTGAGGTGAGTAATTAACATATAAATTTTTAAATGGATTTATTCATTCCCATGGCTTTATCATGACCAAAGCTTTATTAAAGAGGAATTATAGAAATTAGAATATTTTAGGTTAAAATATTTTCATTTAATTTGTTTTGGACAAGTTTTTAGTTCATTTTAACAGTTATCTTTATACTGTAACTCCATCTAAATCCATTTTTTACACTGACAAAAATAAGTAATATTTTATATATTCACTTTTCAATTGGGTAATGATTTATTTTTAAAATGATATAAATTATAAATTCTTATTAATATTAATATGTTATCCATTTATAAAAATTCAATTCACAATGATTTAAAATTTTAATTTAAAAATATTCTTGCCAATGAGACGAGATATGGGGTTTTAAAGAGTAAAAGGCCAAAAGATAAATTATGTTTCTATATAAAAATTTAATAATATTTTGATTAAAACGTAAAAAATTTTATACACATATATATTGGAGATAATTCAAATTTAATTCTAATTTAAAAGATAAATTTTCATTATAAATTATTAAAATGAAAGGATGTTTTGAATTAAAATTCAATATTTCATATTATTCAGAAAAATGGGACATTTTAGAAAAATCTAAAGAAATTTAAAAAAAATAAATTTGGAATTATGGTTTGAAAATTTTGTTTCTTTTAGGAAATAAAATTTCTATTTGTGGTAAAAATAATTATATACTATTTGTAGAACGCGCCAATAAATGAACTTTTAGAAAAATGCAGTTTTTTCAGAAAATATTTCCTTTCAATAAAAATTATTTCTATATTGTTAATAATAAATTGATAAATAATAAACATGTTTAAAATATATATTATTCATATTTTAGTAAATCTTATTTATATCCACTATTCTAACAGCTAGGATATATATTTAATAACAATTTTAATAGTATATTGATGTTCAGTAATACTCGGTCTTGAGTGTAAGACATTCCTCCGAAGAAATTCATTGTTGAATGTGACATAAGATAAAATCAGGGATATTGTAATAAAATATATTGAAATAACTGAATTTATTCAAAAATAAACACATCATAAAATCTTAGGGTGTTAAATTGACTTCTAATATTGTTGTTGCGTGTCACATACACTTTCAAATACAATTTATTTATTTTAGTATTCTAGGATGTTACGAATAGACTATTCTTATAAATGATTATCTATTTGACCAATATAGAGTGGAATATTAGTTTTAAAAGATTTACTATCTATCATGGTATCCCTAATTGAATGTAAAAAAATATTATATACCTAAGATGGTGTATAGAAGCCGATATGCTCATTTTTATTTTCTAGTCATGTTATTTAGTCACACTAATGATCCTAGGGTATTTATGAATTTGATTGAAAAACAATTTATTTATTTTTGGAATATTTTTATCCTGTTCATGAATGAAATTTGAGTTTACTCAATGTTATAGGAGGTGCATCTGAACTATTTGTATATAATACTTCAAACCATGGAGGAACATCATCTATATGGTTTTCTATCCAACTGTGAGTTTTTGACTAGGGAAGAGAAATTTCTAATCTATGTGATATCTAATAGGGGATTATTGTTTGATCATAAGATAATAATAGTAGTTTTTTCTAGGTATAAAACATTTAATTTTTTCTAGATCTATTGCTTCATGGGATTGGAAAGTTAATAAATAATTTTTGTTTAGTATTTCTCCATGCTTGCATAATTGAAGAGAACAGTAACTCATAAGGGCTTCATGTTAGAATGGAAAAAATGTTAGAGATATTTTGAGATTTCAATGGTGAGGTTGAATTCAGAAGTAGTTTTGATTCTTCTTGATTTGGGCTTATGTAATAATATTATTAGTGATGCTTTTGGTATAGGATTGGGATGGTCTTGATGAAGGGAAAATAAGTTCTGTATTACATATCACATTAGTTAATCCCTCATATGAAGAAATAATAAAACCATGATATTTAGTTGAAGCTTCTTATACATTTAAACAGAACATGTCATCACTATGTCATTGGGGAGTGGACGGTGTATTCTTAACTTAAGATCCCGTAAAATATTTTTAGTCATACGTATATGAACTTCTTATAGAGACAATAGGTTGAGTATCTGTAAGAATTATTTAGAAATTTTATACCCTCTAAGGAAATTGAATGTTATTAGTGATGGGTTAAGATGAAAATTACAAACACAATCCATAAAGGAATCTTTCAGGTTGTGGTATATGATGATTTTGTTTGGTGAGATGAGTCTTAGTGTTAAATAGGATGATGGACATATAATATTGGTTTCGATGATAGAAGAACTATCTTTTAAAGAATATTTTTCCCCGTGTTGGTTATATAGACACAGTGAAAGTATTTTGGAAAATAATTTATTGGTGGGAGATCTTGGGTGAGTGATCTCAGACTCCCATTATAACAATACGATTCAGTAATAGGATATTCATTTTTATTTCTCTATCCTATGAGTCGATGTAAAGTTTACACTAGTCTTGTTGTAATGTACACCCTAGTGCTACCAATATGTATCATGATTTGAGTTATATATATTTTTATATGGGGATGAGGTGTTCTATTTAACATTTAATATACATTATTCACACATTTTATAAAATTTAGGGGGAATAATAGTATCTTATTGGTATTTTTTTTATCATTTACACAATTGGGTATAAATGAGGAATGAGATTTCCATGGACATCAACATTGGTTTTCCATGGAATCCTAGTGGGAATGATGCAATTTGGCTGATCATTTCCTATCGAAAAAATATTTTCTTAATTCATAAAAAACATGTAGATAAAGAATGTGGAACATCATGTGAACTTATTTTTCTGAGGGATTTTGAGACATCATGGGAATCACTATATGCTTATTTTACAAATGAACATGGGTTTCTCATAAATGTTTTCGAATATTGTTAAGGGGGATTTAAGTTCCCATTGAAATTGTCAATGGATTATAATCATGAGATGTATGGACTATTATAAACAGTTCTCCATGTTCTTGAGGATATACTTTCAGCGAGCATACTTGATTTCTTTTGATATTTGGAAAAATAATTCCACTGGTTAAAAATTCATGTTATTATTGTTTCTATGATTCAATAAAGATGGATCCATTTGAAAAATTGTATGGGTGTCCATATACATCTCCCTTGTTTTATGAAAATATGGATAAATAGACATTGTTTGGGCATTTTTTAATTCAAGATATGACATAAAAGATGTTATTTAAATGGAATATTTTGGTTATATAAAAGAAAATTCAAATATCCTTTATGGACCATCGGCATCGACCACTAGATTTTGAGGTTTGTGATTGAGTTTTCTTCAGAGTTTAACCTCAAATTGGACATTATTGGTTGGGTAAATTGGGAAAGTTGGAACCATGGTATCACCTCCATCGAGATCATGGAGAGACTTGGAATGGTGGAATATCAGTTGTACATACCATCTTAATTAACATCTATTCATGTCGTGTTAAATATCTCATAGAGTAAGATGTATATATTAGATCCTTACAATGTGATTGAATGAGATGATGTTGATCATGAGCCTAACACCACCATCTTGAGATTTATTCCACTTTAATTGAGAAATCTATAATGATTTTGTATCACCCAGACCCTAGTAACTAAATAATTATTCCAACTCCCATTTTGCAGGGTTATCCCATCTCCACAAACACAATAAATATTGAAAATTTGGATTTTTTGATGAGATGTACCATGACCATATTTGGTTTAGGGTTAGTACTAACCATATATACATATCGTGGGATGGATCTGTGTCTTAATAGTGAAGTTTTAAATGGTATTATCATATATAATAAAACCATGAATATCACCCGAGAAAAACATGTGGTGTCTTGTAATTTTCCCATGAATTTTCTCTTTGAAAACTCTCATTTTATGCACTTAAGCATGTAAAATTATTAATTAAATTCAATCATTTATGAGAATTAAATTATAAATAATGGATTTAAAAGTTTTAATTGTAGTAATTTTTCTTTTATAATATAGTCAAACTAATTTTTAACAAAAATTTAAAATGAAAACAGTAAAAATTAACTATAGCGATAATGGAAAAAATGGGTTCACTAAATGATTACATTAAGTTGATAAGGGTTACAATGACTAAAAAATTGTCCAAATAATAATATATGGGATAATTTTCACCTTATCCAATCCCAAATTCTAACATAAGGTTATTTTGAACCATTTTTAATGTTGATATCTACATGATTTTTATTTAATTGGGACATTTCCAACTACATTCGTAGGAGTTACCCTTCACCCACTTTTAATAGGGATGTATATATGTTGAATTATTCAAAAATTAAAGGAATACTTTCATAAAAGAAAATTATATAATCCCTCTTCACCATAATGAGACTTGATTTCTAACTTCTATTCTTCCCAAAATATAATCCCTAGTGTCTTTAATAGTTGATCTAATAGAGGGTTCTCTAAGAGAAGGTATATTTGTGAACAAAGATCCTTGGTTTCCTTTCAAATTTTTGATGAAAAATCCAGTTCTAACACTTATAATATAATTAATCTTGTTTTTTTCAGATTTTTAGGTATTATTATATTGATTTAATACTATTTATCATTTTTATCCTCCATTAAAATAGGAAAAATAATCGATCTTGTGTACAGAGGACTACCGCCTCACGAACCCATGTATTTTTTTTTCATAACCACCATTCAAGGATATATATAATGATAGCTTTAACAAATTTATATGATATTAATGACATTATTATAAATTCTAAAATATTATATCTCACATACCATCTATCTTTATATTTCTTAAATAAAATATGATAATGTCACTCGTGTGTATGATTGATTACATACCATTGAAGCGATGTGATATGTTTTCTAATAACATTTTATAATAAATGTAATAAAGATAAATTTTGTTAATATATATTATATATAATATATATTTATTTTATAAATTTAATATATCACCCACTCCCTTATTCATCCATCTATTAAAAAAATTATAATGTCATATGTGTGTGCGTACGACCAACTATCTTCATGAAGCAATGTGATCCATTCTCATGTTTGAAACATAAATAAGGATTATAATGAAATATCTATTTAAAAATGATATTTATAAGAGTTATATAATTATTTATTTAATGTAATTATATAATATGCATAAGAACTAGAACATTCAATAAAAATAATGATTCAGAAATGAAAAAAATTACTACTCGAAACAATAATAAAATGATACAGTATTAGAAAGTTGGTGTTGAAATGTTATAATAGGATAATATATTATATTATAGATATTAATTTCATTATCTTATAAATTAATAACATTATAAAAACCATTATATATGTTTTTAAATAACGCTCAACAAAAATAAAGCATGACATACGGTATTTCGTCAGAAATTTTCTTTATTGAATA
This sequence comes from Viscum album, assembly GCA_963277665.1. Lineage (NCBI taxonomy): Eukaryota > Viridiplantae > Streptophyta > Magnoliopsida > Santalales > Viscaceae > Viscum > Viscum album. Next base: position 643,116,821 of record OY728161.1, read on the forward strand.
ACATTATAGTTTTAAAAAACTATTATCATTTATATATCATATATATTATTCAATTGATAAGTAATATCATGCTTCCTTAATAATTATTTGTATTTTTTTACAATTTGAAATATTTCATCCCAATGGAATTTTCATAAAATTTATCAAGGGATAAAAATTTCATAACTCGGTTTATTTTCATTGGGTTAAATTACATTTTCATTGTCTTTGAAATTATTTTATTACATTGGTAAAAAATTATGAATATGTTATATTTTATTTCTTCTTAATTAAGTTGGATTTTTCATGGGACAAAATGACTAATTTATTAATTCTCACATCCACATTTTGAAGCTTGTTAATGTTCATTTAAAAATATTATTTTAATCATGATCATTTATAATTGAATTTCCATTAAAGAATATTAATTTCTCATCATATAATAAACACATTACCTTATTTTATACACTATTTATTCATTATTTTTTCAATTAATAATTCTATTTCATTAACTCCTTATAACATTAAATTATTGACAAAAGTTTTTTTTGGGAAAAATACCTTGTGGTGTCCTCTCGGTATGTTTTGGGAATGGTTGTGTTTGTTGACAAGACATTTTGAAAAAAAATTTGGATGGTTGGTGTTTATCGAAGATAGGTTCTTAAGGTCACACCAGTTCCAAGTGTTTTCCAATTTATTGGGACTCAAAATCATGAGTTTGATTTGTTGAAGGAATGATTTCTTAATAGGATTTAATAATATGAATAATTTTGAAGAAAATTGGAAAAAGTGCGAGAATCGAGTACCCTAATTAATGGTCATGTATCATGTTCTGGGAATGGTATGTAGAGTGGCAAGAATGGTACACAGATACAGTTCGCGAAACCAAAAAAGGTTTGCGGCTAAGCGGTGGTGCAATACGTAGATGGGATAAAGTCTGCGGAAGAAATTTGCCACATAGGATCAATTATGGTATGTGGAACATGACAGAAAATGGTTCGTGGATGGCTTGCGGATCACGGTGGCAGAAAGATTGGAAAGGTGGAGGAGGCCGAAATAATGATTTGGTAAATCTCAATTTAGCGGATTAAGAAGGTATCATTGCATATATAAGAATAGCTAATCCCATAGATTACTGTGGAGATTGAACATCATTTGAATACATATTTTTCCCTGAGAATTCGAAAAATTCTATTAGTGGATCACGTGGGGGTGTTTGTGGGGATTCATAACCCGCAAAGGAAGTCTGGTATGCATAGGGGGATGTTTTTTACGTGGATGTTAATGACTCAGTATGTGGATGAGGAATCTCCAGTACTCGAGAGGGATAGATTTGTAGGTAGTACTCTAAGGGGGAGATCCGATATGGCGAAATGAAGGTGCAAGCGAAGGCAGTCTGTGTATAGATAATAGTTTTCCTACTAGATTTGTTTCATAGAGGATGTTTGTAGAATCAGTATGTAGTAGTGGACCGTGATCGTGAAGGTGGAGAAAATCCATGGATGAAGGGAAGTTTGTGGCAGTAACACTGCTATGCAGATAAGGTGTCCCATATACCAAAACTATTACTCATTATGGGTGATAGGAAAGTGATTCACGATTTGAACAAGGAATCTTGTGAAAGCATGAAATCTGTTTGAAAAAGTGTTTTCTGGTACATAGTAGTACCTGGGAAGGTGGAATTCATCTTCAGGTGAAAATAGAACATCAATAGAGAATCTATCTATAGTTGAGGATGCATGAATCATGAAATTGAAGGGACCTACATGTCCATAAACTATGTATATCCTATATGTCGATAAACTATGATTGGAAACCATTCCAAGAGCAGTGAGCGAAGAAAGAGGATGAAAGTGACCCTTTCCACCTCCATTGAGAAAGAGAAAGAGGCATACGGAGATAACCATTCAAATGAATTGAGAAGACCCTATACCTTGTAAAATAAGTGAGATAGGACATAAATGATCTAGCTTGAACATTGTACTCATTTTTGGCCATGATCATTAGTGAATTTGGTACATCAACAAATTTTCATTCTACGATCATTTGATGTAGCCCAGTGAGGGTGAACCAAGTAAAAATCAATGTGTCATATTCATGATTTCATATCAGTGTTTATATTACCAATTAAGAAAGAGAGAATTGAGTTTAGTTTGACAATAAAAAATGATCCAAAATGGAGAATGTTTTAATCTACCATACCCTATTCCACCCCCTATTTGGGTATTCAACCTGGTGGACCTAACAATTGGTGTCAGATGGAATTGTTGGATGTCAGTGGTTCTCTCTCATAAGTAAAAATAGAGGTGGTAATTCATAAAATATTTCTAATCTTAAATGGAATTAATTGTAAACTATGAAATAACTGGATGCAACACTACATACAATCAGCAGGGACAGATTTCTTCACAATAGCATTGCATGGAATATCAGTTGACATTAGTAGTGGTGCTTTATCAGAAGCTGGAAGAGAAGAATTGGGTGATGATTCTAAAGGGATAAGTTCTTTAGGGGGATCCCTATAAAATAAAATTTACAAGAACGTTATGTCCCATAAAAAAACACATGAAATGTGGGAAAATTGATAAACATATATGTGGGTGACACAAATGTCCATGAATCAAAGCTGTAGGTTCTATTGAACAAATATGAGGATCTTACAATGAATCCCAATGAGATTGTTGATACATTCTTCGACATGATAAATATTATTGTCGAAGTCATGCATGGTCATGGAGTAGTCATTAAAGATATAAATACTGTGAATTGAATCTTGAGTAAAATTCCTCATCGATTCAATCTAAAAGATTCAGTGTTGGAAAACAAAGTCCGAAAAGAGAAGAAACTAGATAACCTGCACAATAACCTTGTAGAATATGAAATGTGAAATGTTGAAAACAATGAAATGGGAAATGGGAATTCAAATAAAGTGTTGTTCAAGGCCATAAAGAATATATCCATTTAAGATAGTCTGTTGGAAGACAATATGGATGATTTCATGTTATTTCTATCCTCTTATATGCAAAGAGGAAAATGAAATTTCAATGTTAAAATTCCATTTTCATGATTTTGATGCTGAAAGATTGGGCATTTTGAAACAATGTTTCTTATGATATTTGAAGATGAAAATGAAGAAAATGATGAAATTAACCAAATGATGTATTCATCAAATGTGAAAGGGAGGATAAGTACTAGGAGGATGATCTTTAAAAAGAAGAACCTAATTTCAAGAGAGGATGAAAGTTCAAAAGAATATGTGCTAGAAGAGTTGGATGACTACACAAATCATAAAGTAGATGATTTGGTGGAAGTTTCTATAAATTCATTTACAACAGAAGAATGTGACAATGAATAATGAGAAATTGGTGGAAGAGTTGATCTTTAGGCTGAATTAGAAGCTTCCCTTGGATATGTAGATATTTTGAGAGCTAGAACGAAGAAAGATAAAAAAGATGTTCATGATGCCAAACTCTTTAAGCAACAATAACTAGAAGGGAATTCAGAGATAAAAGAAGAAATTGAAAATCTATATTCAATAATGATATAATGCACCCAAAATTTCGTTGAGTACAAACACAAAATTGAAGAACACAAAATTGAAATTGATAGTTTGAATAAAACTGGAAAAGATTATATCAAATGTATCGAGCATCTATAAGGAGAGTTCTTCAGTCTGCGATGAAATATTGTATATCAGGAGAAAATGCTATCTCCCTGTTTGAAATTAGGAAAGAAGATCATACTAGCAAAAGATAAGATGATATTTTAACAGAATGGTTTATCATAACAAAAGGGGCTTGATCTAAAACAAGAATTTTTTATTGTTCATGTCACATCACAAGAAACCACTCCATGATTGAAGACTATTTTTTTACTATAATGAAACAAAAGATTCATATAACCCAAGGAAGAACTAATGGTGCATCATTACCACATATGAATGTATGTCACAAAATATGCTAATGTTTTGGTAAGATAAGACACTCTCAAAATGAATGATACATAGCAAAGAAGTACCAAAGGGAACAATACCAACATAAGTGCTCATATAGAGTTCAATGTTATAGGTCATCATTTTATGATCACTATTTCATGGATAAAGGTCTCGAACATATGGCAAGATATTTCACATAAAAATTAAAAAGGAATGTGCCGAGGAAAACAGAATTTGTTCCTATGAAATAGTCAAAAGTATCATCATGTGAGATGAAAATTAAAAATTGATTTGCGGCTCTGAAGGTTGATGATAACCCATCATATATTTAGTAAGATACAGATTTTCATTCCGTGTAAATTATGAATTCAAAGGCTTAGGTCTAATAGAAAAGGGATGAGCAGGACGTGGTAGTAGAAATTGTGTTCTAGGCATCAGATCACACAAGGATATTTTGTGGCTACTCAAATAAAAATATAGTGTAGGAATTCTTCAACAAGTAGCTGGGAATGATAGTTAAATTTCATGATGTGAAAATAGTATAAAATGAATAGAATCATCATCAAATACATGATCAAAATGAGGAGGATAAATATGAAGAGATGAGAAGATTTGGAGATACTCCATCTCCCGAGATTGAATTAGAAGAAGGCTCATATGATGACAATAAATCAGTGTCTTCCTTGATACAAGAAAGAAGAGATAAAATTGATAGGTAGAACATAATTAGGGATCATATAGTACCCATGAAGACATGAATGATATTGTATCTACAGAAAGAATTATACATATCACATATAGAGCCAAAAGGCCTTGATGAAGCAGCTAGAAATGAGAATTGGGTTCAAGAAATTAACGAAGAGTTTGAACAAATTGAGAAGAATTAAACATGGAAAATTGATTAAAGACCAGAAGAAATGAATTTTGTAGGGATAAAATGGGTCTTTCTCAACAAAATTATCGAAGATGGTGTTGTTATTCGAAACAATGCACACCTGGTGTAAAAAGGGTACTCTCTAATAGAGGGTATTGATATGGACAAGACATTTTAACCCATCATAAGCCTAGAAAAAATTATAATAATCTTGGAAATAGATTTGTAATGAAAGCTTCATGTTTTCTACATGGATGTAAAGTTAACTTTTATGAATGTTGTTTTTGATGATGAAGTATACATTGAGAAACTAGATGTTTTTCTCATTCATAAAGAAGATAATTGATGTTTTTCGGATGAAGAAAGAATTATATGGATTGAATAAATCACCAAGAGCATGGTATTCATGGCAGGACCAATTTCTAATGATGCTTAGTTTCCAACATGGTGGGTTTGATTATAGTCTATATTACAATAATGACAACAGACAAATAATTGTGGTTCCAGTTTATGTTGATGACATAATCTTTGGTGGATCAAATGAAGCACAATTCAGTCTATCTTCTGAATCTAGGAAAAGAAAGTTCTAAATGATGATGATTAGAGAGATGATATATTTTCTTGGATTACATGTAACACAAGGAAGGAATGTAACTTTTATTTCTCAATAGAAATATGGAAATGAGGTTTTCATAAGGTTTGGAAAGGATAATTCCAATGATATGAAGACTCATTTGCTACCCAGTTGATATTGTCACGAGATGATGAAGCGAAGCCAGTTAATATCGCATAGTAAAAGAAAATAATTAGATGTATGTTGTACCTAACAAAGAAAAGGCTTGATATTTTATTTTCCATGTTCCCAGTTGTGAGGTATCAATGAAATCCCAAGGAGTGGCACAAAAGTTCTGTAAAAATAATTATTCTGTATATGAAGGGAATATAGGATTTTGGCCTAATATATAATGACAAATCTCAGCTAGAGTTATTAGGAAAAATAGATTCTGATTGGCGTGATTTATCAGGTGATAGGAAATCAACGTCTGGAGGTGCTGTTTTTCATGGGGGACTAAGAATTTCTTTGTTATGAAAGAAACAATATTTCATTTCATTATGTATTGTAAAAGCTAAATACATTGTAGCCACTCAAGCATGCATGCAACTATAGTGGATGAAGCATCAACTAAATTATATGGGAATTGATGTGAAGTATCCATTCAAAATTCATTGTGATAATTCATGTGCTATATATCTTAGAAAAAATACCATCAACTACTCAAGGAAAAAGACCCTATAAATCAAATAACATTTTATCAAGGAGAAGGTGGTGTAAGAGCTCTTAAAGTTTGAGTATGTGCCTATAGAACAACAGGTTGTAGACACTTAGACAAAGGCCTTACCAAAATAAGAATTTGAAAGGTATTGACTAGTTCTGGGAGTCCATTCGACTTCCCGCACTTGAAAATGTGTGGATGTGGGCCCCTATCCCCGAGGTATGATGTTTAATTACCTAATATGAATTTTTTTACCTTATAGTAGACAACCTTGAACATCTCTTCATGTTCGTTGACAAAGGGGGAGATAAAAGTGGGGAATCTAGGTGACAAAAGATGCAGGGAGAATCTGTTTAGTGGAGCCGCAATATATGGGGCGTTGAAGTTGAGATGAAGCTGTTTGGAAGAGCTATAAGATAAGGGAAGAATTAAATTTGACGATGCTATAATTGATCGATCAAGGATTAAATATCACGATATATGATCATTGTGATAAAATTAGAATAGCAGAGTTAGCAGAAGAGTGGTGTTGGAATGGTGTCAGAAGGCTTCCAGCACTCAACAATATGTATCAATTTTGTATCAACAATTGGTGTAATAAATTAAGTGATTCTTTGATGAAATTTTCATTTATATTTGTTTCTCACACCAATCATTACTCATGTGGGATGTGTGATTCTGTTTAATAAATCCTTGATCTCTATCTTAATTGCGTGAAGTGAATGATGGTTGAAGATGGAAGGAGTTTTAATGAGTTATAAAAATCTACAACATCGTTATGAGATGAGTTGTCAAAAATTCCAATGGGGGAGATTGTTGGAAAAAATACCTCATGTCATCCTCTCATTATGTTTTGGGTGTGGTTGTGTTTGTTGAAAAATCCAGTTGGCCATAAATAATTATGGTTGGTCTATGTTGAAGACATATTTTTAAAGTGGTGTAGGTTTCTAATGATTGAAAAAAAATTTGGCCTCATAACTTGGAGTTTGATTTGGTGAAAGAAGGATTTCTTCATAAGAGTTAACTTTATAAATAATTTAGAAGAAAATTGGAAATGTTTGAGAATCACGTGGCATAATTCTTGGACGTGTTCCATGTTCCGGGAATGGTATGCAGAGCGGCAGAAATGGTATGTTGATACAATTCACATAATCCAAAATGGTTCGCGGCTGGTCGGCGGTGTGGTACATTGATGGGATGATGTTAGATGAGGAAATCAACCGTGTGGGAATAAAGAAGATACACAGAGTGGTAGGAAAATGGTTTTCGGATGGATTGTGGTTCGCGGTGGTAGGATCATCGTTACGAAGTGGATGCCAAATTTAAGATTTGGTAAAGATTGATTTAACATATTACATGGTTATCTATTCATATTTAAAAATATCTAATCCCATCGATTACGGTTGATATTGAACATCTATAGAAAGCATATTTTTCTTGGAGAGTTCTGAAATGTCCAAAACTGGTTCGTGCTAGGGTGTTTTTGGGGATTCATAACCCCCAAAGGATGTTGGGTACATGGAGGAGGATGTTACGTAAGCAGAAGGAGATGACTCGGTGCACAGAGGAGGAATTTGCGGTATGTGAGAGGGAGAGTTCTGCAAGTAGTAGGTATAGGGGGAGCTCTGGTATGCAAAAGTGAAGGATGAAGTGAAGGCAGTCCAAAAATAGAGAACAGTTCACCGACTAGAGTTGTTTCGTAGTGGAGGTTAGAGGAATATGTAAGTGGAAGTGGTACGCGATCGTGAAGGTGGTGACCATCCACAGATGATGGGATGTTCCCGAAAATGTTAGTTGTACATGAAGATGGTGTCCCGCACACCAAACCTGGTTCTCATTACATGGGAGAATAAAGTGGTTTGAGATTTTCACAAGGAATCTTTTCAAAGATTCAAATTAGATTGTAAAGGTTTTTTACAGTACTAAGTAGTACATAGGAAGGTTTAATTCATCTGTAGGTGAAAATAGAACTTTAACGGAGCATCTATCCACAGTTGTGGATGCAGGAATTCATGAAAATGAAGGGACCTACATATCTATAAACTATGTCTGAACAAAAAGTCGATAAATTGTGAGTGGAATCCATTAATGAACAGAGGGAAAAGGAAGAGGAAGACGGTGACCCTTTCCACCAGCAGTGAGCTAGATAAAGAGGCATAGGGAGTAACCCTTTGGAAATTAGTGCAAGAACCTAAAATGCGTAAAGGCAGTTAGCCTGGTCATAGAAGATGACTGATAAACAATGTACTTATTATTGTTCATGAGCCATAGTGAATGAGGTACATCATCAATGTGTTGTTGTATGATCCTTGGACGTCGCCTAGTGAGGGTGAACGAAGTAAATATTTGTGTGTCATGTGCATGATTTCATATAATTTTGTATATTTCCATGGGAGGAAAAGAGAATTGAGTTTTGTCTAATAAAAAATCAATATCCAAAAAGGAGAATGTTTTAATATTATATACCATGATTCACCCCCTCTTAGGGCATTCGACATAGTGGACCTAACATGTTTTTTGTTAAAATATGACATAATTTATATCTTCAGTAAAAAATAATTTCTCAACCAAAATAATATTTTCTAAAAATATTTAAATTTTTTAACATTATAATAATGATTTATTAAATATAAATTTACAAATGTTTTCTATTTTACAATTTGTTTATATTAATCTTTATATCATTTTCCAAAAAATTCATGCTTTTGTATTACATAAAATGCTAAAAGAATACACGTTTTTATGTGCACGACATGTATATAATTTCCATCAATCATGATTGATCTATGTATTAATGGTTATTTTATAAATCTACGGTGTAATTTTCAAGGAATAGTGTTATAAAAATGTTTTGTGAACTTCTTGTTTTACAATACGATTTTTAAAATGGAAAAGGAAAAATACTTAGTAATGATTTTAAAAAAAAATTTATGGTATTTATATTCATAAACTACAAAACCCGTTATTTTACATATACTAAAAATTAGATATTTTTTATTTACATCATTCTTATTCTCCTCATTTATGGTTTATGATCAGTTTCGACCAATAAAATTATTAAAATTCACTTTCTTGATTAATTATTATAATCATTAAAAATCAACAGAGATATCCCCTTTTTTATGATCATTTAGAATTATATTTTACATAAATATTCATATTATTTATCATGGAAATAATTATTTATTAAAACATATATAATTTTGAAAAATGGTGATTTTCATTTACTGTTATTTGATCAGATATGGAAACATTGATAAATCTGAATCAATTACTCAATATGTATTTGAGGACATGAAATATTATTATAGAATTTTATCATTTATTCTTTACATGGGGAGTTATTTATTTCTAAATATATTCATATGGACCAATTATATATACCCCCTTGATGGATCAGTAACCTCGGGAGATTAATTAGTTGGGTAGACAAGGCTAAATGGGTTTATAGTGTATACCTACCCATATGTTTTAATGTATCTTGAGTAAGAGTCTTGAGAGTTGAGGATTTCACGATTGATAAGATCATGATGTACAATTTATAATAATTTCCTTTATTGGGAACTCATTTATTAGTATCTATGATTCTTTCACAATAATATTTTCTCTAGATGCATTAAATTCTAGGATTAATTATAAAACTTAATGTGTTTTCTGTAATGTGTTATTTCATAAATGATTATGACTTATCTAGTAATGGTAGTCATTATATTAAGTAAATATTATGTTTTTTATATTATTTAAACTTGAATATAGATTTTTATAGTCATGTTAATTAAAAATATTTTTTATTCAATTATTTACCTTTCCTTGTTAGTTATTATTATTGATTCATGATAGATTAAACATTACATAACCCTTATTCATCATTTTAGCTCACCCTTATTTTCATTACTAGGACTATGAACCCATGAATTGTACTAATATTTTTATTAAATGATATATTATTGATTGAAAAAAATTATTCTAAAAAATTTATTATAAATCTAGTTTTCAAATGTAATATGGGAATGATGAATTTTCCAAGTTTACCAAGACTATTAAAAAATTCGGTCCATTGATATTCGATTAATTATACATTATGCCAATGTAATAAATTAAAACCATAACATTGTGATTCTATGGTTGGGGTCGTTACAGTTGGTATCAGAGGAAGCATAACAAAATACCTTGGATATTTAATTAGGAAAAAATACATTAGTGGTCATAACCCTATGGTAGAAAACAAGTACTAGTGAGGAATAACATCCTTATGATTTTATAATAAATAGACTGTATAAACATTGAATTATCATACATTGATATTTCATCATTTAAGAAGAATATTATATACATTAAAAAACAAATTCCTAAGGACTATAATAGTTCTACGTATTTAGAGACTAGGTATGAAATATTTATTTTGGAAATATATTCAACATCTCCGCTAATGATCATCCCCTCTAGTACTCATAACAAACATACCCAACATATTCCCTTTATTCATATATTAGGGAATGGAAAAATAAGAAATGATGATATTAGATTCTTAGAAATTGAAAAAAATTAGATTCATAAGCATAACATGAATATATGTTTGAGAACATGATTATAACATTTTAAAATTATACAATCCATATAAAAATAGTAATATTGAATCACAAAAAATTTACTTCTAGTTCACAAGACATGAATCATAATGAAATAAAGGAACATGATCCATGAGAGCATAAAATTTCCAAAATACATTGATTTGTGAAATACCCCATGTATTATATCGTTTTAAGGATTAATAAATATAGACTAAATCAGTCATTAAATTAAGGAAAATAATTTAGGACCTCACATAAATATTTGAAAAGGCAACCATGTCCACACATAAAATTATGGACATGAAATATGAGTACATGAATAACACAATTAAAATATAATGTGGTCATCACACAACATTTTTAACATGTAATCAGGTTTACACATAACATCTATAACATGTAATCAGGTTCATGCATAACCTTGTGAATTTGTAATAAGGTTCGAAACTCATATTGTTAACAATTAATTAGGTTTATGAATTTCATATTTACCCATGATTTATCATTATCTAGGTAGGTCATTTGTGGGAGAGATAGTCCCAACCCCTCACATAATGAAAATAATACATATGTATGCTATAAGATTATAAAACATTCATCATATATTAACCCATGAAAATAAATGGGTTTCCGAAAAATTTCACTATATCATAAACATTATAAAAGACATAGGTTTCATAATCATTTCATAATTTCCTCATATAAAAAAGTATGGAAAGAGAATATAGTTTCATGTGAATTTTATCTTGGTAAAACTACCATAATAGAATAGGGTTTTATAAAAAATAGTTCATCACAAACCATTGAGAGAATGAATATGAATAGTTTCCTTGGTTCATATACCTATAAAATAATAAATTACATCAAATGATATTATCTTAGATAGAGTATTATTTTTGAATCTCACTTGAAAAAATTCTTTAGGAAAATACATTTTCTTTTGAAATCACTTTTTTAATAATTTAATTTTCCCAATACTTTTCATTGAAAATAACATTGAAAAAATTTAAATGAATCATAAAATATAAATTAAAAAATATCTTGAGGAAAATATCCTTTGTATATAAAAATTATTTTTAGAAATTGAAACATTTTGAATATAATTTATATTTATTATACCAAGAACAATTATATTCAAATAATCAATGAACAAATTGTTCAGGACAGTGGAAAATTCCATTCATGCCATACATGTAAAAAAAATGAATCCTTTAACATTTTTGAAAAAACCAAAATACGAATTATTTTGGAAATTACATAATGATTCCATAAAAAACTTTTTATGTAAATTTAAACATAGTTAAATATTTTGTTAATAATTAATTTGATGAATGTTAAAATCCTTTTTTAACATATTTGTGAAATTAATTTTCTAAAGAACATGATTTTAGTTGAAAATATGTTTTAATAAAAGTTCAAAATGATGGTTATTTATCTAAAAATAATTTCCTAAATTTTTCATAGTACCCATGATTGATGAAATGATAATATTACTTGAAAACACCATGAATAACCAGAGAGGAGTAAAATTCATTATATTTATTACTAGAAAGAGACATGAGTTTGTCAACCAAACCATCCCCTAGAAGAATTTATTAAATAAAATAAAAGTTACAATACAAGAATGAGGTGAATTGAGAATACACAATGGGGAATTGAGGAGGATACATTTGAAAAATCCAAAAAAAATAATAAATCAAATTTAAACAAAAATAGTGCATCAAAACTCCAAAGTATACATTTTTAAGACTCAAGGGGAAAATAAAAAATCTGATGAGGGTAATCAAATATATATATAACAATAAGAAAGAAAATGTGTTCTTTCTCATAGTAATAAATCATAATTTCATAAGTATGGTTAAGTAACATAAATTTAACTTTTTAATCCTCATGTAACTCAAATCCGTAAACATGATATGAAATAGTATAAGAAATTCTAATCATCTATAAATTGTTTTTTTCTTCATGTCGTAGGTCAATAACCTCACAAAATAAACATATTAAAATGTATAAAAAATATTCCATTGGTGATGTACCTTTATGAAGCCTAAAAATCCATAAGTAAATTAAAAAATGTCAAAAAGGAAATATTCCTTTTTCAAACCATCCAGACTACCAAGTAATAAGATCTGTTATATAGACACTAAATCTATGTAAAGTGGATCAATCAAATATTTTATTATGAAATTTCATCAATTAATTATCATGTTGTTTTATGTAACATAAATTTAGTATTTACTTCAATATATTTAACAAGCATTAATAGACAGTCTTCCATGGGATTCAGATTAAAAGAGAAAGAAAACAGCAATAGGGGAAATACAAAAATGAAATTCTTCCCTAAATCTAGATAAATGCCCCTAGCATGCCTCTTGTGAGCTCAAACTCAAGGGAAATATATTATTAAGTAAAGTAATCATTATTCTTGTAATATTAAAAAATAATTGCAAAACATCTAATAATAGTAACCAAATATTCACAACCCCTATGAAAAAGATATCTTCCAATAGATATGTATTCATCATTATTTTTAGGATAAGAATAATAAAATAAATAAATGAGTAATATATACACCACATGAAATAAATCAGTGTTAAATGTTCATATGTCTCCTTGAAATAAAATAGGGACTCTAATTATTACCATATACAACGAATTGCTTCGTACATAATCAAAGAGGACGTATAGTTGACATAAGTTTATTATAAATCTATTAAAGAGCCAAAAAAATTATTAAAACAAATATGATATACATATGACCATTAGTTACATGTCTATTACCAATTCCATGTTAAAATCATGTTTTGTGTAATAAACCCATAGATTTTTGATATGTTTTGATTTATTATTTTACGTCTAATTTCAATGAAAATGAATTCATAATCAAATGAAAATAACAATGAATTAATTATGATAATTATAATTAAATTATACTTTTAATAACACTCATGCATTTTCGGTTTTAGAAACTAAGTACATTATGAACATGGAGATTCTAGACTGTTGATATGCGTGAGTGACTTTTCCATTTTTCAATGAACATTAAAAAAAGTAAATAGTATTGTATCATTCTTGAATTATAATAATATTTTAAATAAAATTATATTTCATTAAATATATTAATACATATCATTAATTGGGTGTGTTTATAAAAAGGCAGAGTCATATCATTTGTGATGGCGATGTTATATACGTACAGAAATTGCGTTATCATCATTCAATGGTAGAAAATGTAAGAAAAAATGATATAATTTTTTTTAATAATGATATATATGTGACGAATTTAAATATTATTTTATTAATATCACATATATTTATTAATAATTTTAAATATTATAATCAATGTAAATCATTTTAATAATATGAAACATACTGCATCACAAGCCAGTAGTCCTCCCCACAACCAAGTGACTTTATCGTAACCCTTAATGAATGGAAAGTAAAATTCACATATATGATATAATTAAAATAAAGGAATAATTATTTTATGAATATGATATATAATATATATATATTAGATCCATAATTATTGATAATGATTATATTTGTCAATATAAAAAATGGATGTCATCAGTTGGTAAGGTGTTTGTCTTCTATTCACACGAATAATGATTTTGTAACATATTTTATGGAAGTGGAAATTGTTTTATATCATGAAATTTACATAAAAATCGTATATATACAAAATTAATGATTTGGGTATTTATTTGGCTACCCCAAAGGGTTTATGGTTTGATTACGAGTGGAGAGTGGTGGCATTTCGCAGGTGAAGTGCGTGTCACAATTGTAATTGATTGAAAAGAAAAATGTGTCCCCACGTTTTTATCATTGAAAGAGGCTAAAAATAAATTATTAAACATTAAATAACATTATATGGACTAAATATTACTATTATATAAATTTTATACATGTTTTAGGTTATTTTTACCCTTCTCATTTTAGTTTAATCCATAGTAAACACATATGTACCTTAAACGTGGTAAAAAAGTTTTACAAATTTTTAATTGTAATAATGGTAATATATTAAGTTGAAAATTTTAGAAAATATATATTATTATAATAAAAAATTATAGAAATTATATTTTTAATATTTATTCACATATTTTTAAAATCTTCATTTAAATTTAATTCCACAGAAAAGACAAAAATGTTGGGTTTCCAAAGAAAAACGTTCAAAAACATAGAATGATTTTTTAACAAAATTCCTTGTGAAAATTTCTAAAATAAAAAAATTAATAATAGATATATGTTTTAAATGATAATAATTTATAACCAAGTTACAAAAGAATTTAAATTTTTAAATAAAATAAAAAAATATATTTTTCAATTATAATTCAGTATTTCAAACTATTCATTAACAAAATAAATATTGTCAGAAAATTATAAAAAACTCACCATCAGACTAATTATATATGTTGATTTTAAAAATTAACTTTATTATTTGGAAACAAAATTTATAAAATTTTCAAAATTATTCTTTAAACTAACTATGCAAAAAAGGCGATAAATTGATTTTATAGAAAAATAATGTTTTTAACTCAAAAATTGGTTTTATTATTATCAATTGTCAAGAAATCACATAATATGAATGTTAAAAGTTATATAGAATATTTAATATATAAATTTAATGAATATATTTTCCCTAAATTTATAGGTTTCATTCATTAATGTAAAACACACTTTTGTGAATTATTTATAAAAAATATTTTCTTTATTTTCATGTAGTTAGTATATTTATTTATAATTAATTGGAATCCATACGATTAAATTTATATTAATTTTAAATAATATATTTTCATAATTTAGTTAATATTATTCATAACATCTTTTAAAATGTATGGGTGATAACATTTATTTTAAATAATAATATCTTAATTGTAGATCACGATTTTTTTAAACAAGTTGTTGTGTAAAAAAAACTAAAATATGTAATATGTATAAGATATGAATATATAGTATATCATGTATCACAATAAATTGAAAAGAATAATTTTATTTATTTATTTTTCAATAAATCTATGTGTTTTTCATTCTACCCATAAAAAATTAATGTCACCCATGAATTTCATCGGAGTCAACATAGG
Organism: Viscum album; assembly: GCA_963277665.1. NCBI lineage: Eukaryota > Viridiplantae > Streptophyta > Magnoliopsida > Santalales > Viscaceae > Viscum > Viscum album. The sequence continues at coordinate 643,132,537 of OY728161.1, forward strand.
TTTATCCATCGAGGACTACATAATAGAAACACACATATCAATAACGGTAAATAAAAATTCTAATAGAAAAAGATAAATGGATATATTATATTTAACTATAATAACACAAAAATGGTTTCAAAATTTAAATACATACGTGGAATGTGAAAGCATTGACATAGAAAAGAAAACTAACACCCAAATACTAATGGAGATTGATAGAGAACATGGAGTAGAGATAGTTAATGAACATGAATACGTATTCCAATGGAGAATGAAAACATAACTTATATCATAAAAATTCATTATAAAAGGATAAAAATTTATTTCATGATCATTATCCTAATTTTGTGGAAATATTATTCAATCTTCGGTAGGAACATGTGAAAATTTACTTACATTTTATATTATTATTTCATAAGAATATTTTTATGAATTGGTTATGGCATAAACATTTTCCACTTCATCTCTTACTATGTTGATCTAGTTTTCATTCATTAATAATTAAACAATATTCATAGTCGTAGGATAAGTCATTCTTTCTATAACATGTTTTTTAAAAGGATATCATTGGATATCAAATATTATTAAATCCTCTTATAGTGGTGTAATAAATTGAACTCCAATACCACATTTGATTTTCAAAATAAGCTATTATATAAATTCTTAACAATATAAACCATTGAAAATAAAAAACATCTAAGTAATGTTAGTAAATTTCTCAAAAACAATAAAACATGAATCCCCCATGTTTCATAATGACTTTCTTGATTGTCCCAAAAAAACATGTGACTACCTTCATATTGGATTCTCTTCAAACATAATAATAATATGAATTACCTTAAAATCATATTTAAAACATACATGATTCCTCATTATTTATTAAAAAATAATGATTTATGTATATATTTGATAAATATAAAAATGATGTAAACTCTATCAATGATAGGATAAAAAAAATTTCAATAAATTATTAATCAATTGTTGTATAATAAGTAGTATCCAATTTACCTATTCATATGCTCACAATTATTATATTGACATCATTATCTTTAAATACCAATAATATTCACGTTTATATTTTTTTAATCATGTTTTGTCTATAAAATATGTCCATTCCATAAAATAAATTTACCAGGTCATTAGTATTTTTCATCGTAATATTGCACATCCAAAATAAAAAACATATACCGAAAAATCATTATATAATTCAAGACTCAAAAACCATTATTAATGAAATCTAACACAAAATCACTTTAAAAATCCAATTTCCTTATCAAACCATTAACTAGACTCTTCAATCGTATTTCTTATCATATATTCCCATTCATGTGACATTTGTAGATTCATTATCATCAGAAATATAACCATTAGTCGCACAACTATTTTGATTATCTTCATGATAATTGACCTTATGACATTGATTTTTATATTTCCCACTCATTCCAAATTTAAGGAATTCAATAGTTTATGATACCATAGGGATCCAATTGTTAGAATACATTTCGTTATCCTAACATCTCATTTTCCCGTTACATTTACTTGATTTGTGTTCTTATTTTCCACCCCCAAAATATCTTCTTATCCATCAAAGACATTACATTGAGATCTTCTATACAAATTCTCCGTATATATGAAACAAATTCATCTTCCTTCCATGTTTTCCAATACATGACCTCTTAGTAAAATCTATCATTTCTTTCTTTATTTAGATTCAAATTTGGTTATGGTGTAGATTGTTAATAATGTTGCTTTTTTTCATGGTGTGTTTGATTCACACTCAGTTTACCATTGTTTAAAATCTCAAAATAGTATAACTATGATCTTACTCCTATTAATCACATATAACTATATCTTGCTTCTATGAAGGGCTATAAAGGATGAAGATATTCTTGGTGTTATCTTGAGGAATTACTGTTGGAGGAAATTTTGAGATCGAGTGGTGTCTAGGCTACATTTCTTACACCCTGAATATCGTCCAATCTTGGAACCCCAGGCATGGTTAAAAATTTATGAAATGGTACATGTATTGTTCATTTGACATCAATTAAATTTTTTTATGTGGGATTGATCATTGAGGAGTATTCATATATTGCATCTCCTGGGTGAAGGTGTTTTGAGCTCAAGTGGTGGATTGGTTTTCCACGACCATTAGTGTTTAGAGGTCAATGATGTTCTTGGATTTTGGATAACAGTTGGGTTTTTTTAACTTATAGGAGTACAAAGTGGATCTTTAGGTGATTCAATAGCGCAATAGTGTGGCTGAATCCATGTAAGATATGGTTTCTCTTGAGAATTCTTGTTCTTTTTTTCATGGTTGCATTGTTCATGAGGGTATATCTATTGTTGGTTTCAATAATGGTTTAGTATGTATATACAGTGAAATTTAAAGGTTGTTTAGTGGGTCATAGAGGTCTCTATGGTATTTTGGGTTTGGTTTCATTTATTTTTTTGGTAGTAAAGATTCATTAATGCACTTCTAGGTGGGATTCCTTGAAAGAGGCATGTGGGTACTGACCCCCACTAAATAGCCATGTATCCTAATTTATTATGGATGGATTTGTTCCATTATTTTTTTTCAAAGGTCATATTCTCTGATTTTTCTTTTCATAATGATGAAATTTCTGTGAATTCCTAAAATTATTCATCAGATTGGATGCCCAAACTATTAATAGTTGTTTTGTAACTTATCATATGGTCCCCACTTCATATGTCCGTTTAATTGGGAGTGGTACTTTTCCGTATTTTTTTGGACCACCATGATGTATCTTTTTAGAAGGGGGAGTGATGCATCATCAATGAACATTTTCACAACTTCATTGACTATCATGGAATGGATGGTTATGACACTTTGTCCTTTTATTGTAATTAAATTAACTTCACATTAGACATTTGAGAAAATTTTCAAACCTTAGGGTCAGAATCATTTTTTATCATTCTAATTTTTTATTGTAATAATTTCATGTGTAACCCATTCATCAAAATTGGTTCTCTTGTTAATTCATTTAATAATGGGGGATTGACCCTCAACTTGTTAAAAAAATAATGTTCCATGATTGTTCATTTGGAAAAATCACAACATCCTGCACTCAATTGATCATCCTATTTGGCTCCGCATCAGAAAATTTTCAATCGCATTAAATGTTAACTAATATACTTTTGGATCCTAAAATTAACTAAAATAAAATGAAAAAGTTTGGGGAAAAATATTTAATGTGGAAAACCACATAATCATAAAAAAAATAACATATAAGATGTCCAAATTGTGAACCTATTTTTAATTAATTTCAAATTATGTTAAACCTAGTTAATTCAAAGTCATCATCTATTTAAATCCTTCATGGTGGCCTGAAAAAACATATTGAATCTCCAATGAATACACCCCATCAGTGATAAACGAGTTTACCAACATGTCTCGTTGTCAATCACTAGGTGAGGATCAAGTTGAGATCAATGTTCTAATTTCATACTTATTACATCATGGTACCTATGTATAGATCCACATAAACTACTATTTCCCAAATAGGGATTAACATCACTGAACCCCATGCTCTATCCCTTAAAATATTTATAGAACATTTTTCTATACCTTGACTCATACATATAATTTTCCTTGGTGACATCCATATACATATTCTTTAAAATATTTATATTGATCTCAACAATGTTTTTTTATCCTAGTTTCTAAAGGCAAACCAATCCATTACTCTGATACCATATATTGTGACCTAGGATTCCCATATATATATATATTATGTTATTTTGATTAATATTCAATAAATTACAAAAAAACACAACCAATGACCATAATTATGTAGTGTATGTGGAGACTAGGAACACAATATTTTAATTTAATTAAATATTTTCTATTTATCTCATAAATAACATACTCTTTAGTACTATTTACAATAATAACACATTTAAAAACTTACTTCAAAAATTATGGAATGAAACATAATAAAAGGTGAGAACAAATTCTTAGTAAGGGTCAAAATGGGAGAAACGAAAAAATAACATTAAAATATGGGTATGAGAACATGATCCTAACATTAAAAATTATATTATTTATATCAAATGTCATAATATTAAGTCATGGAAGAAAAAATATATGTTTTTAAGACATTAATTGTTGAGGAAAAATTAATGAGTATGATGGATATAAATAATTTTCATACAAGAGAAAAATTTATAGTTTTTGACTTAATTGTGTGGAACCTGGGAATTATCTTAGTCAACAACACATTCTATTTGATAACCCTAAACCAATATTGGTCCAATATTGAATTAAAAAAGATGATGTATTTATGTTTTGGGATTAACTTATTTCAATTTATATTTTTGTTTTTTTTCTAAATTTAGTATAATTTTAAGAATTAAGAATCAATTATGTATTGTGTAAACATTCAAAAGAACACATGTAGTAGTTAAAAGTTTTATTTCATGAAGAATACATTTCAATTTTTTGGAATTATGATTTTAGGTATTGTCTTCCTTTAATGGTTGTATTATCATTGATGATGTAGTAATTGTGATTCATCCTAAATAAAGAACATTGTAGTAGTTATATTAATATCATTTTTAAAAAGGAGATCCCCCATGTTGGGTAACAAACTATCACATCAAAAAAGGCCACCATGGTGGTTGAACCCATAGTTAAGGGATTATAATTGATTAGTGACTAAAATTGTCCAATATGATGTTCTAGTTATACTATTTTTTAGTTAAAATATTTTATGAAGGAATATTATTGATTAACTAGTGTTATGAAGTTGATGATTATTTTTCAATCTATTATATATCATAACATATTCTAATCATATAAGATATGAAAGAAAAGGTATAAGTATAAAAATTAATTCTTAATATTTTATAAATATTATGATCCATTGAAATTTAATTTTTTTCAGGAAGAATAAAAATTTCATTTCTTGGATATAAATTTCATTGAATAATTGCTGAATTTGAAATTTATCGTAGAACATCCAATGGAATAAATCCTCTTTATGAAATATAAATATAATAATTAAGTATATAACATTATATTCATATATAGTAAAATAATTCCACAATAGTAGTAAAATAATATTGATACAAAAATAATATAATAGTAACTTCACATCCAATAAATAAAATAACCATTTGAATCATCAATGATTTATGGTTTTAATGCCCTTAACATTCCATTGATCATTCAGCTTCTTATTGTTAATGGCCATTATCACTCTAAATAATTATTTATTATTTTCATACAAGTATATATATTCACATAACACAAATTTTATACCACATAAAAACACATTTATGGTTTATTCCATATTAATTTCTTACTTCCCTTTCTATCCTATTAATTAGACATTTTATTAACCCTTCCTATGCTGAAGGTTTTCAATAAAAGAATTTTCAAAAATAAAACCCTTAAAATACAAGTTCATGATCAAATTGAAAGGAATAAATTTATTTAAGACATTGAGAATATAAAACCCAATAATTATTATGTCATAAAATCATACTTGATAAAATATATGACACGAAACAAAAATCGTAAATGACCTAAAAAATAAATTACATTTATATTTAATCTTCTTAATAGATTTCAGAACAGTAAACACTGAGTCTAAAGATTAAGAATATAGTATTCTATTGTGACATAGAAAATAAATTTGTAAAGTATAAATGTTACTAAAAATCATGTCAAAATTATTATTATCTATTTATTCTAATTAAAAAAATAAATTAAAATAATCGTTTTGTGAAAAAATGTATTTTTTCCAGAAGGCGGTTTAGTTTTGTTTTTTCACACACAATTTAAAAATATTTTTTTATACTATTTTATAAAATTTAATTGAAAAAATAAAATTAATTTTTGAAATAATAATATAATAATTATATTGTGATTAATTATTTGTAATTTTTATAAGAAGATTCATTTTTTAATGTATAGTGAAAAATATAATTTTTTTGTAAATAATGCCTTTGCATTTGAATTTTTTTACCAAGTTAAATTATATTTAATATTAGTTTTATAGTAAAATTAGTTAAAATTTATTATTATACATATAATTTATTTAATTTTAACCTTTTTAATTTTTATATTTAAATCTTTCATACTTATGAAAATTTTCTCTTTGAAAACCCATTTTCTCTTCACATATGTGGGTATAATTTAAGAATAATTCCTCTACTTATATGAATTGAGTTTGGATAAATGGAATCCATATTTTTAATAAGAATAATTTATATTTTTTAATAATATTAAATTATTTTTAGAAAACATTAATTATTAAAGAATAAATTAATTACCCTAATAAAAGGGTTTTCTTGGAATTAAACAAAGAAGACAAGGGTTAAAATAACCTACCAACATAACAATGTTGTATTTTATGGATATATCTTAACCACATACTATCCCAAAATAGACCCTAATGATATTTTTAATAATTTATGTTATTAATGTATTTATTATTTTTGAATATTTGGCGAACATTTAAGGTAATTTCCAAAGAGGTCCACTTTCCCCAATTATAAAAGGGAAATCCATCCCCTCACCTTTTCATATATTACAATACCATTTTTCATGAATGAAAACATAAAAAATACCTCCCCACATTCTTATTTGTTTTAGAATATTGTATTTTCAAATGACCATCCCTTATCCCATTAATGGGAGATCTAAAGGTGGTTTCTCTCTGAGAATGTACTTGTCTTAACAAATAAATTTTGTTTTATTCTACCTTTTGAACCATTAATTATGTATTAAATACTAAAATTTAATTACAATTGTATATAAAAAACAATGAGATTTAATTATTATTATTTCAAAATATTCATCCATCTCCTCAATCCAATGTGAAACGAAATCATTGACTGTGTGTGCGGAAGACTACCACCTCGTGAATTGGTGTAATCCATTTTCTATCAATACCTTTAATGTATTTATATAATAATTTATTTAAAAATATTATATTAAATATATGATATTATTATTATTATTATGGAATTATAATATCACAAATACCTTCTAAAATTTCATTATGTTTAAAATACAATAATGACATTCTTGTGTACGATGGACTACTGCCTCATAAATTATTGTGATTAATTTTTCACATACACATTAGATGGAATTTCTGTAGAATATATGTTATTTATATGAACTTATATTGAATTTTTAAAATTATTATATCCACAAATTCTATACCTACTCACACATTACTGAAATGATAATGTCGCTCAGGCGTACATATAACCTACGTTATCCACAAAAGTGATACGATCCATTATCCATGTTAAAATATAAATAATGATTCTAAAATGAATATAATGAAAAATAATATTAATATTATTATTATCATTTTGGATATTATGTAAATATATAACAATAACAATAACTAGAATAATTATGACAAGTCATGACTGAGAAAACATGGAAATTAATTCCCGAAAAAAGAAAATAATGAAATATTTTTAGAAAAAATGTGTTAATATGTTTTAAGAGGATAATATATGATATTAATAATAATATTATTTACCCATTATAAATTTATAACTTTTTAGAAACCATTATCCATGATGTTAGTTCACTTTCAATCAAAATGAAGTGTGACGTACGTGACTTTATATAAATATCTCTTCATTGTGGAATACCATAGTGTTCGGTAACAAATATATTTTATACAGTGCATATAATAACTATTTCACATGTAATATAATAATCAATTGTTAAATCATGGTATTTTATGATAAAATTATAATTATTTCATCCAAATGAATATATACTCAAAAGATACTAGTGTTAAATAAGGTAATAAATTAATTTACATTTATTTGGTTATATTACTTATTCATTGTCATTTATGTTATGATATTTTAAATATAAACATGTTTAACTATATTAATTTATGTTTAAAATAAAAATATATATATATAATTACATTTTATATAAATAATTGATTCATTTTTTTATTCTCATGTCAACATTATGATATTTGTAAGTGCTCATTTCACAAAATCATTTTAATTGAGATTATTTATACAAGAATTTCCATTAAAGGGAAATATATTAGAATTATCTAGAAAACCACTAGAATTTATTCATTCTTGGTTATTAATTATATTTTTTAAAATAATACCATTTTTAACTCATAGATAATTAAAATTGTGGAGAAAATATTTATATTAAAATCTATCATCATTTCCCTATTTTGACATAAATTATTTTCATCAAAAAAACATCTATTTGAAATTTGTTTTCAATTTATTATATTATGAAACTGAATTATTAATGAATATATAACCAGTGTATTACTTTTCTATATTTTTTAAAAGACCCTTCAGGTCCATTTCTAAACAATTCTTATTAGATTTTGCTATAAAAATTTAATTGATTCTTTATTTTAATGTCTGTGGAATGAATATAATTTCCAATCTCAATGATTTATCATTATTTTAGATAATATTTTAGAATTTTTTAAATTTAATTAAAATATTATTGTTATCAATATTTTTTTACATTTTTTTATGAAATTTTATTTTAAATATTTAATGGATATTTTATTTGAGAATTATTTAAATATATTATTATTTTATTTCAATTCATCGAAGACAAAAACCCATTATTTACATGTACAATACTAAAGAATATTTTTTATGGATACTATAGTTAATATTTTCATGGATGGTTTATGATCATTCGTAATAATGAACATATTAACATTCATTTCATTAATTCATTGGTATTTTCATTAACATTAACTTGAAACTTACACTTTCCTATTTTCATTTAATATTAAATAAACACTATATATCATTATTATTTAACTTTTATATTCTTTTTTCTTATAGAATTTATCATTTTAACATAGAGTGTTTTACATTATATTATATTTGAATTATTGGGGAAGTATTTTTTAATATATATCATTTACTAAATACAAAAATTTATTGATAATGATTGTTGTTTATGATATTTATAAATTATTCTATGAATGAGTAATTATTTTAAAAAATAGATATAGGTGGAGAATGGTTACAAATATATGCTCGATGTATCAATAGAATCATGATATGAATCAATTTGTTAATATTATTTATATGGTTTTCTATAGTATAACTACCCATTAGTATCAAACCATCATGATGAAGGAATTTGAAAACTAGAAGTTTTTAATATTCATAAGACCATAAAATCCAAAAATTAAGAATTTAATATATTGATAAATAAGTTGTTATTATAATTGAGATTTTAACATTGATATTATCCTTAGATAAATTTTATTGTCAGTTTATATATTAAATAGAATATGGTTGCGTTATTTACATATACATATTTATTATGACTTATCCAATTATATTTTGCATAATATTTATTAAATTGAATGTGTTTTCAGTTATTTTCCTATTCCACATTTTTTATAAAAGTCATGTTGTTGAAATTTCATGTGTTTTCAGTTATGTACATTTCTGTACAGATTATGATTATTGATTCATGATTGAGATTGATTTATTTAATTCGTACAAACTATTTCAGGTCAACCTTATTTATTCTATTCCTTAATAATCTACAAAGATTACTATAATTAATATGATATGATATTATAGTGGGAGTATGTTATTTTGAAAAAAAAAATATTTTTTAATTTTTTTAATATAATATAGGAATCAAGTCTATATCTTATTTTACAAGATTACTAAACCATTTTCCCAATCTGTATGATCTTAAATGGATATTATTCCAATTTAATAATGTAATAATATTACTTCATTATACTTGGGTTGGGGTTATTACAAATCTAATCTGTATCAATCTCTATTTATGATGGAATTTAGTTATACCCCCTTTATTGAGGTATGCGTTTCAATAAAAAGGGTTAATTCTATGAATTCATTATTTTGATGTAAATTACTTTACAATACTCATTTAATTTAATTTATTTGGTATTAAAGGGGATTTTACTAGAAAACAATCATGTTTTAATGGGGGTATTCATTAAAAATGGATTATGCGCACAAAGTGTTTGATAAAATAGATAAATGGTTGAATGGAAATAAAAATGGGATTTCCATAAGAATATAAGAATTTTTATTCATTGAAAATGTTTTATAAATTGTGATAATGGATTTATTTAATGGTTTTTGAAAATCAAAGAAAATTTGTTAAACCCATGTGGATTAAGAATAAACATGTTACTCATAGTGTGTGTAATTCCACTTGAGGTTATCTATCACCATAATGGCTATAATGAAATTATAGGTTATACTATTTGGATTCCATAGTAGGCATAGATTTGTGATTTCATTATATTTATTATTACATATACACCTAGGATAGAGCCTAAAATATGTTATTTTTCATTAATGATTTTATTACCAGCTGATGACATTTTTTATTGTAATTTTTTCATGAACTTTCACATGATTGGATATTTCATGGTATAATTGCATTCATTGTTATCTAATTGGGTACCCATGGACTGTATGGAATATGATTTAATGATTATCATAGGCACTTTTCATATTAATCTTCTTCTAAATAAGGAAGGAATTTTTGAAAAATAATTAATGACTTAAGAATGATATTGATTTATGAAAATGCATTGTAAAAATAAATTTGATTTAGTTATAAAATAGTATAATTTTTATATAATATTTTAATATGTAAAATGGAATATTACTGAAAGGATTTTTTATTATAAAACCCAACATTTTATATTGTGTGATTATAGACATTGTTTTACAAGATTCAAGAAATGTGAATAATATCATGTATTATCTCATCTTTACATTTTGACATATCATTCATAGAGGGATTTTTTGGAGGTGATAGTTAGTCACCAAGATGATTGATGGTCTTGTGTTTTTATTCATGTTGGATTTTCTAGTTTTCATTTATTGAATGGATCTTGTATGTATCGCATTACTACACATTGACCTCTGGTAATATGTATTGTTTTGTTATATATGCTATTTTTTCCGTTTTCTTATCGCACATGACCACAAAGGCGAGGATGATTTGGTGGTTTGTCTAGTTTATCAATGATAACTTTTTATAAAAAATATTGTATAACATTATAAGGGGATCCTGATATGTGTGTGGGATTATAATTTTATTATTCACTTTAGTTCCCTTCATGGATTGATTAAAGCACAACATGAAATTATGTCTGTTTCAAATGTAATGAATTTTCATAGAATCATGGATAAAATTTTATTCCAATTGACATGATAATTTCATTTCAATTTTTTTATATTTATAAATACTTCTAGGGTATGTATGAATACAACTAAAAGAATCCCAAAACATACTATTTTCACCACGAAAATCGATACATAATTTTATCTTCAATGTTTCTTAATGGATATAGGAGATGGTCAATTGAGAAAGTTACATCCTACCATTAATAATGATAATACAAAGAAGAAAATTTATCATGTAATCCATTATTCATGAATTTTATTTATTATAGTGAATTTGAGAAATAGAGAGTTTCTACCATGTGTTTTAATCATGGACTCCTAGTTTTTTTTCAAATATTAAACATGTTCTATATTTACAATGTGATATATCAATACAGATAATTTTTAAAACTATTTTCATGAAACATTATCATTTTATTGAAATAGTATTTCTCATAAACCTACATAATGTCTTCATTTCATATAGGATTTCATTCTTACCATGGTCTTAAAAATTGTGAAAACATAGTATTAACAAATAGTTATGAATGATATTAATGTTATTTATGAACAAAAAATGTTCAACATTGTCTGTTTATATTAGTTTCATATTCAATATATGACTTATATTTGTTGAAATTTATCATTATACAAATAATGTATTCTTTTAGTATATGATCATCCATTATTATTTTAATACTTTTAATGGTGTATAACACATTTTTATTTATAGATTCTCTGAAAAAAAATTGGGGTCTTATGAATTTTCTTCAAATGAATAATTATAGTTTTAATGTTTCCTTTGGATAAGTAATGAAAATATTTAAATCCCATTAAATCCATTAAATATTTGAGGTTTTTATAAATTTTATTCATGAAGCCATTTTTTTAAAGTTATATAATTATTACATCTCATTCTCTCTATGCCATAAAATATTTATAATTTGTTTGTAAATATATTATTCTAAAATTATATATTTTTAATATAATAATGTATTTTAATTATTAATAGATACAATGATGTAAGACAACACCATATCAGGGGTGTCCCCATTGTTTCCATATATTTTTTCAGAAATAAATTATTCCCTTCTACTTCATATTAAATTATTGGTATAATAATATTCCATTAAAAACCATTGTAATTAAATTTTAAAATTAAAGAGATAATTGATGGGTTCAATAAAATGGAATATGTTTTTTGATCATAAACATTCCAAGACGTATTAAATTATTTTCTCTCAAATTGTAATGGCTCTAGTATTCACGATTGGTACTCTATAACAGATTTAAGATTTAATATGAGTGTTCTGACCCAATTTTTCATCTATATTGCAATCTTTATTCCATGAGTACTGATCTGGAGTTAGAATGTTCCTGGTTTGTGGAATTTAAAAATAATAAAAAACAACCCCATAACGCTTGGAATCAAAACATGGAAATGGGATGAATTAGGGTCAATTTTTTATATAGCATATTTTCCCTATTTTAATTCATTTGGGATGAGCTAGGATGAGTCTCATAAGGATATATGTTTATATACAAAATATTGATATTTGATTTGGCAGTTTTTCATTGCATAAATGATAGTAACCATGATATGATCGGTTTTAACACACTAATACTATTCTACTAACTTCCCATTAAATAAATTATATATATACATATATAAATATTAACATAAAATATCATTCCATAAAAAAACATTATTATATATTGTTAATATAAAATTGTATAATGGAAAATAATAATTTATACTTTATGAGAATACAATATAAACTATTCTTTTGAAAAGTACAATATGAATAAGTCTACATGTAAATAAAAATATAATGAACATAAATTCATCATCCTTTGGGTTTTCTATTATCATATTAACCATAAATAAAAATCAGATAATAAAAATATTAATTAGAAATATAATAGACATTATCTGTATGAAAGTATTTGAATAGGATGAATGATACTACGAATGTATGTATTAAAATTTATTAGAATTTAATCTTATACTCAGGCCTATGGTGATTTCAAATACTATTGTTGGTTATATAGTCATTTAGTATTCATTTTCTAATAGGTATATTAATTTTTTTCAACATATAATTTCAAAATAAAATTAATATAATTCCAAAATGTTTAATAATTAATCAAATTGAAAAATTTAATTTAAAAATAATTTAAATGTATATTTTTTATTTGTGTTATAATATTTTTATTATTAATGAATTATATAATGTACTCATTACATTAAATGAATGACTATATAGGATTTATGAAATTTAATATTTAGAAGAAGAAAAATTATTTTAAGGGGATTTGATAAAAATCATTTAACGTTAAAAATGAAAAATTTTCCAATGAAATTATTTATGTGTTGTGTATATTTATCATAAAAAATTATTTTCATATTTTTAAATTTTTATTTAAAATGTTTTTTTAAATGTACATTATAATATATTATTAATCGGTTAATTATTAATTAATATGAAATAAAATCAATATCCATTTCTAATTAAATATTATTTTGTTAATAATTATATTTTTTTTTTTTTGATATTTTCAATTTAAAAAATTAATTTATCATTTGTAGATAATAAATTTTACTTAATTATAAAAAAATAAACATAAAATTGAAAATCTATAAATTTATCAGTTTTTTTGAATAAAAATAATTCATGGAGATAAATATTTTGTTACCACAATAATAGTAATATGATGTGAAAATGGGGAAATCAAATGATAATGAGATGAATTATAATAAACTATGAAATATAAATGTTTGGATACAAGAGTGTCTATCCATACCATTTACCAACCCTATAATATTTTATCTTTTTATCGATTTTCATTTTTAAATGACAAACGTAAACATTATAGATTATAATTTGGTAGAACTTCCAAAAAACACAGATATAATAGGTCTCTATATCTACCCCCCTGAACAAAATTTTGATACACAACCCTCTTTAGTCCCAAAAAATTTCTCCTCTTATAAATATTTTTTCGACATTTATGGCCTTCATCTCTTAAAAAAAGTCTAAATTATTTATTAGTATGGATATCATATTTAGAAAATATGAATTCAACATATTATGTACATACTTCTTTACAATCATTTAAACTAAATTATAATCACAACTATTAAAAATTTTCATTTTCTCTATAATGATATTATATTAAAATAAATATTCTTATATAAAAAATATTTAAAAATAATATTACCAAATACTCATAATCATTCATTATTTTATCAATTATGTAGATATATTTGTTTTTTTACGAATAGTGATATTGAGTAGAAAATTGACTTTTTGACTACAGTTTATTATGAGCGGTAAAATAGATTTTTCCCCATCAGAAGATAATATTGAATTAATTCTATAACCACTCAATTATTCCAAAAATATCTTATTTATCTTAATATAAGAGATTTTAAATAATTTGATCAGTTGAAATTTTCATGTAATAATTAATTTCAATTTTTTAATTTGAAAAAATATTAATTTATTCACAAATGTTCATTCAGAAATATCATTTGATAATAGTTTCATACTGACATTCAATATCGTTCATTGAGTTTGAAAATGGTTTTTATCATAGTATAATTATAAACAAATTTTATATGATGTGGCTGAGCATTTTACATTTTTTTGTTTTTATTTCTTTTCATTTGTAATATATCATTACTTTTCATTCCATGAATTCTAAAGTATTCCCAAATGGGACATCCATAACCATGAATGAGATAGTAAAGGGATATAGAGAAAGATGAAGAAATATATAGATAGAGAATGAGGTGGGGAGGGAGGGAGTAAGGTAGGTGTCATCATATAGCTCCGTAGGAGTCGGGTCATCATATTGCAGTTGTGGACCATGTATATGGGAAAATCATAAGCAGATTCCACCAAAAGGTATTCAACATTTTTTAAGATATAAATAATAGTATGATTAATATATTCTTTTTTAAGTCACTATTATGATATATAAGGACCCCATGAGTTTGATCTATGATTAAATAGGGATAACAGGTGTTTCAAGCAGATTAATGGAGTTTTATTTCTTCAATTCCTAATCCTAGTGCATGAGGTTTTATAAACACATAATGGGTGATGTTCCCATTATGGGATGATGAATTTGGAAAAATACACATTGTGTGAATTGAATATATTTTGTGTAGTGTCATTTAGTGTGTATATGAGTACTTTTCCAAGCCTTCCATATAAGGGTACTTGGTTGTACATAGTAAAAGGGAAGATCAAATGTGTGTTACATGGTGTGTTGAGGTAAACGAACATGAAAATACATAAAGATGGGCCATGCATGGTACATGGGTATGCATTCTATGTAGGGTTAATTCCATATACATGTTTTACATGTCATATACATGGGGTTTATATGTCATGTATGGATGAAGAACACACCCTAGTGTGGCTTTGAGAGTACATTTCCTATATTTGTATATACACAAATGATATGTAACATCTCATTACCTTGATTGGGTATCTTTTTTCATTCTACAGGTCCACTTTGGGTATTGAGTTCTCAGATATTGGTATATTGATTTTTTTGTTTCCTTCAGGATATTATCACATTGTGTAATTAGGATACACAATATATAATGGTATTTAGGAGCATACTATGAGAAGGTTTCACTCCGTGAAAGGTAACATGACATGATGAGTTTTTCCCATCGTGAGTTCATTAAATATTGAATTTTAATTAGATGTGACATTTTTTTTTTCATATTTTCACATCATAGATTTCATAGCATGTACATGTATTACACGTTAAGTATATTACCATGTTGTAATTTTTAACACACGATACAGTGTTTCTATTCCCATTTGTCAGCTAGCTCTCCTTTTCTCTTGACTATGTATTCCTATCAAATGATTTTTAAGGACATCATTCCTTCCCAATCGACCTGCTTGGTGTTCGGTCATCATTGGGGTGGTAGTGTGTCAAAAATAGTTGAGTGTCCAGTCAACATCATTGATTCCATTTATCGTAGTAGAGTCATAGAGTTACGTTATCATAATCATTTCTCTAAATCCGTGATTTATTGTCTTATATAATATATCCATTGTTTGATAATGCTTTTGACACCGTTCCTTTTTGGTTTTTTGTGGAGGGTGTATGGTCTTGAGGTATGTTGTCATTCCTCTTCTCATTTGACCCATTTTGTCAATTGGATCAATTCTATGATATGTATATCGGTTTTCAGGGACATCATTGATTTAATTGAGTATTCATTGTTGCTGGAACCCATCGTATGAGTGTACAGACATTGTTTCAAGTTACGTGGTTCTGTTTCTAGAATATGTTGATCAACCATATTTTTTATACATGATAAAGTGAATTATACATGGAAATTTAATGACTATTGTGTTAGTGTTTGGAAGGTTTTTTAAAGAATGTTAGTTTTCCATTGTAGTTTTTAATTGATATGAAAATGCATATTTTTAATGAATTGAAATGAATTGAAAAAATGAGAACATGAAATTAATTAGATACCTAGGTATATGTTTTTTCTAGATTACATCATCTATATTTTTGTGTTTATTATGAGTTTTTATCATGACGATTTCCTATATTTCCTTTGCTTGGGTTCTATGTAACTGATATTAGGATTGTTAGGGAGATTTCTCAGGCTATATTACTCTTCTTATTAGGAATGTGCTCTTCGAACTGGATTATACACTTGATTGATTATTGTATGAGTAGTCTTCTAGTCTAACTAATAATGATCCTTAGTGTTGTTATATTTGCTTCTGTTAATGTTCCATGTATATGGTATTTTAACATTGATAAATGTTTTTTATTCATGTGAAAGATGATATAAAAAATGTTATTTTAAAATGATATACCTTCTTTTTTTAGAGCTATGAGAATATAGATATTTTTTCCATGTTTTATATTAATATTTTTTAAACCTTATCATGTCATCTTTTATTGAAATTATCGCACATGAATTTTTATACAAATAATTATTAAGGAACTCCTAGGTGGGATTCGACTAATAATGTTATCTCATACCCTACACACCCATTTGATTATGTGATTACAAATTTATTTATTTCATTGTTTGGAAAGGAATGGTGCAAAGTTAGGTGGGGACATTTTTGGTCACTTGACTTGGGTAGCTTTTGGTGAGACTATGTGATTTCATCCATTCTATCACAGGGAGTAACTATTTTGTTTTGGTCCCATGTAGTTAGAATTTACTCTAAGTGATTTTTTCCACTTTTACAGTCATTACTATTTTTTGATATTTTCTTACAGTTATGGAATATATTATTTAGGCTTTCGGGCCATTGGAGGAATATATTAATCTTATTTTATCTATTTATTATATATATATGTATTGCATGTTTTTTTCAGGTTGGAGAAATCATTCCCTCTATTTTGTTTTACGATGAGCCGGTTCTTGTCACTTTCATGTGGGGATCAAGAATTCCCTTAGGTAATTTGATTGAATGGGATAGGTTCCTAGTTAACTATTACTCAGTTTGGTTCACAATAGTGTGGTGTTAGAGGGAGGATGTTTATTATCATCTACGTGTTTCATTTCTTGATGCTGATTAGAGATGTCATTTGTTTTAGTCAGAGTGAGACACGAGGTGTAGTTCTGAAGGGCCTGCCCAGCTAGAGGGATGAATTTTGTTTTCTATTTTTGAGATTAGGGATTATGAATTTTCTTCTACTTTTTTTCTTCCAATTGTTGTTCTGGACTTTTTTTGATTTTTTCCTAGACAACTTATCTGATCATAATCTAGTCAGAAAAAGTTTCATAGTTTTCAATTTACATGGTAACAAGTATGCTAATGATATTAATAACATCTTCTCATATAGAACAAGTGGAGGTGAAAGAGCTCAATATTAAGTTATGTGAACTGTTGGAAAAAGGTTTTTCTTAACCTAGAGTTTCACCATTCGAATCACCTACTCTCTTTTTCAAGAAGGTAAATAGTTCACTATGATTGCATGTTTAATATTTGAAGTTGAACTGAGTAACAGAGAATAATTTGTAACCATTGGTTCATGTGAATGATTTATGTGATATTTTATGGTGGGAATGATTTGATCAAAAATGATATTTGGGTAGGTAATTATAATCTTATTGTTTGTGAGTCTGATATACAGAATACACGTTTCACGAGATGTCATGGAAATTGTAAATATTTTTTGATGACTTTTGGTAAAACTAACGCTCTATAAATTTTTATAGATTTGATGAATACAATTTTTAATAAAATATTCAACACATTTTTTGTAGTTTTCATGAATTATATTCTTATTTATTTGAGATATGAGCATGGGCAGAAGCAATATTTGATTTTGGTTTGGAAAATTCATAGAGGTTACCATTTGTAATGAAATCTTTCCAAATGTTGTTTCCTCATTAAATAAGTGATGTTCTAAGGGAACAAAAATTTTGAACATGGATTCTCAATTGATTCTAAAATGGTGAATGATATATTTTCATGGAAAGGAGTATATAATATCGTTGTGATAAATAGATTCATTAGTATTTCTTGATACTATTGATTGGTTGTTAAGGGTTTCAATAATATGGAATCCCTTTTGAGTTCTTACTAGAAATGTGGTGAAAATCACATAGGATGACAAGTATCAGTCTTCAATAAATGAACTGAAGTGACTTCTGACATCACCTAATATTCTAATATAACAGGAGGATGTTAAGTGGTATAGGGTGTTTTCTGATGCTTCTGGTGCTAGTTTGGGATCTGTTTTTCACTAGGATTACAATGTTGTAGCTTAGGACTCTCGTCAGCTTTGGCTGCATGAGATGAATTACCAGACTCACTATTTAGAGCTTTATGTAAATATGTATTAGCATAAACATTGGTGGCACTATCTTTTAGTGGAAATGATCATAGTATTTTCTGGTCATAAATGATTGGGTTATATTATTTCTCAATTGGTCATTAATTTCATAAAGAGGTGATATGTATAATTCCTCCATACATTTTAATTTTATATCACCTACACATTGAGGAAGGAGAATGTTGTTGTAGTCACTCTAAAAGTAATGTACCACCACTGGATCCTCTAGAATCGATGGAGTAATAGAACCTTATGGGGGGATATTGAGTGAGTTCCACCTAGATAGTCAAGAATATCTTTTAGGTAGGGTTCTGACTAGTTTTTAGTTTTCATCATAAGTCGTAGAGTCTATTTTATAGAGTCAGCATAATGATAGAGAATTTTGTAAAATTATAGAAATTCATTATAGTGGGTAGACCATTTCTAGATTGTATCTCTATTCAAATAGTAGTATCCACTTTGGGTAGTGGGTTCTCATCCAATAATCTATGAGGAGTTTATTTTTTTCAATTTTCATAGATCTTCATGGGGTATTAATATGGGCACTAAAACGATGTTTTATGACATGATGTGATGATTCTAGTGGTTGGGTATAAAGAATAAAATTGTAAATTATGTATCCCATTGTTACACAT
This sequence comes from Viscum album, assembly GCA_963277665.1. NCBI lineage: Eukaryota > Viridiplantae > Streptophyta > Magnoliopsida > Santalales > Viscaceae > Viscum > Viscum album. The sequence goes on from OY728161.1 coordinate 643,152,171, forward strand.
TCCAAAGGATAAATTTAGGCCACTTGATACACTATAATTTTCGGTATCCTATTCTCATTCCTATATAGAAATATGATGAGTTATCCATGGATTTTGTCATTAGATTACCATGGACTCCCCAGGAGAAAAAATATATCCATGTAGTTGTTGATCAGTTGATGGATTATGATCATTTCATTCTAGATAAGGATACCACTATGGTGGAAGATCTATGAAAATTATTTGTTATGGAGATTGTGAGGTTAGATGGGAGTCCATCTATCTATTTTTATGTTAGTGATCCTATATTTTCTATGAGGTTCTAGAGGACACTCCAAGTTGTGATGAGAACTCGGGTCGAGTTGAGAAGATCTACCCATCCCCAGATAAATGATCAGACAGAGAGTTTGATTTAGAACATGGAGGATATGCTTCAGGATTGTGTCCTGGATTTATGAGGATCAGGGGATAGCCATATGGGACTAGTAAGGATTGTTTTTGAGAACAGTTATTAGTCGTTGGTCAGAATGGATCAATTTTGAAGTGTTTTATGGTTTCACATTGCTATCATCACATTTTTGGGATGGGATGTGTGAAGTATCTTTTGTTTGACCATGTTTGGTCCAAGAGAAATTAGTTATGATTAATGATGTTCATTGATATTTCGTTATATCCTATTTTCGATAGAATTCCAATATTGATCGATGACATCATTCTTTAGAGTATTCAATGGTGATTTAGTGTTCTTGAATTTTTCTCATTTTTTGGGTCACTGGCATCTTTGATAATAGAGAAAGCTGTATTTGAGATATGTTGGATTATTTAATTTCACTGAGTAGTAGAGGCAGATAAATTATTTGATAGATTTATTAGTTTAGATGACATATATTCATGATGATTTCCACAAATCTTAGTATAGGATGTACCATCCTATCATGGCTCATATTTTTAGTTGGGATGAAATTGAGTTAGAGCTATCTATTACTATTTTGGTGAAACTAGTTGAATGCATTGACACTCAAGTGAACATAATTCTTAATAAGTCAATTCCATAAGACAATGTTTAATAGAATGATGTATCAAATTCTCATGAGACATGGGAATGGGAGTTGTTGATGTTAGACTAGTGGCATCATCATTTTCCAGGGATTACATATTTCACATGGATAATGGGAGATGGAATTTATTTATGTGTTGGGGAGTTTGTAACATCTTGTTACCTTGATCACATATATTTTTTCCTCCATCTATATTCATTTTTTGGATGAGAGTTTTTACACATTATATACTATATTTTCTATATGATGTAGGAATTTTTCATAAATTTTAACTATATTAGTCAATGTGTAATGATTTGTTGTTACATGTTGCGAGAAGGATCCATTCCATGAAAGTATTCATGATGTGATGGGTTTTTACATGTCGTGAGTTAATTAAAGATCATACGTTTATATTAGCTGATTATTTTTTCATCATTTTTTCTCTTTATGTATTTTATGACGTTTAAAGGTATTACATGTTGTGTATTTTCTTGGTAAAATATTTCTAGGTTGTTGTACCGGTTTTGAATTCCCATTTGGTCAATAGATCTCTTTTTCTATCGATCGAGGGTTCCTCTCAGATGATTTTTGGAGTCACCATTCCCCATTGATAGATTTGTTTGGTCATCGATCATTGTTGTGGTTCTGATTCATCTCTTCGGGTTGGTGATATTTCTTCTTCTTTTTTTCTATTGATCATGGTAGTACCCATGAGTTGGATTATCAAATTTGTTCGAATGAATAATGCTTTCTTCAAGTATTCTTCCAGATCCCTTATCTCATTTCATTCCCCAGGCCATTCCTATTTCTGATTGTGGTGTGGAGAGTGTTAATTCTTGGGTTATGTAGTGTTTCCATATTTTTATAGACCCATTTTCTCAATTTGATCTATTTTAAGATGTCCAGACTAGGTTATAGGGCCTTTGTTGATGATGTTGAGTTTTTATTTTTTGGGGATCCTATTGAGGGCTTGTGTGACCTTAGTTTTGTGGTAGGCAGTTCCTTCTCTAGCATATATTGATAAACCTTATGGTTTATGATTTATAAACTAATATATACATGGAATTGTAATGACTACTATGTGTGTGTTGAAAAGAGTTCTAAATTAAAAATTGTTTTCCATGGTTATCAATAAATGGAAATAAAATGTGTATTTCCCAAGCATAGAAATGAATTTTAAAAATGAGAACATGTGATACCTTGGGTAATTAGGTGGATTATTTAACATTAATCTATAATCCATATTTTTTGTGATTATTTGGTGGTTTTATTAATAGGATTCCTTTGGTTTCCTAAGGCTGTTGTTCAAGGGAATCGATAATGACATTTTTAGGGGGTTTATAGATGGAGTATTCCTCTTCTTCATAGGATTGTGTTCTAGGAACAAGATTGTGCACTTGAATGATTATGGTGTGAGTATTTTTCTGTTCTGACCTATTTTGATCTTTGGTGTTGATACCGGGGATTCCATTTATGTTTCTAGTATTTTATTCTTTAGAATTGATATATTAGTTAATGTCTATGAAAGATGATATTGAAAATGTTACTTGAAAATGATATAACGTATTTTTCATTCAGAAATATGAAAAATTTAAATTTTACAATGATTTATATAAACCATATATCCTTGATATCATGCCATGTTTTTTTAAATGAAAATATTGGAAATATTATACAGATTATTGTTATGGAACACCTGGGTGGGATCCAGTTTATCCTATTAGCTCAAACACAATGAACCCCTTCAGTGGTGTATGGATCAATATATGTCTTAAAATGTAGGAAAAGTAAGGTTCCCATAGTGAGGTGGTGAGGTTTCATGTCACTTGGGTTTGGTAGCTAGTGGTGGGATAGAGGGAGTTCATCCACACTATCACATGGAGTGCCTATTTGGTTTTCTTCCTTTAACATTGGACTTGTCTCCTACAGAATGTGGAATCATTTACATTCGTTCTATTTTATCTTTTATTATAGTTATGGAAAATATTTATTAGCTTTCTAGTATTCATTCCTGCAATGTGTGTATATATATGCATGTGTTTGTTCAGGTTGAGTGAAATCATTACCACTAGAATGTTGTTTGAGGCCTGGGTGCTTGTAGCCACCCCATGGGGATCAGTAATTCCATAAAGTTATGTCACAGAATGGGTCAGGTGTTAGGTTTGACGGTAACTCTCCTATGGTCATTATAGGTTACTTTCTTTTCTACTATTTTGATGTTTTTTTGATGCCACAAAGTCCAAAATTGGATGTAAGAGGAGTCTATTTTTATTATTTATATGCATTATCTATAATGATGGAACCCTTGTGTGGATTTGAATAATCCAAAAATATGTTTTATGTATAACAATTTATAAAGGAGAGGTGCTTCATCTACTAACTAGTTCAAATTATCTATTGGGTGTGAGACCAAGGAGGATACAACCCAACATTCATTACAATTGACTATGTTAATTGTTAATGATTCAATTCATTTTTTATTTGAAAATTCAAATCCTTTTTTCATTAACATTAAAAAAATTAATTTTCAGTATTTGTATTAATAATTTGAGAATTTGTGTTTATTTAATATTTTATTGTATAAAGGTACTGTTTTTCTAAAATATTAATTGATTTATGTGAAATGATTAGGAAATTATTTTTTCACAATATTTTTTATTTATTGTATTATTCTAATATTATTTTCATATTATTTATGTTTACAAATTTTTTAAATAAAAAAATAGAGTTTTAATACTTTATCCCATTTAAAATATATCTTGTATTTTTATTTTAATACATACATGTGTTTACCCTGTATTATAATATTAAAAATGAATATGTAATTTTTTGTAAATAATATATTTTAAATTGCATATTTTTTTTGGATTTTTTGTTATATATATATATAAGTATTCTGACACACACACATATATATATATATAACATCACATATATAGATAATTACATATTGGTAAAATAATATTTATGTTTGTCAAAAATTTGATTTAAACTTATAGTTCGTATTATATATATTTTTTTAAAGAATATATATTTCTATAGATATAGGTTTATTAAAATCAATTACATAAATACATGTATCCCCTATATATAAACTATATGTTACAGACTAATCATCATCTTCTCTATGAAAACCTTCATTGGTGAACTCCTTTAAGTGATTCATAACTTAATAAGCTTAGCATGGTAGTAGCTCGTACCATTGCTTCAACTACAGAGTACCTCACCTATTCCAACTTCACAAGATCAATTATACTCATAAACAAATCTCAAAATAGTAAAGCATCTATGACCTCATCAAGATAAGCACATCAAACACGAGTATTACTCTTTTATGGATATTTAATATCTTTGGTTGATACATCATCATCTTCTATATATATAATCACTCTCCATCATCCACTGATGGTATGAATACTAGGCAACTCAACATCTATATACTTCAATGATAACAATGTACCAAGACTCTTATGCATCAAAATTTAATCCATGCTTTGACACACAAGGAACATTCATCTCTTACACCCATAACAATTTAGTGGAAATAGAAAATATCTATAGAAACCAAATATAATGAAAGATTTTCAACATAATAGAATATGTGACCAGCCCAAATGGTGTCATTATTTCCTTTAAGTCTAATAAAAACATTAATTTTTTCTTGAAAAACAATAAATAAAAAGGCTTATTAATGTGGATTCATGAGATTGAACCCTAAAAGAGAGGGGAACATGGACGAAAATTCATGACCAAGTGTTAGTTCACTACAATTTTTGTTTATTTTGTTAAACTAATTCACTTACTCAAAACAGAAAGTGGAAATGAATTAAACTGACATATCATGGTTAGTTTTATAGTATAAATAATTATAATCCTAAATCTTACTTGGGATGGTCCTATGGATTATATTGGGAAGCAGGGAATGGGTCACCAAATGAATCTACCTATGATGTAACTATTACCTACAATAAATATAGCTAAAAACATTAATTAATAACACTTATCTCCAATGAAAAAATTTTCATAGGAAAATTTTCATAACATGGTCGAATAAAATTAGGTTAGGTTCAATCAATTGATCGACTCATGGTCAAGGCTATGCCAAATAATGTCAGGTACAATTTTTTAGTTAATTTCTAAAGCATGGGTAGCTATGTTACAATTTATAGATGTTCATTAAGAAAAAACCACCACTAATCTTGACTAATAATACAATGAATAATTTCATGAAATGATGTATTTGATTAATGAAAAATAAATATATTTCATTATTTAAATGACCATAAAATGATTCAGTATAAGGAAGTTAATAATTGAAACAATGATAATTGAATAAAAAAATAACATGAACAAAGAAAGAATGAAGAATATATTAATGGAATAATGCATGGGTAATGGACTTAAGAAAGAAAATTTATTATAATAAAATTAGAAATTAGTCGATCTTACATCATGGAATGAGTATAAAAATAGAAACAAAAACCTATATATGAAAAACAATAGGTTTTTACCCAAGAATAACCACCTGGATGTGATGCCTCAAGCGTGGAATGGAATGAATGAATCGCCTGGTCAAACCCCATATATATAAGTATTGATTTCATTAATTGTCAGACATAGGTCAATATATGTTATTCATGGAAATATGGGTCAAAAGATATAACCCCATGTCAAATATATGATGTAAAATAGGAATTGTTTCTGCTCTATTCAACACTAACATATCATATATGGATTACATGATGTGTAAACATCATGTGTAATTTTTTTTCTCTGGACATGTAAATGGGTAATTCATTTAACATTTAAATTATATGTATAATGTAAATGATTTTTATCATCAACATTTAACACAAAAAACTCCATTCTGTACTGATTATTCCAATATATTCTTCTAGAACAATAATTTTTCAATTTAGTTTCAATCATCGACCTCATATTCACTCTCATTTTCTATTGTCACGGGGAGACACTTTGAGGCACGACATGAATTGAATTTTTGTTACTTATTTACCCAGTTTCCATCCTATTCTCCAAATTTTGTTCTAATATAGTAATTTAAAAAACATCAATATTAGGGAAACATATCATTTTAAATCAATTAATATCTAATGGAAATATATTTAAAAATCCATCAAAATATCATTATAAAATATTGATTTCAATACATTATTTATTGAATATTTCAGTATTAATTACATTGGAACACGGAAAACTTTATAATGAAGAAAGGGATTATGAACCAAGATCTCATATATAAAGCCCACATAATGAATCAGTAGGTGTTACCTTCTCTGTTATAGACTTTCAACATACCTTGAAGTTTATAGTAAACCTCCCTTGAGAAGGACATCTACCATCCTTGATTTTATATATTGACGTTTTGAGGTGTATAAATACCATGATGATGGAATATAATAACCAAAATTTTGTTCTATGAACCTTACAAAAATCCAATATGATGTGGCCATGACAGAACCTCTATACATACAATCTAAATCGAATCTATTCAGTGTAGATTGGTTTCATACCCTATCATTTTATTAACATAGCATGTTAAAAAAATGTAAAATATTGAAACTTTGAGATAATTTTTATAGTGATAGTGATTTATTATTTAATACTAACCATGTAATAAATTACAACTGACCACACATGATGGATCAATAATTATAATGACAGTGAAAACATAGTATGCACACCATATAAAAGTCTAATGTTTCATGGTCACTATATATATATATTTATATAATATTTATATTTTCAAAGACAACTTTTTTTAATTTTATTTTGAAATATTATATTATTTAATGTGTATTAAATTTATTTTAACCATTCTATTTACATATACAATTGTTAAAAGTTTTAATATCTATGTGCATTTTTATTCGATAGAGAAGATATGGTAGAATTTATGATATAAATAATAATTTCCATAGTAATGATATTATGATTATTATAAAAAGATATTGAATTATTATGTTACTAAAATCATATTTAAATAATATTTATATATTATTATTTGGAATAATTATATTTTCTCTTAATGATGTGATTGGATGTGTTGTATAATTATTTTATGAGAAAATAAAAGCGAACAAATATTCTACATATGAGATAAAAAATATAAATGAAAGGTAACATATATATTTGCAATGATTATTATTTTATAATGTTAATTGATTTAACTATATTTCTAGTTTCTTGGTGGTCTTGGATGTAATTACCTGAAATTATAAAATGTAATGAGAATCAATGAATGCGAAAAAATAAAGTAAACAATGTTTATTCAATAGTATTGATTATGAATATTCATGCGATTATTGATCATTAATTATTAAAAAATCACGATACTGTCTACTCTTCCATTAATTTGATCATGATTGAACACATAATTTTTACTATCAACTATACAAGTGGAATAATTTCTTGAGTTGTATAAAATGTAAACATCATCAACTCAACTGTATGAATTAATTTCTGTATTTTTTCATAATTTTATTTCTTCAATATTTTTTTTGGTACATCTAAAGATATTTTATTATTTTGTCTAATAAAAAAAATTAGCGAGATTATTCCTCCAGTTTAAATGGATAATCTAATCGTGAATTCTAGAAAAATTTTATGTGGGATGGGACTCCATTAATGATCATTTAGGGTTATACTGCAAGGTGAGAAAAAGATGAGTATGTCTATAAATTTGTGATAACTCTATATAAAATGTAGTGAACTAGTAAATACTTGTCTTCACACCATGCATAGGATATTGAAGTGTAGACATTGATATTAGGGATCTGAACTACAATTTAAAAATATCATGTGTTCTTTATTTGATTCTACACATCAAAATTGATAGTGTTAATTACATTACTGATAATATTGAATTGATAAATATGTTAGAATTACAATTAACAAATCTCTAGTCAATATTAATATATAATTAGGACCTAACAATTGGTATAAGTATGTGATTCCTTATTATTGATTTTTTCATTTTTAACATTATCTTTTTAAATAAATCTTTTTCCTTAACATTACACTCGAGGTAATGATCCTCTTATTTGACTATGAAATTTCATGAATTTGAGATCCTGAATTTTATCAGATTACCTCACTTAAATAAAAAAGATCATGTTTGTTTGATGTATTAAATAGATTTATCATAAAAAATTATATTTAATGCAATTTATAAATTCTATTAAAAACATTAAAAACACATGTTAATGACTTAGAAATACTAATTGGGAATGCGACTAAATTATTTTCTCTAAAATACAAAGATATAAATTATCTATATTTTAAATTTATGTTCAATTATATATACCCATATATCATGTAATACTATATTTCACTTCTGGGGGACCTTAAAAGTCACTCATTAATGAACCAATAAATTTCAAAGGACAAAATTTGGCATCCACAAGGCTAAGTATCATGAATTTTGAATGATTGATCAAGAGATCATAAATGGGATGTGAAAGAGGTTCTCAAAAAATTGAAAATATAATGGTTAAACTTAGGGAGACCCTGAGTAATAAAGATCCCATTTATATAAATAATAAATATATAAAAAATTATAGAACTCAAAGTGGGTGATAATTTAATTATGTAAGGATTAATATAGCTTTTCGATGGATAAACTAATAGGATCACTTATTCACTAAGAGATAGAAATGAGGAATAAAAATTATTAAAAATGATAAAATTAAAGGTATATCATTCAAATTTAAAATAAATATTTATTTTTCTTCTTGATATTATATTATATTAAAAATGAGAATGATGAAATAATAAATTTTACAAAAGGAGTTCACAATTTCATTAAATGAGAGTGAGGTTTTTGGAAGTTTCCAAAAATGAAACATTAAGAGGATAATAATAAATTAAATAATAAATAAAAAAGTAGAAAATAGTTTTTTTAGTATTAATATTATATGACAACATGAAAAAGCGAAACCTTCATAGAGAATAACCTAAACTGAAAGATGAATGAAAATATAAGAGAAATAGTATGAAGTTAAAACATGCATATAATGTTGGATGGAATTCACAATGATGTTAGAATAATGTTGTTATGGTTTGGAGTGTAAAAAAGAAATTTAAAATCCATTAATGATGGAAAGAACTATGAATTATGTAAACACTGATTTTGATTCTATTTTATGTCAAATCTCTATTAATTAATATAAAGATAATCATTTAACTAAATAAAATGAAAATTCAAAAAGTTGTATTTAAAAATGGTGAAACTATACAGAGAATAAAATATATAATCTAATTAATCTAAATAATTTAATATAGTTTTATATTCTAAAGTAATTAATATGAAATATAATATTGAAAGAATAAAAATTTTCTTCTAAAAATCTAATTAATATAAAAATAGGTAATTTATAACAGTTTGTGATGACATAGATAAAATAGAAAAGGACAACAAGAAACTTGAAAATGGAAATAAAAATCTAAAAAATATTTCCTCTTGTTCAAATTTGAAAATCTATGATGACCATCTTGTTACTCAAAAATATAATGAAATTCTTAAAAGGTAAATTACTAAAATAAATGGAATCTTTTATTTTTTCATAAAAATGTCAAGTACATTTTGATAAAAAAATTCCTGTGAAAAACATAATAATAATAAAATTGGATGATTCCAAATTTTTAAATATTTAGAATTTTTAAAAAAGGAAGCAAATCCCCCAAATAATACATGATTTAGATGAAAATTTATTGGTAATGTTTCAAATAAAATTTCTTTCAGATATACATTTTAATAAGGACACATAATGACTTTTATTTATATCTATCTATCTACATTATTACAGTATATAAAATGTATTAAATCTCTATGGGTTCCAAATTGTTTTATTAGTAATCTAGTTGGACCCAAAATATTGTGGATTGCAAATGAATTATATATAAAATATGTTCTATAAGAAACCTACTAAATGTGTTATAATTGAATAAATATTTTATTTTTCTCCCATAGCAATGATAACATATACTGTATAGATACTTAAGAGCTAACTAAACCAAATATATATTTTTTAAATGCTCTAAAAATGGATCATATTATTTGGCTCATGTTTTTTTATATGTTCATGTTTTATTATTACCAAAAATAGAAAAAATGTATAGGTTTTGGAACATAATAATTTAAATCATCTATATTTTCATTGTGCAATTTTTTTCTAAGGAAAATGGAGTAGAAAGAGTATTTTTAATTTGTTAAGAATATTAGTACTACAAGATATCTAGATTTTCATCATCCTGCTTTATCTTGACACAAGAGAACATATTATATTATTAATAAGAAGCACATTTGTTCAATTATAAAGGATTTCATTAGGTTAAAAAAGAAACATTCATTATCTCATTATAGTGAAAACAAATATAAGTTTATGACATGTTATAAAAATAATCATAATATAAATTTTTATTTAACAAAATAAATTTGATATAACAAATGAGGTGAATTTTTTAAATTAGCCAGGGAATTTTTTAACATGGAGATTGAAAAAAAACATCCACCCCTGGATCACCTAAAAAATGTGATTTAGATAAGATTAAGAGAAAAATTCATGAAATGTAAGGAAATAAATTAATTAATTAAACATTGCAATATTTTTTGGATTGAATCAGTAACTAGTAATTTATATATCTTAAATAAATTTCAACTTCAATGAATCTCAAAGAAACCACCTAGTGAACTGGTGAAGAAAAAAATTGTTACTTTATAATTGTTGGATATAGATTTATATTTAAATTCTATAGATATTTTCAATTTATGATACTAAAAGTGATGACTCTTCTAAAATATGTATATATTATAGAGTATATTAAAATAAAACAATTTCTATTGATGATTTTGTGAATGTAAATTTACTTGATTATATTGAATGGCTGATTTCAAATTATAATAGTTTTATTGAAAAATTTAATGAATTTTATTTTCATGAGGAAAAACATTAAAATGATAATGCATTAGTTTAGGGTGAAAATATCTAATCTCAATATGATACTTTGAATTGGAAATAAACATAGATATAAAAAATTGTCAAAATTGTTTGGAAATGTTGGATAAGGAAATAGAACTAGAATAATAGTTCTGATTTTTTATCATTTTTATTTTGTTTCTTATTTTATTCCTATTAGTATCTAATAATTAGTAAATGATTAAAATAATATAAATGGTATGTGTGATATAATTCATAATTATGATTGAAAAAATGAGTGGAATTGGAATGAGTTTTCAAAATATAAATTAAATATTGAAACCAAATTGATATTTTCAAAATAAAATGGATGTGGTTAATAATATACCATTAGATTCTATATGTTTTGAAAAGTTAATATTTCATCTAGGCTATATAAATATTTAAATTTTATAAAAACATTAAACATTGTCTTCTTATTTTTATATCATATTTTTTGAAATTATGAAATCGGGGGGAATTATCCCTTGATTACATTATTTAAAAATTAAATTCTTAATCGAATTTTTAGGGGGAGTTTCATTTTCCAAATGGAAACACTTCAAAAAGGAGGGAGAAAATTTGGGATTTGTTTAATTATATATTTGGTTTTGTTTTTTCTATTTACAAATGAGGGAGATTTTTATACCGATATTTGATGTTTCTATTCTTTTAATGCGTGGTACATTTCTATCACTTCTTTGAATAAAATTATTGAAAAAAATTATATTTTGTTTAAATATTTTTATTATATTCTATTATTTAAAATTAAATTGTCTACGTGTTTTTTTCATAATTTTAAATTATTTTTGTGAATTGGTTAAAATTGAAATTACCACAATATTTTTGGGTTATTATCATATTTTACTATTATTTTATTATAATTCATGTTTAATAATTTTGTTAAAAATTGAATTTTAGTTTTAATATATCATCAAATATGTAAAATATATTCTTTCTTATTTTATGTTTACATGTTTTAAATAATTCAGCAGTTCAGTTGGATTCATAATTTTTAATTTAATATTTTTTAATTTTTTTCAATATTATATTTTAAATACATACTCTGTTATGATTTTGTTATATATATATATTGTTGTTTCAATATATATTTATATTTATATTATTATAATTATATACCTTTACCTAAATATATATATATATTTAATAGATTAATTATATTTGTGTCAATATATTATTAAAATTTTATATTTCATATTATTATTTATTGATATAATAATTATATAAAAATAAATATATGTCAATACACTATTAATCATAGCCTCACTTTCATATATATAAAAACTCTATTTTTTCATATAAGTATGGAAAAACTCTTTTTCAGTACTCCATGATTTTTATTACTCAACCAACAAAACATTGAAGAAGCATATCTTCCGACATTAGTTTTATAATGCATCACTTGTTCAATTTTCACTATTGTGAATTAATTCATGTAGCCTCTCCTATCAATGCATCATCTATATCCTCTATAGTTACTCAACACAACACATGAGTATATCTCTTTCCTCTACATCAACAATATTCAAATTCTTTGACATTATCTTCTTTATAGAGATACACTATCTACCACCTACCAAATGTAGCCAAAATAGGATGACTGAAAGCATTATCCTGTTATGATACCACTTGAACATGACTCCATGAAATCTACATGGAATCCATACTATCACAGACAATAAATTATTATCTCCTTAACGTCATGAAAGTTCAATGGGAATTGCAATGATCTACAACATCATCTTCCCATAATATCATGGAAACTATACATTATTATTCACATGTGGAATCTTCAGGTCTCCATTATGGTGTCACATCAATATCATTATAGTGTGACTTTTTTCTCCGACTAGAAACTCGACCAAGAACCCTACATAGTGGGTTAATATTGGAAACATTTTTACATTCATAGACCAGCATTCCTTGATTTGTATATGAATCCTACTATGTCATGTCAATGTGCCTTGTATAAGTTTATATTTGTTAGTTACTTTGATAAAAACATATCAAATATGTGCATTACTATTACCTAAAGTGTTTCCAAGAACCTTTTTTGAATCCAATATAATTTAAACATGGTATAGAGTTAATACTTACAACATGTATATAATTTCTACCATGAATATGAGTTACATCACCCCAATTCAATGATGAAACTACAAGTTATCTCACCTATTGAATTTACCTTCTATGAGTTAATTTTTATAGTAATCAATCATTATTATTTTATAATGATTTTGAAGTATATTTTAACTAACAACACTAGTTGATGTAGTTTGTAAATAGATCATTTTAGAATGGTATGGGTAAAAATAACTTGACTATTTTCTCATAGTGAATACATTACATTAATTTTCTAAAATTTATATTTTACATAACACTATGTTATAATATTATTTTAATATTTTTAATTCTACATGTATATTGAATTTATTTTAACCATTCTACTTCAATTTAACTTAATTTTATAATATATAATCATTATGAAAATAATTTGATTGAAAAAATATAAAATAAATTATTATATAAATAATAATTTTTCAAATATTTAATTTATTAATTTTTATACAAATTTTTGTTTATTAAATTATTGCAAACGTGTGTAAATATATTTTAATGATATATTCATTGAAATAATTATCATTTATCTTAAATATCTTATTCTTGGTGTTATGAAGTTATTGTATGCATAAATAAAAGGGTTCAATGATTCAAATGTATAAGTGGTACTATTCAAATGAAATATAACATATATATTTTTAATGTTTATTATTCCATAATGTTTCTTTTTGTGATTATCTAATGAGATGGAACAAAATCTTGGAGTAAATAACATGAAATTACCCACTCTAATGTTAATAAAAAATGATATAATAAACTTTTGGAAGTTCTTACAATAATATTAATGAATAAAATTGATACTATTACAAAGATAAAAAAATGAAACATTCATTCAAAGCATCATAAATTATTGAATAATGGAAAAAAATTACATTTCTAAGATAATTAAGGGGTTTATAATTTTTTATCCACAACTGATGGGATCAAATTTCATGAGATGCATCAACATTCATAATAATTTTATCCCCTATCAATTAATAATTTATTTTATGCTTTTAAGCCTTGTATTTATTCTATAGTAAATTTTTTATTCATTAATAAGTTTATGTTCTCCCCATCAAACATAATATCAACTATATTATTAGTCATGTATATAAGGAATGGTGTGTTGTGACTAAAAATACTCCAGGCGGGTTCTCACTCATATAAATTAAACTTAGGGATTTTCCACCATGTGGTAAAAATGCGCATATATATAAAAATTGGGTTATCAATCACTATCCAATGTGAGGGGCTAGTAAGTAAAAATATTATCACCTTGTAGAGAATATTGATGACTAGACTATGATATTGCAGATCCAAATTACTCTAAAAATATCATGTTTTTTCTTATATTCTACTATACAATTTAAACTATTAATTATATTTATAATTAGATACTTAATTGATTAAAAATTTATATGGATAACTAAAACATATAGCCAATTTTCCATGTCAGTATGGCCTAAAAACAATAATTTTCATAAAATACCTGATATATATTGGGTCTTTGTTTAGTGAGATTTTAAGAGTCATTCCCTGGAAAGATGGACAGAGATGTGGATTGAGGACATGGAAGGATTCTGTGTTCAAGAAAAACCTGAGAAGGATTATAAATATGGATATCCCATGAGATATATCTCTTAATGGATGCATAAATTTCATTTTTATTAAGGATGTATCATTGTAATATATTCCCATCTGGAACTAAGTACGGATATATTTAAGGAATAGTGTTTGGGATGTTGTATCCTATGAGATATTTTCCCAACCGAGGATACCTCAGAGATTATTTTCCAAATGATCAGACCCTGATGATCCCATATAATTTGGCCCCATTAATTTACTCTTCTACGGGATAATAAGGGAGATGCATCTTATTTTGGAACATAATCTATGTACCTAAGAGGGATTATGTTTCTTATGTGTTGATATATGGTATCTCAAGATGGATTCCTTATATTATGTGTGGCCTTAGGTTATCCAAAATAAGATGCATCTATAGTGTTATATCTTGATGGACCTTGTGGGTTCATAGGTTTTTTATCGACAATGAGATAGTGCACTGGGGAATTATGTAGATGTAGTAGTAGGTTATCCCCAAGAACCAGTACCGAACATGTAATCCCAAGGGGTTACGAAATTAGTTATTTTTTAAGAATTGCACCAATGCCAAACCATTATTTATTCTTTCTCTTGATTAATGTTGATGTAGTTATGAATCAAAGAATGCCTCTAAGTACTTATCCTATAGTTCTGGATATGATATCTCTATATAATAGAGATTCCCAGAGTAGATTCATGTGATCCTTCCTATAAGCCTTTTTTTGGTAGATACAACATCAAAACTCCCAGATGTTCTTACGAGGATCCATATTGTTAATCCGTGAAAGATATTTGGTTTCCTTATACCTAATTCCTTGGATGTGATCATTGGTTAAATAATATTATGTGATTTCTTTTTGAGATTATTGGACAAGATGTTCCACACTGGACATTGTGTTTCATACTTATAATAAGATTTGTGCTCATGGAATTCCACTGTTATGATGGAAATTAGTGTATTTGGTCTTCCACTATGGACATTTAATTCTATAGTTATGACTAGAGTAGAGTATGTGGAGTTATATAGTTATTATTAAGATTTTTATACACAGTTACCACATATATGATGAAAATAGAAGACCATGAATTCCACATATGTAGATGACATATCAGATTGGGGGTCTACAAATGATTTTTATGTTTTGAGAAATATGTTCTATAATGATGCTCCAGATACTATTGTTATTATGTGTATGTTAGGTATCAAACTGATAAGTCTATGTACCATTTTTTAGTTAATGAGTGACTATATCAATTTTGGGCAAAGGATTCTATAATGGTTGATATCATTGTTTGTTATTACATATGGAAACATTGGTTATGTTCAAAGGGTAGGAATTTTATTTATTCATTATAGAGTTATTTAAGATGATATAATAATTTCCAAAGTAGGCATGGTCAATCGAGAATATGAAAAGATATATCTATTTTGGTTTCATTTTATTTATTTAACTGATGTTGCTTCCCAACTTGGCTATGAAAATTTAAATAACATGAAATTTTTAATAGAAACTACAGTATCACCATTGTTGGGGCCTATTGAGATTAGATTCCCCTATATACATGAACCTTGGTATACATTAAGACCCTATGTTTGAATTGGGTTTGAGCATAAAGGTTTGGTAGAAAGGGATTCAGCCCAATAATTCATTATTGTTCAAAGCTTCTCATGTGGATTTTTATTATTAGAATGGACTAGATAGAAATATTCTTGGTGACCAGATATGAGTTTCAACTAACAGATAATAGTAGGGCCAAGAGTTTTTTAATTAACTTTATACTTTTTTGTGCATGGTCAGCCAAGTTGTCTATAAGTGCATTATATATGATCTTTTTGTTTAAGAGTGTAACTCCTTTTATTTATTACAAAATTATTTATATTTAGTAAAACATGGTCTATATTTGTTCCAAACAAACAATAGTTTTATTTTATGGATTATATATAGATATTTCCACAGGTGTCTAACTCTAATATAAGGTAATAATCACTCCATAGACACACCAAAGGCTATAAATACTAGTCGACAACCTCTACTATATGGGAAAGTACACAAGAAGCTATATCACAACCCATCTCACTTATTGTTAATAGAGTGAGCTGGGTTAAGATGTGACAAAGTGTCAGAAAATAATTTTCCTTTCCTACTATCTTACCATTTGGGAAGAGGTAGACTGGACTATTAAAAATGTATTAGAACCTATGATGGATATCATAACGGTATGTGGGAAGTACATTTTATAGTAAAAAGATGTAGTTTCTAGTGTTATAGTCTTGATAATCATGATATATATTGTTAAAATAGTATTTTATTTTCACTTTTTGTGATGAAAAATATGTGTGGAGGTTTTATTTATTATTTATTATTGGATCTCAACCAAATAGTATGTGGCCAATGATTTCTTAGGACTATTAGCTGGTAAAGTACAGATACTTCTCATGAATTATATTTCACCCTTAAGTTCCACATATAATTGGCCTTCTAGTGTGTTACTTTATTATAGATAACGATGAAACTATTTAATGTTTAAAAAAATCCTAAATGTTTTTCACTAATATATATTTTTGGTGTAATTATACTCAATTATATAGATTTGCATATCTATTTGATTATAAATATAGTGAATGTGCATCTATGGTGAGATGATTAAAGTGAGTTGGATGACTAATTCATCATGAATATGATATTTAATGAATGTAGTTGTTTGGTAGGGAACATGATACCCATGTGTTGTATCCCTCATGGGTTCTTTGTTACCTTAGTCTTATTTACTTAAACTATCAGTAACAACCAAGATATTGTTTTACATCGTAGCATGGAATGACTTTATAAATTATTGAAACCCATGTGGAGTATGTCTTAGATTATTATAGATAATGATGTGGAAAAGTTTTTCAACCCTCGTAGGTCAATGATATATGTGATTCCATTATATGAAACATTTTGTGGTAGAATAATTCTAAAGGCATGTTTTCTAATGAGTTTTATCATCTTACATGGAGTTTCCCCATATAGGGTTCTAGGATATTTTACTAAACCGGCAATCATTTATGGCTATGTTTTAATATTTTCTAGGGTTATGAAAATATGTTCCCAAAAATATATAGGGAACTAGTATCTCATGGGGTTATTACTTTATATATATTAATGGGGAGGGTTAATTCTTCTTTTATTCACTAATATCATGAAATGCAATGTTTTAGTCCATTATAAAAATACTCAATGAGGATCAGGGATTGAAAGGTGGATATTTGGAAGGTAATTCAATCAGTGTTATTTCTATATGTTAATATTTTTCTATGGGTTGAAATTAAATGGGTTCCCAATTTAATATTTAAGTGTGTTATCCTAAATAAATTTTAACTGAAAAGATATATTTATTTTAACCAATGTGGTTATATTTTGAACCAATTAGATTGAAATTATTCATACCTTTATTGGATAAGGTTTAAAAGATTATTAGATTCCATGAATTGAGACCATTGTGTAGATAATTCCCTATGTGATGTGACCTTCATCTCTGTTTTGAATTATAGTCTAGGTAGCAGAACCAAGTGAACTTGATATGAAACTGATCAATAGGCCTATTTGGTAGTCATTTATATCGTTATTTATGTCTTATAATCTTGTAGTTTTATGATGTGTTTGATCAATAAAAACCGGTGAGAGGGGTTATCTAATGTTTTTCATGACATTTTTGTTATAGGATTAGTTATACAATCATGTTGAGACCAATCCAAGGTAGGTTGTGGGGTTTTCTATTATTTTCATGGTGAGGCCTCCAATTTATGAGGAATTAGATATTGTACTTATATACCAAGAGTGAGTTCATCTAGTAGTAATGCCCAAGAGTCTTGAAATATTTACCAATGGATGGTTTTTATAAGATAATTAGGTCATATGTATATTATCATGACTATAATGACACTGAGTGATAAGAGCTAATAGAATAATTTATAGTCTGAGTGTGGTGATAAAATTTGAAGTGGAATTTCATGGGAGATTATGGATTAATTAAACGGATTTATCATGTTTCACAGAAATATTAGTCTTGTGATGGATGACTCGTGATAGATTTTAAGTAATAAACGTCTATGTTAATTGTGTATGACACAATTTTAATTATTAATTGGTGAGTGAAAATGTATTAGATAATGATAATTGTTTTGAAATAAATTTTGTGGGTCAGAGTTCCTGGGAGTTACAATAAAATAATAAATGACACTTCCGGTTAGAGGAGGTTTCCAGAATGGATCAGATGATGTGCCTTGAATACGTTAATAAACAATTGTATTTTACTGAATGGATAATGATAATTACATGGGAGTTCAATATATTCCTATTAATGAAATCTCAGTATGATCATAGTTTTGAGACTATCATGAACTACATTTCCACATAATCAAGACTACTCTAAGGGAGAATCATCAATATTCCATGAAAAATAAATATCATGTATAGTTTAATAGATTGAAAACATGAGTTTTTTTCTTGAGGAGAAGTATAATTTAATACATATTTTGAGGAGTTAACCAATAGTTGTTTTATTTTGGTAACCATTGTTATGAGATAATATAAAATGTATCTATGTAAGATGTTCTTAAGAACAGGATCATGTGTGGTTTTGACATTTTAAGTTGTTGCTCGAGAATCATAGGTTTCTGACACATATTTAATTTTATTCTATGATTTATGTGTTATGGGGAATTTAACATGGAGTTCAATTTCAAGGAAATTAATTGGGAAACCATACGTTGGAGAGTAATAAACCAATCAGTATTGAATGTACTCTTAATTGGGAGTTTTTTTAAAATATATGGTATTAACCATTAGATGGTCAATATAATATAGTTTTCTAGATGATCTATTTGGGAGTATGGATGAAATTTCCCCCCCATTTAATCTTGAGGTAGACAAGGGTTTTCATTGGGAGGTTATAATGACTCTTGTTTTTTAGGACTTTGAAATTGAATAAAAATATATATTTTTATCATTTCAATGATTGTTGGTGGTAAAATAAAATTTATCTCATAGAATCTGATAATTATTTGATTACTAAAAACTCCATTAGTCCTAGAATATGGTTTTTATTAGGAATAGTGTTCCATGGAAACTTAATCTATTGATTTTTTCAAAAAATAATTAATAAATTATATTTAAATAATTGAATATTAATTTATTCACACATGTTTGTAAATTTGTATATATTGAATGTTCAATTTTATTGAAATTCATTCTTTGAATTTGAGGTTATAATTTGTGGGGTTTACTAGGAAATTCATAAATTAAGGACATGTAATACGACCTAGACAAGGCCCAATTTTATTTTTCTCTTGATTTCATATATATATTTTATTTCCCTTTATTCCTATATAAAAAACCTATGTGATATTCGTCACTCTAAAGGATATAATTATAGAATATATAGAGAGAGAGATATTGAATATAAGAAGAAAATGATGATGAATGGAGGTTCCACCATGGAGATTGAGAGGATTATGAAAATTGTGCAGAAGATGTTGTCCAAGGATACATGAAAGGAATTGATGGATCCAAAAAAAGTTAGTCCATTTTTATTCTTATTCCATAAAATGCCATTGATTTTATTTTTTATTCTTTAAATTCCATGTTATGATGACATTGGTGGCCTATGTGAATTTTGTATAAATTTGTTAAACAGACATGTCTAGACAATTTCAGGGCTTTTGACTTAAGAATTTCTGACCAGTCTATATGTGGTTCTATGAACACACTCAATGAACTCTTCCCATTTCAGTATATTTCATTTGGATACCTGTACACCATTTACATGGAATTTTCACTATTTAGTGTATCTTGATATGTATTTGAGTATTTGGATTGGTTCCTTATGATGGGGAACATTGTTGTGTAGGGTGTACATACTGTCCCCATGTGCGTTACACATATTGTGGAGGGACACATCCAAGAAAATCTAAATGTACCAGAAATGTGTTGAACACATGAACTCACCCCATGTAGTGTACAAATTGTATATATATTTTACACATATATGGGGATTATATTCAATATCTTGCTATAGGACATACCCAAGTGGGTATCTGAAAGTTCAAACCATGTAATAGTGTATACACATTTTGTACTTCTTCATTTCTTAAATTTTGATGGTTTTTGTTATTATTGTTTCCATGAAGTCAGAAATGGAGATAAGGGGATCCTATTATCATTATTTTTATGCATTGATCTCAATATTGGAAACATTGGGGTAATTCTTAAACTCTTAAAATGTTCTTTTGAAAAAAATGCTAAAAAACAAGAGGTTCATATTCCAGTTAATATTTATCTAAATCTAATAAGAGGGAATCATATGAGGAGACCCACCTTGGGGTCATAATAATTTTTTTTGGAAATGGAATAAGATCTTTTATATCCTCATTTAGTGAAGTTTCTAGAGATAATAAATGTTTTTCTGAACTGTGATGTGGGTTGACGAGAAGGACAAGTTGGTGGTTGAAGCTAACTTATAAAGAGATCTTAAATGGATATGGGCCATGAGCTATCACTCATGAAAAATAATTTTTTTAAATTTTAACTGATAGAATATCCATTTATATGAGATTCTATATAGAGCAGGTGGCCATGAGATGTTATATATGGGGTTAGGTCATGTGTATACCTATGATAATAGTTTTCATTTGAGGATCCAAATAAGGATGAATTTGCTTATGATATGGCCTAATGGATCCCATGAAGGATTAATATATTTTATTAATAATTATGTTGTTTACAATGGGGATGCCTCCATTTTTTTACTATCTTCCAGTAACTAGAGACTAATTTCTTAACATAATTCCTAACTAATTCAATCCCCTGATCCATTCCTAAATTTTTTTGGACATAGATAATCCCAATTAAAATGCCTCTCAAGATATTTGACATAAGAGGCATTGTGGGTTCCCATGTGTTTCACCAACCTTGAGCCAATGTGTTGTGTGTTTAGGTAGAGTTGGTAATGGAAATCACCTTTAGACTTCTACAGAACATGTAAGACTAGGGGTATGCAGATGTAATGATGGTTTAGGGGTTCGTAAAAACTCCTTTCATTATTTATTATATCACTTAGATACTATTTATGTAGTTATGATTCTATATTTACTTCTACTATCATATCTCATGCATCCTAATATGACCAGATTCTATGCTAGGAATGTCTAAAGGTTCATCATGGGATAAGAAGTATGAACATTTTTGTTGGGTTGTAATATTTAATTGATACCCAGAAGTACATCAAGGGATCTAATTAGTTGCAATATGAATGATAATTTGATTCCTTATTTGGAAATAATTGTTGAATATAATTTTTAAAATAAAATTATGTTATTCCTAATTGAAATTAATTAAAATTTTGTTCCATAGTTTACATGGAATTCCATATATATGATAGAATTAGTGGACATGATGTTACATTGTTATGATTGTTGTTAGTAGACATGGATATCTGATGTTGAAATTTAGCTCTATAGTTTCGAAGAGAATAGTGTACATGACATTCCAAATTTATAAATTAGGTTCTAGACTGATGCTCTAGGAACTATCATTATAATGTGGGGGTAATATACCCAAATGATACTACTACGTACCAGTTAATAGTGGGCGATTGAAGTGTTAATGATAGGTTTGGGATTTCATTCTTTCAAATCCCATTAGTGGTTATTATACAAGAACACCTTGATCACATACTTAATGTACCATTTAAATTTATACTATGTATAGTGCTAAGATAAATTCTGGAATTTGACAAAGAAGGTATGGATGATTGAGATTTTTAACCCATTGAATCAATGTGGTTTCACATAAATAATTTCATTCATGTTATGTATGATTTAGACTTATAATATTCCAATAGAATGAAATTATAATATTTCCCTATTTGTTTACTCTTTGGGGTGGCCTAGTAAGATTTATTTTTCAACACATTTACATGGCCTTGACTTCCATTAAAAAAATATGTCACGTTTTAGGTTGAGAATGGATGTATAATAGATAATGAAGATTCCCATTGTTTCATGATTGAGTACATGATCATATGTGGATTATTATGATTAAGAAAGGGCAACAAAAATATTTATTAGAGAGTAGGAATGAGGTTCATTTTTGAGTTAGTGCTAAATAATTACAATATTTTCTTTATTATTATATGTTCATGGTTTCCCCATGGGAGATTATTTTTTTATGAATGACATGGATTATTGGGGTCCTAATACATTTTATTTATTAACCACTTCTTTATATGTATTACCTATTCATTATGAATATTTGATTTTTTGGATGATATAGAGTTATTAATAAGGGTATTGTACTCTGATATGAGAGAATAATATCTCCAAAGACACACCCCATTATCATTTTTTTAGTCAGTAGCTTCTCGATTATAAGACTTTATTCTTGAGAACATACAATGAACGTATATAGTTATTATTATTGATTTATTTAGGTCGGGATTTGAGAATGTTCATGTTTAGGATGATTCATCTACCTACATGAATTATGTTATACTAATATAATTATTTTCATTATAGAAAATTTTTAAGATGTTAACAGTGATTAAGTATTATTTTAAGAAGGAATTTATGATTTTAATATTATTCTTGATGTAAGAAACAATATGAAATGATCACCATAATGTAATCTATTGATATCGGTAAATTAACAAGAAAAAATAGTTTTTCGGATTCATTTCTCACAAACTGTAACCATACATTCAATAAAATTATCATGCGACCTATTAAATGATTATAAAAAATCATTCAAATACATTGAATAATATGGAAATGATCAATATTATATCTAATAATGAAAGACAATATTTCTATTGAAAATCACACATAAAACTATCAAAATAAAAAAATGAAGAATTTTTTAGGTTAAATTGTTTTAACAATGTTTTAGTATTTGTTTACAACAAATATTTTTTTATACGAATGTTTTTGTTACCAAGGAAATTGATCTAGTCCAACGATATGATATTTTATAAGAATGTATCATGTTGATAAAACAATCAGATCCATATGCACTGTATCAGATCAGCGGATCCAAATGAATCAGATGAATACATTAATATTTTCCATAATTTACCCTTTGTAATAATCAGATAAGGATAGAAGTTTTTATGTGAATAATTCATATTATTTTTGAAAATTTTTGAAATAATATATTGAATTTAGTAGTTATATAGTTTTAATACATTCTAATCCAAACTAGATGATTTTATTCAGGTCATTATGTTCTAAAAAATTATTAAAACTCTCATAATAATGATTTGTGAAGATATTATGGAGAGGATTGAATATATTCAGATTCGTCCAATTATAATTCCATTGTAATATTATTTCAATCACAGTAAGAGATATCTTCATAATAAAATGGAGAGAATTTATAAATAGAAATGAGTTGGAGAGGAAAAAGAAATCATAATGTGATGAATCAGTATACAAAATTTGCAATAAGTCGAAGAGGAAAGGGGAATCATAATGAGATGAAGAGGGAAACCAAATTCATAATGAGACAAAGAGGATACATGAATTTTAATTTTCTAAATATGGAAGCATAACTCATAATTAGATGTACAAGGAAAGAAAAATTATAATGAGGTTAAAAAGGAAACATAAATTTTAATGTATTGAAGACGAAAATATGAATTTTTAATCCCAATGAAATAAAGTAAATTCATAATCAATAATAATGAAATAGATTTGTAATGGGTTGATTATAATGAAAAATTAGAAAGAAAATTAATTTTTTTTGAAGAGTTGAATAGGTTCAATAATAAATCAAAATTTTGAAAAATCCAAAAGAAATTGATGGATGTTTGAAGAAGTCAAAGATGAAGTCAAATGTGAGATATTTTTGGAAATTATAAAATTTTCCAATGTGCAGAAATATTTAATGTTTCCATCCATTTCTTTCTGGGATACCTATAAATACATGCTCAGACCATTCATTAAGAATTAACTTTCCCAAAAGTGGAAAAGTGGGATTATTGAAAATATTATGTTAGATTCATTTTCATCCAGATATATCATGAGGAAGAACATATGGTTTAATTTTGACAAAATGTATTGACTAGTATCATATTTTGAAACGCATATTCACTTAATCAGATTATGTCAATAATATAAAAGATGATCTTATTGAGAATTTTATTAGAGTTTGATTTTTTATTTATTGAGATTGAGAACATATTATGTAGTCCATCATATTGAGAGAATCAAATCTAGAATCGTTTTCTCGAGAGAATAATATCCAGACTCATTGGATTGGGAAAATATGAACTAGCCAAATTAGGCTGAGGATTCAGATTGACAAATAATGGATCTGTTTAAACAAATATTTTATTATTATTTTTGGAAAGATTATTTTATTTCAAATCGATGTAAATTGATAATATTCAGAATAATGTTTTTATAAAGAGATAGGTGGTGTATAATAGAAGTTGGTATAAGTTTTATTCACTTCTTCATAATAGTGGATTAGCATAGACCCATGTTAGTGGTTATAGCATTAGTGTTTATTCTCACACTTAAGAAGGTCCTTGTGAATCATGTGATATTTATTTTATATCCTACATCTCTATGAATGATTATTTACTAAAATTTTATAAGAAAATTAAATCATAACATGTTGTAGGGTTATTTTTTTATATGTATTGAAAAATATAAAAACTGAAAAACTAATTAAACCCCCACTCTCCCCCCATATCAATTTATATTTATTACTTTTGAACATAAATTTTATCAGAAGGATGGTTTCCTTGTTGAATACTTATCATGGATAATAAAAATATTGTCCACATTAAACAAATTCTTAAATTTGAAAGAGGAAAGTATTATGGACAGAAAAATAGAATGATTATTTATGTTCAATATCTTGTCTTGGATGTTTATGATGCTTCTAATATGGGATTTACACCGATTTGGAATGACACCATAATGAAATTTTCCTATTATAGAAATATATTAACTGATGTAAGCGATAGAAACAATATTACCATTTCTGTATCAGAAATTGTTTATCAGAATGTGATGGGTCTCAAAGCATCACAAATATTATGGAATATATAGAAAGTGTTTTTTAGTGGAATATAATAGTTATTGAAAAAATGATACCAATATGGTGTAGTAAGTATAAAGGAATCATAATGTGAGATAAAGAAACAATTGATGAATACTTAACCAGAGTAAATGATTTTTTTTACAATATCTGAGGAATCAAATTTGTTCGGGATGTTTCTACAATTTTAAAGAATCATATGAGAAACATTCCAGACATGTTTGATTGTAAAATTTCCTCATTGTAATATAATGATGTTTTTATCTTGATAAATTTCATAACATTCTTATTGATTAATAAATGTGGAGGGTTTCAATGGATAAAAAAGATATGAATGAAGTGGAAAAAAATGTGAAAGGAAAAAAGTCATCCAATAGTTTCAGGAATAATATTATTAAAAAAGAAGTATGTTGAGTAAAATAGTTGAATTACATTCAATCTACAATAGGTATTATAGAGATTATTGAGAAAATTCAAACCTTCCTTTAAAAAAGCTCATAAAAAAAGACTCATCAGAGAGTGAAAAGGTGGTAAAGAATATCATAGAGTGTATCATCTTAGAACATAACATGTATCATGTATTCAATAAAAAAATAACTCTAAAAAATGAATTTATATTAATGAAGAATGATAGATAACATATTTATAGTTTAATAAAATATTTCATTCCACAAAAGGATACATACATTCATGATATTTTAAATTAAAAACATAAATTTTTTGAACATGGGTATATGATTAAAGATCGTAGTAAAAAGTAGGATTTTAATGAAGAATAGGTTAACGAGTTTCAATAATAAAATTCTAAGAATAGATATACCTTGTGGATTATGAATGATAACTTTAACAAAGCCTCCTATATAAATTCTGAGACTTCTAAAGATGTCATTATGGATCAACACAAGAATCAAAAGAAATATTATCTTACAAAAAATATTATCTCATCGGATTATTTTAAAATTTAGTGTTATAAAAATTTGATGGAAAATATTGGGTTGAGAAAACTATGTGATAATCATATAAAATCTACACAAGTATATAACTCTACCAAAATAAATGATGGATAACTTCGTCAGTAGGTTATAGTTGGAAGAAGTTACCAATATCAACAATTTTTCAATAGAAATATTTCTTATTTAAATATAAAATTAGTATTTTATGGTTATTATTTATGTTATGGATGCTATGGAAAAATGGATCATTGTCACGACCCGCCCTCGGGGTCCGTGTCGTGACTACCCCAAGCCCGCCTTCCATAGGCCAGGGGCTGGCGACTAGCACCAAGGCGTAATTCCCGGTAAAAAGGGAAGGCATTGCCTTTGAAAAGTAAACACACACCACAGAGTAAACAAGCGGAAAGTAAACACTAAGCAAACAGAGTACGACTGAAAGTGCGGAAAAGTAAATGGGCCAGAATACAAACCCAAACTGAAAGTAAAGTACAACTCGAAAAGGGAAAAACAGCAACTGAAAAGTAAAGCCGCTACTCCGAGCTGTCCACTGGAAATCCCACCTGAAGGGTGGGTACAGATAGCTCCTCTGCTCCACGGGTCCCGCCGTCCGCTCCGAGCACGTCCCGCCCAGTGGTCCACCTCCGGGTACCGTCCCGCTCTGCAAGCCTCAGCTAAGGTCAACGCTGTCCGTCGTCTGCAACCAACACAACGAAGTGCGGGCAAAGCCCGTGCAGGGGTGAGTATAAGCTACTCAGTAGGGACCCCGAGACCCCTGAAGGTCTCTCAAATCCACAAAGGATAAACCACGAAGAAAAGTACAATCACGAAGTAACAACCGACACTGCTTAGGTATATGCCCATACATATACCTAAGTCATCAATTCAAATACACTCCAACCTCCGAGCCCAAGTACAACTCAGTCCACGCAGGAAAGTATACGTATTCCACATAGGAAAGCAAAATATAATCCACACAGGATTGCACAACACAATCCACACAGGAAAACAACAGGATTCAGCTCACACAGGTATACTTCTTCAAGGACGATAAAGATGATCACTGATCCATCTAAGTCGTCGGACCCACGAAGGATCGATAGGTAACTAACCCCCGCAGAAGACCCACACAGGATCGGGCTCACACAGAACCTGTAGGCGCTGGCTCACACAGAACCGCTGAGCGCAAGGACCCACACAGGATCGGGCTCACACAGAACCTGTAGCACTGATCCACGTAGGATCGCTGAGTGCTGTAGTCGTCGTCGTCGAATCCACACAGGATCTCTGTACTGTCGTCGCCAAATCCACACAGGATCTCTGTACTGTCGTCGTCTAATCCACACAGGATCTCTGTACTGTCGTCGTCAAATCCACACAGGATCTCTGTACTGTCGTCGTCAAATCCACACAGGATCTCTGTACTGTCGTCGTCTAATCCACACAGGATCTCTGTACTGTCGTCGTCGCAGTCACAGTAGCAGTCGTAGCAGTAAAACAGTCGCAGCCAGCACTAGGGTTCCCGCACACAGCAAGTTCGTACGGAGGGTCCGCTCCATGAGCCGAGAGGCTGATACATCAACTGTCACGAAGACCGAAGTTGATGTATCCAAAAGTTCCGTATCGTCAACAGGAACTCAACGCAACAGACGGCGCGTCGATCGGACGCCCGGTCTGAGAGTTATTGGCATTTTCGTCTCCGGGGCCCGGTTGGTTTTTAAGGCAAAACCAACCCGACCGTACTCCACCTGCGTCCAAACCTCGGGCGGAGTATGCCAAAAGATCCGTCTCACTAAGAGGAACACTACGCGTCTGACGGCACGTCAATCAGACGTCCGTAGCTCAAGATATGAGCGTTTCCGCTCCGAAGGCCCGGTTGGTTTCGTGAACGAACCAACCCGGCCGAACTCAAAGTAAACCGAAACCTTGAGTGCGATATACCGAAACGACCGTCTCGATCCAAGGATCGCGTTGCCGCAGACGGTTCGTCATTCGGAGGTCCGAGGCTCAAGTTATGAGCGAAAAACCAAAACTGGTCCGAAACGGGGGGGTCCGGGTCCGGAACGACCCGGCCCGACCCCCCCCCCTTGGGTGGCGCGGCGGCCGGCGGCGGCGGACGGCGGCGGACGGCGGCGGCGGGCCACGTGGCGGCGGCGGGCCGCGTGGCGGCGGCGGCCGCGTGGCGCGGCGGCGGCGGGCCACGTGGCGGCGGCGGGCCGCGTGGCGGCGGCGGCGGGCCGCGCTGGCGGCGGCGGACCGCGCTGGCGGCGGTGGCCGCGACTCACGCGGGGGGCTAAGCCCCCGCCCTTCCGAAGGCGGCGCGGCTTTGCCGCGCCGTTTGAGACAAAACGGCCCCCGCAAATGGGGGCCGGTTGAGTAAAACCGGGGGGGCTTTGCCCCCCCCTCCATAAAAGAACCGCCCCCTCATTAAGAGGGGGGTCTTGATGGACCGGCCGGGGGTTTAAACCCCCGGTTTTTATGACATCCGGCCGGCCTGCTGGCCGGCCGGTTTTTACCAACGGGACCGGAATTTCCGGTCCCGCCCTTGACTTCCGACGCCGGCGGCCCGGCCGCCGGTCTTTCCTTCCGCCGCGGCCCGGAACCGGCCGCGGTCTCCTCGTCTCACCGCGGCCCGGAACCGGCCGCGGTGTTCGTCGTCCGGCGCGGTGCGACGGCACCGCGCCCCTTTCGCCGTGCCAAGAATCCTCCCAACGCGGCGTGTCGGCGTCGCGGTCTTGAAGTCTCTCCTCGGCGAAGCGCGACGGTATTGCGGAAATCATAAGCATGTTCATCCGCGTGGTGCGACGGCACCACGCCTCTTGCTTCCACCCGCATGAATCAACATGAACGAAGGAGGGGGTTTCGGCCGTGTTCGTGCGGTCCGACTCCCCTCGCGTTAACAAATAACATAACTAAAAAGTCTCACGTTTAGTCATGCTAAAATCCACGATTCACGAATGGAATAAAATAATTAATAAAAACATCCCCTACCTCGGGTTTGAGATTCAAAGAAATCCTCTACGTTCCGCGGAAGACGGCGTCGCGGAAGTCGGGCGTCGCGGTCGTCGTTCGTCAAATCCGTTGACGAAGAATTACGTCCGATGCGACACGTTGTTGGCGGATCTTCGTTTGCCGACGAAGAAGGCCCGAGGAGGATGCGGCGTTCCCTCTCGTTGACACCGAGGACGAAGAAGAGAGGCGTCGTTCTTCGTTCTTCGTCAGAGTTTGAGCGTTCTTCGTTCCTCGTTCTTCGTCAGAGTTGAAGATGAAGAGGAATGCTCTCAAACAAAGAACCCAAAATAAAATCAGTCTACCCCTTATTTTATTTACACATAACACAAAAAGATTTCAAAGGTTTGAAAATCAAAAGAGTTTAACTCCCCAAAATTAAATTAAGTAACTTAAGTCATTAAAGAGGGGGGTTAAGGGAGTTGGGAGGATTTGAAAAGAAAAGGGGGTTCGTGTGGGCCCCACCACACTTAATCCTCCCAAGGGAGGTTAAGTGGGTGTGGGTCCCACTTCCAACCTCTTTTGATAGGTTTAAAAAAAAAAAGTTAAAATAAATTTGTCTTACACAAATTTTATTTAACTTAACTAAAAACCCCAAAACGAAACTTTCAACCCGCAACAAACGCAACTCCCGAAAAGGTCTCATTAAGCGAATATCGGCGTTGCGAGTTCATCGGTGCCCTCGGATTTCAATTCCGAGCACCGGATCAAAAGTTAGGAAATCCCGCTCGTTCGTTCACTGAACGTACCCGAGCCAAACTTCGGAAATTAATTCCGGGCACTCCGGGCCTCGGAATCAGGTGCCGTCTGAAACCGCGCTCTTGTAAAATTCTAAAGAAAATTAAGAAAAAATTTTCCTTGAATTTTACGGGTCTTTACATTACTCCCACCTCAGGGCTTTACGTCCCCGTAAAGCTACATCAAAAACTAGGGAAACCAAAAGAGAGTACTGAGCACGCATCTGAGCCTCCCGCTCCCATGTGCTCTCCTGGAGATTTCCGTGCCGCCATCTGTTGCGCATAAGAGGAATCGATCGTCCATGTAGGACCCGCTCCTGGATGACATGGACCTCCTCTGACGTGGCCCGGACCATCTCCGGTCCCACCAGAGCTGCAAGATTTCTCTTTTGCCGAAAAGAGAAATCTGGTCTCATCCCCTGGATGAACCACATTCTTTGCCTAAAACAGTCAATCCTAACATGGATGATACTAATCCATACTAAGGATGACGTCGTAAGGCCTCGACGCTACTACTAAGAGATTCAACCGTTACTCTCGCCTCCAAGGGTTGAGTCACACTGTCGGCATCAGTGTGTGGTAACTGGGTCTCCTCCAGTAGATGTCTCACAAGTGAGGGTCAAGTCAACAGCCAAAACTGGAACCTCTTAGTAACATTACGATAGAGGACAGGAACGAAAACATCACAAGGTATGCGTCTTTTATTATTGCAGCTCGTAATACAAGACGCTACACAAAAGCAACAAGGAACCAGAAGTACAAAGGATGTATCCACTAGTTCTGCTCCTATCCATCGGCTCCCAGAGCTCCATGATCGAAGGCCTCGGCTGCCTGAAGCTGAGCTCTCCCCTGCGGTCGGGGTGGACCTCCTGGTGGTGGTGGTGGTAGAGCCTCAAAGCGTCGGCCACCACCAGCTGCTCGTCCAGCTCCTCTGCCTCGTCCGTCTCCTCCTTGCAGACCGCCACGGTCGAACCTCTGCCTCTGCCTAGGTGGTTCCTCAACCGTCTGCTGCTCCTCCGCATGGCGGGTCGGGCAGTCACGAGCCATGTGGCCTTGCCCGCCGCATGCATAGCACTGTCTTCCACTCGAAAGACTGGCTCCGCGTTGTGTGCCCTGCACTGCTGAGCCAGTGCCCTGAGGTCTGGTCTGTCTGGACCCCTGAGTCATCCGTCGACTACCTGCTGCAGATGACTCAGCCACGTGCCGCCCTGCGGTGGGTCTCTGTGCTGGTGTAGACTCAGCAAGGAAGCTCTCGATCAGAAGGGCCCGCTCCAGTACTCCTGTCTGAGTCGGTATGCTGAGGGAGATCAGCGATGCCCTGATCTCGTGTCTCAAACCCTGCTCGAAGGTCCGGGCCCGGAAGAATGGGTCCCGTACCATGTCGGTCGAGTAGCGCGAGAGATCGGTAAATCTCGCCGAGTACTGGGCGACCGTCATGCTGCCCTGCCGCAGCTGTAGAAGCTCCTGGATGCGCACCGCTCGGAGGGTGGCTGGGACGAACTCCGAGCGGAAGATGCTCTCAAAGTCCGTCCAAAGAAGAGATGCCTCATCGTGCACCTGGAGCATCAAGCTCCACCATCGTCCTGCTGCTGCGTGTAGTAGGCTCGCAGCGAGGATCACCATGAGGTCTGCTGGTGTCCTCACTAGCCTAAACACTCGAACCACTGCCTCCAGCCAGTCCTCTGCTGCCTGGGGATCCGTCTCCCCGCGAAACCTGGGCGGTCGCTGGCGCTGAAACTCATGCAGTGCGCTGAGGCGACGTGCATCGTCAGCGGCTGCTGCTGGAAGCATCGGGGGATCGGCGGGTAAAGCTACCGCCGGTGCCACTGCTGACAAAGGGCCCTGCACTGAAGCCTCGTCGCTCGGTGGGCTGTCGTCTCGCTCGACTCTCGGAACCCTAGCTGGCTGCCGTCGTGGGGCCATCCTGAAAAGGAAACAGGTGCGCCATGGTTAGAACAGTATACCTGGTGAGCTGGCACAAGTAATCACAAGGAAAACTTGAGACTTTCATAAAGCAGATCAGTATACCCGGTGAGCTGACACAAGTAATCACAAAGAAAACTTGAAACACACACGCAATCAATGTTTTCGTGCATTAAGTCGGAAATCAGAAGTCAGGGTCCTGGTGTACGGATACGTCGGCCGCCGCACCAACACTGGACTCCCTGGACTGATAACCACACTCAATACGCTAAACATTATTGCTTCACATAGAAAAGATCAGAGTTCGCGGTAGAACCGAACTCCTTTGATACCAATTTGTCACGACCCGCCCTCGGGGTCCGTGTCGTGACTACCCCAAGCCCGCCTTCCATAGGCCAGGGGCTGGCGACTAGCACCAAGGCGTAATTCCCGGTAAAAAGGGAAGGCATTGCCTTTGAAAAGTAAACACACACCACAGAGTAAACAAGCGGAAAGTAAACACTAAGCAAACAGAGTACGACTGAAAGTGCGGAAAAGTAAATGGGCCAGAATACAAACCCAAACTGAAAGTAAAGTACAACTCGAAAAGGGAAAAACAGCAACTGAAAAGTAAAGCCGCTACTCCGAGCTGTCCACTGGAAATCCCACCTGAAGGGTGGGTACAGATAGCTCCTCTGCTCCACGGGTCCCGCCGTCCGCTCCGAGCACGTCCCGCCCAGTGGTCCACCTCCGGGTACCGTCCCGCTCTGCAAGCCTCAGCTAAGGTCAACGCTGTCCGTCGTCTGCAACCAACACAACGAAGTGCGGGCAAAGCCCGTGCAGGGGTGAGTATAAGCTACTCAGTAGGGACCCCGAGACCCCTGAAGGTCTCTCAAATCCACAAAGGATAAACCACGAAGAAAAGTACAATCACGAAGTAACAACCGACACTGCTTAGGTATATGCCCATACATATACCTAAGTCATCAATTCAAATACACTCCAACCTCCGAGCCCAAGTACAACTCAGTCCACGCAGGAAAGTATACGTATTCCACATAGGAAAGCAAAATATAATCCACACAGGATTGCACAACACAATCCACACAGGAAAACAACAGGATTCAGCTCACACAGGTATACTTCTTCAAGGACGATAAAGATGATCACTGATCCATCTAAGTCGTCGGACCCACGAAGGATCGATAGGTAACTAACCCCCGCAGAAGACCCACACAGGATCGGGCTCACACAGAACCTGTAGGCGCTGGCTCACACAGAACCGCTGAGCGCAAGGACCCACACAGGATCGGGCTCACACAGAACCTGTAGCACTGATCCACGTAGGATCGCTGAGTGCTGTAGTCGTCGTCGTCGAATCCACACAGGATCTCTGTACTGTCGTCGCCAAATCCACACAGGATCTCTGTACTGTCGTCGTCTAATCCACACAGGATCTCTGTACTGTCGTCGTCAAATCCACACAGGATCTCTGTACTGTCGTCGTCAAATCCACACAGGATCTCTGTACTGTCGTCGTCTAATCCACACAGGATCTCTGTACTGTCGTCGTCGCAGTCACAGTAGCAGTCGTAGCAGTAAAACAGTCGCAGCCAGCACTAGGGTTCCCGCACACAGCAAGTTCGTACGGAGGGTCCGCTCCATGAGCCGAGAGGCTGATACATCAACTGTCACGAAGACCGAAGTTGATGTATCCAAAAGTTCCGTATCGTCAACAGGAACTCAACGCAACAGACGGCGCGTCGATCGGACGCCCGGTCTGAGAGTTATTGGCATTTTCGTCTCCGGGGCCCGGTTGGTTTTTAAGGCAAAACCAACCCGACCGTACTCCACCTGCGTCCAAACCTCGGGCGGAGTATGCCAAAAGATCCGTCTCACTAAGAGGAACACTACGCGTCTGACGGCACGTCAATCAGACGTCCGTAGCTCAAGATATGAGCGTTTCCGCTCCGAAGGCCCGGTTGGTTTCGTGAACGAACCAACCCGGCCGAACTCAAAGTAAACCGAAACCTTGAGTGCGATATACCGAAACGACCGTCTCGATCCAAGGATCGCGTTGCCGCAGACGGTTCGTCATTCGGAGGTCCGAGGCTCAAGTTATGAGCGAAAAACCAAAACTGGTCCGAAACGGGGGGGTCCGGGTCCGGAACGACCCGGCCCGACCCCCCCCCCTTGGGTGGCGCGGCGGCCGGCGGCGGCGGCCGGCGGCGGCGGACGGCGGCGGACGGCGGCGGCGGGCCACGTGGCGGCGGCGGGCCGCGTGGCGGCGGCGGCCGCGTGGCGCGGCGGCGGCGGGCCACGTGGCGGCGGCGGGCCGCGTGGCGGCGGCGGCGGGCCGCGCTGGCGGCGGCGGACCGCGCTGGCGGCGGTGGCCGCGACTCACGCGGGGGGCTAAGCCCCCGCCCTTCCGAAGGCGGCGCGGCTTTGCCGCGCCGTTTGAGACAAAACGGCCCCCGCAAATGGGGGCCGGTTGAGTAAAACCGGGGGGGCTTTGCCCCCCCCTCCATAAAAGAACCGCCCCCTCATTAAGAGGGGGGTCTTGATGGACCGGCCGGGGGTTTAAACCCCCGGTTTTTATGACATCCGGCCGGCCTGCTGGCCGGCCGGTTTTTACCAACGGGACCGGAATTTCCGGTCCCGCCCTTGACTTCCGACGCCGGCGGCCCGGCCGCCGGTCTTTCCTTCCGCCGCGGCCCGGAACCGGCCGCGGTCTCCTCGTCTCACCGCGGCCCGGAACCGGCCGCGGTGTTCGTCGTCCGGCGCGGTGCGACGGCACCGCGCCCCTTTCGCCGTGCCAAGAATCCTCCCAACGCGGCGTGTCGGCGTCGCGGTCTTGAAGTCTCTCCTCGGCGAAGCGCGACGGTATTGCGGAAATCATAAGCATGTTCATCCGCGTGGTGCGACGGCACCACGCCTCTTGCTTCCACCCGCATGAATCAACATGAACGAAGGAGGGGGTTTCGGCCGTGTTCGTGCGGTCCGACTCCCCTCGCGTTAACAAATAACATAACTAAAAAGTCTCACGTTTAGTCATGCTAAAATCCACGATTCAGGAATGGAATAAAATAATTAATAAAAACATCCCCTACCTCGGGTTTGAGATTCAAAGAAATCCTCTACGTTCCGCGGAAGACGGCGTCGCGGAAGTCGGGCGTCGCGGTCGTCGTTCGTCAAATCCGTTGACGAAGAATTACGTCCGATGCGACACGTTGTTGGCGGATCTTCGTTTGCCGACGAAGAAGGCCCGAGGAGGATGCGGCGTTCCCTCTCGTTGACACCGAGGACGAAGAAGAGAGGCGTCGTTCTTCGTTCTTCGTCAGAGTTTGAGCGTTCTTCGTTCCTCGTTCTTCGTCAGAGTTGAAGATGAAGAGGAATGCTCTCAAACAAAGAACCCAAAATAAAATCAGTCTACCCCTTATTTTATTTACACATAACACAAAAAGATTTCAAAGGTTTGAAAATCAAAAGAGTTTAACTCCCCAAAATTAAATTAAGTAACTTAAGTCATTAAAGAGGGGGGTTAAGGGAGTTGGGAGGATTTGAAAAGAAAAGGGGGTTCGTGTGGGCCCCACCACACTTAATCCTCCCAAGGGAGGTTAAGTGGGTGTGGGTCCCACTTCCAACCTCTTTTGATAGGTTTAAAAAAAAAAAGTTAAAATAAATTTGTCTTACACAAATTTTATTTAACTTAACTAAAAACCCCAAAACGAAACTTTCAACCCGCAACAAACGCAACTCCCGAAAAGGTCTCATTAAGCGAATATCGGCGTTGCGAGTTCATCGGTGCCCTCGGATTTCAATTCCGAGCACCGGATCAAAAGTTAGGAAATCCCGCTCGTTCGTTCACTGAACGTACCCGAGCCAAACTTCGGAAATTAATTCCGGGCACTCCGGGCCTCGGAATCAGGTGCCGTCTGAAACCGCGCTCTTGTAAAATTCTAAAGAAAATTAAGAAAAAATTTTCCTTGAATTTTACGGGTCTTTACAATCATAGTTTTTTGATTAACTAATCTTTACCTAGAAGAAGGTCTAGGAATAGTGGATGAAATAGTGATCGAATAATGAGAAACGTTACTATCTTACAAAATATTGAAAAATATGTTTCTCAAGACGATAGAATACTTCCAACAAGAAATAAATTTGAATATATAGAATTAGTTTTTTAATTATGTGATTAGGATGGTCACCTGGACAAAGTATGTAAGACACTCATTCTGGAAAATTTTTAATATATAAAAAATTAGAATGAAGCTAAAAAAGGTGAAAGTCATGGAATGATATTTCGTTATTGAGACAGCTTTAAAAGAAATTAAAAAAGAGAAAACAATGGATACATGATAGTGGATATTTTTCATATATGAAAGTTGATAAAAAAACGTTGAAACATGTGGAATTTATTAAAGGAAAATTAGTTACCTTTTGTAATGATAGTTTCTTAAAAATTTATTTAATCAGAAAGAATGAGATTAATGTTGAAAAGATAAAATCTAGGAATGTTTTACTTTTTTATGGGATAAAAAAACATACATACTGTATGTAAAAATTTTATTGATGTAAAATTATTTATTTTATAAAATATTAATTTTTCATAAAAGCGTGACTGTTGGAAAATTCAACAAAAAAGGATAAAAAACTAGAGGGTATCACTTCCAAATATGATAATTCAATAAATTTTGTTACTTGAGTGTGCATGATGAAAACAATTTGGGGCACTTAATACTTTAGATCCCGTGATATAAATTTATGAAAAAACATTACAAAGTTGTTGTCATTCTAAAATTTCCAAAATTGAAATGATGGGATAAAGATGTTTGTGTAATTTTTCGAGAAGGTATGAAGACTAATGAAAGTCACAAATAATTTGAGATACAATATAATAGAACACTAGATCTTATTCATTGAAATTCATGTGCACCAATGAGACAGTAGTTAATAAAATAATATTTATACATTATCAGTTTTATTTATGATATCACTTGGATAACAATCACCATGTTTATGAAGAAAATGTCAGAATCTATTAAAATGTTGAAATTCTTTTTAACTGATGTTGAGAAATAAATACGGGTTATCAATTACTTATCAAACGTATCTAAGAAAACATGGTATCTAATATTAGTTTAGTGCTCCCTATACTCTAAAAAGACGAGTAGTATAAAGAAATAATAAATTATTGGTGTAAATAGGAAGAAGTATGTTTGAAGAATACAAACATTCTAAATTATATTTTAGAGAATCTTTATGTACAGATGTATATGTTCATATTATATGCCTTCTGAAAATAGAAACAAACATTTGTCCTTATGAATTGTTTTAGAACAGAGAAACATCATTATAATACATCATTGTTTTGGGATGTCCAAACTATATCAAAAAAATCCATAATTGGCGATGTTTGATGAGAAATATGAGAAATGATGTTTTATGGGTTATTCATCAAATGGAAGAAGTTAAAAATGTTGGAAAAAATGTTCATTTTGTTGGACTCATATGGTGTGAAGGAAATTAAAAATATATGTTTCTTAAAAATTGTTGTTGAGTATGATGAAGAAGATGACATAGAGAATTTAACCAATATTAAATGTAATTCAAAATATCCTTATCATGATTTAAAAGAATTATGTGATGAGGAAATTTTAGATGGAAAAGAAACAATTAAATTTCATTCCTTACAAAAATTGTTGAATCTAAAAACATTATCCAAAATCAAAACACTACAGTTTAGATATGAAGAATATTGAGATTAGATAACTAGACATCACTTATATTAAAATTTTAACAAGAATATTTTTTTTAATTTATTCCACATAAAGAATTGGTGGATATGATGAATGATGAGTTGGATCGGATTGAGAAGAATTAGGAATATGAACTTTTTTCCTGGACATCAATTAAAAATGTTATTGAACCACATTGGATTATAGAAATATAATAAATGAACATGGATATGATTCATGAAACAAATACAGTCTTGTTTTTAACTGATATGCATAGGAGTTATATATGTATTTTGAAGAAACATTTTCCATAATTGAATGGTTAGACACTATTATAATGTTTCTTTTAGCGGTCACACATCATAATTACAATGTTTATTATATAGATGTAAAGTCGTCATTCTTAAATTGTGAGATTGAGAGTGAATTTTACACTGAAAAATATTTTGAGTTTCTATAGGACAAGGACAAAAATTGATTTTATGTTAATGAATTATTTTTATGTGACTAAACAAGATCCTATAACATAGTATTATAAACATGATAATAGTTTTATAATATTAAGTATTTCTAAAGGAAAGTGGATAGAATCTTGTATGTGAAACATGTTAACTCAATAAATCTAATGTTAATTATTTTTATTGAAGATATAATTCATTATGTGGATAAAAAATATTGGTTTAAAACATTTATT
This sequence comes from Viscum album, assembly GCA_963277665.1. NCBI lineage: Eukaryota > Viridiplantae > Streptophyta > Magnoliopsida > Santalales > Viscaceae > Viscum > Viscum album. The sequence goes on from OY728161.1 coordinate 643,191,007, forward strand.
GAAGAGATTCATATGATTTTAAGAATGACAGTGTTGAGAGAATTAAAGTTCATCATTGTCTAATAAGGTCAAAAATAGAAAATATCATTGTATTTTCACAAGAATACTATGATTGGGAATTGTTATGTAGTTTGGATTAGATGAATCGAAAATCATTCCCTCTCTTATTTTTGTGATTATAGAGTTGGGTGAAGATGAATAAGAAAAAGTGTATATAGGCAAGGCAGTATAATATAGGTTGGATGTCTACATCATCTTACAACCTCAAGTCATGATATATTTTATGTTGTGACTTTGAGTTCAATGTATCAATGTAATCTGAATGAATCAAATATGTTGGAAGAAATAATAATTATTGGATACACAAAATGAATAACATTACATGAGTTGTAATAAAAAATAAATAGTGATATTACGTTTCTTGGTTATACTGATGTTGATTGGGCTGGACATTGTAATGATATAAAATCAACCATAAGAAGAACATTTTTTTTAGTGAAGGTTGTGTGAGTTGGAATATTATGAGTAAATTTTTAGTAACATTGGGCACAAATAAATCCTAATATGTCGTGGCTACTCATACATGTACTCAAATTTGATCAGTGCATATTCAGGGGAGATTTGAATTTAAATGATTCTAAACTGTTGACGATACATTATGATAATCAGAATGAAAATGATCCTTCAATGAATCCATATAAAAGTAATTATCCAATCCTATTTTTATAAGGATTAAATTTATAAAAGATATAGTTACTATTGGTTGTTATTTTTAACAATATATATCAACAATGTATCAGTTCACTGATATCATTGAAAATGCCTTCGAAAATAATGGTTTTAGGAATTTTGGTAGAAAAATCATGCTCATACTCCTCTGACAACTTCGCAAATCTCATAAAGTACTAACGCCCACAATGCATTAGATTTTGTATAAAATGGGGGTAGATAATGTAACAACATTGCACATAGTATGATGTTTTTACTTATAATTATTTTATTTATCATAATCAATGGTTATCATAGAATGAGTGTGTGAAATATAAAACTACGAGAGGAAAATATAAAATAGAGTTTGATTTTTTCTTGACATAGAAATTTATTTTTTTCATAGAGGGATGGAATCCCATAAAATAATTACTTTATCCAGTAGTTTGGTTTCAAGAAACTCTGTTTTGATAAAAGATATGTTTCGATAAATGTCAAAAAACATGATTTTTTTGTTATAATATGTGTTTTGAAATAATTATGAGAGATGGAAAATTTGATGATTAGTATTTTAAAAAATATGAAGGGGTTATTGAAGAAGAATTGTTTTTTAATTGATAAAACAATGTTTTTCAATTTTTTTAAAAACTAACCATTGTGTATAATAATATTTTCGTTATCTAAGAATCAGAACCAGTCCATCATAATGGGAATTTTTATGAATGGTTAAATTGTCTGAATGAATATGATCCATTTATATCGTATCATATCATCAGATACAAAATAATTAGTGCCCGAAATTGTTGTTTCCTAAATGTTTTCCTTTCTCGAGGTTATAGAAAGATATATGTATCTAGGTGATGAAGACATATCGTTTATAATGTTTTTTGATGAATATTGTGGTGTTATGAGTTAGAAAGTTTACATTAATTGTAAAACAATGAAACTGATGTCTTTCTGGTCATTTAGTTTTCACAAATCATGAAAGCAAACATTATAAATTGTTTTGAATAATTGTTTGAGAGGTTTTCCAATTTTCAGAGTAGTAAAATGGGATTTCCATTATAATGGGAAATTCATCATAATCAAATGAAGGGAAACATAATTAATATTTAGTTTAAGAGGAATCATGAATGATAATGAGCTAAAAAAAGACATATAAATCATTATGAGATGAGGAGGAAATATGAGTCAGAATAAGCTAAATAAGGAAACAAAATTCCCAATGATTTGAAGAGGAAATAAGGATTTATATGAGCTGATGAAAGATATAAATATCCTAATGAGATGAATAATGAAATATAAATCATAATGAGATGAATTAGGAATAAAAAAATATTAATTATTTTTGTAAGAAAACTTGAAATCATTGTCACTGAGAAGGAAACAAAACTCATTATTTTTCAGAGGGAAACATATTCATAATGAACTGATTATGAAAAAGACTCAAAAAGAAAATTCCATATGTTTTATGAAGAGTTAATGAAAGAAAACATGAACTAATTTTTTTTGTATATCATAGAGAAATATAAGGTGGTTTGAAGAAGAAAATTTTTAATTTATAATTATAGATAAATCTAGATATTTTAAAATTTCAGGAAGAATGAAAATTTCCATGTTTCCAAATTTTTTGTTTTAAATAGCCTATACATACTTGCTCAGATAATTATTTTGGAAGTAACTTTGAGGATGGAAGTAAGGAATGATTCCTTATAAGATCATGCAATATTCATTTTTCAGCTAAATATCTCTTGAGGAGGATCAGAAAATTGAATGTTAATTTACCAGATTGATGAATATTATTTTAGGAGATCTTTTTATGTCAATCAAATTGATTTAATTAGATAAAAGTGTATTTTATTGAGAATATAAGAATATTTTGTTTTTTTTTGTACTTATAATGGGTTCAAAAAATTGAGTCCATTATATTGATATAATTGAAAACAGACTCATTGTATTTATAAAATCAAATCCTGACACCTCAAATTGAAAAATTTGGATCCATCCCAATATGACTGAAGATTAGGACTGAGAAAATGTGGACAATTTTCTTAAAATATTTATTTGTTGATCATATCAATTATTTTATAAGAAATAATAAGATATAGATGGGTGTTAGTATAATCATTTCTATTAGGAGATATAAGGTGTCTAATGGGATTCACTACAATTTGTATGATATTATTCATAGTAGTTTCTTTCTACAGACCAATGGGAGTGGCTATGGCAGTGATGTAGGATCTCAAAGTGAGACCGAACCTTGTAAATCATCAATTATTTAATTACATTTCTAATTTTACATGCATATGTTTTTAAGTAATGTTAATAAGGAAATAAATATTAATATTTTTTAGGGGTCATGTCTCATAATGCAATGAATCTTATAAAAATTGAAATAATTGATTCAACCCCCTTTCTCTTTTGTAATTTGATCTTTTATAACATTACAAACTTTTAATGATTAAAATATGAAATAGTTAAAATATATATTTTTACTAAATTAATTTTATGTAATCATAAAAAAGATATTATAATTGAATATTATTATAAAATAATACAGTAATATTTTTTCATTCTATTAGAGATTATATCACTTTTGATAATGTCTGATGTAAATTTATGAGTTTTCTCATCATTATTTCTATTCATTAAGATTCAATCATATTTGAAAATATTATTTCCATTATGTGTTATATATAATACCAAAGTATGTATTTATAAATTACCTTTATATTATTAAATGGTTTTAAAAATCTATATAAGTTTCCATTATTCCAAGAATTTTGATTCAAATGTTTCCATAGTCGTATGGTTATAATATTAGAGTCCCAATAAATACAAAATTAATTTAATATTAATATACATGGGAGGAAATTTATTTAAATTATATATAGACCCCCATTTAAATCATCTCTAAATTTTTCATGGTTTTCTAGTGATCTTACTATTTTATATCCCCTCAATTCAAAATCATCCCAATGGTTTTTCAAAAGTAATCCAAACTTTTATTTGATTAAATATTGGAAATATTTATATTACAAATATATATTCTTTATATTGTTTTATAAATAAAATTATCTTTACATCAATTATTTAATAAGATTATTTTCAATGGGTCAGGAATTTCTTTTGAGAAGTATGAAAATATTATTTTTACTTTTTCCACCAGAACTAATTTTCAATTTAATATACAAAAGTGAGGAATGAATCTTCCGTTATAAATATTTCAACATTAATTAATTTTCATTATTTTATAACAGTTTTTCATAATAATTATTAGTATATATTTATTGATTAATTTCCATAATAATTTTCTTTTCTTATATTTTATTTTTCATTTTTTTCATTAAGATAAATGTATTTAAAAACCTAAAAGAATATTTTTTATAAATTGATCATTAAAAAATTTAAATTGAATTATGAAATTACCTTTTTCTATGTAATCATCCATTAGTGGTTCCTCTGATTCACTTAGGATTTTTTATAATGATATAATTCACATTCTCTCTCAATGTGGATGATATTAATGCCTTTGAATGTTTCCATAATTTATTTTTATTTCCAAAAAAGGTAGGTAATATATGATAGAATTTTGGAAGTTTAAAAATTCTTACGGTACTCATATATATGGACAATAATTATTTAATGATTATACACATATAATTCATTGTAAAAATATATTAAGTGCATAAGGTGATGTGTGGATAAGATTGCATTCATCAGTGCTTAGAAAGAAATTTGTAGAAAATTATATTGATTATTATTGCTAATAATACGAATTATATACATGATTTTTTCTAGATATGTTAAAAAAGGTATATATTTCAATACTTTATTTATGTCCCATGTTCTTAGGCTTATTTTAATATTTCATACTAATTGGTTCATGAATGAAAATTACTATTTTTCATGTCTTATGTAATCCTAAAATTATTACATGATGACTCATGATGTTGTATATATATCCGGTTAACTATGATTCATTATTGTTATGAACCTTTATAATGTTCTCATATCCATGTTAAAATCATATTCACACATTGGATCTTTGACTGTTTTCTCTTATGAATACCCTTTAAATTTATATTACGTCACACCTATATTATTATATCATTCTCCATGATATAAATAAGAGTATTATTTATGAAATTTCATAATGGAAAATATGTTTGGATAATATTATTGTATTTTTTGAAGACTAATTTTAAAATAAGAAGTTCTTGTAGATAATCCATAATGACAAGTCACTTTTATGATCTTGGATTTTGTGACTTTGTGGGATGAAAATTTTAAATTATTAAATTGTTCTAATGTATCAATATGTTATACTCATGGTACCTCATTTAGTATCATAGATTGTGTTTTATTTTTTTCTTGCTTGCACTAGATGTTGGAGATCTATTCTATTGAACATTAATTGGAATTAGAGTATTTTTTAGTAATTTTTTTGATTAGGATACAAGCTACAAGAAATTAGAACCTAATATATCGTACGAGGAACTAAATGCGATGATGGATGAAATTAAAATTTCGTTCATTTAAGTAAATGTTTAATAAAAACAAAAATATTTTTATTTATTTCCTATATCCTATAAATGTATACTCTTATTATTGTTTTTTGTTACTCAAACAATTATTTCTGGTTTTAGTTAATGACTGTAACTAGTTGGTATTAAGTTAACAGTGTGTGTAAGTGATAATTTAATTATTATCATAATTAGAAAACAAAATATATTAGAAATGGAATCCAATACTTTCATGAAATATTATATTGTATGATGAATAATTATTTATATCATGTTAATCTCCAAAAGAAATCGAATACTATTGAAAAATATACTAGGCCTTAAATGAATCAACTTCAAATTTTATTTAGAAGATCTCCAAATCTCGTAGTCAATGATTAATTTATTATAATGATAGAAAAATTATTATCAATTATTTTATTACCAGAGTAATAAAATTTAATTTCAATTCTCTATCAGTTAGAAGGATAAGTAGTATAGTAGTAGACTAGGGTAAATAACATTTGAAAAATGACGATATTATATTTTTTAAATGGGAGGAGTTATTAACGTATTTTCAAATAAACATTTTTCCTTAAATATTCACACTAAAATAGAGAGTGAATTAATTTAGTTGATTGAAAAGGATTATGAATTATCAAGTTATTATGAATAAAATTTCTCATTCATGAATGGTTTGTCTCTTATTTTATAATTAACATTGAAATATAGATCAATCATTTGATGAATATGTGAAAGAAATTTATTCAAAAGGAATTACCCATAAGGTTCCTTTTCCACTTAAAATTAATTTTATATAGGACACTTAATATGGAAATGGAAAATTAAAAATCTCATTACACTCATGAACTAGGAAACATAAAAGTAAAATAATGTTTTAGGGAAACTAAAATGGTAAAATCGTTATATGTAGGATGGTTCTTATATGCCAAAATATATGATAATGTACTAAAGAGTTTTTCCTTAAGAAAGAAGAAATTATTTTATATATAGAAGGGTTATAAATTGAGATAGTGATTAATGAATTGGGGTAAAGATTCAGTAAAATGATTGAGAAGATATGAATGTTCCAACTAATGCACCACATACACTCTATTTCTTTAATTACATTGAGTATTAACATTTGAATACCCATGTAACCTATCCATGTGTCAGTGATGCAAATTATTGATATAAACCATTCAAAAAATATGATAAGGGTATATATATGAAATAAATTTACATAATTTATTTAAATTAATTTTTTTTTTGTAATTTACAGTTATTATCCAATCATGAAATACAACATTAATTCAATATTCTATATTAATAATCTTATTTAAATTTAGAATTTTTTCTATGATCCCCAAATCACAAACAAAATTATTAGTTATTATATTATACAAAACAATTCATAGTCATAAAATTATTTATTCCCATGTGAAAAAATCATATCCAATTGATGTTTTTGGGAATTTTCTTATAATAAATATTATTATTCTTCCATGAGTCGTTTTTTTGTTTTATCATATGCATTGAACATCTATACGTATATTTTAGATTAATTAATCTGATGCGGATATCAAATTTCAACATCCACATAAACCTATGATCATTAATAAATACATGGATGGCTAAAAACTCGCAATTTGAATTAATTACAATATATAAATTGTAACAAAAAAAATCATGCGTGGTATTTCGATCACATTATTATGGTGAATCAAAAAAAAAATTATCACTGTATTGTGAGGGAAAAGACTTGGTCCATATATTACTTATGATAGTTAGGTTTATATCACCTTAGATATTGTATCTAGAGTATTTTCTATCTTATATCTACCCTAAACTATTTTTCTTTAGAGGGAGATAATAAACATTCGACATACATAATTCCATTATGTTGGTAGAATATAACACTGAAATATTTTACTACGAATTCAAAATTAATGAAATAATATGTCAAATAACTAGTCACATTGGTAACACTGAATGAAAATAAATAGTAGTAAATTTTATTGTGAAAATATTACCCATTGATTGATGAAGTTAATACATTATGAGAATACTATAAGAAGCATCCTTAAGATATCTATTTCCAGAAAAAATTCACATATAAAAAAATACCATGAATATTAATTCCTAATTTTTTTCTGTAATTATCATAAAATATATTAAAACTATTTAAATAAAAATATTACTTTGAAATATAATATACAAAATGAGAGTGTAGTAATAATTTCAATGAATGGTTCTATGCATATATTTAAGGTTATATATAACAATGAAATCATCCATTAATATATATAATAATTGGAATAATGGTCATTGGATAAATAATAATAGACTATTAGTGTGTCGAGTATCTATATTTAATTTAGTAAATATTTGTTAGCAGATTGAAAATGATATTTTTTACAATTGATAAATAATTAATAAAATATATATAATGTTTATTAGAATTTTATTTATTCTTTTCAAAATAATATTTTATTTTATTCTTGAGGAAATTGAATGAATTATTTAAAAAACAATCTAATTGATTTAAAAAAATGAAATGAGAAATTGTAAATAATTAATATTTAGGTGTTGTTATGAAAATAATTTAATATTAATAAATTATATTTCTTAATGAACTTGTTTTCTATGTGCTGTTTATTATTATGTTACAAAATTATTTTGAGAGTTTTAAAACAATAAGTGTATTCTAATATTTAAATTTATAAAAAAATTTATATACAATCATTTAATATTAAATTTATATTAAAATATATTAATAACTTTTGATGTTCTCTAATTTACTTTCCTTAATAAATATTTGTAATATAGATTTCAATTTTTTAATTTTAATGATTAACATCCAAAATTTAAAAATTTAATAATATTAAATAGAATTTTAATTTTCAATAATCAATTTGAAATTGTTTATGTTGTTAAATTTATCTTTTAACAAAAAAATAAACTATTAAGGATACCATTTATTTACCATAATAAGTGTAAAATTTGGTAAAATATTATAATCTATCTGTTTAATACATAAAATATCATAAGAAAATAATTATCAATATTTGTATGGTGGGATTTACTGACCAATATTTATCCCACTTCTATTATTTTTCACATTTTATCTAATTTCTATTTTAATTTACAACCATATACTTTAATTCATGAGATGTTTTTTGAAATTACATAGACACTTCACAAATAATAGGACCCTTAATAACCCCTAATAGAAAATAAAAATTTCCCCCAATACCCTATTGAATCCATTTAAAATTATCATCTCTTAAAAACAACTTGGTTATTTGTTACCCATATGTACAAATATGTTATCCAAAATCCTTGATTTTATTTTAAGAAATTTTGTGAAAAGTAAAAATAATCAATGGTTATAGTTAGTTATTCACTATATTTTTTGATTAGATTCCCATAAACACTCTTTTAAAATATCTTTATCCGCTATAATGATGTAATATTAACCAAGATGTACTTTTGATATAGTGAACTACTGTCATATAACTCTATAAGTTCAATCATTCATTTGTATATCATGTTCTTGGTTTGGTAAATTTAACCACCTAGATGTAGGATGTTTCCCCATTCTAAAAAAATTCATAACAAATAAGTGTTAAGATATTAATACAATTAATATATATGGAATTTTATTTAAAATATTTCATGAATAAATTTATGTATGGATGAAACCAAATTTAAAAGTTCTTTATGATGAAATATTTTTTATTAGTAAATTTACTGAAATAAGATCTTCATGTGTTTTGTTCTTGGAAGCCATAGCCATTCATTCCATTGAATTGAACATCTGACTGAATGTGATGATAATTGTGTTTAATTATTCATCTTTATTTATACAAAATCCAACTAATCAAATAATCCATCAATATGTGGACAACACATTTTTTCTATGGAATTTTACTTGATTTTCTATCATCAATTTTTATTTACATATTAATATTGGTTTTCCAATTCTAATACTATAATATACTTATTTATTCCCATTATTTGAGAAATAAAAAATGAAATAGTAGAATGAAATATTCATTCATTATAATAATTCCTTCAAAATAAATTTTGTTATATTGCAAAAATATCTCCTCTAATTTAACATCTAGCATCCCTACCATACAATAGAGTGTTTTCATAAAAACACAAAATGTTAACATTATCAAATGAAATATATTATTTTTATTATTCCTCCATAAGTATTCATCATTCAATTATATATAGATTAAATATGGTTTAGAAATTTTTTCATTAATTAAATTTCCTATAATTTTTATAGATTATTGCATTTTTTGAAGATTCATCAATATAGACTTGGGGTGTTTTACACATAAAAAGTGTCCTTTAAAAAAACAATTAATATAAATTTTTTATGATTTTATATGATTTTTATTTCGAAATAAAATATTTAATTGTTTTGAATGGATGATTTTTCATTGAATAAAATGTTTTAATTTCATTGTTCAAGAATATTTCTGTAGTAAATTTGTTCTTCCTCAATGGATTCAACATTATTTACTTTCTTCGTGAATAATAATTTAATATCATCAGTGATGTTATTATTTTATTCATTCATCGACATGTAATTCAAATCTTATTCGTATTTCTCATGGATCAGCATAAAATAATGTACAAACTTTTCAGAATAATCAACTTGTACTTAATATACATCACTAATACCCAATGACTCCATTAATAATACAAAAACTGTTATTTTCTTTTATTTATTTAAAATAATTCTCCTCAATATCCCTATGAAATTCAACTTTTCGGTCTATCACTCACTCTCATTTAGAATTGTCTTCTTGAACTATAATTTTTTTGAGTTTTCCATTATCTCAATCATAGTATATTCTGTATCAATAATAAAATCTGTCTTTTATACCTTCCCTTGGATCATCTTCTTCAAATTATTCATCATCTGTTTACATGAAATTACATTAAATATTCATGGAATTCAATTTTAAGGAAATTAAAATTTCAATAGGGAGAACATATTCATCTATTTTAGTGAGAAAAAACTCACCATCAATTTGATAAAACATCATCTAAAATCTAACAACAATAAGTCTAGTCACCCCTGAAATAAATCTTGTTAATTAAATTTCACCCAAATACATTATTTTTGAACTAATAAATTAAATTTCACAAGTGAAAAAACATTATCAATTATATCATACTCAATTAAAGTCACATGAAATAAATTCTTTTTGACGTCATTATATTTTATCTCTTTATATTATTTTTTAAATGTGTTTTAGAAATTCACTCACATCTCAATGATATATTTTTTATGTTTTACTAATTAATGGATGATTTAGTTACATTTATTTTGGAATAAAATCCTTGTGTTTATACTTATATAGAGACCATATTACAATTTTCAATCCAATATCTTAATTCTACTCCTCATGTTTGAGTCCAAATTAAATTTCAACAATGATTCATCATTAAATTAAAAAATATATTTTGAACAAAATATGGATTCAGTTCCATGAATTTTATTTCTCATTATGGGATATTAGATATCTTATCCCAAACAATTTACTTTCTAAGAAGAAAATTCACATTCATATAAATAGTATTTAAATATGCTCATTGAAAATAATTTTAAGCCAATAAATCATTAGTTAATAATGAATGTAAAATTCTATAAAATATCTTTTAGTGTGATCAAAAAACTAAATTCCCTAAACATATTCTAAGGATATCTCATCCCAATGAGAACATAAACGTGATCAAATAATATATTATTAAATTTTATAATATTACCCATAAATTTAACAAACATCATTCACATTCTATTTTTTCAGCATATGGGCCTCATTTTAATTGATATAGGAAATAACATGTTTATTTTATTAAACATGTTATACCCTTTTCACTCACTATCTGTCAAAATAGGAGTGGATTATGGTATCTTGAAAAATTATTCCATTTTATTATTAAGATCAAGTACTAATTACATAATATAAAATTTATATATATATTATTAGACCAATCAAATGTAATGATTGTAAAATCATGAACACAATATTTTATTTGGTTCACCAAAAATGGGCTACATCCAATATGCACATATCATCGATCTATTGATATGATGAAAAATAACTATATAAATTATATATGATTATAATATTTAAGAAGATATCATTAATCATTTAAGGTATATGTAATTTTTTTATCATCCACATGCTTCTTATAATAGGGAAAATTGATTATAATCCGCACACTTGTTGATCCCATAATAATTATCTCAATGATTCAATAAAAAACAATAATGGTGTTTTTATAAGACAATTTACTTTAAATTTAAGCTGATAAATCTTATAAAATTAAATTATACAACATTAATAATCTTCAATATAAAATACATCTATGAAATATTACATTACAATTCCAGATATTAAAAACAGTTTACTCTAGATTATCTGATTATATATCATCAATATTATCTTCTCAGATTTCTTATATTTGTTCCACTACTCCTAAATAGTGAAATATTCTATAGATATAAGATGTTATTATTTTAAATTTTAAATTGATATAACAAACATTTAACATTCCTTAATTTTAATCAATCAACAATATCAATTTTCATCAAAACTATTCCATTGAATAAGAAAAATTAGTTATTATTTGTTCACATAACTATTGAAATGTCATGTAAATATAACATCATCACAACTATACGAATTCTATAGGAATATTGAAATAAGTGTATAGAATACTTCTTCATGGTGTGATAAGAATGTTTCTATTTTATCTTCCCCCATATAAAAAATAATCAATGGTGTGGCATATTCAATTAATGTGTTAACTCTTATTTCACTTCATTGGTTGTGGAAAAACTATCCTTCATAATATGGAGCTTAGTAAACATACATAACAATTAACATTACCTAGTATTAGCTCATGGGGTGGCCTTGATAACATGATGATAGAATTATTATTCAAGGATCAATGAATTTTCCTAAATTACCCTCTCCATTGTGCATTATCTTCCAATGTATAAAAATTCAAATTCCAAAACCACTAAACAAAACCTATTATCCCATTATGATATGTCCTTTCTTAATGGAATGTGAAGTATAATATCAAAATCGCTAATATATAACCAATTTTTCTTCATCATGTGATCTACTATATATGGACAAGGACAAAATTCATTCAATAATAACTAAAATTTATCCAAACATCATTCACTTTACTTTAAAAATATATAGAGTTAATTAACTGATTTTTTTCAAAATGTTCGTTCTGAACCCCATCCCCAATGTTGGACATGTGGCTCACTGCATGAAATTATCATTTTATAAAATATCTAAAATTAAGTGCAAATATTTAAATATTATTTATAAATATTTCTAACAATGTATTTCTAAAAAATGTACTTGAAGTGCACTGTGTTTCATTTGTTGTCAATGAGGCATGAAGTTGTCTTGGAATGAATGGAAGTCAAAGAATGTCAAGATGTGAATGAAAAAGGTTGTGATGGTGTTGGTGATGAATGGGGAATGGCCATGGAACTTAGAGGAATGTCACTTAGGAGATTCACTAAGTGGAATTGGAGAATATGGTTGAAACATTCTCCATGGAAATCTGACGATTGTTGAGCTGATCTTTAAGTTCATAGAACTTGTATCAACTGGATACAAAGTCGCAACATTGTTTGAAGACCATGAATTGTATTGACAATCCATGAGGAGCGGAAGAAGATCCATTCACTACTTCTAAGTGGATGAAGTGGTTTAATGAAGTCCATGCACTATCACTTAGTGCATGTGAACATGAAGAAGATCCAATTGATCTCTAATTGGATCAATGAAGCACATTGAAGAAATCTTTGATTCAGGAGCATCGGTTGATGGAAGAACCTTCAAGAATTCCATTCTTAAATGATGATTATATGTTGAAGAAGGATGATGAATTCTAATGAAGAAGAAGAAATAAAGAAGATGAAGAATGGCTTAGAAGAAGAGTTGTGGCATTTGGCATTTGAACTTGGTCACTTTGTTTTTACACAATGGACTTGTTCTATTACTTGCAAAAATTTAGCCATCTCAAGCCAGCCTTAAGGGTTCAACCCCCAAGGCACATGTGTGCCTAAGGCGCCACGCCCAAGGGGGGATCCCATGTGGCCAGCCCGAAGGCAAGGGGGCCGTGTGTAAGCCCCCGAGGACACGCGGTGGTGAAACCCGCACGCCCGGAGGATGCATAGTGGGCGCTATGAGCACGCCCGCAGGGAGCAGAGTGGGCGCAGAGCGCGCCCGCAGGGAGAACACGGTGCGGGGCGGCACCGTGGAGGGAGAAGATTCAATTGAGGGGGCTGGGGGAGCGGAATATTGATAAACCGCTGCAAAACCGCGAGCCGATTCGATGTGGGACGCAAAAATTTCCCCAGGAGCAAATCTCGGCCGTCCGAGCCATCGCGCGCTTTATCCACGCCGCACGATCCATCTCCGCGGCGATGATCTAATCCTGGCTGTCACGCATCACGATCCGACGGCTCCCGGCTCGTCTACTTCCTCGAGCTCGCCAGAAGGCCACCCGCGAGCAGCCGCTGAACCAGAGCCCTCCGAGCACCAGTTTTCGAGCTCCCGGCCATCATTGTTCGATCCGAAGACTCCATTGAGATCGTCTAAGCATAACGAACACATCCATGAAAGAAAGAAGCACGCATGCAGAGCAGTGGGGAATTTTGGTCGAGGCCGAGGCAAGCAAAGCTGCCGAAGGCCATTTGGGTTGTTGATTTGCATGGATAGGCCTAGACAGAGGCATGCACACGTTCGGCCGAACATGAATGTGAGGGAAGAGAAAATAAAAGATCCCGCGTGAAACAGAGGATAAAAATCAAGATTTGGAAATATCTTTGAAGATCCGAAGATTTCGGGGATTCGAGATTTATCCCACATGGAAGGCAGAGGCTCTCCTCGCCTATATAAAGAGAGTTCGAGACCTCGGTGAAGGTTGCTGAAGTTCATCTTGAAGATTTGTGCCCCGCGAAGCCTCTTCCTCACGAAGTAGAAGCCCCACGCAAGTACCTTGCGTGGCTGGAGTCCCTTGCGCGCAACCCCTTTGCGCGACAAGAAGTGGAGGTTGGGCAGCACAAAGTTGTGCGCTCCCTCTGTGCACCGTGCCTCCTGCGCGGTTTGCACTAGCGCGGCCAAGGTGTCCTTGACACACTTGCACGCCCTTTTGGAAGTGGCACTTGCGCACCCGAGCCTCCTTGCACTCAAGTGCTTGAGGACTTGCGCGATAGTGGGAAAGAAGAGGAGGGTTGCACCACTTGCGCGCCTCTTTGTGTTGGTGTTCGGGTGTGAGCAAGAGAAGGTCGAGCCTTAGTGCCTTGTGTGCCAAGTGAAGTGGAAGACCACACTTTGTGTGTGTGCCAAAGAAGGCCGAGGCCTTGCCTCGTGTGTGTGCCAAGTGGAGAAGAGAACCCGAGACTTGCATACCTTGGTTGTGCACATTTGAAGAACAAAGAATATTTTGTGTGTGTGCAAAGGAAGTGAATGGCCGTAGCCTTGTGTGGGTGAAGTGAAGACCACACCTCATTTGAGTGTGTGTGTGTGAAAATTGAAGAGGAACACCCTACGGCCATTTAAGGGTGTGCAACAAGAAGTGTGAAGGCAAAGCTCAAGTGTGTGCCAAAGTGAAGAAGTTTTGTGTGCAAAGAGACAAGAAGGCCGAACCTAGGTGTGTGCACTAAGAAGTGTGTATACACTTAGAAGAAGAAAAGGGAGGACATCCACACAAAGAAGAACACACATTTATGTGTGTAGACAAATTGCATAAAGTGTGTGAAGTCTGAGAAGTAGGTGTGTGCTGAATAGAATTACACCTTCTAAGGGATTATTACACCTAGAAGAAAGAGAAGGAGAGTGCATGCATGCATGTATGCACGTGCACATGCGAAACAAGTCAAATTTGCTTGTGTGCATTTGAGTTGACCAAGACCAGAGGATCTTGAAGAAATTGAGAAGTCCATGCTATCAGTGCATGAGGATGAAGAGCTGCCATGCACTCAGTGCATGAAGTGAAGTTGAACTGAGACTGGACCAGACTGAAGTTAAAGACATCAGTTTTCTGAGTATTCAGTAATTGAGAAAAGCCTGATCAACAGAAGTGATCAGAAGTTGCTGAGCAAGACCAACAGACCTTTTCAGAGGCTGTTGAAGATTCTTGAAGAAAGAGGCCAGGTCATCCTTAGAAGAAGGAGATAAAGCCTGAGCAAGACGAGAAGACCTGATCATCACAAGTGATCAGAGGTACAGAGCAAGGCCAGCAGTCTTTATCCCAGACTGCTGAGGATACTTGAAGAAGCTTAAAGTGAAGAAGAGCTACTCGTGTGACTCGAGGAGCCAGGAGAAGACCCTGTGGGACTCAGGGAGAAGAAGTCTTCAGTGGGATTCTGGAGCAGGCCAGTGGGACTCTGGTAACACTGTGTGAAGCAGTATAAGACCCTCCTGTGGGACTCAGGAGAGATACAGTGGGACTCTGTATCGACCATTGTAATACTAACAGATTATAATGGGAGAATCCATGCTGAGAGAGCATGGCAAGGATGTAGGCCTTTGGTTCTGAACCTTGTAAATCCTTGTGTCCAGTGCCTTTACATTTACTGCATCATTCGTGGAAAGGTGAGAGATACAAGAAGAGCGGATCGAGGCTTTAACCAGCCATAGAGGTTTAATTGATAAATAATCAATTAGTAAAAAGTTTTAAGGGATCACTGATTCACCCCCTCCCCCTCTCAGTGATTCACACTGATCTGGGCACTTCAATTGGTATTAGAGGGAGGTTACCTCTAAAAGATCCAAGGGAGTCTTTATGAAGTGCAGATTTGAGGAAACGAGCGACCAGCCTCAAATGGAGATATCTGCCAAGACTCAGAAAAATAGAAAGAAGAAACAGGCCAAGAAGATGAAGAAAGCCTGTCCTAGCTGTGATGAAGTTGAAACAATGAATGATCTTCAGAGTGCACTCAAATATCTTCAGAAGACAGTTCCCATGGAAGTGGCAAAGTGTATAGCTACAGGCATCCATGATCTTCATGAAGAAAAATCACAGTTAGAAGAAGAAGCCAATACAATGGAAGATCAATTGGCAAAAAGGGTTGGCATAACCAACACTCTCAGAAAGCTGGTGAAGGCTAAAGATGAAACCGTTTCTCTTTGCAATGAAAGATATGAAGACACTGCTGAAGAATTGCAAAGAAGCCTTTCTGGGAATGAATTCTTTAAGATAATGGTCAAAGAAGTGTTCCATGCACTGGAGAAGTTGCACAGAGTCTCAATGATTGTCAAAGATGCTCAACTAGAAGATAAAGTCAAAAGGGTGAAGGAGCTTGACAACTCAATGCTTGAAATCAAGAAGGTGCATGAAGACCAGTTAGAACAGTTGAAAGAAAATTGGGAAGGAAGGCTAAGAACTGTTGAGGATGAGAAGAACTCCCTTAACATGAAATGCTTAGAACTAGAGGTGATATTGAAAAATCTGCAATCACCCAAAGCTGAAGCCTCCCAGTCAGCTGAAAGAAGAAATGTTGCTACTCAAGTGAGCTTTGAAAAGGATGATTCTAAAAGAAAGACATCCTATAATAAAAGGGAAACAACTTCTAAAAAGAAGGTACCATCCATCCCATCTTGTACTCATGTTTCTAATTGTGTTTCCACACAAAGTGCAGGATGGAAGAATAATTCCAAACAAGTATGGATGAAGACAATGAAGAAAGAAAGCTCTCCTGAAACAGCACAACAGGTCAAGAAAAGTACCCTACAATCAGAAGGACTGAAGAGGTCAAGATTCGTGGGACAATGCTGGTGTTGTAACAAGTATGGGCATTGTGCAAAGGATTGTTGGTACAATCCACTGAATGCCAAAGCACAGAGGAAGCCCATGCCAAGGGGGAGCAAGCCAGAAGGAAAGAAGCAACATCCACAGGTCCAGAGACATCTGTTTACTGCTAACAGATTTGGATTACATGACAACATCTGGGATGATTGCAAAAGTGGTCAAAGAGATACATGTCAATCTCCAACTGTATCCAGAGCTAAAGAGAAGATAAGATCACTGAACCTGGCTAAAATGGAATCCTTGGGAAGCAAGAAGAAAGTTGAAAATTCTCCCAAGAGGATTTTGAAGAATGAAGAGAAGACCTTGGAGTCTAAATCCAAGAAGGGTGATGCATCCAGAAGGACCACCAAGAAAACATGCTTCTACTGTGGAAAGAAAGGACACATCATGGACCTTTGTAAAGAAGCCATGAAACTAAATAGAAGCAGATTGAACTCCAAAAGACAATCAATCCAGAAGAAGAAGGGATTGATTGAAAACAAGTTGCCTAAGATAGGTAGCTTGACAGAATCAAAGGAACCATGTGGAATATCCAGAACTGAGGCCACACATCCAAGTGACTTACTAGTCGTATGGCCAAATCAGTTGCAACTTGCCAAAGATCTGAAAAGAGCTGAAGATGAAGTTCTGGCAATTGCTAAGGCAAGAGGGAAGAAGAATATTTCACATGAAGATGTATTGAGATCCACACCAGCACCAACATCATTGAAGATCAAATGTGCAAGTGTGAAGAATGGTGAAAATGGGGCATCTCGGTTGAGAGAATATTCTCAACCTTGTTGTTCACATTGATGAACCAAGGAGGTTCCATCTTATTCCCTTATACTATTGGTATTTACATGTGCTGACATTGCAGGGAATTGAAGATGATGATCATTCTCATCTGGAGGATGGTTTGGACAGAATGGAGTGCACCCCTTGAGGGGGAGCCAATCTGAAGAAGAAGATGTTCTGAAATTAATATCATCTTGAGAAAGTAGATGAAAGGGGGAGCTTTATCTTTGCACCTGAACATTCTAATGTGTTTTGTGAAGTATGTGCAGGATTTAACAATTCATTGATATATCTGAAAAAAATTTCAAACCCCTGAAAAATGATCTCACATGTACAGTGAATGTTGGACAACATTGAGTACCTTGGTTACATCACTCTTGTTTTCTACACCGGGTTAGCCCAAGTAGACTTAGAGTTGATTTACTAAAGGTTCTTTGCTAAGAAGAACATGTGGCATCATCCCTCTCTTAGTAATTTTCAAGAAGATGCTATTCAAAGGGAGGAAGATATTTTTGAAAGTGAACCACACCACACCTTTGCATTTGATTGCCAATAAGGGGGAGAAAATATTGGCACACATATTGACCCATTCATATGTGCTGAAGGAGTGTATTGACAACAAATACAAAGGGGGAGATTGAAGTGCACTATGTTGCATTTGTTGTCAATGAGGCATGAAGTTGTCTTGGAATGAATGGAAGTCAAGGAATGTCAAGATGTGAATGAAAAAGGTTGTGATGGTGTTGGTGATGAATGGGGAATGGCCATGGAACTTAGAGGAATGTCACTTAGGAGATTCACTAAGTGGCATTGGAGAATATGGTTGAAACATTCTCCATGTAAATCTGACGATTGTTGAGCTGATCTTTAAGTTCATAGAACTTGTATCAACTGGATACAAAGTCACAACATTGTTTGAAGACCATGCATTGTATTGACAATGCATGAGGAGCTGAAGAAGATCCATTCACTACTTCAAAGTGGATGAAGTGGTTTAATGAAGTCCATGCACTATCACTTAGTGCATGTGAACATGAAGAAGATCCAATTGATCTCTAATTGGATCAATGAAGCACATTGAAGAAATCTTTGATTCAGGAGTATCGGTTGATGGAAGAACCTTCAAGAATTCCATTCTTAAATGATGATTATATGTTGAAGAAGGATGATGAATTCTAATGAAGAAGAAGAAATAAAGAAGATGAAGAATGGCTTAGAAGAAGAGTTGTGGCATTTGGCATTTGAACTTGGTCACTTTGTTTTTACACAAAGGACTTGTTCTATTACTTGCAAAAAGTTAGCCATCTCAAGCCAGCCTTAAGGGTTCAACCCCCAAGGCACATGTGGGCCTAAGGCGCCACGCCCAAGGGGGGATCCCATGTGGCTAGCCCCAAGGCAAGGGGGCCGTGTGTAAGCCCCCGAGGACACGCGGTGGTGAAACCCGCGCGCCCGGAGGATGCATAGTGGGCGCTAGGAGCGCGCCCACATGGAGCAGAGTGGGCACAGAGCGCGCCCGCAGGGAGAACACGGTGCGGGGTGGCACCGTGGAGGGAGAAGATTCAATTGAAGGGGCTGGGGGAGCGACATATTGATAAACCGCGGCAAAACCATGAGCCGATTCGATGTGGGACGAGGAAATTTCCCCGGGAGCAAATCTCAGCCGTCCGAGCCATCGCGCGCTTTATCCACGCCGCACGATCCATCTCCGCGGCGATGATCTAATCCTGGCCGTCGCGCATCACGATCCGACGGCTCCCGGCTCGTCTACTTCCTCGAGCTCGCCCGAAGGCCACCCGCGAGCAGCCGTTGAACCAGAGCCCTCCGAGCACCAGTTTTCGAGCTCCCGGCCATCATTGTTCGATCCGAAGACTCCATTGAGATCGTCTAAGCATAACGAACACATCCATGCAAGAAAGAAGCACGCATGCAGAGCAGTGAGGAATTTCGGTCGAGGCCGAGGCAAGCAAAGCTGCCGAAGGCCATTTGGGTTGTTGATTTGCATGGATAGGCCTAGACAGAGGCATGCACACGTTCGGCCGAACATGAACGTGAGGGAAGAGAAAATAAAAGATCCCATGTGAAACAGAGGATAAAAATCAAGATTTGGAAATATCTTTGAAGATCCGAAGATTTCGGGGATTCAAGATTTATCCCACGCGGAAGGCAGAGGCTCTCCTCGCCTATATAAAGAGAGGACGAGACCTCGGTGAAGGTTGCTGAAGTTCTTCTTGAAGATTTGTGCCCCGCGAAGCCTCTGCCTCGCGATGTAGAAGCCCCACACAAGTACCTTGCGTGGCTGGAGTCCCTTGCGCGCAACCCCTTTGCGCGACAAGAAGTGGAGGTTGGGCAGCACAAAGTTGTGCGCTCCCTCTGTGCACCGTGCCTCCTGCGCGGTTTGCACTAGCGCGGCCAAGGTGTCCTTGACACACTTGCACGCCCTTGTGGCAGTGGAACTTGCGCACCCGAGCCTCCTTGCACTCAAGTTCTTGAGGACTTGCGCGATAGTGGGAAAGAAGAGGAGGGCTGCACCACTTGCGCGCCTCTTTGGGTTGGTGTTCGGGTGTGAGCAAGAGAAGGCCGAGCCTTAGTGCCTTGTGTGCCAAGTGAAGTGGAAGACCACACTTTGTGTGTGTGCCAAAGAAGGCTGAGGCCTTGCCTCGTGTGTGTGCCAAGTGGAGAAGAGAACCTGAGACTTGCATACCTTGGTTGTGCACATTTGAAGAACAAAGAATATTTTGTGTGTGTGCAAAGGAAGTGAAAGGTCGTAGCCTTGTGTGGGTGTAGTGAAGACCACACCTCATTTGAGTGTGTGTGTGTGAAAATTGAAGAGGAACACCCTATGGCCATTTAAGGGTGTGCAACAAGAAGTGTGAAGGCCAAGCTAAAGTGTGTGCCAAAGTGAAGAAGTTTTGTGTGCAAAGAGACAAGAAGGCCGAACCTAGGTGTGTGCACTAAGAAGTGTGTATACACTTAGAAGAAGAAAAGGGAGGACATCCACACAAAGAAGAACACACATTTATGTGTGTAGACAAATTGCATAAAGTGTGTGAGTTCTGAGAAGTAGGTGTGTGCTGAAAAGAATTACACCCTCTAAGGGATTATTGCTCCTAGAAGAAAGAGAAGGAGAGTGCATGCATGCATGTATGCACGTGCACATGTGAAACAAGTCAAATTTGCTTGTGTGCATTTGAGTTGACCAAGACCAGAGGATCTTGAAGAAATTGAAAAGGCCATGCTATCAGTGCATGAGGATGAAGAGCTGCCATGCACTCAGTGCGTGAAGTGAAGTTGAACTGAGACTGGACCGGACTGAAGTTAAAGACAACAGTTGTCTGAGTATTCAGTAATTGAGAAAAGCCTGATCAACAGAAGTGATCAGAAGTTGCTGAGCAAGACCAACAGACCTTTTCAGAGGCTGTTGAAGATTCTTGAAGAAAGAGGCCATGTCATCCTTAGAAGAAGGAGATAAAGCCTGAGCAAGACGAGAAGACCTGATCATCACAAGTGATCAGAGGTACAGAGCAAGGCCAGCAGTCTTTATCCCAGACTGCTGAGGATACTTGAAGAAGCTTAAAGTGAAGAAGAGCTACTCGTGTGACTCGAGGAGCCAGGAGAAGACCCTGTGGGACTCAGGGAGAAGAAGTCTTCAGTGGGATTCTGGAGCAGGCCAGTGGGACTCTGGTAACACTGTGTGAAGCAGTATAAAGACCCTCCTGTGGGACTCAGGAGAGATATAGTGGGACTATGTATCGACCATTGTAATACTAACAGATTATAATGGGAGAATCCATGCTGAGAGAGCATGGCAAGGATGTAGGCCTTTGGTGCCGAACCTTGTAAATCCTTGTGTTCAGTGCCTTTACATTTACTGCATCATTCGTGGAAAGGTGAGAGATACAAGAAGAGTGGATCGAGGCTTTAACCAGCCATAGAGGTTTAATTGATAAAGAATCAATTAGTAAAAAGTTTTAAGGGATCACCGATTCACCCCCTCCCCCTCTCAGTGATTCACACGTATCTGGGCACTTCAGTACTATTAAAAACTACGGTTTGTATATGTTATTTCATTATATTTAGTTTACACTTACCCAATTGAAATTACTTATGCATCACGTGGCTAAAAAGAAGGTACTGTAGATTTAGATAATTCATGTACTATTATAATAACTTTGAGAGGGGGGATAATAGAACTATTTGTGGAGTAGAGCTACAGATAGAATATATTTATTTCTAATTGATTCAATGCTAATACTGGTAAATATCTAACCTTATAATAATTATACATAGTTATTTTTAAACTTTAGTTATATATCCTCCAATAAGAGACACATTCCCATGTTTACTTCTTGTGGACACCGTAATCATATTTTATTTCATTTCCTTACTATTATTATTAGCCTATGTAGTCTAGGTGGATAAAATATAGTTCAATATCAAAAAAAATTTTGTAAATACAAAATCAATAGTAAGAAAATCCTCATTGAAACCTCCAAGGGGAAATAGATAAGGAAAAGGATATCCAAATAATATCCCACATAAAAAATTAATATATTTGTTATTATAATCTTTTATGTGATTGTGAGTAGGTCTTGAAAGTAAAATGATATATGAATGATTTGGTTCCATGATAAATATATTATACCATCTAGTAAGATAGATATGATTACACATAAAATAAATTTAATTTTAACCAGGGCATTCAAATTGATTGATTATGGTTGTTTTAATTTCACTAATAATCAATCCTTGGTATATTCTAGGGTATTTAATTTGTAGATGATTTAGTTAAACTATAGTACACAACACCAGAAGTATTCCAATCTATTTCACTTAATGTGTGTCATTGTTGTGAGATAATGGTGTTTAAGAATTACAAAATCGTATATCTCTTATTTATATTGATAAAACCATGTAATTTCGTGATTTTAATTGGCATTTTGTGACACACCTTCGTATGACAATATTACATTGTTCAAAAGAGTATAAAAAATGAAACAATCAGCTCTAATTAACAACGGAATTTTATTATATAATGATAAATATAATATATCAATTGAATTGGTGGTTTATGGATATATGTAAAACAAAATTGAAAAATAAATATTATTAATAATAAATATAAATTATGGAAAAATTCTTATGAAATGAGAGTATAATTTATTGATCAATCAATGGTTTAGTAGAAGGTAGAGGGTCAGAGGTAAGAGCATTTGAATGGATCTTTATAGGAGGTAGGATCATTACCTATTGAAGAGTAGGGGCAAGTCTAGTTTTGTGTTGTGAAAAAACAAGTGGTTGAGCTTGGGATGTGATAAATGGATGAATCTGACTGAAAGCCTTAACCACTGTCATCTCAGGTTGAGTAACTGATCCAGAACATCCAATATGTTCATAAATAGGTACCTTAATTGATTCACTCAACTCATGATGGTATCACTACAAAAACATAATGAAAACCTAAATTATTTCCCCACCAAACATCATATGATTCTCATAATCATCTTTATTATCCAGTAACTTGTCATGAAGACGTTTGAAGTCCTTCAATTTTTTTTACATATTCCATAAAAGATGTTGTCACTAGAGAAAATTTCAAATTACATGTCACATATATTAAATGTATTTCCAAATGATTCAGGGTAATAATATTCTTGATATAATAATCCACATCTTATGAATTCTGATCATTCATAGTCTCTGCACTCTTGGAATAAAGACTGAACATATCATGAACAAGGTCATTATTCATCTAAATTTTTGCATGTTTTTCTAATTTAGAAGCACCAAACATAGCTTAAATCTCCTCTTTAATGACTTTTATAACTTCCACAATGTCCAGGGCCAGAGATATCTGACTAGAGGTAGAGGTAACAACAGGATATGAGGTATTGTCCTTATGATCTTTATGTGCTATCTACTGACACCCTTTATACTGAAAGGATAGAGTATTTACCCAAAATAAATGCCCCCACATTTTTTCTCATCATTATGGTGTTTGAAATATTGGTTTATGCCATTATGATAATGTTTGGATGAATCTTGGATATATCCTTCCTTGAAACACTAACTGTGTCAAACTAATTCACACCAACTATCTGAATTGAAATAGGTTCATCTTTCAGAGACTGATTCATCTCTTATTTTATGATATGAGAGAGTGTAATTCATTACTCAGCTGAGTGTTTTCCATTCTTTCTTGTTGAATCTCATGGACCATCTTTTATTGAACATATAATATCAGAGCTGAATAGTTTTCATCCTTTATCTTCTCAAAACATGATCTAGTGACATAGTCACAGTGAACTAAAATAATAGAAGGAGTATTGTCTGAGAATGTTGCCACTGTCTGAGATATCTCTATAAGAACATGCTCTTGACTCAGTTGACTCTATGGAACTGTAACACATTTCATAGGCTAAGAGTTAAAATATTCTAAGTCAATGACAATATACCAAAGATTTCTTTTCCAATAAGATTTCACAGAGTGTTCCGAACAGTGATTGTGTTAACTATCACTCTTCCAGCTTGAGGTTGTTCCTCAACATGAGCTCCTCTATCTTGAAGCTCCCCCTCAATTTGTTCTTTCATTACTGGTGTCTTACCCTGAACACGAGGTGTATTTCTTTCATACACCTACTGAGGAGAGGGGATCACATGAGCATACACTTCTATATAGTTTCAAATACTATTATTTAATCAATATAAACTATTGAACCATATACAATAACTTTCTATTCTAGTGCCTTAATCACCTCTATATATCCACTTTGATCAACCTCATGATTGTCACTATTACATTCCTCTTCATCACCATTTACTTAAATTCCTTCATCACCACCATCTTATCCCCGGTCATCACATCCAATTCCATTAGCATCACCAGCATCTCATATTTCACTACCTCCACTAGAAAAACTATCACTACCATTAATACATTAATCACTACTAGATTTTTATTCTTCTCTCTCATCTTCTTATTCTACATCAGAATCATATTTAGAGTTACCAAACTTTATAAAATACACTACACTCACTGATACTTGAATCTAATCATATCCATTAGTTACGTGAATGGGTTCATATGAGGGTAAAGCGAGAGGTGGACATGGAGGTCCAAAAGAAAAAATATTCTAGTGCACCTATGGTTTCAGGATCACTCACATCATCGGTAGTAAACCCTAGAACATGGACTGGTCTAGAAGGATCTTCATCCTCACCTTACAAGTATAAACATGAGAATCTTGTCCAAGGTCTAAATACAACATATTAGTTAGCCTAACAGGGTGTTCCACTAGGATGACCTTCTCATAATAAATCTCTTCATTTACAAACCATTATTTCGTCCATGGGTTGCAATTGATTTTCATCCTTTTAAAGATTTATTTTCATTGGCATATCCCACTAAAATTTGATTCAATATTATCAGAATCACTAACTCATCCCTTACCATTCAACAATGTTGGATCTAAATATAGATGTTAATGCTAAATTACAATACGGGGGGTGGGGGTGAACTGTCAGTACAAAATCATTCAAATTTATTCCAAAAAATAAATATCCATTTAACAATGTTAAACTTGATAGATTCATAAACCCACATTAGTTAATAACTAAGAAGTTATCTTACATAGGATCTGGAAATTAGGAGCCAATAATAAAACATAATAAAACTTTACCTAAGGATAGATTCTTCATTATTTTTTATAGAATCATATTTATTAGAATATAAAATTATAGTAAAGTATATAAAATTTATACATTCTTTATTTAAAATAATTATGAGAAAATAGAACTTCTAAAAAAACATGTAAAAATGTAGGTAATATTTTAATCAAAATAGAATGGTATCAATTAACCTTAGATAAATATAACATCATTTATACTTTCAAGAATGTAATTCTTAACCAAACTTGGGTAATATCTCGATAAGAACATAAAATTCTCTATTTCTATCCTCAAAAGAACCCGTATATCAAGGGAGTCAACACCTCAATCTTTATATCCCCGAAAGTTCTCAAACATCAATGTAGTAAGAACCTATGTATTGATGTCTCTAGAATTCCTCGAATGATCAGAAAATCAGAATCACAATAGGAAGGTGGAGGATGATTTTAATTGATGAACAAGATGTTCATAGATCTCACTATGTGACAGAGTCTTTCTCTCTAAAAATAAGAACAACCATCACTTCTCTACATGCGTCATTTTATCTTGCTTTCTTCAACTCGTTGGGGTATTTATAGACAAAAACATTATTGGTCATCTCCTCCTCCAATGGTCATATTTGTACATTATCTTTGGTGGGACTTGGATAGTGTAACTCAACCAACAGTTTGTTAAATATAGATTGCATTACATTGTTTCATGTAAGAAATCATGGGAAACAATATAATTGTTAAAAATTATAAATAATCATTGAAAACATTTTTTCTTAAGAAAAATTATGATTTTTAAGATCTCATAAAATGAAATTTTATATTAAGGAAATGAGGTTAATGTATGGAAAATATTTAATTCTATTCTTAAAAAATTAAACATTGGAGGGTGGTTTCTAAAAAACACAGAATCTGATTTCTTCTGAAATTGGAGTCTGATTTCAGATGAAATTTGAGGCTGATTTCCGGATAAATAGGATTTTGATTTAAAAAAATTCAGTGTTTTATTTCCAAGGAAATCATAGTTGGATTATAGTGGAAATCTTTGACCGATTATATAGGAAATCAGAGCATGATTTTAGAGGAAATAAGAGTGGTATTTCCAAAGAAATCAAAATCTTATTTTAGAATAAATATCAGTCTGATTTTAGAGGAAATCAGAGTATTATGTTATATGAAATCCTTATTGGGGTTCAGAAGAAATTAATGTTCTATTTCAGATGAAATCAGAGACTGATTTTAGATAAAATTGAAGTATGATTTCAGAAGAAATCAAAGTCTAATTTCAAAATAAATTTGAGTTAGTTTTTAAGATAAATTAGAGTTAAAATTATATGTAAACCGGAGTCTAGGAATATATATGATTCTAAAATATGTAAGGATCTGATTTTTGACATAAAAAATATGATTAGTCATGGTTTGAGAAAACATTAATTAATACATTTAAATCCAAATATATGAATAAAACTTTTCATAGGGAATTAAAATTTCCCTTAAGGAAATAATTCTTAGTGAAAGATAAATTTCCTTAAGAAATGTGTTTTTATTTTGAAAATATAAAGGAATGAACCAATTATATGGATACTTATTGACATAAACATCTCCCCCTTTTTGATAATCACAAAAACCATTTCATAATAGAATATAGGGAATAAGTTATTGATTTATTTATCTTCAAAATAAATACATATCTCCCTTTACATTTTCATAACCCCAAATGAATAAGACTAACTCCCCCATTAGGTTTTGTAATCCATAATAATAATACTCTTATCTTTCCTAAATAAGTTACTTCTTACTTATATAAAAATTTATTATTTATGTAGTCTCCCCCATAGGCATATTCTTTATTTATAATCTTTTTTATCATTATTTTCTCTACCTTTGTGATTTTCAAAAAGGAAAGGAGGGAATAAAAAAATTGAACATAGAATGTTAAGAAATATATAAGAAAAAATAAGGGAAATATAAAAAAAATTCATTATGATTGAAAATTTTAATTACATGGAAAAGACATAAAAAATTCGGATTTTAAGATATTATTCATCCTTATTTTCTATTGATATCCAATTTACTAGGGTATCTTTCAACTCTTTCACCTATTTCTGATCATCCTCAAACAACATGAGCAGCTCATATTGACCCTAACCATTCATTTCAAGAACATCGATTATTTCTTCTTATGACTGAAGAATTTAGTATTTAGACTTTACCATATCTTCTTTACTCTTTTCAATTTTTCTTTCATCCCTTTCCATAGTTCCCGTTCCATTTCTAAATTTGAGAAAACAAAATTCAGCTTTCTAGTCAGTTATTAATCCTCTTGGATCTGGGTAACTTTCCCTTGATTCATATTTTCTGAAAAAACATGTCAAAAAGTATGTGATTGTGTCCTATAACATGTCAAAGGTATCCTTTAATGAATCTTGAAAATCATTAATTTTTTTAGATCATCAATCAATAACATAAAGAACATGGTTATTTCATTTCAAGATCTCCTATGAGCATCATAACTAATGAGAAAAGTCTTAAAATAATCATAAATTTGGACAAACCATTCCATCATAATGATTATTGAATATGAATTTTGATTGATTCTTTGTTGATGATGTAGGAATCTTGAGTCAATACTTGTAAATAAGGTAATTGTATACACTATCTTCTTCAAGGATACACAACAAAGTCTTATCCCAAGGGATATGAGGATTCATAAGTAGATTCCATTACTGGAGAGGTATTTTTTTCTTTTCCATTTACATTTATCTTAGATGTTCCAACAACATCATTAAAAGATTTTACAACCACAACTTTCTTACGTGAATCAACAACCAGTTTCATTCCATTATTAACATTAGATAATGCCTTGTCAAAATTCCGAGTCTTGTTGTCAGAATCAGAAATATTAATAATTTTATTTTCATTATCAGCGAACATTTCACCAACATTATTAGCAAATTCCTTAAAATTTCTAGGATTAATAAAATAAGGATTTTTACTTCCATCCAATGATGGTTTATCATCCTCATCATGAGATTCATCTTTTTTACCTTTTTATATTATCATGGAAGATTCATCTTAGGATGTTTTAATAGAAAATTATCAAAATGATATTAATTCACTTGATATTCATCATCCATTTTTATTATATTTTCATTTTTTTCATTCGCTTCTTCTTCTTCTTTTTGAACTACTTAATCTTCCACAAAGGGTTCCATAATTGAAAATACCATTCCCTTATCATCAATCAGAGCTCCCATATGAATTGATTCCTGTATGATGTATTTTAGCACCAAGATTGAATCATATTCCTTCTCCGTATCTATTATAAAATTTTAAACAAACTCTTCTTATGACGTCTTTTTCTATAAAATTTCCAATTATATTTCTTCTCAATATTTTAGACGACTAGGATTTTTATGGCCTTTTCCTCATTATGATCTAATCCAAAAACTACATCCTCGTACTTTTTCTTATTCTTCTCATCTCTCCCTTTGGATACAACATCATCATAAAAAGGTCTATATCATTTTTTTCATGGGTGGATCTGATACTGACTCCGGTACATGTAATTTATCTTCTGGCTATTTTTATATTCTTTTCTATGGGTATGTGTGAAAATTTTACCTATTTAACATTTATTGATGTTATCTTGAAAATCACTATTAGAAAAGTCATTGAACACTCTTGAACTAATACTGAAACTGGTTTTCATCCTCACTACAGTGTCAGCACTTAACAACATTATCTTAAAAAAAATTGATATTTAACAAAAAATGCTTTTTTAAATATTCTATGAAAACGACAATAATAGTTGATAATATTTATGGGTACATTATAATCTAAGAGATTAGGGTGACATTAATGATATTTATAATGGTCAAGAGACTACACGTGATATGGCTTATCTTTCTTCATTCATTAAGAAACACATCATGATGATATCATATTTTATAAGGGAATCCTTGTCTCCCTTTCTCTGAATGATAAAACCTTTAATACATAGAAACAATTATATAAAATTGGTTGAAATATGATTTATCATTGGTGGAAAAACTATTTTAAGCCCAATTTCCATAACCTTCTCAAAATTACATTCCTTTCGTAGAAATATGTGAGGGAAAAATATTTCTTCACCTTTATAAGGAATATCCAACATACAAGATACTTTGTGGAAATAGAAAAGTAATTCTTCTCATATATCTTAAATGAAATACATTCTCTTCCTCCTTGATCATAAAATATAACTGAAGCGTAGTTTTCTATAGGGATATCCTGATAAACCGGATCCAAATTATTTGGTTTGGAAATGTAAATATATTCCATCTATTCTTGATTCTGAATTTTGAAATCATATTATCATACATAAGAAATAAATATTGGTCCACCATCCATTCTTAGTAAATTAAACCATTCATGAGTTCCTTGTTGGAGGCCATCAGATATTGCAGGGAAATTTCAGGAGACATTCAGAGCATATGAGAATAGTGAAACCAAATGTCTTATTTGAAGAGTGTTAGAGATTTATCAAAAAAACATTGGAATAACTAACCAGGGACGTGAATATGGTGGTTTTTATGTAGGTTTCAAGAAGAAGATTGGTATTCCCAAAAAAATCCAATGGTGAGATTCGCTTCATCTGATCTGACAGTTGATATCAATGCTGAAGAATGATTTTGAAGATTCATAACTTTTGAGGATTTGTTAAAATCAGTTTTAAGGATAGTGAATCCAATAATGTTTTTGGAAAACAAGGTAGAAGTACCAGCAATTAAAAAATTGAAATTATGATGATTTTTGTAATGGAATATAGCTTATAGATTTCTTATTATGAATTGTTAATATTGATACTATTTATCTTATAAAAATTAGGTTCTTGAAATTTTTATTAAGGATAATTTATTTTGGGTTTATACAAATTTTATTATGGAAATATAAATTTTAGGTTCCAATAAAGAAAAAATTACGGCTTCGAATATTTCGATTCCACAAAAAAATTGTAAAGGGAAAATGTAAAAGTTTAAATATATGTACTCTCCCTATAAAAAATAAGTATTTTAATTTTAAGAGATAGTATTAAATAAAAGTAAATATGGATGATTACATTATGGTTATCTTTCCTAAATTATGATTAATTTTTTCAAATCTATCAGAGGGTAATGATTTTGTAACAATAACTACTAGAAAATGGTCTTCTACACAATGTTTTTCAAAAAAATGTGGATATAGGGATAATATGGGGACCAATACCCATAGTTTTGGAAGACAAAGGGTATGGATGTTTTTAAATACCAATAACCAAAACCATGGGTATAATTGTTTTGTTTTAATATATATACCCACAGTTTGACCAAATCATGGGTATAGGGTTTTTTCGGAAGACCTATACCCACGATTTTTATAAAACATGGGTATTGGGGTTTTTTTAAAGAACTATACCAATGGTTTGGCCAAACCCTGCATATATCTTTCCGGAATTTTGTGGGAAAACAAATACGCATGACAAAAAAATTACTTGGTGGAAACACCATTTTGATTAATATTATTACAAAGACACTCATATAAATACAAGTAATATCTGTAGATTGGTTGGTCAGGCAGTCCGTGTTGTTGAAGGCGGTCCACAATTCGAATCTCGGTGAGTTTTTTCCTAATAAATGTTTTATAATTAATATATGTAAATATATGTATCGATATGTTTTTAACATTTTCATAACTCAGTTATAAATCTCATTCCTTAAACCATACTTAATATTGGATTAAATGAATAATTCACATTGAGGATCTTTTTAGGTTTAGAGTTTTAGAGAATAAAGACATAACTATTACATCTCAAAAGATTATAAAGTAGACACTTGTACTAAGTTTCCATAAAATGAAAACTCTTAGAAAGAAACATGTATAGTTCAATGTTTTTTATAGAATGACTAGTCCTTGATCCCATCCTTGAACCTATTCATCTTTAAGCCCTGTGAAAAACATTTCAAAAACATGGGGTTAGCATAAAAAGCTCAGTAAGGGATACATAAAGAAGGAAAACTATTAGTTTTTCAAAATTGCCATTAAACCAAGAATACATTATCAAAGTCATACTTTTAAACTTTATGATGAAGAAAATACTCTTTAATGAATAAAAGATCATTACTTACCCTTTTGTAACCAAAAGATTACCATAAAACCCATAGAAAGAACACATAACATATAAAGGTAACTTGGGACATAAACTTACTTAAGTGGAATAACCATCCGGTCGACTCCCACACAATTCACTTAATGAAATAGCCATATGGCCGACTTCTATACCCAATGCATTGTAGGTTATAACGTAACCACCTATCCTGGTATTCACATCACCACCCGTCATATGGTTTATCACATAACCACCAGTAAAATGTCCAATTACCAACATAAAACCATAGTACATAAAACAAATATAATGGAATGAACAAATTTCTACAATTTGATCACAATATATCACTTAAATATATTGACACAAAAAATCCATTATAAAATCCATTTTTAATACCAAAATACATAAAAGATTATATGGTATTTATTTCATTTTAAAAACATTACGGCTTGTTGAGGAAGCCAAAGACCAAATAATAGTCACGGCGGCTGAAAAGGATGTTGTCACCGTGTATGTTAAAAGAAAAATTCTTTTTTGTCATTTAGTGAAACACTTAGAAGAAAAAGATTCCATTTGTATAAAATTAAATGTCAAAGGGGATTATACACCGTATAAAATGAAGCCATGTATTAGAACAAAATATTCTTCAATGAAAGGAGATTGAGACGAAGTCCCTTACCTCGTGTCCGACGTGACGCGATAGCTCTTTAATCTCATTAATATTAAACTAAAGTTAATTTATACTTTCTTAAGAACCTTTTTCAATTTTATTATTCCTTTTATATAACTTATTTCCATGTTATAAACGTTATGTAATCATTTAATTTCATAAAGTTCGTTTTGTCGATATTTAGTACTTAACTCAAAAATGGACTACTTACAATTACATATTATTTATGTGGTCAAAGGTTCATTATATCCTGAATTATATTCATGATTTTAAAATCATATATATCAATCATATACATGTATTTATAATAGTACATAACATTTATAGGTAAGAAATGAAATGCACCTTTCATGGAGACGGTAAGTCGTACATACGCATGAATATTTCATATTTAATGCAGTGAAATCATAATTATATAATGGTATATTATAATTCCAGTATAACATCTTATATAATAATATTAAATCTATCCTTTATGCATCCCACATATGGCATTAACGAATCAAATCACTTTGATGGGGTCGTAGTCTGCACTTCCAAAAATGAAATTATCGTGTTTACCCACAGTGGAAACCATAAAAGTATGCCCCAAATGAAAAATATATAAGAATAAGGAAAATATAAACATAATATATATCATATATAAATAGAGTTACATCTTAATGGAATCCAAGAAAGGTGTTAAAAGAAGATTGAATAATCATCGTTTCATGAGGCAGAAAATTGCCAACCACAGAAATAGTATGTTATTTAACCATTAGACAAAGATGTGTCTAGGTGTATCTATAATACCTCTCATAAAAACATCATATTATATTGAATATATTGTTTTTTTTCAAAATAAATGAATAAAAAGTGTTTATGGGTCGGGAGAAGAAAAATAAAACATAAGATCACAAGAGAAGACACTACCTTTAAATCGGGTAACTCTTTTTGATTTGAGCTCAAAGGATTCCTTGCAAAGACTTCTGCCCAAAGTGAGGATTCTAGGAGTAAGAGAGGGATGTGGAGAGACAAAATGGTCAGGGTTTGGCTGAGACAAAGGCTTGAGAGGTGTGGGTAAGGTGGTAGAGGTGGGGGGCCTTTTATAAGAGGAGAGGAGGGGTACTCTTGGAATGTTATAAAAGGTTAATTTATTATAAAATTCTTTTCAGATTTTAAAGGACCCAAAATTATATATTTCTAGGATAAGTTGATAATAGTTCGAAATCAACCCATCCAATAGGTTTTTTGACAAGTGTGGGTCTTAGATTTTTCATTATCTTTTCATTTTATTTAAATCTTTAAATAATGAGGTAATCGCTGCATCATCATGGTGTCATAAATAATTTAATTTATATAATTTATAAAAATAATAAAAATAATATCATGATGTAGGATATATTTTTATATTTCTAATTAATATTTCTAGTAAAAAATATGACTTGTAAATCCCCGTGAATTTTTTTTTAGTAAAACAACACATGTTTGTGACATTTTCATTTTAACAATTAATAAAAAGTTATTAATGTCATTTTCCTACCAAAGTGGCTCAATGGGGTCCCCAAGTTGACCCATGGATTGTTTTGGTCGGACATGACAAATCCACTGAGGGTAGGTCATTTTTCTAGGTCATTTCATCTTATTAAAACATTATTTTTACCTTAAATTACACTAATTACCTTTAATCACGATTAATAAAACTTAAAAGTTACTATTCACCAAAAAAAAATTATTTTTATCTCATTGAACCACATTTTACTTCCTAATGAAAACCATGTATGTCGGATTTTTGAAAATAAAATCATAGAAGTTGTAAAGTTTCATTTAACCAAAAAATCTGTTTCTTGAACTACACCATAGTGGTTTCAGTATTCATAAAAAATTGAAGTTTTTAAAAAAAACCCAAACATCACCCTAAGATATATTTTATATTCTGAATTCAAAAATGATGTTTATTATACAAAATTCAGAACATATAAGTTACATTTATTAATTTAATAATTAATTCCCGCTGTCAGGACAAATAGCGTGTTTTTATGAAACAATATATATCAAAATATTGACACTAGTTTAAGTCCAATTTCAAAGATAAATTAATAACAAATACCACTATTGGATTAAATGGTAAAAATATATTATAATTTAACTTTAAAACCAATTCAAAATATAATCTAATCATATAAATAAATTAGATTAAAAAGAGGTTTTGAATTAAAATACATCATTTTCACTATTCATTAAAAAATGAACATTATCGGAAAAATACCAAACATTGACACAAAGTAAATTTTGATATCCTGATTCTAAAGAAGAATTTAATTTGGTCCAATATAATTTATAAAAGTGGCAAAAACTATATTTAATGACGGTTTGTCATCAAAAGGTGATAAGTGGACCTTTAGTGAATATTAGAGTATATATGCCTAAAATTGAATTCTTTTTGTATTTTAAGCCTTTATCATTTATTGGAAAAATGTAAAAACATTTAACAAACATATATAATCATTTTTTAGTTATTTATATTAATTCCAGCCAATACAACGACTGCATGTTACTACCATTTAAAAAAATATTATTATTTTATTACTAGTGTGCAACGTAAGATTTCAAAAAACACATTGTTTCGTATCGGGTACGCTATCGAACATAGAAACCCCTTTAAAGTAAAATTAATATTAAATTCGTAAATATTAATAAATATGAAAATGTTTTATTCTTTATTTACCTGGGATGTTACATCATTCCCCCCTTTTGGGAATTGCGTGCTCACAATTTTATTTACTTATCAAAATAAGTGGGGGTATTTATCCCCTATAGCATTTTCAGATTCCCACATTGCATCTTTAACCATATGGTTTTTCCATAAAACCTTTACATGGTGAATTACCTTATTCCTCAACACTTTCTCTCTATGGTCAAGAATCCGGACTGGTTTTTCTTCATAAGAGAGATTCTCTTCCAACTGAACTACATCTAGGCTCAAAACATGAGATGGATCTGGCATATACTTTCTCAACATCGAAACATGAAAAACATTATGTACCTGAGATAAACTCGGAGGTAAAGCCACTCGGTAAGCAACTGATCCAACCTTTTCCAGAATTTCATATGGTCCAATGAACCTTAGACTCAACTTTCATTTCCTACCGAATCACATCAAACTTTTCCATGGTGAAACTTTGAGAAAAACATGATCACCTACCTCGAAAGATAGATCCTTCCTCTGGTTATCTGCATAACTCTTCAGCCTGCTCTGAGCTGTTCTCATGTGTTTCTGAATCAAATGAACGTTTTCTTCCATCTCTTCTAACAATTCTGGTCCCATCAGCTTTCTTTCAACCACTTTATCCCAAAAAGCTTGAGTTCGACACCGTTTACCATATAACGCCTCAAACGGAGCCATCTGTATACTGGAATGAAAACTGTTATTATACGAAAATTCAACCAAAGAAAGATGTTGGTCCCAACTTCCCTAATAATCCATCGAACAAACACGTAGAATATCCTCCAAAGTATGAATTGTTCGTTCTGACTGCCCATCTGATTGAGGATGAAAAGCAGTACTAAAATTTAATTCAGTACCCAATGACATCTAAAGGACCTTCCAAAAGTTATAAGTAAACCTGGGATCACGACAGATACAATGGATAGGGTAACTCCATGTAACCTGAATATATCTTTAAGATACAATTTAGAATGTTGATCTAGAGAGAAAGTATCTCTAATAGGAAGGAAATGAGCAGATTTAGTCAAGCGATCAACAATAACCAAAATTGAATTATTACCTCGAGATGTCCTTGAATCCAACAAGAAAGTCCATGGATATATTTTCCAAATTCCACTCTGGAACTGGTAAAGGCTAAAGTATCCATTTCAGTAAATGCTGATCTGATTTAACCTGTTTACAAGTCAAACACTTCACTATAAAATCAGCAATATCTCTTTTCATTCCATCCCACCAGTAATACTCTTACAGATCTCTGTACATCGTTGTACTGCCAGGATGAATTGAAAACAGGGAACTATGAGCCTCATATAACAACTCATTATTCAACTGTGAATCACTAGGCACACACAATATCTTCCCAAAAATCAAAACACAATCATTATCAATGTTGAATTATGGAAACTTACCCTTCTAAACCAGCTCTACCTTTTTCTGCAACTCGTTGTCTTGCTTCTGTGCTTGATTAATTTTGTCTAATAGAGAAGATTTCACTGATACCTGAAACAACACAGAAGGACATCCATAACCAACAACTTCTATGCCAATGTTCATCAAATCCTTAACCAAAGGATCACATTCCAGAGGCAACATTGTTAATGAATCATTACTTTTTTGACTCAAAGCATCAGCCACTTTATTTTCTTTTCCCGGATGGTAATGAATTCTACAATCATAATCCTTGATTAATTCTTTACATATCCTTTGTCTCATGATCAATTATTTCTAAGTGAATATATAATTTAAACTTTTGTGATCAGTATATATTTCAGACTTTACTCCATACAAATGATGCCTCCAAATTTTTAGAGCAAAAACAACCGCAGCTAATTCCAAGTCATGTGTAGGGTAATTTACCTCATGAGTTTTCAACTATTGTGAAACATAAGCAATTAACTGATCATTCTGCATAAAGACATTACCAAGTCCCTTCAATGATGCATCACTGTATATAAAAAACTCACCATTCGTGGAAGGAAGTTCCAAAACTGGAGCAGTCACCAATCTTCTTTTCAACTCATGGAAACAATCATCACATTCTCTTGTCCAGATACACATAACACCCTTCAGAGTTAGCTTAGTCATTGGACTAGATAACCATGAAATAAATTCAAAAAACCTTCATTAGTAACTTGCCAGAAAATGAAAACTATGGATCTCGGTTATATTTATGGGCCTTGGCCATTCTTCAAAAACTTTTGTTTTAGTAGGATCAACAGTTATGCGATTTTTTGAAACAATGGGACCAAGAAAAGAAATTTGTTGTAACCAAAACTCACACTTTCTGAATTTTCCATACAGTTTATTTTCTTTTAAGGTTTGAAAGATAACCCTTAAATGACTTTCATTCTTCTATTTACTTTTAGAAGAAACTAGAATATTATCAATAAACACAACCACCACTTATCACCTGATTCAACTGAGTTATCACTGTAGTAAACTGCTCAATTCTGATTCCGACCATCTCTGGTTGCTGATTCGGAAGGTCATTTTACTTTGTATGCCTTCCCAGAAAAGTTTCCCTATTTTTTTATGAAAAAAATTCTTAACACAGATATATCTTAGACGAAGCAACAAGGTAATATTTAAATTCTATATCATTTCAATCATACCATAAATTAATTTATAATATAACAATTTTCTAACTTCTAAAGTTTTCTAAACCGGCCTCTGATACCAACTATAAGGCCCTGGCCTTAATCCTTACTTAATATTGAATTAAATGAATAATTCACATTGAGGATCTTTTCAGGATTAGAGTTTTAGAGAATTAGGACATAACTATTACATCTCAAAAGATTAAAAAGTAGACACTTCTACTACGTTTACATAAAATAAGAACTCTTAAAAAGAAACATGTCTAGTTCCATTTTCTATATAGCATGACTATTCCTTGATCCCATACTTGACCCTATTCAACTTTAATCCCTGTGAAAAACATTTCAAAAACTTGGGGTGAGCATAAAAATCTCAGTAAGGGATACACAAAGAAGGAAAACTGTTATTTTTTCAAAACAACCAGTAAACCAAGAATACATTATCAAAGTCATAATTTTCACCACTATGAAGAAGGAAATACTCTTCATTGAATAAATGATCATTACTTACCATTTTGTAACAAAAATATTACAATAACAACCATATAAAAAACACATAACATATAAAGGTAACATGGGGCATAAACATACTTAAGTGGAATAACCATCCGGTCGACTTCCACAAATATCACTTAATGGAATAGCCATATAGCCGAAATCCATACCCAATGCATTGGTGGTTATAATGTAACCACCCATCCTGTTATTCATGGCACCACCCGTCAT
Organism: Viscum album; assembly: GCA_963277665.1. Classification (NCBI taxonomy): domain Eukaryota; kingdom Viridiplantae; phylum Streptophyta; class Magnoliopsida; order Santalales; family Viscaceae; genus Viscum; species Viscum album. Next base: position 643,229,356 of record OY728161.1, read on the forward strand.
ATGGTTTATCACATAACCACCCGTCAAATGTCTATGTACCATTATAAAACCATAATACATAAAACAAATATAATGGAAATAAAAATTTCCACACTTTGATCACAATATATCACTTAAATATATTGACACAAAAAATCCATTATAAAAAAAAAATTCAGTACCAAAATACATAAAAGAGTATATGATATTTTTTTCATTTTAATAACATTATGGCTTGTTGAGGAAGCCAAAGACCAAATAATACTCGTGACGGTGGAAAAGGTCATTGTCACCGTGTATGTTAAAAGAAACATTCCATTTTGTCATTTAGTAAAATGCTTTGTAGAAAAAGATTCATTTTTTATAAAATTAAAAGTCAAAGGGGTTTATACACCATATAAATGAAATCCTTGTATTACATCAAAATGTACCTCAATGAAAGGAGATTGAGACGAAGTCCCTTACCTCGTGTCCGACGTGACTCAATTGCTCTTTAATCCCCTAAATAATAAAATAAAGTTAATTTATAATTGATTAATAACCTTTTTCAAGATTATTATTTCTTTTATATAACTTATTTCCATGTTATAAACGTTATGTAATCATTTAATTTCATAAAGTTCGTTTTGTCGATATTTGGTACTTAAGTCAAAAATGGACTTCTTACAATGACATGTTGTTTATGTGGTCAAAGGTTCATTATATCCAGAATGATAATCATGATTTGGATATCATACATATCATATATATCGAGAATATACATGTATTTATAATAGTACATGACATTTAGAGGTAAGAAATGAAATGCACCGTTCATGGAGACGGTAAGCCGTACGTACGCATGAACGCTACTTTCATTTCTATTTCATATTTAATAGAGTGAAATCATTATTATACATGGGTATATTATAATTCCTGTATAACATAATATATAATAACATTAACTCCATCCTTTATAGGTCCCACATATTGCATTAACGAATCAAATCACTTTGAAGGGGCGGTAGTCCGCACTTCCTAAAATAAAATTATCGTGTTTACCCACAATGGAAACCATAATGGTATGACACAAATCAAAAATACATAAGCATAAGGAAAATATAAACATAATATATATTATATATAAATATATTGACATCTTAATGGCCACTGTGAAAGGTGTTAAAAGAAGATTGAACAATCATCGTTTCGTGAGGCAGAAAATCACCACCCAGAGACACAGCATGATCTTTAACCATTAAAAAAAGGTGTGTGTAGGTGTAGCTATAATTCTTCTCATAAAAAAATCCTAGTATACTGAAGATACTGGTGTTGTTTCAAATGAAAGGAATAAAAATATTTTAGGGGGTTGGATAAGCAAAATAAAACATAAGAACACAATAGAAGACACTACCTTTAAATCAGGTAACTCTTTTTGATTTGAGATCAAAGGCTTCCTTGGAAACACTACTGCCAAAAGTGAGGCTTATAGGAGTAAGAGAGGTATCTGGAGAGACCAAATGGGTAGGGGTTTGCTGAGCCAAATGCTTGAGAGGTGTTGGTAAGGTGGTAGAGGCGGGGGTCTTTTAAAAGAGAAGAGGAGGGGTACTCTTGGAAGGTTATAAAAGGTTACTTTATTATAAAATACTTTTAGGATTTTAAAGGTCCCAAAATTTTACATTTCGGGGATAAGGTGATAAGAGTTCTAAATCCACACAAAAAATAGGTTTTTGACAAGTTTAGGTCTTAGATTTTACATTATCATTTCATTTTATTTAAATCGTTCAATAATGAGGTAATCGCTGAATAATCATGGTGTCATAAATAATTTAATTTATTTAATGTCTAAAAATTATAAAAAAAATATCATGATGTAGTAAATCTTCTTATATTTCTAATGAATATTTATATTAAAAAATATGACTTGTATAACCCCGTGTAAATTTTTTTTTAGTAAAACAACACATGTTTGTGACATTTTCATTTTAAGATTAAATAAAAAGTTATTAATGTCATTATCCTACCAAAGTGGCTCGATGGGGTCCCCAAGTTGGCCCATGGATTTTCTCGGTCGGCCATGACACATACAATGAGGGTAGGACATGTTTCTAGGTCATTTCATATTATTAAAACATTATCTTTACCTTAAATTACACTAATTACCTTTACTCGCGATTAATAATACTTAAAAGTTACTATTCACCAAAAAATTATTTTAATCTCATTGAACCACATCTTACTCCTAATGACCACCATGTATGTCAGATTTTTGAAAATCAAATCACAGAAGTGGTAAAGTTTCATTTAAACGAAAAATCAGTTTTTTTAACTACCACTTAGTGGTTTCACTATTCATAAAAAATTGAAGTTTTTCAGAAAAATACCAAAACTTCAACCTTAGATATATTTGATATTCCAAATTCAAAAATGATGTCTATTTTCCAAAATTCAAAACATATTACTTACATTAATTAATTTAATAATTAATTCCCGCTATCGGGAAAAGAGCATGTTTTTATGAAACAATATATATCAAAACATTGACACTAGTTTAAGTCAAATTTATAGTGAAATTAATTCCAATGACCACTATTGGATTAATTGGTAAACATATATTATAATTTCACATTAAAACCAATTCAAAAGATAATCTAATCATATAAATAAATTAGATTAAAAATAGTTTTTGAATTAAAATACAACATTTTTCACTATTCATTAAAAAATGAACTTTTTCAGAAAAATACCAAAAATTTACACAAAGTAAAATTTGATGTCCCGATTCTAAAGATGAATATTATTTGGTAAAATAGAATTTATAAGAGTGACCAAAACTATATTTAATGACGGGTCGTCATCAAAAGGTGATAAGTGGACCCTTAGTGAATATTAGAGTATATATGCCTAAAATTGAATTCTTTTCGTATTTTAAGCCTTTATCCTTTATTGGAAAAATTTAAAAACATTTAAAAAACATATATAATCATTTTTTAGTTATTTCTATTCATTCCCTCCAATACAACGGCTATGTGTTAACTACCATATTAAAAAAACATAATTATTTTATTTCTAGTGTGCAACTTAAGATTTCAAAGAAACTCTTTGTTGCGTATCGGGTAGGCTATCAAAAATAGAAACCCATTTAATGTAAAATTACTATTTAATTCGTAAATATTAATAAATATGAAAATGTTTTATTCTTTATTTACCTGGGATGTTACATCAGTTGGGGAGGCCACATATCCTCCTCCCACAGGTCACGTGTTCGATTCATGCCTTCCTCAATTTTAGATAAGCGACTATATTAATATATATATATATATATATTGAACATGTGTTTGGCTCGATATGTTAGAGAGGGAGACCTAATTGTTTGGCGTCCTGTGGTCAAATCACGCCTTCTTCATTTTTTGAATAAAAATCCCCACTATTTGAAAACCGGGACAACATTGATGGGCCACACAGTATAGCGGTGTGCCATATTGTAACACCCATATACCCACGTTTTTACAAATCGTGGGTAATGATTCAGACCCCTATAGGGATGCATGTGACCCCCACAATTCCCAAAACCGTGTGTATTGGATATACCCAATGTTTTGGGGGCTATACCCATGGGTTTAAACTGTTGGTATAGGGTGTCTTTCTCATAGTGAATGTATGCAAGTTGATCTTTAATTACAATAAATTTATATAATTATATATATTTTATGTGTTTCATACCTAATAAACTGATGCATATGTCTATGTGCATTATATGACAGTGATGTGGAGGGTTTTTTCATTAGTAAATGGCAATAGTATTATCACACAATATCTGTGTATTGTTATATCTCAAGCCATAGTTTGTGAGAGTTTTTTGCATCCACAACACTTGATAACAACAACATCTAATTGTTACATATTTAGCTTTACCAGTGTAAAGTGTTATTGAGTGTTTCCTCTTTCATGACCAGGAAACTAATGAATCTCAAAATAAATGACTTGTTATAGATGTATTTTTCCTATCCATACTACATCCTTCAAAATTAGCGTCCCAAAAACATTTTAAAACAAAATCATTTCCACTAATTTAAAAACGTTCAATATCCATGGTTCCCATTAAATAGATAAAAATTCATTTAAATACATTTAAATGAGGTTCCTTTGGATTAGATTGATATATCACACATAATCATATAGAAAACATTATGTCTGGATGACTAGGTGTAATGTATAATAAACATCTTATCATACCTCTAAATGGTGTTTGATCTACTGGTTTTCTATTTTTATTATGAACAAGATAATTTGCGGTCCCAACTTGAGTACATATAAATTTAGTGTTATTATATAAATAAATTTTAATATGATCATTAATATACATATGTTGACATATATAAGTTCGTTTTGGTTTTGGAGAAATTTGATAACCAAGGATAAATGTTAACTTACCCATCATACTCATTTCAAACTTATATTTCATGATATTTGAAAATGAATATGTTCAATATTGCATATTTGATCCAAAAAAAATTCATCAACATATATTTGATCAATAAAAAAATTATTATCCTTCTTTTTAAAATGTGTTGGTTTAGAAGTTCTGTTAAAATAATTGTTTTATAACAAAAATCAAGTAAGTCTATCATACTATGTTCTAGAGGATTGTTTATGTCCATATTAAGAATTATTGTTTTTGAAGACATGTCCATTATTTTTAGTTTCATCCATGCTAGGTGGATGTTCAATATAATAATCCACTTGAAAATATCCATTAATAAACGCATGCATCACAACCATTTGAAAAAGGATGAATTACAAAGTCTAGTAGAATAATAATAGATTCAAGTCTATCTAATGTAGTATAGGTTTCGAAATAGTCCATTCCATATTGTGGGTTAAAGACATTAGAAACTATTATTTCATTATTTATTACAATGATTACGTTTTTTGGGACCACATTATGTATAAGGTTGTATTTGATGTCAATAGCTATCAATTAAGATTAAATTGGAGAAGATCAAGAAGAAATAAAATGAAATAGAGGAATGGTGACGTATCATCCATCTTAGGAAGTTTGAAGAAGAACCCCATGAAATTCTTCATGATTTTATGAGAACCATGAAAGGTCTTACTTGAAGAATAGAATCATATGATTTTCATGAAGTATCGAATGATGGTTGAAGAAGACGAGAGAGTGTGGAAGGGCGTGAAATTCTAATATAGCCATGAATTAGACATTGTATCTAAATTAGACGATGATTTTCATATTAGTATTTAAAAAATAACAAAAGTCAAGAGAACTTATGATGCAGGCCTTAATGGAAGGAAAGATGCATGTTGATGACAGGGAAGCTATAGTACTTTCCATAGAATCTCTGACGATGCTAGAGAAGATCTATCAATGGATATATATCATGGTTGTAGATTTTGTGATGAAAGAAGAAGAGTTGATCAAGAAGGAAAATCAAAGAAAAGTCTTTTTGTAGATAAAGTGGCGTGATTAGTTCAAGGGGGTTTTTATGTGAAATATTTGTTTTTGGATCAGAACATTGAAATTTGAAAAAGGCATGGAGTGCGTGAAAAAATGGGAAAAGTGTGTAAAAAATGAGGCAATGTAGAAGAGTGGTTTTTACACTATATGGAACACTATTTATAATATTTTGTGCTATTGGAATTTTAATATTACCACTTCAATATTGGACAAAGGAAAGAGGTTCGTGAAAAACCAAATCTATGCACAAAAAATTGGAATGCACGCAGAAATATTTTTTTCTCGAAATAGATGGTTTAGTTATTCGCGCAAGAATTGTCTTGGATCCAGAATACTAAAAAATGGCTAAGGATAGAGGCAAGAGAAAATCCAGATATGTTTGGGCCGTGTTCTCAGAAAATCGAACTTGTGTGCAAAAAATTGGTTGTGAACAAAATGTGGATGTTAGGTATTACATGAAAGATATGATTCATGTTCAGAATGATGAAAAATGGAAAAGTCATGTCTTGCAAAAAAAATCCATGCAGAGCGTGAGAATAAACGGAAGGTGCGAGCAATATAAATAACCAAGAGACCATTTTATGTGCAAGAAGTGGTTGTACACACAGGGTAAAAAACACCAACATATACGAGGTGAACCCCTCTCGTTCTGAGAGGCTTGACAATAAGAAAAATCCCGCGCTTTGACGTGGAAAAAATTAATTTATAGAGTGGTGCGTGAAAAAATATGTGTTTCATGCAAAAGAATGTGTTGAGCTAAAAAGGGATGTTCTACGTGAAAAATAAGAGTTGCGTCAAAAGCGTTTTCACGCCACACGGTTTTATATGTTCAAGGATTAAATTTAATGTGAAAGACACCTATAAGGGTGCATAAAACTTTTTTGTGTCTCACATGCCTTTGATATTTTCTTAGCACCCTCAATGTGGCTTCGCGAAGAAGAATGTACAGTGAACCATTCGACTATACGAAGGGACATCTTACCGCACACTCACGACTGGTGTTTAACACCCTCGGTGTGCTTTTCGAAGAGAAGAATAATGACATGTGAAACTAAACTCAGATCCACACTAAATGAAGGATGTATACTGATAAACTTTGGTGTTTGTGTTAGGAATTAATGGATTAGGAGATAGAGAAGAACATAGTGAGCCCTTCTGAATATTGGGAATTATTTAGGGAATCACAATTATGATGATACATTGAGTTTATGGTTTGTGTGTCTAGTGCTTTAAAGAGCATCAATCCAGGACTCTGATGTATGCAGTGTCTCCTGCTGGACTGATACAAAGTCATCAATGAAAATCTTTTTATGATACCCTCACGTCAATAAACTGAGTGGGACTTCACCCAAGGTAGTGATTCTGGGGGAGTCAACGGGAGTGACCCGAGGGACACCATGAGCTATCCCTGATCCTTTTTAAAGGCAGTGAGTCTGGTACAGAGTGACTATTCCCAAACCATTGTAATATACAGCTAGTAAATATTAGTGGAATTTGGTACGAATGATAACTTGTCAGTGTAAGCTCCTAGGGCGTTGCCCTTAGTGGTGAACCAAGTAAAAAGTGGTGTGTTGTCTTTATGCGTGTTTTAAATAATGAACATATTATTCATATAGTTTTAAACACGTTCCTACCAATATATGAAAAAGATCCATAAAATAGGAGAAAAGGTTGACACCCTGATTCACCCCTCATCTCTGGGAGGTCTAGGTTCCTTCAACATTTTCATCACATATATTTCTAAAAACCCTTTTTACACCTATTAAAGATGTCTATTTAGGACTTTTAATCGTGGTCCGTCATTCTTTCCATTATAATTAAATATGTTCATCTTTCATATCTTTTATCCAATCATCATCACCCAATGCTTCATTAGTGATTTTATATTTAACTAAGAATGAAATTCTAGATGTTCTACTTCATTTCATATATAAATTCATGTACTTTCAGGTTGATTTACATCACCAATGATATTATCAATGGGATAATTTTTTAGAAACCACTGATTTGGGTTTTGTAAAACATTTTCATTAAAAAGGAAAAAAATATTTTGGGGTAAAATACATTAGAAACATTTTATCGAGTATTTTACTTAACTGAAGAATATTTTATCAATGATTGATAATCATTTTTTGAAAACACATCTTATGACATAGGTGGAGGTTGTTTAAAAACAAAAGGATAGGTTTTATCAAATATAACATGCATGTTTTCATCATTATTAGGTGAATTTTTTTAACAAATCTATATGCCTTAGAAGTAGTGGAAAAGCATAAGAAGATTTGGTTGTCATATTTTCATGAGAATTAATGTATGTTATAATTAGTATTCAAGATGAGTACTTTGAATCCAAATACTTTTAAGTAAAAAATGTTAGGTTTTCAACAAGTCCACAATTCAATTAGTTTTTTATTATGAAAAGGTATAATTATATCATGATTTACAGTATAACAAGAAGTACATATAGTTTCTTCCTAGAAATGATTTGCAATTGAATATTCACTCAACATGGTCCTCATTTTCTCTTTAAAGAATTTGATTTTTTCTTTCACAAAATTATTTTGTTGTGGAGTTCTTGGAGCTGAGATGTTATGAGTACTACATTTCATACTAAAAATAGCTTATAAATCTGAAAAATTTACACTTTTACCTCACGAACATTATGAATAGTTATCAATGGAAGATTATTCTCATTTTTAACATTAGCTGAAACATGGTTAAAATAGGAAAATGCTTCAGATTTCGTTTCTAGAAAATAGACCCACATAAATCTATTTAACACATCAACTAAAACAGATACACTTTATTTTCCTCCAATAATACCTATTTCTATTAGAAAAATTAGATTAATATGAACTAGATGCAATTAATTAATAGTTATGAATTTGCTAATTGATTTAAATTTTGACATATGATTCTTAATATTTAATAATGGATCAAAATATTTTGAAGAATCCAATCTATGCTCTAGTAGATCCTTAACTAGTCTTTTCTTTGAGAGTTTTTATAGGTTCCTTAGGTTACAATATCCTTGTATTCTATTATATAACCAATATTGATCATCCACAACAGTATGGATGGGTATATCATGGCTCATAATTTCTTATATGTTTTTTGTATTAACATTATCATGCCTATGGGATGAGAGAATAAACTATTCCAGAGAATCATGTACTAGACATTTATCATTCACAATATTCACAAGGTAACCTTATTCACATAATTGGACTGTTATTATATCATAGTCCTTAATAAATTTAACAAATTAAACATTTCAAATTAAATCATTTCGAATAATAAAAATGTTGCATATACCAAAAATTTATCCATGAGAATTATCATTGAACATTACTTTTCTTTATTTCACCTTTATAATATTGTCAAATATGATTTTTTTCAGTCATGTGTTGGGAACATCCAATATCTATCTACCACGTATTGTTGTTTTTACATCCATTATATTCCTAAAAATAAAATAGTTATTCTTTCAGAATCTAAACATTCATAGATTCAAAATTGATAGAAATTAAAATCTTAGGTATCCACATTTTCATAAAAAAGTAAGCTTTATAAAAACCTAACTATGGGATTCTATTCGAAGAACAATTTCTCTCTCAATTTCCACCACATTTACACTTAGTTAAAAATGGTCAATTTAGGGAATGAAATAGTTGTGACTGAAATCATGATTTGAGTGAGTTGAACCGAATCTAAAACTATTCCTAGGAGGAGGAAGTTGTGAATAAATTTTATATAATTCTCTCCTTCGAGAAGATAGATTTGTTAAAAGGTTCTATAAAGAAAAAATTAAATAATTTAGTTTGATGACTAAATTCTTATCCTCATAGTCACTAGGCTTTGAGTTTGAGTTATTCTCTAAATAATTCTTAGAAATAACATTTTCATGATCCTTTAATGGATTATCCTTCTCAGAATTATCTTTCAGACTGTATTTAAAATTATTATCTAAATCAAGAGTTTTCTGATCAAGATATTTTTAATGATCCGATAATTATTTTTTAAAAATAGAAATTCTAGTCTTTTCTTTCTCTATATTCTTTTTATATTATAGATCTCCCTATTTTGTAATTTAGAAAATTTATAGACTTATTTAAATGGAGTTAAGGTATTATCTTATGATGAAGAAGATATTTTATCCAAAGAATCATAATATTATTCATTACAAATGTTTGCATGTAATTAAATATTAGTTAAGGACTTAGCATTGTGTACCATAACCATAAGAAAATAATACTCAACTAGTAATATGGATATAAGACAAATATTGTCCTAACTAGATGATTCATATTATGAGGATTTATCTGAAGATTAACCACCATTGGAACTCCAAATATCATTTTCCATCATGAAAGTCTTATCCATACATTTGTAGTACATATTTTTGTTATTTTCATAATTCTTATCCTTTACGTCTTTTCTCTTGAGGATAGGACAATCATGTCTAATATATCCCCCCACTTTTTCATTCATAACAAGTTATATCAAAATATTTCTCTTCCTTTTGGTCATTCTTGTTATATCTATACTAAAAATCATTCTTCCCCGCAATCATTTTCATCATTTGAGATAGTTTGGATAATTGATGTTCAAAATGATCATTGTCACTTGATTCAGATACTACAATAACATTCATATCATTAGATCATGTTAACATTTCTAGAGTCATGGATTTAGATGTAGTATGGAAATAAACTCTTCCACTACAAATATTATTCTTATTGAAGTCACCATCTCCAATAGTTATTATTTTATGATGAAGAAGTGTTATAAATAACTCATCAGGAGTAATATAAGATACTTTCCAGTTTTCATCAATAAATTCTCTATTAGATTCCCATTCATTGGGCATGATATCGATTATCTTGTCCCCATGAACTTCATTATATAGTACTATTTCTCCTATATATGGAATAATGTTGAAGATAATCATGAATCTTTATTTCACATGGAAAACTAGTTCTCCTTAACAAAAAGAAAACCATGATATTCAACTCTTAACATAGATCTTCAAATATCTATCAGTTTTGAAGTTCCAAACAGTGTAACTACATGTTTCTTCAAAATTATATTGGTATATTCACAAGAGAATATTTTTCTATAGATATTCCTCATCATTGAACATAAAATAATATTGTTTAACTTATATTTATGTTTATATTTTTTCAGATTTATGAATGTTATGTTTTCTTTGTCATGAAACTTGTAATCATAATTGACCATCATAGAGTTGTCAAATCTAATGCATCTAACAATGGTATTAAACCTATATCTCTGGTACTCATAATCATTACAATCAAAAATTGGAGGCATAGATGAATTAAAAATATTAACAGAACCAACAGTAATTAATTTTATTATAAAAAAAATATATTTTCCACCAAAAGTATTAGTAAAAAAATATTTTAAAAGGAAAAAATTTAAAAAAATGAACAAGTCATAATAAGAAAGAATAGTTGATCAAGAAAACCTATATGAAAGTGTAAATATTTCATAGACCTCCTATGATCTCAATTGTATGATTGAAATATATTTTTAAATGCTCAATTACACAAGTTGTGTGAATTGTATGTTTAAAAACATTACCTTTAAAGCCTAAAAGAAAATCTATGTTTAACAAAGCTAACTAGATGGATTCGAAAACCTTCTTTAGTTCTTAACTATGAAACAATATTTCTTAGGATCCCAAAATATGGATCTGATAATGAATCTTTTGAAAAGAATACTTTGCAAAATATTCAAACCTAAAGCATATTGAATGTTATTTAGAAGAGTATTCAATTATAAGAATGTATATGAATGATATAATATTTTTCATTAACAAAAATCAAGAGAAATAGAAATTGTAACAATTCAATCTAAAAAGTGGTAAATATTTTAACCCCAAGAGAAGGTTAAAAAGAATCCATGAATAAAGGTTGCATGATTTATACATTCAAGAAATTTTCTATTACCCACACAATGGAATGATCTATATAAGAATATCGATGTATCTTATCCTATCCCTCCAAGGCCTAAAACCTTAAGGTAATCAGCACGTATGTCATCATACCCTTGGAAGCCCTCAAAAATATAGGTAGTTGACAATCCTTTCTTCATGTCCCCATGTGTACTTGATTGATCATCTAATCTGAGTCGCACTAAGTGGTATGAACATGTTTTTCATGGCTAAAAAAGATATTCATATATCTCCCTATGCATGAGAGTCTCTCTCTCTCGAGAAATTTGTTCAGATAACACTTCACAATGTGCATAATTTTATATTGAATTCTTAAAATATATGTGGTACTTATAAGAGAAAATAACAATGGGAAAATCTTCCTCTAATGGTCATATTTTTTAATTAATTTCTGAGGTACCTATAAAAGTGTCTCTCAGCAAATGGTTAGTTATAAACAGATTGTAAAAAATCATTTCATTTAAGAAAATGTGGGAAACACTATGATTTCCATGAATCAAAAACATAAAAGGAAATAAATTTAAGCATATGAAACATTTAAATATTCAAGATCCAATAAAATTCAACGTTACTTTAAGGACTTGAGGTAACTGTAAGAAAAATATTTTATCAATTTCTGGTGGAATTGAAAATCAGAGCATGGTTTCCATAGAATTCATAATCGGATTTCTAAAGATATAAAAGTCTGATTTTAGAAGAAATCAGAGTCAAAAATCTGAAGAAATTATTGCCTTATTTCAGAAGAAATCAGAGTCTATTTCTTGATGAAATATAAGTCAAATTTTAGAAGGAATGGAAATCTGATTTTAAAAGAAATCAGAGTCTGATTTTAGATGAAATTAGAGTCTGATTTAAGAGGACGTCGGAGTATGATTTTTGAAGAAATTGGAGAATTATTTCACAAGTAATTAGAGACTTATTTTAGAGGAAATTAGAGGATTAATTGATAAGATATGGTATTTTGATTTCAAAAGAAATCAGTGTCTGATTTCAAAAGAAATATGAGTAATTTTTTTGAGAAATCAGAGTCACGATTCTAAGGAAATTTGATTCAACGAAACATTAAGGTTCTAATATATTTAATAATCCAATTTTGGAAATAATAAAATTATTGTTAGACATGGTTTGGGAAAACATTAAATAATAAATTGAAAAAAATGAAGGGATATAAATTTTATTAGAGGAAAAAATATTCCTTAAAAAAAATTCATAGAAAAACATACATTTCATTGAAATGGGTTTATGATTTTCCAAATAGGATAGAATGGAAATGCCCTAAAATAGTTTTTAACTTAACGAACATGACTGATATCATAATATGTTAAAATAAAAAGTTTTAATTGCATAAAGGATTGATAATTTTACTTATGTACACAATAAGGTATGTACATTGATTTACCTTAATCCCTTTCCTCGGAAGATAGATTAAATAATAATTTTGATACATTAAGGATGCAATTTCCCCAATCCTAGGATATATTTGGGGCATAATTTATTTGAATAGAATCCTGCACTACCCATTGAATTTTGTATCAATAGGCCTCTAATGCTCATCATTGTTAATATGCTCTTTAAAAAATGTCTCAAAAAAGGAAAACTCAATCTTAGGTGGAGAACTACCATGGTAATCTTCGAAAACTCACTCATGAGGGACATTATGACACTCATCCCACGCCCTTGATGATGAGGATATTCTCATGCATTTCACTATGAACTTAATCTATGTAAATTCACATAGTTATAGTAGAAAATCAACATTAATGTAAAATTCATGAACCAAATCAATATAGAAACATCTTTTGTAGTCTGAAAACCTCTCAAGACAACCATGATCATGCTATACCTATAACATTAAGAATTTTATTTCCAACCACCCCTCAGCAACATATCCTTTTTCGGTGTAACCACTCACCATGAATGTGTAGGATTCGCAGGCCCTCAAGACCCCCCTTTCTGTTTCTTAGGAACATGAGACTCATCACTTGAACCACCTCCCAGAACATACTTCATAAACACAATTCATACTATTTAGTTGATGGTCTGGAGGTGAAAGGTAGATTTTATGAATAGAGAAACAATGATAGACTGTAACAGTTAAAGTATAAGAGTAAATAGTAGATTGTGAAGACTTGGTTTATATAATTTAAGGAATTTGTGATCTCAAAATTAGGATTTAGTGAACTTGGTTCAAAAAAATTACTGAAAAAAGCATTTTTTTGGTAAAAATATAAAACGGATGAAAATAGTGATTTATCGGTGTTAGTATGATAGAGTTTTCTTTACACTAACAGAGTCAGCGTGGCAAAGAATTTGTGTCATCCTTACAACTGTGTCGACATGACAATGACATGGTATGACATTATTATCAGTCTCGACATAACATTGTCAGCTTCATATAGTCATTTTCATCATGACACCAACTATTTGAATTTTCTAGTGTCAGTATGACAACATAACATAAAATTATCAACAGAATATCAACCTAAGGTCATATTGATTTATCATTCCTAACTAAGGACTAATGTTCTTCATTATTTTAGTGTTCAAAGGCTCAGATATAATGTTAGAAAGCTGATTTTTTGTGCCAATTAATTCTAATGTTATATCTCCATTTTAATATTGGGATCTCAAAAAGTGATGTTTTACATTAATGTGTTTTTCTTGGAATTTGATACTGTGTTCAAAGAATTATTAATAGATATTGTTTTATCAAAAATTTTAGGGACATATTTGAATTGATATCTATAAACTAGTAATGTGTGTTTCATCCAAAAATATTTTGTACAACGACTAAAATTAGATTTGTATTCTTCTTTGGTAGTAGATAATGAAACAATGTTTTGTTTTCCTACTATTCAACTTAACTAGAGACATTCAAAAAAATTTACAAGATCTTATGGTGATCTTTCTATTAACTTACAGCCACCAAATTCCGAATCTGAATAACTCACCAAATCAAATTGTTGTCCTCAATGATATAATAAAACTAAATTGGATGTATATTTGAGGTATTTAAATTTTTTTCATATATTTAAATGATATTCTTGTGGGTTTTCATAAAAACATGCCCACATGCACAGAAAAAACATAATATCTTGCATGTTAAAAGTTTATTAAAGAAAACTCCCAATCATTCTTTTGTATGTGGTGTGATTAATAGATTTTCTATCTTTATCCATGTCTAATATACAGGTGGTACAAATTGGAGTGTCCCTACCCATAGTGCTTTAAAAGCCATATATTTTCAAGACAACCTTATTATATTGACATTGATTGCAAACAATACATTTTTATTTGGAAAAATTAGAAATCCCTGAATGTATTTGAGTTTCACCAGTAAACTCATCTCAATTTCTCTATACATCATTATTTAAAAATAAACACATAAATAAATTTTAGTGGATTTAAAAAATATTATCTCCATATATTTGTATTACTGAAAAATCATTGTAAATTAGTTTTATAAAAAGTTTAAGATTATAAATTCCATTTATAAATCCTTTAAAAATAAGAAAAGTCATTGACTATAATACCAAGATTTTAGAGCATGATTTATACCATATAAAGATTTAGTAAATTTAAAAACATGATTTGGAAAGTTAGGATTTGTAAAACTAGGGGGTAGTTCAACCAAAAAATATTCAATTATATAACCATTTAAGAAGGAACTCTTGACATACAGTTGATCATGTTAGAAATCTTGATGTGCTACATAGAAAAGAATTTTTTTAATGGCCTTATGTCTAGCTACTGGTTCAAAGGATTCCTCAAATTCAATCACTTCTTCTTTAATATAACATTGTGTAACCAATCTACCTTTATTAATAATGATATTACTATTTTATTCTACATTATTCCTAAACATCCATTTAGTTCAGATAGTCAAGCTATCTTTAGGTCTATCTATTAGTATCTAGAGTTTACATCATTCAAACTCATTAAACTAGTCTTGTACTGGCACCACCAAAAAATTTTCATTGATATCATCATTGATGTTCTTATGATCATGTTGTGACAAAAAAATCATGATGTTTAACTTGATTTCATAGAGAAACTCTAGTATAAATTACATTATCCGATTATCCAAATATAATAACTTTATCATGATTATTGAGAGTTTTAACAGGTCTAAAAAACAAAGGGCTAGTGTTTTCAGGTTCATCAATATGTTCAGGTTCATCATGACTTGAATCTGGAAAAATTCCAGAAGTTAATATTTACAATATTCCATGACACTAGGGTAAAATTATTTTTCATTTATGTTCATACTTGACACATAATTCATAAGGTTTTATATGGAGTTTATAGGTTCTTTTGGATGTGTGTCATTAAATATCCCATGTACAAATTCTTCTACACATTTGGTTCTATTATTAAATACTCTATATACCTTAATAGAAGTTGAATAACATAGTAACATTCCATCATCACTCATGGAAGAAATATTTAATAGATTATCCTGAGTGTTAATAATACAGGCTTTGAACCCAAATATTAAGATGTTGCTCACCTTGGGATTTCTACTATTTCATAACCCAAAAGAGTTACCTTAAGGATATGTCTAATCAAGACACTATTGATTATAAATCATGTTTTACTGATAATTTCTATCCAAAATTTTATAAGTACATAATAATCACTAAGCATGGTTCTAGAACTTTTTTATAGGGATCTATTTCATCATTATATATCTCCATTTTCAAGGGGTGTTCTAGGAGCTTAGATAGTATGAATATAGCCATTTTTTGAGAAAATTGATTCAAAATTTGGGATCTCTAACTCACGACCATCGTAACTTTATAGGTTTTTAATTCTATGACAACATTTATTCTCTACAGTGTTTGCATATCTAGTGAAATGAGAGAAACTTTCACTTTTGTGATCCAAGAAGAAGGACTATGTTTGTATAGAGTATTTTTGTATGAGAACATAGACATAGTGCATCCTACTTATACTTGAAACACTAGATAGTCCAAATAAATACACATTAACCAACTCAAGAGGATGATATGTTGAATCCTATCTCTTGTGTTTGAAAATGATTTCGTGTTATTTCCCATTTTGACAAGGATTACAGACTATGACATTTTAATACTCAAGTTTGGGTAGATGATTGACTAATACTTTTCTAGTAAGATTTACAAGTGTGTGTGTGTGTGGTAGTGCCCTAATATCTTAGGCCAATGCCAAGAATATTTATGGAAAAACTCAACCAAGAATCATTTTGAGAAATTAATGAATCAAAATCAAGAACATAAACACTTTCATTTCTTAAAGAAGAAAATACTAAATAATTTTTAGAATAAAAAAGTTGAATTCATAGTCCTCAAATTTAAAATTTAAACCATCCTAACATTACTGAGTGATAATAAGTAGGATGTATTTTAATCAATAAACACAAAGTACATTATAAATTAAAACATAGTTAGATTTACCAATATCGCCAACAATAATGATTTTTTCCTTTAGCATTGTTACCAATGGTGACATGCCCCCCATCAATATTTATCATATTCATGAAGCATGATTTATATCCTACCATGTGACTTTAAAATCCTCCATTCAAATACTTTATACTTTAATAGGATCTCATAAAACATGGAGAATTCAAATAGATTAGAAAAGAAATTATTTTAGTCCCCATATTTGTTTGGGTCAAATAAGATTAGTAATAAGACCTTTGGTAACCCACATTTTCATCATGGGATTACTATTAAGATCAAGTAATGTATTTTAGAAATATAAATGATTTATTATAGGAAAACATGAAAGAGTAAAAGATGTTTCCTGGAAATAACATGTAGAAAATTTTCCAGAACATGTAATAAAACTAGATTTTCCATTTTAGCACGAAAATATTTTTTGTAATAAATTATTTTACTATGTTGGTAGCCAATACAACAAGTTTATTTGTGTGAAATATGTTTTCCATTAATTTTAACCAATACATCATTACTATTAGTGAAAATTTATAAATCCATTTTCAATTTATATTTTTACAATTTAAGCCTATTGTTTTCCTTAAGCAGGTGAGAATTTATCTCTTTTTCAGAATCACATCCATCCCTAGAATAATAAGAATTATTTTTAAGATATTTTAGTGTTTCCTTAGATGTGTTTGTCATAAAACACATATTTTAATTATTAACAATTTCATAATGAGAGTATTATGGGTCCCATGTTCTATCATCATATGCACTTCTTGATGAATTTATTTTAATTTTATTCTTTATATACTTAACAACATACTTATTATTTTACATTATCTTGAGAAAGTATTCCTTTGAATGTCGCTTTATTTTATATTCATAATAGTCGATTTCATTTTAATTGTCACTTATTTTAAAATCCTTTTTCTAATTTCCCTCATGATCATACTTTTCTTTGTAGTTGGGATTTATAAAAAATCCTTCCTGTATTATTTCTTAAAACTTCTGGCTATTGGAGCCATCCCTTCATCACTGTCTTTTGATGATTTTTCATCAATTGATCTTTCAGTATCATTTTGATTTTTCTCCCTCTATTTTGATATAGTATATTTGAAAGCAACAAATTTGATTTTGGGTTCATCTTCATATAATTTTATTACATTTAGTTCTTCTAAATTAAACATCATTTTTCCTATTAGTACCTTCAATAAGAAGGTGTTGAGGACACATAAGTTTATTATAGATAAATAAGTACCTCTACATCAATATATTATGAAATCTATGTATTCTCATGATTCAATCCATGGCTGTTACAGCTCTTCCCAGAGCGATCTTGGTGGTCACGATTTCATTAAACCTGAGATACATGTCTATAATTAGCTCAACATGCTATATCTTAAAATTCATATACTTAATAGGTTAAGTGTTAAGTCTCATTCCATTAAAATTATATATTCAATTATGTGAAATATATATGGTGTTCCAAATATCATAGGATTATGTAAAACATATATTCTATTAAATTCGTAATCATAGAGTGCACAGAAAAGATAATTTATAGCTTGGTAATGGATATTATAATTAGTCTATGTTGTATCAATGTAGGTATTCCTACTAGTCTTTGTTATTTCATATTAATCTTCTTTAATTGTGAAAAAATCATCCCTAGAATTTTCAATTTCATTTTCATCTTAATAATTTATTGAGAATAGTTTGTTCCATTAAAGGAGGGAGGTAACTTTATAACATCACCTTCAAATATATTATCCATACTAAATAAAATATTCATAAATAGAATAAAAGTTAGATGTAATAAATATTTTGAGATCATTAAAACACAACTAAATCATAGTTGAATATATTTGAAAAAATATATAAATAACATCCCTATGATACCTAATGTTGTCTAAAGTTGGACAACCAAGTGGGGGTGAATTGACTTCCTATAAAAATTTCTGTTAAATATATAATTAAATTATTCTCCTAATGTAAAACTTAATAAACCAGTTAATCAATGTAGTGAATTTATAATAGACTTGTTGTTAAACTAATTTCTCGAAATATTTATTATTGATCAGTTGTAAAAATATGAGATATTGAAACAAATTTTGAAACAAATTTAAAAAAACATAATAATTATAAACACTAGACACTAAAAAATATCAATATGAGATTCATTTTTTTGTAATGAAGGTTAAAAAAGAGAAAAATAAATTTAAAAACATAGTGAATATAAATCAAGATGTTCAATCCCAAGCTGAGACATAGTCCCCTCCACCTGGTGATCACCTACCACCGAACCGTCTATATAGATAATGGTTTTCATCCACACCATGGATCATGGATTACACAACATTTTTCAATTTTCAAGGTCACCTGAACACTACAATAGATCTACATAGGAACAATATACCACTAGTTCAAACAGTAACACTAGGAATATTATATGTTGGAAACAAATACAACCATGTCACACATGATTGCCACCATAGTTCAACTTGGGATAAAATGTTTAAAAAGATTCTTTTTGGAGGATATCTAGTGTTCTTTAGTTAAGTGAAGTTGATAGTGTGTGATTTACAGATAGATTCACACATAGCTCAAAAAGGTAATAAAAAGTCATAGAATAGAGAAATAAATATTAGATAAGGTTTAGAAGGATCTATGTGTTATTCAGTTCAGATATAGACTCTATGATGCATCATAGTTAATGATTGAGTCCTCTTTTAGAAGAAGGCACAAGAAACAGAGTTTCATAGAGCACAATTTTCTTTAATATAGGAAGATGTGATGTTTTTCTCCTTCCTTTTAGTTGAATGTGGTAGATATGATGGAACATTGGGAGACTACAGTTCATTAAATCACAGCAAGTATGAATGAAGAGTTCTTCATGTGTTCTTGCTCTCTCTTTGTTGCTTGTGTGGGTATGCTACAATGTCTATGTGTATCATTGCATATTTTATCAGCTTGATATATTTCCAATTTTATATTTTGCATCCTTGAAATTTTCATGTTGGATGTTGGTGATATACCTCGTACTTCTAACATCCTCATTAAAGATTTCAGCAAAAATAAATAAATTATCATTTCACATTAAAACACTCGAATAGTGTCATTAGAAATAAAATTAAATAAAAGGGAAATTAGACAGTCTATTGGTGACTCCTGTATCGGTGAATAATGCATCGGTGACCCATTCCGTCGATGGGTACTTCTATAGGTATCAGTGTCTCATTCTATCGGTGTCTCGTTCTGTCCATATGTCCATGTTTTGGAGATCCCTTGTGTTGGTAGCACCATGCGTCGTTAGGTCATTCCTTCGATTGGTGATGTTATTTAACAATCGGTGACACGTTTGAACTTTTGGTGAGACAAATTATCTGTCGGTATTGGTGATCTAGATGTATTTTGTTAGCATTAATGAATCAAATGTCTCCCAGTGTAGCTTCTCTTACATAGAAAATATTTTGTTTTAGACTATATTAAAACATAAATATTATCCAAATTTTTTAAGATTATATGTGATCACATATAATCATAATTACAAAAATTGAAACATAAATAAACATGATTGAAATTATTGTAGATGATTAATAAGATTTTACCTGACTTGTGATTATTAAAATCAGATAAGGTGGCCAACAATGTAATATGGGCCAACAATGATGTTGGGAATGATGAATCATGAGGTAATAAACTATTAATTAGTAAGTTAAAGTGTATATCTTCCTTCATTTTAGGTCACAATGATCATGAATATACTACATACGGCGCTTGAAATACCTTGGAGTAATTGAATAATTAATTCAAATTTTTCATTAAAACCCATTATGGTGGATTTATAGTGATTATCCTCATGATGAAGTTGGATAAACCTAAAGTATCCTAAACTGAATATAATGTGTCATGATTTATCCATCGAATATATAATTTTCTATATTACATGGTTTCGCACATGGATTTTTGAACCATACAATATGATTTTTGGTTTCAATATATCTAAGGAAGTTTGATGGATTATGTTAATTTATAATTTGATACAAAAGGGATCATTTCTACCTTTGAGAAACTAAATTAAATGATTGTATAATGGTATAAAATTGTGATTATTACTAATATTATATTTCGTTTGTTGATTAAAAAACTCAACCTGGGTGAGTTTCATGGCACACCAAATAAGAAAATAATAGAGTTTAAAGAAGAGGATTAATGCAAGAAGATTCAATATCATATTTTTAAAGTATATGGGATGAATTACCCAAGAAAATTTCCAAGAGGAAAACAGAATATGTTTTGGGTGCGGAAAATAATATCAAAGATAATTTAATTGATAATGAAAAAAAAGAGTTCAATTAAGTTGTATGAAATTCATCCTTATAAAATGTTATCTATTCATTGATTAATGTGTGTGGAACATAGAGAATTTACAATTCAGTTCCATAATCTATGAATTATATCCTATATTAATGGTGAAATTATGTTATGAAAATCATTGGAGTTATTAAACTATTGTATCTATGTTTTTAGAAAGAATAACTATGTTGCAAACATGTAATAATTTGGATATTCTGGTGTAAATAAAACGAATTCATTAAGATGTATTTCTTATAGTTTTTTTTCTATAAGGAATTGATCTCATTTTTTGAATTATAAATATAACCCGGAAAATTGATTTATCGGTAATTATACTTTCTACGAAGACAAATGATTCAAGGAAAAATAACAGTTAATATGTTTTGGATGTTTATTTAATAATGTAATTTTGAGATAAGTATGATTTCATGTTTATAATAAGATATTAATTATAATTATAATCATGTTATTGATGTTTAATTTTGTGATTATGTCATTAATGCCTTTTTTTCTACGCTCAAAATATTATAAACAAGTGTCTAATGTAATCATAGCATTTTTTGTTTTTAGAAAAATGTTGATGATATATAAAAAAATTAATATAAGGACATATCATTAAGGGATAGAAGTAAATTTATCCTAAAATCTTCTTGATGAAAATATAATAAAAATAAATTGGTATTAATTAAATATAGGGAAAATTATAAGTTGTGTAGAAACCAATAGTTATTAAAAAAAATTTATGATTAAACTTATTCATAAGTATTATAATGATATTTTATATAAACGTTATATGAATCATAATAATATTTATTTTTTAAAATGAAAACCATAAATTTGGTCTGCAACATGTCTAATCTGGCATGGATAAGGGTCTTGAACCTACAACTAAATCGATAAATGGTTACATCACCTAACCGTAACCTATGTTTTGTCCTAGCTATTATTAATTTATTTTTCTTAAAAATTATAGGAAATTATTATGTTGATTTTAGGAAAGATAAAAAATTCTTATGTATTCATGTTTTCATAGAGAAAATATTTTCATATTTTTAAACTCAATATAATTAATATATATGCATTTTCTGTATGCCAAGAATATTATGGTATCTAGTTTTATTTATCTTTTTGACTCTTAAATCCGGTTATACATGATATAAAGATATTTATAATTCATATATTTGTGAATGTATGGGAGTAAAATGTTTTATCTCTTCATATAAAGGATTATAATAAATTTAATAATATAACATTTTTTAAAATAGTTTTTAATATATAAAAACAGAAAAAATATAATTTTATTATTAGTGGATTAAATGAAATATTATAAGTCTATTTTAGTTCTTCTCGATTGAAAAATAATAATCCTTAATTCTCATTTATTATAGAAATAGATGATATGGTGATGGAAATTTATTAAATTAGGAATCAATACATATCATGTAAGTATATTTCATAATGTTTTGAGTGTAAATGGTAATGTAATTAATACACTATATGAATAGGATCGTGGAACAAAAATGATATCCTACAACATTCAGTTTCGATGAATAAATTTCCTTTTTATACCCCATTTATTTTTCTTTTTGATGTATGTAACATTATCAAGATCATTAAATTTCACATGATCAATGTTCTCTTTTACTATCCATCATTATTTGGTTAAAAATTTAATTTTATATTAATATATTCACTTCACAATAATGTTTTCATATTTGGAAACAATGTTCTATGTTATTTTAGATGAGCTTCTTAGTTTCCATTCCCATTTTCTTTATGATGTTTTATTAACCCTTATTATGATGTTGGTTATAAGTTAATTAATTATCCAATATAAGTCCTTTAATTATTGAGAAAAATATTTATTCAACAAAAATAAAATGATAAAAGGTGGGAGAATGTAACAACCTATGATTTAAAAAATACACTATTTTTTATAGTGTATACAACATGAAACACCAAGCTTCAATATACCCACAAATATTTAAACTTTAGGACCATATTTACGTAGTTATTGAATTAAAGGTATGGATAAATGTAACCAAAATTTTTAATGTATATAATGGTTATAGTCAATAATTGTTTTGATAAATTCTCACCAAATAAGAATGTAATTAATGTAAATTCATTTTAATATTAAAATTAAGAGTTTATTAAATAATTATTCTTATTTTTTCTTTGAGATAATTTATAATCAAATTGAAGATTTATTAATAAGAATTAGTAAAATAATGTAATATCTGAAATCAACTATTAAAAATATATTACAAGGAAATTCTTGATATTTTGTTTCTAAAAATATTTATTTTAATGTGAATAGTGATATATAAGTATTTTCAAAAAACTATTATTTATTATAATTTAAGAATCCAAATATTTATTGAATATGACCATAAAGAGACATAATCATTTTTTAATTTTATATTATATTATTAATTACATTTTAATATTTAGTATACATGTTTTTTATAGGTTCATATGTTTTCTTAAAAAGGCATTTATCTAAAACAATTACATTCTATCAAAAAATTTCATATTTAATTTGATTTCTAGAACTTATAGGAATAGAAGTTTAGAAATTTTATTACTTTTTTCGATTAATAAAATTAAATATTAATATGGATAAATTTTTTATAGTTTTTTAATGAATTTTTATTTTATGTGAATAATAAAAATTAATGTTTTTTATGAAACATGCAATATTTTATGATGTTCCCTGAAAATAAAGTAGGTAAATAATTTATGATACATAAGAAATAACAGCATTACTAAAGCATACTAATAGTATTATAAAAAATGATTCAACTAATATAAATTTGAGGTTATGTTATTATTAAAATTAAATGAATTTATAACTTGACTACGTGCATGGGAAATGCATGAAAAGTAAAATTTGGTGTCCAAAAATATAATATTTTAGTTTGAAATCATTGATAAACAAAATAATTTAATATTTAGAATTAATGAAATAAATTTTAATTACCCATGGATAATAGAAACTAATCCATAATATAGAGGAATTGCATTTAAACAAGAAAAAAAATTCAAATGTTTAATAATTAAAAGTTAAAACATAATGAAACAAGGCCAAAACAGACCAAAATGTCCCTTTCAAACTTGAAATTAACAAAAAGCATAGAAATTTCTAGTTTTAGCTCATTTATAGAACATATTAAAAATCAACATTATTCCCATACATAAAAATTCCAATCACACATAAGGACACCCTTCCATCTTGCATGAAAATTGTATTTCAATAAAAAGATCGAATAGTTTTATGAAAGCATTTATATTTTATTGAATTAAATTATTAAATAAATTATCTAGATTTAATTTTTTATTAATTTTAATTTAATTTATCAAATGATATTCAAATGTAGCCATAACTATCCAATCATATATTAACCATGATACCTTATTCTAGTAGAAGAATCAATTCCAAGTGAGATTTTTAGAATCAAAATTATGAAAAATTCTATCTCAATTTGGAATCATTGAAACAATTTGGTTAGTAATATAAATATAAGTATAAAAAATATTTTCTTCATCCTATTACACATTTAATTTCCTTTTATAATTATGATATACTCATTTTTCACAGTTATCAGTGGGATTGACCTTACGAAGGACATCTTCATTCATATTTTCTTCTTGTTATTCATTAGATATCATTGAAAAAGATTAGATACTCTCATTGAGGCCATTAACACCATAGTTTTAATTAATTTATTAATGTAAATTTTTATTTCCATATCCGATTTGAAATTAATTGTAATTAGAACCCTTTATCGTACACTTATTTCCTTTATAATAGCATCAAAGGAGTTAAATTAGCTCAAATTCCATGCATTTTTGGGGCTCAGAATCAAAGGTTTTATCACTTGGTTGAAAAATATGGGTATAGGTTTCTATATTATCATCATAATTTTGATTAACTTAGATTTTTATATGAATTATTATCATCATTTTAATGTATAGATATAAATTTTTGAGTTATATGATCAGTAACTAATCCAAATTGTTGTGAAATGCTTATGCAAGGCTAACGTAGTCAAAATAACATATTAAATAATATTTCATGTCATATATGTGAGTGAATATTAAATTGGATTTAATATAACATGTTATTTCGAAGTTACATAAAAAATTTTTATGGGTATTTATTAATAATTTCTAGTGAAAGGATAATGATATTTAATTATTATGAAGCATTGATGCAGCGAATGGGATAATTGTAAAAGAAATTCAAATAAATGAATTAAAAACACATAAATTGATATTTTTTTGTTACTAAAAGTATACGATGTTTTTTTAAGAGAACTAAAATATATTATAGATTTCTTAATATTTTATAATTAATTACATAATTTTATTATTGTCTTGAAAGTATAATTTTTTGAACAGTTCATAAAATGACATTTAGATTATTTTTTTTGTTTAATATAAGTTATTAAATTATTTAAATATCATAAAAATAATAAAAGAGAAAAATCAGGATTAAAAATTGCATAATATTTATTGTCAAGGAAATTAATGATCATACAATCACCTTATATGTAAAATTATTACATTTTTATATTTAATAATTTAATTACCAAATTAAGGTTCAAATTGGGTAACCCTGGGGTAAAACCAAAATATAAGGTCTAAAATGAAATTTAAACATACAAAATTTTTATGAGATGATTAATGTTTATGAAAGAATCCGTCCCATAAAAGAAATGTCAATTTGAAATAATCTTAAATATTTAGACACATATTATATTATAATGTTTCACATATTACCAAAAATTAAATTAATATTATTTTATATCATAAAATATTTTATTAAATGATATAAAATTCCTAAAAATTTTATATTCATCCATTTTAATGGTATATGGTTTATAATATCATCCTTGGTTTATTTAATTGTCATTGATCCATTTTATTATCATGAATGAGCCTTAAAGATAACGATATGTAGATAACATAGAAATTGTCTGAATGGTCAATGGGGGGTAAAAAATAAAAGCAAATGGCAAGAAAATAACAAAATATTATATATATATAATAATATGTGGGGATTTTGGTTTATCCTTATACTCTAACTTCAAAATCTAATTTGGATCTGTTTAACATAGAAAATAAATCTTCGTTAATTAAATACATAATGTAATTCCAAGAGTTTCCCTCTTCTAACTAAAAAATGGAATATATCATCCATAGTTATTTAAAAAAATGACCATTCTAACTCAACATTGTTGAAACACATTATGTTTCTTTAAATATTTTTATTCTGAATGGTGTACCATAAAAGAAACACTGATATTGATTCAATAATGAAATAATATTATTTTAAAAGAACCATTTTGTATCGAATAGTATTTAAAGTGATTTTTTAATTAAAATATAATCTAATTAATTAATTTTTAAGCATATTTATATATTATTTTATGCTATGATTATTTTTTGAATGAAAAATTTTAGTTTTTCAGAAAACCTAATTTGAAGCACATAATGTTTAAAAATTTTAATTAATTATTATTACTATTAATGATAAATTATATAAATTAAATGTATATGTTATATAAATATATATATATATATTAATTAAAATTATTATAATTTTTTATACAAGTAATATAGTTGATATAAAATCATATTTTTTTAGAAGGATACATTTCATGAAAATCATATTTTGCATCATATTTATCTGTTTTATTTAAAATTAATTCTACCACACTAGTTATCTGAGTTTATTAAAATGGTTTCCATATTTTCAATCATAAAATTTTATATTATCTATTTAGGTAATCATAATTTTTGTTCATAATTAATACTGAGAATAGTCAAATAATTTACCACTATTATGGTGAAAATATGTTCACTAGGGGGGGTAACACAAAATAGAATTGTTAAATTGGTCTGTAGACATTACTAAATTATATTTTATGGCATTATTTCTATCTTATATCATATAATGATCAACAATTGTCCATTTTATATCCATTTGGAATGTTAAAATAATTGGTTTCATTTTTATATTTCTAAAAATGATATTGTTCCACTCACCTCACTTGTAAATGCTCACCCACTATCCTCTTTTGTTAATACATTCAATTAAAATTTTCTCCAAAATTACCTACATAAATTTTATCATCACCTTTCACTCTATCACATGTAGTCCATTGTTTTTCCAAAAACCCATAAAATGATGCCTTTTTATGATAACCTAAGTTGTTCTCCAAAGAAGAGGTATCATGCTTAACTGAGAATTTTTTTGATTTTTTTCTTCCACATACTTAATATAATATTCCATTATGATGATATGATAAAATTAGTTTATATCATATACTAAGATGTTATTATGTTCATTCCATGCATTAAATCAATCTCCCATTCTGTCCAATGGGATATGAAATCATCATTCATATTTACGTCGGACTACCACCTCACGAACCATGGTCATTCATATTCAATTATCGAATCTCATATATTTTAATAATGACTTATTTATTATATATATATATATATATGATATTTTTGGCATTATATACTTATAAAATTATTTTAAAATCATTCTTCCATTGATATGGGTTCTAGAATTTATAAATTCTATATCCTCTATTCTCTTTATGTTTCCCTTTGATCTAGAAATGGGATGTTTCCTAGAACCATTCTTCCTAAGGATACATGGGTTTTTTTGTGGGATTAGATTGTGTTTTCCCTAGAGTTTTTATACAGCAGGTGCACACCATTTCATGGCATAATAATGAGGTCATGACTGCCAGTTCTTATTGGTAGGGATCCCTTCATCATTCTTTAATTTTATTAATCATACCGGGAGGATTCACAATGATTTCCTTATGAATATAGAATAATTACAATTAAAAATTTTAATTGAATAGGTTTAATATCAATTAATAGGGGTTGGGAAAAAGTGATGCCTTCAAAAGTTTTATTATAATTTTTTGGATATTGCTAATTTTATATGCTATATTCCTACAAAAAATCATGCTTTTTGGTGGTGTTTTTTTCCACACCCATGATGGATTTTTATTATCATGTGTTTAAAAAATGTACATATTCAATTGATTACAAAACTATATTTGTTTAAATAAATGGATTTCACTGATCGAACATGTTCTATTATCACCAATGAATTAAAAAAAAGAATATGAACCATGTTAAATCGTTAATTGTTTCCTTGTATGGTTGTGTGGTGCAGATAATGAGGGTGCATCTACATGTGGTCTGGTTTGTGGGGTGAAATGGATTCTCTGGTTGAGTGATTGAATTATTTTGGAATGGATGGGTAGTGTTTTTCACTGGGGTTACCATTGGGTTATGATGTGTTTATGTTGGAGGATATGAAGGATGTGGTGTGATAGTATGATTGGGATACCTATTATTGATGTGGTGAGGTATGTTGCTTGGTGAGGCTATGATTTGGGTGTTCTGTTCATTGAGATAATATATAGGGGAGAATTTATTTCATGAATGGGGATTTATGTGGTTGGGATATGTGTAAGGTGGGGAAAAAATATGAAGTGGGTTGTTTTAACTTTTTCTTTCATCATCTATGGGACTTATACTATGTTTCATGTGTTGTGTTGTTCTTGGTTTCTTTATGGGTAGGGATGGAAGAATAAATGGAATTTTCATATCCAATAATGATAATTTATTAAATGGGTTGGTTGGGGTTATGAAACTAATTGGAGCTTTTTGTGTGGTTGTTGATTTAGTGGTAGTAGATACGGTGGTTTTTTGGAAATTTGTTTTTCTAAAAAATCCCATTGCATGGGATAAGTGTTGATACAAATATATATAGTTTTACTTCATTGTGATTTCTATAAGCACCCCACTATAGTTGATCACTATATTCAAAACATCCCCATTGCCTTTGGGGAGGGTGTTTTTTCCAAACATCTCAGTGGTAGGATGTATGGCTTATTAATGTCCCTTTCATACTCCCACATCGAGGAAAAGGTTTTCCAAAACTCTTTTGGCAATTTTTGTTGTGGTTTTGAGGCCCAAGTGTCTGTGTGAGAGGTGTGATTTCCTCGGTGTCTACGTGATGAGATTTTGTTGGGGACCATTTGTCTACATGTGGGATGTGGAATTTTTATGGATAAGTTATCTGCGGGTGCGAAGTGGTTTGGTTGTGGCCAATGGGTCTATGGGTGGGAGGTCGTAAAATTTATTCTCCTAGGCTACAGGACAAGCTCTAAGCCCCATGTGTGTCTGGGCGGGTAGTGAGATGGTTAATGTGGAAGTTTGTGGAAGTGCCCAGATATTTTCCGTTAGGGTTTGAGATGTTAACCAATGGGAAGTGGTGTAAGGTACCAAAACATCAACATACTTATTATATTACTTTACACGACCTGTGTTATTTTTTATCACGATTCGGTGAGGTTTGGATGGCTAGTATTCCTTGTTGGTATTTGTTTCTCCTTGTTGTTTTATTATAGGGGAATTAGTATATTTATCTATATTGTGCATGATAGACCTTTATTATTTCTACTTAGTATATTCTTTTCTCACCTTATGTATATAAACTTATTTTCAGGTTTCCAACAGGACTACATTGATCATGTTGGGAATTACTAGCATGGCCATTGGAAATGTTTTCATATCACTGCAAAGCCTTGTTTTGGTATTTTTTTGTAGACTCCTGTTTTGTAAAAGTTTTGTATTAAAAATACATGGGGGGAGGTTTTTGATTTATTAAATATATATATATATATATCAGGGATTATTTTGTGGATGATATATATTATCTCTCAAACATGGTTAATATAAAAGGGTCATGCCTTCTATTTTGAGAGATTTGTATACCCTTGGTGTTGGTAACCACCCCAGTGCATATTGAAAGCGGGACATGGGGGTTCATTTTCTCCATTATTTGTAGTATATGAGGGGAATCTTTGGGGGGAGGGGTTATGACAGAAATGTATCAAAGGATATGTTTGCGAGATATGATGGAGTATGAAGTTAGTAATAGTGAGGATTTCATGGGTTTGTTGGGAAATAGTTGGAGGTGATATTTTTATGTGACACAACATAGAGAATACCGACTAGGACAAGAGATTTTAGGGTCCCTCATGATCTGATGCAATGACTGTGATACTTGCAAACTACTATGTGATGATATACTATTTGTAGGGTACATACTCTAGGAAAGGTACATTCATAAAAATGTTTTCTGTTCCTATTTAGATTTTGCTGATATGGGGAATTTGAAATAAATATTGAATTAGAAAATTCTTTAAAAAATCCATACTATATGGTCTTAGGAATTTCTTATTTACCATTATCAACTATGGAACCGAGTCAATGTCTGCAAGTGGCATGGCCAGTTTAGGCTTTGTAGGATGATCCAGTCGATCAAGGGGTGGTTGACCCAGTGCAGCAAGATGACAAGTGGAAGAGAGTGTTACATGATTTCCAATGGCATGATCTAGGGTTGTATGTGTGTAGCGTTTTAGATATAGAGATGAAGAGTTGGCTCTAGAGGCTTGTGAACCCCATTAGTTTTATCGAGGCACCAAAAGAGTACATGGTTTTCTTGGTGGTGAGTTAGATGTGGGGAGTTGTGTATTAGTGGTGGACATTGGACCTAGGGGAGAGGAATAAGGAAGATGGTCCCTGGGAAAATTTCATGAAGGAATTCTTAGTGGAATTCCTTTCTTCAACCACAGTGGTTGATAAGGGGTTGGATTAACTCTCCCTATATCATGTTTGTATGTCAGTACAGTAGTTGGGGATGATGATCAATGATCACATCAATTTATCTAAGTATATCATTCTGGATGTGGTGTCTAAGGGAAGACATCTAGATGATGAACTCCATCATTTTATCCATTACGTGGTTAATCCATTTACCTCTTGGAGGTCCAGAGGAGGGTGGATGTAGTTTAGAGGATTCACTCATGTGGAGTTACACCATGGGAGGGGAGATAGATTTTTTCATCAAAGTGATGGGTTTACTATAATATTCATTAGATGCTAGTGCCTTCAAGGTTTCATCCAACAAGGATCCAACCTCATATATTTCAGTTTCGACCATTGAGTTATAAAACCATTTCAGTACATTTGATAACGTGGAGTTTTTCAAATGAGGGGTATAGACATTTTTAGAGTCAGTGTCTAGTGGTATTCCGAGCACAATATAATGGAGGTGGATAGTTTTAGTGCTCACATCAAAAGTAGTTTCTGGTAATGCCATTTTAGTAGAATGGATATCATTCTCATGCTATATAGAGGGGAAACATAACAGGTAGAGGATTAACATCAAGAGTTCCTCAGGGAAATCAAACTCTACATGGCCTTTGAGGTGGTCGTCAATAGAGGGGTGAAGGAGATGGGAGTATTTTGTTGCTTGTTGTAGATGAAGTAGTTCTTCTAGGGCTATAGACCGTTATAAGTAATATCAGATTGTTTATTAGGTTTTATTAATCATTCTTTTAATTAGTTGATATTCAATTCATTGTTACAACAAGTCTTTCCCATACTATGGTACTATATGTAGAGAGTATTTCCATTCCCTTGGTGTTGAGTATGCTATTTAGAGGCTAGACCAGCTAGTTTTTTTGTGTGCTGAGGATGCATACAGATGATGTGACAATGTCAATTCCATGGGGATATTTTCTTGATAAAGTTGTGACCATATTATTTTATTCTCATCATTGACTACTTGTATTCTATGAATGACATTATCACCTATTTATAGAGAAGATTCCTATTTTAATATGTCGATGGTCAGCATGTGGATTTCATCAGTGAGTGGAGTTGTCAAGTGGGAAATCATCATGTGGAGCCTCTTCAATCCTTTTTGGAAGAGCTGTTAGTTGGAGTAGTGGAATAGATGTTCCAATGGTTTTTGGGGAGTGATTGTATTTTTTTTGAGTAGTCTCTGTCTCTACCCCCTTGAAGTGATTTAGAGTTCACAATAGAACTGTAGCATGATGCTTCTTTTATTTCGGTGCATCTTTATCGGATAGAACCTTATGAGTTGTGGGAGTTGAGGATTTAGATATAAGATCTGATGAATAAGGGTGTTATCTAGTCTAGTATGTCAGCATGGGGTGCTGTGATGTTGTTCCTAAAGGAGGTGGATGGTGGATTGAGGTTGTGCGTAGACTACCAGAGGTTAAATCAGTTAATGTCCAGGGACTATTACCCATTCCATGGATATATGATTTTTCTACTGGTTGAGAGGGGTGAGTTGGTTATCTATGATTGATTTGTGGTCTGGATATAACCTGTTGAGGGTAAAGGATTATGGAATCTTAAAGACTGCATTCAAATGCATTTATGAGAACATTGATTTCATATTCTTGTCCTTTGATGTAATGAAGTCACTATAAATGTTCATTGGGACTAAAAACTCCATCTTCCATGAGATCCTTCTCTATTTCATCATCATATTCATCAATGACTTCTTGATCTACACGAAGTAAGAGGAATAGAATACCGGGTATCTCACTATAGACTTACAGGCCTTTCAACACCATCAGCTATAGTTTTTTTTGTTAAAGATAATGTCCTGAACAAGATAGGAATATTACCTTTAGCATATGGTGATCTAGAACGATGTGTCAATAGACCCATTGAAGGTAAAGGAAGTTGTTTATTGGGCCCCCATGATATTTTTGGAGGACTGATTTATCAGTTTGGAGGGATATTACACGATAGTTGTACCATATGTCTATTGAGTTGTATCTCTATTGATAGATCGGACCAGAAAATACTAGGATTTTATATAGAGTAAGTAGTGCTAGGAAGCATTCATCTATAAAAAGGGGATGTTGGTCGGTGGTCCAGTGATTTGGTTTATAGAATAAGGGGTGATGTTCGTTGTGTTTTATGATGCGTCCCATTAGGGATTTAGATGTGTGATGATGGAGTAGTGGGGAGGTATCCTTTATATGTTCATGTAGTTACATCCCCATTAATTTAACTATTCCACCCATGATCTATAGCATGAAATAGTCATATTTTTGATATTGTTGTGACGATTTTACATCATTAGGGAGCACATTATGGTCTTCACCAATCACATTAGTTCGATATCTAAACATGAAACAACATAGGTGGATGAAGATTCATCTGGATTGTGATTTGAATGTCTTATATACATCAGGATAAAGAAATTCCATGGTCCACACCTTGACCTTGATGTAATAGTAAGAGTTAGTTCTGGAATCCATTGTGTCCTAGAAGGCTATGGGGTAGATTCAAGCCTAGAACATGGATGTAGGAATTGATGGTGGTATAGGAAGTTTGTTTCATATGACAATTCAATCTTCTCTGATATAGTAGGTTGAATAGTCTTAGTGGGGAGGCAAAGAGGCACTGGTGATGTGTTATTGTGTTTAACATTATGAGGCTCTGGAGGGGAGGTCTGAGGGTGGTCATAATTAAATGTTATTCCATTGAAGGATTCTTGTTCCATATTAGATATGTGAGGGAGACATCCATGTTTTTAAAATATCACCCTTAGTGGTACACCAATTCGTTTCTAATATGTATCATGGGATATGTATTCAGATTTTGAGGCTTGGGATGAAACGAGAAGTATCAGAGTTTGGGGTGAGGTTCTTAGTGGTCTAGTAGGAGAATACTGATCATTTTGTTTCCATTGGTTTGTTTCAGCACATAGATTATGCAATGTTGAAATGGAATGAGATCTAGATGAATTTCATCACTAGATTTCCTAGGGCTCAGGAAGGCTGTGATGCAATCTTGGTAGTAGTGGATCGTTTAACAAAATCAGTCCATTTCTCAGCGATTAAAATGTTAGGGGTAGTTTATTCCATGGCCTGGTTTTATGAGGATGTGTTGATGTGTTTTCATGTAGTTTTGAGATCCATTATCTCATAACATGATACACACATAACCTCGTATGTCCGGAGGGGATTTGAATATACCTTAGGAACCCAACTATCCCTCCACTCTACCTTCCACCCTCAGATAGATTGGAAATAGAACATACTATCCAAATGTTGGATTATATGTTGAGAGCATGAATCTTGTACTACAACGTCTCTTGGGTACAACACATTCCCTTGGTATTTTTTCATAAAATAATTTCTATCATTGATCCATTAGCATTTCTCAATTTGAATCCATGTACAAAAGACAATATTGTTCAACATTGTTCTAGATAGAGGTTGGGAGGAAAATATTCTTGGCCTAAGGATGTGTATAGAATGACATAGAATGTTCCGATTGTTCCTGAGATGATTAAAGTTTCACAGGACTAGCATAAGTCATATGTGGATTGCCGGAGATATTCCTTGGAGATTTAGGTTACGTACCACAGGTTCATGTAGGTTTCCCCTTTATATGAGAAGTGACGGTTTAGAAGAGGGTGTTGGATTTCTCCCTTGTTCATCAACCCCTTCAAGGAGTTGAGAAAATTTGTCTAAGTGGAATACCAGTTAGTAATACTGATGTAGTTGGAGAGGGTCTACAATGTATTTCACATCTCTCAACTTCATCATTATCATCATGATGACTCACATGTCATTGACTGTGGAGGTTTAGATATCTAGGATAAAACAAAATTCATGGACTGGATTTTAGATATATAGGGTTTTTAGGATAAGGTGTTGCATGGATGGACCATTCCTTTTGTTCTTGCATTTTGGAGGCATGGTGGCCTAGAAGAGAGTTGTTGGGAGTGGGAAGACATATGTGTGCCCAGTTCGCAGAGTTTCACTCTGTTTTTTCTGGTGCTGTTTTGCCTTATGATGTAATGTTTTAAAAAAAAATTAGGAGATGAGTTTTTTCATTATTCCAATGTGTAAGATAAAATCCTAGCATGTGAAAACCTGATGGCCAAGTAACCCACAAGGAGCCATTAATTATTATGCAATTAACCCTTGTGAGCGAGTCACTGTAACCTAGTGTAGACAATATATTGCCATGCAGGATTGGACTCCTTTATTCATGTGTTTAGAAAATGTGGATTTTGTGATTGTGTGGTTTTTATTTTTGTCAGTTGGGTTTTCAAATGTCAAAGGATGTGTTATTGGATACTGAGGTTTCACTCTACTGTTCGAGAAAAGTAGGGTTTTATCTTTCAAGTGTTCTTTCCATAGTAGTGTTTCAAATGTGGTAGGATCCATGAGGGGTCTGGCATGGGGTGTTTTTTTGTTCCGTCATTCTTTTATACTGGTTTTGGTTTCTTTAAGATGAGAATAGTTTGAGACAAATTTGATGTAATGGATCAGACCTCCCATGTAGATTACTTTGGGAAAATCCGGTTTGTATGATATTTTGGGATGTAATGGTGACTCATATAAATAGTTTTCCAAAAGACCAGTTTTCCAATGGTAGGTTAACTCAATGATGAGTTGTGTTGGTGACTAACTATGGTGACTCGCAACATTGGGTCAGGACTGATGAGTTTTGAATGGTAATTTTGTGCTTGTAGGACAGAAAAAGTGACTCATTGGATGATAGATAAGATTTTTGATTCTCAACGGTGGTAGTTTTACAATGATGACTCATCCAATGGTGACTTGGGACTATGAATATTCATACAGTGACTCGTGACCATGACTTTTCTAATAGTGACTTTTAATAGTGACTTGTCCAATGGCGACTCGCAAAGGTGACTCATCCAGCGGTGACTCATAACACTGACTCATCCAATGGTGAGTCGTCTAATAGTGACTCTTTGAATAGGTCAAATAAAAGTTATTTATCCAAAGTATATTCATCCACATGTCATTCATTTCAAACAGTTTCTCACAATTCCAAAATATATCCATTTTTCATGTTCTATCTTGATTCTCTCATTTAATATTTTATTTTACATAAAAATTTATTTAATTCTATATTTACAACATTAAAAATCCATTTAAAATTTCATAAATTATATCATGGATACTTATAAAATATAGAGGAATGTAAATTCCCGAATGGTATGGTATTAGTCACGATCTGACATAAATAGATTTCAATTTTTTTTTTCTGTTGATATATAATCTAGACGTTCTAAATCCAAGATTATCTAGTCTCTGTATGATTCCATTTTCTCTTAATACTATATGTTCCCCAAAACCATTCATCATGAAATGCCAGGTGTTTTTGTTGTGTGATTGTACAACGGTTTCCCTAGATTTTTTCTATTACATGCACACACCATTTATTTACGCAATGAGGAGGCGATGATCATATGTTCTTATAGGTAGATATCCCTTCATCATTCATTAATTTTTATGTCCTATGGGGGGGTAATGATGTTTTCCATATGATTATATCAAAATTCAAAATATATAATGTTAATTGAATCAGTTTAATATCAATATACTGGGGATTGGAAAAATTGATGCATGGAACTGTTATATTATTATTTTGATGAGATTGTGAATGTAATGGGATATATGCCTACTAAAAATCATGGTTGTTGATGGAATTTTTTGAGCACCCCTAATAGAAAGTTATTGGTCATTTGTTGAAAAGGTATATCTATAATTCCTTATCCTTAAACATTACATAATCTTGAATTAAAAGATTAATTGACATTAATGATCTTTTTAGGTTTACTGTTTTAGGGAATTAGGCCATAACTATTACATTAAATATCATAAATTTCAAAGTAGACACTTCTATTTAGTTTCCTTTTATTCATAAAATAAAAACACTTTAATGATATATTCATATCTAATTCCAATATTTAGATAGCATAACTTTTCCTTGATCCCATACATGACCCTATTTATTATTAATTAATATGAAAAACTTTTCAAAAACATGGGATGAGCATAAAACTATCAGTAAGGATTATAAAATAAAGAAGGAATACATTAGTACATCAATAAATACCCAGAATAAGATCATTAAAGTACCTCATAAAATCTAAAGATTTATGAATAACACATATAAATCATATATCATAAAGGTAACATCTCGTATTCATAACATAAATATGTTATAGCTTTCACAGCTAAGCTGGAAGTTACATTTGGAATACCCATCATAGTATATTTAATAAATATGTTAAGAAAAATATTAATGTTTACCTCGGTCACGTTATCCAATTAATTAGACAGGTATTTCCGGCTCAACCGCCCATCGTTTATCACGAAACCACTCGCAAACGTACATAATGACCAAGAACCATATCATATTCATAACACATAAAACAAACATAACGTAAAGAAAAAAATTTCACATTTCAATCACAATACATCATTTAAAAATATTAATATAACCAATCATTTTTTAAAACCATTTTCCATACCAAAAAATGTAAAAGAGTATGTGGTATTAATTTTCCTTTTAAATACATTAATTCTTCTTAAGGAATCCAAAAATCCAAAAATGTTCGCGGCTATAGAAAGTCGTTGTCACAGCATATGATAAAAAGAAATGTTCCAAATATTTTTTGTTAGAACATGATGTCGAAATTTTTTCCCTTTGAATTAAATTAGAAGGTAATAGGGTTTATACCCCCATATGAATGAAATTCATGTATAAATCAAAATATTCATCAACTAAAGGAGATTGGGAATAGGTCACTTACCTCATGTCCGACAAGACTCATTCGTTATTTAATATTCTGAATAATAAACTAATGATAATTTATAATTTCATAATAATATTATTCAAATTTATTATTCATTTTATATCACTTATTTCCATGTTATAAACGTTATGTAATCCATTATATTAATAAAGGTCATTCTTTCGATATTTTGTAGTTGAGTCATAAATGAACTTATAATTACAAGTTGTCCATGTGGTAAAAATTACATTATCTCCATAATTTTATTCAGGATTTAGATATAATATATATAATATATATCTAGAATACATATGTATTTACTATAGTACATAAAATTTGGAGGTAAAAAAATGAAATGAACCGTTCATGGAGATGGTATGTCGTACGTACGCATGAACGCTGCATTCAGTTATATATATTTTTATTTAATGGAATGAAAACATAATAATAAATAGATATAATATAATTATAGTATAATATAATATATAATTTCATTACCTCCATCATTTATACGCCCCTCATATTGCATGAATGAGCCATATCACATTGAGGTGGCGGTAGTCCGCCCATCCTCAAATGAAATTATCATATTTACCCATTATGGAAACCATAAAGGTATGATATAAATGAAAATAAATAATTAAAGAGATAATATAAATATAATATATGTCACTTGAAAATATAATTCAATATTAATATCCACCATAAGAGGTGGTAGGATAATATTGAACAATCATCGTTTCATGAGGCAGTAGTTCATCGTCCAGAGAAATCGTATGTTCTTTACCAGTTAGACAGAGGTGTGAGTGAGTGTTGTTTGAATACATCTCATAAAAACAACCTAGTATATTAAGGATACTGGTGTTGTAATAAAATAAATGAGTAAAATGTTTTTAGGGGGTTGGAGATGTAAAATAAAAGAAAATAACTAAAGAGAAGATGTTACCTTTAAATCGGGTAACTAACATTAGTTTGAACAAAAAAAAATTTCTTGAAGTTCTCTCGGCCTATGTTAAGGATCTAGGAGGAAGATATAGAACTTTAGAGAATATTTGGGAAGATATTGGAAAATCCAAGGGGCTTTGGAGGTGTGATTAATGGGTTAGAGGTGATGGCTTTTTATACGTGGGGTGATGGGCTCTTTAGGAATGATTGAAAACATTATTTTATTATAAAATGATTTTCAATTTAAAAAGGTAAAAAACTCATTAAATTAGAATATATGATGAATCATGTTCAAAAAAATCATCCAATAAGAATTGGATTTGTTTGTATTGTTTTTAAATTTTATAATCTCATTTACATAAATCATTTATTAATAAGGTAATCACGACACCATCATTGTGTCATAAATAATTATTTTGACGTCTAAAAATTAAAAATAAAATAGCATTATTTAGATATAATTTTATATTAAAAATTAATATTTATAGTCAAGGATATAACTTATATAAACTCATATAAAAATTTATTTACTTAAAGTTATATGTTAAGGTAATTTGTTTCATTACATTAAATTAATAACTATATAGTGTTATTATCAGTTTTAAGTGGATCCATGGGGTCTCAAAATCGACCCAAGGATTTAAATGGTTAGACATGTATCAGCCAATTGAATTAGGACATGTTTCAGGGTAATTTGATATTATTATAATATTATTTTTTAACTATATTTACCATATTTACCTTTCAACTATGGTAAAAAAATATTTACTGAAATAAATACTCATAATGCATAAAGAAAAATTTTACCAATACACACAATTTTGACTTCTTGATTCCAAATATGGAATCCATTTTTCCAAATTCAAAACACATAAGTGGCATAAATTAATTTAAAATTAATTCCCATTTACAAAACAAAAAGCATGTTTTTAAGAAATAATTACTATAAAAAGATTTACCTTTGTTTATGTCCAATTTAATAGTGGAATTATTTTCAATGAATAAAATGGGATTAAAAGATAATAATATAATCTAATTACACATTAAAATAAATTATAAGAATATTATATCTATATAAAAAAATTACATCAAAATGCTGTTTTGAATCAAAATGCAGTATTTTTCACTATTCATAAATGAAATGAACATTATCAGAAAAAAACAAAATTTCGTCCCAAGAAAATATTTATTTCCCAATTCGATATAAGACTGTAATTTTTTCAAATAGAACATATATAAGTGAGAAAAACTAGATTTAAAAATTTTTCACCATAAAAAGGTGGTAAATCAACCTTTAAATTAATATTATAGTGTTTATGCATAAATTGGATTGATCAACATTTTAATCTCTTATCATTTATCAGATATATGTAAAAACATATAACAATCAAGTAAAATTACATTGTAGTTAGTCATTATCGTTCCCACCAATACAATGGCTCTGCGTTAACAATCATTTAAAATAATTATCTTATTATATTATTTTTCTATACGAGGTATCATTTTGTGTAACATTCTATTACGAACAAAGTAATTGTTGCATATCGGGTATTCCCTCAAACATGGATCCCCATTTAAAGTAAAATTAATATTTTATTCCCAAATAATAATAAATATGAAAATGAAATTTTCTTTTTTACCTGTGATGTTACATCCTTCCCCCATTTTTGAAATTATCTCATAAAAATTTTATTCACTTATCAAATAAATGGAGGTATTTGTCACTCCTAAAATTTTCAGATTCCCATGTTAACTATTCAACCATATTCTTTTTCCACAAATATTTTTTCTGATGTATTACCTTATTCTGCAACACTAACTCTCAGTGTTCATGAATCTGGACTAGTTGTTCCTTATATGAGAGATTCTATTCCAACTAAACTACCTCTAGGCTCAAAACATGAGATGGATCCGGAAAATACTTTTTAAACATTTGAACATGAAAAACATTGTTTACCTTGGAAAAAATTGGATGTAAATCCACTCTGTAGGCAACTGATCTAACAGTATTCTGGATTTTATATGGTCCAATGAACATCGAACTCAACTTTCCATTATTACCAAAATGTTTCACACTTTTACATTTATAAACATTTAGGAATACATGATTACCTACCTAAAATGAAAGATTCATCCTCCTGTTATCCACATAACATTTTGACCTACTCTGATCTGTTCTCATGTTCTTCAAAATCATCTGAACCATTTCAACCATCTCTTCTTCCAGTTATAGTCCCACCCACTTCCTTTCAACTACTTCTTCCTTAATAGTTGGAGTCTTACACTACTTCCCATATAATGTCTCAAATGGAGCCATATGTATATTGGAATTAATGATGTTATTTTATGAAAACTCAAGCTAGGAATGATGTTGATCCCAAATTCCTTGGTAATTCAGTGAAAAACCACATAGCATATCCTCAATGGTCAAAATTGTTCATTCTGATTGCACATCAGATTGAGGATAAAAATATGTACTAAAATTTAATTTAGTACAAAAAAACTTCTGATATCCTTTCCTAAATTTTGGAGTAAACTCCAAATCACAATTTGATACAATGGAGAGGGGGAACTCCATGCAATATGAATATATCTATATCATACAACTGTGAAAGTTGATCTAGAGAAAATGTATCTTGAATAAGAAGTAAATGTGAAGATTTAGTCAATCAATCAACAATAACCCAGATTGTATTATTTACTTGAGATGTCTTTTGTAATCCCACACCAGTGTCCATGGATATATTTTCCCATTTTCACTCTTGCACTGGTAAAGGATGAAGAGTCCCTTTAGGTAACTTCTGCTCCTCTTTAAATTATATACAAGTCATACACTCCATAGTAACGTTACCAATATTTATTTTCATTCCATCTCACTAGTAATACTTCTAAAGATCTCTAAATATCATAGTACTATGAGGAAGAACTGAAAATTATGTAAAATGAGCTTCACATAACAACTCTTCCCATTACCTTTGAATCACAAGTCACACATAATCTATTTCAAAATCTCAAAATACAATCATCATAAATGATAAAATTATGAAACATACCCTTTTAAACCAACACGATATATTTCTATAACTCACTATTTTCCTTCTACGCTTGTATAATTCATGTCTGATAGAGATGATTTCACTAACACCTGAAACAAAATAGAGGAATTTACAGCACAAAAAACCCTATGCCAATGTTCATAAAATTTTTAATCAAAGTATCTGGATCCAAATGTAACATGGTTTATGTTTAATTACATGTTCGACTCAAATCTTTATCCACATTATTTTCCTTTCCTAGATGGAAATTATTTTTGAAATCATAATCATCGATTAATTCATTCCATCTCCTTTGCGTCAAGTTCAATTATTTCTGAGTGAATATATTCTTCAAACATTTGTGGTTAGCATATATTTCAAATTTTTCTCCATAATGATGATGGCTCCAAATTTTAATAGAAATAATAACATCAGCTAATTCCAAATAACGTGTAGGGTAATTTAGCTCATGCGATTCAACTAACATAAAGAATAAGAAATTACCTGATCATTCTGCATAAGGAAACAACCATGTAAATTCAATGAAGAATCAACATTGATAACAAAATATCTATTTCTAGATGTTTATGCCAAAACTAGAGCATTCACCAATCGTTATTTCAATTTCTGAAATCTATCATCACATTCTTTTGTCCAAATGAATATGACACCTTTCTGAGTTTTCTTAGTCATTGGTCTACATAACTGTGAAAACCATTCAAGAAAACTCTAGTAATTACCTAAATAAACAATAATACTATGAATCTATGTGATATTGGTGGCTCTTGACCATTCGTAGTCAAATTTTGTTTTAGTAGGATCAACAGTTATGCCATTTTTGAAATAATGTGGGCAAAGAAAGATATTTATTATAACCAAAACACACAATGGTTGAATTTCCAATACAATTTCATTTATTTTAAGGTTTTCATGACAACCCTTTAATTGAATTCATGATCCTATTTACTTTTGGAATAATCCAAAATAGCATTAATTAAGACAACAAAAAACTTATCTAGGAAATTATAGAAAAATTAATTCATATGTTCCATGAATATAGTAGCTACATTGGTTAAACAACTAGGCATAACTACAAATTCATAATGGCCATATCTAATAAAAATGTGGTCTCCAGAATGAATTCTTCCATAACATTCGTCTTAGGGTACAAAAATCTCAATTAAATCATTGAAAAATACTGAGATCCTATGAGAAGATCAACCAAATCATCTATATGAGGAAAAATATACATGTTCTTAATAGTGATGTTATTTAATTCTCTATTATCAATGTGAAGTATCCTTAATCCTTCTTTCGTTTAAACAAACAAGAGAGGAGAACCCCATGGTGATGTTCTAGGTCGAATGAAACCTTTATCTAATTACACATGCAATTTCTTCTTTAACATTAAAAGGACAATTTGAGTTATTTGATAAGTGGATTTTGAAATTGACTTCACCATAGAAACTAATTCAAAAGTAATTTAAACTTCTAGATGAGGTATAATACCAAGAAACTCATCAGAAAAAACGTCATCATACTAATTTACTACTAGGACAACATTAATCTGAATAGTTCTATTGTTTTAAACAATATGTGAAAGGAAACATTCATTTACATC
This sequence comes from Viscum album, assembly GCA_963277665.1. Classification (NCBI taxonomy): domain Eukaryota; kingdom Viridiplantae; phylum Streptophyta; class Magnoliopsida; order Santalales; family Viscaceae; genus Viscum; species Viscum album. The sequence continues at coordinate 643,272,654 of OY728161.1, forward strand.
TTTTACTACTTTCTTAGCTTCCTGATATGTTATCAAAAGTAAGGATTCATTCTTGTAATAAAATTGAATTTTTTTTCTGAAATGGAACTTCTTTATCTATGTAGCAAATTATATCATGATAAATGGAAAACCAATGCATACCCATAATAACCTCAAACTATACTAGAGGTAAAAAAATAATGATTACAGGTAGATTCTTTCTGCACACAAGGATCTGAAGGATCTTATTATTTATTTTTGTCTCTATATTTCCTCTTGGTGTTTTTAACATATATTCATGATTTATATCAACATATTGAAATCACAATTTACTAGAAAACATCTCAGAAATGAAAGATAGTGTAGACCCTAAATCAAACTACACATTGGAATAATCTGAATAAACTAACAGTGTACCAGATACAACTTCATTCGATGGACCAACATCTGCTGATGTAGTTTCAAAGGATTTCACCACCCCTTCCTGCTTGTAGTCCTGCTGCTTTCCCTTAGTTGAGTCTTTTTGATGGACATTAATTTTCATAATGACCCATTTCATTGATCTTTGACATTTTATTGACTGTATGTCACATTTTTTCTTACCGTAACCCTAATCGTTTTTAGTGAAATTATGATCCTTATGTCCCATTTTACCACATCCATAGTAATTACTAGAATTCAAAAGTCATTCCCCAACATTATATTTACCTCAATTTAAAAATTGTTAACATAATTTTCTTACCATAAGAATTTTTGAATAGTTCTTACCTTTTGTCTGCCACGTCGACCTCCTATTATGTTGTTTTTAATGGAAGACCCAATCATCAGAAAACTCCATTTCCACCTTATCCAAACATAGAACAAGTTTTTCATAACTCTTGAACTCACAATAAGCTAATTCACATTTCTACATTGGATTTAATCCTGAGTTAAAATGGTTGATTTTAAAATCAATATCTCATATGAAAATTGGAGCATACCTTTCCAGTTGAGCGATTTTTTCTTTAAAAGAAGCCACTGAGTCATCTTCAATCCTCAATTACAAGAATTTTTTTTTCATCCTATGAAAAAACACATTAGGAAGATATTTATCAAGAAACATAACATTGATGGCATCCCAGTCTAAAGCATCACTCTCCTCATCATCCTTGATTTTTTTCCCCATCGACCACCACTGATCGGCTTCTCCTTCAAAAAGATATACAACAAGACTGATCATTTGATATTATGAAAACCCCATTACATCAAAAATCTTATAAAGTGAATTAATCGACTCTTCTGCTAGCACATGGTCAGATAATCATCTGAATGATGAGGGATGTGGCCTCATGAAATTCTCCACCACTAAAATGTTCCTCTATTTTAGATCAGTATGTTCTCTTGAATGAATACCACCACCATTTATTGACTAAGTCAACTATTCCCTCACTGCAAAAAACTATTCAGTTGCAATTCTGACCATCTAAGGTAGATAATTTGGAAGGTTGTCTTCTTCTTGATGTCATCCCATCATAGCTTCCCTGTTTCCTCTGCAGAAAAACATTCTTCACACAAAAATTTCATAGGCAAAGCAACACGGTAATATTTAAATTATATATCATTTACATTTGACCATAAATTAAATTATGGACATTAATTTAAAAATATTATATCTCCTTATGTGGTCTAAACCAACCTATGATACCAGATATAAGGATCAATCCTTAATCATTATATAAACATGAATTAAATGAATAATTTAAAATTATGATATTTATTGGTTTAGATTTTTAGAGAATTGGGCCAAGACTATTACCTAACATCTCAATAATTACAAAGTAGACACTTTTACTCAGTTTCCATTTTTTTCATAAAATAAAAAATCATGAAAAAAGTGTCTTGTCATGTTCCATGTTTTTGGAAGCATGACATTTCCATGATCTCATCCTTGAACCAAAGCATCTTTATGTCATGTGAAAAACATTTCAAAAATATGGTATGATCATAAAATGCGCTGTAAGTATTATAAATTAAAAAAAGAAAACATTAGTTCATAAATAAATACCAATAATAACATCTTTAACAAACCTCATGTAATCATAAGATATAATAATGACACATAGAAACCATAAATTAGAATGATCACTTGTGGCATTCATAACATACTTACGCTTTATCTTTCACAGCTACATTGGGAGTTACATATGGAATACCCATCACACTATATTCCATAAATCTCATTTGAGAAACATTAATGTTTAACTTTTTCACATTACACTATGCATTGGAGAGCTATCATAGGCTCACCAACCCATGTTTTATCATTGAACCACCTGTATATGTAAATAAATTCCATTAACCATATCATATTCATAACATATAAAACAATCATAAAAGAAAGATAACATTTCAACATTTAAATGAAAATATATCATTTAAATATATTAACATAACCAATCAATTATCAAACCATTTTCAATAGAAAAATACATAATAGAGTATATAGTATTTATTTTCCTTTTAAAAACATTATGTCTTATTAAGGAAGTAAAATATCTAATAATACTCACGGTGGAGGAAAGGTCATTTTCACCGCATAGGTCAAAAAGAACCATTTCTATTTCCATTTCAGAAAATGATACATTGAAAAATATTCCCTTTGAATGAAATAAAATTTCATTGGGGATTATACATCATATAAAATAAATTCGTTTATAAATCAAAATATTCCTCAACGAAAGGAGATTGAGACGAAGTCCCTTACCTTTTGTTTGACATTACTCATTCGTTCTTTACTCTCCTGATTAATAATCTAAATATTTTTATACTTACATAAGAACCTTTTTCAAATTTATTATTCATTTTTATCACTTATTTCAATGTTATAATAATTGTGCAATAATTCAAGTTAATAATGGTCGTTTTGTTGATATTTGGTACTTGAGTCAGAAATAACATCTTATAATTACAAGTTTTACATGTAGTTAAAATTACATCATCTCTATAATAGTATCCATTATTTAGATATAATATATATCATATATATCCTGTATATAAAATTATTTATAATATTACATAAAATATGGAGGTAAGAAATGAAATGCACCGTTCATGGAGATGGTAAGTCATACGTACGAATGAATGATACATTTGTTTCAATTACATATTTTATTGGAATGAAAACATAATTATACATATGTATTTTATAATTAATTTTTAATATCATACATAATTTTATTAACTCGTCCTTTATACATGATGTGTATGGAATGAACGAGTCATATAACTTATAGGGGGTGGTAGTCCTCACTTCCTAAAATAAAATTATCGTATTTACCCACTACTGAAATCATAAGGGTATGATTAAATGAAAAAAACAGAAGTAAGAAAAATAAAATTATAATATATATCACATATAAATAGTGTTATATCTTAATGGAGGACATGACTGGGTGTTCAGGTGGGGACACACGCCGGGTAAACTCACATGTTGTGTAGTCTTCTCTATGAGAGTTTCCTTATAGAATATATCCTTTTTCATGGATCATATTTAAGTCTTTGATTATCCTATCCTAGTTTGTTTTCTATTGAAAAAGAGATATAAGCCACAATTTGGTCCTAGGAGAAGCGATTTGAGGTGATGTTGTCGGTCTAATGGGTTAGCAACATTTACTCTAGAAGTGGTTGAGTGAGTTCCATTAGTCTATCCATATGAAGGTAGTCCTGGAATTACATCGGCAATACATGATTGGGTTCTCCTAGATATGAATAGAGTTGTAGAATCTCTCTGAAGTGGCTGTGGTGGGATCCTATATCATTTTTTAAAGTTGTTGTATCCCTCTAAAGAGGTTGGGGTTGGATCCTTTGGCATATATAATTCCCTAAATTAGATTCTTGGTATTTTCATGACCAAACAAACATTGAAGACGTTCCACTATCCTGGAAGATACCCCTATATGGTTTGTGGAGTAATTGAATGTAAAATCCCTTAAATAGTTGGAAAATTTATGTATGGTTATGGCATAATCAGATATACGATCCCCAAATCAGCAGATGGTAAATGTAGGGTTTGTGGAATCATTGTGATATGATCCCCTACTTCATGTTATATACTATATGGGATTTGTAAAATCATCATAAGAAACATTAAATGGGTAAAAATAATCTATCTAAGCTATGCGATATTCAACATGTTATATTGGGTGGAGGTGCCCCTAGTCGGTCTATGGGGTGATCCCCTCTCTAAGATATCTTCAAATAATTGATAGGATTGTTGTCCAAAAATATATGGTGGTATTATTCCCCTTACTGAGTAGGTTTGGTTTTTGCTTTTACAGGATGGGTTCATAGTGTCCCCTAGTGGATCATGGGAGTGATCCCCTTTCTATGGTTTGAGACCGTAAATCTAGTATAATTGGTAACTTTCCCCATCAGGGATGGTTGTGATACCATAAATTATTATGAAGACCTACTGAGGTTTAATGTGAGGCTTCTTTCTAGATATACATAATGAGAGTGATATCATGGATGCATCCCCTTGAGATGGTTACACAGTGAAATTGGCATGTGATACCCAATTGGGTGGTATCTCTCATATGTTCCATCAAGGATATCAATGATGTAACCAATGAATATTATATATTATATGAGCATCATCAATGATGATAGGTTTCATGGGGTGCGTTCTCTCAATTGAGTGTTTCCTCTAATCCAAGACCTATAGATGGTTGTGAGATTAGAACCTCTGGTGATTTGGAGTTTAATATGAGTACATCTCGGTGATTTCTAGGAGTCCTTGTGTTATTGTCTTGTATTTTCGTGGAATCCTCATGTGGAGTAATTGGAATAAATATTTATGACTATGTATAGATTCAATAGAGTATTTTTCTCTTGTTTTATTTACCACTAGAAAGGTTTAGCTGACTGTTTCCTTTTGGTTTCTCTATTTTCGTTGGGGTATTTAGGGTTACTATTGAGTAATATAATAATAACCCCAACATGGGAGATTCCAAAATGTTTTCTATCTTTTTAATACAACATGGCTATTTATGGAGTCACAGGAGGACATAGTACAAGAATATCTTTGTTAGCTATTCTTACTGGGGTGTTTAAAAAATACTTTTTGCCGAGTAATTCGGTGGGAGAAATTTACCGAAATCCCATCCATCTAAGCTAGTTGGAAATTATTGTTATTTTATACTGGAGAGAATATATTGTATCACAATATACTTTCTACACATTGGTTTGGGATATATGTATACATGAATTTATTTTCTGTTTATATGTCTATACAATGTTGTATGGAGGTGTGTGTGGGTGTGTGTGTACATGTACATTATGATAGGGCCTATTATGTGTGTGTGATAGCTTACATGGTACTAGATGCCTATCTATGGACTATTTCGGTGGACATGGGGAGTAATGGATCCAACCATATTGGGTTGGGTCAGGATAGTTTGTTATTAAATACTTCCTTATGAGGTTATATGTTTTGGTTGGTGAAAATTATGTCACCCAACATAGTACCAATGCTAGAACGTCACATTTAAGATTTTAGCCCAAAATCCAAGAATATGGTTTCATGGATGTTATAGAATTTTGGACATAATTCCATATTAAATTATTTTTCCACGTCTTATTGACTATTTATTTCCATAAATATGATTTTTTCATATCTCAAGTTGTAATCTTAAAGAGGTTTCCCAATAAAGAGGTATAATTCGCAACTAATAATTTTGAAATTTTTATCTTTTTATGCATTCATAAAATTAGTAGTATCTGTTATTATATAATTGAATAATAATCTTAAATATAATAAATTATTAATAATATTATGTAAATAGAATTATCCACCACATTTCAATATATAAGAAAAGAAAACATGCTCCCATGCCTACATGTGGACTTCCACCTCCACAAAGAGATGTGTTTCTTTTTTTACCCCCACTTCACATTTATGGTAATAATGATACAATATATATATATATAATACATTCTAATTGTTATATAAATGATATTTTTTTCATTTAATTTCGTCCATTGATATGTGGAAACATTTCTCATGCATACATATAGATTACCATCTACATGAAGTGATGCAATTAATTTTTCATCACCTATTTATATGAATATTTAAAAAAGTATATAAACTTCTTAAATAATATACACATTAAATTATTCAAATTTTTTTAATGATGGTACCATGAGCTACATCTAAGGACTGTGTCATTCGAATTGGAACATCAATAAAAATGAAGCAGTTATATACTGAAATAATGATTTTAATAAATTGTTAACAAATTGGAGTGAAATTGTTTATGTAAATAATTTATTTTTTCATATTTACTATATTTAGTTTTGTAAGACATTTATAATTTATATATATTTTTCACACATGTGGTTTAAATTCATATTAATAATTAATGGTCTTGAGGAAATGAATTTATATCTAAATATTATTTTAATTAGGATTCTTTATGATTAAATTTATGGTGATGAAATTATATAATCCATTTCTAACAAATCCATTTCATTTCTATCATCAATTTTTTATTTCAATAAAATAAATGTTTCCTTTCATTTTCTATAAATTATGTACTTTAGAGACTTAATGAATATTTTTGTGGAAAGCTTACTATTTTTTACTATTTATTCGATACTAATTTTCTTATTTTTCCAAGTTTTCATTAAATTGTTATCTATAATGATTTTGTCTATTCATAAAATATATTTAATATTAGTTTTTACCAATAAATAGATTTATATAAAATCTAATGCATTTTTTTCATTTTTCGAATGATGTATTTTTATCCCAAAATTTTAATAGAATAATTATATTGACATACACAAGTTGAATTAAATTTATCAATTTGATGACCAATCAATGGTATGAAAATTCTATATAAATTTTCCATTATAATTTTAAAATAATAAAAATTTCTTGATATTCTGATATTTTTTAGGTTTTTAATTTTATTTTCCAAATTTAGAGGGTATTCTCTTTAAAAAAATTCAATTTATTTTATAAATTTATTTTCACCTATTGTAAATAAACATTTATTGTAATTATAACGTACAAAGAATATTATTCAATGATAATACCCTTAATATTTATGTGGATTTTTAATATTAATGATGATGAAATAATTTTTAAAAACCATTATATTGAATTGGTTTTTCAATATTGAATTGTTGAAATATTTATAAAACCCATTTAAATTCTATTGGTTATAATACATGATGAATGATTTATGATCTTGTTGGACACGTTTGTATGGATTAAATTATGTGATAGGCTATTCGAGAATTATTTACATGACCAACTCCTTAGAAATAGATTGGTATCCCATCACATAATAAAAAATACAATGGGGAGTTAACCATGTACAATAAGGTAATTTGTTAACAATGATTTTCAATAAAATGAACCTTTTTAAGGTTATGATAGACTGGGGAATAATCTCAGTACACTAATATATTATTACTAGTTATTTTTGACTAAGGATATATTTTTCATTGTTATTTGTATGAATGTTTTTTGATTTATACCAATATTATACACTCATGTAACATGTTCTTTTCATCCTTTATGATTCATTTCTTAAGAACCAAAAATGATTTATAGCTAGAATAATGTTATTGATATATGATTAATTTGGAATAAACCTTATATTCTATAAACCTAATATTGTACCATTATGAATATCTTATGTATTTTTGTGATTATAGATTGGTATCTATAATAATTATATAACAAACCATTTTGGGGTACCCTCAAACCCAGCACTCGACACATTCCATTACTTACCTGAACGGTATTCTCAATCCACACGGGCTAGAGACAAGCACCAGGTAATCACAGAACATAAAAATGAGATACTTTTTCATAACACGAGCATCCACATGGAGATTATATAAATACACTAAATGAAAAGTATCAAGAGAAGTTGAAAAAAATTATATGATATAACATTAAGAAAACAATTAAAATAGACAAAACCAAAATCTTTTAAAACTCTAAAGGACATGTCAAACTACAAATGACCCAAATGAAACTGTTACTCCAATTTATGACATAGTTATACTCCCAACATCTCACCACCTACTACCCAAATAGTCGACAAAAACCTTTCTAGCTCACTATGACCCCTTTTCATTCCCTACACTGGATGGAAAATAATTATCTAATCACCACTAAAGATGTGTATATGGTGTGAGCTAACTGGCATAGTAAAATCAGACCTAGGTGTTTCCAAACAAGCCTATGCATAAAAATTCATGTAAATTCATTTAAATAAAAGCATGACATGATAAGAAATAGTTATTCTTCATAGAAAACATGGTAAACGTTTAACTTTTTCAACATTTTTTATCAAAATAAAGTATGTCAATTTAAAGTAACATTTTCTAAAAAAAAATTTGAAATAATAAAACTGAATATCAAGTCTAACTCAGAAATCCATGAAACAAAAAATAGATGTGTTGGTGTCACAACACCAAGGAATACTATAGTTATAAGACACAAACAACTCCTACCATAATAATAATGTTCACAAACTAGTTCCTAAAAAATGGGCCTCAGACAAAGATTAATGCACCAGGAGTAACCACCCCCCCCCCTCAACAATGTCAATGTTGGTCCCCTAGAACAATGATCCTAGGAAAAAGTGGAATGTCCCAAGACAAAACTCTTTGATAATCACAAAATAATGGATGTTATCCCCAAAATAAAATATTCCACCCATACCCAAGGTATCCCATCTTCTCATTTTATAAAAATCATACTGATAGTTTGAAAACGATTTCAAAACAATTTCACTATTCTGTTTAAATTCATTTAAAATACCCATTTCCTCTCCATTTATCAATATCAGAGAAAAAACAATTTTTCAATAAAAACACTTTTCAAAACACACCAAAAAATCATGTCTATCTCTATATGAATAAGTTTTTCATTTAAAACAATAATATCCATTATCATTTAAAATAGATGGAACCACCTACCTCAAAACTCGGGTCACATACACCAATATTGAAATAAAAAATCAATGAAACCCAACAATGTCAAAAAGGTACCTAGAATCAAAAACACATAATGATTGAATCAATTTATAGGACAAGTGGTAAGAAGAAAAGGAATTACTCCACAGAACTCAAGAATATATATCCACCAAACTACATCATACAATGAAATGGCCTTTGGAACAAGATATCACAATAGATTGATAAGAATAAATGAATGAATTACCACCTTAACTCAAAGTATACAATGAATCCACCCAAAAAATATACTGTGATAAAACCCTATAAATAAGTGGAAAGGTCACTAACCTATAGAGATGCATCATAGTCACAAATGTGATCCAACATAGAATAGATCTATCTAGGAGGAGAAATCTCTCCGAAAATCACCTAGTAAGTGGGTTGAATTGAGAGCCAAGAGGTTTGAAGAATGATCCCTGATAAAACAGCTACTCACACACATTAAAATATTGAGACGGTCCATATCACATTATAAAACTCCAATTCATAATTTGATATCCATTCTAGATAAGTAAGCCAAAAACTCACAACCTCATATCGAAAAAATGTTATTTAAAACATTAATTACATTAAACCACAATTCCTGATGATTAATATTTCATAACATGAATCCCCTTTCATAGATTGTACCCAACAACAACTACATGACATGTAACTCCGTTACATTGCATGAAATATTTCTTCATCCTATAGAAATGGATGATTAAAGTTGAATGTCAAAAAAATATAACATTAGCATTATAGACATACTTCCAATATCAATGGTGGGGAAACCTTGATGAGGATAAGATAGAAACTAATAAAATGGTAAAGGGATTTTATAAAATCCCCACCATAATTATATTTCTTCCCCCAGAAGTCATGTGGATGATGAAATCAACAGAATGAGATCATACCACTTCTCCCACATCAACGATTCGAGTTCCCATGTATCATGAGAATATGATCCTTGTTTCCATATAAATGTGACAAAAAATTGAATTCTTAGGAACAAATTTTATTTGAGATTCAATGATCTCAAATAGTTTCTCTAAAACAAAAAAATCATCCACTAACTCAATTTCTTCCTCACTCACAATGTGGGTGGGAATAGTGGGATATTATTAAACTAATTTATATAGAAAACAACAATGAATACCTACCAACTGAAGAATAAATTCTAACCGGTAAGAAACATTTTGGAGCCACTAAGTGACCTAAAATAGTCGAACATATCTCAGAGACATTGTTCACTACCTTCCATGTTGACTGTTACCAAACCAAGGAGAAACTTTCCTCAAAACCTAGTCAAATAAGTAAAATACAATGTTCGACACTATCAACACACATTCAATTTCTGTCAACTATGGGATGTAACAAGACATATATGTACATTTTGATTCATTGAGTACTTTTTCTAAACCAAACATTGTCTAACTAATGATACTTTTCCCACCTCAACCCAATAAATAAAATATCTACATGGGAAACCATACAAAAACTGAATGGGATCTATTCTTACAAATTACTAATAAATTTTATTTTAGAAAAACTCACATAGTCCTAGATGTCTATTACCTAATTCTATCAGATGATAGAGATAATCATGGAGCATATCCTCCTAATTTTGAATTACATGCTTCATTTGATCATCTGTCTGGGGATGGTATGGTGTGCCCAACTTGAACTTAGTTCCCATCGCCAATTAGAGACCCCTTCAAAATCATGAAGTAAAACATGGTTCCCTATATGAAAATATGGAAGAAAAAACATATTGTAGATTCAAAATCTTCTAGTCAAATTACTTACCTAGATATTCAACTTCAGTGGTGTATTCGATCAGAATGAAATGAGAAGAATTTTTCCACTGGTTAACAACCACCCATATATCATTCCTCTCTTAGAGAGTTTATGGTAAACAAAAAAACATTATATAACTCATCCCAAATCTATATTATAACTAGTCGAGTCTATAGAAAACTATAAGGTTTAATGTTATTTAATGTTATCCATTGGCGAGTTTAATAGAGAGGCAGAAACTCAATTAAGTCGCACTTCATACATAGCCAAGAAAATCACAAACTCATGTCATAATACATATTTTTAGGTACAATATCAATAATCCATGAAGTGATGTGAAAATTTATCAGAAAACCCCTTTAATAGATTCTAGTGTTACAACATTTTTTTTGAAGTTATGTATACTCTATAAAGAGAGAGACCAACCGGAAATGGTCTCCCCAGTATAAAGGCACTATCACGTCTTCGAAAAAACCTCATATTTTTAATGACTCTAAAAAAGTGACTATATAAGATATTATTGTAGGTGAACAATGATCATGAATGATTCCTAAAACATCCTTCTGGGAATCAAGGGGAAACTGAGTGATAATCACATAAATTTCAACTCTTCCTTAAAATCCTGAAAAACATCTGATGGTACATTTCTAATAAGATAATCTACAACAAAATTTCACTTTCCATGTGTGTAAATGATGTCAAAGTCAAATGGATGAAGGTATTATACACATTATCTCTATCTAGATTCATTCTTTTTCCTAGAAATGATATATGTTAGTCTTTTATGATAAAAAATACCATAAACCATTCCCCAAAAAGATTTTTCCACCATCATTTATGTGCATTAATGACTACAAGAAGCTCTAAATCATGAGTGGGGTAATTCTTTTATGCACTCAAAGTTGAAAAGATCCTTATGCTCTCACAATGTCATCCTACATAAGCAGGACTCCCATCCGAGCACTAGAAGCATCACAACATACGACCTATCCATTATTAGGATCAGGTATGATTAGAATAGGGAACGATGTCATGATCCTTTTTAGTTTATCAAAATTAGTCTTAAACATCAAATACTATGGGAATTTTAATTATTTCTAAGTAAGATTAGTAGATGTTGATTCCATCTTAGATAAGTCCTTGAAAAAACCTTGGTAGCATCCAGCAATACCAAGCATGTATCGCAACATAATGTTATTTTGTGGTTCCGTCAATGAAAAACAGCATTTACATTCCCTGTATAAATAATTAATCCACGCTAAAAAATTGTGTTCCACAAGATAATCACATCATGAATATGGATACTAAATTTCTAAATCATGACATACAAATGTAGACATCTCAAAATTTCAAGAACCAAACTCATATGGTAATTGGGCTCACGCAAGGATTTCAAGTAAACTATAATTTCATCCATGAAAACTACCACAATAGTGTCAAGATATTAATGGAATATACAACTCATTAATGAAATAAAATCTTTAGGAGTGTTAGTCAGACCAAAACAAATCCCATGATATTCATAGTGTCTATACCAACTCTTGAAAGCAGATTTTGGTATATCGGACTCCCAAACAATATTCTAATGATAACCCTACCAATGCTCGACCAACAAAAATAACCTTTCCCCCATAAGATGATTAAATTGATCATCAAAATTGTGAAAATTATATTTTTCCTTAACCATTACCGGATTCAACTTATGATAGTCCATACATCATAGATGTGAACGATATTATTTCTTAGCAAAGAGAAAATGGTTTATCCAAGGTGAAACACTAGAGTGAACGAATCACTCTTCCAATTGGTCAACCGATTGAATCCTACTATCTTTCAACTCTGCTAGTTCTATACAATAAGAAGGAATATTTTTCGGCAATATACATAGAACATGATAAATCATAAACTATACCTCTATCAATAGAAGAAGGCTGGAGAAATTTTTCTTGGAAAATGTTAAGAAACACTCTAAAAACTATTATAAGATTATAATCAAAAGAAATGTCATTTGGATAAAATTATACAAGAACAAAAAACAGTTCAACTATTGGAGGGAAGGCCCTACATGACCTATCATCAGGCCACACTCCCCATGAAACATAGGATAGATTCCATCAGCAGTAAGAAACAAAACACACTGATGATAACAATCAACATCAGCTCGATGAGTGGAAAACTATAAAATACCGATGATGATGTTAAAATGATAAATATCAAGAATGAGAAAAATCCCATACCAACTTCATATCAGTTATTGTTAAATAAAAAGGACATACAAAAAATTTCTATTTCCTCTTACCATGAGGTGTCGCTAACTCTGTTGTAAATGGGATAATTTCTGTTGGAAGGTTAGGAGAATCTAAAAAATGTGTAGATATAAACAAGTAAGAGGAACCAGTATAAAACAAAGAAATTTCTACTGAAGATGCAATAAAGACAATACCTATCACTATTTCTACTACTACATAAACACCTGCTACGCACTCATCTACTATGTCAATATGATTAAATCCTGAGGCCTGTGGATGGAGACCTATAATGTCTGATTGTTTTTACTGTACCATAATAGCCTTTGAAGATGGAGAATCCAAACCATAACGAGGCATATTTATAGTCCGAAAGAAGTTATGTTATTGACCCACAAATCCAAAACTATTTCATGTATTTATAGGCATTGGGAAATAACATCTGGTTTGTCCTCTCATGCCACACTGATATGATGTCAAAGGCACATTACCCACTTTTAAAGATGATGCAAAGGAGGATTGATTCTAAGACCTACTACCACTACTCCTCGATTGATCATTCCACTTACAATTCTTCCCATATGCATCATTGAAGATTCCACACAATGTAAGAAAATATGTAGACAATCCAACCTTAACTTCCATATTCATCTCATTAATAATAGATCATTCCACCATCTCCACATTGTTTGAAATCATTATCATAAGTACCAGTGATCTGATATTTGATCACACACCCTTTAGGTACTTTCATGCTATCAACTTTACATTGTTCTCTATATCTGCTGAAAAATGGACAAGCTCATAAAAATGGTCGGTGTATGCTGACACTAAACACTGTCCATGTATTAAGGATAAAAATTTTGATGATTTTTCTAGATTCAAGGACTCTGGAAAGAACTACTTGAAGATAAGGGTTTTGAAACCCTTCCAATCCAATCCCACATTTCTATCTACACAGACCATAAAATCCCACTATCACTTGTCAGACCCCATGAGTATGAACTCTATGCACTTTACCATGATCATCGTATGTGTCTCCTGAAATTTGGAGATTTGACCTATCCTATATAGCCAGTCCCTTGCCTCCTTAGGCTCAGTAAATCCTTTTAATGATTTTGTTTTCTAACACATGTACTCCCTTGATTAATCAACCTCTATCATGATAATAGTTGTATCTCAGCAAAAACATTCAAAACTCATGGTACATTGGGATCAATATCATAGACTATTTGTGTGATAGTTTCTATGAGATTCTAATTTATCTGGGGAATCCCTTAAAGGGAATCAACTGCACCTTCGTGAGGAACTCATGTAAGATGTCTTCATGTCATGTAGTTGCACATCAAAACATGTGGAAAATAAGAAAATAAAACAAACCTCAATTCACAATAGAATACCCATAACAATAAACTGATATTCTAAAACTAAAACCCACACCAGAGACACACATCCCAACATCCACTAGAAACTAGACTCTCATTAAGATAAGAGTTGGCCATACAGTTATCACAACAAACCTCTAATGTCTCAACAATTTTTTCTATAGTTTAACAGATATTCCAATACGTGTACTCCTATGTGAAATTCTAATATTATACACAATTATAATAAACTGTCTTGGTGTACCCTCAAACCCAGCACCGACCCACATCTATACATACCCGAAGGGTTTACCCGGTCCCCACAGTCTTCCGAAAGGAACCCATCCATCGAAAAACACAATAGAGGGAAGAATTTCACCAACCCTAAAGTAAAACATGGAATATATATATATATACACTAAAAACGCAACAGTGGAAGAAAAAAAATTATATTCCATAACTATAAAAAAATATCAGAAATTGAAAATTACAAAAGCAGCCAAAAATCCAAAGGAAAAGCCCTAAAACAAAAGACCCAAACCAAATAGCTACTCTAAATAATCGAATAGAAAAACTCACAATATCCCACTACCAGCTACCCAACCAGCTAAAACAAACCTCACTACATCATAGCAGTCCCTTTCTATTCCCTACACTGGAAGATAGAAAATAGTGTATACGCCTTCAAAGAGGTGTTCATGGTGTGAGCTAACAGGATCATTAGGATCTCACCCAGGTGTTCCACAATATGTATATCTATAAAAATTTGTGTATGCTGATTTTATAGAAAAACAAGGAATGATAAACAGTAAATCGGAATTATATAATACATGTTAAAAATATCCCTTTTTCTAATGTTCTAAACAAATGTATGCATATCAATTTCATAGTGATTTTTCCATATCATTTTAAAAAAAACTTAACCCTGCATATCGAGGCTAAATCATAAATACATGAAACAAAAAACAGAATCATTTAGTATCACAACGTCGTTGAATACTACAGGTTTAGGTCACATACTAATCATCATATAAAAATCATGGGCAAAAATAATTTCCTCTATCAATGGGCCTAATAAGTAGTAGATTACCTAATAACTAGACCCCTAAAAGTTTCAATATTGGATCCCTATAACCACATTACACGGAAATAGGGGAAATCCAGAAGACAAACCTTCTCGATAATCACAAAATAATTGATGATAGACCCAAGATAAACATTTAAACTATGTACCCAAGGTAACCCATGTTCTTTTTTTACCATTAATTCCAATACTTTTATAACTATTTTAATACCATTTCATTATTCTATTTCATTTCTATGAAAATAACCATTTTATTTCCATTTTTCAATAACTCGGGGAAAGAACTTTTCCTAAAATAAAACTTAGCAACACAAAAAAAATCTTTCCATTTACAATATAAATCTGTTTCTAAAGCAAAACAACAATATCCCTTATCATAGACTGGTGACAGAAGCATCTACATCTTAACTTAGGTCACACATGCTAGTAATAGAATAAAAAATCATCAAAACCCAACAACATTGATGAAGACCACATAATCAAATCCACATCATGTATGATACAATTTAGAAGACAAGGGGTATGCAGAAAAACAAAATACCACATACTATAAGAACAGACGTCCACAACACCACAACTAACCACAGAATGGACTCTTGAATAAGATATCACAATGGATCTTTTATAATTCTGGCAGTAACATCCAAGTTTTACCAAGAGATCCAAATAATACACACTACAGTGATAACATGATCAATATAAATGATGAAGTGGAATGGTCACATACCCGGGGAGTTGTTCCAAAACCGCAACAGAGATCCAATGCTAAATGGATCAATCTAGGAAGAGTAGTATCTCAGAAAATCACCAATGATATTCCTTGATTTTTGTGCAAAGAGGTCCAGATAATGATCCACAATGAAAAATATACTCAGCAACATTTAGATATGGATGATGGGAATTTCAAAGCCTGAAACTCACATTCATGACATTAAGTCGATATTTGATAATGTACTTTAAAAAAAGTCTCAAAAAATATAATATTGAAAAAAATTCATAATGTGAAACCA
Source organism: Viscum album (assembly GCA_963277665.1). NCBI lineage: Eukaryota > Viridiplantae > Streptophyta > Magnoliopsida > Santalales > Viscaceae > Viscum > Viscum album. The sequence goes on from OY728161.1 coordinate 643,289,137, forward strand.
ACATTAATTTTGTGTAATATTTAACAGCTTGAATTCCATTTCATGGATTCTACCTGACAACAATGATATGACATTTAACCTAGTTACACAATGTGAAATCTGCATACATCCTGCAGAAAAGGATTGTTACGGTTGAAATTAAAATAGATATCTAACATAACCATTATAGGCATCCTCTCATTCTTAATGGAGGGAAACCCATGACGAGGTTAATATTTTAACTTATAAAAAGGCAACGAGATGTTAAACATTACCATTACTAAGAATATAAGGTCACTCTTATTTTTGTTTTTTCCATAGGTTTAGAGGAATGGGTTTCAGTATGTTTTTTTATTAAGGGTATATCAAAATAAAAAAATGAGATAAATTCAATAATGTACACATATAATATGTTTACAGATATAGTCTATATGTAAATTAATTAAATATTTTTCAGGAAGGTAATATAAAGTTGGGCACTGAATATTCATAAAAAATAATCAATAATTATGAATGAAATTCTTAGGTCAGTCTAAAGGTTGGATTTATTAATCTATATAATTTTTTTATTAAAAACAATAATTTATTTATATAATTTGGACTTATATTAGTTGGTATTAACTAGATTAAATGGATCCTAAAAGGGTCATCATCCCTTAAAATAATGTTTTCTATGTTACAGTGGTAATCAATTTTCCTAGTTGAGGAATATTGAGGAATTTTTCCTTTAGTTAGGGAAGTTTTTTGAGATATTTTCCCAAAATATGTTATAAATTACACTAATTATGTGATTTAAATTATTAATGGGGTTTTTTAAGAGTTACTCTCTGTCATTGGGGGATCATTATCCAATTGAGCCTTTTGATTTTTAGAAATGAGGATAATGAAAAATTATACATTGAATAATGGATTCATCTTTCCCTATGTATCAATATGGATATATATATATATAATTTTTAATAGGATATTGGTAGGGAATATGATTTTATCCACAGATTACTAGATAATATATGATATAATTATGAATACTAAATATTACTTATAAAATATTTATAGTTTTATCAATCAGTCAATGGGTGAAATCTAATTTTTGAAAAATGATATGTGGTATGGGTAACATCAGATGTCAGTAAATAGAGGTGATATCCATAAGATGAACATAAATTGGTGTTACCTGATCGTTGAGTTCATTATTATGTTTTTAATCACCAAAAATATTAGGTACTATTACGGGGATCATGAAATTTTTTTTTTAATTTCCTTACTAGTTAATTTAAGAGATAATCGATTATATCCATATATTATTGAAGTAAGAGAATGATCCTAATAATAATTTACGTTTTTTTCTAGAAGTACATAGTCCCTATAAAATATATCTAATTTTTTATATGTGACTGTTTTTTTAAAATAAGGATACTTTTCTTAGGAATGTGTTGTTTCATTAGGAATTTTCCATCGATCCTTTGAATATCAAGTTGGGTTTTTATTAGGAAAAAACCCAATAATTCAAAGAGGATCATATTGTAGTCTTTAATGAAAGATATTATTTGTGGGTTTTCCATAATTTATCTCACAAAGAAAACTAATTTCCATTAACAAACGGTCTAGATTACGATTTTATATAGACTAATCTATGTCCTCAATCATTTCACTTCTAAATAGGGAAGATGATGAGATCCTTTTTCCTCAATTTTAAAAGTATGGAGTCATGTTTGAGTTTTTTATAAATACTTAATGACTATGTTATTATTATTATTCATGGGTATAGGGTAGGATATCTTATGGATCTAGGATATTGATTAGTTTAATATAATTTTTTACAATAATTGAGACGGGTGTTATTGATGTGTTAGTGAGGCGATTTATGTGATAAATGTTCTAGAATCATTGGGATATATGGATTATCATTTCTATTTTGGATCAACATTTTACATAAGGGTTTTTGGTGTAACTAAATATGATTTTGGATCTCAATTATTCCTTAATAGAAAATTTGATTCTATATTTTTTGGTTAAAAAAGTATGGAACCCTAAAACTGAATTATATGTTATGTTCCTTCGTTTTAAATTTTGTTGAGTTTTTGGTGATTCACATAGAATATGAGACATGAAAATTGAACGAATGTACATGAGGAATTGTATGATTTGAATTATAGTTCTTAAATGTAAAAATCAATAGATGGATTGTCTATAGTCCAAAGAGAATATGTTGTATAGAACATGAAATGTATATGAAGATGATTTGGTAGATGATGATAGTAGTACAAGACTTATAGAAGTATTATTTTGATAAGAGGAGCATGAATTTTGAGTGTTTGTTTGGAGGCGATATTTTCTTGATGATTCTCACTCATTTTAGGAAAAAAATAGGTTGGAAATGGGAATAAGATTTAATGATAGTGTATTAACCAATTCAAAGGGTCATATTTACTCCCATGTCGGGGTTTATTTCTCATAATTATATGAAATTTTATATTATATTATTTTATGCATGTATTTTATTATGATATTTTGATAGATTGTTTTTGTTTAATAGGTGTCATCTAGGAGTGTTTGGGTTTTTTTTCATTTTTCTCCATATATGATTGGTTTTTATTTTTATGGGTGAGAATCATTTATTGGGTGTGAGATGGAAATTCAATTAAATTCACCATTCTTATAATTATCATTTTAGTAATCAATGGGATATTTAATTAAGGTTTGAATATTGAGAATTTAGTTTTTTCTCTGTATGTTCCAAAAGTCCGATTTGGGAAGCCATGATGATGAATATTTTTTAGACATGGTCATGGAGAGTTTTTTATGAATGTTATCTACTTTGGGATTATCATGCATGTTTTATTATTTAATACTATGTAATTATTTTGTTAAAAAAATAATTATTAAATAAGTATTTCATTATGAGACAGTACAAGGGATGTAGATGTTCTTCGGGGTTTTATTTTAATTAAGGTGTGTTGTGTCATTGATATGAAATTTTTGAAGACTATCATGATTTGTGAAATTTTTTCAAGTCCCTATAAAAATGTGTAGAGGTATAATGCTCATTTAAGGGGCCACAATGGCTCAATGATGTAGTCTGTGTAACTCTTTTATAAGATTGGAAATAGTACATTAATATAATCATGTAGAGTGGTTCCCTCATGCCATAGATATTGTCAAACATGGTCTTATTATAGTCAAAGGGGACACAGTGATTCCCCCCCCCCCCTTTAATGACATATAGAATCAGATATGGATTTCACTATGTACACAATTTGGTAGATATTAGTCTCTATTTAAATATAAATATTGGATAAGGATTACATGGATAGACTTTTACTTAATTCAATTGAACCCTAGACAATTTTAGGATATACTTTGTCAACTATAGTCTCCATTTAGTTGATATAAATAATATCAATCATGCAACATTTTTCCCCATTAAATGATTATATTCTTCTAAACATTCAAATATTTATTCTTTAAAATCTCCTTCATGAATACTATAATGAAGGGGTTGTTCTTTTAGTAATTTATATTTATTTGTTTTATGCTGAGGGGTTATTGTGGTTAGGTTATATGGTGGTTCCCGTTGATTTTCTAAGTGGTTTATCTTTTGTTTCTTCTATCCAAGTGAGGAAACATATGAATATTCAATAATGATATGTGATTTTGGAGTTCCATTTTTTGTTATAGGATAATATTAGTTAATCAAAATATTTAATAGGTTGATAGTATGACTAACATAATGAATTCCAGTCAATGATATTGAACTAAAGAAATATGTTTCCCTCATGGGTTTAAATCTAATCTATGTTACAATTGACATATTTCTTTACATGATGTTTTAACTATAAAAACCAATTCACATTACAATTTTTCTTTTTTCCTCACCTCAAATAATTAGTTAACCGTGAGAAGTAGGAAACTAATTTGTTGTTTAGAAATAATTAATTCCATTTTAATTCACCATATATGAATGATTAGTGTGTAATTAATTAATATATTTTCTACCATATTTAGTATTTTTATTTATTATTAGATAGGTTATTTAAATAAGGTAAGAAGCATATTGGTTGGGGGTTTTAGATAATTGTATCTAATATAAGATATTTTTTTTGTCTATCGTTGTATGAATTGTCATGATTTGTGTAGATATTTCTATTGTGACATGTTTAGTAATAGTGGGATTTTTTAAAAGTGATGAATTAGAATATAAATTGGTTGGAATAATTGATACTTTTAAGGGGATAATGGGTCAAAATTTATAAGTGTCTGAATGTAAATGAATTATATTGACTATAATTGTTTATATTAATTAATTATAATGTAATGGATTAATGTGATTTAATGAATAAATTATGGAATTAATTTAAATACATACTAATAAAATGGTGAGTTTCTTGAGATACTGTAGGAATACATTATGGGAATATTGAATTTATTGGAACTAGTAACCATGATTTTTGGAGTTTAATGAATTAAATTATGTAATTTTATATTTTTAAAACCATTAATGATTTCTATGTGCATGAATGGGAATGGTTGGATTCTTGTTATGGAATATAATTTTTGTATATTGTTGTAGAGTCTATATAGTGATGGTGGATATTAAGCTTTTTCATGATATTACCCTTAGTAATTGATTATTTGTGACCAATATGTTCCTTATTATTTATTATGATTCTATACATAGCACTGATATTGTCAAATATCCTTATTGATTCACAACTAGTTTTGGTCTCCAGCTACTTACCCTCAATATATTTTTTCTTAATTCTATATATAGATAACTATGACCTATTATCAAATATTCCTTCTAGGAGTGGTTGGTTTTGAGATGGATCAGGGTAGTTATATTGTTATAGTCGATAATAAAATATGGTTTAGTATATTGTATACATTGTATCTTGATTTCATCGTTGTGATAATCATACATAGCAGAAGAAGTGTGTAGTTATAATAGAGTAGGAGGATGATGTCCTTTATGTGAATATTATCCAAAAATTAGGAGGTTATGTCATGATACTATAGTAAATTATAAGTAAATTTTATATTTTTTGGTATATGTGGGAGATTATATGTTATTTTCTATGTTTTAATGTATGTGGTAGGCCATTTATAGTTCTTACATGGGATATAATGTGCGATGAAAATTCAATAGAATAGATGGAACTATTGGGTTATTTTTTGGGGGATTGAGAGAATTAAATTACTAAATAATTTTTTATATGGTATTGTCATTACATATAATAATTTAATATTAAATAAATATAGTTTGATGTGATACTAGGTGGGACATATTTGGTGTCGTTGGTTGATAACCAAACTTTATTAAGTATGTGTTAGTTTTTTTAATTGTTATCATCAATATTATAATCATTCTATAACATTTCCATTATATGTTTGATGGTGGGTCCCATTTAGTATGCTTATATTCTCGTCCCAATGTCAATATATATTTCATTAAGTTCTTTTAGAGAATTTTTATGACACATGTGGACATTATAAGATCGAATATTGATTTTTCTCTTTATAATATTTTTGTATGAGTTTACCTATTTTATAATATTTTTGGGGAAATTTTTTATTTATATTTAATTATAATTCATATTTATTGGTTTTTTAATTCCTATAATGGAATTAATTTGTTGTTTAGTTTTTGATCCAAGGAAATAGGATAGAAATGCCTCCAATTTCTGTGTTTTTGTCCCCAATAATAGATTCCAACTTTTAGCCTATTGGAGATGGGATTTAGGGGTAACCATCAAATGATATCATAGCTCAGGATGTGTTCCAAATGTATGTGTGTCGTGATAGGTTTTCTCGCCAATTTCCTTTATCTGAATCACAAAAAATACGTGATATTGATTATTCATTTACATCATGGTTCATCTACAATGGATTGAGAATCATCAGTTACGTACATCATCCAATAGCTCAATATTAATATCAGGTGATTATGTCATGTGGGTTCATCTTCCATGTCAAATGACTCTATAATTTTCAATATTTTTCCATGTTGCTACACATTCATTAATCCCCACACCATCACTTAAATATCTAAATAATCCATTTATACCTCCATGATATTAACATTGATGTATAATTTGGATAACATTAATTCATTTATGGTCGTATTTCATGAATTAATTATTTCAAGACCATTAACTTTCATATCCATTAGAAGAATATATTTTTTAGTCCTCATAATAGATTTGGTAACATGTTCTTTTCTACTAATTGAAACAAGTATGTTTTTCTTATTTTTCATGATGATATTATATTTAAAATAAAAATTCCTTAAATAACTCATATCATCATATTTTGGTAATGTTCATTGCATTAACTGTTAACATATAATATAAACTATTTTAATAGTATATATGTCAATTTTGAATATATAATTGAAATTCCGTGAAATACATATTTAAAATATCTTATATTCAAACATAATATTTGGTATTGGGTTGTTTTTCTCAAGGTACATCAATTATCATGAGTAATAGGCTATCAATTTTTCATCATTCTGGGGAATTCAATAATTATGATTATTTAAGTAATTATTTTTATCAAAAACCCTTATTTACACGATAGTTTTGTTAGTGTTGTTATAGTGATTTATCACTAACTGATTTATTTAATTATATCTTGACATTATTTGGTCTATTATAAAGTTTCCCCTATCTTGTAAACGTAGTTATATGGATATACAATAATTATAATTTTCCCAACATACATTTATAAAGCATATAAAATCAGTTAAAATATAGAACTCTTTTAAACATGTGGGTCTCACTCATTATTCAACATTATTTTCAATGAGGAGTCCTTAAAAATTATAACACATGTTATATGTTCACCAGGTATATGAATATTGGAATTAAAAATTCACAAAATTAGACAATTTCATACAACCATTTCTCTCTTATTTTCTCCAAAATAATACTTATAATTTCATATCATTAATCCATTATCGTCGAATATATGACAATATAGTCTATAAATTACATCATAAAGTTATAATTTTAGACTTAAAATATTATATTTATTATACCTATTAGAAATATTTGGACATTTTATATCCAGATAGAATCTAAATGAACCTATCTTGTCCAAATCCTGAATAGATGGTTGTATGTTTAACATCATCTCTCTTGACTATGAGATTATGATATCCAAAATGGATATTTAATTTTAACATATATTGATATCTATGATGTATATTTAAAAAGAAAAAATCACATGGTAATTGATACCTTAAATTTATGATGCTTTCTTAGAACTCTCACTAATGGATCAAAATATAAATTTTACCATTTTTTTATTGACAAAGATAATGTATGCATGCTATGGTTATGAACTAGGACCCATGGACACTTTATCCAAATTCACATATTGTTTCCTTATTAACTCTTTTGATTCTTGTTATTTTTTTTTCTATACACTAGGAAAATATCCCAGCTTAACATCTCCATAATATCTTCCAAAGGATGTGTTATAATATTCTCAATGTTAATCTTCTCAAATTTTAAAATAAGGGAAGAGTCTAGGACATGGGTTGTAATGATTTAACGCCTAAGTGTTTTTTCCAATATCTATAAATATTTTTATCATTAGGGTGATTCTAATATTATTAAAAACATAGAGGATAAAAAAGAAAAAATTTAACCTTAATATAATCTAATAATTTAGAAATCATGTGTGATGTGAATGAAAGAGTTAATTTTTTTTAAATTAATTTGTGGAATTATCCTTGATATTATCACATTTAATAAAGTGAATAAGAATGAATATTTTGACAAATTTAATTTATTTAATGAAAATTTATTTTTCAGAATAATAATGGTTGACATGAATGAATCCAAATAATATTAAGATAATAATTTCCCTGTGAATGAAAATATTAATTTTAAATTAATGACATTTTAACTAGGATATTATAAGAAACATATTGAAAATATAGAAAAGTAAATACAACCCCAACTATGTGATTTTGATTTTAGATTAAAATTCACATATGGATTTTTTATTTGTTATGTTTACTATATTATAAGATAAAAATATTTAATTTTAAAAAATAATCTAGTTGAAATTTTAATTCAATTGTTATAGTATTGAGAAATTATGATCATTAGAATTTTTTTTGATAATCATTTCCTATTATATGTGAATTGGGTTAATGAAATCAATAATTGAATAATCTCATTTTGTCTAGATTTGTTTTACTATTACTTATTATTTATGAATTTTAAATATAACATTAATTCTCAATAAAATATATAATTTACAAGAATTTTACTTTTTTATTTTACCTTGTTAGAGAGTAATTGAAAATTTAATAATTAAAAAATTGGCGTTGTCCTAATAGGTGGATACAAGTTAATTAATAATATATTATAATAATAAAGTATGTAATATTACTAAAGCATTATATGTATTTGTATAATGATAATAGAGAAGTATTATTACATTTATAGATAAATAATCTATATTAAATAACCATAAAGTTAGTGGTACAAAATGAAATTAAATTATTATTTTAGGTGGTAAACCGAATGTGAATATGAATATTCAAAATGGGAGGGTCATAATATATAAGTATATATTAAATATATTATTGTGATATGAAAATAGAATAATATTTTTAATTTTATATTAATATAATATATAATTCTATTTTATATGATTTATTTACATATAGGGAGATACCAGAAGAATGTGTGAAGAAAATTTATTATAAAATGAAAAAATATTAAATTTTCATTGATTCTTGATCCATTGTTTTGAACACAAAAATTTTGAGGATGGGTTTCAGATGATTCTATAATATCATTGTGGATAATAGGAGGAAAAAAATAAGAAAATTGGGTAGATCATGAGCTTTGAGAAGTGATGAAAAATATTTTCAATGTGGAAGAATAGGGGTATTTATAATTGAGGGGAGGGATATTTTTGGTATATTATTTTGTATGAAATTTTGACAAAAAAATAATAAAAAACCATTATGATATTATTTGAAATTTTAATTATCTTTTTATTAAAAATAAATGATATTATTACATTTTAATCATTTTAATACCAAATTTAGTATTTTAAATGAAAATAAAAAATAAAAAATGAGAAAATTATTTTTATTATAGGTTTTATCATTTGTTTGATATAGAGAATATTTTTATGTATTGAAATAGAAATTTTTTTTTCCAAAAATAATTTTTTTTTCAATGAAAGTATTCTAATTTTAGTTATTTCAATGTTAAATATATATGAATATGTAAAAAATCATTATTGTCAATGATTTTATATTTATTATTCACCAAAATGTTTTTTAACAAAATTACAAAAAACTCTCCGTTAGAAATCATGATTTTATAATTAGGAAAAATTCATTAATTATATAATTTTCGTATTCAATTATAGTTAATTATAAATATTATCCCCAAAATGTGATATTTTATAATTTTAATTAAAATAAACATAATAATTGAACTTATATTTTCATTGAGATTGTAAATTAGTTTTTTATAAATTTTATCTATTATTGAAAAGTTATTTTTAGAATTTATTATACTATTTTTTATTTTAGTTAAAAAAATATTCTTAGGTTATAATTGAAATGTCTAAGTAACTATTTTTAATTCTAAGGATACAATTGTAATGATCATAATCATTTTATACATTCAATAAATATCCAAAATTTCAATCATTTATCATTAACAAAAATCTTGAAATGACCCAACATTTATTCCATGGAAGTCCCTTTTTATAATTATGTATTATAGAATAATAATTTAATATTACAAATAAAACACAATAAAATCCATTTAAATAATTAATGAGTGGAATAAAAGGAATCTCTTATTGTTAATGAAGATATATTGATGAAATAGTAACTTGACCATTGGAATAGTAAGGTGACCCTTATGAATAGTAAAATAACCAAATGTAATAGTAACCACAATAATATAATTATAAATAAAATTTATCCATCTTATAAGAGGCAATATGGTATAATTATATCATCGTATAAGAAAATTTATATTTTAAAAATTAGTAATAGAGAGTTGGTATTTTTGAAAGTCAGATATATTTAATCAAAATACTATAAATAATTTAAAAAATTAAATAGAATATTTATTTTTATAACATTTATTCCTGAATAATTAATTGGATGAATTATTATTATATTATAATTTTGTGAGATATTATAATATTTTTCAATGTTTTTGAAAGAAAATTTAATTATAAAATTTATATTTTTCATGTAAATTATGATTTTAAATAGAAAATAAACTTCAAATATTCGAAAAAGTATTCATTAAAATGGGGTTCATTTTTAAATTCTACACTTCGAAAAATGGTTGAGGTGAATTTTTTATATTTTTCTAAACTAGTTTATTTTTATGAATCATAAAATATAATAACATACGATAAATGAAAGATAAATGAATTTATGCATCATGATTTAGTCATAGATGATGTAAATGGGAATTGGTTGGATGTAAAATGCACTTTGTACTCCTTTGGTCACATGGATAATTACTATTTATTTTCTTGAGAAAAATAATAAATTAATGAATTAATTTTTTGTAAAGCCCTCTTCTCCAACACTATAAATACCACCCCACTTCACCTCTCCTCTTTAATCCTCTCAAGACATTCTCCTTGTATAAAATCTTATCAAATATCACCCTAAGACCCTATTCCATAACTATAATCCCTTTTTCACATCAATAGATCAAATACACTACCCCAAAGAGGCTATCAAAAAAGATTTTTTCGAGAGGTAAATTGCTCTTTTCATTTCCTTTATATTCTTTCATGTTCCTTTATTTCCTTCTCTTTCATCACCTCATTTCACCCTAATGTTATGACAACTCTGGTACCATAAATTTACTAGAATTTTTTATTATATTTTAATAATTAATCTTCATATCTCATTTCCAACTCCTATTATACTAGAAATTAAAACACCATCCTTGATGTGTTAATTTTTCATATTCAAGGATGATGACATTTAAATTACTATTAAAATCTTAAATTATGGTCATGAAACCATTTTTATGGTTGAACTAGTCTATAATATATTTATTATGTCTAATTTAATGTTCTAGAATCATTGGTACACATGATATTAATTTTTAATGAAATATGTGTTCAATGTGATAAAAAACCATCAATTAACCAAAACAGTTATCATTAATGTTTTTAATGATGATTAATCATCACTCCAGATAACCAAATGAAATTAATTACCATGTAATATTATATATATCCATTGATAACAATTAACTCCTCTTTTGGACAACCATTCTCATCCTACATGTTTATCTTTACATTTATATAAGCAATCCAACCGTGAAACCCAAAGAAACAGATGCTCCCAAAAAATGAAATTGAACCTACTAACCCATGAAAAAGTACATGAATGAGCTTAATAAGTATATAATAAATAAATTAAATGAATAATATGTTTTTTTTAAATACTAATTATTCAACGTAATTTGGTTATCAAGAAAATTATTATAATTGGATGGGCACCATCAGACATACAGAAATGGATTCTACCAGAACCTCTAATATTCCATTAGATTGTTCTATCATTATTTTTACCCAAATGATGTTATCTGTTATTTGTATGTACATATTATAAATGATGTATAAATTCTCCAAACTCAGGTATCAAGGACCATTAATAATTTTATTTTTGGTATACATTTTTGTAATTGGTTCCCTCCAAAATACGTCTGAATAAGCAAACCAGTTTAATGGAACATACCTAATTCATACTCATTTTCAAGAACACTCTATCATATGTCTTATGAAACCATTTTTTTGTTAAATAAATATTATTATTTTGATAACACTCTTGGTTCCCTTATGTTTTCATATAAAATATTATGACCTTTTCTATTTTAATGGCTCTTTTATCTTTTCCTTAAAACCAGACCAAAATGATTTAATGATAAGTTTTCTTAAATACACTTATAACATGTTATCACTTATGTTTGACATCACCTTCCATGGTATATTCATATTTGACCCTATGAATGTCCTTGAATGTTCTAATTATTTTCTTTCATGGATACTTCTATGAAAAACCCATTTATTGTGCTTTGTGACAAGATTATGTTATCCGTTTATTTCCATGGGTACTCGTATGTTTTTGTATGATGGATTATGTGTGATTATTTATGTGGAAATTCAATTGATGAAAATAATCAGATGGGTGAACTAAGAAAGAGATTCAATAAATTAGGTAGTGTTTAGTCTCATGACATGATATGTGCAATAGTCTAACCGGTTCCCCTTGACTGGTGATACTAGGTGAAATAGTCTTAGTCGTTAACCTAGACTTCTGATCCCTTATGTGAAAAGATATTTAAATCATGATAATTTTAGGTTTTATGTTTCTGGAACATTATTAATACTCTATGTTTATATGTTCCCAAATTTATACGTTATGATTCCTTATATTCCATGCCTTTTATATAATTATGTCATTCCTTCTAAACTGTGTTATAAAAATTTATTTGTATATTAAGCCCCTTACTGGGATTTATAGCTCAACCCATTGTTCTTGTTATCCCAAGGTTATTATAGGATGATTTATGAGCATAGTTTAAGATATGATCATTTTATGAAGATTAAATTAACATTTATTTTCATTTGTTTCCATGAATTAAGTTTTCTATACCCATTCTTCAAAGATACTATGATTTACGATCCTTGTCTTTTGATATGATACGTTATTATGCTAAAATTAATTTAATGATATATTTAAATGGCTAAGCTCTTTATATTTTTTTATCGAGGATGGAATTTATATTTTTGAATATTAGGAATATATAATAGTAGTAATAACATTGTAAAGTGAATAAGAATAAGAAAAAATCACTAAATTTTGGTAAGTATATATTATGTGGTATATCAAATAAATTCATCCATATCTAAATACGAACAAGTAGGTGTGGCTGTGGAATAAATATATCTAGGGGTAAAACCCAAAACATTTCATTAAGATAGACTCTAATGGGAACTGGTGCATGAGAAATGCCCTAGTTGCACTCGTGGGGGATATACTCTGCTAAATTCAAAATCTATGTAAAAAAACTATTAATGTAAATAAAACAGAATCCCATAAGAATACATATTAGGAAATTGATCACTGATAAACTGTAATGAAAACAAGGGAATAAGAAGTTATGTTATACTTTTACATTTTGATTTGATCCTTTTATGTTTAATGTTTCCATATTTATGCTTAATAGTTAAGTATTAAATCTCCCTAACAGTAAATTATTTTTTATAGTTAACATAGGTAAATAGAAAAACATTTTCCATGAATAAATCTGATATGAAATGTAATTATTTCCCTAATGGTAAGCCTACTATGATGGGAATGGGATATCAAAACATTATTCTAGTAATTTCACATCTGACTCTTTTTATGAATAATAACATGAATATTTTAAAGAACCCTTCCACACCATAAAAAGTAAAAGTTTCTATTGAAACATTAGTCTGAGAAAGACATCCCATGTTTTGTGGAAATTTAAATCCCTTCCTTAGGGAACTATGTATTAACTCCATTGAAAAGATATTATATGACATTTTGTTCTCAAAAGTTGAGAATGTCATGCTAGCAATTTAGCATATTTATGGGGGAAATCATTTGTGTTGGAATGTAATAAATAATACAAAGTCCCTTTGAGGAAATTCATTCCATGGATTAAGGGGAATTCATAAATGTCTATTTCAAAAAATATTTACTCTGATCCCTAGGCCTCAAGAAAGGAAGAGAGTTCCTTAGACTCCGGAAGAACAAAGTTGAGTCCACTAGGGCATATAAAGATTACATCACAAGTATTGAAAGATACACCTCCAGCATTAAAATCAACATTGAATGCATGTTGGATCACTTCATTATAAGACTAATGATGGGTCTATGAATATTTTTGGTGATTTGTGACTTCGATGGTTATCAGGAGATTTTCCATTGTTCAATCAAGGTTGAAATGGAGATAGAAGACTCTCAATGTTTTTATTAGTCCATTGAAAAAAAAGAAAATGTTTTCTAATATTATTGGCATGGAAAATATATCTCATAGTGGAAGGAAAATCGAACATCCCACATGTAAAAATTAATGGATGAATCATCCAAGGAACGATCCAAAGGGATCCCGAAATATCTTCAATAGTGGAAGAATTGGACATCTAGAAAAATGAAAAGGGGATTTGATGATTCCCTCAATTGTGGATGATTAAAAGAGGGTTCAGATCAACACTCAACCTGTAGTACATTGTTACTAATACAAGAAGAATGGGAATTATGCAAACAATTGTCATATTATAAGGGTTATTGGTGGGAATCCACATAAACATCCAAGGAAACTAGGAAGGGATAATTCTATCAGTACTATTAAGGTTGAGTGGGAAAACAATGTGTTGACGTGTATTCTAGTTATTCATTTAAGAATAATGAATATACTATTTTATTCTTCTTCTATGCATTATTTCAAATAGTTCATGTTAAGATGAACAATTCAAGCACCACCTAAATATTTGGGCATTGAGTTATCTGTGATAACAGAGAATGGTGAAATTATTACAACCATGGTTTATAACTCCTCCCATGTAAATGTCTCTAGAATAAACCTCCCTTCCATTCTCATCATAATTTCTTTAAAAAAGATCGATGTTATCTTTGGCATGGATTGGATATCTTTATACATGGCCAATATCAACTATTTGGAAAGGGATTCCACTATTCACACTTCTAAGAATCATCCTATTCATTAAAAGTGTAAATAAGAATATGAAGCTCCATTAGAATCAATGTCTCATGTGTGGATATTACTGCCTTAAGTGAAATCATATCTATCTCAAATGATTATGACAATGGGGATGAACCTACTCAAAGAAATTATAATCATGAAGAATTAAAATGATGTATTCCTTAAAACATTTCCTTGTCTCCCTCCATATCGAGAGGTTTAGTTATAACATGATCTATTACAAGGATCCCTGCCTATATCAATGATATCTTATAGAATGGTCACTATTTTTCTAGAATATTTTAAGAAGTAGTTACAGGAGAATCTTGAGTACAGTATTATTCTCCTAAGTGATTCATCATGGGGTGCACCTATCCACATTGATTAGATGATGGATGAATCAATAAGTCTCTTATTTAACAATCTAGAGATCAATAAAATCATGATAAAGAACATGTATCCCTTTCCATAAATATATGACTTGTTTGATCGTATTTGGGGGGCTAGTTATATGTCTTTGGTGGAAATTGGGTTAGGATTTCACCAATTAAATGTGAGAAATGAAGATATTTCTATGAATACCTTTCAACCAAAGTATGGACACTATGAATTCATAGTGATTCCTTTTATACTCACTAATTATCCAAAAAAAATCATGTATTTTATGAATATATTTTTAGAGCTTTCCTCAAAAATAAATTTTAATCTTTATCGATGATATTCTGATATAGTTAAAATGAAAATAGGAACATGAGTAGCAATTGAGTATTTTGATAAAGACATTATAAAGGGAGAAGATATATGAAAAATAATGTAAATGTGAGATTTGGATGGAGGAGGTATCATTCTTGTGGCATGGTATCACCAAAAATGGTTATATGTGGACCCTTCAAAGACAATGGAAGTCAGAGAGTGGCCTATTCCAATAAATGTAATGTAGATCCAGGGCATTCTCATTCTATTATGGTATAATCAATGATTTTTTAAGAACATCTCCCTATTTTCAAAGAAAATGAAATGATGAAATAAATGGTTGTGATGTTTGTTTAAATTAAAGAATGTGAGTACTATTTAAATA
The DNA here is from genome assembly GCA_963277665.1 of Viscum album. Lineage (NCBI taxonomy): Eukaryota > Viridiplantae > Streptophyta > Magnoliopsida > Santalales > Viscaceae > Viscum > Viscum album. Next base: position 643,304,953 of record OY728161.1, read on the forward strand.
ACACAAAAATAGGATTATCACTATGTCAACACTCACACTTACGACATTTATAGAAATCCTTATAGTGTACTCAGATGCATCAAATAATTGTTTTGGTTGGGTACTACTAATGCAGAATGATGAAGTGATACCATGTGCCACAATATTATTGAAAATCAATGAGAAAACCTATCCCAGACGTGACTTGGAGATGGTAACCATGATATTTTTGTTGAAAGTCATGATTCATTATCTATATGGGGATAAGTGTGAGATATATACTGATCAAAAGAGATTCAAATATATATTCACATAGAAGTAGAATAATATGCACTAATGAAGATGGTTAGATCTCATTTTGTATTATGACTTCTCAATACCCTACCATACTAGTATAGAAAATACGGTGGTAGATAATCTATATAGAAAGGATCCTACATCATTGTCAATGATGAAAATTCGAAAGGATCCAATATTATTATATTTTCAGATGATGGACATAGAAATCATTAATGTCGTAAAATCATTAATCCTTTCAAAATTGACTGCAAATCCATCCATAATTGGGATTACTTGTGGATGCACAATAAAAAATATGGGAATTCAATAAAATGGTTGAAGCAATCTAAAATAGGAAATCCTATGATTTCAAGATTAATGGGGAAGTTTTTGTAATATTTGGATCAAAATTATGCGTACCTGACAATCCAAAGCTAAATATGAATCTTTTGAAAGATGCACATAACTCAACCTTCTCAATTCACCCAGGTAACACAAAGATGTATTGAGATCTCCAAGAGAAATTTTGGTTGGACAATATGAAGAAGAATATTGTTGAGTATACATAAAAGTGCCTGATATGTTAGAAAGTGAAGGAGGAAAGAAAAATTACCAAGGGGTGATACATCAACTACCCAAAAAACATGGAATTAGGATAATAACACCATGGACATTGTCAATGTAAAACCAATTAATTCTATATGAAACAAATATATATCGTCTATTGTTGATCATCTTACAAAGATAGATCAATTTATCCACATTAGAGAGGACGTATCATTGTATCAATTTTCACATATATATATATAAATATGAAAAATAGGGTTATGATTTAGGGAGTAACATTATCTATTTTATCCGATTGAGATTAAATATTTACCTTGATGTTCTGGAAATGTATATATCATTCTAAAAGTCCAATCAGTACGGCCTATCATTGACAAACTGATGTCCAATTTTTGAAAACTATTCAGACGCTAGAAGTCTTATTGAGAACATGCTCAATGGACATCAATGGAGGATGGGACCAACATCTTCCACTATTCCAATTTTCCTACAACAACAGTTTTTACCCTAGTATCTAATTGGCATCATATAAATCCCTTATTGGGAAATGATAAAGAACCCTAGAATCTTGGGATGCTGCTAGTGATTGTATGATTCCAGGACCTTAAATGATAGATTAAATGGTGGATAAGGTGAAAAAATTTCAGCAACACATCATGTATGCTGAATTTCTATTGATGATTTCAATATAAAATTGACAATGGGGCCTTGAGATCATAGTTAGAGAGATGGAATTCTGTTTCATATCTCTATGAAATATGTTCATGTGGTTTGGGAAGAATGGAAAGCTAAGTCCCATGTACATTATCCACTTCATGATTCATGATCATCTTGGATCTATGGATTATTTACAAGCACTTCTACCTACCATGTCTAAAGTAAATGATGTATTCCATGTATCCTGGTTATGGAGGTATAGAGTAGAACGTTCACACATACTCTATTTAAGGGTGGTACAGTTGTAGAATGGTCTTTCTTATTAGGAAAAGCCATTGAAGATCTTGGATTGGAGAGATAAATTTAAAAACAATAAGACTACTCACTTGGGAAAAGTACTACGGAAAAACCCTAAGTACGATGAGATGACATGAAACCTAGAGGATGTAATGAAGGAATAATACCCACACCTATTTACAGCATAGAAGTTAAAATGAAATTTTGAGGGTGAAATTTCGTAAGGGGGGGGGGAGAATGTAATGACACACTGTTCTACCAATGGAATTCCTTTCTTATAACTATGTATTATCAAGTAATCACATATGATTACAAATAGAAAATATTAAAATCCTTATTAATTAGAAAGAGTGAACTAAAAAGCATATAATGAGGTTTAAGCACATATATTGATGAAATAGTAATGTGACCTTTGTAATAGTAATTCAACACTTTTGAATAGTAAATTGACTATTGTAATAGTAACCACATTGATGAATGTATAAAACATTTATCCATAAAATAAGTGATAATATGGTATAATTATATTATATTATGAATAAATAGCTATTTTAAAAAATATTATTAAAGAATTGGTGTTTTGGAAATACATCTATATTAAATTAAAATTTTCTGATTAATTTAATAAAAAAAGAATATTTAATTTCATAAAATTTATTCACAAATATTTATTATGATGACTTATGATAATAAGATAATTTTATTAGACATTAAATAAATATTCAATGTGTTTTAAAAGAAGGTTTAATTTTAAATTTTTTTTCAAGTAAATTATAAATGTAATTAATATTTATTTTCTCATATCCATAAAAATGATTTTGAAAAATGGTGTACATTTTTGAAGTACACACATTGAAAAAAATTTGTGTTTCATTTTTTGGATTTTTCTAAAATACTTGAATTTTTTGGAATAGTAAAATACAATAATTAATGATAAAGGTGAAATAAATGAATTTATCCATCATTCTTGAGTCAAGGATGATGTAAATGGGATTCAGTTTGAACTCACATAAACTATTGATTGTATTTGGTCAATGTAATCAATACTATTTATTTTCTGGAGGAAAATAATAAAATAATTAATATTGTATTGAGAAAACCCTCCTCTACTCCACTATAAATACTAACCCTCTTTTCCTATTATCTTCATTCCTCTCTAGAATTTTTTCTTATCTAATATCATCTCTAACCTTTCCTCAATCCCCTCACCAATTACCTTTATCCCATGGTCTATTTATAATAGAAAATCCTCTCCCCAAAAAAGTCTCTCTAGGGGGATTTATTCAAGAGGTAAATTACTTTATTCATTTCTTTTATTTTCATTCATGTTCATTTCGTTCAGTTTATTTACACACCTCTATTCTTCCAATTTTTATGATAACACCATTATCATAAATGTACTAGAATTTTGTTATTATAATTTAAAAATTAATTATCATCTATAATTTCCCTCTCCCTTTAAACTAGAAATAAAACACTATCTGTAATGTGCTAATTTATCACATTCAAGGGTGAAGGGTTTTCAATTTCAATTACCATCTTCAATTCTGGTCATGAAACCATTTGGAGGGTTGAAATAGACTATAATATATTTATTATGTCTAATTTAGTTTTCTAGAATCTTTTTTACACATGATATTAATTTATAAAGAAAAATATGTTCGGTGGGATCGTAAACCGCCAATTAACCAAATTAGTTATCATTAACATTTTATATAATGATTAATCTTCACTCAAAATAACCAAATGAATATTATAACAATGTAATCTTATTTATGTTCACTAATAACATATAACTCTTATTATGAATAACCATTATCATCTTACATGTTTATCCATACATTTATATAAGTAAACCAATCATGAAACTGAAGGAACCAAACAGTCTCGAACAATGAAATTGATCCTATTAACCCTTCCAAAAGACCATGAATGAACTTAATAAAGTTATAATAAATAAATTAAATGAATATTAGGTTCTTGAAATTTTAATTAATGATTTTAATATCATAATACATGACATTAGGATCTTTTTAAGGAATCCATCAGACTTACTTTAAGGGATTCTACCCAAACCTCCAAAATTTTGTTGGGTTACTCAATCTTTATTTTTACCCAAATTATGTTATATGTTATTTTATGTACATATATTAAATGTTATATTAATTCTCCAGACTCATGAATCATGGTCCATTCATCATTCTCTTTTGGTTATAAACATCAATTTAACTAGTTCTGTCCAAAATACTTCTCGATAAGAAAACTCATTTATGGGAAGTTCCCAAATTCTTACCCAATTTCAAGTACACTCTATCATCTATATTAATCCACCATTATTTTTATAAAATTATTATTTCTAATATTAGAACCTTATTGGTTAACATCCGGTTTTATGTTAAATATTATTCCCTTTTCTATTTTAAAGGTCCTTTGGTATTTTTCTTTTAAAGCGCACCAAATGTTTTTAATGCTAAAATAAAATTAATACTATAATTATATGGTATCAATTATCTTAGACATAAATTATTTGATACATTTATATTTTCACTTTTTAATTCTCATTTATGTTCTTATTCCACTATTTCATTGTCTCTTTTATGATATTCTCATTTATTATGCTTTTTAACATGATTATGATACACATTTATTATCATGGGTACCCTGATGTTTATGTATGATTGATTATGTATGATTATTTTGGTTGAATGAATATTCATAATCATGTTATGATCGGTGTAGCCAGATATTTCTCTAATTCATTGGTAAAATATTGTTCTTATGTGTTGTTATGTGCAACGGTCTGGGCCGTAAGCCGGGACGTGTGCTACCATAGGAAACACGCTTTGTGTCTAAACATGACTTGTGATTCTCTATGAGAAATGAGACTTGACTAATGCTGAATTAATATTTTAGGTTTATGACACATTATTATGAATCCATTTTTCTATAATTCCATTTATATTTTTCGATTCCATATATTCCATTCATTTTTTATATTATTATATGATGTCTTCTAACTCAGGTGCTAAGTCATTATTCTTATGTTTATTCCCCTACTGGGGGTTTTCGATCATCCATTTGTTCAAGATTTTTGTAGTTTATCCAATTAATAGTTATGAGCACATGATAAGTTATAATCTATTTCTAAAAATAAAATAAAGGAATGTTTCATTTAGTCCCATGTTTGATGTTTTATGTACCATGTCTTCAAAGGAACTAGAATTTACAATCCTTGGCTTGTAATATGATTTATTTTTGATTAAATTCATGTAATTATATATGTAAAAGGATGGTATCAATATACATTCTATTTAAGGGAATATACTACACATTTAAAAATGTTTATTACATTACTGATGTAATGTTTTTTTAAATTTTATTGTGACATTGAAAAATATTGTAGAAAATTATGTTATAGAATATAAAATTCATGAATAATTTTTATTTCTATTTTCCCCCATAAAAGAAGTTTTAATTTTACATTATTCATTTATGTTTGGTACTTAATATCATTTTTTGATGAAAAGATATAATTTTTTAAATGGTGGATGTTATTTACTCTATGCCATATATTTGAATATAGAAAACATATATTTTTAAAATCAAAGTTTCACATAGAAAAATCAGAGTTTGTAACATTTATTTTTATATTTATTGTTCTAAATAGAATTGGTCCCAGTGGATCATTGTTTGGATGAAAATTTTTTATTAGTTCCCTTTTTATTCTATTTTTAAAATTAATAGTATCAACATATCTAAGATTTTATTTATATAGGGTTAATATATTGAGATTTTCCTTGTTTTTCATTTCCATTATTAAAATAGAGAGTTATTATATATAAATTTGTATTCTTATATATAAGAACAATTAATATGATTTTAGAAATGTAGAAGTTTTTTGGTATGTTTGTTTTATGAATTTTAAATATATTGATACACACTATTTTATTTTGTTAGGATTTTATCATGATGTAATTAAATATTCTAAAAAGGTAATTAATTCCCTGATAGTAAAATAAATCCCATAAATTTAGGTGATATACCGAGTAGAACATGGGAGAAAAACAATGTAGTTATGACATGATTTTGAAATTACATAGGTATATGGGTTAAGGTCCATTCAAGGAGTACTAGATTAGTGTTTTATTGAGTTTTGTTGTTTTTTATCAATCAGAAGATAAAATTGTTAGGGATTCATATATTATCCATAATTATACATGATAATAATTTTCATGATTGATTTACATGTTACCAGAGGATATGAAGATGTTGAGAAAACACAAAAATAATGTATGACAATTGGATTTTAAAATCAGGAGGGTATCATATTGGATGCCAATAATTTTCATGGTGTATTATCAATAAATAATAATTTTTATGTACAGAAGTATTTTTTATTTAGTGATAAATTACTAAATGTTCATCTTATTTATATTATAACCATTATATATGAATGAAATTAATTCATTATAAGAAAAATATTTAAATGGTTTTTTTAAAATACAACATTTGTTAAACATTTATTTGACGTAAAATTATCATGTTATTCTGACATGTGATTGATTTTATTATAAAGCTATCTTAATGATTTTATTCTTGATAAAATTATTAATCATCTTGGTAATAATTTATAAATACTTGATATTTATTCATGGGTTCACCAAGAGATTATATTTGATATAGATTCAATACATTGGTAAGATTTTATTTATATTTTGATGTATTTTTTATATTTTAATTGTCCAAGTTTAATATATTTTTATAGTATTTTAGACTAACTAATTTGATGTATTTAATAGACATTAACATGAGTATTGGGTTTTTAGGGAATTAAAAATTTAGATATATAGTTGATTACATATGTTATATTTTTTATTATTTTTGGGGATGAGAAGCATTAAGTTGGGATGGGCATAGTGATTTTTTTTTTCTTTTCGATCATTTAAAAGACAGTTTCTTAAATTATTGTGAATATAAGTAATGGGAATGTGGGACTGCATAAATAATTTATTCTGGGATACATGGTAATTTTTCTGTTAATATCAAATCATGGATTTAGGTTATGGTGGATAACATAATATAGTCTTTCTTAAGTGATTAGAGGGTTAATGATTTTTTGGGGATTCATGGGAATCCATTATGCGGTGACATATAATATTTTAAACTAGTTATGAAATTGCATACATTGTTGTGGGTACCCTGTACCTAGTTGGACCAAATAATGAGGGGTCGATCATAGATAATCCTCAAGGTACCCAAAGACTTCTTAATGGGTATAAATAGGATAATGAAAATGAATCTCTATAAAAATAGAGGTAAATATTTATATTATAAATATTCTCGTTTATTCTCATATGGGTACCATCAAACCAAATTTTACATCGACAATTATGATATTCCATAAATTTTCTACTTTTTAATTTTTATCCCCTATTCAAACCCCCCATAATACAATGATTTAATGATTGATACATTTATCCCCAAATAAAATAAAATCTCAAAAATATTCTTCATGTTCCTTAATATTATTTTTCATCTTGTTTCCTCTCATTTTTTATGGATTACTTATTACTTCTATAATTCATGATTAAATCACCTAATATATATTTGCTAACTTTTTCACATAATGATTTACTATGATTTAATTTAATCATGGTTGATTAAGAGGAATAAGAGGGGGTCGATGTTCACTTGATATGATATTTTATCGAAGGAAACATTATAAAATATGGTACATGAGAAATTATATAAGGGTTATTTTGTTGTGTGGACTTGGACCAAATAATTTAGGATCCATAAATGTGGGGTATTATGGAGTTTCTAACCTCTAATAGGTAGCTATAGGATGGAATAAGGGTGAAATATACAATCCTAGGGAATGTGTCTTATTTTATAATCAATTTTAATGGTGATCATAGTGTGGGAATGGGTTGAACATCATAGTCGTATGGGGTATATCATCATATTTATGGGTCACTATAATGTCAATATAGTTCATTTACATGGTGATATCAAATAATTTTATCGATCATATTTTACTATATTATTGGAAATAGGCGATACAGAGGGATTTAATCCTTGGAATAATGAAATATATTGGATGATGTTCAATTATAGTTTGGTTATCCATTATGTGTTATTGAATTGGGAAAGATATACCTATTATGTTTCTTACATGGAGTTTATTTGGTAGTTCTATTGATATATAGAACAGTATGAATTCATTTGTGACTAATATTTATTCATATTCCCTAATTTCTACTTTAAATTAATGGCATCACAATACTCATTTTTGTATCCCTTGATGTCGAATTCAAAGGAATAAAACCCTAGCATCAAGATGTTAACTCTTAGTAACCAGTGTTTATTCATCCTTTCTCTGATTGGTATGTACTCTTCTATTATCCCATTTCCATGATATACAATGATATTCTATTCTATTTTTTTCTTTCAATAGATGATTACGTATTATTTATGGGAAATCATTTTATTTCTATTTACTTACCTATGAAATAGGTAATTTGAGTTTCAATTTGTTCATTCCATTCATTCTCTGAGAACATTGGGATATTCATGTTAATTAAGGGATCATTAGATTTCTTAATTTAATGTGAATATATGTGATTATCATGTATTAATATTTTTTATAAAAATATAATTATCCTTAATATATGATTTAAAATTATAATGAAATTTGAGGTTTCTTTCAATGATCACATAAAGATACTAACTGGACTATTTTTACCACAAGATTTTGTATATATAATGTTATCTAATTTTCAAGGGTATTATTGTGTTTACTATGGTAAAAGTGATTGAAATAAGAGAAAAAACATAAATGAGGCATTATAATGAAATGACAAATGAAAGAGGCATGTTAATTGAAAACTACCAACCCAAAATTTGATGAAATATTGAAGCAATGTTAAAGGAATGTTTACTTTGATTCATAGTTACATATATCTAAGGAATAATAGTTGAATATTTTCTAAAAACCACTGAATAATGATTCTATTAATTAAATAAGGTGATTAAAATTTAATTTCACTAAAGATAAATGTTTTCATTTCAATCCATTCCATTATTTTAGTGGATGTCTTGTATTCCTTGGTTTTATAGAATTTGCTAGCCCATGAGTATACCATGACGAAAATTAATACAACATTAATACACAATTTGGTTAAGTTGATACTTAATTTGTTTTGATTAAACCATGATAAAAAAGGCAAATTACTTGTGAAATATGGATTGGAATTTCAAATGGATGAGATGGTGGGAGATGGTGTTGAAAGTGGAATTAGTTTTATTACATGAAATTCTCTAATGTGTGAAAATAATGAGGTCTATATATGTTAAGATATGCTATTGATCATTTATTTTATTATTTTATTATTTTTTGATAAATAATTTTTTTTTATTTTTTCCTATGGTCCTTCAACTACATTATTTAATTTAGAATTGGTCACGTCATGTGCATCGTTAATGTGGTAGCTTCGGATGAGTTATAGTGTAAAAAAAATTAAAATTGAAATAAATTAGTAAAATAATTTTGTAAGATTGTTCTTTTAATAGATTATGCTATAATAATTAAAAATAACGAATTAATCATGGTTTTAGGGGCCATCACATAATATATTAATAATATTGATGTATTAAATTAATAGTTAACATAATTATTTATTACTCATTAATAATTAATATCAGTCATTTATTCTTGTGATAATTCTTTATATTTTTATTTTATTAATGGTAGATTACTGTCTCATTTGGTGATAGATGAAGACGAATCTATAGCATATTTGATTCCCATTCCATAGATTTTTTGAGATATAATTTTAATTTATGATATCATACATATCACTTCACATGTCATTTTGGAAAAAACCACCCAAGTTTTTTAGAGGGGTTTTCCTCATCATTATCCACGTAAATGGAATGGACTGATCGTTTTTTATTATATTTAAATGGAATGAATGTAAATGGAATGGTTATTGTTTATATGATTAAATATTCAATAATATAATGTGTAATGGTATAATGTGTGATCCTATCTGAGCTGTGATGGATCAGGGTTTCTCTACGCATATATATATATGATATAATATATTATTGTTATAAAATATACTTGTATCATGATTATAATGTTGTTAAATACCAATGGGTTTTCGATGTGTAGTTCATCATTCATCTTGGAATTGGGGAGTCTATTGGAGAGTTCCTCTATGGTAGGATGGATTGATCATGAATAAACAATCATGAGTATATGGCTTGGTAAATCCTCCTTGTTGCTGGTTGTTTGTACATTTGGCATGCTCACAACTTGGCTCAGTATAACAAACAATCCATGTCTGGAATGAACGTTGGGGTGAAGGAATGATTCCTTTTGGAAGATCTCACGTGTCTTATAGGATTGTTTGTCACCCTATAGGTTTAGTAGTGAAACCCATTAATATGTTTTAAAATGGGGAAGAACTATTGATTAATGAATTGACATGTCACGTTCAAAATAGTTTTTAAAATTAATGTTTTGGTTTATATATGTTTCTCATTGTAATATAAATAATAAATGTACATACAAAAATAATATATAGAGTAAACTTAAGATGTGAATCAATTTTTTGACGTAAAATTATAATGTTATTCAAAAATGGGATTGAATTTATCATAAAAATATCATATAATGATTTTTTTCATGATTTTTTTAAACATTATGGTAAGAATTGATAAATACTTGATATTTATTCATGGTTTCACCAAGAAATTATATTTTATAGAGTTCCAATTCATTAAGGGATTTTATTTATATTTTGATTTATTTTTTATATTTTAATCACCCAAATTTCATATATATGTATAGTATTTTAGACAAACTCATCTAATGTATTTAACAGTCATTAACAATAGTATTGAGTTTTTTAGGGAATTAAAAATTTAGATATATAGTTGATTTCCGATGTTATATTTTTTATGATTTATGGGGATCAGAAGCATTAAGGTGGGATGGACATAGTGATTTTCTTTTATTTTGGATCATTTAAATTACGATTTATTAAATTTATGTATATAAAAGTAATGGGAATGTGGGACAGTGTAAATAATATATTCTAGGATAAATGGCACTTTTTCTTTAAAGATAAAATCATGGATTTAGGTTATGCTGGATAACATAATATAGTATTTTTTATGTGATTAGAGTTTAATGGATATTTTGGTGATTTAGGGGATTCCATTATGTGGTGACATATAAAATTTTAAACTAGATATTGAATTGCATTCATAGTTGTGGGTACCCTGTACCTAGTAGGACCAAATAATGAGGGGTCGATCTTAGATAATCCTCAAGGTACCCAACGACTTCATAGTGGGTATAAATGGGATAAATAAAATGTTTCTTTATAAAAAATAGAGCTAATTTGTTATATTATAAATATTCTCATTTATTCCCATATGGGTAACTTCAAACCAAATATTACGTCGTCAATTATGAGATTCATTAAATTGTCTATTTTTAATTTTTCATCCCATATTTGAACCCCCAATAATACACTGATTTCATGATTGGTACATTTATCCCCAAATAAAATTATATCTCCAAAATATTATTCATGTTCCATAATGTTATTTTTCATCTGGTTTCCTCTCAATTTTTATGGATTATTTATTACTTCTATAGTTCATGATTAAATGGCCTCATATTTATGGGCTGAATTTTTCACATAATGATTTACTATGATTTAATTCAATCTTGGTTGATTAATAGGAATAATAGAGGGTTGATGTTCAATTGAGAATATATTTTATCCATGAAAACATTATAAAATATAGTGCATTTTCAATTCTATAAAGGTTGTTTTGTTGTGTGGAATTGGACAATAAACTTTCGGGTCCATAACTGTGGGGTATTATGGAGTTTCTACCCTCTAATAGGTATCTATGGGATAGAATAATGGTGAATCATACCATCCTAGGGAATGTGTTTTGTTCTATCATAAATTTTAATGGTGATTATATTGTGGGAATGGGTTTAAAATGAGAGTCTTATAGGGTATATCTTCATATTTATGGGTCACTACAATGTCAGTATAGTCATTTCCATGGTGATATCAAATAAAATTTTGTATTATATTTTACAATATTTTTGGAAATAAGTGATACACATGGATTTAATCCATGGAATATAGAAATATATTGGATGATGGTCAATTATAGTTTGGTCATCCATTATGTGTTATTGAATTGGGAAGGACATCCCAATTATGTTTCTTACATGAAGGTTATTTTGTAGTTCAATTAATATATAGAAGTGTACAAATTCTAGGGTGACTCAAATTTATTCGTATTTCCTCCATTCTACTATAAATTAATGGTATCACAATAATCATTTCTGTATCCCTTCATGTTGAATTCAATGGAATAAAACCCTAGCATCAAGATGTCCACTCTTTGTATACAGCTTTTATTCATCCCTTCTCTGATTGGTATGTACTCTTATATTCTCCAATTCCAATTATATACAATACTATTAAATTCCATTTTTATTTTTACTCTATCAATAAAAGATTACTTATTATTTTTGGGAATTCATTTTAGATCTATTTACTTCCCTATGAAATAGGTAATTTGAGTTTCAATATGTTCATTCCAATCATTCACTAAGAACATTGGGATCTTCATGTTAATTTAAGGATCATTAACTTTCTTAATTTAATGTGAATATATGTGATCATAATGTATTAATATTTTTTATTATAATATAAGTAACCATATGAAGATAAAAATATAAGAATTAAAATTATAATGAAATTTGGGTTTTCTGTCAATGATCACATAAATATTATAACTATACTATTTTTACCACATGATTTTGTAGATATAGCGTTATCAAATTGGAAAGGGTAATATTGTGTATATTATCGTAAAAGAGATTGAAATATGAAAAAAAACATAACTGAGCCATTATAATGAAATGAGTAATGAAAGATGCATTTTAATTAAAATCTACAAACCAAAAATTTGTTGAAATATTGAATTCATGTGAATATAATGCTTACTTTTATTCATAGTTACATATATCTAATGAGTAATAGTTTAATATTTTCTAAAAACCGCTGAATAATTTTCCTATTAATTAATAAAGGTAATTAAAATTTAATTTCACTAAAGGTAAAAGTTTTCATCTCAATCCATTCCATTATATTGGTGGGTGTCATGTATTCTGTGGTTATATAAAATTTTCTAGCCCATGAGTATACCATGAGGAAAATTAATACTACTTTAATACATACTTTTGTTAAGTATATCCTTTACTTTTTTTAAAGCATTATAATAAGGAAAATTACTGGTGAAAAATTGTTTGGAATTGAAAATGGATGAGATGGTGGGTGATGGTGTTGACAGTGGAATTGGTTATATTACGTCAATTTCTCTAATGTGTGAAAATAATAAAGTCTATATACATTAAGATATGGTATTGACCATTTATTTTATTTCTTTATTATTTTTTGATAAATAATTTTTTTATTACTTTTTTCTATTGTCCCCCAACTACATTACTCAATTAGAAATTGTTCTCTTTAAGTGCATCATTAATGTGGTAACTTAGGATGAGTCCTATAGTAAAAAAATTGAAAATTGAAATAAATTATTAAAATAATGGTGAAAGATTTTCTTTTTAATATATGATGATGTAATAATTGAAAATAACGAATGAATCATGGTGCTAAGGTCCCTTAGAATAATATATTAATAATATTAATGTATCAAATTAATAATTAAAGTAATTAATTATTACTCATTAGTACATAATATTGAACATTGATTCTTGTGATAATTATTTATATTTATAATTTATTAATGATATATTAGTGTCTTGTTTATTGATAGATGAAGTTGCATTTGTAGAATATTGGATTTTCATTTAATGGATTTTTTGAGATATTATTTTCTTTTATGATATCATACATATCACTTCCCATGTCATTTTGGAAGGAACCACCCACATTTTATAGAGTGTTTTTTCCTCCTCATTATCCATGTAAATGGAATGGATGTATAATTTATTATAATATTTAAATGGAATGAATGTAAATGGAATCTAATTTGTTTATTTGAATGAATATCCAAGAATATAACAAATTATGGTATAATGGGTGTTCCTATCTGTGCTGGGATGGATCCGGGTTTCACTATGCATATATATAGGATATAATATATTATTGTTTTAAAAGATATTTGTTTCTTCATTATAATGTTGTTAAATACCAAAGATTTGTCCTTGGGTAGTTCATCATTCATCTTGGCAAGGGGGAGTCTGTTGGGGAGTTCCCCTATGGTAGGATGGATTGATCAATAATCAACAATCATGAGTATATGGCTAGGTAAATCTTCCTTGTGGCTGGTTGTTTGTACATTTGGCATGCCCAGAAATTGGCAAAGTATAAAAAAGAAACATGTCTGTAATGACCCATGGGGTTAAGGAATGATTTCTTTTGGAAGATCTCACGAGTCTTATAGGATTTTTTGTCAATCTATAGGTTTAGTAATGAAACCCATTAATTTGTTTTAAAATGGGGATGAACTATTGATTAATGAAATGATATATCAAGTCGAAAATAGTTTTTAAAATTAATGTTTCTATTTATACACGCTTTTCATTGTAATATAAATAAAAAATATAAATCAAAAAACAATATACAGGGTCAACTAAATTTCTGAAACATTTTGTTTGACGTAAAATTTTCATTTTACTCTGACATGTGATTGAATTTATTATAAAACAATTCTGATGATTTTTTTCATGATTAAATTATTAAACATGATGGTAATAATTGCTAAATACTTGATATTTATTCGTGTGTTCACCAAGAGATTATATTTGATAGAGTTTCAATACATGAAGGGATTTTATTTATATTTTGATGTATTTTTTATATTTTAATCATAAAAATTTCATATATTGGTATAGTATTTTAGAGTAACTCATCAGATGTATTTAATATTCATTAATAAGTGTATTGGGGTTTTAGGGAATTAACAATTTATATATATAGTTGATTACAGATGTTATATTTTTTATGATTTGTGGGGATGAGAAACATTAAGGTGGGATGATCGTAGTGAATTTTTTCTTTTGGATCATTTAAATTACTATTTCTTAAATTAAAGTGAATAAAAGTAATGGGAAGGTAGGACTGGTTAAATAATTTTTTCTGGGATACATGACACATTTTCATTTAAGATCAAATCAGGGATTTATGTTATGGTTGATAACATTGTATAATATTTCTTATGTGATTATATAGTTAATTTATTTTTTGGGGATTCAGGGAATTCCATTATGTGATGGCATATAAGTTTTTAAACTAGATATCGAATTGCAAACATGGTTGTGGGTACCATATACCTAGTAGGACCAAATAATGAGGGGTCTATCTTGGATAGTCCACAAGGTACCCAACGACTTCTTAATCGGTATAAATGGGATAATGAAAAATATTCTTTATAAAAATAGAGGTAAATTTGTATATTATAAATATTCTCATTTATTCCCATATGGGTACCTTCAAACCAAATTTAAATCGACAATTATGAGATTTCATAAATTATATACTTTTTATTTTTCATCCCCTATTTTAACCCCTACAATAAAGTGATTTAATTATTGATACAATTATCCTAAAATAAAATTAAATCTCCAAAATATTCTTCATGTTCCATAATGTAATTTTTCTTCTTGTTTCCTCTCAATTTTTATGGATTATTTATTACGTCATTAGTTCGTGATTATATCACCTTATATATATGTGTTAACTTTTTCACACAATTATTTACTATGATTTAATTCCATAATGGTTTATTACGAGGAATAAGAAGGGGTTGATGTTCACTTGAGATGATATTTTATGAAAGGAAACATTATAAATTATCGCAAATGGGCAATTCTATAGGGGTTGTTTTGCTGTGTGGGCTTGGACCATACAATTTAGTGTCCATAAATGTGTGGTATTATAGAGTTTCTACCCTCTAATAGGTAGCTATGGGATGGAATAAGGGTGAAACATACCATCCTATGGAATGTGTTTTGTTTTATCATCAATTTTAATGGTGAATATAGTGTGGGAATGGGTTGAAAATGAGAGTCTTATAGGGTATATATTCATATTTATGGGTCATTACAATATTAGTATAGTTCATTTACATGGTGATATCAAATAATTTTTTGTATCACATTTCACTATATTATTGGAAATAAGTGATACATAGTGATTTAATCCATGGAATATATAAATATATTGGATGATGGTAAATTATAGTTTGGTCATCCATTATGTGTTATTGAATTGGGAAAGACATCCCTATTATTTTTCTTACGAGGAGGTTATATGGTAGTTCTATTGATATATAGAAGTGTATAAATTCTATAGTGACTCATATTCTTTCATATTTACACCATTCTACTATAAATTAATGGTATCACAATACTCCTTTTTGTATCCCTTTATGTCAAATTCAATGGAATAAAACCCATGAATCAATATGTCAACTCTTAGTAACCAGTGTTTATCCATCCCTTCTCAGATTGGAATGTACTATTCGATTCTCCCATTACAATGATATACAATGTTATTCGATTCTATTTTTATTTTTATTCTATCTATAGATGATTACATATTTTTTATGAGAAATCATTTTATAGCTATTTACATCCCTATGAAATAGGTAATTTGAGTTTCATTATGTTTATTCCAATCATTCTCGGAGAACATTGGGATCATCGTGTTATTTAAGGGATAAATAGCTTTCTTAATTTAATGTGAATATTTTTATTATCATGTATTAATATTTTTTTATAACAATAGATTTAACCATATGATGATAAAATTATATGAATTAATATTATAATGAAATTTTGGATTTCTTTCAATGATCACATAATGATTATAACTATACTATTTTTACCACATGATTTCTTAGATATAATGTTATCTAATTGGGAAGGTTAAAATTGGGTATATTATGGTAAACATGATTCAAATATGAAAAAAAAACATAAATGAGGAATTATAATGAAATTACTAATGAAAGTGGCATGTTAATTGAAAACTATCAACCCAAAATTTGAAGAAATATTGAAGCAATGTTAAAGGAATGTTTACTTTGATTTATAGTTACATATATCTAATAAATAATAGTTTAATATTTTCTAAAAACCACTGAAGAGTGAACCTATTAATTAATTAATGCAATTAAAACTTAATTTCACTAATTATAAATGTTTTTATTTCAATCCATTCCATTATTTTGGTGGATGACTTTTATTCCTTGGTTTTATAGAATTTTCTATCCCATGAGTATACCATGAGAAAAATTTATACTACATTAATACATACATTGGTTAAGTAGATCTTTAATTTTTTTTGATTAAAGCATGATAATAATAAAAATTACTGGTGAAAAATGGTTAGGAATTGCAAATGGATGAGATGGTGGGTGATGGTATTGATAGTGGAATTGGTTATATAATGTTAAATGATCAAATGTGTGAAAATAATGAGGTATATATATGTTATGATATGTTATTGATCATTTATTTTATTTCTTTTTTATTTTTTGATAAATAATTTTATTATTATTTTCTTATTCTATTCCTCCAACTACATTAATCAATTTGAAATTTTCCACTTTAAGTGCATTGTTAATGTTGTAACTTAGGATGAGTCCTAGAGTAAAAAAATTAAAAATTGAAATAAAATAGTAAAATAATGGTGTATGATTGTCTTTATAATAGATGATGATGTAATAATTGAAAATAATTAATGAATCATGGTGCTAAGGTCAATTAAGATAATATATTAAAAGGATTAATTTATAAAATTATTAATTAAAACAATTAATTATTACTCATTAATATGTAATATTATACAGTGATTCTTGTGATAATTTTTTATATTTTTATTTTATTATTGGTATATTAGTGTCTTGTTTGGTGATAGATGAGGATGAATCTATAGCATATTGGATTCCCCTTCTATGGATTTTTTGAGATATAATTTTATTATATGATATCATACATATCACTTCCCATGTCATTTTGGAAGGAACCAGGAACATTTTTTAGAGGGGTTTCTCCTCATCATTATCCATGTATATGGAATGGATGGATCATTTATTCTTATATGTATATGGAATTAATGTAAATGAAATGGATATTGTTTATATGAATAAATATCGATGAATATAATGAATAATGGTATAATGTGTGTTCCTATCCGAGCGGATATGGATCAAAGTTTCACTATGCATATATATAGGATATAATATATTATTTTTATAAAATATACTTGTATCTTGATTATAAAGTTGTTAAATACCCATGGGTTATCCTAGGGTAGTTCATCATTCATCTTGGCATGGGGGGGGGTCTGTTGGGGAGTTCCTCTATGGTAGGATGGATTGATAAAGCATAAAAAATTATGAGTATATGGCTAGGAAAATCCTCATTGTGGCCAGTTGTTTGTACATTTGGCATGCTCACAACTTGGCTCAGTATAAATAACAATCAATATCTATTATGACCCTTGGGGTGAATGAATGATTACTTTTGAAAGATATCACAAGTCTTATGCATGAACTAAAAAGTAATCCTTCTCTACAATGATATGATACTTGTAAGAACCCCCCCCCCCCCCCCATGAGGCTCTAAATTCCTTATCATTCCCTCCCACTCAAGGCCTAATGCAATATACTGATGGTGCACCGAGACAGGAGGCCATTCATGGGGGGAATGGTTCGTGACTCCACCAACTCGGTGATGGATGCCTTTTGTCCCACGTATCGACATGAAAATCCCATGACAGTGGAAGATAATTCCATTCATAATGGTGTGGAACATTTATACACTCCAGAAACCCATATTCATACCCTGGATACATATTATAACATCATTTGGACCTAAGATGATTTATCAGTCACCCCTTGAATATTACATATATTATTTTTGAATACAAGCCTTTGCATTTAAAATGAATTTTATCTCCTACACTCATGGTGTCATGTTAATTGTGTATGTGACTTACTGGTCTCAAAGGAAAAAAACAAACACCCCCTGATGGAGTTTCATACCATTAGTTCCCTTACCTTATTATTTATTGAATTTTTCATTGGAGATTCCCTTAGACATCACTATTTTAAATAGACAATATGGGTTTTGTAACAATCCATCCTTGATTTCAGTAAAGGTACCTTTTTGAGTAGAAACATGATTACTAATTGAAAATATGATCACACAAAGAGAACAATTATGTTGTGAGAGTGAAAAAAATGGATGTGGAAATAAGGTACCTACATGAACATAAATTTTTATAAATAATTTTTTACGTATTTAATTTTCATGTTGAGTTATCCATGGTAAAGATATAAATAACCTTACACATTATTGTGTCGAGTTGGTTTCACTTGTTAATTTACATGATTTTAGTGTGGTCTCTTGACCTTTTTATAAGAGGTTTTATAGAAGATCCTAATGAGTATTAATGTAATTGTCACACTAACTATACATATATATATATATATATCTTAGGTTTCTTATATTTTTTTGTAATTTATTTTTCATAATAGAACATGGGAATTTATTAAGTTATATTGAGGATTACTGGCCTCTAATACGTACAATTTTATTATTTTCAATATTTCAATTTATTTTTTCTTATTCTTCAGACATTTTATGCATGGATTTTTATTATTTATTCATAATTGGTGTTGGTTGGTGTCTTCTTTTCTTATATATAATTAATTAAATAATGATAGAATTATGTTGACTCCAATTTTTGTGGATTATATACTTCTTATGTAATTGGATAACTCATGACATTTTCGAGGTGAGATCTGAGATTCATTATCTCATATTCCACAATTCCATACCTAGTGGGTTAATTTTTGAGGGATCTAGATTCTAGAAATGTTTTTATTAGAGAAAATGGATGATATATAACGTTTATTATGGATAAGGAACCAGTGAGGATGGATTGGTTGATAGTAAGATTTATTAACAAAGCATAATATGTATTTAAGAAGATGGATATTAGTTAGGAAACATCATTTTAGGGACCCATGTGATACAACGCATATACCAATAAGTTTATAAAACAAGATAAATAAAGTTATTTTAAATTAAATTTATAGATCCATGAATGTATCCTTAATCATTATTATCTATGATTTTTTTTAATTGCTTAGAAATTATGAAAATCGTCATAAAAAATAATTTAATTAACCATAAATGTTCTTTTAATGAAGGGTATATAGGTTATGATCTTTTTTCTTTAATAAATATAGATCCTGGTCTATATCCCCATCAGGTTTTTATAAAATATGATTAGTGTAATTTTCTAGTGAATTACTACAAAGGCGAGACCAAAGATGATAAAACCTTATGAGGAAATATCTTAAAGTATTATAGAAATGGAATAAAGAAAAATGTTGGATCAACATCAAATTGGAATAAATAGGATTGGTTGAAGGAGGTAGTGATTAAATTCAATTTTAATGACGCTTGAATGGATCAGTATAATTTATTTACTGTGGTGAAGGTTCATGGGTCAGTAGGACAATCTGGTCTTTTGTTCCATGGGTAATATGAAGTGTCAATTATTTTTCATAGAAAAATAAATAATATTTTTTTGGTAGAGTTTCTTTTATTGACCATAAAGAAGGAATTTTAGCATGACATTATCACCCTTCATCAAGAGAGTAATTGAATGAGGGTTTCTAGTATCTATTATAAGAGCCAGTTTCCTTATGATTTGGAACATTGAACAGATGAATTTGGTAGGGTGACACATTTTGAGGATGAATTTTATCCTATTTTATATTGTTAGGTAAAACTTTTTATAATTATTATAACTCTAGATATTTTTTTATAATGAGGTGATCATTAAAAGGACATATATGAGGAACTTATAATAATGGGTGGGGAGTCTTCTGGACATTTCATAGAGTGTATCTATGACCTGATGATAATTTTATTTTATAAAAAGTAGTTATATCATATAAAGATCGTGTTTCAAACTCTTTTAATTTAATTATCAAGAATATAATGTTTTCAGACATCTACCATATAACAACCTGCACATCCTTGGCCTACACAGTTTGTGGATGGTTGGGCTACCACAACCCCATGCCTACCTCCATAGGATATGGGCGAATAAAAATGATGATAAGGAATAAATACAATGGAAAGCCTTTTCATAGTCTACCAACTATCATGCACCAAACCATATCCATATTATACCATGGAGTTATTTAAAGTAATGATTGTAAAATAGTGAGACTAACAATGCATGCAATATTTTCTAGGTACAATACCATTGTGCGACGTAATAAAATAAATTTATAAGGAGGGAAAAACATGACAAACCCTTAATAATGTATCAACATGAAAAATAATTCATTTAATGAATTCTAAGAGGGACCATCTATTATTCTCAAATCCTGACCACCATACATGGCCTATGTACCTGAGAATCTGATGGTTAACTAAAATCATCTTTGATCTTTCCATCATCTGTATATGGAATTAAAAGAGTGGGAAAATCCCATGGACATGTGAGTACATACTGACCAGTAGGATTCCCCAAAAACAGGAGGGGATATCTATATAAAAAAACCATCCAATTTGTATTATTACACAAATATATCCCAAATTCCATCATCGATGTTTAGCATATCACATATCCATTGAGGTAATCATGTGGTTGAAAAACACCACGCCACTATGATTCATAATTTAGGGAGCATAATATTTTTTAGGGAAACCAGGACTCACTATGTTAGTGGGTGAAAAACTATTCTTATATTACCCACACCCTATCCTATCAAGGTTTTCCACAATATAGATAATGGACCAACACCCAGTCCATCAGGGTGGAGTTCCAATTGGTAGATAGAAGATCTACAACCTAGTACATAAATATGAGTTCTAACTAATTCTTGGGGACCCAAATTCTAGTCCTATAAGGGGTACCTATTAGTAGGTAGGAGAATTATTCCATAGTCTATCATGGGGATTCATTTTTTTTGGTAGAGGACCCATTCCATAGTCCTTTACGGGGTTACACTCATTAGGTAGGGGAACCATAACCTAGTCCATCTGGTGGTCCCACTAAATTGGTATAAGACCCATGACCAAGTCCAGTAGTGGGGTTCCTCTCAATAGGTGTGGAAAAAATTCCATAGTCTATTAGGTGGTGCCACTTAAACTAGTCCACATAATATGGGGGACCAATACCCTGATGCAACAGGGGGTCTAAAACCCTAGTCTGTTTATGATGATCCTTAAGGATAATTTCCATCATTAAGAATCCCTTAAAAATCATCACCATTATACTATTACAAGTCATGTCTTGGAATCCACAATTGAGGAACCCATCAGGTTAAATGGTGATAACTACATAGGACATGCTACACACTGGCCAATACACAAGTCTATAAAATGATGATACACAAAGTAGAACATTATCAGAGAGGGTAAATGGCATTTATGAGTTCTACATGACATGTCGTACCACTATTCTTCTTCCTTTTCTTCTCATTTGGACATGTCTTAGAGCCCATGTCACCTTACATGGAATTTAAGGGACCCACAATGTGTGTCTTAGCCACCCAGGCACATCCCCTGTTCTCTTAGTCATGACAATGTCTATCAGGACGTTCTACGTACCAAGAAATGTACTAGGACATATATGGGAATATGACCAAGCCCTTATACTCCACAAGTACCATTTGTGTCCCCCTACATGAGATCCTAGCAATGTGCATCTAGAGTAGAGCCTATCCATCAAGGGAGGTCACACACTCGGTGAGCCTAGCCACACAGCCTACGCTCCGTAACTCAACATGAATCCCTAGAACAATAGTTATAGTGGATAAATTATACAATTATTTCTGAGGTACATGGTCTGTATATGAGAATATTTATTATTTCCTACATTCTGTTATCATACATCAAGATCCAGCTTCACTGTAGTGACCTACACTTGTATAATATTCAAAATCAATGGGATTTCATATTAGATGTTGATCCGAAAACATCAGCGGCCCAAAATTGTAAATTGGTTCACCCCAAAAATTATAAATCCTATCGTACCCAATTTGCATCTTGATCCAATCATTGTTCTAGATACAACATCCATGAAGCATAAAAAACATCCTATAGTCAATCTTGATCCATTATCTATTTTAAAATCAATTCATCTCTAGCGTAAATTTCATGAATCTAGGGGATCGATTGTATTCGAACCCACCATTTAAATGTATAATGAAATATCTATATGCGAATGATGGAAAGCAAGATTAATTGGTAGTTTGGGAACATAAACCATGTGAATATATAATTTTTTGCAGACATGATGAAGTACCATAAATCATGAATTTTTATATGTGATAACATTTGAAAAGAGTTAGAATTAAATTGGATCAATATAAACAATAATTTATGCAGTGCATGTGAAGAAATATAATTTAAAATTAAAATTAGTTGAAATACATGAGAAATAATTTAATAAAAATTCTTGTACACCAAAATTTATTAGCTATAATTCAATTAATTTAAAATAATTGGGTAATGATTCACTTTCTAATGAAATAGAAGAAATGTTCTATATCTTACCTCCTAATCCACTTAGATCCCATAATAGTTCATTTTCTAATTTTGAACAACCATTGAGGAATTTATTGAATGTCCACACAGACAACAAATGGTTATTGTTGAAATTAATTGGATGTTCTTATTAATAGGGTAATAATAGATGATTTTTATTAGTTAATTTAATAAAAAAATAAATAATTTTTTTATTTTAAATAAATACTACATCAAAATAGTTCCTCAACCAAACTATTGATTCCAAACAAAATTAGGTTACACCAAGGGTGAACCCCGCATATGGATTCTATTTAGGAATCATATTTATGATTTTATATTCAATTTATGACAAAACCCAATATTTATAAAAAGTATGGGAGCATAATAATATATTTAATATTTTTATAATATCACATTCAGTCTCACTAGTCATCTGAATCCCATGCCATATTATTGATTAGAACGGAAAAAAATTCTTCATATATTTCAATGTATAACTATGAAAACAATAGGTTCACGAAATTATCCCCCAACCATCAATAATATTTCCACAAAAAGAAAAATCTAAAAATAGAGGAGATAGTAATCCTACATCTCTTTCTCACACTCCATGGAGATCTCCTCCATACAACCACACTACCATGGAAGGAAAACCAAGGAATTGGTCTATCCCTATAGGATTCTCTCCTATCGATCGTTGACCAACATTGGGTACATCATGATGGTGGATCCTTTATCGATGTCCAATTCTATCATGTCAAAGACATAATCATTGAAATATTGAAGACTTCCTACACCAAATCTAATTAGGGTGGTAAGGCTATGCGGTATTAAACCTCAAATACTCTACATGGGATATTGAATGAGCTGATTAACCTATTGTATATATATTTCCTCCTAGGTAAATTCTGGATCATCCTACCCATGGGGAGACTCCAAAGAAAATATCACATCCCTACTCAAATTCCATGGGAATACTATGTTTCTCATTACAATATTTCTATTATATATATGTTATCCTCATACTCATTTGGATCACATGGCCCTTCCATATTATCTCTTATTCTATCTCTGTCCTAATAGGACATACCTCACCAATCTTGGTCTATCATAATGGGGACATGCAGGGTCTCCGATATATGTCCCTGAAAGGATCCCTATCAATTATAGAATGATAGATACTATTATATGAAATTTTTTCCAATTTAATGTGATCATTTGTGTAATGGATAAAGTCTAATAACTATGATATCAGCATATCCTGCAAAAAATTTACATTGTGCTCATTCTACCCATATATCTGGTGTAGAAAAACCATAGTCATCTGTAGTTGGGTCATGAATGACTCATTCTCTCCTATTCACAATCATGATATTAATCACACATCACGGTCAGAGACAATCATCAATGAAACCCATTGTAGTCATATGATCTCACACAATTACAACTATCCTATAATATCCAATGAAATCTCTTCCTAATGGAATGGAAGTGCACCGACTTCATATGTTTTCCAACTAACACCTATATGGAATTATAGACATTATTCTTCTAAAAAAATAACCATATCACAATGTCCATGGATGTGATGTACCATATACATTTTAGAATATCTAGAGGCAATGTTAGTACTTATAAAACATTGTGCATTTAAATAACCTAATGACATGTGAGAAACTAAGAGTTGATCACTGCTATCCTCAACCACATTCCGTCCCACAAAAACTACCGATGAAGGTCCCTATATTTCTATCCTACACTGATTTGTAAATATAAATGTAAGGTGTTAAAATCTATCATTTACTAATCCAACATCATTAACAGAAGGACATTATAACAATGGAAAATTATATCATGATCCCCTCCTCAAGAAAATTTATCCGGTGAATCTAATAAGGATATTTAGTCAAAACAAAACTCACAGTCGAAATCTCCTAATGGGGCCTCTCAAAAATACAATAGAAGAGGATTATTAGTCACCATCGAATAAAGATAATTCATACCCTATTTCCACCAATAGGGTTATCATTATGAATAGAAATACTCAGACAAATCATCTACAAAGTAGGAACATGACATCCTTTTAAGGGAATCTTCTACCACATTATCATTCATATGAGTATAGGCTATCTCGAAGAAAAAGTCCAGAAACAATGCCAACTTGTTCTTCTATATCATGTTCATATCTATGTGTGGGAAGATATACAGAAGACTCTGATGGATAATGTAATGAAAAAAGTGCTCCCATAGATGATGATGCTTTAAAATCCCTAGAGTAAAAACTATAACTACTAACAAATTGTCATTTTTATTATAGATCATATCATGGGTACTGAACAGCATCGCACTATAAAATATCAATGTTGTATTCTCCATGAACACACATATGATCCCATCACCAAAAGCATTTTAATATATTGTGTACTCTATGCCCTTATTCTATAGTCTCAACATCAGATCACTGGTCAACCTCATCCTCAACTGCATGAATGAACTCCAAAACTACTAATTCCATTAAAAAAATTCACATTCGACATTAGGTTGGTCAAGGAGACTTAAATCCTACAGAAACCCCCCCCCCCCCATGAATATCCTATAGTACCCTGCTATGTGATGAAAAGTATATATGTATAACATTATCTTGAGGGGAACCCTAAATAAGAAAAACATAAATATTCATAGATTCCAGATAAAATACATTATTTGATATGAAATTCACTTTAATGTGAACGACACATACCAAAAAATATTTATTTTGAGATCATAAAATAGTGATGAATCTCCCAGAAAATTTCCAGTACCATCTTCATGTGATTTCTGTGATCCTCTACTAATGAAGAGTAGATGAGTATATCATCAATTGTTGAAACCAAAAACCAGTCTATGTATGTAACGAAGATATAATTATTAAAATACATAAAAAAGTTGGAGCCATTCATCACAATAAAAAATGACCAACTAGAAACTCATAGTGTTTGTACCGACATATACATTCCATCATCAGAATACAAGCCCCATGAACCCTCAGCCTGTGGTAGCCAAATAGGAGATATATCTTCACGAACAAACTCATGCATAAAAATATTAAATGAGCATTTCAATCCATAGAATATGGTACATACTCTTTATCTAGACTCCGTTAAGTGGATGATAATAAAAACAATAATGCAATCTCACATTCACAATTTCCATGAATAAACAAGGGCTCCCCAAGGGGACACAGTAGGTTATCTAAAAAACATCCCTATAAGGAAATACAACATTATCCTTATCTCATGGGTGTTTGTAGGTTTCATTCGATATACCAATGAAGATAAAACCTTTTAACTAGGGTGAATGTCGATGTAAAATTCTGTCTCCCTCCCTAGATGTAGTTCTAGAACATACTCATAGAATGTGCTCGTATTTTTCTCCACTAGCAAAGGAATCGAGAAAATTGAAGAGAATTCTAAACCAAGGGACAAAAACTACATTTGACTGTTGACGGGTTTCTATATTATTCCCAAATTACCCACTTCCTTAATAATGAGATCTATTTCACTCTCATAATTGATAATATTTTACATTTTTATGGATTACATACTTTTTCATATCGATGTCCAATATGTCCCATGTAAAAATATCCATGCAAAATGATAG
Organism: Viscum album; assembly: GCA_963277665.1. Taxonomy (NCBI): domain Eukaryota; kingdom Viridiplantae; phylum Streptophyta; class Magnoliopsida; order Santalales; family Viscaceae; genus Viscum; species Viscum album. The sequence goes on from OY728161.1 coordinate 643,332,008, forward strand.
GTCACATTGTCCGAAAATATACGAGGTTGAAGAATCACACCAAGTCAGAACCGATATAAAAAAGATGTTGTGTTATTGTCTCATTTTGGGGAACATTGTCTCACATATGTGATAAAGAAATGGAGTATTTACTAAAAATTATTTCTAAAATTACTAGATACTATGTATAATAAACACTTATCATTCCTCGTATCATCTCTTAAACTACTAGGTCACAAGCCTCCATGGAATGTTGTCACTTTTTCCCCCATTTCTAGCTTGGTCAACATGGACTGGGAGACCTAATATTGTTGATTTAATAATAACATTTAATCTATTTCCACCAAAATATCCCCCTCATGGATCTCCACCTTACCCTTTAATAGCACCACCTCCCTAGGGGGCCCCCTAGGGTCTCTAGGGAGAACGCTGATCATGGATCTAACTTTGTTGTGGTGGTCAACCCATTGCATACCGACCCACTATGACATGTCTATTTGGGTAATCACATGAAACTTGACCAAGCCCATATATTGATACACCACCCCTCTATAGGATGACCTAGACTTTTTGTGAACCCTTTACTACAGATTTAAAAAACTCAAACTGTTCAAGGAAAGATCTCATACACCAACTGTTATTGAATACCCATCCCCAAGACACCACATTGCAACTCTAGTTACATACAAGCTTTCATATAGGAATATATATTTCACCAAAACCATATTTAAAACTCCATCACTGCTGGGAATTCATAAGAAAACCACATAGCCATAGATTTCTATATTGATACCCTTCTTGAACTTCCACACCAAAAATTAACCACCGCGTATTGGGATATGGGAGTCATATGTAAGGTATGTGAACCCTTTTGTATATTCAGAAACTAATATAATACCCTATTAAATCTCTATAGTATACTAAATCTAAAATGAGTGTAATTACTAGGGGTAGTTCTCCTCATGAAGAAAATGATAAAATTTAGTTTATGAGTGTTCCAACTACTCAAGCATCTATGTGACCAGACAACACAATCAAACTTCTACTTTGTGGGAATATCTAGAATCTGGTGAAACCATCTAATTTTTTGGGGACCACAGGATGATTAAGACTCGTATCCCAAACATATACCAATTATCATCTTCTTGGAATCTAACTTATCATTGAAAAGAAGCAGCCACTGGCACTAGAACTCAAATAGTGTGTTACGTCTTAACACAACCATACTCTTCCCTTTTGGTGAAATATACTTCTAGATATACATGGGTGATTCTGTTTACCTTCCTAGAGGAATCATATCATGAGATGGACCCAAAACTGAGGTCTCTAAACTCATCACTTTTTTGTCACAATCTAAAATGAGTAACCTTGATGGAATAATTCACGGAGTAATTTTGAAAGTGATCATGAAATTCCATGGTAATATGAAAATATATATAGATGAATCAATATGTATAGTCAATAGAATGTATATTATATGATACATATTCCATTGACCCCTATATCATATTCCTTGGCATTCCACATTGACTTTCTAAAAGTAGAATAGTTGGTGAATGGATACGGTGACTGTCACACAAAAGTTGGGTTCCCTATCATGAAATCCATAGAGAATATATTTTGTCACTATTTTCCTATGTCCCAACCAATAATTAGAAGGGGACTACTCCAGGATCCATCCCAAGGAGTTAACTTCTCTTATAGAAACATATAACCACCCATCCTCCAAGGGCTCTCCTGGATGGTGGAATTTAGGGCCTCCACAATCCCAATCCAACCTCTATAGGCCATGGGTTGGCAACGAGATGTGAAAATTTTAACCTATAAATTTAGGCCAATACATAATGTAACTATATGAAAAAACCCAACCATATCCATACAGTAGGGCAGTTACATATAAAGTAAATAATGTCAAATATATCAATATACCATGAATGAAATAATCTCTTGGGAGTAAATTAGAGTATGAATGAATAAATCAAAGTGTAATGGGGTATGATATAAATCCAACCATAAATTATTTTCAACCTAAAAGAAACTTAATTTAATAAATAAGGATAGATACCAACTCCTGATCTCATATATTGGCCACATTACAAGGGTCATACTCTAAAGTATTATATACTATATGGATATCACTTATGATGTTTCTGTCATCTCCATAAGTCCTGAAACACGTTGGAAGTGACCATGGATGGGTGAGTAAATAGATACCCAAAAGGATTCCCCCAAAATAGAAGGGTTGTGGGAATATATGATACTACATATGTAGTCCTCTTATGCTAATGAAATAGATAAAAAATATCAATAACACAAATATAACCTAATAAAGGAAACTCAAATAAGAGACAAATGGTATCTCCCTGTCATGGACCAACCCATGTCAATGAGTCTTCCAATAGATGAAATGATTCATTATCTATGCTCTAAATCTAACGTATCTATCCAGGTAACCATGTGGATGATCCAAGCACAACCACTATAAAACATATTCTATTAAGATCAATCTCTAATAGAGGAACCATTCCATAGTTATTTAGGGTTCCATATATGAGTTATTGGACCCATTCCCTAGTCTGTGGGGGGGGGGGGTACAATAAGTAGATAGTAGTCCCAAGATATAGTCTATAAGGGGAGGGGGTCCACTATATAGGTAAAGGAACCACATGATAGTTCATCAAGGGGGTGCACCTTAGTAGGTCATGTAACAATTCCCAAGTTTATCACGGGGTATCACTCTGTAGTTTTAGGACCTACTCCCATGTTAGTTTGGGGGTTAAACTCATTAGGTAGAGGACCCATACCCATGTCTGTGAGGGGTTTACACTCAATAGGTAGAGTAACCATAAAACAGTACATTAGGGCATTCCACCCAGATTGTATAAGTCCAATTTTGTATTCTATGAGGGGGTGGGTGGGTGTTAACATAGTAGGTATACGCCTTAGAATATAGCCCCTTAGTGGGGGTCTGAAATTGTAGGTAGTGGACCCATTCCCCAGTCTGTCAGGGGGTTATATCAAATTGTTAAAGAAACAACATAGTAATCTATTATGTCATTCCAGTCAATAATGATAAAAATAATACTATATTAACTCAGGGGATCCACACAAACTAGTTCAAGGATTACAGGGTACCAATGACATGATGTAACAAGGGATTTTTAACCATGAACCATATCAATTTAACCCTCTTATTCACTACCATAATCAATAATTTATTATGATGCATCACCCTATAAACATTCCTTATCCTATAGCAAAATCCCTTAGGAAGGATACCATTATGTTCTACCTAGAAAAAATCTTAGGAATGTATACTCACATGCTATGATATGATTCTAGATGATGATGAAATAAATGATTGATGTTTCTAAAAGGGGGTACAAACCAAGTATGGGGTCTACATGGTTTGTGGTCCAGCTCCGCTTCCTAGTCATGTTCTCTAATGGACATTTTTGGGAGACTATTTCACCTTACATGAAGTGTAATGGACCCAAAAAGTGTCTCCCAACCACTCAAGGATTTCCCAGGTGCTCCTAGTGATACACATGTAAATATATTTGTTCCCTAAAACTATTTATATACTTGGAAATCCTCAAGTATCTTCATATTCATGTAAAATTCCAAAGTTTATAGTGTTTCTTTATGTATGGGATCTTATTCGTGTGAAGCATGAAAATGGGCTTTCCCCCCAGGAAGTGTCACACAACATGTGGGACTATCCACAAATAATGTGATACTTTTCTCCACCCAAAACTCTAGAACTATATCTAAGGGTCCTATATGAATTATATTATTTCAAGTTACATGATGGGGGTTGAGGATTTTATTCATTCACAATAGTTCTTCACGATCCTTTCAGATATGGCCTCTCCAATATGATCCCCACCAGTTGACCACCCATAATCGTTGGTATTATCCTCAGGCCATAAATTCTTGAACACTATATGATGAAAACCAGAATGTGTTCTATCACACGAATCCTTCATGGCACCAAATGTTGTTTTTCACTCAATCACATTGCCACTTTGTATCTTAGATATATATACCATCACCTATTTCTGAAAATCCATTTTTATGCTTCGTCAATTTTTCAGTCAATTCATGTAAAATCCCAGGAAAATAAATAATATAACATTACCATAATTTTGAACAATTTTTAATATAAATTTTACTATAAATGGGATTCCTTGTTCGATGGATTACGTCATATGAAGCAATGGGTTACTCTGAAATCTTACCTTCCACACTATAATGAGTTACACTGAAAAAAAAACTTATAATATAATTTTAAATGGTAGTTAACACTTTTCCAATTTATATTCATAAATGAACATGACTAACTAAAATATGATTATACATGTTTGTTAAGTGTTTTTACATTTATCTAATACAATTTAGAAGCTGAAAATGTTAATGAATCTGATTTTACTTATAGAAACTCCAATATCCTTTAAAAGGTCAAGTTACTTCCTTTTGATGGTGAACCCACATTAAATATAGTTTTGTTATCTTTAATATGATGTATCTAACAAAATAAAATTAATATTTATAATTTGGACATCAAAATTTACATTGGGTACATATTTTTGTTATTTCATGATAAAATTCAGTTTTTAAAGAATAGTCAAAAATGAAGTATTTTAATTTAAAACATCCATTTAATCTATATTATTTATATGGAAATGTTATCATTTTAATTGGTTTTAATGTTTAATTTGATTATATTTTTACCATTTAATACAAATGTGGTCATTTAAAATAATTTCACATTGAACTTAGACATAAACAAATGTCAATCTTTTGATAGTTATTGTATCTTAAAAACACACTTCTTGTTTTCACAACTAGAATTAATATTAATTTCATTAATGAAACTGTTATTTTTTGAAATAGGTAAAATAGATATCATTTTTGAATTCTAAATATTAAATATATCTTAGGTTGAATTTTTTGGAATTTTTCTGATCAACATCAAATTTTGATGAATGGTGAAAACACTGAATAAAAGTTAAAATCTGGCTTCTTCATTTAAATGAATTATTATCGACTCTGTGAATTGAATTTAAAAAATCCTATATACATTGCTTGTTATACGAATATAAAATTTCATTTAGTATGATTTAAATAATTTATTTGAATAGTATCATTTGACTATTATTTACCGCGTTTAAAGGTAGATAGGGTAATTAATGGTACAAATAATATTATAATAATATAAAATTACCCTAACATGTGTCCTAATCCTATTGGTTAATACATGTAAGAACATGGGTATCCTTAAGAAAATGTTGGGACTCCATGGAGCCACTTAAGATTGATAATGACAATTTATATTAATTAATTTAAAGTAATGACAAAAATGACTTCAACATATATCTTTTAGTAAATCAACTTTTACATTGGGTAATTTATGTCGTCTATTTGACTATATATATTAATTTGAAATCTAAAAAGGTATACTAAATCCTGTTATTTTTTTTAATTATTTTTAGACATCAAATAGATAGAATTATTTATGGTACAATAATGATGTCGTGTTTAACTAATTAATGAGTGATTTAAAAAATAAGATTATAAAAATAAAAAAAATATTCAAAAATTGTCCAATTCTTATTGGATGATTTTATTTCAAAGAAGATTCATCTTAGCATCAATCATAATAGGTTTTTTACCTTCTGAAATAGAAGATCATTATATTATAAAATTAAATTTTCAAACATTCGTAAAGAGCCCATCCTCCCCTTATTAAAAGCCCCCCACCTCTAACCCATTACTCACACCACTCAAGCACCATGGATCATCCAACATCTACCCAAATAAACACTCAAGATCCTTCTCCTCCACCTAGAAGCCTTATCTCACGCAGAAAGAAATTCATGAAACCCTTTTTATTCCATCCCAAGAGAGTTACCCAATTTATAGGTAACACCATCTCTTAAGCTCTTTTATTTAATTTTACGTCTCTAACGCCTAAAATAATTTTTATAATTTCTTTTATAACAACACCATTATACTAAATATACTATGTTGAATATATGCAATGGATTTGAACTACAGTTATACACAACTCTGTCTAATTGGTATTGAACATATTGTTTTTGTGGACGACAATCTCTTGCCTCACGAAACGATGGTTGTTCAATATTATTCTACCATATCTTGTGATATCCATTAAGATGTAACATTATTTACATGTGATATATAGTATTTTTTTATTTCCTTTATAATTTTTTATTTTAAATTTAGATCATACTTTTATCATTTTCATTATGGGTAAATACAATAATTTCATTTCTAGAAGTGCGGACTACCGCCCCCTCAAATTGATATGAATCATTCATGTAATATGTGGAATGGATAATGGATAGAGTTAATGAAATTATATATTATATTATACTGGAATCATAATATACCTATTTATAATTATTGTTTCATTCTATTAAATTTGAAATAGAAATGAATATGGGATTCATGCGTAAGTACGACTTACTATACATATAACTTGTTTTAATAAGAAAATCATGAATATAAATATGAAGATAATATAATTTTGACCACACGAACAACTTGTATTTATAAGAAAATAATTTTTTACTCAAGTAACAACTATCGACAAAACAACTATTATTAACTATAATGATTGCGTAATGTTTATAACATGGTAATAAGTTATATAAAAGTAATAATAAACTTTAAAAATGCTATTAAGAATTTAGAAATTATCTTTAGTATATTGAATGTGGAGTATTGTATACATCCATTTGATACATAATATCATGATAATATTTATATTCATGGTATTATATGATTCATTTGGGGGTTATTAACTATTGGTCATATGACTCGAATGATTACAACCTGGTAAGGGGTTTTTATCTCACTTTTTATTCCTATGAGATTAAAGATATATTTGGAACTATTTCCTTTTGTGTGGTGTATGTACTTCCCATGATTTTATTCTTTGTGTAATATACTATAATTTATTATTATTTACAACTTCATTGTATGATCCTTCCTTCATGGGGTGTATGTTTTAAAAGTTACATAATTTGTAAGGGGACCTTTCACCATCCACATCTAGTCAAAGACATCATTTATGTGATGTCTTTAAATTTCAATTAATAAATGTTGGGATATGTTGTTCTATATACTTATTTATATATATTTTATGTACCTGTTATTAGAGACCCTTTTTTCTCTCATCAACTCATTTTCTGAATTTTAAAGCAGTGTTGTCATCCTATCAAATTTATCTAAGAGAACTTCTAAACCCAATTTTAATTCATTTGAATAAACTTATACATTATTATTATGTGGTGCTATGAATATGTTTGAATTATCTATGATTGTTTTACACATAATATCCTCTTATATTGGGAGTATTATTATTTTTCACACATTATTATGTCATTGATTTTTCCATAATCAAAGGATATGATCTTTGCAAGGACTTTGTCTATATTTACATTCCATTGAGACATATTTGTTGTTATACATCAATTCACTTTTATATTGTATATATACTACTTTTTGACATATTATATTATGAATCAAATTATTATCATGATATTATATGCTTTGATTAATGTAAATTCCTCAATTATTTGTATTCATGCGTATCTCGTTTGGTTTGGAACTCTTTAACTAAAATATCCTTTTAAATGTTTTAATGATTAATTCTTCTGATCTTTCCAATTAATGTGCATGTTTTAAAAATGTTTATAAGGATTTATTTATATGGACATGATTTTTTGAAATAAAAATTTATTTCAACAGCTTCAATGTTGTATGGGACACTTTGATTCAAAAATCTCATTATTAAATGTTTTTAATGGTTTCAAAAATGGATTGATAAATCATTGATTATATAAATATCATAAAATTATATATTGTGATTGAAATTTTGAAATTTTATCTTTCATTTATGATTGTATTATGTCTTATGCATATGTTATCGTTATTGGGTATGGTTTATGTATATGGGTGGTTTCGTGATAAACCAAGGGAGGGTGAGCCTAAGATAGCTCTCTAATGAATTGTGTAATGTGATGGAGGTAAACGTAAATGTTTCTCCTCATATATTTATGGAATATAATGTGATGGGTATTCCATATGTGACATCCTATGTAGTTGTGAAAGATAAAACATTAGTATGTTATGGATTCTACAAATTACCTTTATGATTTGTGACTACAATATGTTATTCATAAATATTATCATTTAATAAGGTATGTTAAAGTTCATATTCTTGGTAAGTATTTTTGGAATAATAGTTGTCTCTATAATTCATGATCCATTCTGATATTTTTATGCTCATACCATGTTTTGAAATGTTTTTTCACAAGACATAAAGGTGAATAGGGTGAAGAATGGAATCAAGGAAAAGTCATGCTATCTAAAACATGGAAGTAGACATGACTCATTTTTTAAAGAGTATTTATTTCATGAAAAAATTGAAACAGAGTATAAGTGTTTACTCTATAATTGAATATATTTAATATAATAGTTATGGAGAAATTCTCTTAATCTCTTATCCTGAAAATATCCTCAAAATGAATTATTCATCTAATTAATTATTACAAAATTTTTTAAGGAAGGGTCCTTATAGATGGTATCAAATGTCAGTTAAGATAACTTTAGAAGTTATGGTGTTATTTAATCATAAGTGAGATAACCATAATTTTTAGCATGTTGTAAAGATTCATTTTTATTCTTTTTAATCTAATGAGTTTAAGAAAACATGTAGAATTATGTTTTAGTCGTTACCCTCCTCATAAGATTGTATATGATGTTTTTTCTGATATACTCACACTGAACATTTTGATTTAATCAATGTTTACATATAGTATGCACCAATGTAACAATGAATGTGAAGAAGAATGTGACAGTTTTTTGAATAAGAAACTGAATGAAATGGGAGTTTCAATGTTTAATCTTGTGGTTATTCTCAACCAACAATATGGAGTCATGATGGACCACCTAAACCATGGATATTTTTATAAGGCATCGTAAATGGATGAAAAAACCCATTTGGAAGTTTAGGTAATATTCATAATGGTAATTATATTCAAAAACCTATATGTCAAGTATGTGGAATGAAACACTTATTAAAATACTTCATTGGGATGGGAAAATGCTACAGATGTTGTAATGAAGGTCATAAAGCAAGAACCATTCATGGAAGAAGAAAGGATCCAGTTGACTTTAGTAGGGTGAAATATTTTCTTTCTGAATGATCAATTGAATTTTTAAATGTGGTGTTCATGGTCATTATAAAAATAAGTGCTTTAAAAAGATTTTTCTAGAATAGGATCAATAGGAATGTACATATATATGTTTTCCAATTCATAATTTCATTCCAATTGAAGATGAGGAATCTGAAAATGACCAATAAAAATATGGATTCTTTCTTTGATATTATTTTGACATTATTGAATCATAGGATATGATTCATGATTTTTATTGCAGTAATGATGTATTATGGAATATCATGGAAAATAATGGATAATGGATCATGAAGAACTTTTAATGAGTAAAATTTCTAATTATAATGTATAAAATAGTTATGGTACATTTTAGTAAAATGAAATGCTTAAAAGTATAGAGGATTTATTGATGATGAGATTTACATTGGAAGACGTTTTATAGTATGTGTAGGCATGGTGTTTGATATGAGAAAATGTTATTACATAAATAGTTGTCTTGTATTGTGTGGAAAAAATGTATAATAATTAGGGTTCATATAATATTTTGTTTTTTAGAAATTCCAGGTTATTAATTTTTGGGATGAAAATGCGAGGTATGAGATAAAATTGGTGGTTAAAATTTTTTACTGTTATTTTTAAGGTATTTATCTTTTTTTTTTAATTTTATTAAATTATATAGTTCTGGAAAAAGAACAACACATAGACCATGTGACCACCCCTATCATTGGAAAAAGCTATGGAAATCGAACCTACAACCAAAGTGTAATTGAGATTTATCTCCTACCACGAAACTACATAAAGTCCCTGGTTAGTATGACTTATTATTTTTTGTTAAATGATTATATTTATCAAGAATTATTTGATTGGGGATATTATTTTTTATCAAATAGATAAATTTATTATATGAAAATGAATTTGTGATTTAGTTATAATGTTTATTTTGGATGACGTTTTCTCTTTTGGGAACAATATATTCTTAAGGGAAATAAAATACTATGGAATTTCTTATATGGAGTAATGGTTGAAATTTTATTTAGGAATAATATATGTTTTTATTGTGGATATATAAGAAATTAATTTATTTATGGAAATGATTAACCTGTCATATAGAATATGTGATTAGGTTAATTACACATCAGTATGAGACATTAAAAATAGTCGATGTTATTTGAAGATAAATATTAATATTTACTATGGAAGACTATGTGATAAAATACAACAGATTATTTGGTTTCTATCATAGTTGGATTATATTGAAGAATTTATATTAAGAGAAATTTTTTATTGAATGTTATTTGTTGAACTTTGGGTACAATTTGTTAAATTTTGGACAAAAGTTGAGTTTGTGGTAATATTTTTTTAAAGGAAGACACGCTTCATGAAAAGTATGTTTATTTCCTTACGTTATTAGCATAGTTATTAATTTTTTTTAAAAATCTATGAAAATGATCTTCATGAAAAAAAACTTATAATATCTCTTTTATCATCAATCTTTTACCCAACCACAAATTTATGTTATTGTGGTGGTTAACATTCCACGATCTTTTTCTAAATCACTCTATATAAGTCTATGAGAGTTATTTTCTCTTCAATATCCATGTTTTCCTTCAATTAATCCTAGTATGGGTTATCTCATGTGACATTTGTACATAACTTTAATTCTTTTAATGTGATTGTTTTATTTAATCTTTATCTGATGTGGAACTCTTAATGATTTTTTCAAGCCCAATTTTAAAATTGCAAGGACCCAATTCCTAAAAGGGGGAAAAGAGGTAAATCCCAGGTATATAAAGAAAATATCATTTTCATAATTATTAAAATTTATGAATTTTAATTTAATTATAATGGGGATTTTATGTTCAATGGCGTACCCAATACGCAACAACAGGTTACTTTGAAATCTTACGTTGCACACAACGTTGAGTTATACTGAAAAATAATTATATATTATTTTTATTTTTATTAGTTGTTGACACAATGTTTTTTTATATGTGGGAATTAAATTAACATACTACAATATTATTATACATGTTTTTTACATGTTTTATCATTTATCCAATAATAGATAGAATCTTAAAATGTGGATGAATCCGATTTTAAGCGTAAATACTCCAATATTCATTAAAAGGTCAATTTAACACCTTTCGATAAAGAAACCTATTTAAATCTAGTTTTTTTAATTTTAAATGTTCCATTTGACAAAATATAATTCTTCTTTAGAATTGAGACATTAAAATTTACTTTCTGTAAATTTTAGGAATTTTTCTGATAAAATAAAGTTTTTAATGATTTTTAAAAAATATTGTATTTTAATTAAAAACTTCCTTTTAATCTAAAATATTTATATGAAAATATTATCTTTTTAATTTTGCTTAAATTTTAATTAGATTACATTTTTACCTTATAATCCAATTTTGTTCATTGGATGTAATTTCACTTTGAAATTGGACTTAAACAAGTGTCAATCTTATGATAGTTATTATTTCTTAAAAACACACATTTTGTTTTGACAACGTGAATTAATTTTAAATTAATTAATGCAACTTATATGGTTTCAACATTGTAAAATAGACATCATTTTTTAAATAATAATATCAGATATAACATAGGCTGAATTTGTGGTATTTTTTTGATAAACATCATTTTTTGATGAATAGTGGAAACAATGAGGTGTAGTTAAAAAACCGACTTCTTCATTTAAATTAAATATTACCACTTCTATGAATTGATATTAGAAAATCAGAAATACATGATTGTTATTTTTATGTAAAATGTGGTTTAATAAGACTAAAATAATTTTTTGTGAATAGTAACTTTTGACTTTTATTTACCACAGTTAAAGGTAAATAGGGTAATTAAAGGTATCAATATTTTTAAAATAATATAAAATTACTCTATAATGTGTCCTAATACTATTGGATAATACCTGCCTAAACATGGTCATCCTTGAGCTTATTTTGGGTCCCCATGGAGCCACATAATAGTGATAATGACCCTTTATATTAATTAATTTAAAGTAATGATAAAAATTTCTTAAACATTTATCTTTTAGTAAATCTATTTATTTATGGTGTTATATAAGTCAAATATTCATCTATAAATATTCATTTGAAATCTAATAGGATTTTCTTCATCATATTATTTTATTTAGACATTAAATAAATAAAATTAATTGAGACACAATAATGATGCAGTGTTTACCTTATTATTGAATGATTTAAATAAATAAGATTATAAAAATAAAAGAAATTTCCAAAACCTCTCCAATTCTTGTTGGATGATTTTCTTTCGACAAATAGTCATTATATATTCAACTTTAAAAAGTTTTGATCCTTTAGAAACTGAAAATCATTGTATAATATAATAATATTTTCAAAATTTCTTAAAGAGCCTCTACACCACCTTATAAAAAGTCCCCACCTTTAACCCATTACTCACACCTCTCATGCTCGTTGTATCATCTAACCTCTTCCCAAATAAACTCTAAAGATACCACTCTTCCACCTAGAAGCATTACCTTAGGCAGAATAATCTTTAAGAAACACTTTTGGTTAAAACCATAGAGAGTTACCCGATTTAAAGGTAATGTCTTATCTAAAGTTATTTAATTTTATTTTACTTCCCCAACCCCAAAACACTGTTTATTCCATTATTTTACAACAAACCCAGTATCCTCAATAGAATTTGTTGTTGATATGAGAAGGATTCAAGATACCCCAACCCCTAACTCTGTCTAATGGGTAACGAACAAACAATTTTTGTGGACGGTATACTGTTGCCTCATGAAACGATGGGGGTTCTATATTCTCCTAACACCTCTTGTGGTGGAAATTATGATAGAGATGTATTAACATGTGATATATATGATATATCTATTGTATTTATACTTATGTATTTTTCATTTATATCTGTTGGACTCTTCTGTTTTGAAAATCTCAATTATGTTTTCATATACTTTGATAATCCCAAATAATGACTATCTATATATATATTATACATTAAAATTATGACATCATTCTATTGAATTGATATAAATATAAAAATTATAATATCATTGTATTATGTTACTCAATTTTTATTTATGTTTATGAATGATTACCAATTATTATTATTGATACTACCAAAATCTGGAAATTATATGCATATAACTGAAACTTTATATGCATTCGAGTTTTTGAGTCAGGGATACTGGAAGTGCTACTGATAGAAAAAGGTCACTGAAGGGACAAGCCTTCTGTTTTATAAAAAAATTCACTGATAAATTGTCTACTTATAGAATTTTTCTTTTACAAATAGCTATCGATAGATGGAGCTACCGCTATACAAAAAACTAACTATAGAAAGAGCTACCACTACACAAGAAGCTACCGATAGAAGGAGCTACCACTACAAAAAATCACTGATAAATAAAGATACGATTACAGTGAGTGACAACTACCGATACAAGACCTAAAACACAGGTCCACCGTTACAAGTTCACTGATACAAAGAGCTAACGATGGAAACCAGTCACTATTTCTCTAAACTCTATTTCTATTTGTTTATTAGCAAAAATCATAATTTTTTATTCTAATGAAATTGTAATTAATTAATGATGTTTAATGTATTATAGGAAACTGTAACTCATACCTGCAGAAGTAATCATGCCTTCTGTCGGACCACATGAGCTATATAAGGAAGATCAAAACTTCTCATAAAAAATGAGACACACGAAGAGATGTATGTGGTAGAAAAAGAAATAGATACACACGATCTTCAAAGAAAAACATTACATGGAGTTGAATGACATTTTTGGGCTACAAGGACTACTAAAATCTCAAGAAAACACTGATACCTGGAAGTTAAGAAATATAACCACGATACTCTGGGTTCCAGACAAATTCCCGAGGACTCAAAACAACATCTGTTCAATCCAAAAGGAGTCTAGATCTGCATTTCCATCACATAGAGCATTCCTAACTCATCTCAATATTATTAGGTCTATTTTGATTTTTTTATTTACATTTCGAGCACTGTGTGTTATTTTGTTTATCCTAAACACACATTGTCTCATATGAATAACATGAGGATATCTACAATACTCACTCAAACTTTCTAAACCATCCTGTGTCGCACTGTGATTTGTGGTAGAGGTCATGTGTGACCTGGATATCTTGTGTGCTATTTTTATAGTTTTTCCCACATTGAACTAGGTTAGAGGTGTTAGTACCTAGACAGTATCAGTACTATTATTTACCCTGATATAAGGTGTTGATCAAAGATTTATATAAACTGTTTGAGAGGACTCAGTCTCATCTTGAGACTAAACCTCTTTGTTAAAACTGTTGTGAATCTTATTTTAGTTTAAACTATTTTCAATATTCTGTAGCTCATTACTTTAAAATAAAAACATGTTTAATGTAACTCTAATAGTTTAACTATTAAGTGTTTCTAATTTTTGTTATCCAGTACGTTAGTTTCAAAATTTAAATTAATCTTCAGTTTAATCTTACTGAGAAATAATCAATCTTTGATAAACTAATTGAACACTTGTAATCTTTTTAAATTCACTCTATTTTAACATGTATTTATTTTAATTGTAATATTTTAATAGAAATATTTTTAATCATGAATTTTTTATAGGAACTTAATTCACCCCCCCTGTTGAGTATCCTCTGAGGGAAAATTTTGTATCAGAGCCTTGTGGTTGATAAAAAAAAATTAAACACTTTGTTTTTAACTGTGATTCTAGTTGTATCTTAAATATCTTAAATTTATGTTATTTCTAAATTTTCATCTCATTAAATATATTTGCTAAATTCAAATTATGTAAAATAGATTAGAAGGTGTAGCTACTAACATTCCACCTTTCATTAATGGTGTTACTTATTCCCAATGGAAAATCAATATGAAAATTTATTTATAGAGTATGGGATTTGACATTCGGACTACTATAGAGTCTGAGTATGAGATTCCAAAGGCTGCTAGAACAACTTGGGATGATCCTCAAAAATCAGATTACAATAGTAATTGTTATGAAATGAATGCTTTTAACTGCTCTCTAGGAGATGAAGAGTTTAACAAAATATCTTCTTGTAAAATAGCTCACGAAATCTGGGATACTTTGGCTATTTCTCATGAAGGAACAACCAATGAAAAAGAGATGAGATTAAAATATTACACTATTAAAAATGATAATTTTAAAATGAGGCATGATGAACCTATTTATGACATGTATCTCAGGTTCAATGAAATTGTTAACACTATGAGCTCATTGGGAAAAGCTGTTCCAGCAAAGGAAAAAATCATGGGAATACTCAGATGTCTTCCAGAACGATGGGGAGGCACATCATTTTCAATAATAGAATCATGTGATATATGTTCACTACCTGTTAAGGAGCTAATTAGTATGTTGATGATGTATAAAGAATAGTTATAGGTAAACAAACAGAAAGATGATGATCTTAAGAAGTAGTCAGTGGCATTTAAGAATACTGCATTAAAGAGATATGACAAGGAGAAATTTCACATACCTGTCGATAGATTAACAACCGATGGTTAAAATTATGATAGTGATAAAGATATGGCTTAGTGTGCCAAGAGATTCAAGAAATTTTATTTGAAGAAGAATTTTTTCAGAAAATCAAATTATAGGGATATGTATGACCAAAGAGGTAATTAGAAGAATTATTGGAAGAAAACTGGAAAAGATGATGAGATAGTCTGTTATGAATTTCAAAGGAAAGGACATGTTAAAGAATTCTATCAAAAATTGAAGTTTAATATGAAATATGATTATAAGGACAAAAAAATAAGATAGCTATGAAGGCAACATGGAGTGTTTTGGAAGACATCAAAAGTGATTCTGAGACTTATGATTTTGAAAAGAATCATTCCAACATGTTTTTCATGACTGAAACATCTAAGGTAACTGTCACTCCTATGCAGAATGATTACTATTCTAGGAATGAATGTGATTCAAATAGTGATGATAATATGTCTAAAGATGAATATATTTTAATACTGTAATATATTGGGAGATGCTTGTAATGAGCTGAAAGATAAATAAAAATCATTAATAAAACATTATTACTTGACTAGTACTGTTAAATATAACCTTAGTATAGAAAAAGAAAATAATTCACCACTATTAAAGGATAATACTGAACATAAATTTTCAAATGAAAAACTTAGAAAAGGATTAGATAAGTTCACAAATATAAATAATACATTAACTCACTTTCTTAGAAAATTGGATGCACCAATGTATACTACTGGTTTAGGATACCATCCTGGACAAAGACAGTCTGTTAAGAATAAATTTATTCCAAAAACTTGACAGTTTGCTACTAGTTCTAGTTCTAGAAATTCTGTTGCTTCATTTAGATATTCATATTCTACTAGGTCAAACAGAATACAATATTCAAAATCTTTTGAATCTTTTAATTATAGGAAATATGTTAGACAAATATGGGGGCCTAAAGTTTTACTTGCTAACCTGTCTGGACCCAAGAAATTCTGGGTACCAAAATCATTTTCTGTTTAAACATGTCTTGTCCGTGACCTACTTGAAGAGTTCATGTTAGAAGATTTGTTACATGGATAGTGGGTGTTACTGGCATATGAATGAATAATACTCATGTTTTAGGATATTAATCAAGGTTGATGGGGGGCATGTTACCTTTGGTGATAATTCAAAATGAAAAAACATAGGCATACATCAGATTCTTAACAATGATTCAATTTTTATTAATAAAATATTATTTGTTGATGGACTAAAATACAACCTTCTAAGCATTTCTCAGTTGTGTGATGATGGTTTCATTGTTAAATTTGAAAATGATTCTTTTAATGTATTTGAATTTAAAAATATTTTTTTATTTACTTCATTAAGAAATGAAAATGTATATGTTGTAGATTTAAATCCATTATCCAAACACAACATTACGTGCTTAATTAATTTTCATAAAGAATAATTTCTATGGAAATGAATATTAGGAACCTTCAATGTTCATTCACTTAGGAAACTGCCTAAGTAAAATTTAGTTTGAGACCTACCCAAAGTAAAACTCCCAATATATAATGTTTTTAATCCCAGTCAAAATGCAATGAAAAATAATGTTTAGTTCTAATTAAAGAAATATGTTTCAACTAATCATCATCATGAGTTGGTTTACATGGATTTGTTTGGACAATCTTGAATTTCTAGTTTGAATTGGAAGCACTATGTCTGTGTTATAGTAGATGAATTTTCTAGATACAATTTGGTATAATTTCTTGCTCACAGAAGTGAATCTTGTTCTTTTTTCATTAAATACACCAAGTCTGTAGAAAACCATAGTGGACTGATGATTATGACCTTAAGAAGTGATCATGGCTGTGAGTTAGAAAGTTATGATTTTTAATCCTATTGCTCACATAATGGCTACAGTGACAATTTCTCTTCCCATAGGACACCTCAGCAGAATAATGTAGTAGAATGAATGAAAAATGTCCTTCAATAAATTACATGAAATATTCTTATTGAGTATGAATAGCATATTTACTTCTAGGAAGAAGCTATAAATACAAATTGTTATATTATTAATTGGGTCTTCATTTGACCTATTCATAAAAAGACCCCTTATAAACTATGGAATAATAGGAGCCTGAAGTTAGATACTTTAGAGTTTTTGGTGGAAAATTATTTATTCTCAATACTATAGATAATCTTGACAAATTTTCTACTAAAAGTGAGGAGGGAATATTACTAGGTTACTCTAAAACCTGTAAATCATATATAGGAATTAATAAAATAACCATGTGTGTAGAAGAATCAGTCTATGTCAAATGTGATGAAACTGATCCACATTGACCTAAGTCTTCTCTTGAAAATCATCAAGAATACCTGTCTATTCTGGACCTTAATGATGGAAGTAGTAAACCTGCGGAAAAAAATGTAATTAAAAAAATTTCTAGAAACTGATTTTGTTGAAACTAAACCTATTGAAGAACCTGAATTCTCTAGTCATACCTTGACCAGATCAACTAGGATTCTAAAGAACCAACCTTTAGATGCTGTTGTAGGATATTTATACAGAAAAACACAAACTAGAGTTTCTCTCTGAAATCAGGTTGATCATCTAGCATTTAATTCACTGTTAGAACCTAAAAATATCAATGATTCAATAAATGATGAATTTTTGGAAATGGTTATTCTAGAAGAATTAAATCAATTTGAAAGAAACAATGTCTAAGAATTAGTTACAAAATCTAAGGACACTTTAACCATAGGCACTAAATGGGATCTTAGAAATAAATTTGATGAATGTTGAAATATAATTAGAGACAATGCAAGATTATTTGGGTAAGGATATGGTCAAGAACAAGGTAGAGACTATGATAAAACCTTTCCACCAATATCTAGGATATAAGATATTAGGATTCAATATTCTTATGCAGCTCATATTAATTTCAAGTTATATCAAATGGAAGTTGATTGTGCTTTTCTAAATTGTTCTATAATTGGAGATGTTTTTGTTAAACATCCACCTGGATTTTCTAATCCTCAATTTTAAAATAGAGTTTTATGTCTTTCTAAAGGATTGTATGGTTTAAAACAAAATCCATCATCTTGGTATGATAGACTTAGTAATTTTATTATTTCAGAACGATTTACAAAAGGAATTGATGATTCAATTCATTTTATGAAAACTATTTACAAATATGTTTTGATAGTACAAATCTATGTACATGATATTATTTTCAGATCATATAAAAAGGCTTTATGTGTTGATTTTTCAAAGAGTACACAAAATTATAATTAAATGGGTTTAATGGGAGAGCTCAAATATTTTCATGGATTTCATGTTTTTCAAAATTAAAATGGTTTTTTAAATCAACGTAAATATACAAAGGATATTTTAATGTTTTTGGTTTGAATGGTAATAAGGAAAGCGATACATGTATGATTACCACTTGTAAATTGGATGCAGATGAAACTCGGAAACTAGTGGATCATAACAATTATAGAGGTATTATTGGGAGTTTACTTTGTCTTACTAATAGTCAACGAGATATTATGTCTAGTGGGTTTAGGTGTGCACGATTTAAAGCTAATCCAAATGATTCACACTTGCTTTATATTAAATGGATTTTCGAATATCTTAAACATACTACTAATTTGAGATTATTTTATCCAAAAGGACAATAATTAGATTTAATATGTTTTTCAGATGATGACTTTGCAGGTGTCAAGTTATATAGGAAGAGATCTTCCAGAACATGTCATATTCTTTGAAAGCCCTCAGTATCGTGGTATAGTAAAAAGCAGAATTCTGTTGCATTGTCTACTGCTGAAGCGAAAAATATTTCAGCTGGTAGTTGTAGTGCACAAATTTTGTGGATGAAACATACTTTATTAGACTATGGATATCATTATAGAAATGTATCTATAAACATTGATTACACTACTGTGATCAATATCTCTAAGAATCCCATATATCACTCTAGGACTAAACACATTGATGTAAGGCATCACATTTTGAGGGATCATTATCAAAAGGGTGATATTACTTTTGAATGTATAGGAACATAACATCAATTAGATGACATATTCACTATGCCTTTTTGTTCATAAAGGTTAAATTACATTATACATGAGTTAGGAATGATAAAAATTCCATAAACCGCACAGGTAGAAACCACACCGATAGTGGAACCTCACTGATAGTGAATCCTCACCATTAGTGGAACCTCAGAAATTTTTAATCCTCACCATTAGTGAAACCTAGCCATTAGAGAAACCTAACCGTTAGTGAAACATCACCATTATAGAGACCTATTTATTAGAGATACCTCCCCGCTAGAGTGACCTCACCATTAGAGTGACCTCACCGTTAGAGAAACCTAACAGTTATGATTCTCACCGGTAGTTGTCACTGATATGTTTTTCACTTTCTGGATTTCATGTTTTTAGCAAAAAACTTTATTTTTTTAAATATATTTCTTTTTATTACATATCTATTCCTGAATGATATGAATTAATTCTTTGTCACAATTCAATCCAATGCAAACTCTCTTCTCTTCAAACCTTACTTCTCGAACCCCCACATTTCTTGCAAACCCTTAGTTCTTCGATTCGGAAATGGAAAGAGTAAAAAGGCTAGTAGTTAGAGATGAATGTGATGCGCTGAGTGAAAAGAGGCATAAAATAGTATCTAAAGGCAGCAGAATTGGAAGAAGTTGTGAGAATATTTTAGTGAACCCACACTTACTGAGTAGAAATATCGCAATCGAGAATAAGATCTGTGCAGAATGGGTCCTTCTTAGTAAATATATTATTCTAAGGATGTTGGAGGAACAAGGGTGGCTCAAATGTTTTGAAAATAACAATGGTCTTTATTATCTGAAACTAGTGAATGAATTCTATGAGTCTGTTTGTCGTGAGAAATCTGAAGGTGAGAACAGAATTTGATTAGTAGTGAATGGAAAGATAATGTAGTTTTATTCTATTGAATTGGTTGAGTGCTTGAGTTTTCCTCACGAGGGTGAGTTTGGATATTTCTTTAAGTCAGTACCTCATACTAGTGACATTTTTTAGTATAAAACTGCATTGGAAGAGCTCACTAGAAATGGAACACTAAGAAAAGTAGTTTCTATAGAAATGGATAAAGAAAACTGGTTGCTGTTCAAATTTTTCGAGCATGTGTTAAGTCCAAGAGGAGGTGATTTTTCAAACATTAGATTTCAAGATATATTCTTGTTGTATCTCTTAAGGCATAATGTTAATGTGAAATTATGTAGGCTTAAGATTATTCAAATCAAATATATGACTAGGCCAAAGTAAAAAACAAATTCCCTATTCTTTGCAAAGCTGATTTCATTGATAATAATGGTCAACGGTGTGGCTGAGCCTCAGGACGAGATAATGGTTTTGGTAGACAACTTTTTTATTATAAAAATAGAATGAATGTACATGAAGATTGGCTAGAACCCAAGTAAAATGGAATGGGTAAATGATAATGAGAATGTTTATGATAAATTTAACCCTGTTTACCATCCCAATCGGCCAAGAAATAGGAAAGATCCAAGTCTAGGACCTGGTGAAGAGAAACATAAATACAGTGATGTTGACACTGAGGAGGATACCTTCATAAAAGATGGAGGGGATCCTGATTTTCCTACCAGAACATCTACAAAAAAGGTATCATATATAAAGTCAAGTGCACCTGTGACCCTAACTAAAAAGGAATTAGTTTTGGGAGAGAGTGTTGAAGAAACCTTTGTATATGAGGAAGACCTTCCTAGATCAAATCATTAGGAAAATGCTCTAAATTTTAGTAGTAGTGGTGATGTAGAAGAAAATGTATCTAAAAATGGGGAACCTATTTCAAGTAACTATGATGGAAGTACCTGTTGATGTCTTAGTCCTATGATTGAGAGATCTATTATACTTGCTGATTAGGTTTTTGACGTTGATAGACCAGTACCTATTACTAAAATACCCCAGCGTGTGACACCTGGTTTGGATATAAATATTGTATTAGAAGACTCTTCTTAAGAGGAGATTGCTATAGTTGGTGCTCAAGAAAATGAAGCTCCACTTGAGGTGGATAAATCTGCTAAATTTGGTTCTATCTTAATTTTTCATGAGATATAGGATTGGTCAGAGGATCCTAGATTTGGGGTCCTTGGAATTGATTTTTCAGGATCTGATGAAGACCAACCCCATGGAAAATTTGTAGCTTCAGTTAATGTTTTATTAGGGAGACCCTCAGTAATATTTCCTGAAAATCTTTTAACTAATGGGGATCTTGAATCTTTAGAGGCTGAGTTAAAAGAGACTTTGACAGCATCTATTTTATAATTGAAAATATTCATTGTTAAAGATCTGCGAATAAAAGTAAAATATTTTGGAATTCTCTCTTGAATTTGTTTTGTCATGTGTTGTGATAGATGTGATGAATGAAGTAAAAATGTGTCAAAATCATATTAAGAGCTTCACAAAGGCTATTGATTCTTTGATGCAATCTGTTTTTTGATTTCATAACTTCTTTTGTTCCAAACCTCAAGTTGATGCTGACATCAATTACATAAAAAGTGTAATGAAATAGTTTATGGATGTTTTTGAGAGTTTTAAACAGGCAATAAAAGAGCATGTCAATACTCAAGACTTGGTTGTGGAGGAATTGATAAGTAATTTGACCCAATCATTCATAGAAACATTATATTGTACCGTAAAACCTCTTGGTACCTCCATAGATTCAGTTGATGTTGAATAGTTTATATCTGTACTGAAAGAAGAACTTGGTCATGTTAGTATCAGTAGATCATCTGATTCTCAGGTGATATCTACCACAAGGGATATCATAATGATTGTTCAAGACTATATAAGAGATGCTGCTGCTTCCTAGAAGGAAATAAATGAAAATATTTATCTTTATTTTCAGAGGGTGTATATCAGGAATCCACTAAAAAATCATTTCATTCTTCTGTTAGAAAACATGAAACTCCCCCCAGTCACTCAAGAATTCATAGAACAAGTCAGTATGCACAATGAGTTGAATCCTACTTTGGGCAAGTTTTTGGATAATAAGGATGACTTTCCCTCTGATATGGAGAGAGGATGAGGAATCATCATGGATTTTAGGAACCTGTTACTGCCCTTTCCGCATCTGGGCAATAACCCTATTATTATACCTCCAGCCCTGCCTACCTCTAGTCAGTCTGCTTCCACACCTCAGTTTATTTAAGTTCAAGATATTATAAGTCTTAATCCAATGATCACAAAATGGAGTACCCATTACATACCCAGTAGTGTTTCAGTAGCTCAACCTCCTTTGATCATCCCTAGTGTTACCAATCCTTCACCTACGTATACGGAGATTGAATCCACTTCTGATCCCAAGGGAAAATCAAAATTACATTTTACAGAGGTGGATTGATTAGTGGATATGACATTTGATAGGGATCACTTGTATTATTTTTGTATCATTTCTGTATTTCTATGTGTTTTTTTATGATGTAATATCATCTCTATCTCATTCTCTATTACTTTCTGTTTTTTCACTAATTCATTTTTTTACTTCTTTTTGCTAATCACAATGGGAGAGAAATAATGATATGGAGGAGGGTGGGGAGAATATTATGGCTAAGGATACAAATGATATGGCTAAGTATAAAGATAACATGTCTCAGATAAATAATGCATCTACTAAATTATTTTCCTACCTCCGATACATTTGCATTTAATACTATATTCTCTGATACATTTGAAATATTTCATTAATGGTAACAGGGTATGATATTTTTACCTCATTTGAGAATGTCGGTGAACACACTGAAAAGTGAGAACAAATGTATTTTATACGAAAACATTAATTATTATTCTGGATTACAATTCCATAATTTATTATTATCAAAAAAGAGGGAGATTGTTGGACTCACCTGTTTTGATAATCTCAATAATGTTTAGATATGCTATGATAATCCTAAATAATGTCTCATTGTACATTAATTATAATTTAAAATTATGAAATCATGCTATTGAGTTGATATAAATATCAAAATGATCATATCATTTGAATATGTTACACAATTTTTATTTTTGTTTATGAATGTTTAACAATGATTAATCTTGATACTAACTCAATCTTGAAATGATATGCATAGAACAGATACGTAATAAGCATTCAAGTTTTTGAGTCATTGATACTAATAGAGCTACCAATAAACAACGACCACTGATAGACCAAGCCTTCTGTTTTACAAAAAAAGTCATTGATACATAGTCTACTAATACAAAGTAACCGGTACAGATGGCTACCGATAGAAGGAGCTACCACTATACAGAAAAATATCGATAGAAGGAGTTACTACAATGCAAGCAGCTACCGATAGAAGGAGATACCTATACACAGAGTCATTGATAAATAAAGCTATTTTTACAGTCACTGACAGATACCGATACAAGACCTACCAACACAAGTCCACTATTACAAGTTCACTGATACAATGAGATACCAATGGAAACCATTCACTATTTCTCTAAACTCAATATTTATTTTTTTATTACCCACACTCATACTTTTTGTTTTTAATGCAACTATTTTTAATTAATGATGTTTTTTGAATGTCATGAAACTGTACCTCATACCTGAAGAAGTAATCATGGCTTATGTCGGACCGCATATGCTATATAAGCAGGATCAAAACTGCTCATAAAAAATAGACATACAAAGAGACGTATATGGTAGAAAAAAGGGACATATACACGTAAGCATCAAATGATAACTTTACGGGGAGTTGAACAACAATTCTGTGCTACAATGACTACTATAATCTCAAGAAAAACACTGATACATGGATGTCAAGAAACAGAACCACGAAACTCTATGATCCAAGAAAATTAATGAGAATGACTCAAAACAACATCTGCTCAATCCAAAAGGATTCCAGAGCTGCATTGCCATCACATATAGCTTTCCAAACTCATCTCCATAATATTACCTCTAGTGTGATTTTTATATATAAATTTCTAGAGAATTGTGTCTTTCTGTTTACCCTAAACACACACTGTCCCATAAGCATAAATGTAGGATATATAAAATCCTCACTCAAACATTCTAAAACTTCTTGTATCCCAATGTGTATTTTGGTAGGGGTCAAGTGTGACCTGGATATACTCGGTGCTATTGTTACGGTTTTTCCCACGTAGAACTGTGGTAGAGGTCTTAGCACCAGGAAAGTCTTGGTACACTTTTTTACCCCGATCCGAGGTGTGGATCAATGTTTTATATAAACTATTTGAGAGGTCTTACTCTCATCTTGAGACTGAAACAGTTGTTTAAAATAAATGTGCATCTTATTTCAGTTTAAACTATTTTCACTATTCCGCTGCTAATTACTTTGAAATACAAATCTATTTTAATGTAACATCGATAGTTGAACTAGAATGTGTTTGTAACTTTTCTTATCAAGTATTTTAGTTTCAAATGCTAATTATATCATCAGATTATGTTAACTGATAAATAATCAATATTTGTGAAACTAATTGAACACTTATACTCTTTATAAATTCACTACAGTTTAATTTGTTTTTATTTTAATTGGGGGATTTTAATAGAAATCATTTTAATCTGAAATTATTAAAAGGAACTCAATTGACACCTTCTCTTGAGTATCCTATAGGACAAAAATATCATACATTTATGGATTTCATAATGGGTAAATATGATAATTTCATTTGAGGAAATCCAGACTACCACCCCCTAAAAGTGATTTGACTCGTTCATGTCATATGTGGAATGGATAAAGGATGGGGTTATTGAAATAATATATGATATTATAAAAGAATTATAATATAACTATGTATCATTATTTATTAATTCAATTAAATATGAAATTGAAATGAAAATAGCACTCAAACGCATGTACGACTTACAGTCTCCATGAATAGTGCATTTCATTTCCAACCTCCAATGTTTATATACTATTATAAATAAATATATATATATAATGGATATATATGATATATATGATATCTATATCATTAATATCATTCTAGAGTTAATGTAATTTTCACCACATGTTCGAATTGTCCTTATAATAAGTTCATTTCTTACTCAAGTACCAAATATTGGAAAAACAACCATTATTAACTAAAATGATTGTGTAATGTTTATAACATGTTAATAAGTGATATAAAACGAATAATAATATTTAAAAAGTTATTATGAGATTAGAAATTAATTTTAGTTTATTATTCATGAGATTAAAGAACGAATGTGTCAAGTCGGACACGATGTAAGGGGTTTCTTATCTCAAATTTAATTCCATGAGATTTCCATTGTTCTCCACTTATTTATTTATTGTGGTGTTTTTTTAACAATAATTTGATATATATTATTATTATTCTCTTTATATTCATGGTATTTTATGATTCATTTGGTGGTTATTATCTTTTGGTCATACGACTCGATGATTATAACATGTTAAGGGGTTTTCATCCCACTTTTTATTCCCCTGAGATTCATGATATATTTGTAACTATTTAATTCTGTGTGTTGTACATACTAACCTAGATTGTATTCTTTGGGTAATATACATTAATTTATGGTCATTTAATACTTCATTATATGGTCCCTCCTTCATGGGTTGAATGATTCATAATTTTATAAATCGATAAGGAATCCTTTCACACTACTCTTCTAGTCGACGAAATATGTTAAGTGATGTCTTTAAATATCAATTCTCAAATGTTGGGATATGTTATTATACATATATATTTCTATACATTTTATTTCCTTATGATGAGAGACCATTTTTCTCTAATAAACTCATTTTCCAAATTTTAAAGTGATGTCATTAGGCAGTAAAATTTCTGTAAGAGAACATCTAAACCCTATTTCAATTAATTGGGTTAAACATATACATCTTGATTAGGTAGTGCTATGAATATTGGTGAATGACCTCGGATTATTTTACACATAGTGCCCACTTTTATTAGGAGTATTCTCATTTTTCACACTTAATTATGCCGTTGATTTCTCCTTGATCTAAGAATATTATCTTTGCAAGGGACTTCATCTCAATTAACATTCCATTGAGACTTATTTGTTATTACACACCAATTAACTTTTATATGGTGTATATACCATCCACTAACATATTATATCATGAATATCATTTTTCTCATGATATTATAAGCTTTGATTCATTTTATTCCTCAATAATCTGTATCCAAGAATCTCCCAATTTTTAGGAACACTTTATCAAATATATCATTTTAAATGTTTTATAGATTTATTGTTCTAAATCGTTCAGATTAATGTACGTGTTTTAAAAATGGCTTTAAGGATTTATTTATATTTACATGAATGTTTTCAAAATAAAATTTCTTTCATAATCATCAATGTGGTATGGGACACATTGATACAAAAATCTATTTATTAATTGTTTAAAATTGTTTTTAAATTTTTTTGATAAATCACTTATTATGTCAATATATTAAAATGATATATTGTGATTGCAATGTGGAAATTTTGTCTTTCCATTATGCTTGTTTTATGTGTTAGGAATATTTTATGTTTATTGGGCATTGATTATGAATACAAGTGGTTTTGTGATAAGCCTAGGGTGGGTGAGTCTGAGATAGCTCTCTTTTGTGTTGCGTAACTTGATAGAGTTAAACGTAAATGTATCTCCTAAAAGATTTAGGGAATATATTTTAATGGGTATTCTAGATGTGACTCCCCATGTATTTGTGAAAGATACAACGTCAGTATGTTATGGATTCCACCTATTCCCTTTATTATTTTTGACTACTATGTGTTATTTATAAATCTTATGATATCATGAGGTCTGTTAAAGATCTTCTTCTTGGTATGAGTTTATGGAAAAATGTTTTTTTCATTTTTTTATAATACTAATTGCGATTTTTCTACTCATCCCATGTTTTTATATGTTTTTTCGCAAGACATAATGATGAATAGAGTCAAGGATGAGATCAAGGAAAGGTCATGTTGTCTAATACATGGAACTAGACATGACTCTTTTTGTCAAGAGTTTTTATTTAATGAAAAAAAATTGAAACTTAGTTGAGGTGTCTATTCTGTAATTTTTCAGATGTAATGTAATAGTTATGGCTTAATTCTCTAAAAATCTAAACCTGAATAGATCCACAATGTGAATGACTCATTTAATTCAAGATAATGTAATGTTTTATGGCTGGGTACTTATAATTAATGATAGAATGAAATTATAAAAATACAATGGTTCATCACACATGATCCCACCATGGAAAAGGTGAATAGTGAAGCAATAAGCCAAATTCTAATAACACAATGAAAGAGGGGGGGGGGGGGGGGGGTAAAGCACAGAAACAATGTGAATCTATCATTCGAAAATCATTCTTTTACAATGATCATAAATTATATATTAATAGGTGTAATAACATGTGTAACACAGAAAAAAATTTACTTGATCAATATATATAATATTTATGGGGATAATGTGTAGAAAACATATCAAAAAATAAAACTCAAATGAAATTAATGATTAATATTTTAATCAAAATCAGATGAAACCACAATTCCCAAGCCCTAACTTGATTACGGGTAGATATTTGGTGAATGACATGATTCTTAGTGAAGGAGATGTCATATTTTGTCCAGTACCTCTTGATTTACCTCAATTTAATCATCATTCATCATCTGATCTTGATTTTCATGTGACAAACGAATTTATGATCTTATCAAATCTTATAATTGTTATGTATCTAACCATGTGAAAATAAACATAAGATGTTATACATGAAGAATTTTAATTTGGTCATATAATATAAAAATAAACAAATATTTATTTATTTTAACGATATTCACATGATAGTGAAGTTTTCCACTAAACATCTAGCGACAACTAGCTATTGGCCATGCCTAGGGTCATCCCCACATTCCATATTCAATTGTGGTATATTATTTCTAATCTGAGTATTCTCTTACTAGATTACCCATTATATAAAAACAGTTAGTTCAAGATATTAATATATCTAATATTTTTATTAGATAAATTTTTAGGTCACTTGGACTCAAAATACCATATCGTCTCAACATCATTATATAAAAATATTTCTAAATATTTTCTAAATTCAATATAGGAAAAAAGAATGTCACTGTATACTAGTAGGTTTGTTGTCATTTTGGTGTGAATATAATGGTTATGCTTGTTATATGAAGAGTGTTTTAAATTATATAATAGTTATCAGGTTCCTTTTATCCTAGTATAGGATATAATAATACAACACATTTCAATGAGGTTATAACAATAGTAGTGTCATCCATTCAATGATTTATAGAAATAAGAATAATAGAAATAGGGATATAGTTTTATATCTGTCATATTTAGGGATATAGAGAAACCCATAACAATGAGAGTCATATATATCAGGGTTATAGAGGTCGTGGGACTTGTCTTTCCTGGTGAATGTACTAGGGGGTCCAACATCATGTGATCTTGATGTTGTGCAATGTATTATCTGTGGGTTTTCTATCTGGGTTTATTCTATGTTATATTTATTAGATATAGACTTCATCATTATCCCACTCAATATCTTTCATTATTACATCGAATAAATATATTTATAGTTCCATTATTCTTCACATGACAATATATTCTTTTTTCGTTCTTGTATAATGTGTGTAGGGCCTCTGAGTTGGTGATTGTCAAGCATCTCTCCTTGGGAGGACCACTATGATTATTGATGTAGTCATCTAACATCTTCATCATCATTGACTAAATGTATCTTTTAGGGAATATTTTGGAGTTATTAGGATTGTCATCATATTACATGATGTTAATGGAGAGGATGATATGTTTTACAATGAAGTAGGAAATCATATTAGATAGAGTCAAGTTGATTCATTGATTTATTTTTTCGATGGATAATGTTGAGTTATGCGGATAATTAATTTAAAGTGTTCAGTTTAAATGTTTTAGACTATGTTGGTTTGTTTCTAGAAGATGTCCCCCTCCCCTCATATTAAAATATGCATTTTGGGATAGTGATGAAACTAGGTGCTTCATCTATATCAATTTTTTCATATAGTATTACCAAATCAATGATTTGGGAGAAACATAATTGCGATTATGATATCTTGTAAATGATGATATATTGTACATTTTGTGCCACCTTGGGTATATCCTATTCTATTTTATAAAAATAAATTTTTTATTTTACTTATGTTTATATATTATTTTAATTTGAATCATCTTATTTGGATGAAATTCTACCATTTCTTATAGTTTTCAAAATATCAATCACTGGAAGGGAAAAATATAACTCTAAAATATATATATTTTTATTTTGATATTAAATTTTTTTTTGTGATGGATGTGCATATCCTGAAAAATTATTTTTTATTTAATAATGATAATTATAGGTTTGTTTTAAATTCATTCATAGTTAACTAGATTGAAGTAGTGTTTAAGGTAATGAATTATTTGTATTATCTTGTCTTTTAGAAATTGTTCACGGTGGTATTGACAGATTAATACTTATGTTCTCTATATTTATGGAGAATCATGTAGAGAATACATGAATTGTGTTTTGAATAATTTAGTTTCATCAAATAATATTGATTATATAAAAGTGATGTTTTATGCTTGTGAGGTCTGTTTCATGGTTATTGGGACTTCTAAACATGGGGTAGTCCAGAATCCTTAAAAGATCATTGAATATATTTTGTCAGTATCCCAATATAATTTTGTGTGTATCAGAAATTACTTAGTCTATAAAATTATAAAACAGGGATGATGAATGAATTATAATGTACTATGCTAACTGAAAATTACTTTTATTATTATAAAAACAATAAAACAAAATTTAGAAACCACAAAAGTTAACTGAACTACAAAAAACAACCAGAGAAAACTACCGGACCTGCCCCACCACATCAACAATTCATTGATGAGAAGCTTTTATATCCAAATTGAAATTTAGAAGACAGTCTCATACAGAGGTGCACGACAATGAAATGGATGGAAATGCCATACCCTTTAAAACATCTAAATCCAAAAAGGCATGCACCGATGAGGATTTTATATTCTGATTCCCTTCCAGAGATGGTCCACATAGAATTTTGGAAACATTTCCAAACACACATAAATGTCAGTAAACAATAGGGAAATATAGTTTTCATAGCTCACACAAACATTTCTATCAAGCCAACTGACCGAAACCCCCAACATAAATAGAGACATTAAAGAGAAACTTGATATTACTCGAATCTTTTTCTCAAAATAGTTTCTATGATAGGGATACAATCTATACGTCTGATCCCTCTAATATAAGCTTCTCAAATGCTGAAGCTAGCTTTTCCCTAGCCTAAATGTACTCCATAACAATGATCATTCCAAGATTGAAACCTCCTACTAATATTGAGTCATGTTTTTTAATCAATGAATATAGCTACTCATTGTGGGACACATCAAGAGATATCCCCATCAATTTAACTGCCTCCTCCTTGGTTGAATTGAGAAATAAAGTTTGTTCTATCACATTTACTTCAGAACATAACATCAAAACAAGGGTATGACCATCATGTACTTCTATCGTTGGATGGCTCGGAGACTCCATGGACCTCTTCTTTTCACTCATCTTCTTTGCAGAGCGGGTCCCCTTTGGAGAATGTAGAAAGGAGTAATCCTTCCTCCCCTTCCTCCTCCGGGAGCCCCTATTACATTTTTTTCTTGAAGCCTCATCAGTCAAGTGGTTTTGTTCAATTAAATAGGTAAGCATCATGTTGACCTCGTCTTTCTCATCATTAATATTGGAATATGAAATAAAATAGGCCTCTGAAAGCCTTTGAACCTATTTCACAAGGGAACTATCATCTAGAACAAGTATGACCCCCTTATTTCCCACCTCAGTCTATAACGAGTGCTTGTATATCAGTGCCTTGCCTCCCCTTACACACATCAGCACTTCCTGACCATGAATTCTCAGCAACTGATCTATACAAATCCACCTAATCACCGCCTGATGTCCAATCCATGATCAAGTTTCCCTCATTCCTCTAGATTCCACCAGTACCTCCATATACTGAGATTTCCCCTCTCCTTCCTACACAATACAGTTGTAAGGACCTATGAGGCCCCCTCAGCTTGTTGAACACAACTGAAACATTTAGATTAAAACATTGAGGCACCACACTAGTGTGAAGAAGACCCACACCCACCAGATTGGTGTCCACTACCTCTCTGGTGGTTCATTGCTCCTCTATAGGACATACTGATAGAGTTACCCTAACACAATTCCCTACACTCGATGTAGTATTTCCCGAACTCGTAACCTCACATACCTCTAGGTCCTTTCCCTTTCTGCTATCCATTGTTTGAGTCGTGACATGTCCACCCATGTTCCATTCTTACATAGATTGGAAGCAAAATCCCTTACTCGACATCGATAAAGACTTCCACCAGCACACATCATAGGCATGCCCCAACCACCTTCATGTAGAATAGAATTCTGTCCAGCTCTCATAGATAACTCACTCTTTGCACTTATATTCCTCACTGATCGTAATCCATACATAATGAAATGGAGCCTTCAACAAATCCATCTCAACACGTATCCTCAGGTAAACATGATGATACACCGCTTCTATTCAACAATCTGAGCAAAAGTATTTTCCAACGATATTGTCAATCATCCTAATGATTGAGGGGTTTTGAAAAGGTAACACATGGTTCGGAAAATTAACTCAAATCGCAGCAGATGGTGAGTCGTGATTCGTGTTTAATTTAAAAGACAAACAGAAAAAAATATGGGACAACCATTACAACTCCAGGGAACCCTTGACTAGGAAAAGATCAGATCCTCCTATGATGGAAAACATATCATGATATGTCAATTATCTAGAAATCCCACTGTAACCCACTCCTGGAGGTCCCATGCTTTGAAGATGAACCTATCAAATGAATCAACAGACGCCCTTTGGTGCTTTAACTGTGCAACCAGGGTGAGGTTTAGAAGACCGAAGGATTCAGTGAGCTCTAATGTTGATATATGTAGATTTGGGTAGCCTCCAATGAGCTCTGTAACCATAAGGAATAACTTTACTTTCGAAAATGAAGGGAGAATGACTAGATTAGAGAGGGATCAGAAAGGATGTTCTTTATTTATGATGAATGACCCCTCCCCATTAGTAGGGGGAGGGGTCATCGTGACTATCATCATCGTCATAGAAGTAGATGAGTCGACTAACGGTTCCCTTTATCCTCCCATGTGATCATTTTTTAAAGCACTACAAATATGATAATAGTGTATATTTGGAATGGATTCAAGGTTATTATTGATTTCTAAATTCTATGATGCTTTCATATATTTTATGGGTAATAATTTAAATACATTAGTTCTACATTTAAACAAGAATGAATTATTTTATAGAATTATTGTAATTATTCCAGAGTTGGATTGCTTTGAGTTTTAATGAATAAGTATTGGGTTTTCAATTATGTGTATTATTAGTTATGACCCCATGATATTATTTATTATTTATTTACCCAAATGTTGGGGTGACTCTACCACATATATGAAAATGTTGTTATATTCAATAATAACATGTTTTTTAAAGTGTTTTATCCCTATTAGATTAATTTGATGTTGTAGAAATAAATGATATTCATGAAGAATCTTGATTTTGGGGTTTCATTGACACATGGTAAAGGGAATTTCAAGGTATATTTCATGAGGAGGAAGTCATGTCCTTTTATTATGAATTAGTCCCGAGACTCTATTAAACTAATTGAAGAGTTTTCAACAATGAGCATTGATATGAGACAAGTTGATGGTATATAATTTGTTTACTATAAGATGGTGCATTTATCATTGGTACAATGGATGGTGGATTCCTAGATAGGTGATTCAAAGTAGAGTTTTACCATGATTATGTTGTTTATAGTGATATTATAGAGGTATTCCTTGAGTTTGTATGATTTGTTATGTAATATCGTATTTTAATTCTATCAGTCATTCATGATGTGGATCTCAATATGTTTTATAGTTATCCCTTGGGAAAACATACTTGTGTGATGAAGATCAATTGTTCTATCAATGGCCAATTTGGTTGTCCATGTGTGATTAGGTTAGATATTGAGTTCCCATTTCAGTGTTTGGTTTTCTAATGAGTGAATGTAAAACAATGGGTTCTTGGTTTTTCACTTTAAAAACTATTTATTCCCTAGTGAACGTTTGAGAATATCGCCGCATACTATTTTCCTTTCGTACCATGATCTTTAGGTGGCTATGATAAAATATAGATGATCATTAAACTCTTGGTTAACTAAAATCATATATATTATTAATGATTTATTATTAGTATAAATATTTAATTTAGAATGTATAAGAGTTCATAAGAGTTTATGGGGGTACAAATATAATCGTACCCGATTTTGATCCACATTTTTAAATTATGTTGAGGAGTGGATTCCAAATTTTTTTTATACCTCAATTATCCATAGGGGAAACTTTTCATCCACATAATGATGGTAAGATAGGGAAGACTATCCATACATTACAATACATTTTATACACTAGTATTATTTATTTTCATGGATTGTGAAGGTACTGGCTACCCATGGTGATGATTTCATACAATAATATTTAATACTCATCTATTTAAATGTATTCATTTAAATAATTTTATTGTTGAACATTCCAATTTTTGTTTTATTATAATATGTTAAAATATTCATTTATTCATTGCCAACTATAGTGTGTGACATAGAAGTTTGAGGAAATCCATGTGTGAATGAATACAATATCATGGAGTTTTAATTAGTATGATTATCATCAGATAATGAAATTAGATGTTGATGGTATAGGTCACATATTTTTTAAGGAGCCCCCTCATCTCAGAAAGTGATGTATCAAATATCGGAGTGTGATATGTACTAATTCATTAGTCCGTCATTGTTTTTTGAATGTGTTAGATTCATGGTGTTTTATTAAAACCTTCTCAAATATACATGGTTTGTATATTTGATGAATTTTATATGTTTTATATTTTTTGTAAACATAATTATGATTATATTTTCATCATTTTTGGTGAGATGGATGTTGATGATAGTGTGGCCTTCGAGGAGAAACCAATTGAAATTATGGACCATATGTAAAAATTTTACGATGTCATTAGTTTCCCTTGGGTCATGTAATATGGAATAATGGTTGTGAAGAAGAGAGAACAATATAGATATATTTTTAGATGAAATATCAAAATCTAGAAATTTTTACTATTTTACGATCCTTTTTGAGATTATTTGTATGTGTCTTTTATCTTTTTAATAAGTTATTTAATTGGATTTTATTTTATATTACTTGTTAATTTGTAGATTTGGTTTCATTTTGGAATTATCATGATCATTAAACGAGATCTCATATAGTGGCTATATAAGAACAATTATCTTTCATTACTGGGTTCATTTTAATATCTCAAGGGTCAGGATTTTTTGAGAGGAATCTAATTGAAGGTCCTTGTTTTTCATAAACCTTACACGGTGTATTATTGTAAGTAGATGTGTCTGCATGGAAAACATAAATGTGTTGGTGGTTTTGGGATAAAATTTCATTTTAGGATAAATTCTATTGTATGGAGCCTCTAACTAATCCATGACAGATGGTGTTGTAAAATCCCTAGCTCTTGTAACCAAGAGCAAGTGATTTGGTTATTAACATAACATATATATATATATATATATATATATATCAGGTAAAACCATTTTAGAATGATAATTTTTTTTAGCATTGAAGATATAGATACATTCAGGATATTCATTTTACTTTGGGTATGAAATGTAAAACATAGTACATGAATACAGTTAGATTTCATGGACTTATTCAATGAATTCGTCTCAATGAATAAAATGTGTAAAATTTCAAGTCATGATCTAATGAATCATGATATCTATATATACAAAACCATTATATTTGAATGTTTAAGACAGTAGATAATATACTATTTATTTTAGACAACACATTTTTAACATGAGAACTGTTGTTTAATCAAGGATCTATATAATTAGAGGCATATCCATCACTGCATTCCCAATGAATTTCTATCTTATAGAATGATATAATTATTTCATGGTAAATATTCCATATCTATAGTTATATGTATGGTGTAATGGATATAAAATTACCAATATTTCCTAATAATAAAGTAATTTTCAACATAAAACAAAAATTATTTAAAAATGATATATGGTTTAATAAATATGCACATCATTGATAGATAATATGGATATTTAAATGATTGGATTTTATGAAGGTTATATGATTACATTACTTAAATAAAAATATAACTAGTCTCAAAAGAAAGTGGGGTTGTATAATTAATTATTTCAATTTTCATAACTTTTAAATTGAAACCCCTTATAAAAATATAATTCAATTGGAATTCTAATCATCATAAAGAAAAAGTTATTCTTGTTAAATTATTTAAAACAAAATAATTTTATTCTGTCCGTAATATAAAATACTTTTCAACAGAGTGTAATTTGGAAACAAAAATCATGAAATGATCATAACATTATAACGAGGATTAATCGACAGATTTATTATGCATGTAAAATAAAAATCCATATATGTAAAGGGTAAATACAATATAAAATAATCTTATACATTACACATATAATTTTACAATACCATGGATAATGGAGATGTAATATAACCTAATGAAATATATTTGACATATAGAAGTCCTTACCATTTGGTAACTTTCAAGAAACCCCCCATATGAAATAACTCAAATTAAAACCTAAAATATACTTAAATATGAATTACTACTGAATTTAAATTTATATGTGGATGATCATACACCATATAATATAAAGTAGGTTATCAAGGTTACAATATGCCTCAATGATGTGAAATTTTTACAAAATCCCTTACCTCACGATTCACTTTAGAAGAATGTACAATATCCTCATATATAATTATTTTAAATATGATATTATTTTGATAAAAAAGAAGGTTAATCTTTGTAATATCATATATTATCCACTTATAATATATTACCACCCATTCCTTAATAATTTTTATTTTTACTATTGTTTCTCGGGTTATTCTCCTTGTATTTTCATTGACATTTTATAATTTCTATTCTACTTATTGTTTTTAAGATATACTTCCATCAAATAAATAATTATATTAATTTTATAAATTTCACATTTAATTATTGAATATAATTTTATAAATAATCATGAATGTTGTACAACAGAAATAAATCATATTGCTTCCTAAAGAATGTTCGTCGTACAAAGTCACCAATGATGATATGATTCCTTTAATGAGGGAAAAGGTAAAGAATGTTAATATATATTAATTTCATAGAATTAATATTATTTAAAATTTATCATATATATTTAATATTTTCCACATTATTACATTAAATGTTTTTTCTTTTTGAAAAACAAAATATATCGGTTCTAGAGGTGGTAGTATGCTGTTTACATGAGCTATGACTTTGTTTCCCATTTTATGGAGAATGATATAAAAAAATATTATTCCATAAAAACAATAAAATATTTATATATGTCATATTATATTATTATTAAATATAAATTTTGAATCTAAAATTTAATATATAACAATAAGATAGCTAAATAAACAACTTCATTAAGATAATTACCATCTCCTAGAGAAATAAATTCTAGATATCATCTTAAAGACCCTAGGATTAGTATTTGTGGAATTTAGAATTATCTATAATACAGATAACTAATTTTGGAAGTTATTTGGGTAGTTTTTTCGAAGATAAAGGGTTTTTAATGTGTTATGATGTTAGGAGAGAGATTTCCATTTTCTAAATTAAAAACAGTGGAATTTTTCTAAATACCTTAATAAATTAAATAATGGGATTCCACTATCTACCCATGTGCCAATTTTTTTTTACAAAATTTACTTTAGTTTTAGTATGTTTGATAAAAATACTAAAAAATAAACATGTTTTAAACATGCTCCTCTCAAATAGTGTACATTTACATACATTTACCATTTTAGTTTTCACCCCGATAACTAGTTTTTAATACTAGTTAATTAATCCTTTAATAAATAGATAAAATGTTCTATAATATTATATTTAGATCCAATATTTAAAAATATTAGATCATATTTATTAGTGAAAAATTTATTAATTGTGTAAAATTAATTTTAACCTGCATCGATACAACAAAAAACAAGTTTTTAACCATAAATACGTTAAATAATTTTGACATTTTTTAATTATAATTTTAACTATAAATAAATAATACCATATAAAATAATTTTATTTATTCTAATAAAATATATTTAATCCATTTTATCTAATTAAAATCCAAAAATTTTAATAATTAACTTTAAAAACAAACCAAAATATAGTGTCCACAAAATGTTTTTCAAGAAATAAATTTTTCAAGTAAAAGATAATCTCATATTAAATAAATGACGAGTAATCACGAATTTATGGACTCATATTATTGTATTTAAATATACTATATACAAATTGAATCTAAATAATTAATAATTATAAATTATTTGAAATATTTATAATTGTTTGATATTATGCATTGTTAACAAAATTGGGTGCCGGGAAACAATTTCTTATATAAAATAGGCTTTTTTCACCAAATGATCATGTATATTTTTTTTAAAAATTTACAGTTAATGAATTATAAATTATAATTATTATTATATATTATAGTAAACAAAATTTGTAATAATGACAAATTAATTTTTTTTGTAGAAGCACATTTCTATGGGAACTATTAAAAACTTAATTCTATGTTTAATATGAGAATGAAATTTCAAAATCAATACATATCCTATAAACTTATGAATTTTTTCTAATGAAATTTTAAAATTTTAATTTTATTATATTTTTTACAATTTAATGTTAATTTTCTATAATTGAGGTTCTGGTGTTTCATGGATCCGTCTGAAAAAAATGTTATCTAAAAAACTGTTATGGATTTGACCTTATTAACAAATGGTGGTGGTTATTATTTATAAAATCCTCAAAATCCCATAATATTTAAAACAAATTATAAATTATCTAAATTAACTTTACTAGTTTAGTCAATAAATTCCTCAAAACATCCTTTCTAGTATCATAAATTTTGATAGTGTCTTAACGGTAATATATATTGTGTTCTAATTCAATTTCTTTAATTGTGAGAACTTGAACTGGTCATATATTATATTTCTTTAATAATATGGTATGAAAATACTCATGTATATTAGAGTGTCATAAAGGTAATAACAATTAAGTCACAACTATAATCCACTCCAAACATTAAATGGGATTGATGTATTTTGGTCTTAGTTTTCCCTCCTTAAAAAACCTTATGTGACCTTCCAATAAAGATACATTCATGTGAATATGTTCACCCACATGAAATTCCTAATCATTCCATTGACGGCTACCCTATCTATTTTTTATTCTTTTTTCTACAATAATATGAAACAAAATATTAATAACCATTGTCATTTCCTCTGATCATGTTTTAAGGGTAAATTAATACATTCACATACATTATCTAAATAATTTTGTGTATGAAATACTTTTCAATATAATTATTCATACCAGTCAATTTAAATATTTGAATGGAATATATTGTAATTGAAAAACTCTTCCATTGATAAATAATGATTATATAAACCATTAATGTAATTTTATAAATATCTAAACATTTTTACCTGGTTTGAATGGTATGTTCATATTATCAATTAATTTTAGGGTAATATGAAGTGGTAAACTGAATGTCATTATCAATAACATTCAAAACAATCATCTTGATTTTTGATGAAGGATTTGTATAATGAAGAGAAAAAATTACAATAGGTTCACCAAGATATCTTAATAAAATTATTAATATATATCCTTTTAAAGAACTAAATAAATAAATCATATCTCATAGTGAAGAAATTTGTAGATTTAGTAAGATAATCAAGAATAACACATTTTTCATCATCCAATCATGGAGTTTTTAGTAGTCCCATGAAAAATTACATTTTAATGTCATCCCATTTCCACATAGGAATGGGAAGTGGGGTTTTAAATCCTAGAGTATTGTTTCTCTCGTCCTTCACTTGAAATAAAATTAAACATTTGGAAACATAATCAAAAACCTCATACTTCTTGTTATTCCACCCAAATTTCTTTCTTCAAATTCATATTCATCTCGATTAAAACATGGGGTGTTGAAGAATTAAATCTTTTATAATAATCCAAAAATTCCATTAATACATCATTTGTTGATGGAACACATAATTTATTTACTAATATGATAATATCATTTTCAAAAACATTGTCTACCAACAATCCATTATTCACTACAATAACTTCTTCTAAACAATCTCATCATCCGATTAAATTTAAATTATATTTTCCAATAAAAATGGATTATTAATAATTTGAAAATTTATTGATGTTTCACTTTAGTAAATACTTCTAATGATCATTATAACTATATTAATGAGCCTACTATCCCTATATATCATCAATTTTTTCAGGCCAACATGATCTTTTATACATAATGCATCTTCTAAATTAATTTTATTCCATGAGTGGTAGTGTATAGAATAATAATAATAATAATATTCCTGTTTCTCAAGCCATATAATTTTCATAATGATGAAGTCATTATGTATAAATAATATAATTTGAGCTCTTATGGTCTTTGTAACTATCAAATATTTCACCATAATGATAATTTTTCGCCTCATCAAAGAAAATATTACATATCCTAACACATGATCAAGAGTTTGATTGTCATTTTCATCAATCTTTTACTACATTTATTCCTATATATTAACATTATGATTTTTTTATATAAATTATCAGGTCAATTATTCAATACATTACTATATATCACAATCACATCCTAACTTGATGGTATGGTCAATATTGTAGTATTGAACAATATACACTTCAACTCATCAAAGAATTATTCACATTAATTTTTATATATAAACACAATGCCATTATTTTTAATAATTGTTAAGGGATAGACAATTTTGAAATATTTAAAATTAATCACTAGTTTTCACCTACAAAACCGATGAAACTATGTTCTCTGATTGTGTTCATTGCTGTAGGAAAATATCTGGATTCGTTCTCCTTCAAATGAACAACATAGATTCCATCCATAGAGAATTTATTGCCATGACATAAAATTCCAGAATCCATAAATCACTCATAATAAATTTCCCCTAAATAAATTTTCATAAAATGTGTATCTATAATAATCCATATGTGATTATTAGGGTACTCATAGCATTTAAAATACTCCCACATATCACCAATGAATTAAAAAACATCAAAAAATTCCTTGAATACTTGTTCAATTATATCCATAAACACTAATGGGGGATTAGTGTATCTAAATGAAATTATAGAAAACCCCTAATGTTCAAGGCCTGATTAGAATGATTTCTTTTTAATGTATTCTTTATTTTCTAAATACTTATGATAACCAAAACCATGGTCAAACATTGAAAAAAAATATCTTTGTTATGTTGATAAAATATATCAGCAATGCGAGTTAGATGATATGAGTTTCTTATCATAATGGAATTTATTACCCTATAGTAAATGAAATACTTTATTGGTCCATCTTTCTTCTTATTTAAAATAATAGTGTTTCCTTATGGAGAAACAATAAGGATTATAAATCCCATATAAATACATTCATATTTTAGTTGATTCACATAAATTAATTCTAGAGTGTCCATCATATTGGTAGTCGTCGATATCGGTATTTCATTTCAGATTAAATCATTATAAAACTAAATTTCATCATATGAAACATGTGAAGGTAAATCATTACGTAATACATTATTGTATAAAAGTACAATATTTAAATCCTAAATCTAAATATTTCATTATCCATCCATATATGTTTCATTATTTTTCCCCAAGAACCTCATTTAGAAGTGCTCTGAGGGGTGGATATAGAAATCACACAGATGATGATGTCTTCTACCTTAATATAACATGTATTTTTTTCTTCTTCACAAATAGTAATTTAATTATAAATATATAATTTTTCTCGTCAAAGTTTTAATGGTATTCTGTATAAATGATTAAATGAATTCAAAAAATACATATGATTTGAAACACTCTAAATAACATAAATTGACATTTTATCGTGGGGACATCGTGACCCATCCATGATGTAGTGTGGCATAAATTATGTTTTCTTTTCTGAAAACAACCTTCATAAGGTTCTATTGAAATATCTATGAGCTATGACAATATAGAAAACATTAAATAGTGAAAAGATTTAGAATAAAATAATTCATAGTTAATTTTGTTGCTTTGATTAATGTATCTACAATCACCTCATTTCATACATCTACCCAGCTTCAGTGATCAAATAATATATCCCTTCTACCCCTAGTCTCATATATAGAACATATCCTTGACATTTGTGAGATTAGTTTGAATAATTCCCCATGTTTAATTAAATTAATAGAATAAAACGATATCTTAATTTCTCTAAAATTCATAAACCATAAAAAATTTCAAACACACTTTAAGAAAAATCCCATTAATGTTATGGAAATTCCATATAGTTTTTTAATTATATAGAATTATTTTGAAACTGTGAAAACTGATGGCGCATTGTTCTGAGGCCCTGAGTGCCCTGAATGATCTGTCGATGTTTTTATATGATATAATTAGTGTGCATAAATATTTTTTTCGAAAAAGTGGAATAAATCATAAACAGTTAATTGGATCAAAATCTCAGGGCATCGTGCACATAGGATGGCAGGTTTACCGGAGGCGCGACTTATGTTTAGTCAACGCGGGCCTCCTATGAGAAAACCCAAAAATGGAGTAACCATAAATAAAATAATTAAATAAAGGTTTTTTTCAAATTCTTATAACTCAAAAACAATAACTCGGATTAAAAAATCCTATACCAATTCTAAACGAATGAGGGTGTGCTTTCTATTAGAAGATACTAACATTGGCCGACATGTGCCACCAGTGAAAGTTAGTTTTTGGCCATAAATATATTAATTATGTGAAAATTATTTTATTTTAAAATCCATAACATTTAAATGGTAACTCGGATTAGAAATCTGAGAATACCATTGGGGTCGTTGGGGTGCGTTTCACTTAGGTAGAGCCTAACCTCATCCGGCGTAGGTCAAGAGTGATTGTTAATAATTTTCCAAACCATTTTTCATGTACATTCAATAAATGCATAAGATAGGATTTTTAACATTTGAACAGGTGCTCAAAATTGAAATCTAAAACACCATTAAACATGTAGCACAAATATTATCTTAAGGAGA
Organism: Viscum album; assembly: GCA_963277665.1. Classification (NCBI taxonomy): domain Eukaryota; kingdom Viridiplantae; phylum Streptophyta; class Magnoliopsida; order Santalales; family Viscaceae; genus Viscum; species Viscum album. Next base: position 643,374,995 of record OY728161.1, read on the forward strand.
CTATTACCTTGACAAAAGAAAGTCGAGGGTGGAAATTAGATTTCGGATATTTCATGGGAGAAAATAAAAAAAACATTCTTTATTTTATTTTTGAAATTTAAACCTCCCATTTGAAACTTTAAGGTGGGAACCACATTAGGTTTTTTGGGCATTTAATGTTGGAGATTAAATTCTCAGTTACACAAAATGTGTAACCACATTCCACATTAATTAATATTATTCTTTAATTCTTAATTAATGAATCAAATTTAATTCTAGGAATTCCCCAATTAATGAGAAAACAAAATAATTGATTAAATAATAAGAAAAAACTTATTAATTTGGCACCTCATATCTTCTATGGGAAAGGATTGGAAAAGGGGAGGAGATTTGGGAGAACATTATTCAACTAAGAACACCCTCTCCAACATATAACATTCCATGGAATCTATGAACGAGGATAACGCATGAGCACGGATCAGAAACATCTTGAGGGGGCGACGAACACTGATGTCACCAGCTTCATCATCTTCGTCCTCTTCCTCATGACAACTACTATGGGAGAACATCAAAAAAGGGGATTGTTTTTAATATGATTGAATTTATTTAATAATTTTTCATATCTTGTTTTCTCAATGACGATGGACAAACTAACATTTCCATCATCTCGCGCATATACCATGCCTCTTATATTGTTATTCTATGGGCTTTCTTCATGCTTTTTTCAAAACCAAATATTTATTGACACTAGAAATGAAATATTTTGTTGAGTGCGACATATTGACATGAAGCCCTCGACCATAGGATCACAATATTGGATTGTTTTATTTTCTGGGCTAATAACAGAGATGCGGTGACCCGTAGAAGAGAAGGAAGGCTAGCACACCAGCCGACCGCATGATGGTAGGGTGCCGCATGTCCCCACCGTCGGATGAGCAGGAGACCGCGACCACTTGGCCACGGTAGAGGCCAATGAGAGGCCGACACACGGCATACCGAGGTTGAACAATGGTGCGTGACAATGTCGCTTGTTGGAGGACTGGCCAGAGCTCTCGGTTGGCCGGGTTTGATGGTGTGACCTACATGGCTCCTGCGGGTGACGTGGTAGTGCCCTAGGGCACTGTCGTTTGGTGTTCCAAAAAAAGGGGGGATCCCCCTTCAGCGCAAGATCGGGCAGAACGCGCCACCGGGTCACCCTAGCGGGCTGCGCCCAGCAGTATAGGCCCACCGAGGTCTAGACCATCCAGGCCGGACCCAGGTTGGGCCAAGGCCGGATCAGTACGACCGTGTCGGACCAGACCCAGTTTCGCCATTTTGGACACATCATGAGAACCGGGAGTCCATTTAACAAACCATCTCTGGCCCCCGAATCCTTGGATCACGACGGATATTTACGTATACTCAAAATGAGTTTGGGATAATGTTGGTGCATGTCCGGGTTGGATCGAACTCCAAATACAATAGGGACCTCAAAGAGGAAACACTAATAACATATAGATCAGGCATCTGATTGACTCGTCGTCTAATGTATTGGGTACCCTAAGACATGGCAGAACATTGGGTTATTTATCCGTGGGACTTTATGGTGTTTAATGTATGACCGATATCTCCACAGACAGATTTTATGGACGTCAAGCGCACCAGGTGCAAGAAATCCAGTTGCACGTAGTGAGGCGGAGGTTGGAGACAGAACCTACGGTGGTTAGTTATTTATAAACTATGGGTGATATGGATCCCTTATAGGTCAATGAGGGGGTTATTAACAATAGATCCTTTGTGGGTCAGCGCTCATCGAGCCTATGTGTGTCAGTGAAAACCAATCATGTGTGGGTTAGCGCTCAACGGTCTAGTGTGGGTAAGAGCATACCGATCTAGGTCTGAGATGAAACTCTGTTTGAACTAAGACTTTGACCTTCGTGGTACTATCTTCATTTTTATACCAGTGTGGTACTTTTACCTTCTTGGTACAATCTTCATGGTGATACCTATGTGGTAAATTTACCTTTGTGGTACTATCATTGGGGAGATGCCTGGGTGGTAATTTACCTTCATGGAACTATCTTCGTGGTGATACATGTGTGGTACTTTTACCTTCATGGTACTATCATTATGGTGATACCTATGTGGTACTTTTACCTTTATCGTATTATCTTCATGGTGATTCCTATGTGGTGATTTTAACTTCGTGGACCTATCTTCGTGGTGATACCCGTGTATTACTTTTTCCTTCGAGGTTCTATCATTGCAGTGATACCTCTGTGGTACTTTATCCTATGTGGTACTATCTTCGTTGTGATACTTGTGTGGTTCTTCTACCTTTGTCAATCTATATTTGTGGTTATACCAGTGTGATAATTTTACCTTTGAAGTGCTATCTTCGGGGTGATTCTTGTGTGGTACATTACCATTTTTGAACTATCTTCATGGAGATACCTTTGTGGTACTTTTACCTTTGTGGTTTAACCTTTGTAGTGTTATCTGTGTTGTACTTTTACCTTCTTGTTGGTACCTTCATTGTGATACCTTTGTGGTATTCTTACCTCATGTATGAGATGTGTATATCTTGATGACTTATATGTATGTATGGGAATATATCTAAGTAGATTTTATGTCATTCTAGGTGGTTTTCCTTTGTGAAACTATATGAGTCCTACATGGTCTTGGGGTCCCTACTGAGTATCTTAATACTCACCCCTGCATGGGCTACGCCCGCACTTTGTTGTGTCTTGTGCATATGACATACAACATTGATTGAGGCTGAGGGAGCTAGGATTGGATGGAGTTGAAGATGGAAATTTGGTGTGATGTGATGCGGAGGAGGTGGGCGGACATGGAGTATTGTGGATACAATCTATACTGACACACCAGATATGATCTGTAGTGGATGATCTAGGAGATGTTGTGTACCGTTCAGATGTATTTTTACATTTCAGTTGTAATTTTACATTTTCTGTTGGGATTGTATTTCGGCCCCTTTACATTCAACACTCTTTTTTACTACTGTAGTTTACATTGTGGTTATATCTAGTGGCGTTATAGTCTATGTAGTTGCTTCTTCTTCTGTTCCTGAACTGTGTGTCTGTACGGTAAAACATAATTTCCATACCATTTAAAGGATATGCCTTTCAGGTGAAAGTCACCATCCCCTGGCCTAAAATGGTGGGCTTGGGTTAGTCACGACACGAGCCTCGAGGGATGGGTCATGAAAAACAATTATCAGAGGAGTTTGGTTTTACCAATGAACTACGACTCAAATATTTCTTGTCAAGCAATAGTATTATGTGTTATGAATGTGGTTTTTAGTTCGGGGACTCTAGTGTTGGTGATGCATCCAATGTATGCATATACCAGGACCTTTAATTCAGATTTTTGTATCAGCGCATGAAAACACTGATTTGATGTGTTTTAAAAAGTTTTCTTTTTCATCTCTTGAGTCATCTCACTAGGTATAACATAATGATTGTGGCACACCTATTACTTATTAGGATACCTCCGCATAGATAGCCAGCTAGGATTCCTGAGAGATTACACAATGATGGCCCACCGAGTGACGAGGCCTTAGTGTAGATCCCTCAACCGGCGTTAACACCTTCGGCTTTTGTTCCTTGAGCTCCACTACTCGTTGGACGAGTGTTGCCATTGGCCCCAACAGTAGAGGATCCATGCCGATTTAATGAATTCACGAGTTCCAGTAGTATTGATCATTATGGTTTTGAGGTGAGATAGATTCCCAGGTAGCTGAGGACCGGCTAAAGGCTATGGCTTGATTTTTCTTCCTAGTAGAGACACTGATAGAGCATATAGTGATATTAGATTCTAGTCTTTTATAGTGAGTGTCCATGAGGATGGTCATCATAGTTATGAGTCTTAGATATGTGGATACTTCCATAAGATAGTACCTTTGGGTAGTTTGTCAGTAATATCACCGCTCGTTGATCAGCAGGTACAACAGGCAGTACCGGTAGAGGACACATTTAGGCTTAGTCCCTTGCGTGATTTTCAGCATCAGATACCAGTTAGGTTCTAAGAAATACTGACTAACAAGTAGAGGAGGACTAGAATAAAGTGGAGACTGAGAGTTTTATAGTGCTTCTACAGCTTCGGTAGGACGACATGTCAGTATCTGAGTATTCATAGAGGCGTTCCAACTATTCTGAATAGAAGATGAATATGATATGATCAGGGCATCTCTGCTTGGACTTCTAAGCGAGGTGTCTTTTGGGACATCAAAGCCAGAACTATTACTCTATGTATTCCAACATAAGTTAGGGTGCTATAGATATTCTCTGTGGTTGAATGTCCTTTTGTTGATTGGATAAAACCACTGAATGTTAGCAGTGTGAAAGAATAAAATCGGTGCCAGTCTCAGAGACAAGGGTGGGTAAAAATCTTTCGGGAAAAGAAGTGTTGGGAACATATGAATTTGTAGGGCTGCAGACATGGAAGCAGATCTAGGAGAGTAGCATGAGGTGGTTTACATTTCAACATGTTACAACCACCCCCCATTGTGGTCCCCTTCAGGGTCATGGAGCTGGAGGATAGGGGAAGGGAGTAGCTACATATGGCCAAGGAGTGCGACCCAATGGCTCTAAGAATGATTCGATGAATGGTGTCTGTCTACTACTAGATTCCATAAGAATAGACATATGTACCAATAATTTCTTCCTTTCATGAATCATTTCCAAAGAATATAGTTTCTGGTTAATCCATTGACTTGAACCTCACGTCTGGAGATACATTTTGGAGGGGACTTGATAATCACACTTATGCAAATGATGTGATCTGACCCGTGGGGAGAGTGTTTTAGTTGAAACCTCTTAGTGGCAGCGTCTGGGAATTACACCCTGAGTATGGGTATGGACTAGAAATCCACAATTCATACTCATATTGATTGTATTAGGATGAAGGGTTGTAATTAAGCTACAATGTTAGAATGATATTTTCTAGGGTCGGTGAAAATGGAAACCCATGTAGAATAGGATAAACTTTTGCACAGCATGGTGTGGCCGATCACTCATGAGTTGGCCAACCGTACCCTCGTGGAAGTAGGAGATTTCAGTTTTCAGTTCCCAACAAGAGTGGATAGAGATACACCAGGACTATGACATTGAGATATTCTATACTTCTGGGAAGGGTAATATGGTAGCAGACTCACTCAGCAGGAGGTCTGGTCTACAGCTGCTGAGTGAGGAGTGAGAGTTTATTTTCGTGCTAAAGATATCCTTCGGGGATAGAGATGAAGATTCACACCTCTAGTCAATGACTATAACTCCACCAATACATCATCAAGTCAGTGAGGAGCTTCTTGGGGGCATAGAATGCGAGGCTCAACTGGCCCAGATATCCTCAGGGCAGGCACCTGATGGAGTTTTTAAAGGTGGAGAGAACGTCGTCTTCCTTAGAGGACGTACTGTGGTACTAGTGGACCACCATGATAAGGCGTTAAGGGAGTTCCATATGTCCACTTGGTGGTAAATCCTAGTGTGGTGAAGATGAACCAGGACCTCCAGCGTTAGTACTAGTGGCCGGGTATGTGGAAAGTAGTGGAAAAATTTGTATCATGATGTTTCACTTGTCACCAAGTGAAGACTGCAGAAAGATGACAGAAGTCTTATACCGACAGAATACAGAGACCCTTGAAGTTCTAGGAGGGGGACCATGTATTCTTGTGAGTCTCTCCTTGATGGGGACTACAATTATTTTTCCAAGAGCATAAGTTATAACTGAGGTTTATCAGTCCTTTTTCGATAATTCAGAGGCTTGGAGAAGTAGAATAAAACATAGCTCTTCCACCGTAGTTGGAGAGGGTGCATGACGTCTTCTACGTATCCAAGAAGAGGAGATTCATGGACAAACCATCCCACATCATTAAACATTATGAGCTGGACATCGATGATAGGGTGACATTTATGAAGGTTCTAGTGGAGATTGAGAATCGATAGGAGAGAGTCTGTTGTGGGCAGTTGATACCTATGGTACACATATGCTGGAAGCAAGAGAACCTCTAGGAGAGAACATGGGAGCTAGAGGATCATATTCGTGCATAGTACACTCTTTTGTCCTATGTAGGTGCTCTAAGTGACGTAAATCCCTAAGGTGGGGAGAATGTAATGTGCCAAAAATTCCATATAATTTTCACTTAATTATATGGTATTATTTAGATATGGTGAAATCTAACAGTGCGTGATTCCGAGGCTCAGAGTGCCTGAAATGATCCATTGGATTTTTTTATGGTTTATTTCGCACTCTTATGATGTTTTCTTAAAAACATAAAATAACACTTAAACAGTATCTCAGATCAAAAATTTGAAGGCACTGTAGCACTCATGATGATGGGTTTACCCTAGGTGTGACATATGTTTAGTTGGCATGGGCCTCCTGTAAGAAAACCCAAAAAAGGAATAACCGTAAATAAAATAATAAAATAAAGTTATTTTATTATACAAATACTTATAACTCACAAACGGTAACTCAGATTAAAAATCTGAGACCACCACTGAACTCGTGAGTGTGTTCTTTCTTTAGTTAGATACTAGCATTGGCTAGCGCGGTCCACCAGTGAATGATAGATTGTGGCCATAAATAAATTAATTAAGTGGCATTAATTTAATTTTTAAAATCCATTACTTTTAATCACTCACTAGGATTGGAAATCCAGGAGTACCATTCAGTTTTTTGGGTGTGTTTCACTTAGGAAGAGCTTATACTTAACTAGCGTAGGTGGAGGATGACTATTAATAATTTTCCGAATTTGTTTTTGGTATGTTTAGTAAACAGGGGAGCAGTATTTTGTAACTTTTGAACGGGTGCTCGGAATTGAAATCTGAGGACACCTTTGAACTCGCTGCACCAATATTCTCTTATGGAGACCATCACCTCAACCGTAGTTGGTGGAGGGTGAATTTTTTTTCAGTATTTTCTTGGGAGAAAATGAAATAAACATTCTTTATTTTATTTTTTTAAATTGAAAAATCCCATTTGAAACATGAAGGTGGAGACCATATGAGGATGTTCTGGCATTTAATGTAGGTAATTAAATTCCCGGTTACAGAAAATGTGTAACCACATTACTCTTTAATTAAAAGGATTCATTATTTCATAATTAATTAATAAACTTTAACCCTTGGAATTCCCCAATTAATGTGCGAGAAAATTAATAGATTAATTAATAAACTTAATATTATTAATTTGTCACCTCATCTCTCTATGGGGAAAGGATTAGAAAAGGGGTTAAGATTTATGAGAACATTCTTCAATGAAGAACAACCTCTCCAATGAAGAGCATCCTCTTGAATTGAAGAACGAAGACGAAGCATGATCCCAGATCGGAAACATCATGCAGGAGTGATGAATGCTGACATCACCGTCTTTATTGACTTCTTTTTCTTCTTCAAGAAAACACTTATAAGAGAACATCCAGGTAGGGGTTTCTATTTAATATAAATTATTTTATTTGATAATTCTTCTTATTCTGGTTTCTCATTGGAGATGGCCAAAAAACATAGCCATCATCCCGCGCATATATCATGCCCCTTATCTTTTGATTCTCCGCCCGTACTTCGTGCGTTCTATAACACAAAATATTTAATGATGGTGGAAACACTATATTCTATTGAACCCAACATATGGACGTGGAGCCCTCGACCTGAGGATCGCTAATAGGACATCATTTTAATTTTTTGGCTAAGAGAAGACATGCGTTGACTCGCAGAATAGGAGGAGGGAAGGCACACTGGCTGACCACATGAAGGTAGGTTGGCATGCGTACGCACCGCCGAATGAGGAGGAGATCACGACCGATTGGCTGCAATGGAGGACAAAGAGTAGGTGACACCCGAATGGACGTGTTGGAGCAGCGGCGCACGACCGCCCCGCTAGGAGGAGGACCAGTAGGAGCACCCAGCCGACCGTGGAAGATCAGAGGGACCCGCATAGGCCTTGTGGGTGATGTTGAAGTTCCTTGAGGATCATCCCTTTGGAGTTCCAATGGGAAGGGGGTGCTCCCCCTTCGGCGCCAGCTTGGGCGGACCGCACCACCGAGCCATTCCCAGGCGGCCAGGCCGGGCCACCCCCAACGCGGGCCGGTCCAGGCCCAGGACATCTAGCCCATACTCGAGTCGGGTCATCCTAGGGTGGGTTGGGCTGGGTTGGACGCACCAGGTTAGACCGATCCCCGTCCCATCAAAACCCAATTTCTCCTTTTTGTCCATATCATGGGAACTAGGCATCCGTTTGACGAACCATCTACGGAACTATAATCCTTGGATCAAGATCTCCCTTTTAAAATACTCCATTTGAGTTTTGGATAAAGTTGGAGTATGGCCAGTTTGGATCGACCCCCAAATCCAACCGGGCCCTCGGAGCAGAAACAATAATAACCTACAGAATGGGTGTCTGATAGACGTGTCATCTGATGCATTAGGTCATTGATGATGTGACGGGACTTTGGGATATTTCGTTGTGAGTTTTCATGGTGGTGGAGGTCAGACTGATATCTCTAGGGACAAATTCTATGGATGTCAAGTGCCTAGGATGCGAGGAATGTAGTAGCTTCCAATGAGGCTGAGGTTTGAGACGTATCATATGGTTGTTAGTTACCCATCAACTCTGGGAGGGTCAGATCCTATGTGGGTCATTGAGGGGATTAGTACCTATTGACCCAGAGTGGGTCAGCGCATACTGATCCTATGTGGGTAAGTGCTCAGTGATCCTATGTGGGTCAATGCATACTGATCCCGTGGGGGTTAAATCATGTGTGAGTCAGCAATCAACATTCAGGTTTGGGTAAGCACATACTGATCCGGCGTGGGTCATATCCTGTGTTGGTTAGCAGAGGTTAGTTACTTATCGACTATGGGTGAGTCAGATCCTCTATGGGTCATTGCGGGGGTTAGTACCTATCGATCCACTATGGGTCAGACTTAGTATGGTCGGAATCAGTGCCTCTTGACAGAATAAGATGATATAGGTTCACAAATAATCATTTTTACATATATACCTCACTAATACGTATTTTGAGACAATAGTTTATTTGAACTATGAATTTTACATTCATTTTACTATCTTCGTGGTGATACCTCTGGGGTACTTTTACCTTCGCAGCAAATCTTCATGGTGATACATGTGTGGTAATTTTACCATTGTGGTACTATGTTCATAGTGATACCTGTGTGGAACTTTACATTCGTGGTACTATCATCCTGGTGATACCTGTGTGGTACTGTTAACTTCATGGTACTATCTTCGTGGTGATACCGGTGTAGTACATTTAACGTTGTGGTACTATCTTCGTAATGATACCTGTGGGATGATTTAAATTTTTGGTACTATCTTTATGGTGATACTTGTGTGGTCCATTTACCTTCACGGTACTATATTAGTGGTAATACCTATGTGGTACTTTTACCTTCGTGGTACTATCTTCGTGGTGATACCTATGTGGTGCTTTTACCTTCGTGGTACTCTCTTCATGGTGAGACCAGTGTTGTAATTTTACCATCATGGTACTATCTTCGTGATGATACATGTGTGGTCCTATAGCTTCGTGGTACTATCTTCGTGGTGATACCCATGTGGTACTTTTACCTTTGTGGTGTAACCTTCGTAGTGTTACCTGTGTGGTACTTTTTCCTTTGTGGTGTTACCTTCATGTTGTTACCTTTGTGGTATTCTTCCCTCATGAATGAGATGTGTATATCTTGATAACTTAGGTGTATGTATGGGCATATAACTAAGTAGAGTTGATGTTTAGCCTTTTGGTTTTCCTTTGTGAATTTTTAGGCGACCTACGAGGTATTTGGGTCCCTACTGAGTATCGTTATACACAACCCAGCACGGGATTCACCCGCACCTTGTTATGTCTTGTGCAGATGAAATGAAACATTGATCGAGGCTGAGGGATCCCGGACTGGATAGTTCTCCGATTGGAAATTTAGTGTGACAGGATGTAGGGGAGACATGCGAACGTGGAGTACTATGGTGGCAATCTGTACCTACCCTTTAGGTAGGATATGTGGTAGACGTTCTTGGAGCATTGTTGTACCTTTCAGTTGTATTTGTAATTTTTTGTTATACTTTTACATTTTTAGTTGGGCTTGTATTCCAGCACCATTACTTTTAACACTATTTTTACTACAGTAGATTATGTTGTGGCTAAATTTAGTTGCATTCTAGCTTATGAAGTTTCTTCATGTTGTGTTCTTGAATTTTTTGTATGTATGGTAAAAAAGAAATGCGTTCCCATTTTAGGCACAAGACTTTTTTGTGCTAGTTGACATCCCCTAGCCTAAGGAAGGAAGGGTTGGGGTAGTCACGTCATGGGTCTTAGGGGACGGGTCATGACAATCCTATTCCTTTCTATAATTTTCATTGAATTTTCATTCCAAAATATTAATATAATAAAAAAATTTAGTATCATCTAATAGATTGAAAGATTTTCCATCTCTTATTGTTCTGATGATATAAACATATCTTTATTCCAATTCAATAAATATGATCTAGAAAATGACTACTCTATCATGACGTGACATTTATTTTAATTTTCAAATGAATATAATGATTTATAGTCCAAATTCCTTTAGAGGCATGTTGTAATATCTTCAATGAAATTTCCAAAAATAATTCCTTATTGGGTATATAAACCGTTATATACCTATCTAGTTTTAAATGGCATCCTTATACTCTGAAACACTTTCTTCTCCTTTTTAAATAATATTAATGAAAATATTATTCTTTTCAGTTTATTTCTCATGGGGAAAATATCAATCTATGGATGCCTCTATAAAATCTCACATTTCCATGTGTTTTATTTTGTTTTCAAACACTGTATTCTAGATCATTGACCTCTATTAATGAATATATTCATTGATTAAATACACTTCATGTGTAATCGTTTCATTTTCATCACTTACCAAGGATAGAAAAAACGTTTCATGTGACATAATCCATTTTCCAATTAACACAGGATTTCCATTTCAACTAAATAGTGGTGGATTCTATAATATGAATTAATCTAGAATAAAATAATGACTCTTTGAAAAAAAATCACTACTTTGGAATGGATACTATTCATAACATATGGTAACTTCACTAATATATCTACTATTCGCTTATATCCCTTACCATATTTTAGGGCGTGACCATAAAGGCATATATATATTCATTTTTATTGTGTATTGATACACTTTATCCTTCAACTATCATTTTACAGAAAATGGAATATAATGATTTTTCGCTTAATATTATGAATTTTAAATCAAATCGTATTTCTCTACATCTGGTAAAATAGTTAACATAAATTGAAAACATATTCATTTTTAATCTATAAATCATGAACATGGTTTATTTAGGGATATAATTATTTTATAATCATTAATAATAGTTTGTAAATAAATTGTGAATTTTTTAAAAAAATATATTCCAATTTTGTCAAAAATTGGTCTGTAGTGAGGTCTATTCTATAACACTAGGATATAATCAATTAAAATTCCAAATGAACAATTTTCATAGTTATTACACCTAGGTAAAATTATTCTAAATCCATATTGACATGTGGTATCGATAAAGTGATGTAATTATAATAAAACACACCAAATTTATTCCTTACTATGAAAATAGGATGTTCTTCTACCCATATCCTCAAATTTTACAAAAGGGACATATTCCCAAATATATTTTTCATTAATATAGTTCCCATGGTTTCTAGTAAACATTATCTTATAAAAACTATAACAACCATGAATCCTATAATAAACAGATGGTGTCTACATTATAACATTGGAATATATATAATATTTCATATAAAAAATGTGTTAATAGTTTACTATCCTCATAGTTCTAGACACATACATGATACCAATTTTACAATGGGGAAAAATATCAAACATACTATTGTAAAACATTCTACATTCTTAATATCATTCCGAGAATACTTCTTCCTATATAGGGGAAAGGACCAAAAATAAGGTTGAGATTAAATGATTAGCAATGTTTATGTAAGATGAATGTACCATTAATATATTAGGATTCATAACTATTGGATGGAAAATATATAAAAAATATTTTAATCAATAACTTGCACTATAGAAAAATGACATATACCCGCAGTTTTGGGATCTGTGGGAAACCGAGTTGTTGGGATAGATCCCTAGCCTATTCTCGTGGTTTTATAAATTTTGGGAAATGATTTATTGTCATCGTGTCAAGCCTAATTTTCCCCTCAATGATGTAAAATTATTATACCCTTGGTTTTTATATAGTGGGTATAAATTGTACAAAAAATACAGCTACAGGAATAGAACCATCGACCTACATTAATGATTTTCGATGATGCACCACTCATGCTATGCCACTAATATATATATATATCTATATTTCACTAAATATATTATTTCATGCGTGTATTAGAAATATATGGATCTTGGGGGTTTCAATCCTGAAACCTCGACTTCTATGTTTCAATGATAAATCACCCAACAAACTCTCTTATATTATTATATAACTATATAAATTTTAATATATCAATATTGCTATGTGTATAAGAAAAAAAGAAGTTAGAATGATTCAATCCTATGACCATGGAGAATATAAAATAGCACCTCACCAACTCATCTATGAAACATTTGTCATTATTTATTTGAATGTATTCATATATATTAATAATAACCATGGGTATAGGTAGGAAAACTGTTAGTATATGTCTTCCCACCAATTTCTTTTGTGTTGCATGGATTTTTTCCCACCATAACGTGATAAAGAAATACCCACATTTTTATAAAACCGGGGGTACAAGTCTTCCCACAATATTCTATACACACCGTATTTCCAAACCTGGGGGTATAGGCCTTAAAAAAATACTCTGCCCATAGTTTAGATAAAAACCATGGGTATAGTTATTTTTCCACCACAGTTCTCCATAAACATGGGTATAGGTCATCAAAAAAACTTATACCCAAGGTTGTTCACAAAACTGTCGGTATAGGTTCCCATAGTACCCCTATACCCATGGTTCGATATTGGGATATTTTCCAATAGTGATGAATTTCATGAGCTAATAAGGAATAATCAATACATAATGGTAAATATCATAAATAGAATACACTTAATCAACAACATTGGAATAAAATGCATCCATGCATAATATCTGTGAAATGATCTAATTTATAATAATAATTAAACTCTAATTTAATGAAAATATTAATATTTTATGTAATGACCTATTTCATTCCTTATATAATTACTGATATATTTATTTCATGATCAATATCAATTCGTAAAAAATATACATTATGTGTATAAAATATGATTTTATTAACACTTCTCATGTTAATAAAATGATATTAAAGTTAACCCCATATGTAGAAATATTATTCTATTTATGAAAGAATATTAAACATGGTATATAATATGGATATTTGTTAGAGCTTATTGTGGAGAAATTATAATATTCATTCATTTAAAATACAAGCAATCCCAAAAGAATCTGAGATTAAAAAATAAATTCTAACATATTAGGAAAATTTTTAATTGAAACACATTGAGTTAATAGACATGAATTAAAAAATTATTCATCATAATAAAATATATATTCATGATAAATAAAACATATGTATAATATATCAACTCATAAAAGTGGCTAAGTAAATAAGAACAAATATTTCTCGTCGCATAGGAATTTGAAATTAAATCAATTATAATGATCCTATTATTTAACAGAGGTTTAATTAATGGCTAATTATGTATATTTTTTTGCGAGAAGAAAGATGTCATTAATGAAGAAGATCATCAGATGTACATAATTATGTATATAAAATAGAAATAAATATAAGAAAAGTAGGAATACAAGAGAAAAGAATCAAAGGAAGTTCCTACATTATCATAAAATATCCAAGATAGTAAATATTTATTATATACAAATGAAATGAAATTGATTGACAAAATTACTTACCACATGGTAACATTCATGTAAAATACCAATTTATGAAATAATTAAATTCAAAAATGATTTAGGAACTATTAATGTTATTACATGTAAAATGGTCAATACATACACAATATAAACGAACTTTGGTTCATAACATTACTATATGCATCAATGAAATGAAATAGTGATGAAATACATTACCAAATGCATATACTTAGTTGAAAATGATTTATAAGAATGTATAATTGTTTTAAAAAGATTATTAAATTATCAAATAACCATATTAATATTTATAATATCGTAAATGATCATCTTGAAATATCTTATTATACATTCATTAATAATTTTTGTATTAATATTTTTTCAGGTGTTAATTGTTTACTTTTCTCATTGTCGTTTCGTAATCAATATTGAAGCTGGTATTTATAGGATATAGGTATATAATATCGAGAGTTATATAAATAATATAAATATCATATATAAATAGTTAGTATTTTTTTAGAACCATTATTGAACTATAGAGATGGAAAATGAATAACATTGATTTATTGATAGTGTAGGTCATATGTATGCATGAATGACGATATCTTTCTATTAATAGGGGAAAGGGTAAGGAGTTGGATAATATATTAATTTTAAATAATTAATATATTTTCATACGTATAATATATATTTTGTATTTCCATCATTAGTCCTTTTCATGTGATTTGGTGATGGATAAAAATTATATCAATTTGAGAGGCGATATTCCAACATACACATGATCCATGCCTTTATTTCTAATTTTAAGGAAAATGATAGAGATAAATATTATTCCATGAAAATAATAAAAAATAATTATTATTAATATTCTGGATTTATTATATTGAGAAATAGAAGACATAACTGATGCCTTATAATATGGGATAAAAAGAATGAACATCATTATAAATATTAAGTTCTCTTCGAGAAATCTTCTTAAATTTATTCTTAAGGACACTCGGGATATTATTTTGGGAATAAAAAATAAAAAATGTGGCATTAAATTATGGCTAAATATATTATTGGCTATGGTCATGCCAATTGTTTTTAATGGTGTAGTAGAGTGAGTAGAGGGAGTTCTATTTTCTAATTAATGATGTGCCTCATTTTTGTAAACACACAAATATATAAAATAATTGGTAGTTACTCTCAAAACAATTTTATCCAAAATTGATAAATAACTGATTTATGGATGGTATTTTGGGTACAAGCCTCCCACACTTAAAAATAATCTTGTTTTTACATAATTAAACACTTATTTACCATGTTTAGATATTTTAACCATTTTTTCACCATGGAAACTAATTTTATAATGTAGGTAGTTGATGATTTAATATTAAGATAAATGTTTATTAAATATTACATTGGGAAAAGTTATTAAAAGTATTAAATCAAATATATCTTATAAAAAATCCATGTGTGTGGAAAATTAATTTAACACAAGTGTATGTTTTGCACAAAACCGTATTTTACCATTTACCGTGTTAATAAATTTAAAATATTTTACTATTCATGATGAGAGACATTATGTCTACCTATTAAAAAATTTATAATTAATCTGATAAAAAATATAGAATCCATTATATTATATAATATTCACCTAAGTAGCATAATTATTCTTAAAATCAAAGCGACACATTGGGTTGAAAAATTGTTTTTCAAGAAATACATTTTTCAAGGATAATATACTCTTATATTGACAAAATGTCTAGTAATAATCCTTTGATTTTTTTGAAATATTATAGTAAGTTTTATAATCTTTAAATTTCTTATATAAATTTTTAATCAATAAAAATTATATAAAATAATGAAAATGGATAAACATTATTCCATTTTAATCAC
Source organism: Viscum album (assembly GCA_963277665.1). NCBI lineage: Eukaryota > Viridiplantae > Streptophyta > Magnoliopsida > Santalales > Viscaceae > Viscum > Viscum album. The sequence goes on from OY728161.1 coordinate 643,390,758, forward strand.
AAATGGTATTATGAAGAAAAAAATTACTTTTTATAAAATACCCATTTACATCCAAATGACCTTATAATTATTTCTTTAGAATTGGTTGTGAATAAATTTTTAATCATTCTAATTATCAATAATTATTATAAAAACGGTAACTGTTAAATAAATGAATTTTTATTTTTCATAAAATTTAATTTTTTATGGGTAAATTAAAGATATAAATTACATACTTATTTTGAAAAATTTTGTTCAAAATCAATATTTATCCGAATAGATTTTAATTTTTGTTAAATTAGAATTTCAAATTTGCATTTTATTATTGTTTTATTATAATATAAATATCAGCTAATATAATTGATGCTCGGGTGTTATAGGTGTTGTGGAAAGGGCCTTGACAATGTTATATTGGGACATTAGATATGAGAATTTTGTATTACATACACCTTAGTGAATGAATAAGAAATAAGGTATGTAGTGTCGTAGTATCCTAATACTCTTGTTTTTTCTGTATCGTCAATTTATATGTTTATAATATCATGGGAATTGGATATGTTTTTGTGCCTTGGAGGGTTCCAACTCCATTTTATGGTCACTATGTCTTGTTCCATGAGACACACCATTGTGTTACCCAATGTTTATAAGATCTAGGGTGAAAAAAATATTAAAAATGAGGAGATACAATGGTATTTACAAAAAATATTATAGATAAATGTTTGAAAATAGAATATTATGGTGTTTATATCCTTCTTATTACCTAGATTTTTATGAATCACTATCTATTACGGTGTGGTCAAAGAGTCTAAGCCACAATGTTGTCAAATTAAAGCATGGTATTAAAAAAATTATTTAATTAAATCATTTTTTATTTCATATTGAACTATTAGTTTTCATATTATATATATAGAATACTTTCGAGACCATTTTAAACCCATATTCCATTGATCTCTAGAGATAATGACAGTGTGGTGAAATGACACAATTATAATCTATGATGGTTTCATTATATTATTTTCTCTTATAACCATGCTATGTAAGGTTTTTCTGATCATTTTCTTAATGAATTATGTAGGTGAAGAATTTATCATTACTTTTGGGATTTTTTCTCCCAGATTATTGTTTCCTGGCAAAAGATGTAACTGGGGTTTCCATATATTAATTTTTTTATGGTTGAAAATGTTGATATCTTCATGTTAACATAGGTCATTCATAAACATTCCATTTCTGAAGTTTTATTGTAGGCATATTATTCAATAATTTTATAATTTTCTATTAAATAGACCTACAGAGGATATAAATATATAATTAATGAATGAACAAATTTTGTGATTTTTTTTTGATTCCATACATAACCTCATTAAGATGATGTTGGCTCTAAATTTTATTGACTTTTTTCTATATATTAATTTTTATTGTTATGATTTTTATCTTTTTTAATGTTTTTTAAATTTGGAAAATATTTTAAAATTGAATTTAATTTTATATTTGTAAATAGAGACTCAGGTAATATATAGTCTTCCTGGAATTTAATGGAATGTGGAAGTAATTTTAAAGTCATTTTAATATTTTTTTCTAGCTATATAGAGACAATAAATTTTGGATTTATAGTTGTTAAAAACCAATTTATAATGATCATGTTAAATAAGTATGGTAATTTAATTTCTTTTTCAAATAATGATAATTTGAGAATGAGAGAGCCTGTTTTGTTAAAAGTATTATATTCATATGGTATATTTTCATAGTGCCCATCTGTGAGTTCCATGATTGAAATATATTTTACTTCTTGTGAGTATACATTGTGGAATTAGATCCTTGATTTGGTTACAATAAAACCCAACACGAGTTGAAATTTATTGAGATAAATTGTCACAAATTCCTAGGGATATGGTATAACAAGATACTGATGATAGAATGATTTTTTAGTATGTGAAATAGCTCTATGAGTGACATTGTGGTGGTTATGAAATGAAAAATGAATTTTTATTTCATTGAAGAATCTTAAATTTGGTTTAAAGACGGAAAACAGGTATATTAATATTTATTATGGAACTATAATTTCATTGAAAAAAAATTAATTTGTTGAAAGAATATTGTATCATTATTTATGGGGTTAGAATGAGACTAAGAGTATCATAAAAATTATTAAATAATAATCAAATTAATTAATATTTGGGGATTCTTCATTGTGTTTATAGATGGTGATTATATACTAGATAATCTATGTGTAATCATGGTGTAGAATAACATGGATTATAATATTAATAGGATTAATCATTGAAATGAATAAAAATAATATTAATTATGGAGGAAAAATAATTAAAATTCAATATTGATTTTAGGTTAATCGTGGAGATATAAACTATAGGGGTGAAAGATTAATGTCTTGTATGATGATAAATATATACCACACTATGTCTAGGAAATTTCCCATGGTGTTTATTTTGTTATATATTCTTATATTTTCTAATTCCATACACATCACAACTCTAGTTTGTAGGGAAACTAACACCAAAATGTTTGGTGTGGGGGTTTCCACAACAACTATGATTAGGAATGAATTGTTATATGATATATCCTACTCCCATGCAATCCTATGGGATACTGTTTGTGTCTAGTAATATTTCAGGATATTTATATTTATGTTATAAGGTCCATTTCTACTAAATATGTAATCAATCATGATTTGACTATAATTTTTCTACGTTTTTTTAATTTTTTTGATTATGTAACATAATTATATCTATATATTGTGGTTATTTTCATCAATTGGATTACATTCATGGTATCTAATAGATTAAGGTATAATGATTTTTAATTATTTTAGTGGATTTAACAAATAAAATTGGATATATATGGGTTGTTGATGAAGAGGCTATTTTGGGACACTCAAAAAGCATAATGGCTTAGATATGTACACACAAGATTTGTGATGGCCTGTGGGTGGAATTAGTATAATACACTATCTATTGGGGAATGAGACTGACCGACCAAACCAACCAATGATGTATGGTACCTATATATATATATATATATTATTTATAAGGAATGATTTAGTTATATGAGTTACTTGGTAAGTGGGCCCTGATGGGAAAATAAAAATTTATTTTACAAATTTGGGAATGATTTGGTTTTCTAATTTATTCACATGAAATAATATTTTTTATTTTCATTATTCTTTCACAAGATATTTCAGATAGGTTACTTCTGATTACTGTTGTTATATTGGACCAATGTATGTACGAAACATTTTTCAATTCTCTGATATCAATTTGGTGATTTAGAATGTCATTAATAAAACATGGTAGTTTTTTTAGAGCTATTAAAACTTCATATTCCAATCCATGTATTTATTTTTTAATTTTTTTTATTTTTAGTTCATTTCCTCAATATTTCATATAAGAGGGTAAATAATTTAATTTTTTTTATTATTTACCATCATTGCTAGTTTCAATTTCAGGGCCTATTTGAGGTTTCCTTGAAAGATCATTATATCAATTTCATCACCACTGATCATGGAGGGGTACCTTATTGGGGAGGGGACCATAAAATTATACGTTATATTTCCATTACATATTTCTTAATAGATTATCAAATGATATGATATAACGTTATTCCTGGTTTTTTTATTTAATTTGAATTTTGATTTTTTTATAATTTATCATTTTTATTTTTTTAATAAATTATCACATGATATTTATGTTTAAATGAATAGGTATTTTTGTTGTATCATTTGTAGAAGTATTTTTTATATCATATTTATGAATTATTATTAGTTGTAGTAAATATTGATTTATAGTGATTTTTTAAATGGAATATATTAGAAAAAAATTATTTTTTGATAACGATGTTCCAATTTTTGATTATTTCGCTTATTGACCCTCAATAAATTTTATGGAATCTATTTATAAAAAAGAATAGATTTTATTAGATATTCTTAAGATATTCCTACAATTTTTCTTAAGAATTAGAAATTATGACCAAATATATTTTAATATATAAGAATGGATGGTTATAAAATGATATTTATGATGAATTTGTCATCATTTTTCAATTTTGATTTCATATGACTATATTTAATGATTTTTTTTTAAATTTTATAAAAAATGTGTTTTAAAACTATTTGAAAATTATTATTTCAAAAAATAATCTCCATTTATAATCATGGTTCATTTGAAACAGTTATATCCAAAATGGTTTTATTGTATTTGTAATCGATTAAAGAATTGTTTGTTCTTTTATAAATTTTACAATTTGTTGATGTATCATTTATCATTAGAAAACTTATTTAAATTATATATTCATTCTTTCTTTAATGATTAAATTAATTTATATATGTATTTTGGTTATGAGATTCAATATTCCACTGACTAATGATATGATTTGATGATTTTTATTTAACTTTTTTCAGTAGTAAACATACATGTTTAACAGTTTCATTATATAAGTATGTCAATAATATAAAAATATAAGTGATATTTTTTTATGGTTATGAAACAAAAAAATATTTTGAAATATTGAATCAAATTATTACTTCTATTATGATTTGGGATGAGAAAAGAAATTTTTACTTTTTTACTAATTCTTTCTTTTTTTGATGAATCATTTGTAAAATATTTAAATGATTTATATTGATAACTAAAACAAAAATTGTGTGAATGTAACTCACATGTAATATCCCATTATTTCAATGATTTAAATGATAATTAGTTCATTTAATTCCCTATTAACACAATAGAATTTTAATTCAATGATACATGATTATCTATAGAAATTTAATATAATTCCCATGTTTTTTGAAACTAAATGAAAAATATCATATGTTATATATTTTTGTTACTTTATTATTGAATCGATCATGGAAATGAATTTACATACATAGGTGATATATGAATGTTATATTTCATTTTATCAATATAGATTTCTATTTTTTTCATTAAAAAGTTTTTCATAATACAAAATTTTCACCTGTAACAAAAAAATTATATTGAATATAAATTTTTTTATTTCAAAACGTATGGTTAATGTGGAAAATATTTCAAATTAAAGTCAACCTTCCAATACATAGACAATCTCAAAAAATAAGATTAAAATGTCTAAAAAAAATTTGTAATGGAAAATAAAATTTCATTTATAATGATTAAAAGAGTGTTTCTTACACACCAAACTCTTAAAATGGTCCATTTTGATTTGAAAATCCATAAAAAACAATATAATTATTTCACAATTAATATATTATAGATATTTAATATTTCATAAAATACAACATATATAATTATGAACTACAGGGTTATAGTTCTTTACAAATGAGAAGATAATTTTACTTTTTTAAATGTAAAAGATATTTCTAAAAAAATTATTATTAATTGTTATCATTCAAAGTTTAATTTAATGTTTTAGATTTTTAAATACTCTCCCACATATAGATGATGAGTAATAATTATATTTATCTACGATATCAAAGAAAAATTTAAATCATATATATTTTTATTAATCATCATGTTATGAAGGGTGTGTTATATATCGAATTTGTGTGTAGACATGCAATATAATGACCAATTGGTTGATGGTTAGAATAAATTCCATGACTCATTATACCCTTATCCATTTTCACCAGGATGGGTTATAAGAATATCGTCCCAATATCTATATTATGATTTCCTCAAATAAACAATTTTTGGGTTAAATATAAACCCTATATATTATTAATCCCATGAGAAAACCAAAAGATAATTAATAACATAAAAAAACAAAAAAATCTACGCATACCCATGGACCATCAACTCACATGGTCAATATATAAACCAGTGGGGACACTCCATCATTCAAATGCTAAATCCTTCATGATGAGAAAAGAAACAATTTATATATATTCTTCAATATTAAATTATATAAAGTACACTATCATTTGATAAACATCTATTAAAAAAATAATCTCTGTATAAATCAATAATAATTAAATATTAGGTAGAATCATATTACTTTATTTCATCATCAAGGAATATTTTTGGGTATCATTATCTCTCACTTTTTATTTCTGTCATTACTATTAGATATACTATCAAGCTTTGAATAATGTGAAGTTTTAAAATAGAACCCTTTCCAAACATTGTTTTTCGAAAAAATCATCATTTCTAAAAATATCTTTGGGATGATGAAGTCCTCCTGATTTTGCCCCCAAATTCCCTCACCCTTGGGGCCAAATTGATTGTCTTTAGATTCATTGAATACCATGGTATCTACATTTAATGTATGTTGAACGTGATGACTCACTAACTCTATTAAATTAAATTATATCCTATAGTTTGTTGATCACATTACCTGGCCCAATACTGTATTACTATATCTTATGTTCTTCATTTTTTGAGTGGTTATAGAAATATTTTCAATCTATACCATTCAGTTTTGGTGAAAGAGATACCCCAATCAATAATTTTTTATTATTTTCTATGTCTTATCGAATGAACTAAATAACTTTGATTACAATATCATGTTATCTTAAAATATTCAACATATCCACCTAACCCTATGTTAAATTGGATTGAACATCATATTACAATTATAGTTAATTTTCAGAGAATTATATTAAATATATTCTTTTGATAAAATCCATGTCACCTAATGAGTTTTCAGAGGAAAACCCTTCTCATTCCAATATCATATTATCTTACATCCCACATCCAGCATATATTCCCTCTTTTCTGAATGGATTTTTGAAGATAGATGAATTATTTTTCTTGTGTAATACTCATAGGTTGACCCATATCAAAACACATATAGTTGTGAAATTTGAGAATATTCATGTTTTCTATTATCTATTATCCATGATCTATATGCTTATTCTTGGGTTAGCCCCTTATGGACCAATAAACATTTATCATCAGAGGATCATAATTAATTTATGATTGTTTCATATTATAATTAAAATTATTTAACCACACTGAAATTTGATAAATTTAATCAACTTCTTTCAAGACCATAAATTCCTCTTATATGAAATTTATGTAGTTGTAAATTTATATATCACTCATTGTATCCATATATAAGGATTCCACCAAGATAACTACCACACCATAACTCTACATGAATATTTCAATAATTTTTCCACTTCCTGATTCATGTTCAAGATATATAGAAGAAAAATATCATAGAATGGTTTAATGTCTTATTCATAAGCACAATAGTATGATTGAAATTTTTGTTGAGTGATATCCTCTAAAACTGGATGATATTCCATTATTTATCTTAACATTAGACTAAAAAGCCAAAGAAATAAAATCTATATCACAGTTGAATTAAGGATTAGTTATCTCTCCAATAAAATATTACCCACATACTTAGTTAGTAAAGATACCACTTATTTCAAAAACCCACAATTTTTGCCTCCATGATCTGTTATCTATTAGATTTAATATGATTGGTCCTATTTATAATGGAATAATACTTTTAACCAACATTTATTTTGAATAAAATGGGGACTAAACAATTTATAATTTAATGAAATGACAATTCCTAAAATTTTAATGAGTGTTTTTAAAATATTAATCTTATTCATATTTGAGAGACAATTATGTGCCTCAATGAAAAATAATATAAATTATAAAAAGGGAAACATTCCAGAAAAATGAACTATGAACTTCAATAAACAATTTCTCTAGAATGAAAATATATTTATTGAAAAAACTATACTAGATAATCGGTGTCATTGAATTCTGATATAAAGAGAGATCTAATGAACACCTAAATATTAGGCCTCATATCAACTTAATGATTCTGGGAAATCAATTCCATACTAATGATAAATAAACCTCATTGATTAGTTTTATAAATATTCATCAGGCATCCACAAAACATAAAAATATTATAATTCAAAGGATTCAGGTATAATTAACATTCCAATTAAAATATAGTGCCAATTCAAAATGAATTACAAAATTTTCCACTACATAAATTCCAATGAGATTCTAAATGTACAAAACATATAAGGAAGAAATCATCACTATATATTCACCATCTATATGATGATATGTTAAATAACTGATACACAAAAATCTAGTATTGGGAGTGGGGACAAATTTTACTTTCGGTTTCAACTCCCATAGTGTCTAGGAATTCTTATTTCTAAATAATTAATTATATATGGTTCAATCTCCCATTGGTATTTATATTAAACCCTATCCCTTTTTACATATTTCATCTTCCACCTAGGTCGGGTGTTTCACATTGAATCATATTCATTCATCTATGATTATGAGTAATGAATTTTTATGGTTTATTCATTTATGAACACTCTTATAATAGTGTTGAACATGTCAATATTAGAGTTATTATGTTGCAATGTAATTTTCTATTATTTTAATATTCTGATGACTTTCATAAATCAATTTTATTTTAAATTTTATATAAATAAGTTAACATATTTCTATATAAGTAATTTTTTTTTCATTTTTTGATTGTGAAATAGATTGTTTTTCCAAATAATTTTTTTATGATCAACCCCTATATAGATAGTGTAATTATCAGGCTACGTAGATATAACATATCTTTTTTGAATATTTAAATGGTTAGTGGATACATGGTCATGTATTTGTTAACTATTTATCTCATTGTAGATTATATGTCTACATATTAGTGTTATTGGATTTTATTTATTTGTAAGACATGTTTTAAATATAGAATTATTTATAAATTTATATATCATAGGTTCCCTATGGCCTTAAAATTATATGTGGAATGTTTTCCCATTGGAGTATAGCTATTTTCTATCATTCCCTCGCTTATCCAAAGGGACCCTTTTTGGGAAAATAATAACAAAGGAGGGATAATCAACCATGAGTCCCACCTTCAGTTGGACCAAGGTTATATAATAGAAAAATGATTTTTAAAATCTCAAATCTAATAGGAATACCCACATAATAATATAGACTTATAAGATATGATAATAAGATAACAAGAAACTACGTGGATGAAAACTAAATGTCAAAAAATAAACAATCCAATGATGAATGTATATAATAAAAAAACACAAATAGATTTCTCAAAATAAATATAAATAGAAAAGTCTTGTGGAAGAGGATGAATGAAAACTCCAACATCTAATCGAGTATTTTTTAGATCAGTCTGTGAAATCCTCATGGAAGCCTGGATAATAGTTTACATGTATTGGGTGTGCATATGTTTTTAAAAAAAATAGCATCATACCGAAGGTATATTGGGTTCATGTCAAAAGGGAATGCATGTAAAGTTATTAATATTTAAATGTCCTTAAAATCCAATTTTGTTTTATTAATTGGAATACTATGTGAACAATTAAAAATTTTCCAATTTAATTCTTAACATTACACAAGACCCAAGATTTTCATTAGGGGATCTAGTGATTTTAAAAGGATTTTTATTAGTTGAGAAGAGTTTACTCATTTATAAAAAAGTATTCTATAATTGTTATTAATTGAGTATGGGTAACTTTGATGTTTTGTAAGAATACCTATGATCTATGTAAGGGTGACTTGGAATTGAATAAGGGAAATATAAAATTCATATACACTATGTATGGTTTACATTAGAGTTGTGTAAGGGTACCTAAGAACAACATAATAGTATGACTGAGCTATATAAAGGAAATACACACCTATGTAAGGGTATTTGTGAGTTTTTATGGTCTATTTAATGGTATTTTTTCCCACATAATGGTAACCATATGTTACGTAAGCATATGTGGAATCATGTGATGTATATATATGGGTATCATAGTTTATATGTAAGTGTAATTAATATTTTCTAAAGTATTCATTAGGTAAAACTAGATATTTGTATTAGTATGTTTTGATGAAACACCTATGAAAATGGTTAGAATCATTACCATTATATTATTGTTATGGTCACTGTAAGGGAAAACCATGAAACACATATTTCGCACTATTTTTGTGAAAAATTATTTAAAACCCAAATTTTTTATTATCCTTCTATATAGATCTAACAATTTATAATTGTAATAATATTATAAATGAAAGAAATATGGGAATAAATTCATGAGAAATTTATAGTTTGTGAATTGTATTTTTGGTGAACATAAACACACTATAATTTAGAATTGAACAAAAGACAAATTATATGATTAGTTTAATCGGAGTTTATAAATAGTGAAAATACATATGTGTCTACCTTCTTCTAAAATATTTGAAACACACTTTATTAATTTTTTGAAACATTTATTATGTTCATGAATTCTCAAAAACACTTAAACCATGACATTAAATGTTAACCTAGATTAAGTTATGTTCATTTTCTCATTTTCCATTTCTTGTCTAATTTCAAACATTTCTATATTCTTGGGAGTTGTATTAACAAAGGGATACTTTTCTAGGTTAGAAATTTTCTCCATCTTTTTAATTAATGAATGGATTATATTTTGTTATTTATATGCCATCAATATTAATGATAAATAATTTCTTCTATTATAATAATCATGGATTATCAATAAGACAAATATAGAATTTTCATATTTATTCAAGATTATCATGGAGGAATAAACAATAATATCATTTGGTTTATATATATATTTTTGGAAATAAAATTGTAAAAACCAGTTCAAGAAATCTATATAATTTGGATGGAATATTCTAATATGATGATGAAATTTAGGTGATGACTCCTTGATAAACCATGAATTTATTCATCAACAACATTGAGGTAGGAAATTCCCTTAAATTTGGGGATATCATATACCAATGTTTTCTTTATTATAATTATTATTTGGTTTATCTTAATTACCATTTATTATTATGATTTCATGTGGGTGGGTGTAGACAATTTTACATGTTTAGTATTCATAACACCTTGAGTATTGTTATAGATAGACTATCCAATTTTGATATTTATCACATATATATGTGTTATTAAATTAATATCATGATTATATACTTATCATTTATTCCCTTCCTTATTTTGTTTATTATCATTCCTTTAGATGTAAAATTATTGGTTCTCGAAGTTAGTGGATGGTCATGAAATAATAATCCCACAAAAGTGGATTTTTTATGACATATGATGATGTTGATGATGGATTTGTTTATAGTGTGGAGATATGATGATTTTATAGTGTTTTTTCTTGAGGATTCAATTATATTTTGGATTCCAGGAACCAAGGATTTCTTGATTCATATTTATTTGCGTGTATCACATTTTATTCCTATGTATTTGTTATCATTTTACTTTATACCATGTGATTTTTGATGATAATAATTCATGCTCTTGGATTTTTGAGAAGTATACTATTAATGAGACAGTAGGAAATTTGACTTTCATGTATTTATGATTCCTTGTGGTTTTGAAGAAAGTGGTTATCTATCTATGTGGTTAGTTTTCATTAAACCTTACATATCCTCATTATCCTTAGGTGTGGAGAAATTGTATGTATGCCTTGTGTTTTTGGTTAAATGGATAAAACATGATCACATGATACATGAATATAGTTGTGATAATCCTTTTTATGGATTTACTATTATCATGGAATACAATTATACCTAATCATATTAGATAAGGATGAATTGGTGTTTTTCTTATTGGGTTTTATTTATCACATCCTACATGGGAATCTAAATCCATGTAGAGAATTCATGAACACCGATCTATGTTTGGGAAAGTGACTAATGACCAATTTTTGGGAAAAGAAGCAAGAAGCTATCTGGAAACTATAATATAATTTGGGGTCTTTGATGTACTACTTATTTATTTATTTATTAGTGATATTACTCTTTCTTGGTTTTCCACTTCATGATCTTGTGTATTATTTAGATTACTAGTATTATATCATTTTTTACTCTTTATACATTTTAGATTAATATAAAAAATTATTTTATTACGATTTTCACACTGTCATTATATGAAGTCTGTGGTCTCCCAACTCAAAGGTATAGGTCATTGCTACTAGTCGGAATCATCTTACATACTGGGATGCATGAATGAGGTTAGGCTTAACTCCTTTTAATACCAAGTGGTTAGGGTAGGGATGTTACAGTACTAATAAACAATTGGATAAATTTAAAAACCCATATGCTATTAAATAAGTAAACTGACCAATCCAAACCTCAACATGTAACATCCACTAAATTGGACGTAGTAACCAAATAATAAATGAAGATAAAAAGTATGGATTAAAACTAAATCACCACCATGGATTATTAAATCTCATACCCTAATTTTTTGCATCATTTTCATGGATTTATTAAATAAATGACTTATCACATATTAATCAATCTATGACGTGGGTTATAATACCACCAAATGAATCAAAACCACCCATAAGCTCTAGAATATTGTCTTATCACCAGTAATAAATGACATTAATGACCCACAACAATGGACCATCCCATATCCATTAAATTTGGGTATCATGTATGTAATGGAGATAAAATGTGTTCCCTCCTCCTACCATTATGACCCCCACCACAGAATAGATAATTATCATTATTGGACATCTCAAACACCAACCATTATCACCATTTGTTCAATATATTAATCCATCATTTGAAAGAAAATTTGTGATATTCTTCACCATCTTATGTCATCACCATCACATTCCATGGACAACATGGATTATGGGGTAGCTGACCAACAAACTCACCATTATGCTTGATGTTTGGGAAAACACCTAAAAACCAAAAAATTGGTTTTTAGTAATGTCTTCAAACAAGATTAGTGTGTGTATAAAATAACACAAAATACTAGTTTGTCACATAGAAAGTAATAATAAAACTATTTTGTAACATCCACTGAGATATAATAACTCACAACACCGCCACTTTACCTCAATAAATTGAGTACAAATGTCACCACATGTAAATTCATTGTGCCACAAAACCGCGAAACATAGTCCCAGAACATCCACATTAATTTATTTTTCATCCATATCCTAAATTTTTTTAAGACCATGCGTACGCTATTAATCTTAAATTAAATAAATAAATTATACTTATTTCAATTACTTATTTTATCTATCATTAAATTCACTTTAAAAATTTAATACTCATCAATTTAATCCCATGGAATATTTTTTCCTCATTTTAAATCATTATAGGGATTACAATATTACATAGATAACCACACCACAAAATTGATCACCCATTTCACATTCACAATTTCCAAAATGTGACATAATCCAATCCCCCACTAAAACATAAAAAATAAAACAACTATGATACAACATAGATACTTCCTAAAACCACATATCACATTAAATTTTCAACCAACTATCTCTTTTTTATTGGACATATTCAATAATTTATCCGGTCACTGCAATAAACTCAAAATCCCCAACAGGGATTGGATTTCCAATATGAATTCAAAACATGCAATCCAACCCATAAATACTCATTTTATATTTCAAATATCCATATATCATATTCATATAAATTGGGATATAAACACATAACTTCATTTCATAAAATGGTAATTCCCCCACAATTAAAATATCTAGGGGAAATAAAAGTATATATATAAGTTATCAAGACATTATTTGAGATTAAATCGTACAAAAAAATTATAATAATTTTGAATTCGCAATATCTACAACAAAAAATAGTCTACCAATAAACCATAATTTTAAAAAACTTCATTAATAAAGAATAATTACAATATCAATATCATCAAAAGTAGAAAATAAATTTGAATAATCCACAACCACTTAAATTTTAGTGATGATAATTAATTATATTAATTTTTTACCCATACCATAAAACCTTTGTAAGAACATATCATGATACCCCAATCTACACACCTAAAGAATGATAAAATTAGGATCAACTACATTAAAAAATGGATTCCAAAATGTATTTTGAGGATAAAACAAGGAGGACATAACCTCCAATAACACTATCTTGTGGAAGAAAATTGATAATTATAAAACAAAAAAACCTATCAATATTCCTCAATAAAACAACTAATAATAACCATTTCCTCATTTATAACCTCTTATAAATGAAGAATGTAAAATGAAACAATGTGGAACGAGAAAACTCAAATGGAATCATTATTTCTTGATAGTTGATTATTGTGGTTCAAATACCTAAATTATAGGGTAAAAATAGTCCTAAGTTAACCATGGAGACACCCTATAATTGTGAGAAATGACTGGAAGAAGATGTGGTTTTATGTGATTTTTGTAATTTAATGTAAAAACAGAAATTTGATGTCCATGAAAAAATAAAATTCACTATGATACTAGGGATCCATCCATAGTGAATGATATGTTATCAGGTGGGGTAAAACATTGTGATAGGGAAGTTCAAAACTGTATCAAAAAAACACATAGAATAAAAAACTGTTTTTATGACATATAAGGGTAAGGACCACATCTCATGTAAATACACCATGAGGAAAAATCCTTTAAAGACTAATATTATAGCTTCTACGCCATCATCCAAATATCAAAATCCATAGAACATTCCCCAAACACCTCTATCACCTAAATTATTTTAAATTAAATGTTTGTATTGTCCATAAAATTACATTAAATAACTAGGAAACATTAGATTTTTTATACAATTAAATGAATGCATGAAATAAAAATTCAAGGATCTTAACAAAAATCCCATGAGATTCCTCTCATAAACTTTATTACACCACAAACAACCATAATATCTGACACTTTCTGCATGAAACCTCTCTTGAACCTTACAAATTTTGGAACCACACAATTATCTATATTTCCTAATACAAAAACCACCATAACCATAATACAAAACTACTTAAATAATAGAAATCAGGTAAAACTAACCTCTATATTAACATATTTTATCTACATTGGGTGGCCTTGACTCACCCACGCAATTTAACAAAATGTCATAAATATTAATCATATAAATTGGTAATGGATTTACCTAATTAATATAATCCAATTAAAAAACATAGAATGATAAGTAATAAAGACACATCCCATAAAAAATCAAGATTCAGGCATCACTCATGATAGAAAAATAAGATAAGTATAACCTCAAAAAATTCATCTTACATTGAACACATCGGCATCTCATTCACCTTGATACAGTGATCTACGACAATATTTCACAAAAAACGAACCAAAGTGATATGGCATTCCATTTAGAACCTTTAATTTATAATCATTGATTTCTAATGGTTTCTGGAATGGATTTCACACCATCCCTGATATCCACGTCACATTTGTTAATGATGTGGGAGTCATTGTAAAGCAATTGATCTAGCTGGGACACATATATTACATCATGTTACTTATATAGTTAATGTGGATGGTCCTACTGATACACTAAATCACCAATACGATCCAAAACCTATAAATTCCATTGAATAATCGAGTGATCGTACTCAATATGCATATTCTATATATCCTTAAATGAGGGGAAACCCTCAAGAACAAATAGTCTCCATCCTTAGACTTCATGGTCCTAATATAATCAACCAAATCCGACTATTGATCCCGAGACACCATAATCCATTCTCAAACCATATAAATCTTCTTGTTCATACAATTTTTTACATCTTTTTCAATATTCACAGACTCTCCAACCACATTGTAAATTAACAACGAATTACATGATCTCTTATTCAAAGCCTCAAACAGGGCCATACCAACAGAAGAGTGAATGTTTTTTATAGAAAATATTAACCACCTTTAAGTTAAATCCTCCTAAATTTTATAAAATATATGAAACAAGATCACAAAAATATTCCACCATATTGATCATTCACTCCGTTAGCAATCCTATTTTTAGATGAAAATAAATTTAACTCAAAATAGGGTGACAAGTGAATACTTGAATCCTCTCCAAACACATAATTTAAAATTATATTCTTGATGATAAAGGTTCTACCTATGTACCCCATGTAGTATATCCCATTTATACATATACCTATTTCCAAATTCCCTATGACACTTTCCCACAGATCACCCGAAAATGAGATGACCTCATCATTCAGTCCACAGTCACCCAGATTATATCACATCATCACAGAACCTAAAATAACTAGGTGTGGAAATAATTTTAAATTTCCACCAATTAATACATGTAGAAATTTCATTGTTTTAACATCCCTCCATGATGGTTTTATTTCACCTTTTAAAAGACTAAATAATTCACTACAAACCCTTCCCCTAACTGCTTCATCGAAGGGCCCAAAAGATTCCTCCACAAGAAATGATGCATCTTAGATAAACAATGATATACCACCAATGGATTGATTTAAATCTAAAATATTACTCCCAAACTAATCTCAAATGGAAAAAACAAACCCCCTTGAAGAAAATATGGTTTGCATATCCTTTGACCATCCATCTGGAATAACTCCACGACCAACACAGTCCTACATTACCTCCACATCTATGTCGTCCCACTAAGACTATCCTACATACAAAACTAGAGATGAAAATAATGTTACTCGATAAAAATAATATTATATTCAATTATCCTATTTAACGATGCATCAAAGAACACTCATAAATCCCGCTCATAACTATCACGATCTCTTAAACAATATTAGATTGATATTCCCAACTTAGTGTATCAATGATTACATTCACCACTCTCTTGGTGTAGGAGACCTAGAATAAATAATACTAGATAAGATTCATCAACCTACACTAGAATAATATTAGATCATGATGAAATAAAAAATATTTTCTGCTCTAAACTTATATACAAAAACAAAAAACACTCATTGATTATATAATTCTTCCACAACAGTAGCACAAACATTACCACCACTAAATCTAAATCATGGGTGAAAACATATTTCATATTGTGAGATAAATACCATGAACCATAAGAGATAATGAAATTATAGTACATGATGCATCCCAAACCTAGATGGTATGTGTCACAAAACCCCCAAAACATGACACCCTCCTCAAGAAATAGAAGAACAAAGATATTTATTAGTCTCCCTATCATGTTTTCATTTTATTCGTAACATTAATTAGTCTATACTAAATAATATTATTTCCTAGTTATATTGTTAAACATGGAATCAATTTGATATATTTCAAACAGAAACCATGAATAAGTTCCCCTAAGACTAAAGAAACTAGAAAAAACGTCCACAATATTTGATTACACCGATGAAAAACTACCTTAATCATAAATGGGTCATAAAAATAACCATTATGAGATCCATTAATCCCATGGGACTAATCTCTCAAATCTCATTCATCCACTTGGATAATATTCCATTGATCTGATGGGGTTGAGAAACCTATGGTATGAATCAAGGTTGATCAAAATAATCCTTAAATATACTTATATTAGATCATAATCCCATCCATGAACAGTACTAATAACTCATGTATAAACTCACAAAACTTCGAGTTTATGAGAACCAGATCTTTGGTAGTGTGTTTCATACATTGAATGACATGACCACAAACCCAAATGTCACATACCTACAACTATCAATAGACGTTATGGTGTCATTTTCTTTCAACCACCATCTCAGGGTATCGAAACAATAGATTGATATTAAAAATCAAACTAGATCCATATATATTGTAAAATAGATCTTTAACCCTTGGAAGGGGTTAAAGGTTCTTGACCATCAATTGATTCTCCCTATTATTAGGGATCCATTGAAATCATATATCTTCATGATTTCATCTTTATATTAATCTCAGCATTGTGTATAGTTGGTAATGTCATACTGACATCCATGAAGTCTTAAAAAAACTCCTCCATAAATCAAATAACAATTGGTACTTATTCATCCAATTAAATATATTATAATAAAATAGACTCTAACTAACTAAAACCCATATAACTACCCCACTCATTAATGAATTCCACTCACTGTCCATCTACATTATAAAATGAAAGCCTCTGTTAGAATTAATAGATAAATTCATGAATTTAATAAACCTAACAAATTTTAATAATAACATCATATGGTTGTATATAAAATATAAATAAATATTCCAATTATATTTATGGCGATATCAACAGTCTATATATCTATAACACATCAATAAATGAAACCAATCCCTTAAATGGAATGGACATCACTATAGGAACTATAATTTTTTCTACCTATAGTCTCTATGAATAGAGTAATGTATGATAAATAATGCGGTGGGAGACATCCAAATAAAACAAGTAATAAACAAGGGAAGATGAAAAACACATTGTACCTCGACAAACCAATGACAATATTTACACTATGACATCATTCGCATGAATTTTCCTATACCAAGATCTTCTACCTCTTTGATTATTTCCTCCAGGATTGATCTCTTTTATAGGTACTTCAGGATTCGGAATTTCATGAGTCTAACCACCTTTAACTCTTTCTTACCATGGATGTACAAAAGCATACTTTCCAATGTACTAAACGAGCATAAATGGTTCTTGTAGGTGATAATTCCTAATGAAAAAATAAACCTACATTGGAAGGGGTTCATGAATTCCCAAATAAAAATATATTCCCTAAGATATCAGATAATAATATTTATGGCTTCCATGATAGCAGTATATGTACGAATAAAATGAAAATACATTTTAAGATTCCTGGGAGCCACAAGCCCTAGAACATTATAGGATGTTTTATGGTTGTTGGTTCAACACTAGTCAGAACAATGATACATAGACATCTATGAACCACTGCCTAATGAAATATACCTCATGGTTACCCACTACAAATTGTCTCAAGGATCACCACCTTGGAATTAATATTCTAGACAATATCTACCTTTTTAGACCCAATTATGTGTAGATGGGGTGACAACATACCTAATCAATGGTTGGAGTGCCTTCTCTAGAAAACATGTCATAGAAACAAAATTTAGAATAACATTAGGATGAAAATATATGAGGTCAATGGAAATAACTATAAGATCCCACACATGTTAGATTGCTATATAAATGGAGAGGTTCTATTATCGTTTTTAAACTCCATCTTCAATCACATGAACTATAAATGGATCTAATCTAAAAAATTTAATCAATATACATTATCCTATTTAGAATAACCCAGATACAACCTAAACCACTAACAAGCCACTCCCCACATCTAACTAATCACAAATTCCACCCAAAACACCGCCCCAGATATGATAACAAATCTCTATATTGCACATTATTTATTGATTTATGAAAATATATTGCATATAAAATAACATTTATTATCAATATCTATAGTGTAATTGGGAATTAGCTACATATTCTAACATATTTAATGTGAGATTCAACAATATTTTTTGATATCTTACTTCAGTTGGTTCTAAAATTCAATATATTTTAAAACATCACATGATAACATAGGAAAATACATAAGAAATGTGTAAGATATAAAGCCTTATAGGGGAATAAAAAATGAATAAGTTGATGGATTAATTTCATGTTTGACAATATGGATTTTAATGTAAAATAAAGTCGTGATAATCATAAACATGAATAACAATGCATTCTATATCATGATAACATAATTGAAGAATGGAAAATATGGAATCAATTTTAATTATGGAATCATAAACAATTTTCATGGATAACTGCCAATAAATCATTATACAAACCAACAAAATAATGAACTATATAATTCTAACTACACCCATCACATGCATAAGTGTGCTATATAGATTATAAAACAAGGAATAATTTTTCATTAAATATTATTCCCTGGATATGGATTTTGTTATAAATACATGTAATTCCCATATAAATGATGTATATTTTCATAATGGCGGGCACCCTCAATATTAAATGTGTATTGGTATTCAGTACACATGTTTTTGGGAAGGAAAATCGCACTGAAATTTTAGTAGTATAAATGGGTTTTATAAATGTTCTTGGTTAGATTAATGATAGTGTAAGGGGTCTTCCATAATTTAGTCATTAAATGGAAATTAAGGAGAATGTGGATGAATAAACTAAATAGAAATAATTTGTGATGAACGGAATAAGATAATTATGATACATGAATAAATATGACACAAAAAATATCCCTTACTAAATTTTGGCATGGTATCAAGTATTCAAAATAGTTCAGTAGACAGATTAATAAGAGATAAATTTGTATCTCATCATTTATAAATTAAATTTACATTACGGGAGATATAAAATAACATATCCTAAAATTAATAAATAATGATAAAATATATTACATGAAAAAATACTTGAAAAAAGGTGAGAATAAGTGGAGGATCCCATACAAAATTTAGGCATTATAATGGCCGATAAAAATGGTTCATAGGATAGATCAATTAGAGAAACTGGATATCAACATGAAATAATGGAAATTAATATGGTAATATAATATTGTTTCTTGAATAAAAATGATTGTGGGAGATCACATACTAAATTTTGGGTTGGTATAATGTGTACATAAGGGTTTATGGGAGGGATTAATGAGTCTGAATGGGGTATTCCATAATTTAAAAACAAAATTTATATTATTTGGATATTTACAAAAAATTTACAAACATGAATAAATGGATATTAAGAGGCATAAAATAAATAATTTTCTTGAATAAAAAATAGTGGGAGATACCATATTAAATTTTATTAAGGTAACAGGGGTACATAATGATTCATAGGAGGGGCTAATGATAATAAAATATGCCTCTATTAAAATAAAAAAAAATCATTGTAAAACGATTACATTGAATCTTAACTAAAAAATCTCAAATTAAAAAAAATAAATAACATAAAACAGGTTCATGAAAAAATGATAAACCCCTTATAGAATTAAAGATTAATAACAACCTAAGAAAATGTTTAAAATGAAAGAGGATACATGATATGAAGAAAAAATAGAATATATTTCAAAGTAGATTAATATTTTAAATTTAATATATATATATATATATGAAATTAAAAATACCAAATACAATGAAGGTGATTTAAGAGAAAGGAGGAGAGAATGGTCTCATACCTTGATAGAGTTATTCCAAAATCATTGCAAGAACATATTGATATATTGGGGGAACCTTGGTGGGACTCTATAGGGGTGATAGAGTAAGGAACATATAAAAGTTTTTTTACTAAATATTAATGGTACTTTTGGGGCGTTTATATAGAAAATGATATAGGAGGTCTTTAATAATTTCAAAACATAGGTTTTTGACATTATATAATAATGTTACCAAAACCACAAACCATTCCATAGATTTCAAAATAGTTTATTAGAAACTGTTGTGGTTTTAATTATTATATGTGAAAAATGTCTAAAATTAATAAAATAACAACATTTATTATGTGGATGTGAGATATTTTCATAATAAAATGATTTTAAAATCGTAAAATATATTCTACGTTTTGGAGGAATCACAAAGGCTACCTGAAATTTAGAAGCTAAAATTAAAATCAATGTATTTAAAAGGGGAAACATATAATTGGGATTTTATACCATTAATATCAATTATTACATCTCTTTGGGTAAATATGAAATCATAGTACAAACTCAATATTTATACCATATTTAAATGTTACATGGAAAATCAATTATCTCGGAGAATTATAAAAACATGACCATTATATAATTTTGAAATTCTGACTAAAAAATAATATTTATCTAATAAAACAAGTTTATACGTATTTTAATTTTCCAATCTAGAATAATATTTTTCATTTATTTATAATTTTTTTTGTTTTTGAAAATAATAGTTTTTGAAACCTTAAAACAATTACATTTTACTTTGTAATTATTATTCAAATGTAATAAATTGAATGATATAAAAACAATGATTTATATTTCTACCTAGAAATAAAATTTATGTAATATTAAGAAATTAATACTAATTAATTTATCAAAATAAGTGTAAATTTTTCTAAAAAATGATATCTTTCACTATTAATTGAACATTCCTTATTTTTTGAAAAATACTAATTTTTACACTATGAAAATTTTGTTATTATGATATTAAATATGGAAGGAATTATTTCAAATTAATTTTATAAATAATTAGAAAATTAATTATTAAAAATGAAAAACATTTTGATGGATGTGTATTTTTATAGAAAAAAAGTACATAAATAAAAATTAAGTAATTATTTACTGAAAATTTAGAAATATAATTTTTTGAATAATAAATTTATAATTATATTTTAAAAAATAGTTTATCATAATTAAATCCAAGAAAAATAATGGAATTGTTAAAGTAGAAAAATTTTAAAAAGTCATTACACTTTTAGGGTTTGGTGTCACTTACACAATCGAACATAGTTTTTATTCATGGAAACCAAGGGTATCAAATTCTCCCTATTTAATAAATTGCATCTTCATAATTTAAAATTTGACTCTATATGAATATTTTATCACATTCGAAAATATCTTAGTTAAAAATGAACATTGTAAAAGGGTTTAATAATACATATACTTGGAAAGAGAGAATAAAATGTATAATGGTTAACACATAATTATTTTTCCAACTAAAATAACATCATGTAGATGAAAAATATAGACAAAGAAGGGAAATTTTATACCAATTAACTAATAGAGATTGATAAAAAAATAATTAATAAAAATTAAATTTCCAAAAATCTATAAATCATTGTTGGATAAAATAGCAATCAATTTATTGAAAATAATTTAATATGACAACATTTTAGTTTTATGATTATATTATTAGAGTAATATAATTCTTCTATCAACATCAATAGGTAAATAACTAGATTAATTTTTTGGTAATTATAATTTCAAACATTAATAATTTTTCAAAACAATATCATCTTTTATCCAAATTATTAGAACCCAAATTATTATTATTTTAAAAAATTCTATATCACTATATTATACTTTTAATATATGAAATTATACACCAACGAGTAATAATATATTAAACCTATATATACTATATAAAAATTGGATATCATTGAGTGATATAATAATATAACACATTAATCCCGAAAATTCCAAAAATAATCCACATGGATTAAGATAGACTATTACATAAATAAATACATATATATAAAACCAACAAAACAATTATTAATAAAAAATTTATCCTCAATTGTTTACTTATACCCTTAATCATATACCTCTAGAAAAAAAAATATTATTCTTCACAACTAATACTTTATATTCAACATATTGGTTATAAATACCTCTACCCAAATAAAAACTCTCCAAAAATATTGTTAATCTCATCAAAATAACAAGATTTTATCCTATAATATGTTCCTGATGTATCCATAATCATGAAAAACCTCCATTACTCAAATCCTCAATAGTGGTATCCTTGGTTTTAAGAAAACGATGGACTTAGACATATCATTACGATTCTATTTAGGTTTATCCCATCATCAATCACATATTATTGGTTACCAATCCCTAAATATTTATTTTTAAAAATATCACCTTATCAACAAATCATATTTAATGGTTTTTAATACCACTAAACATATGTTTTAATACATAATAGAAATAATATTGTTGAATAATCCTTAGATGATTCCTTATTAGTTTGTGTAGAATGTCATCGATATATTACTAGTACATTATTCTAAAATACCAATAAAGGAAAATAGTAATACTTATAGAACAACCATTTTCACAGTATACATCCATTCTTGGTCTAGGGATTATCCATTGAATTTGGTCATTGATTGGGATAATTCCAATATTATTCACATAGAAGGATATAAAAAAAACAAGTGTTTCCTAGGATGTAATTTGTTATATTCCATCATACTCACCTTTTTTATAGTTATTATTTACATTATCCCATATTTTTTTACACTTAAACACCTTATCTTTTATTATATTTTTCCAATTTCTATGGTGGCTATTTCAACATTTTTAGAAATAAAGGAAATTAAATCTTATTTACATTATCACCATTATCGGACGACCTTCCTTGAAGTGAAACCCTCATATTCATTGATGTTTTTAGAAATTCAATAATATGACAATTGTCAATTTTTATATTTTATAGCTCTTTTGGAATACTAATAATATGTTATGCACTAGCTCCCATCATTTTAGATATTTCATTTTGGTAGTCATGTAATTTCCTAACACAACCGTTGTCAACTCCATTCCTACTATTTCCATCCATTGACCATAATAAAGGTTAAATTTGGGATGATTAATCTATAACTAATAAACACATAACGTGGAAGAAAATAATAATAATTTGATATCTTTGTAGTGTTTTTTATTACTTAACATATGAATTTCTAGGCATAAATGAATGTTGTTATAATCTATTTCATAATATATTCACTTATCGGTATATTTTATTCCCTTATTAATGGTTTATATTGAGTTTGTAAATTTAAAAATTCATATCCCCTAGAGTATCAAAAAAATTATTTAGCAAGACCATTTTCCTGCACCAGTTACAAATGGAGCATTGCTGAATGCTGTGTTTTAGGGTTTTACCCCTATGTACATATATGACAATGCCCCAATGACTTATTGTATCGATGAATACATATATTTTATTTATAAACCAATTACTTTATAAATTATAAAATTTTAATGAACAATTCATAGACGTAATGTTATCCTTATATTATTCTATAGAGTTTTCAAATCCTAATTCCAAAAATAACTACACATTCCCTTGATTCCAACTATGACTACACTTCTCAGTTTTATAATTTATTTTATGATTTATTATAAAATTTAGCAAATAAAAAACCGTATAGATTGGTAATTCAAGTGTATTTTGGAATTAGGTACATAAAATAACATCTTGATCATGACACACACAAACATTTTTTAAAACATCCATAGCATTCATCAAAATTATATTTCTTTTAAAATTTCAAGGGATAACCTAGGGACATACATATGAAATGGGTGAGATATTAATCCTATAAAGGGAATATAAATATAATAATGTTAGGGAATAATTACATGGTATACAATATTAATTAAAATGGTATATAAAAATGGTGACATCTCAACCACAAATAATAAGTCATGATAGAGCATGGTAACATAAAGGTAGCAAGGGAAATGTGAGAAAAACATTAAACTTGGTTTCATAAACATAGGTCAAGGATTACATCCAAGAAATAACGATGAAAAACCTACCATGATAAATCAGGTTCAATTAAATATTTCATGCATGATCTCTAATAACACTAAATCATTAACTAATTAATTTGAGTTCTAGAAATTTTATTTTCTCATGTCACATTCAATTCATTCACAAGCCTATGTGTTCCACGTGGATCATACAACATGGATTCATTTATCATCTAATTAAATTCTAAGAACAAGTATTAAAAAAATAAATGTAATCCCTCAATCAAATAGGTGAAAGAGTAAATGGTGAAAACCCCTGATATAAAATTGGTATGGGTATTAACTAAACTGTTTTGGTGTGTTAAATCGTGGGGAAATTTTAGCAGCATAACATGGGTGTATAAATGATCATGGGAAGGATTAAGACTGAAAGGGTTCAAACTTAATTTATAAATGAAATTTAAATTAATGACAATATGTATAAAATATCATAAATTTATTTGATATGAAATTCATAAGATAATAAATATACATGACTTCTAAGAAGAAAAAAATATCTGTTATATAATTTCTGAATTGTAACATGTGTTCATTATTGTTAATGAGTGGTCTTAACGATAGTTAAAGGGGCATTTCATAATTTATAAACAATGTTCGTAATGGGAATATAGAAAACAATATCCCCAAATAAGTAAATATAGGTAAAATACATAATATGAATAAGATAATTGAATAATGTGGCGAAGACAAGGAGAATATCATACTAAATTTTAGTATGGAAATGTGTGTTCATTAGGGTTCATGGGAGGGATTAAAGAGATTGAAAGGGGTGTCTCAACATTTATAACATTTATTATTAGAATGTGGATATGTAATAACATATCTTAAAATGAAAAATATATATTAATAGGCATAACATAAAATTGGTCATTGAAAAATAGGGGATCAGGATATCTATTACTAAATTTCATCATGGTAACAGCTATATATAATGTTTAATGGAAGTAATTAAGGGTATTAAACATGTTATATAATCATTTATAAATAAAATTAAAAAGAATATGTATATGTAAGGACCTATCAAAACATGAAATAATGAAAATACAGAGGTATAAGATAATATCGGTTCTTGAATGACAAGGATAATGGGAGATCCCTTTCTAAATTTCGACATTATAACAGGTGTACATAAAGAATAATGGGAGGGATAAATGAGAGTTTGAAAGGTATATTTTCAAATAGAAATAAAATGGAATGTGATATGGTTTTATTAAATCAAACCCAAACTACAAATAATCTAAAGTATAATGCATAGCATAAAAGTGGTTCATGAATTAAAAAATATGGAAATCCATTACGGTATTTGGGAATTCTAAAGGCTTAAGTGAGGCTAAAAATTATGTACAATATATTAAATATAATTATAAATACATTAATTATATAGTAATTTAATGTTTTAAAATGAATTATAATATAACAAATTTAAATTTAAATTTCTAATTTTAATAAAGGGTTTGTATTGAAAGGAGGAGATAAATTTCCCATACCTAGAGATGGTAATTCCAGAATATTGGGAAGAACTTTCTGTGATGTTGGGAGAACCTTGTGAGGATCCTATAGAGGTTATTTCATTTTAATATCATGATATAATGTTTTTTTTCTGTGATGATTAATGAGATCTTGGGTGGGTTTATGTTATAAATTAGAGTTTAATTCTTTATTAAAATCCAGAATTAGGTTTTCGACTCTATATAATAAAATTACCTAAATCGCCAACCATTGTATTGTTATTTATCATTTTTTCCAAATAGTTGAAAAATTATTTATTTTATAACGCTAATGGTGTAAATTATTTAAAACATACTATTTTTTATGTTATAGCAAGTCATGTTTTTAATGAAATGATTTTAAAATCATAAAATATATTATTGGATTTGGTGGATTAGTAAAGGCTTTATAAATTTAATCAAATAAAATTACTATAAACATATTTTAAATTTTAAACATATATTTTGAATTGGATACTATAATTATAATTTATTACATTACATCTGGGTTATTATGATCTCATAATACACAACATATATTTATAACGTATTTATATTTTATCCAAAAATTCAACTATATTAGAAAAATATGTAAAATTAAATTAGAATATTTTTGATGTTATGATTATAAAAGTATTATTTACATCATAAAAATAATTTTTGAAATTTGTGATTTATTAATTTTATAATAGAAATCATGATTTTCTAAGAAACGATTGCTGTTTTTATAATAAAAAATTTCAAACCAATATAAAAAATACATTTGAATTCATAAAAATAATATTATAATTTATATTTAATAAACATTATTTATAGTATTATTTTATTCAAATATCCTTTATTTTTAAAAATAATTAATTCAACAAATGGTATTTTCTAATTAAAATTGCATATTACACAAAAATATAATTTTTATTGAATCCAATTGTTATAAAAAAAATTCAATCATTATAAAGTGATAAAAATGTAATAATTATTATTATTAATTGAAAAAAAATTATTCATACCATAAAAGTTACTTTTTTATCTAGTTATTATTATAATTATTTTTATCTTAATTAACATAATTTACTTTTACTATAGTAATAAATATTTAATAATGTTACTATTAATATTGGGAAAACATTATGGTGACCCAAACCCTTATATTAATTATAATTATTTAAAATAATTAATTCATTTTATCAAAATAAATTTCTAGAGGTAGATGAATTTAATTTGTTATAAAACAAATAAGCATGATGGAAAGAATTTTTTAAACTACATTTTTCTAGGAAACAATTATTTTACATAAATATATAACAGAATATATTTAATATATCAATATCTTTTCATGAAATTATTTATATAATATAATCATTTTATTCAATTAAATTTCCATTTCGGGTTGTTTTAATTATAATTAATGGATATTCATTATGGATACTAAATATGTTCTTAGAAATGTTTTTAAACCTAAAAATAAACTTATACTAAAATTTGGTAAGAAGATTATTTATATGTAATTTATTGACATAAATATAACTAAATAGTATTTATTTTACCGTTAAATAATATTAAAATAATATTGGAAGTAATTTTGTTACATAATTTATTAAATTAAATGATAATATTACATAAAAACAATATTTTTCACTACTCACTGAAAAAACTATATTTTTAGAAAAATAAGAAATATTCAACCAAATTTAATTTTATTACTATGATATAAAATATGGAGTTATTTTATCAAATTGATTTTCAAGAAGTTCTGAAATTAAAAACAATAAATAAAAATCAAGTCTGAAGAAAAAATATTTTTGAATAATAAAATGATATTAATTTAAATATAGTTATTATTTACTATGAATTTTTATGTCTATTTATATTCAATGAGAAATTTATAAGTATATATAATATCTTAATTTATCTAACACATATCATCAATCATAATGCGAATATTAAAATAGTCATATTTAAATAATCATTATTTTATGTGGTCTGTTTTTCAAATCGCATACACTATACATCATTGTTTTTTTTTGAATCATTGGTTTTTATAAGAGAACTAATACGGATGAAAGAAATAATATGATCATGATATTAATTTATATTCTCAAGATCTGAGAAACACCTTTCATAAAGTCCAAATATCATCTATTTAATGACATGAATAGATATCATGAATACCTCGTCCAAATTTGTCATATTTATCCCCTATTAATATAATCTTTTAGTATACAAACCAAGCACATATTAAGATATTCAGAGACATAAACCAAGATCCATTCAAGAAAAATATTTCAAAAAACCTGTCCCAAGTAGCATAGAATTGTTTTATGGTCTATATAATGAAATCAAATCTTATTTCCCAAAATCAGAAAATTAATTTATAAATAAAATATATAATGAATCAATTATCTTTACATGGTCTCTATCATGCCTGCATTGTAAGCACCTGGATCTTCTTTTTTAGGTATGTATTCAGTTTCTGGTCTTTTTGAGAAAAAGAGGAAATTGTAGAATTTTTTAAAGTGCCCACCATGTACATTATGAGTACAACCTGTGTACTCGGTTACAGTAGGTAGCCAGGTGCTGACCGTGTAGCAGTCATGCACACGGTCGGGTGGGGTTAACTTGGAGGCCGACTAAAGCAGAGTACAGAAATGGTGAGTACATGTCGTGTAATACAAAAGTACACGTTGTGAACTTTTTTTCCATTAAACACACTGGGGTCGCGTTTAATCACAAGAACCATCTTATTCTAGGATTTCGTCATTTGATAGAACCTATATGGCCGCGATCCTTCTCCGAGCCCCCGAGCATCCATTCGATCTCATATTAGACCGCCATCGATTGCATTGGGATCACCTCGCTAAGCTCTTTCTTCTGATTGAGCTACGTTTCTTGTTTCCTCTTCTTCCTCAAGTTGTCCTTTGTTGAACATTTTAGATGTTTTTGTAAATATACAGCATTCTAGGTTGATCCAAGGGCCGACGCTAGAGTATATAAATCTTAGAACGCTGAGGTAGGTTGTTTTTTACTTTCCGTTTAATGTCTTTGAGTGTTATGTTCAATTTTGACCAATAACCTCGAATGAGGTATTGCGTGTTTACCATTTTACCCATGTCTATTGCATCACATTCTTGTATACTTGTGTAGATGTAAATTGTATATAAAAAGGGTTGATTTCTATACATTGGATGGTTTACCCATGCATGATCTATTATGACCTTTTGGTCTAACATAGATTTTTGGTCGCCTTGCCAGTTTTCCATGAATGTTGTTGTAGGGTATAGAGTTTGTATTCTAACATTCTTGATATGTGGTGGATGGGTTAGCCATGTAGTTCTATATTTTTACTTTTTCCATATTGAACTGCAATGATCGTTGGCCTACAGATGGCCGTGAGAACCTGGTGTAGTAGCCTCAAAGGGGAATTGACCGAGTGAGATTCCTTAGAGAGTCATTGAGAACTTTAAGATATAAGGGGGATTGACCAAGTGAGCTTCTATAGGGAGCCTAGGACCAATTGGGTCTATAAGAGGAACTCACAGAGTGAGATTCTTCAGAGATTCCTTGAATGCTTTAGACTATAAGTGGAATTGACTATGTGAGCTTCCTCAGGGATTCATTGAATTACTTGAACGACTTCTGGTTATGAGGGGAATGTACCAAGTGAGCTTCCTCAAAGTGTCCTTGACCTCCAGGCTATAAGGGGAAATGAACCTGTGAGCTTCCTCAGAGAGTCCTTGACTACTTTAGACTATAAGAGGAATTTACATTATGAACTTCCTCATAGAGTCTTGATTTATCTTGGACTATAAGGGTAATTGACTGTGAGAACTTTCTCATAGAGTCCATATATATTTTTATAACTGAACCCGAGGGGATAGGATGTGTGGACATCCAAGAGGGTTACTGTGTTTGATTAGTTTTTTTTTTGATATATGGAATTGTTTCTTTTTTGTAATTACATATTTACTACTTTTTTACTTTTACCTACAATATATTTACTGGCTGTTAGGCACAGATCTTTGGGAGGTTGCATACTAGGATTTAGTCTCACACCATATTTGGACCTTGCTTTTGGGCCCAAACTGATTATATTGCTACAAGTATAGAAAAGGGAATTCACCCTTCTACATCAAGTTCTTTAATGGCTATGGAGCTGAAGAGCATGGGACTAAGATGAGGCTTGCGATACGGAGGATCAGTTATCTATTTTTCTTTGATAACTTGGTTTATTACTATTTGTATTCCTGCATTGTGAATTGTTTGGATGTTTTCCAAGACACATGTAACCATGCATCTTTTATAAATTTTCCTCAGTTGTTTGTTATTCCAGTCTTCCTCTATTACTTTTTTTGGTAAATTTACTTCTTCTAGTATGGTTTATTATTTCCCTTAAATTGTGTTACTCTTACAATGAGTGAATTGTTTTCCCACTCTCACACCCAAAGCCCTCGCTATTAGTTAGAATCCTCTAGAGTTTGGGGAAATGTGCTTGAGGCCATGTGACCAACCAGGTACGGGGTGCCTCTCTGTGTCTTTCAGAACTCGGACGTTACAAAGTGGTATCCGAGAAATCCTTATCACTTGAAATACTGTTTGGAGGCTTTAGTGAGGGATAGGATGGAATAGGTACTTGGGTACAAGCTATGTCGTGGAGTAGCTAACCCGTGTATAGGGAAAAGCCAATCTAATTTGTTTAATTTCAATTTTTTGGTCTTGAAATTATTATAGTTGATTTTATTTCACCTTGAGTGATTGGCATGAGTTGTGACATTATTTTTGATGTTACTGAGGTTCAATTTATATTGCAACCTGATGAGATGAGGGTATTCCATCACATGTATCATATATGAACATGGTATGGATCAAATGTCTTGCATTGTTTCCATTCCATATAGGGTGCATTAGGAATTTCATGTTGTTATTATAAGTTTTGTGCTAGATATGCATGTTGTTGTGATAGTTGTCGTGATAATAATAACTATTGTTTCATACGGTATTGTTGTGTAAGGTATTGTTTGAATGAATGAAAAACATTGGTTCATGAGATGTTATAGGACCTCATGGACTATAATTTGGTGGATCATTGCCTTGTTTTACATGTTATAAAATATATAACATTTCATACATTGATTCTAGGGTGTATGGGCCATAAAATATTGGAATTTGTCACATTCAATGTTTGTTTTAGTGTTTTTCTAGGTTCCGGGGTAGTTTCTGAGGATTACATTACAGAAATACCATGAATACACACCGTGTTATATTATATACACACCATGTGTTCTTTTGTTCGGGAAGAAAATGTTTGTCTTAAATACATGCAGTGTAGTCACTAATTGTATCATATGCCGTGTGTGCAGAGAAATAGGATGGGGAATACTTGTTGGGAACACGTCGTGTTCCAGTTGAACACGACGTGTAGTGTTGACCCTGTGTCTGCCCGTGTAACTAAAAATACGGAAAGATGAACCATTTTCTATATAAGCTGTGTTAGGATTGAACACACCATGTACTCTGACCAAGGTACCCAGCCATGTCACGAACAAGAAGGGTCGGTGTTATCCTTTAACATACATGCCATTTCCACCTTGAACATGCTGTGTAGTGTGATCTGTGTTGTAGGTTGTGTCACTAACAACACAAGTCAGGCGAACCTTGTCTAGTACACATTGTGTCTACTGTTAACATGCTTTGTAGTATTTTCTTAGGAGAGCAGTGTAGCTTAACTATGTAGAAGGACTTAGGAAAGGGAAGAGGATTCAAGTACACATTGTGTGTCATTAAAATAAATTGTTTGTTTTGGGTGTTACATGACCAGTTTATGAAGGAGAAAACAACCATGAAAATTACTTAAGGGAACTCTTTGTGTAGTAATTGTACACGCAGTGTAGTCATGATTTGTGAAACATGATTGATTTCATTATAATGTTCCCTTCTTACACTTCTAGCTATCAGTCCTTGATATTCATGATCTATGGTGTGTGCTTGACTTTACAAAGTAATGCCACCCAGAAATCCTCTCGATATACGCCATTAACTAGGCGGTAATTAAAAACCGGACATGGATGATCAGGGAATTCCTGTAGATCCTCCCACCGTGGGAATTTTGGTATCAACTGCTATACAAAACATAGGTACTGATGTGTAGTTCAGAGAGAGATTTTTGAGGATGATTTTGACCTTTTAGGGAGCACCGCATCCTGCACCGTCGATGGCATAATTGATGTGGGTATTTCATCGGCAAAATCCTCCCACTTTCTTAGGTGATGGTGGACCCGAGGCTGCAGAGTCATGGCTGGAAGCCACGCTGACGTTTTTCAGACATTTGATGACACCACCAGTGAAGAAGGTGGTTCTCACTAACCTACATGCTTCAAGAATTCGCCAAGAGGTGGTGGGATGTGATATCATAGGCGGAACAACAGCAAAGTATGGATTGGGATGAGTGTCAATTCAACATCTATGATTTCTTCTATCTGGAGACCTTGAGGCCCAATCGAGCCTGAGATTTAATGAATCTGGAGTGGGGTAATCTTAACATTATATAGTATTCCTCTTTCTTCACAGAGATGCAGTGTTTAATGCCTATTCTATGAGGTGATGAGTTGTTCCTTGAATGGATGTTGGATGATGGTATGAGGCACGAAATCCTATCTCTGTTGAATATCTTCAGGTTGACTACTATATCCTCTATCATCAATCATGCGCTAATTGTGTAGCGTAACTTGAGGGATTATGGAGCTGTAATCAAGGGAAGTTTGACTTTCACAATTATTATTCCTCCTTCTAATAGAAGGATGCACTACTGAGAGACTGCATGAAGAGATTAGAGTAGGCAGGATGCATCTTCAGGTTTCTAGGTGGTGTGATACCAGTGAGGGAAGAGCAAGCATACGAGGCTACATTGCCCGGGGGACCCGGCGGACTGATGATCTTGAGGCTAGATGGGTCTCCTTCAGTGATTCTGTGAGTTCTTCACACCAACAGCTGGTGATATGGGTTGTTCTATGATTCCACATTCAAGAGCAGCACCACCAATTTCTCAAGAGTCTAGGAACTGGAGTTCTTCTGACTATTCAGTCCGAAGTGGAGGTCGTGGACGTAGTAGCCTGTTGACCAATTTTCAACGACATCATATTGGATCAGCTCAGAGTGGTCATCCTAGGTCACAAGGCCATGGTATAGGTCCGACGTTTGTAGTGGAGCTGAACCTATAAAAGAAGGATCTCAGACCCTCTACCATTCGAGGTACAATCTTAGTAGCCTTAGTTTTAGCTTCTACTCTTTTTGAAATAGGGGATTCCCAGATCTTTATATATGATGCTATCATGGAGAGCCTTGGTATCTGCATCTTTTCTCATACTGATATCTGGATGCTAGACACTCCGCTGGGAACTATAACGACTAGTGCAAGTCAGTGCCGAGAGTGCCCTCTACAGGTTGATGGGTGTCACTTTATATGGGACCTCTATATCCTAGAGATTACATGCTATGATTCCAATATTGGGATAGACATGTTAGTTACATTCCAAGAAGACGTCAACTATTATCACTAGATGTTGAGTTACACAACACCAAGAAGGTGAATCTATTGTTCATAAGGGTGAATTGGATGTCCAGGCGGGCAGAGCGGGACCCGAGCATCATGGGTTGAGAAGAGTAGTAGCCCATATTTCTAGTCTATCTCTGGATGATCAGGGGAATTCATAGTTATAATTTCATATTGTGTTGTATAGTTTCATAGATGTCTCTCTAGAAGAATTTTCAGGTTTCCCTCCATAGCATGAGGTAGACTAATCTATTTAGCTTCTTCCAAGGGTGGCACTAGTGTCCATTCCTCTTTATAGGATGTCTGCACCTGAGTTGCAGAAGCATAAGAAATAGTTGGAGGAGTTTTAGGAAAAGAGTTTCATCCAACCTTGTACTTCTCCTTAGGGTTTTCCTGTCCTATTTACAAATAAGGAAGATGGTACCCTCAGGAATTGTGTGGAATATTGAAAGTTGAACCAGTTGATGGTCAAGAACTGAAATCCCTTTCCTAGGATTGATGGTTTCTTTGATCAGCTTTGAGTAGCCCAGGTGTTCTCAAAGATTGAATTGAGATCCATTTACCATTAGTTTCACATTTTACCATCTGATATACCTCTCACAGCCTTCCAGAATAGGTATGGTCTATATGACTATGTGGTTATGACGTTCGGTCTTACGAACGCAGCAGTAGTTTTCTTGGCACGGATGATCTGAGTGTTCCATCCATACTTGGATTCCTTCATTGTGGTTTTCGTGGATGATATCTTGGTGTACTCTCACACTCTACATGACCATGCCACACATCTTGAGATCATTTTGAGTACACTGAGAGAGTATATGTTATATACTATGCTCTCAAAATGACACATTAGGATGGATAAAATTCAGTTCTTGGGTCATGTTATCTCGGAGACAGAATTATGAATAGACACAGAGAAAGTGAGAGAAGTAGTTTTCTATGAGAATCTGAAGAATGTCTATGAGGTGAGGTTTTTTCTAGGGATGGATGGATATTACAGACGTTTCATACAGGACATTTCATGCTTAGCGGAACTGTTTACGGGTTTGACTAAGTAGGGTGCAATGTTCTTGTGGTAATATTATTGTGAGTCAGCCTTTCAGCAGCTAAAAGGGAGGTTGACTTCAGCACCGATACAAGTCATTCTATTGCAGGGATAGAGCTATACCATTTACTATGATTCATTAGGAATCAGGTTGGGAGCTGTGATTATGTAGGGAGATGGAGTCGTTGCGCATGGGTCTCGGCATTTGGGGACACATGAGAGGAATTACCCAATGCACGATCTCGAGTTGGCAGTAGTTTTTCATGCTTTATGATGTTGGAGACATTATATTATTGGAGAGCACATTGTGGTTTTCACTAACCACAATAGTCTCAAGTACATTTTAACTCAACATGATCTAATTTTGTGACCGCGGAGGTGGGTTGAGTACCTTCAGTTCTTTGACATTGAAATTTCCTATACACCTAAGAAAGGCAATGTAGTGTCCGATGCATTATGCATGAATCAAATATAGGTAGTTCAGGAGGCCATAAGTGAGTGAAAACTTCTGAATCTGTTCTCTGAGATGCATTTGGAAGTGCATGACAGCTAGGGGCAGATGTTTCTTTCATCTATGGCTGTTACATGTACTCTTCTTGATCGAGTGCAAATGAGGAAAATATCAGATTATGAAGGCCTTGTCCTATGGGAGACCATGTTAGGGGGAGACCCTATTCTGGGATGGCCAGTAGGTGAGGATGAGATCTTTCATTTCCAGGGGAGCGTATGGGAGCCATCAGATATACTAGAGGAGTTGAAGTAGGGCTTTTAATCCTAAGTTTGGTCAGTTCATCCTGGTGTCACCAATATGTATTATGATCTACACTATCAGTGTTGGTGTCCAGGTATAGAGAGATAATTTTATAGTTTCATCATGAGGTGTTCCACCCATCAGCAGGTGAAGGCGAAGAATCTGTGGATAGAAGGTCTTTTAAACCAGTAACCCATTCCCCGAGTGGAAGTGGAACGACGTCGTGATGGAATTTGTAAGAGAGTTTCTCAGGTCTCCTTGAGGGAATGATGCTGTTTGGGAGGTCATTGGCCGGATTACGAAGGTTTTTCACTTATTTCCAATCAAGGAGACCTTAAATGTTGATGAGGTGGGATGGTTGAATATTTATGAGATTGTACATCTTCATGGAGTTCCACACTCCATTGTTTTAGACATGGATTCCCATTTTACATCTCAATTTTGGTAGGGGATTCAGAAGTCTTTGGGTACACATGAACTTTTTAGTACAACTTACCCCCCCCCCCCAAATAGGTGGCCAGTCTGAGCATACGATTTAGGTGCTTAAAGGCATTCCCTGAGCATGCATCCTGGATATTGGAGGTTCTAGGGAGAAACATATACCTCTTATGGAGTTTTCTTTCAATAATAGTTTTCAAGAAACTATTCAAATGGCACCTTATGAGGCTTTGTACTATAGGCCATACCGATCACCATTATTTTGGATGGAGGCAGGAGAGGTAGCTATGTTGGGACCTCGTCTAGTTCCGGAGACCACATAGAAGATAGAGTTTATTTAGAAGAGGATTGCTACTGCACAGTCATGATAGAAGTCTTATGCTGATCACCAGAGATGACCTTTGGAGTTCGAGGTTAGGGATTAGGTTTTCCTACGTGTCACCCCATGGTTGGGACATTGGTGGATTAAGAGACAGGGTAATATTTCTCTGAGGAACATTGGGTCGTTTGAGTTATTGGAGAGAGTTGGTCCGGTTTCCTATCAGTTGTAGTTGCCCTAAAGGTATCGGGCTATGCATAGCGTTTTTCATGTTTCTCAGCTCCGAAGTTAAATTTCAGACCCATCTCATGTCTTTAAACCTGAGGTAGTTGAGCTCTAAGAGGATGCATCATTCGAGGATCATTCTAAACATATTGGTGATCGTAGTACAATGGTTGTTTGTGGCCGGTCTGTTCCTCTGGTATAAGTGCTGTGGCAGTATGGGCAGGTGCAGGATGAGGCTTGGGAGAGGGATGTCGATGTATGATCATTGTGGTCGGAACTGTTCGAGGTTTCTTCTTCTATTCCATTCCTGGGAAATTGAAGGATGAATTACTTTAAGGGGGTATGTTTGTAAGAAGTAGGATCTTCCTTTCATGTATGTTTTCCTTTTCTGGTCGTTTTGAGAGAAAGAGGAAATTCTGGAAATTTTCGAAGTACACGACGTGTACTCGGTTACTGCAGGTAGTCGGGTACTGGCCGTTTAGAATCCATTCACACTGCCATGTGGGGGTGACATGGAGGCCACTTAAAGTGGAGTACTGAAATGTAGAGTACATACCATGTACATTATTTTTTTCATTAAGTGAATTGAGGTCGCGTCTAATCGTTAAACTATCTTCTTCTTGGTTTTCATTATCCGAGAGAACTTGTACGGTCGCTATCCTTCTTCAAGCCCCCAAGCCTCCATTAGATCTCCTTTTCGACCACTATTTATTGTGCTTGAATCCCCTCGGTAAGGTCTCTCTTCTTCTTAAGCTTTATTTCATGATTCTTCTTCTTCCTCAAGTTATCCTTCTTTTAATGTTTTAGATGTTTTTGTACATCTACTGAATTCTTGGTCGATCCAAGGGCAGACGCTAGAGTATATCGATCTCAAAACACCGAGGTAGGTGGTTTGTGCCTTTCCATTGAATGTGTTTCAGTATAATGTGAAATTTTGACCAATACCCTTTAATGGGGTATTGTGTGTTTTCCATTTCACCCTTTTTTATTTTCTTCCATGCTTGTATTC
This sequence comes from Viscum album, assembly GCA_963277665.1. Classification (NCBI taxonomy): domain Eukaryota; kingdom Viridiplantae; phylum Streptophyta; class Magnoliopsida; order Santalales; family Viscaceae; genus Viscum; species Viscum album. The sequence goes on from OY728161.1 coordinate 643,428,544, forward strand.
TTGTATTCTTGTGTAGAGTTAAATTGGATATGAATAGGGTTCAATGCATTTCTTTGGATGTTTTACCCACACATGATCTATTACGACCGTTTGGTCCTGTTTTGCATTTGGGAAACCATGCATGTTTTCTATGCATGTTCCTGTATGGTGGAGAGTTTTTATTCTAACATTCTTAATATGTTGTAGACTGGTTAGCCATGTAGTTTTATAGGTGTACTTTGGCCATATTGCACTGCAATGCTTATTGACCTACACAGGGCCGTGAGAACCCGGTGTAGTAGACTGTAAGGGGAATTAACCGAGTGAGCATTCTCAGAGAGTCATTGTACACTTTAGGCTATATGAGGGATTGACTAAGAATGCTTCCTCAGAGATCCTAGGACCACATGGGGCTATAAGTTGAATTGACCAAGTGAGCTTCCTCTGAGTGTCCCAATCTTCTTTAGACTATAAGGGGGATTGATTGTGTGAGCTTCTTCAGAGAGTCTTTTTATTACATGAACGCCATTGGGATATAAGGGAAATTAACTATGTGAGATACCTCAGAGATTCCTTGGCCTCGAGGCTATATAGGTATTTTACAATTTGAGCTTCCTCAAAGAGTACATGACTACTTTAAACAATATGTGGTATTGACTATTTGAGCTTCCTCGTAGAGTCTTGATTGACCTTTGACTATAAGGGGAATTCAATATGATTGCTTCCACTGAGAGTCTTTATATATTATTTTAACTGAACCAGAGGGGATATGCTATGTGCACATTCTAGAGGGTTATTGTGTTTGATTAGTTGTTTGTGATATGTGGAATTGTTTCTGATGAGAACATTCCTCTTTACTGCATATGTACTTTTACCTGCCATATATTCACTGGCTGTTAGGCACAGATATTTGTTTGGTTTCCTACTGGGATTTAGTCTCACAGCCTATTTGGGCCTTGATTTTGGGCCCAAAAAATTATATTTCTACTCGTATAAACAAGGGCAAGAACCCTTCTACTTCAGGTTCTTGATTGACTATAGAGATGGAGAGCATGTGACCAAGGTGAGGCTTGCGATACTGATGAGCTGTTATCTATTTTCCTTTTGTACCTTCGTTTATTACTGTTTTTATTCCATCATTGTGAATTTTTTATTTATTTTCCTAGAAAATTGTTAAAATTCATCATTTATAAAGTTTCTTCGGTAGTTTTTTATTCCAGTCATCTACTATTACTGTTGTTGGTACATTTACTACTTCCACTATTGTTATTTGTTTCCCTTATGATGTGTTACTCTACCAATGAGGGCATAATTTCTCCACTGTCACACTAAAGGCCCTCCCTACTGCTCGGAATCTTATGGATTTTGTGGAAATGAACTTGAGTCCATGTGACTAACCGAGTATGGGGAGACTCATGGTGGATTCCAGAACCGGGACATTACATACATGACCACCTCACATAGACATTTTTTGGACTCAGTTACCTTGCGTCTGATAATGGGGGGAGGGGGAATATCATATGCCCTCACCGATATCCCTAACCTATATCACATTCCATGAACATATGTCACATTTTCCTTAAGAACTCATAATATCTCAATAATGCCTAACTAAAAACGACATCTTATTTGTCATGAAAAAATATTATTACCACTTGTTCGTAACACCCTCTATCAAATAGAAGCCCTCCAGTGTAGAAATTAATGAGAGTGGCCTAATGACCCATGATACCATCCTCAGTAGGAACTTGGTTGGTGACTAGTACATAGGGTGTTGAAATATCACTCATAGAAGTAATTTCTCTCATAATAATTTATGATTAGGTGATGATATAATAAACAAACAAGAAACTCTATCATATAAATAAATCATGACACAATACATTCCCCAATGTGTGTATAGTATCAGAAAATAAAAATAATTATCTACAAATAAATTCATATATGAATATATTATTATATAAATTCAATATTATCTCTTTATTCTAACCTAGTAAAATCTATCTAGATCACTAAAATCGCCTTAGAAACATGATGAAATGTTATTATATATATAATGATTATATCATGTATACTATGTAGGATCATACCCAACGTGTCTTATACACCTATGAAAAGATAATTAAAATGAAACAATAATTAAATGTATCAACATATATAAACCTAAAAACCCATCTTACTAATCCCTGACATACTATAACAAAATCACCAAAAAATGAACCTATTGTATTAATATAGTTAAAAATATTATAAAACAATGACACACTACAGTATATTAAAAAATTTGTTTCCACTCTCATGCCCCAATGGTGAATGGAAGGTTCTAAAATTCCATCCATGAATAACATTTCACATATCCACCCATCTATGATGTGGTATTATAGTCATCCAAACAATTCTCGGATCCTGTAGGGTCTATCATTTGGTAATATCATCTGTCAACATCCATATCACAACCTTATTATAATTTGAAATATCATTTCAAGGTAATAAGGGTATCGTGAATGTGATAGACATCATCCCTATACACTCCTCCATCTAGGATGGAAAACATACAATATATAATGTCCCATCATATTTAGGTAATTTATAATACCCAAACATGTACCCAGCTAAGTAGTATTTAACAATAACTCATATCATCACCTCGGTAATCTCCAACACTAAAATTTGTAATCATTTCCTCATATTGAGGATGAGTGTGGATGAGGGAATTTCTATCCTTCTAATTTACCACAGGGTGTGATTTTGTGGAAAACACATGGATCCTATAGCATTTGTGTTTTCGTAATAAAATCTACATCATGGTATGTTTGTATAAAGTAACATAAACAAAAAATGTAGATAGATAAAACACATCACTCAATGAATGGGTTAATTAAAACTACACTAGCATACTACACGCCATAACCAAAATTCCCCATTGAATTTATTACATATGTAACCATCACTATATGAATCATACAACAGAACCACAACACATATAATGTGAAACATTAGAGTCTACATTAATTGGTAAATGCTACATCAAAAACTATCACCAAATACACACATTAATGAACCTTTATTCATAATGATATTAGAAAGTAAAATTTCATAATTTTAAATTGTAAAATATAATTTCTTTTTTGATTCAAGCATATCAAGATAATCTAAGTATGATTTTTATGATAAATTTAAAAAAAATAGCATTAATTGATAAATATTTTTTCCACTGTACTTGTAATTCATATTATATTATTATTATATAATATTTAACTATGAATTTATAAATAAAATTTCTAAAAAAATTATTTTATGGAATACAGTTATACGTTAAAAATTATTATTTGAAAATATAAAAACTGTGTCAAAAATATAAAAAAATTAAAATGTCTCAGTAATATAAACACTATTTTTAAGATTTCGGTAGAGTCGTGTATTTTTAAAGGGGAACTAGTTTAAGATTTATATTAAATCCAAATATCATTTTATTTGAGTATAAAATATTTAATGTTCTAAAAATTATAAATATTACATATATTTTTATCCTATATATATATTTATAGAAAAAATTTCATTTAACAAAAAAGTTATGTTTACATGATTACATGTTTTAATTTCATAATTAACATTTATCACATTTATAAAATATATTTTGTGACATATTTGGAACTTTATAAATTATATATATTAAATTAATTTAAATTTCTTTAAAAATACTTTTTATTAGAATAAATTACTAATGAAATATATTAAATACAATAAATTTAAATTATTATAAAAGTTAAATATATAAAAAAATAACAAATAAAATCAAAGATATATAAAAATGGATTGGTGGAGGTGGGATTAAACAAAAACAAAAATTACACTACTTAATTTTCTATTTTATGTCATTTGAGATTTGAAAAATAACCCCACATTATGGAAAATCTAAGGATTACTCCCCAAAAATACTCATCCCTCCACTTTTAAAAGTGTAAAATCTTCAACACATAATGAGAAAAGAAAAATTCTATATTATAATTGAATCTCAAAACATTTAATCCCCCTATAACACTATTCCAAAATTATAATTACAATGTAATTAATTATTTTACTATTCCCTTAAAATCAAGGATACATTCTTTGAAAATTCTTGTCACCAAAATTATTATTTCTAACTAATTGGGTTCTTGTTTTTTAAGATATATCAAATATATTCAATACTCACTAATATAATGATAGTTTTACCATTTATATACTATTATGTTAATATATTAATGGTATTTTCATTAATTTCTAATATACCCCATAAATTAATTTATTTCCAGAGTGGATCACACTACAACATCTCGTATGTAACACCTTTGGTTATCCATCACTGTCATATAATGATGGATCAATGGATTCTATTAAAGGATATATATAATTTATATGATATCAATTATTTAATATTATTAAAAATTAATGACCAAATTAATGATATTATCCACAATTGATCATCATTAATTTAATAATTTAAAATTAGCATTCTAAGAGGATAAACCATCATTAAAATTCTGTGTTATTTTCATAACCAAAACTTCATCACATATATAATTAACATTATAATATATATCCTAAATAATAATTAAATAAGATCACTGTGATTATAATTTTGTGATATTTCAATAAAACCACCTTTTAATTGTTCATTAAACCATGATATGTTCATGTTTTGGTTGGTCTACCACAATAATGAAGAATAATATGAATTTTAATCAAGGATGATTATGAAAACTTATTGACTAGTAAAATATGATTTAAATGTCTAAATAATAATATTTTGATTCTGGATATTTCATATAAATATTTAATTCCTTAATTTTTATAACACAATTTCATCGTAAGGAATCACCAAAACATGTTTAATATCAATATCATATTAAAGGATAAAGGACGAAACCATTGTCGATATATTTCAATTCCCATATACTATTGTACACCATGCCTAAGAGAAGCACTAATGACCAAATATTTATGATCATTACATGATGTATGAATATTCAAAATACTATTATGAAACTAGTATAATGATAAAAACTATAAACCCTCAATATTGACAATTAGATGAATTTATATAAATAATGAATTTTTATGAAGAGTATAATGTAAAATATATATAATTAATATTAAAAAAATTAAGTATAAATAATTTTTTAAAACATTAGTGTAACGCCCCAGGTTTTATAAACTGGTTCAAGTAAGCAATGTTGTGCTTGTTAATGATGTCTCTTGTTTATTCCTTTTTATGGTTTGTGTGCTGATAAAGAATTCGATTAGAAATCCAACATGAAGAATACGATAAACTGTTATATATTTAAAAGATACACTACAAAAAGACCCATATAATTAAAAGTACCCTGCACAAGACCTATCACGGCCACAACAAGACTACAAAGAACCACAACACGGGCAATCAGATAGTCGTCGTCTTCAGGATCCAACAGTGTGAAAAGTATAACCGCCAGAATCACCGCGCACGCACTCAGCACCAGAGGTATGAGGAGAGCCATCCTCCAAGGGTCCGGTGTTTTGAAAATATAAAACACCCTACCCCCTTGATTTTATAATGGACCTCTAAAAGGAAAATATGACCGTTTTTTTTGACCGTTGGGTTCCAAGGGATAAAGAGCATCATTTTATAAAATTTTGTCTTTATAACGCTTTTATAATGGTATTTCATCTTCTTTTATACAAAATATTAGAATTATATCTTCAAGAATTAAAAATAAAATATTATTGCAAATGAATCTATTTTGATCAAGAAGATATTTATATGATAGAAAACTTGGTCCAACATCAAGTCTTCAGCGGTATCAGCAATAATTGGGAAAAATTGTATCTTTTCAGGATCTCTAAAATTATGTGTTTTAAATTAGAAAAAAGTACGGGTCCTTTAAACACAATTTTATCAATAAACAAGTAAAGCAAGTTATAAATTGGATTTTTATGGTTATAAGATCCTGGTTTTTATAAAAGTGTTGTATTAAAAATGTATTTCTCTTTTTAAAAGAAAATAATAGTTATGTCAAATAGTATAATTTGTTTACACAAACTAAAATGGGATTTTAGTTTTATGAGTTAAAAAGGTACGTATTAAATATTATACAAATTCCAAATGTACCGGTTATACAAATATATATTGCAAAGTAGTATATTTCTAACTGTTTTTTTAAAAAAAATATGTAACCCAGGCCATCCCGACCCTGTTTTTTGCCTCGATCGTTCGATCACGCCCTGGTCGATCCCTGCCGTTGATTTGTTTTAAAAAACGTTCAATGCACCGCAGCTGTCCGATCATGCCAAGGCCGAATCCCGTCTGTTTTTTTTCTCCTCCGCGTCTTCTCCTACCTCGCGTCGAGGTCCCACGAACCAGTACCAGGATTGCCCGAGACGCTACCCTCTCTACTGCTCACGTCGACCCTCGCACACCCCACCTACCTAGGACGCCATAGGATCGGCCTAACCCCTGCATCATCTCCCTTTAAGAACCGAGAAACTCCAGTGGAAGCAGGACCTCCAGAGCCAGCCCACGCCACCGCGACACCAGCCTCGACGTCGCCTCGCCACCGGCCACCAAAGCTCCTCCTGGTTCATCGGCCACCCAGCAGGCCTCCCACCGGCGAGCTCCTCTCTTGAGCTGTAAGGGTGTTTTGGTGTTTTTTCGGTTTGAAGTAAAACACTATACACACTCGGTATATAAATATGTATATATAAGTATATACATATCCAAATTATTGTTATACGCACATATTAAACATGCAAACCCCACGGTTTAAGAATAGCACTCTACTCTAAGGGTGTTTTCAAATTTTATGGAAACTTATACTATTATACCCACAAAATATACAATATATATATATATATATGTATATACAACTCATACCCTTCGGTTTCGAACAATTTTCAAGGTGTGTTTCTTTCATGATATAAAAGGGATATCACTTTTGAGTTTGTTTTAATAATCCTTTTTTTTTACAAACCTAAAACTCAAGTGTATAGTGTTTTTATGGTTTTGAATATATATATATATATAAATATATACATATGTATATACATAACTCAAACCCAATTATCTTTAGGGTACCGAAGATTATTCAATATCTTATCACTAAGAATTATACTTTTGAAAGGGTATTTCTAAGCCAAATCCTAGCATATATGATTTTATGTAAGCTGCATATATATATAACTATATATTTATATATGGTTATGTATTGGAATGGAAATTATTTTTAGGGAATGAACACTTATCTTTGAAAGAGATTTTTGATGCGAACTTGGACTTTGGTTTAAGTACATTTATGTTTTAGTAAAAAAAAATGTTTTTTATATATATTGTATTTATAGTTACATGAACATTTAAACCCTCATGAGGTTTTGAATTTCAAACTAACCAATAGTTAGTGGTATTAAGATTCTAAGTGTACCATGTTCAATTTCTGAGGAAACCTATATATTTGTGTATATATATATCCTTATCTATGTATGTGTTTTTACGATTAATATATGAAAACCCTAGTTTCAAGAAATGGTTCTTAATATTTCTATGCATGTAGGATTTTAGCGCTTGCCTATGCTGTTTTATATTTTTGGGTCTAAGTATACACCAATGAACTTTCTTAATGTCGCCCTTGAACTGACATGTGTGTTTTTTTTACGGATATGCTTATGCATGTTTTAAACTTTTTTTTTGAAAAGGATATGGATTTAAGGGTAATGTTAATATGTAGAAATCCTCTATTATTTCTATACCAAGCTCGTTGCAATGATTTTTAGCGGGCAGAGTGTAACATCAAATTCTATGACCAGAGAAGAATAATAATTAATGAAAGGTATTATTTTAAAAGTGGTTTAGTTCCAAGTGTCGGAATTTTTAAGGTTGCAAGTGTTTATTATTTTTATACCAAGCATGCCGCGGTAATTTTTAGCGGATGGAGATTTGTTGACCTGTGAAGAAAAATAGTTAATGCCAGGTAGTTCAATTCCATGTACTAGTATTTTAGAAACTCATCATTTAATAAACCTTGGGAGAAAGTCTCACACATTCATCATTTTATGTGCTTAAATAATTGTTCTACACACATAGTATGGGACACTTTGGGTAATGAGAAATGAAAATGGTATTACCCAAAGTGGTATGGGACACCTTGGGTAATAAGAAATGAAAATTAAATATTCAATGTGGTATGGGACACCTTGAATATCTAACCCTATCAGCATGAGAGAAATGTATGGGACTACCCGGAATGGGGTCCGGTAAGAAGAAAACCCTCCAGGTTGGGGACTGGTTAAAGTAAGCCCTCCGGGTTGGAGACCGGTAAAAGTAAGCTCCTCGATGCATCGATAGTTCTCGAGACAGTCAGATTGGGTTTTTACCCTTAGGTCATGGCACAAGGCCTTGACACAGAGATCATGAGTCCCTCAGCATACATTTCTTTGTTAATGACCAACCTAGTGATTATTCCGATTAGAGGGATATCCTTGGTTATAGAACCTTACCTATGAGTATCAGTTTTAATGAAAATATACAAGACATATGATATGGAAATGTTGATGCATGTCCAGTTTCTTCTCAGGATTTTTATTACAAATGTTGCATTACTTTTATCGTGTCATGATGTGTTTTTTTAGATAATGCGCTTATGCGCGACTCTGATAATGTTTACCCCTTGTTGTTCATGCACACCTTTCTTGTTTATGGACACTTTACTTCATGCAACCCATGCCTTTTTATTATTATGCTTATCTTGTATACTAAGTGAGTTGACGCTAAGTGTTTTAGTGCATACGTATGAAGTACTTTAACTCTGATATATCAACCTTTGTTTAGTCTTGAAGTTTTTCTTTTAAAACTTTCTAAGTATGGAAAAGTATTTTTTTTTCAACGTAGTTTTCAAAAGCTATATTTAAGTATTTTCAAAAACCCCTTACCGAGTATTCCAATGCTCACCCTATGTTTTATGTTAAATTTTTACAGGTTGATAGAGCCCTTCCTAGACTTGGATGTTTGTTCCTAGCTCAGAAAGTAAAGAAGCAAAGCTGTTGTCTCTGATTCTCCAGGATCTAAACCAGAAAGTTCCTCATGATGGGTTATGATGTGTGACTTATTTGTTTCATTTGTACGAAATAAAATTGCACACCATAACCGAAGCACCGACACCGGGCTACCGGGGTCGGGGCGTCATAGTTGGTATCAGAGGAATGGTTTAGGCAACCTTGGAAAATTAGGGCTACACAAAAACATTAATAATGTTTTACTAAGTAGGGTTTGTTCTTAAACTTTTCAGATGGAAAGACAGCGAACGACGCCTAGACTCTTGACTCTCCCTACAGAAATCATAGAGACTATTGTAGCAAAATCCTGCTCAACATGTTATCAACCTTTTGTTAACTTACGACTCACATGCAAAACCCTCTATGAAATATCGAAAAGCTCGAATGTCCTTCGAATCTTCCGAGGGTCAGAAGTTGTGTATAACCTAATGGCTAGTGCGCTGTTTGAGAATTATAAAAAGAAAGGGAAGTACTATGAGGGACTCTTCCTGTGTTTCATCATGAACAATAAATGGTTGGCCTTCCCGGCATTTGGAGAAGCTGCAAAGCAGTTGGACTTCCGCGCAGTCTTTATGTACCAAATCCTGTGCTTCAGCATGCTTGGGGAGCTCTGTGATTTTGGATCTTTCCTAGAATCCTTCAATTATGAAATGGTTCGAGAGATCTTTAGGAACCAAATCTAAGAAGATGTCTCGAAGCTCGATGTCACTCGTTCCCATCTCTGGAAAACTACCTGTATCAAACGGGAGCTTGGCTTCAATCACGATCCACTTTGCCAAAAATGTATTTGGGAAGAGGAGACCCACAAGCTCTGTTCAGCCCTGGGGATTGAGTTGAATAGTAACTTGTTCCATGGGCCTTGGAGGTAGAGGGACATCACCAAGGGTGACAGAGAAGCTGTGTGAGTAAGTCAGTGTTTGTACGCCGATCGAATTGCGGGGACGCAATTCTTTTAAGAGGGGGATAATGTAACGCCCCAGGCTTTATAAACTGGTTCAAGTAAGCAATGTTGTGATTGTTAATGATGTCTCTTGTTTATTACTTTTTATGGTTTGTGTGCTGATAAAGAATTCGAGTAGAAATCCAACATGAAGAATACGATAAACTGTTATATATTTAAAAGATACAATACAACAAGACCCATATAATTAAAAGTACCCTGCACAAGACCTATCACGGCCACAACAAGACTACAAAGAACCACAACACGGGCAATCGGATAGTCGTTGTCTTCAGGATCCAGCAGTGTGAAAAGTATAACCGCCAGAATCACCGCGCACACACTCAGCACCAGAGGTATGAGGAGAGCCATCCTCCAAGGGTCCGGTGTTTTGAAAATATAAAACACCCTACCCCCTTGATTTTATAATGGACCTCTAAAAGGAAAATATGACCGTTTTTTTTGACCGTTGGGTTCCAAGGGATAAAGAGCATCATTTTATAAAATTTTGTCTTTATAACGCTTTTATAATGGTATTTCATCTTCTTTTATACAAAATATTAGAATTATATCTTCAAGAATTAAAAATAAAATATTATTGCAAATGATTCTATTTTGATCAAGAAGATATTTATATGATAGAAAACTTGGTCCAACATCAAGTCTTCAGTGGTATCAGCAATAATTGGGAAAAATTGTATCTTTTCAGGATCTCTAAAATTATGTGTTTTAAATTAGAAAAAAGTACGGGTCCTTTAAACACAATTTTATCAATAAACAAGTAAAGCAAGTTATAAATTGGATTTTAATGGTTATAAGATCCTGGTTTTTATAAAAGTGTTGTATTAAAAATGTATTTCTCTTTTTAAAAGAAAATAATAGTTATGTCAAATAGTATAATTTTTTTACACAAACTAAAATGGGATTTTAGTTTTATGAGTTAAAAAGGTACTTATTAAATATTATACAAATTCCAAATGTACCGGTTATACAAATATATATTGCAAAGTAGTATATTTCTAACTGTTTTTTTAAAAAAAATATGTAACCCAGGCCATCCCGACCCTGTTTTTTGCCTCGATCGTTCGATCACGCCCTGGTCGATCCCTGCCGTTGATTTGTTTTAAAAAACGTTCAATGCACCGCAGCCGTCCGATCATGCCAAGGCCGAATCCCATCTGTTTTTTTTCTCCTCCGCGTCTTCTCCTACCTCGCGTCGAGGTCCCACGAACCAGTACCAGGATTGCCCGAGACGCTACCCTCTCCACTGCTCACGTCGACCCTCGCACACCCCACCTACCTAGGACGCCATAGGATCGGCCTAACCCCTGCATCATCTCCCTTTAAGAACTGAGAAACTCCAGTGGAAGCAGGACCTCCGGAGCCAGCCCACGCCACCGCGACACCAGCCTCGCCGTCGCCTCGCCACCGGCCACCAAAGCTCCTCCTGGTTCATCGGCCACCCAGCAGGCCTCCCACCGGCGAGCTCCTCTCTTGAGCTGTAAGGGTGTTTTGGTGTTTTTTTCGGTTTGAAGTAAAACACTATACACACTCGGTATATATATATGTATATATAAGTATATACATATCCAAATTATTTTTATACGCACATATTAAACATGCAAACCCCACGGTTTAAGAATAACACTCTACTATAAGGGTGTTTTCAAATTTTATGGAAACTTATACTATTATACCCACAAAATATACAATATATATATATATATATGTATATACAACTCATACCCTTCGGTTTCGAACAATTTTCAAGGTGTGTTTCTTTCATGATATAAAAGGGATATCACTTTTGAGTTTGTTTTAATAATCCTTTTTTTTACAAACCTAAAACTCAAGTGTATAGTGTTTTTATGGTTTTGAATATATATATATATATATAAATATATACATATGTATATACATAACTCAAACCCAATTATCTTTAGGGTACCGAAGATTATTCAATATCTTATCACTAAGAATTATACTTTTGAAAGGGTATTTCTAAGCCAAATCCTAGCATATATGATTTTATGTAAGCTGCATATATATATAACTATATATTTATATAAGGTTATGTATTGGAATGGAAATTATTTTTAGGGAATGAACACTTATCTTTGAAAGATATTTTTGATGCGAACTTGGACTTTGGTTTAAGTACATTTATGTTTTAGTAAAAAACAATGTTTTTTATATATATTGTATTTATAGTTACATGAACATTTAAACCCTCATGAGGTTTTGAATTTCAAACTAACCAATAGTTAGTGGTATTAAGATTCTAAGTGTACCATGATCAATTTCTGAGGAAACCTATATATTTGTGTATATATATATCCTTATCTATGTATGTGTTTTTACGATTAATATCTGAAAACCCTAGTTTCAAGAAATGGTTCTTAATATTTCTATGCATGTAGGATTTTAGAGCTTGCCTATGCTGTTTTATATTTTTGGGTCTAAGTATACACCAATGAACTTGCTTAATGTCGCCCTTGAACTGACATGTGTGTTTTTTTTAAGGATATGCTTATGCATGTTTTAAACTTTTTTTTTGAAAAGGATATGGATTTAAGGGTAATGTTAATATGTAGAAATCCTCTATTATTTCTATACCAAGCTCGTTGCAATGATTTTTAGCAGGCAGAGTGTAACATCAAATTCTATGACCAGAGAAGAATAATAATTAATGAAAGGTATTATTTTAAAAGTGGTTTAGTTCCAAGTGTCGGAATTTTTAAGGTTGCAAGTGTTTATTTTTTTTTATACCAAGCATGTCGCGGTAATTTTTAGCGGATGGAGATTTGTTGACCTGTGAAGAAAAATAGTTAATGCCAGGTAGTTCAATTCCATGTACTAGTATTTTAGAAACTCATCATTTAATAAACCTTGGGAGCAAGTCTCACACATTCATTATTTTATGTGCTTAAATAATTGTTCTACACACATAGTATGGGACACTTTGGGTAATGAGAAATGAAAATGGTATTACCCAAAGTGGTATGGGACACCTTGGGTAATAAGAAATGAAAATTAAATATTCAAAGTGGAATGGGACACCTTGAATATCTAACCCTATCAGCATGAGAGAAATGTATGGGACTACCCGGAATGGGGTCCGGTAAGAAGAAAACCCTCCAGGTTGGGGACTGGTTAAAGTAAGCCCTCCGGGTTGGAGACCGGTAAAAGTAAGCTCCTCGATGCATCAATAGTTCTCGAGACAGTCAGATTGGGTTTTTACCCTTAGGTCATGGCACAAGGCCTTGACACAGAGATCATGAGTCCCTCAGCATACATTTCTTTGTTAATGACCAACCTAGTGATTATTCCGATTAGAGGGATATCCTTGGTTATAGAACCTTACCTATGAGTATTAGTTTTAATGAAAATATACAAGACATATGATATGGAAATGTTGATGCATGTCCAGTTTCTTCTCAGGATTTTTATTACAAATGTTGCATTACTTTTATCATGTCATGATGTGTTTTTTAGATAATGCGCTTATGCATGACTCTGATAATGTTTACCCCTTGTTGTTCATGCACACCTTTCTTGTTTATGGACACTTTACTTCATGCAACCCATGCCTTTTTATTATTATGCTTATCTTGTATACTAAGTGAGTTGACGCTAAGTGTTTTAGTGCATACGTATGAAGTACTTTAACTCTGATATATCAACCTTTGTTTAGTCTTGAAGTTTTTCTTTTAAAACTTTCTAAGTATGGAAAAGTATTTTTTTTCAACGTAGTTTTCAAAAGCTATATTTAAGTATTTTCAAAAACCCCTTACTGAGTATTCCAATGCTCACCCTATGTTTTATGTTAAATTTTTACAGGTTGATAGAGCCCTTCCTAGACTTGGATGTTTGTTCCTAGCTCAGAAAGTAAAGAAGCAAAGCTGTTGTCTCTGATTCTCCAGGATCTAAACCAGAAAGTTCCTCCTGATGGGTTATGATGTGTGACTTATTTGTTTCATTTGTACGAAATAAAATTGTACACCATAACCGAAGCACCGACACCGGGCTACCGGGGTCGGGGCGTCATAGTTGGTATCAGAGGAATGGTTTAGGCAACCTTGGAAAATTAGGGCATCACAAAAACATTAATAATGTTTTACTAAGTAGGGTTTGTTCATAAACTTTTCAGATGGCAAGACAGCGAACGACGCCTAGACTCTTGACTCTCCCTACAGAAATCATAGAGACTATTGTAGCAAAATCCTGCTCAACATGTTATCAACCTTTTGTTAACTTACGACTCACATGCAAAACCCTCTATGAAATATCGAAAATCTCGAATGTCCTTCGAATCTTCCGAGGGTCAGAAGTTGTGTATAACCTAATGGCTAGTGCGCTGTTTGAGAATTATAAAAAGAAAGGGAAGTACTATGAGGGACTCTTCCTGTGTTTCACCATGAACAATAAATGGTTGGCCTTCCCAGCATTTGGAGAAGCTGCAAAGAAGTTGGACTTCCGCGCAGTCTTTATGTACCAAATCCTGTGCTTCAGCATGCTTGGGGAGCTCTGTGATTTTGGATCTTTCCTAGAATCCTTCAATTATGAAATGGTTCGAGAGATCTTTAGGAACCAAATCTAAGAAGATGTCTCGAAGCTCGATGTCACTCGTTCCCATCTCTGGAAAACTACCTGTATCAAACAGGAGCTTGGCTTCAATCACGATCCACTTTGCCAAAAATGTATTTGGGAAGAGGAGACCCACAAGCTCTGTTCAGCCCTGGGGATTGAGTTGAATAGTAACTTCTTCCATGGGCCTTGGAGGTAGAGGGACATCACCAAGGGTGACAGAGAAGCTGTGTGAGTAAGTCAGTGTTTGTACGCCGATCGAATTGCGGGGACGCAATTCTTTTAAGAGGGGGATAATGTAACGCCCCAGGCTTTATAAACTGGTTCAAGTAAGCAATGTTGTGATTGTTAATGATGTCTCTTGTTTATTCCTTTTTATGGTTTGTGTGCTGATAAAGAATTCGAGTAGAAATCCAACATGAAGAATACGATAAACTGTTATATATTTAAAAGATACAATACAACAAGACCCATATAATTAAAAGTACCCTGCACAAGACCTATCACGGCCACAGCAAGACTACAAAGAACCACAACACGGGCAATCAGATAGTCGTCGTCTTCAGGATCCAACAGTGTGAAAAGTATAACCGCCAGAATCACCACGCACGCACTCAGCACCAGAGGTATGAGGAGAGCCATCCTCCAAGGGTCCGGTGTTTTGAAAATATAAAACACCCTACCCCCTTGATTTTATAATGGACCTCTAAAAGGAAAATATGACCGTTTTTTTTGACCGTTGGGTTCCAAGGGATAAAGAGCATCATTTTATAAAATTTTGTCTTTATAACGCTTTTATAATGGTATTTCATCTTCTTTTATACAAAATATTAGAATTATATCTTCAAGAATTAAAAATAAAATATTATTGCAAATGAATCTATTTTGATCAAGAAGATATTTATATGATAGAAAACTTGGTCCAACATCAAGTCTTCAGCGGTATCAGCAATAATTGGGAAAAATTGTATCTTTTCAGGATCTCTAAAATTATGTGTTCTAAATTAGAAAAAAGTACGGGTCCTTTAAACACAATTTTATCAATAAACAAGTAAAGCAAGTTATAAATTGGATTTTTATGGTTATAAGATCCTGGTTTTTATAAAAGTGTTGTATTAAAAATGTATTTCTCTTTTTAAAAGAAAATAATAGTTATGTCAAATAGTATAATTTGTTTACACAAACTAAAATGGGATTTTAGTTTTATGAGTTAAAAAGGTACTTATTAAATATTATAAAAATTCCAAATGTACCGGTTATACAAATATATATTGCAAAGTAGTATATTTCTAACTGTTTTTTTAAAAAAAATATGTAACCCAGGCCATCCCGACCCTGTTTTTTGCCTCGATCGTTCGATCACGCCCTGGTCGATCCCTGCCGTTGATTTGTTTTAAAAAACGTTCAATGCACCGCAGCCGTCCGATCATGCCAAGGCCGAATCCCGTCTGTTTTTTTTCTCCTCCGCGTCTTCTCCTACCTCGCGTCGAGGTCCCACGAACCAGTACCAGGATTGCCCGAGACGCTACCCTCTCCACTGCTCACGTCGACCCTCGCACACCCCACCTACCTAGGACGCCATAGGATCGGCCTAACCCCTGCATCATCTCCCTTTAAGAACTGAGAAACTCCAGTGGAAGCAGGACCTCCGGAGCCAGCCCACGCCACCGCGACACCAGCCTCGCCGTCGCCTCGCCACCGGCCACCAAAGCTCCTCCTGGTTCATCAGCCACCCAGCAGGCCTCCCACCGGCGAGCTCCTCTCTTGAGCTGTAAGGGTGTTTTGGTGTTTTTTCGGTTTGAAGTAAAACACTATACACACTCGGTATATATATATGTATATATAAGTATATACATATCCAAATTATTGTTATACGCACATATTAAACATGCAAACCCCACGGTTTAAGAATAGCACTCTACTCTAAGGGTGTTTTCAAATTTTATGGAAACTTATACTATTATACCCACAAAATATACAATATATATATATATATATGTATATACAACTCATACCCTTCGGTTTTGAACAATTTTCAAGGGGTGTTTCTTTCATGATATAAAAGGGATATCACTTTTGAGTTTGTTTTAATAATCCTTTTTTTTACAAACCTAAAACTCAAGTGTATAGTGTTTTTATGGTTTTGAATATATATATATATATAAATATATACATATGTATATACATAACTCAAACCCAATTATCTATAGGGTACCGAAGATTATTCAATATCTTATCACTAAGAATTATACTTTTGAAAGGGTATTTCTAAGCCAAATCCTAGCATATATGATTTTATGTAAGCTGCATATATATATAACTATATATTTATATAAGGTTATGTATTGGAATGGAAATTATTTTTAGGGAATGAACACTTATCTTTGAAAGATATTTTTGATGCGAACTTGGACTTTGGTTTAAGTACATTTATGTTTTAGTAAAAAACAATGTTTTTTATATATATTGTATTTATAGTTACATGAACATTTAAACCCTCATGAGGTTTTTAATTTCAAACTAACCAATAGTTAGTGGTATTAAGATTCTAAGTGTACCATGTTCAATTTTTGAGGAAACCTATATATTTGTGTATATATATATCCTTATCTATGTATGTGTTTTTACGATTAATATCTGAAAACCCTAGTTTCAAGAAATGGTTCTTAATATTTCTATGCATGTAGGATTTTAGCGCTTGCCTATGTTGTTTTATATTTTTGGGTCTAAGTATACACCAATGAACTTGCTTAATGTCACCCTTGAACTGGCATGTGTGTTTTTTTTAAGGATATGCTTATGCATGTTTTAAACTTTTTTTTTTGAAAAGGATATGGATTTAAGGGTAATGTTAATATGTAGAAATCCTCTATTATTTCTATACCAAGCTCGTTGCAATGATTTTTAGCGGGCAGAGTGTAACATCAAATTCTATGACCAGAGAAGAATAATAATTAATGAAAGGTATTATTTTAAAAGTGGTTTAGTTCCAAGTGTCGGAATTTTTAAGGTTGCAAGTGTTTATTTTTTTTATACCAAGCATGCCGCGGTAATTTTTAGCGGATGGAGATTTGTTGACCTGTGAAGAAAAATAGTTAATGCCAGGTAGTTCAATTCCATGTACTAGTATTTTAGAAACTCATCATTTAATAAACCTTGGGAGCAAGTCTCACACATTCATCATTTTATGTGCTTAAATAATTGTTCTACACACATAGTATGGGACACTTTGGGTAATGAGAAATGAAAATGGTATTACCCAAAGTGGTATGGGACACCTTGGGTAATAAGAAATGAAAATTAAATATTCAAAGTGGTATGTGACACCTTGAATATCTAACCCTATCAGCATGAGAGAAATGTATGGGACTACCCGGAATGGGGTCCGGTAAGAAGAAAACCCTCCAGGTTGGGGACTGGTTAAAGTAAGCCCTCCGGGTTGGAGACCGGTAAAAGTAAGCTCCTCGATGCATCGATAGTTCTCGAGACAGTCAGATTGGGTTTTTACCCTTAGGTCATGGCACAAGGCCTTGACACAGAGATCATGAGTCCCTCAGCATACATTTCTTTGTTAATGACCAACCTAGTGATTATTCCGATTAGAGGGATATCCTTGGTTATAGAACCTTACCTATGAGTATCAGTTTTAATGAAAATATACAAGACATATGATATGGAAATGTTGATGCATGTCCAGTTTCTTCTCAGGATTTTTATTACAAATGTTGCATTACTTTTATCATGTCATGATGTGTTTTTTTTAGATAATGCGCTTATGCGCGACTCTGATAATGTTTACCCCTTGTTGTTCATGCACACCTTTCTTGTTTATGGACACTTTACTTCATGCGACCCATGCCTTTTTATTATTATGCTTATCTTGTATACTAAGTGAGTTGACGCTAAGTGTTTTAGTGCATACGTATGAAGTACTTTAACTCTGATATATCAACCTTTGTTTAGTCTTGAAGTTTTTCTTTTAAAACTTTCTAAGTATGGAAAAGTATTTTTTTTTCAACGTAGTTTTCAAAAGCTATATTTAAGTATTTTCAAAAACCCCTTACTGAGTATTCCAATGCTCACCCTATGTTTTATGTTAAATTTTTACAGGTTGATAGAGCCCTTCCTAGACTTGGATGTTTGTTCCTAGCTCAGAAAGTAAAGAAGCAAAGCTGTTGTCTCTGATTCTCCAGGATCTAAACCAGAAAGTTCCTCCTGATGGGTTATGATGTGTGACTTATTTGTTTCATTTGTACGAAATAAAATTGCACACCATAACCGAAGCACCGACACCGGGCTACCGGGGTCGGGGCGTCATAGTTGGTATCAGAGGAATGGTTTAGGGAACCTTGGAAAATTAGGGCAACACAAAAACATTAATAATGTTTTACTAAGTAGGGTTTGTTCTTAAACTTTTCAGATGGCAAGACAGCGAACGACGCCTAGACTCTTGACTCTCCCTACAGAAATCATAGAGACTATTGTAGCAAAATCCTGCTCAACATTTTATCAACCTTTTGTTAACTTACGACTCACATGCAAAACCCTCTATGAAATATCGAAAAGCTCGAATGTCCTTCGAATCTTCCGAGGGTCAGAAGTTGTGTATAACCTAATGGCTAGTGCGCTGTTTGAGAATTATAAAAAGAAAGGGAAGTACTATGAGAGACTCTTCCTGTGTTTCACCATGAACAATAAATGGTTGGCCTTCCCGGCATTTGGAGAAGCTGCAAAGCAGTTGGACTTCCGCGCAGTCTTTATGTACCAAATCCTGTGCTTCAGCATGCTTGGGGAGCTCTGTGATTTTGGATCTTTCCTAGAATCCTTCAATTATGAAATGGTTCGATAGATCTTTAGGAACCAAATCTAAGAAGATGTCTCGAAGCTCGATGTCACTCGTTCCCATCTCTGGAAAACTACCTGTATCAAACGGGAGCTTGGCTTCAATCACGATCCACTTTGCCAAAAATGTATTTGGGAAGAGGAGACCCACAAGCTCTGTTCAGCCCTGGGGATTGAGTTGAATAGTAACTTCTTCCATGGGCCTTGGAGGTAGAGGGAAATCACCAAGGGTGACAGAGAAGCTGTGTGAGTAAGTCAGTGTTTTTACGCCGATCGAATTGCGGGGACGCAATTCTTTTAAGAGGGGGATAATGTAACGCCCCAGGTTTTATAAACTGGTTCAAGTAAGCAATGTTGTGCTTGTTAATGATGTCTCTTGTTTATTCCTTTTTATGGTTTGTGTGCTGATAAAGAATTCGAGTAGAAATCCAACATGAAGAATACGATAAACTGTTATATATTTAAAAGATACAATACAACAAGACCCATCTAATTAAAAGTACCCTGCACAAGACCTATCACGGCCACAACAAGACTACAATGAACCACAACACGGGAAATCAGATAGTCGTCGTCTTCAGGATCCAACAGTGTGAAAAGTATAACCGCCAGAATCACCGCGCACGCACTCAGCACCAGAGGTATGAGGAGAGCCATCCGCCAAGGGTCCGGTGTTTTGAAAATATAAAACACCCTACCCCCTTGCTTTTATAATGGACCTCTAAAAGGAAAATATGACCGTTTTTTTTTGGACCGTTGGGTTCCAAGGGATAAAGAGCATCGTTTTATAAAATTTTGTCTTTATAACGCTTTTATAATGGTATTTCATCTTCTTTTATACAAAATATTAGAATTATATCTTCAAGTATTAAAAATAAAATATTATTGCAAATGAATCTATTTTGATCAAGAAGATATTTATATGATAGAAAACTTGGTCGAACATCAAGTCTTCAGCGGTATCAGCAATAATTGGGAAAAAATGTATCTTTTCAGGATCTCTAAAATTATGTGTTTTAAATTAGAAAAAAGTACGGGTCCTTTAAACACAATTTTATCAATAAACAAGTAAAGCAAGTTAAAAATTGGATTTTTATGGTTATAAGATCCTGGTTTTTATAAAAGTGTTGTATTAAAAATGTATTTCTCTTTTTAAAAGAAAATAATAGTTATGTCAAATAGTATAATTTGTTTACACCAACTAAAATGGGATTTTAGTTTTATGAGTTAAAAAGGTACTTATTAAATATTATACAAATTCAAAATGTACCGGTTATACAAATATATATTGCAAAGTAGTATATTTCTAACTGTTTTTTTAAAAAAATATGTAACCCAGGCCATCCCGACCCTGTTTTTTGCCTCGACCGTTCGATCACGCCCTGGTCGATCCCTGCCGTTGATGTGTTTTAAAAAAGGTTCAATGCACCGCAGCCGTCCGATCATGCCAAGGCCGAATCCCGTCCGTTTTTTTTCTCCTCCGTGTCTTCTCCTACCTCGCGTCGAGGTCCCACGAACCAGTACCAGGATTGCCCGAGACGCTACCCTCTCCACTGCTCACGTCGACCCTCGCACACCCCACCTACCTAGGACGCCATAGGATCGGCCTAACCCCTGAATCATCTCCCTTTAAGAACTGAGAAACTCCAGTGGAAGCAGGACCTCCGGAGCCAGCCCACGCCACCGCGACACCAGCCTCGCCGTCGCCTCGCCACCGGCCACCAAAGCTCCTCCTGGTTCACCGGCCACCAAGCAGGCCTCCCACCGGCGAGCTCCTCTCTTGAGCTGTAAGGGTGTTTTGGTGTTTTTTCGGTTTGAAGTAAAACACTATACATACTCGGTATATATATATGTATATATAAGTATATACATATCCAAATTATTGTTATACGCACATATTAAACATGCAAACCCCACGGTTTAAGAATAGCACTCTACTCTAAGGGTGTTTTCAAATTTTATGGAAACTTATACTATTATACCCACAAAATATACAATATATATATATATGTATATACAACTCATACCCTTCGGTTTCGAACAATTTTCAAGGGGTGTTTCTTTCATGATATAAAAGGGATATCACTTTTGAGTTTGTTTTAATAATCCTATTTTTTTTACAAACCTAAAACTCAAGTGTATAGTGTTTTTATGGTTTTGAATATATATATATATAAATATATACATATGTATATACATAACTCAAACCCAATTATCTTTAGGGTACCGAAGATTATTCAATATCTTATCACTAAGAATTATACTTTTGAAAGGGTATTTCTAAGCCAAATCCTAGCATATATGATTTTATGTAAGCTGCATATATATATAACTATATATTTATATTAGGTTATGTATTGGAATGGAAATTATTTTTAGGGAATAAACACTTATCATTGAAAGATATTTTTGATGCGAACTTGGACTTTGGTTTAAGTACATTTATGTTTTAGTAAAAAACAAAGTTTTTTATATATATTGTATTTATAGTTACATGAACATTTAAACCCTCATGAGGTTTTGAATTTCAAACTAACCAATAGTTAGTGGTATTAAGATTCTAAGTGTACCATGTTCAATTTCTGAGGAAACCTATATATTTGTGTATATATATATCCTTATCTATGTATGTGTTTTTACGATTAATATCTGAAAACCCTAGTTTCAAGAAATGGTTCTTAATATTTCTATGCATGTAGGATTTTAGCACTTGCCTATGCTGTTTTATATTTTTGGGTCTAGGTATACACCAATGAACTTGCTTAATGTCGCCCTTGAACTGACATGTGTGTTTTTTTAAGGATATGCTTATGCATGTTTTAAACTTTTTTTTTGAAAAGGATATGAATTTATGGGTTATGTTAATATGTAGAAATCCTCTATTATTTTTATACCAAGCTTGTTGCAATGATTTTTAGCGGGCAGAGTGTAACATCAAATTCTATGACCAGAGAAGAATAATAATTAATGAAAGGTATTATTTTAAAAGTGGTTTAGTTCCTAGTGTCGGAATTTTTAAGGTTGCAAGTGTTTATTTTTTTTTATACCAAGCATGCCGCGGTAATTCTTAGCGGATGGAGATTTGTTGACCTGTGAAGAAAAATAGTTAATGCCAGGTAGTTCAATTCCATGTACTAGTATTTTAGAAACTCATCATTTAATAAACCTTGGGAGCAAGTCTCACACATTCATCATTTTATGTGCTTAAATAATTGTTCTACACACATAGTATGCTTGCTTAACCTTGCCATATTTTATTCCATATTTTCAAGTTTATCTGTCATATCATGCATTTGTAAACCATTTATGTAATTGTTACCTTATTCACATTGTTCATGCATATGACTCAACATGATAATGAACTAAGAACTAAAATTACCCAAAGTGGTATGGGACACTTTGGGTAATGAGAAATGAAAATGGTATTACCCAAAGTGGTATGGGACACATTGGGTAATAAGAAATGAAAATTAAATATTCAAAGTGGTATGGGACACCTTGAATATCTAACCCTATCAGCATGAGAGAAATGTATGGGACTACCCGGAATGGGGTCCGGTAAGAAGAAAACCCTCCAGGTTGGGGACTGGTTAAAGTAAGCCCTCCGGGTTGGAGACCGGTAAAAGTAAGCTCCTCGATGCATCGATAGTTCTCGAGACAGTCAGATTGGGTTTTTACCCTTAGGTCATGGCAGAAGGCCTTGACACAGAGATCATGAGTCCCTCAGTATACATTTCTTTGTTAATGACCAACCTAGTGATTATTCCGATTAGAGGGATATCCTTGGTTATAGAACCTTACCTATGAGTATCAGTTTTAAAGAAAATATACAAGACATATGATATGGAAATGTTGATGCATGTCCAGTTTCTTCTCAGGATTTTTATTACAAATGTTGCATTACTTTTATCATGTCATGATGTGTTTTTTTAGATAATGCGCTTATGCGCGACTCTGATAATGTTTACCCCTTGTTGTTCATGCACACCTTTCTTGTTTATGGACACTTTACTTCATGCAACCCATGCCTTTTTATTATTATGCTTATCTTGTATACTAAGTGAGTTGACGCTAAGTGTTTTAGTGCATACGTAAGAATTACTTTAACTCTGATATATCAACCTTTGTTTAGTCTTGAAGTTTTTCTTTTAAAACTTTCTAAGTATGGAAAAGTATTTTTTTTACAACGTAGTTTTCAAAAGCTGTATTTAAGTATTTTCAAAAACCCCTTACTGAGTATTCCAATGCTCACCCTATGTTTTATGTTAAATTTTTACAGGTTGATAGAGCCCTTCCTAGACTTGGATGTTTGTTCCTAGCTCAGAAAGTAAAGAAGCAAAGCTGTTGTCTCTGATTCTCCAGGATCTAAACCAGAAAGTTCCTCCTGATGGGTTATGATGTGTGACTTATTTGTTTCATTTGTATGAAATAAAATTGCACACCATAACCGAAGCACCGACACCGGGATACCGGGGTCGGGGCATCATAGTTGGTATCAGAGGAATGGTTTAGGCAACCTTGGAAAATTAGGGCAACACAAAAACATTAATAATGTTTTACTAAATAGGGTTTGTTCTTAAACTTTTCAGATGGAAAGACAGCGAACGACGCCTAGACTCTTGACTCTCCCTACAGAAATCATAGAGACTATTATAGCAAAATCCTGCTCAACATGTTATCAACCTTTTGTTAACTTACGACTCACATGCAAAACCCTCTATGAAATATCGAAAAGCTCAAATGTCCTTCGAATCTTCCGAGGGTCCGAAGTTGTGTATAACCTAATGGCTAGTGCGCTGTTTGAGAATTATAAAAAGAAAGGGAAGTACTATGAGGGACTCTTCCTGTGTTTCACCATGAACAATAAATGGTTGGTCTTCCCGGCATTTGGAGAAGCGGCAAAGCAGTTGGACTTCCGTGCAGTCTTTATGTACCAAATCCTGTGCTTCAGCATGCTTGGGGAGCTCTGTGATTTTGGATCTTTCCTAGAATCCTTCAATTATGAAATGGTTCGAGAGATCTTTAGGAACCAAATCCAAGAAGATGTCTCAAAGCTCGATGTCACTCGTTATCATCTCTGGAAAACTACCTGTATCAAACGGGAGCTTGGCTTCAATCACGATCCACTTTGCCAAAAATGTATTTGGGAAGAGGAGACCCACAAGCTCTGTTCAGCCCTGGGGATTGAGTTGAATAGTAACTTCTTCCATGGGCCTTGGAGGTAGAGGGACATCACCAAGGGTGACAGAGAAGCTGTGTGAGTAAGTCAGTGTTTGTACGCCGATCGAATTGCGGGGACGCAATTCTTTTAAGAGGGGGATAATGTAACGCCCCAGGTTTTATAAACTGGTTCAAGTAAGCAATGTTGTGCTTGTTAATGATGTCTCTTGTTTATTCCTTTTTATGGTTTGTGTGCTGATAAAGAATTCGAGTAGAAATCCAACATGAAGAATACAATAAACTGTTATATATTTAAAAGATACACTACAACAAGACCCATCTAATTAAAAGTACCCTGCAGAAGACCTATCACGGCCACAGCAAGACTACAATGAACCACAACACGGGAAATCAGATAGTCATCGTCTTCAGGATCCAACAGTGTGAAAAGTATAACCGCCAGAATCACCGCGCACGCACTCAGCACCAGAGTTATGAGGAGAGCCATCCGCCAAGGGTCCGGTGTTTGGAAAATATAAAACACCCTACCCCCTTGCTTTTATAATGGACCTCTAAAAGGAAAATATGACCGTTTTTTTTTGGACCGTTGGGTTCCAAGGGATAAAGAGCATCGTTTTATAAAATTTTGTCTTTATAACGCTTTTATAATGGTATTTCATCTTCTTTTATACAAAATATTAGAATTATATCTTCAAGTATTAAAAATAAAATATTATTGCAAATGAATCTATTTTGATCAAGAAGATATTTATATGATAGAAAACTTGGTCGAACATCAAGTCTTCAGGGTATCAGCAATAATTGGGAAAAAATGTATCTTTTCAGGATCTCTAAAATTATGTGTTTTAAATTAGAAAAAAGTACGGGTCCTTTAAACACAATTTTATCAATAAACAAGTAAAGCAAGTTATAAATTGGATTTTTATGGTTATAAGATCATGGTTTTTATAAAAGTGTTGTATTAAAAATGTATTTCTCTTTTTAAAAGAAAATAATAGTTATGTCAAATAGTATAATTTGTTTACACCAACTAAAATGGGATTTTAGTTTTATGAGTTAAAAAGGTACTTATTAAATATTATACAAATTCCAAATGTACCGGTTATACAAATATATATTGCAAAGTAGTATATTTCTAACTGTTTTTTTTTTAAAATATGTAACCCAGGCCATCCCGACCCTGTTTTTTGCCTCGACCGTTCGATCACGCCCTGGTCGATCCCTGCCGTTGATGTGTTTTAAAAAACGTTCAATGCACCGCAGCCGTCCGATCATGCCAAGGCTGAATTCCGTCCGTTTTTTTCTCCTCCGTGTCTTCTCCTACCTCGCGTTGAGGTCCCACGAACCAGTACCAGGATTGCCCGAGACGCTACCCTCTCTACTGCTCACGTCGACCCTCGCACACCCCACCTACCTAGGACGCCATAGGATCGGCCTAACCCCTGAATCATCTCCCTTTAAGAACTGAGAAACTCCAGTGGAGGCAGGACCTCTGGAGCCAGCCCACACCACCGTGACACCAGCCTCGCCGTCGCCTCGCCACCGGCCACCAAAGCTCCTCCTGGTTCAACGGCCACCCAGCAGGCCTCCCACCGGCGAGCTCCTCTCTTGAGCTATAAGGGTGTTTTGGTTTTTTTTCGGTTTGAAGTAAAACACTATACATACTCGGTATATATATATGTATATATAAGTATATACATATCCAAATTATTGTTATACGCACATATTAAACATGCAAACCCCACGGTTTAAGAATAGCACTCTACTCTAAGGGTGTTTTCAAATTTTATGGAAACATATACTATTATACCCACAAAATATACAATATATATATATATATGTATATACAACTCATACCCTTCGGTTTCGAACAATTTTCAAGGGGTGTTTCTTTCATGATATAAAAGGGATATCACTTTTGAGTTTGTTTTAATAATCCTATTTTTTTTACAAACCTAAAACTCAAGTGTATAGTGTTTTTATGGTTTTGAATATATATATATATAAATATATACATATATATATATACATAACTCAAACCCAATTATCTTTAGGGTACCGAAGATTATTCAATATCTTATCACTAAGAATTATACTTTTGAAAGGGTATTTCTAATCCAAATCCTAGCATATATGATTTTATGTAAGCTGCATATATATATAACTATATATTTATATAAGGTTATGTATTGGAATGGAAATTATTTTTAGGGAATGAACACTTATCATTGAAAGATATTTTTGATGCGAACTTGGACTTTGGTTTAAGTACATTTATGTTTTAGTAAAAAACAAAGTTTTTTATATATATTGTATTTATAGTTACATGAACATTTAAACCCTCATGAGGTTTTGAATTTCAAACTAACCAATAGTTAGTGGTATTAAGATTCTAAGTGTACCATGTTCAATTTCTGAGGAAACCTATATATTTGTGTATATATATATCCTTATCTATGTATGTGTTTTTACGATTAATATCTGAAAACCCTAGTTTCAAGAAATGGTTCTTAATATTTCTATGCATGTAGGATTTTAGCACTTGCCTATGCTGTTTTATATTTTTGGGTCTAAGTATACACCAATGAACTTGCTTAATGTCGCCCTTGAACTGACATGTGTGTTTTTTTAAGGATATGCTTATGCATGTTTTAAACTTTTTTTTTTTGAAAAGGATATGGATTTAAGGGTTATGTTAATATGTAGAAATCCTCTATTATTTTTATACCAAGCTTGTTGCAATGATTTTTAGCGGGCAGAGTGTAACATCAAATTCTATGACCAGAGAAGAATAATAATTAATGAAAGGTATTATTTTAAAAGTGGTTTAGTTCCAAGTGTCGGAATTTTTAAGGTTGCAAGTGTTTATTTTTTTTATACCAAGCATGCCGCGGTAATTCTTAGCGGATGGAGATTTGTTGACCTGTGAAGAAAAATAGTTAATGCCAGGTAGTTTAATTCCATGTACTAGTATTTTAGAAACTCATCATTTAATAAACCTTGGGAGCAAGTCTCACACATTCATCATTTTATGTGCTTAAATAATTGTTCTACACACATAGTATGCTTTCTTAACCATGCCATCTTTTATTCCATATTTTCAAGTTTATCTGTCATATCATGCATTTGTAAACCATTTATGTAATTGTTACCTTATTCACATTGTTCATGCATATGACTCAACATGATAATGAACTAAGAACTAAAATTACCCAAAGTGGTATGGGACACTTTGGGTAATGAGAAATGAAAATGGTATTACCCAAAGTGGTATGGGACACCTTGGGTAATAAGAAATGAAAATTAAATATTCAAAGTGGTATGGAACACCTTGAATATCTAACCGTATCAGCATGAGAGAAATGTATGGGACTACCCGGAATGGGGTCCGGTAAGAAGAAAACCCTCCAGGTTGGGGACTGGTTAAAGAAAGCCCTCCGGGTTGGAGACCGGTAAAAGTAAGCTCCTCGATGCATCGATAGTTCTTGAGACAGTCACATTGGGTTTTTACCCTTAGGTCATGGCACAAGGCCTTGACACAGATATCATGAGTCCCTCAGCATACATTTCTTTGTTTATGACCAACCTAGTGATTATTCCGATTAGAGGTATATCCT
Source organism: Viscum album (assembly GCA_963277665.1). Lineage (NCBI taxonomy): Eukaryota > Viridiplantae > Streptophyta > Magnoliopsida > Santalales > Viscaceae > Viscum > Viscum album. The sequence continues at coordinate 643,456,753 of OY728161.1, forward strand.
TGGTTATAGAACCTTACCTATGAGTATCAGTTTTAAAGAAAATTTACAAGACATATGATATGGAAATGTTGATGCATGTCCAGTTTCTTCTCAGGATTTTTATTACAAATGTTGCATTACTTTTATCATGTCATGATGTGTTTTTTTAGATAATGCGCTTATGCGCGACTCTGATAATGTTTACCCCTTGTTGTTCATGCACACCTTTCTTGTTTATGGAAACTTTACTTCATGCAACCCATGCCTTTTTATTATTATGCTTATCTTGTTTACTAAGTGAGTTGACGCTAAGTTTTTTAGTGCATACGTATGAAGTACTTTAACTCTGATATATCAACCTTTGTTTAGTCTTGAAGTTTTTCTTTTAAAACTTTCTAAGTATGGAAAAGTTTTTTTTTCAACTTAGTTTTCAAAAGCTGTATTTAAGTATTTTCAAAAACCCCTTACTGAGTATTCCAATGCTCACCCTATGTTTTATGTTAAATTTTTACAGGTTGATAGAGCCCTTCCTAGACTTGGATGTTTGTTCCTAGCTCAGAAAGTAAAGAAGCAAAGTTGTTGTCTCTGATTCTCCAGGATCTAAACCAGAAAGTTCCTCCTGATGGGTTATGATGTGTGACTTATTTGTTTCATTTGTACGAAATAAAATTGCACACCATAACCGAAGCACCGACACCGTGCTACCGGGGTCGGGGCGTCATAATTAGGTTAAAATTCATTACAGTCTTTTAGGGCTTGAGGTAAGGGTTTTCTATGAAAACAAGCTATTTGAGAAATATTTTGTTTTTTAGATGACTTTTTATGTGTTTTATATAATTAATATTTGATATTTAATATGATGAATATATTTATTTATGGAATTTTAAGATCATATTTAATATATATTTAACAATAAATTATAATTAAATTACTTACAAATCTATAAGTTGTGTTTTATGACAAAATTTAATTCATTATCACTCCATTAATAATCACCCCCAATTTTATTTAATGTTTTTCATTCATTTACATGGAATAATTGTAACCATGTTCCCAAATAAATTTATGTGTTTTACAAGATTCTATATTTATCATTTTCTCATAATATTTTTAGTCATAAGTTATGTTTTCCATGTTCTAAAAATGATACGATGTTTTGGTAAAGTAAAATCATGTGATATTTCCTATGAACCACATCCCTTTATGGATACTAGCCCATGGGTGTACTTATAGAAGATATGCACCTAGGATTTTCACCTTTAGAAAATATATCCGATTATTGAATACTTAATCATGCTGATATATGATCTGTGCTCCAAATAATACATTCCTAGAGAGACTCTCCATGGTTATATAATTTAATACACTCAAATTATATTAATGTATAATGATTACGAAATTTTATTACCATTTATATCGTCATCTAGAAATTTATTCTATTTAATCCATTTATTAACATCCATTGATATCTCAGCACATTCTATTTACCCTCACCACTTTATTACTTTTATAATGGTACATCCTGATAATTTGATGTTTCACATTAACATTTATATTTATTTAGTAATTTTCTCATACGAATTCATAAAATTATATTTTAATAAGGAAGTATTTGGTTTCCATATTTGTTAATATGCAGATATCGATGTTTTATTCAATAAATGGTTCCTCATGAAATTGGATGAGAGGTCATGATGACTCTTATAGTGATTCTATTAGTCAAAATAAATTGATGTGTGATTCCTAAAATACATAGCTACATGATAAATTGATGGTTTTCAAAATACAAAATAGGTAGGTTTTCGTGTTTACCTAGTCCCATTAGATGAGTGTTCATAAATACAGGGCCTCGAATGTAAGACTGTGATTTCATGAAATATGCATCAATTATCATAAATTCAAGGATTTCTCTTATACATGTTTTTATCAATATCCAAAAATATATTATTACCCCAATTTCAGTGGATTGTGGATTATTTTTGTTCATTAATTATTTACATATCACATATTCCATGATATGTTATGTTTCCCTTTATGTTACCCCAAAATGATCATATGAACTCGTCATTATTATTTTTTTATTTTACTAGGTATCCTTGAAGAGGACTATGTCTGTTTCTCAATGATATAATGGAAGGAAAAATAATGTTCTATTAATATTTTCATAATGTATATTATGTTACCATGTATTATGTATGTATGAATCTTGATTTCCATAACTAAAAATTAATTCAATCTTTATAGAAATCTTTTACTTTGTACTAATGCTATAATATAACTGCTGACTACTGGTTCCAGGAGTCTGACATCATATTTTTTTAGGAATAGATGGTTCTTATTATCAATGGGGACTATATTTAGATAATCCACAAAAAAATATAACCATTACTCTGAAAATTCTATATAATTTCAAGGGAACACCCTAGAAAACATAGCATAATTTTTATTATAAAACTAAATGTCATGATATAATTATGTTTATTCTATTGTAGAAATGTTCTGAAAAAATTGATTAAATGAATATTTAATGAACAATCATAGTTAATATATGGATATTTCCCATGAATAATTCAGTTAAGCTCAAGATGTGTAAAATCAGTTCATTACCACACTATGGTAATTGACCCGATTTATGGAAAATATTTTCAACCATGTACAATTTTCTTCTAATCCATAACCTGATATAACTATTTTATATTTCTCTTGGTGAAAAAATAAATAAATTTTAATGGAACTAGTAATCCATAATTATTAGAACAATGGATAATGTCCATTGAGATTAACATTCTCTCATAGTGAAGTAGTGGAAAGTAAAAGGTTATCATGGTGGTCCTTCATTGCAAGATATATGTGGACCAGTTATTGTCATTAATTATAAACAATAAAGTCAAATATTTGGTCAATTTTGTGTAATGTGTATCATTTATTGAGGTATTATATGAAAAATAATATCCTTTTCATAAAAATGTGGAAATGGAATGCAATTTCATCGATCATAGACAAAATTTAAAGAAAATATTGTCAAATTTGGGGGTGGTTTTACACGGTAATCTGATAATGTAGTCGAATTTGTAAGATAAAATGGAATAAATATTTTTTGTTTAATTAATTGGTTAATATATATCATTTTATGGTAATTTTCCCCTTAGATATTTTTTATGTGGATATAGTCTGAATCATATTTTAAATATAATATAAGTTCTATATGACAAATGTGTTCAACAAAATTCAGTAGAATAAATTTTTATATTAGAATAATGGGAATAATGGTGAGAAAAAGGGGAATAATTTAATGGTGTTAATTACCAATTGTAATGATTTTATGATGAATCTCTATGGGTCTTGTTGGAATAAAGAAAATTATAAGCATTATGTAGAAAATACTATAATGATCATAAATGAATGGTATGTTTATAAAAATTTGGAATTACATTCATTAACTATAAGGAAAATGGATGTTATAAAATCCAATTTTACTAATTTTAATGGAATTTTTCCTTTAAATAATGATTCTAACATCCATTCTTATGTAATTACCAAAAATTAATTTGATATTCCTACTAATGTTATGGTAGGTACATTGATTATTGCTTCAATGATTGCTAACATTTTATTTGATTCTAGAACGTCACACTATTTAATGTCTTTTTGGTTCACTAAAAATATAAATATTTCCCCAATATACTATTAAGGGAGTTATCAATTAAGAAACCAGATGTGAGTATAATGAAAAAAAGAAATTTCTAGGATGTTCTAATTATGTTTGGTGGGAAATATAATATGATTTTTATTTATAACTATTTGGGATTTTTATATGATACATGATATAGATTTTAAATCAAATTATAATGAAAATATATATTTCAATGATAAATAGATTACAATCAAATAATGTGGAATTTAATCTCTTATATTTATAAGGGAAAGTCCATCAAATCATGTTCAGATCCTCACAGAGTGGATCTCCATAATGAAATTATAGATAATGTAGATGATCATGTGTGATATAAGGATAAAGAAGCTATCCAAAAAGTATATGACATTCCAATGGAAGGAAATTTAATAAATGGGTTTCTAGAAGTTTTACATAGTCATCATCAAAAACCTAAACATGTGTTCTCCATTTAAGTTATTATTTATGAACGACCCATATGAAAAACTCTTTATAGAATGGGTCCAAAAACAATTTAGTTAAAATGTAGCTAAAAGAGTTGAGTGAAAAGGTATTTATAATACATATCTTTTCATGTGGGTGTGGGAACATTTTTATTCATAAAAAAGAATGGGTATACGGTTTTTTGTTGATTATAGAAAAATCAATTACATTAAAATAAATATTAATTATCTCATTTCACATATTCATAAAATATTTTATCAAAATCAATGCACACAATACTTTAAAAGAATTATACTGACTATATTTATCACCAAATAAGGATAAATAAAGATAATATATTGCTCATGTAATTTCAAACAAGGTATAGACATTATGATTTTTTCATAATTCTTTTTTGATTTATTAATGACACTTTTATATTTATTGTATTTGTGAATAGTGTAATAAATGAGTATCTTTATAAATTTGGGGATGTATTCATTAAAACATTCACAGTATATTCAATGGGTAATGAAGAGAAATAACGTAGTATACCAATACTTATATAAAACCAAAGATATAAATAATTATATATTATTTATAGTAATTGTGATTTTCGATCAATGATGTTATTTATTTTGGAAATATTTTTTCCAAGTATAAGATATATGTTGAACCATAAATGAAAAATGTAGAAAAATAATGTGAAAAAATTACTAAAGGAACAATTATACTATATTTTATGGGATTATATAATCACTGTATTTTTTTCATGATTTTTACTTATTTTTATCCATTAAACCATATCAAAATGTATTGAGGTTAAATTCACATGGTCAAGGGAATATGTGGATTATTTTTAATAGACTTAAAAGATAATAATTAAAGATCCTATATTAATGTTAGCATCATTTGAGGAAGTATTTTTACTTTATATTGAACCATCAAAGAAAATAGATAGTTTTTTCCTAAAAAAGAATTATTCATTGATTCCCTATGAATCTTGTAATTTAGAAATCCATGAATTGAGCAATCCTACACATAAACATGATACAACAACCAAAATAATTTATTTGAAAATATTTGGACTGAATATATATAGTGATATATATATATACAAAACATAAGAGTTTAAATTATATATTTTCTAAAAAATAGTTTCACATGTGGAAAAACTAATTGTATGAACTACTCAACAGATATTATTTCATATTAAATGACCACCATTTGATGGAAAACATGGTTGATGATGCATTATGTATGAGCGACCATGTAGTTTTTTCCATGATCTTGATTAACAAGAAAACTGTATATTGCCATGCAGTAATGATGTATGTGGTGATTTATAGGAAAAATGATCCTTCTATTATTTTCAATGATCTTTATCAACCACCCTTAAAAACAAGGACAATAAAGTCACTTCGATGAGATGAAAACATACATAAGAAAAAAATAAATAGGTAAATGATTAGAAATGGATAATAATCAACTATAGGTATGTATTGCTTATGTTAGGGAAGATGTTACATTTTTTGTCCATACTAGAGTAAAAAGTGAGACTACTAGATAAATCATAGACCTGAGATTTCACTATACACTCTTTTATTAGAACAATGTACAGGTATTTTCGAGTACATTTCTTATGGGATGGCATGAAGTAATAAATTTAGGATAATGACTACCAATTAAATGTTTTCTCGTAGGTAAAGGATGAAGGAAATAATATTAATGGAGTCATGAAACCCCTTCATATATGTATATGGTTGTGGGAACTGATATATTGTACATTTTCCGTAGAATCCCTATTAGTCTATGGAAAAATGATTCTATATGGGTAATTTTGGATTGCCACACTATGATTACACATTTCATTGTAATAATATATGGTGTACACCATGGGATCCATTCATGGATCTATGTAATGAAAATAATAAGGCATGATAGGGAAACACTATTTATTGTATTTTATAACACACCTATGTTTACATAAATATTAGGGAAGAATCATCAATGGTTTTCAACACTGTGATGTATTTAATCCTCTCCCATTTTCCTAAGATTTATGGGTAGTATGAATGGAATATCTATACATTTGAGGAAATATTGAGATCATGATCTCTAGACTTGCAATGTTATTTGGAAAAGTATATAAATTCGATGGAATTTTTATACAACATTAGATTTTCTTCTAGAATCCTAATGGCCCTATATAAAGAATTTTATAATAATAGGTGTTGAACTCCATCATACTGGAAAAAGATGGATAAAAAAAGTTTTTTATCCATGATGTCATGGTGTATATGGATATAAACAAATTAACTATTCATGGTTATATTAAATCATCCAATAACAATAAAAAATGTTATTATAATAATTAATATAAATAAAGAAAGATTCATGTTTAATACCATGTATTCCTAATGGTCTGATAATGGATGAATGATGTATAGTTTGTTAAAAAATGTTAGGTGAAGCCATAGATACTTTGATCCATTTGAAATGTTATATATATTTAGAGCTTTATATTACTGATTAGTTTTTCCACCCAACCATTGTAATGTATAAGAAATTAAAAATGGTTTTTTATGAAAATACATGCTGGATATAAAACAACATATCAGATGTTTTGGTATATAGATATAGCCAAACATGCCTTATCATTAAGAGATAGTCAAGATTCGCGACACAAAAGATAATCTATTATTGAATCAAACGACTTGTTTGGTGAAATTCCATTAGAAAAATAACAAATTATATGACGGAACATAAGGAGATGAATAATCAATAATAATTTATCTTCCACATTTTTCCATTATATTTGATATTCCCCTATTTTGAGAATGAAATTATTTATGTGTGGATAATGGAATGCCTATATAGTTATTATATCATGTCAATATTATATCAAGGATAATCAATTTACCTTTAATGTGTCATTATAAATTAATTTAATTAAAATATAAATTTATGAATTCTGAATTGACAAAACTAATTTCATCTTGGAATTATCTATTTTATATTAAATTATTATATATTTTTAGCATTTTTATAAAAGGTTATGTGTTTGTTGAAATACTCATTATTCTTGAATCTTGAAATTCTTAAGACTTTTTCATTATATAATGAAATTGTAATTTTCAAAACCTTGTATGTAATAAAATATTAATTTTTGAAATAAGATTATAGTTATTATTGTAATATTTGATGTTATAAATCTTATGTAAATCAGTTTTAGAACAATAAAATAGTTTTATATAAAAAATCTTGTAATTTTGTTGAATAATGTAATTTCAAGTGAAATTTACGTCTTGAATGAATTTAATTCCTCGTGTCGTAATTTTTTTTTATAATTAATAAAAATTTAATTAATATTAGTATAAAATATAATTATATTTTATATAAAAATATTTGTATTATGAACATTATTCCTGAAAAACTCATTATATGTGATTAGGTTTATATATTTTAAAAATATCTTTAGACACCTTTAGAAATTGTATTTAATAAAATGATTTCTAATTTTATAAATAAAATAAAAAAATAATTATAAAGTTCTTTATTAATCCCATTAAGTAGAATTTATTTCAAAGGATACAAATTAATATTTAAGGTAAAATTAAACCAAGGAAAAAGCTAAAAAATTAAACAGAAATCATTAAAACACTCAATTATTTATATAAAATTAGTAGTTGAGGTGAGTTTCAAATATAAATACATTTTATATATACTTCATTCCATTTTATTTCCACTAAAACATGAATGGTAACCATAAATGTTTAATAATATAATAGTAACTCCAACAATTACCATTAAATTAACTTATAAATGGTTAACATATTCACATATAAAATTAAAAACTATCCTTCAAATATACGCTTATAAATATCACAAATTTCTATTGGTAGGACCCATTCCCACTTTCATATTCCTATTTTGATTAATATTTATACATGAAATTCAAAACCATGTAATATCCCACATATAATTCAAATCGTTGATGAGAGTATTAAAAATTGCTTAAATTTTTTATTATCTATCACCATTAAAATTTATCCATGATATAAGAATATACAGTTGTAATTATCACTTATATAATTTAATGTGACTATTTTAAAACTATTAACATTATTTTTTTCACACAAATCATCCATTAAGAAAGTAAAAACATATTTTTGTGTGTTGGGAGGACTATTACCTCCATAATGTTAAATGATTTATTTTCCGTCACTCCCTTACAAGGACGAATCAAATTATGGTATTAATGGATACATATGATATTAATTATATAATTGAGTGTCTGGTATAAAATGTTAGAATACCTGGTAATGGTAAGATTATTAAATGATAATGGTTATTTTAATAATTTAGAATAACCGTACTAAGAGTATATAAAATTATTAAATTTATGTAATATTTTCATATAAATTTTCTCTTATTATACATTAAAAAATTATAAATTATCACACTAATAGATAAATAATTAAAATCATTAATCTATTTTTATAATTATATTAGAAAAAAATTTCCACATTGTCATTCATTGAATAAGGAATGTTATTCTTTTTGCCAGTTTAACCACCTACTTGATGAATACAATGAATTTATATCATTGAAGATTGTGAAATCATTTATATTGATATATCATGTTATAAATTATTTAATAAATGTTTTTTAGATGATATATTATTATTTAATTCATTAATCAGGAAAACCAACATCAATCATCTATAATCAAAACAACATGATTTTTATTGATTTTATATTCCCAGATAAATGATAAACCACCAATTCATGGAATTTGAAACCTAATAAATTATTATAAATCATCCGTAATAGTAAATTTAATGATATAATAATGATGATATTTGTATAAATAACTAATTCGAACATCTCAATTGTTATTTCTTTACATACAATCAAAACTATAAATACTCTAGGAAAAAAATATGAAGAATTCATGTAGAGAATAACTATTTAAAAAAGTATAAATGAAAAAGGATTTGAATTGGTTTTTGAAAAAATATATTAATATATCCATATTTATATTAGATGTGGTCAAATTACATTTGAGGATGTGAGGAAAAAAGTTAATCGTTTTCCATCTCAAATTTTTATATTTATGATATATTTTGTACAAGGCCCGTAATTTTCATCATCTTGTGTATATAAATCCTATTTAAGATGTTATCTTAGTAAATGAAATTTCTCATGATATTTTTTATCTTTAATAAGTCCTATTTATAATGATTTTTCAATTTAATTGCTCCAAATGACATAATTTTGAGTTTTCACTCAATATTATCAATATATGACCTTATCTTTGAAACCCCACCTATAATTTTTTAATGTGGATGAAACATTAAAATGTAAAAAATGTCATATTAAACCTGAAATTAAATTTATTTACATTTCTATACTATTATTAATATATCATATTCTTTGTAGTCATGAGTTAGTTTTTTATGGTGAAAAATCATCTAATGATTGGGTAAAAATGTCTGTGAAATTTCAATGATAATACATCTATGTTTTGATATAAGAATGTGGATGTGGTTGATGTAATTTTTTAAAATCATATAATCAACCTGAAAAGTTTTTTTATAATTGAATCAATAATCACTATGATTTGTGAAGAGTAGTACTAATAGGTGACACTTGGGTTGACCCTCAAGGAAGATATTATTTTGAGTAATCACACATTCTTAATAATCCATTATACAAGATTTAACCTACTATCTCCATTGTCTCCTACAAATGGAATCTATTTAATCCAATTGTTGTCTTACATGGATAACCAATCACATTTTAGGTAACATTTGCGGTACATTTATTTGATAAGGGTTCATTGTTTTACGTTTATGATACCCCACATCATCCATATTGATTGATGGATGTCATCCTAAAAATTCAAATTATTCTATTGAATATAGACTTTTTTGTGTTCATATTTCTCAATATACAAAAAGACAAATTTTATTTTATGATCAGTTTCTATAGTTATTCTATGAGAGTTCATTCCCTGTCTCATAATAAATTAATTGGACATATTCAGATGATAGGTATGTCCATTCATTATATAGTTCTTTGATGCATAGACATGTCTCATATGAAAAAAACATGTTGGGATTTCAATTATTCACCTTCCAATGATAGGAATGTGCCTTTTCATAATACCTTTATATAAATTTATTGATGTTGGGAATTATGTATTCTATTATTATGATATTAATGATTATTTTTATCAATGAATTTATTTATTATCATGGATATATTATATCCTCAATTTTAGTTAATTTGGGATTATGGTTGTTCAATTTTTCTTGAATGACAACTTGTTCCATATGTATGTTATGCATGATTTTATTTTATGGTTTATATTATTAAGTATCTATGCTTACCCTTATTTTATCAATATTCCCTAAGAATTATATAATATGATGATGTGAAATTTTCAGAGATATTATGGAGGGGTTTATCATGTTTTGATATTATAATATTGTTGTGACTTATTTATTCAACTCTAATGAATTCATTTTATATTATTTTTATGATAAATAAACAATTCCATAAAAAAGAAATGCTTTTCAATCGTAAAATTAATGTAATATAATAACCATCTTTAGGTATCTGGAATCTATAATTTTTTATATCCACACAACTTCCACTTTTGATTTTATGTTCTCACATTTCCAAAATTTTCAATTTCAATACCTCATTTTTTTAACTAGTATTTATTATACAAACTTAATTATCCCATAAAAAACATGATCTGTTTATCATTCATTTACCAATGTATTCTACCATTAAAGTCATTTTAACTAATTATCAAACAATAATTTCAATCAAGGACATTATTTTTCAACATTTCAAATGATTCAATGGATGAGTGGGACATGAACAAAACCACACTACAGAATATACCACATATATCAAATCCCCCTCTCTGTAATGAAATTTCTTAAAAACTATTAACATAAAATGATTGTATCAATATAATAACAATACATCACTACCACTGCACAATAGACCATATCACCTCCCATTCCAACCGACCATCACTTCACTTCCTAAATTATTCCACACATGAGAATATCAGTACCATCACCAAACATGCTACAATTAGGTATTTATGAAAAAAAGGATTCATATTAATCAAAAAAACACATAACATCACATTAGATATCTTAAATCAACACATATCACATTTAAGAAAAAGTGATTTTAGTAATTTACTTCTATTAATCACATTTTTATTCTCACACCATTCAAATTTCCATGAGAAAATAAATTAATTAGTAATATATAAGTTCATAATCATTTTCTTGTTTTATTTTAGTCAAGAAACAAAACAAGGTTTCTACAAACATAATGTCTACCAGAAAAACATGTATCTCAATAGCTTTGATTTTTAGATACATCAGTAGGAATTCATAATTCCATTAGTAATACCTATTAAAATATTACATGTGAATACTCTACATATCATTAAATATAAGTTAAAACCGAATAATAATCTTCTTAAAATGAACAATTCCATCAAAACAATGGAATGAAAATGCATTAAATCTCCACAGATTCAAATAAATATAGATATATTGATTATCCCATAACATAGACAACACTTCCTAAATCACTATAAAATGGATGAAGTAGATATAGAAAATTTACAGAAACATTAATTTAAGATTGAATCATGAACCCCATAGATAAAAACTAACCCACCCATATTAAAGAAAAATAATACCCAAATTATAATTTCCCTCAACAACACCACCCCCATAATGAATAACATGGAATAAAATAAGGTTGGAAAGGAGGAAACTCAATTAAAATCATTAATGATAGATCTTTAAATTTCATGTGTAAATACTCATATGGATATTGTTAATAGAATCCTAAAACCTTCAAGTAAGCATCCTTGAACCAATACAAAATACAATAAGAGAATAGGTTGTAGAGTGGTTTTTGGAATATATAAGAATTCTAGAAATTAGAAGACCATGATGTAGCACTAGTCACTCTGATACAAGGGTTTCAACATAATATAAGGAAACAAAATAATGGAAGGGATCACACTAAAATTGTTTTACTAAAAACAACATTAAATAATCATGTCATAGCCCACACTATTGGTCCTAAAAAATACAAAAAGAACCATGATAAAAGGAAACCACCACATCACAAAATATTTATTCCACTAAAATTTTATATATAGATCCAAAATCCACTACACAATTCCCTAAACATATCCCATGTAAAATAACATCACATTAATAACCATAAATTAATGAGTAAAAAGTCTAAAATACTACATTAACTATATCGAAAATCCAACCCTTCGACGGTAACCAACCTATGTAATCAATGATGAAAACTAGAAAATAAACCCTATGTCAACCAATCACTAAGACCTAGGTTTGTGACTAGCACTGTGGTTATAAAAACATATCAAATGGAATTAATTACCCTCATAATTATGTGGGATTATGATAAATAATAATAAAAATTGAATAAACTCCATCAAATAAAAATAAATGTAACCCAAACTATCAATGAATTCATAAAAATTATCAACAAACAACAAAAATGTCTATAAATAAATACAAAAATACATATCCTTCCACATATCCCAAACAAAATATCTAATGAATAAGATATTAATTACTAAACTAGTCTGGAAAATCATCTCAAAACCATAAAAACCATTTCACATTAATAGGGTGAGAATAAAATGTTTACTCTATATGTTTATTGTCACGACCCATCCTCAGGGCCCGTGCCGTGACTACCCCATGCCCACCTTCCATAGGCCAGGGGCTGGCGAATAGCACCAAGGTGTAAATCCCTTTAAAAAGGGAAGGCATTTCCTTTGAAAAGTAAACAAGCACCACCGATTAAGCAAGCGAAATATCAAATACTAAGTAATAACAGAGTACAACTGAAAGTGCGGAAAAGTAAATGGGCCAGTATACAAACCCAATCTGAAATTAAAGTACAACTAGAAAGGAAAAAAAACAACTGTAAAGTAAAAGCCGCTACACCGAGCTGTCCACTGGAGATCCCACCTGAAGGGTGGGTACAAATAGCTCCACTGCTCCTCGGGTTCCGTCGTCCGCTCCGAGCACGTCCCACCCAGAGGTCCACCTCCAGGTAACATCCTTCTCTGCAAGCCTCAACCACGATCAACGTTGTCCGTCGTCTGCAACCAACACAACGTAGTGCGGGCATAGCCCGTGCAGGGGTGAGTATAACGTTACTCAGTAGGGACCCCGAGACCCTCAAGGTCTCACTAAAACCAACAAGGATAACCACAAGAAGATCTCAATAGATAACCTCCACTTAGATATATGCCCATTCATATACCTAAGTTATCATGTAACCCATCCCAATCATTAGGAAACACAAGGATTGTGAAATCAACGGATAACCACTACCCAGGTATATGCCCATACATATACCTAAGTTATCAAGTGATCCATCTCAATCATGAGGAAACACAAAAGGTCAAATGTCTCAACTCAAACCAGGATTTTCATTATCGAAACCGTAACTCCTGAAGAGCTTCATCTCTGGAGTGTACAGTGGTCCTGTCACGACTCCGAGGTACTGCTCACTAACCTAAGACTGCTGAGGTACTTCTCCTGTCGAGTACCGCGGGCCTGCCACCTCACACAGTAGTGCTTCCCACCGGGGTCTTCCACCCAACACAGTAGTGCTCCCCCCTCATAGCTTACAGTGGTACTCCTCCTGTCGAGTACCGCAGGTCTGCCACCTCACATAGTAGTGCTCCTCCGCTATGGGTCTTCCACCTCACAAAGTAGTGCTCCCCACTGGGCTACGTAAGTCACCCCGAATCGTATCGGACAAGCAGTCTTCAGGTCTCGACCGGCTACACGGTCTCCGTACTCCGTACGCTCGTCTCTGGAAGGGTCCGCTCCACAAACAACAAGTCGATACTCCAATTATCACAAAGTCCCACGAAGAAGTATCTCAAAGGACCGCCTCGTCATAGGGGTCTCAACGCAACAGACGGCGCGTCAATTGGACGCCCGGTCTGTGAGTTATTTGCCTTTTCATCCCAGGGGCCCGGTTGGTTTCGTGAGAAAACCAAACCCGGCCGTATCTCAACTGTACCCCGAACTCTCATAGGGTGTACACACAGGGACCGTTTCTCAACGAGATCACCAATGCCGCTGACGGTTCGTCAAAGAGACGTTCTGTCAGAAAGGTATCAGCTTTTCCGTTCCAGGGGCCCGGTTGGATTTCGGTACGATCCAACCCGGCCAAAATCCAACAGCGTCCAAAACTCAGGCGGAGTATGCGAAAAGTTCTGTATCGTCAACAGGAACTCAACGTAACAGACGACATGTCAATCGGACGCTTGGTCTGGAAGTTATTGGCTTTTTCGTTCCAAGGGCCCGGTTGGTTTCGTGTGCGAACCAACCCGACCGCACTCCGACGGCATCCAAACCTCGAGCAAAGTAAGCCAAAAGATCCGTCTCACTTAGAGGAATCCATCATAGTTGACGGCAGATCAATCAGACGCCCGGAGCTCAAGATATGAGTGTTTCCTCTCCGAGGGCCCTGTTGGATTCGTGTACGAACCAACCCGGCCGAACCCAAAGTAATCCGAAACCTTTAGTGTAACATACCGAAACGACTATTTCGATCCAAGGATCGCGTTGCCGCTGACGGTTCGTCATTCGGAGGTCCGTAGCCCGAGATATGGGCAAAACACCGAAACCCGTCCGAAACCGGGGGGGTCTGGGCCCGGACCGACCTGGCTCGACCCCCCCTGGTCCGACCCGAACCGGGTCGAACCGACCCGGTCCAGCTAGACCCGGCCCGGCCGGCGGTGCGGCCAGCGCGGCGGCGCGGTCCGGCGTGGCGGCGCGGCCTGGGCGCCGCACGCGCGCCGCACGCGGGGGGTAAAGCCCCCTCGGGTTTTGTGGATCTCGGCCGGCCCTAGGCCGGCCGTTTTTCTTTCACACGCGGGACCCGCGGGTCCCGCCTCCTAAGCAAACCGGCGGCCGGCATGGCCGGCCGCCTTCCACATCTCCGCCACGGCGCGATGGCCGCGGCTCTGCTGATCTCCGGCGGCCGGCGAGGCCGGCCGCCTCTGGCTGCTCCGCCGCGGCCGTAGGGCCGCCGCTCTTCCTTATCCGTCGGCGGCCGATTTTCCGACTGCCCCTTCCAGCTCTGTCGCGGCTCGAGCCGCGGCCCTTGTCCGAATGGCACGGCGCGACGGTGTCGCGCCCCTCCGCCGTGGCCCGACTCCGGGCGCGGTCTCTTCCGCCTTCAATGGCACGGCGCGACAGCACCATGTTTCTTTGTCCCGTCCCATACCCGCCGTAGTTTCTTCTTTTCCGCCCAGTGCAATGGCACCACGTTACCCCGCTCCAATCCGCAATAAAAATAATCACAAAGGAAGGAAGTTCGGCCGTGTTTGTGCGGTCCGGCCTCCTTCCGTTAATCCAATAACAGGTGATTATTTAAAACAATGAAGAACGCGAGAAAAAGATATTCAAGGATACCAATGAAAACCCCTACAACCTCTTAATTAAAAAGAAGCATACAAATAATCTCAACCCGCAATTAAAATAAAACATTCGCGGATCAACATAATGATGAGTTGATCCAGTTCTTTGTTTTAGAAGAACAACCATGTGAGAAATACCATTCTCAAAATAATCCCCTACCTTGATTTAAGAGGTGACAAGATTCGGCGTCGCGAAAAGAGATGTCGCGGAAGAAGACGTCGTCGGTGTCGCGGATATGGCGTCGCGGAAGACAGTTCCCGAGAACGTGGCTTTCTTCGTCGATGTCCGATTGTTCTTCGCGTTCTTTGTCAAGAGGATGAAGAAACTTCAAGACTTCTAAGCCTTTTTTTTCCAAAAGCTCTCAAACAACACCACCCAACCAAATGAAACAAGTTCTCCACTTATTTTATTAACTTCACATGGCTTTTGAAATTCAAGTGTTTGAAATTCAAAAGACTCACACAACTCACCACATTAAATTCAACTCATTTAATACATAAGTTATAACTAAGTTAAATTCATTTAAGTGGGAGTTGAGGGGTTTTCGAGGATATGAAGAGGTGGGGTTCGTGTGGGCCCCACCACCCTCATAACCTCCCAAGGGAGGTTGGGTGGTTACCCAACTTCCACCATGAGCTAACACATAGAGTAAGTTAATAAAAAATTGTAGTGTAGTTATAAAATAAACTTCCACAATTTTTTATTATCAACACTCGTGTAAACGCAACTCCGGAACAAGAGTTCCTAACCAAAAACTGGCGCTGCGAGTTCATCAGTGCCCTCGGAATTCGATTCCGAGCATCGGTTCAAAAGTTAGAAATTCATGCTTGTTTGTTCACTGAACGTACCCATGTCAATCTTTGGAAATTAATTCCCGGCACACCGGGCCTCGGAATCAGGCGCTGTCAGAAACTGCATTCTTGTAAAATTCAAAGAAAATTAAGAAAACAATTTTCCTTGAAATTTCCGAGTCTTTACATTACTCCCACCTCAGGGCTTTACGTCTATGTAAAGCTTCAACAAAAACTAGGGTCACAAAAGTGGTACAGAGCACGCATCTGAGCCTTCCGCTACTATATGCTCACCTGGAGGTTTCCGTACTGCCAAAGAAAAAGCACAAGAGGAATCGACAGTCCTTGTAGGACCTTCTCTCGTCGATCCTCAATCTCTACTAGAACCTCCGTGCATGTCGCCCTGTCATCGACGTTCAGCTCCTCATTGTCGATAATATGTAGAGGGTCGAGCACGTATCTCCTCGGTTGGGATAGGTGGAAAACGTCGTGCACCTAGTGCAACTGAAGTGGATGGGTCAAGCGGTAAACCACCTCGCCTACCCAGCTGAGGACCTAGTAAGGTCTGTTGAACCTCGGAGATAACTTTCCTCCCTAGCCACATCTCCGTAAACCTCGTCGAGGTGAGACTTGTATAAGGATGTGATGGTCATCCTTGAACTCTAGAGGCCTCCAAGTCCTGTCCGCATAAGGCTTCTGTCAGCCCTGTGTCGTCCTCATCCGCTCTTGGATGACATAAACCTTCTCTAGTCTCACAAGAGCTGTTATGATTTCTTCTTTGCCGATAAGAGAAATCCGGTCTCATCCACTAGATGAACCACATTTGTTGCCTAATACAGTCAATCCTGACATGAGTGATGCTTTCATGCCATGGATGACGTCGTAAGGCCTCGACGTAACTACCAAGAGATCCAACTGTCACTCTCGCCTCCAAGGGTCGAGTCACACTGTCGGCATCTGTGTGAGGTCACTGGGTCCCCTCCAGTAGGAATCTCAAAAGTGAGGGTCAAGTCAACTGTCTTAACTGGAACCTCTTATTAACAACACAAAAGAGGACAGGAATGAAAAAATCACCAAGGTATGCGTCTCTTATTATTACAGCTCATAATACAAAGATGATACACAATAGATACAAGGAACTAGAAGTAAAAAGGATGTATCCACTAGTTTCGCTCCTGTCCATCTGCTCCAAGAGCTCCATGATCGAAGGCCTCAGCTGCCTGAAGCTGAGCTCTTGCATGTCCACCAACTCCCTGCGGTCGGGGCGGACCTCCTGGTGGTGGTGGTGGCAACACCTCGAAGTGTCGTCCACCACCTGCTGCTCGGCCAGCTCCTCTGCCTTGATCGAACTTCTGCCTCTGCCTGGGAGGTTCTTCATTTAACTGCTAGTCATCTATATGGTGGGTTAGACAGTCACGTGCCATGTGACCAATTCCACCGTAGGAGTAACACTTCATAGAAGGTCTGGCTCTATCACTTCCCTTGGTGCCTCGCACTACCGACCCTGAGTCACGCGGTCGACCACCTGTAGGTCTCGTCCTCTTGGACCCCTGCGTCATCTGTCTACTACCTGCTACAGAAGACTCTGCCGCATGCCGGCTAGTGGTGGGTCATGCTGCTGGAAGCTGCTTAGCATGGAAACTCTCCACTAAGAGGGCTCGCTCCAACACTCCTGTCTGCGTCGGAATGTTGTGCGATATAACCAAAGCTCTGATCTCCTTCCTGAGCCCCTGCTCGAAGGTTCGGGACCTGAAGAACGGGTCCCGTACCATATCTGTGGAGTAGCGCGAGAGGTCTGTGAACCTCGCTAAATACTGCGCCACTGACATGTTGCCCTGCCGCAGCTGAAGTAACTCATGTATACGCACTGCTCGAAGGGTGGCTGGTACAAACTCTGCCCGGAACAGGCTCTCAGAGTCTGCCCATAGAAGTGTCGCCTCATCATGCATCTGAAGCATCAGGCTCCACCATCTACCTGCCGCAGCCTGAAGAAGGCTGGCAGCAAGGATCACCATGAAATCTGTCGGCGTCCCCACTAGCCTGAAGACTCTCACCACAGCCTCCAGCCAATCCTCAGCCACCTGCGGGTCCGTCCCTCCCTGAAACCTGGGTGGCCTCTGGCGCTGGAACTCATGCAGTGCGCTCAAGCGACGTGCATCCTCTCCTGCTGGGGCTGGTGGAATTGGTGGCCCAATGGGTAGTATTACCGCTGGTGCCTCCGCTAGTGCCTCAACCGGGATAGGGCCCTGTACTGAGGCCTCGTCGCTCGGCGGGCTAGCAGTACGTACCACTCTCGGGGCTCCAGGTAGTCATCCATGGGGAGGAATCCTGAAAGAAACAACGTGACACGGTCAAACGATTATACCTGGTGAGCTGACCTGGTTTGAGCTGTCTTAAGGGGAAACCTTTGAAAACACACACGCAATCAGTGTTTTCGTGCACAATGTCGGAAATCAGTTGTCAGGGTCCTGGTGTATGGATACGTCGGCCGCCCGCACCAACACTGGACACCCTGAACTGAAAACCACACTCGGTACTCCTAACACCTTTGCTTCACAGAAGAAACATCAGAGTTATAAGTTCTGCGGTAGAACCAAACTCCTCTGATACCAATTTGTCACGACCCATCCTCAGGGCCCGTGCCGTGACAACCCCAAGCCCACCTTCCATAGGCCAGGGGCTGGCGACTAGCACCAAGGCGTAAATCCCAGTAAAAATGGAAGGCATTGCCTTTGAAAAGTAAACAAGCACCACAGAGTAAGCAAGCGGAATAGCAAACACTAAGTAATAACAGAGTACAACTGAAAGTGTGGAAAAGTAAATGGGCCAGTATACAAACCCAAACTGAAATTAAAGTACAACTCGAAAGGGAAAACAACAACTATAAAGTAAAAGCCGATACACCGAGCTGTCCACTGGAGATCCCAACTGAAGGGTGGGTACAGATAGCTCCACTGCTCCTCGGGTTCCTCCGTCCGCTCCGAGCATGTCCCGCCCAGAGGTCCAACCTATGTACTCAATGATGAAAACTAGAAAATGAACCCTAAGTCAACCAATCACTAAGACCCAGGTTTGTGACTAGCACTGTGGTTATAAAAACATATCAAATGGAATTAATTACCCTCATAATTATGTGGGATTATGATAAATAATAATAAAAATTGAATAAACTCCATCAAATAAAAATAAATGTAACCCAAACTATCAATGAATTCATAAAAATTATCAACAAACAATAAAAATGTCTATAAATAAATACAAAAATACATGTCCTTCCACATATCCCAAACAACATATCTAATGTATAAGATATTAATTACTAAACTAGTATGGAAAATCATCTCAAAACCATAAAAACCATTTCACATTAATAGGGTGAGAATAAAATGTTTACACTATATGTTTATACCCAAGCTATCTCATACACTTGTGAAAAGAACTTTCTAATACACTATCTAATAAAAAATTGAACCAATAAGTACATAAATATGTAATGTAATGAATCCCAACCACACAATAATACTATCACAAAATAATGTATATGATGATGTAACATAGTATCAAAAAATTATAAAACAAAGGGACCCCATAATTTTATCCCGAATGAGTTTCTGAAAACATTTCCCAATGTTTAATATCGTAAGATCACATCCCATAAATGTTTAAATATAAAATATATATCCATATATTATGTAGACTATAATGCAAACCTACCGATCCCAAACCCCATGAGGGTTAAATCTATGGTGTCAGCATCATTTAATATTCATGTCATTGTATAATTATAGTCTCTCATCCTATATCTAAGGTGGTAGGGTATCTTGAATTTGAAATCAATAAACCCCAATCCCTCCATATACCACACAAAACCCTTTTCAAATCTAATATCCCCATCATCTTTGGGAAATACCCAACACAAACCCATGTCACCACCTAGGTAATCACCGTCAGTGTACCCTGTCATCATTTGGGAATTATATAACACTAACCAATGTATTCATTTTTACTTATAACAAAAGAGAGGGAAGATGGGATGAACATTAATCAGATTCACAAACAAAATGGATGACCTGGAGAACACCAAGAACCCAAAACAGATATTCCCACGTAATACTAATAGGCTCAGGTGGGTTTATTATAAAATAAAATAAAAATAAATTTTTTATATGTATAGAATAAAAATAATCCTAGGGGTTAACATCAACTACAATATTGTACTCCCCAACACCACTGATACACCTCACATCAATCATTACAATCACTTAAAGAATTAAATTAATCTTGAAAAACCACTACCACACATAGGGACACAAGTTCATATTAAAATAAAATTTCCTACAATTTACATCCATTTTAGTTATAAATTTGATATGATTTCATTATTACAATATATTAAATTCAATTATCAAACATTTCATCTCCACACACACATCAATAATTTACCTATATAAGCTATTAATAAATCCATTAAAGATAATTACAAAAAACAACTTCTGACCATGAAATTTGGCTTCATCATAAAAAATCTTGTCATGGTTAATCAGTAAACTAACACAACCACATCAAATAAGAGTAAACTAAGATCATATCTACCATCTCAACAACACAAATTATTCAAAGATATCACCATTACCCAATGATAAAATCACAATTGCCAAACATATCAACTAGTGAATACAACCCACATTACAAACATTCCATGAAAGATACATTACATATCCAAATATAATATACACCTATGATTGTCTAATCATCTCCTTAAAATCAGCTTTTATCACATTACTTTATTACTTAAAATGGGTATTCTTACTGAATTCAAATTTCCATGGGGAATAATATTAGTAATATATATATATATATATATGAACATTTATTCATGGTGTGATCTATTTGATAACATAATGTGGGTATCCGAACCAAGTTTTTAAAATAGAGACAGGAATCCCAGTAACCATGATTTTCAGAAACATCAATAATAAAGCATAAATCCACTAAAACATCAATATAACCTGTGAAAACATATGAATACTCTCTGTACCATTTAATTTCATTTAAATACATTTTTAATATACATACAATGACCCATTATATCAACCCAATGGATTCTAAATTCGATGAATATAGACATATAAAAATAATGGATGAGAGAATGAGGATACCCTACCTAAAATTAATATTTCCTAATAAATTCCCAAGGAAAGAGAAATATGAAGTAAACAACCATGAAATAAAAATCAAGTAGGATCCTTAGTAATCTTTATATTTATAATAACTATAAATTTAACTACATAATTAGAAACACATCATCCAAAAATAATCCACAAGGTATATAAAAAAATAATTCTGATGAAATAAAGGATGGGAAAATGTGGAAACTCTCATAGAATTGATGATGAACAATATATAAAAATTTTGGATTAATTACCCTAAAGAGAGGGTGAATATCCTAAAAATAAATCCTACAGAAAATAATGCAGTAAAACTATTGTTTCATGAGTTTTGGAATTTATTATAATAGAGAAAATTAGAATACCACAATGAAACTCCCTTCCAGACAACACAAGGGTTGAAACTATAACACCCCATGATTTCATACTAAATTTTTTTCTTTAAAGTAATTTAATTTCTTGCGTAACATGCAACACTGAGTCCAAGAACACCACGACTTACCAAACTAGTCGTTCAAAAAGTGGTTATGAATAGTAATAACTGAATTTTAATTTTTATAAACTCTATATAATTTAATGAATATATATTATGGGCTTTTAGTCATTATATAAGAATAAATTCATTATTTAAAATAAAAGAAGTATTTTTCTAAAAATACAACTTTACCTCCTTTTAATGGAAACCACTTTTTAAAAATAAGATTTTACAATTTAATATATTAAATTTAATGAAATAATATTCTTCTTTAGAATCAGGACATAAAAATTTATTTTCGATAATTATTAGATACTTTTCTGATAACATTCAGATTTTGAAGAATTGTGAAAAATTCAAAATTTTAATGGAAAAAAATGTTTTTAATCGAAATAATTTATAGTGTTAATTTATACATTTTAATGGTTTTTAAGTTTTATAATATTATATTTTTTTCATTTAATACAATGTAGGTCATTATAGTTAATTTTACATTTAAATTTGACATAAACACATGTCAATCTTTTGTTAGTTTTTACTTCTAAAATCCTCACATTTTGGTTATGACAAAAGGAATTAATTTTAAATTATTTAATGTGACTTCTATGATTTGAATTTGGTAAAATTGAATTAATTTTTGAATTATTAATATCAAAATTATCTACGGGTGATTTTTCTATATTTTTCTTAAAAGGTTCAATTTTTTATGAATAGTGGAAACATTGCGTTATATTTTAAAAACCAAATTTATATTAAAAAATTTGTTTATTTTTATTAATTTAATTCAATATATATACATAATAACTATATTATTTCAATTTGATTAATTGGATTCATTTTTATAATAAAATTATATGTATAAAATTTTATTGAACATTCTACCATCTTTTACCCACCTTCAAAGAGTATTAGCAGATTTGAATAAAAAATAATTTTACCCCTTATGAGAGTTGAATTTAAAAATTATGAGATATATGGTTGAAAATAGTAAGTAAAATTTGGTTCAATAAGATAAAAATAATTTTTTGTGAATAGTAACTTTTGACTTTTGTTTACCACAGTTAAAAGTAAACATGGTAATTAAAAGTACAAATGATATTAAAATTACCCTAAATAATGTCTTAATTCTATTGGATAAGTATGATTCGACCAAAAGAACCTTATAAATAAAATATTATCCTTTTTGTCCACATGGATTAGTTTTGGAAATTTGTTATTATTTTATTTAAAGAAGAGTTAAAAGGGTTAAATTCAATGTTTAATAACTAAACAAATTTTAATATAGGGTTAAATATTAGATATATTCCACTATAAATATTAATTATAAAGAAAAAATATATTTTTCACATAATTGTATTTTATTTATAATTTATAGACATTAAATAATTAAATTATTTATGACACAATGATGATGCAGTTATTTCTTTATTAGTGAAAGATTAAATAAAATGATATTATTAATATCTAAATAAATGTAATTTGATACATTTGATTAATTAAACAAATTTTATAGGTTAATATGAAATTCTATGGTTGATTAAACAGTTTTCTTCAATGTAATCATGTTGTTACAATTTTCACAAAAAAACAAATACTAAATATTGTCAAAATAGACATAAATGAGTTTTTAAAACATATAGTATATTATTGGTTGATATATTTTTCATAAAAATCATTGTTTCGGAAAAGTTGATTAAATAATATTATATATGTCATTAATTAATAACATGAGGTTCTATTGGAAGTTTAGAGAATGTTAATTAACCATATAATGTAAGAATACAAGAAGACATGGTAAAAGATAAACTATTTAATTAATAGTTAAATCTGAAGAATAAGGATAATATGGTGACCTAAACTTGTCTAAAACCTATTGGTAAACGGATTTCAACACATACCCACCTTAGGTTCTAAATTAATCAACTTGGATCCATTAGAAACTGAAAATGATTTATAATAAAATAATATTTCAAGGTTTTCCTAAAGTGACTCACACCTCTCTTATAAAAGGGTACTTCCACTTATCTCATAATCACACCTCCAAAGCCATTTGGCTTGGTCAAATCCTCTCGAAATATCCTCCCAACTTCACTCACATCAACCATGATTCATTCTATAGATCATAAAATCAACATAAAGAGAACTTTTGATCAACTTAAAAAGAAACACCCTTTTGAAGGGATAATAATTTCACCACCCTCTATCAAGTACTTTTAATCTTCCACATCCTCTATATGAGTTGTTTCTATACCAAAATAATAACTCTAGTACCTCCAATATACTTTGATGTTATTATAAACATGGTATAACCATATTCGTTATGTTATCCATCTAATAAATTCCAAAGTCACCATATGTGCGTACGTACAAATTACCGTTTCCACGTCGGGGTGTAGTTTGTTATTAAAAAATCTTCATTATTTGGATTGGTATAATAATAAGTATAACTGATTTAAATAAAAAATATAAAATGTTATTTACTGTTTATATATGATATACAATCCCATTATATAAGATTTCAACATCAAAAGATTGATATTGTTGCTCGTGTTTACGTACAACGTACAGTCTCCATGAACGTGTTGAGATTCATTCCACATCATAATCATTGTAGAATAATTTTCATTTTATTATAAAAAATAATTTTAATTATCTTAATATCATTCTGGATATGAATCAAATATAGCCTATACAAAACAAGCGTGACTTACGTAACAATACTTATAAAGGAAATCAAATCAGTTAACATCTAAAACAATGATACTAATGAAATATCATTAACAATGTAGTATTAGAAGATTATATATGATATAATATTTATGTATTTGGTTTTTTTGTAATTTAATAACAATTATTTGACCATTATAAAGGAGGTTAACCGACCCTATACTATGGAGTTGTACTAGGTAAGGGGTTTCTTATATCACTTTAAATTCCAAAATATTTCCATTATTGCCCACTTATTTATTGCATGTGGTGTATTGTGTTCTACTATTTGATATATATTGTCATGATTATATTTATATTCATTGTATTATTTTATTATTTGTTGGTTTTTAAATTTTGGTCATATGACCCGATTGATTACAACGTAGTAAAGGGTTTCTTATCTCAATTTTAATTCCTTGAGATTTCCATTGTTGCCAATTATTTTTTTCATGTGGTGTATTGTGTACCGCCATTATATATATATTAACATTATTATCCTTATATTATTGGTATTATATGATTCATTTTGTGGTTATTATCTTTTGTTCATATGACTCGATTGATTACCACGGGGTAAGCGGTTTCATGTCCCACTTTTAATTCAGTGAGATTTCCATTGTTCACCACTTATTTATTGCATGTGGTGTATTCTGTACTACCATTAGATATATATTGTCATTATTATCATTATATTAATGGTATTATATGATTTATTTTCTGGTAATAGACTTTTTTTCATTTGACTCGATTTATTACAACGAGGTAAGTGGTTTTCATCTCACTTCTTATTCCCTTGAGATTCATAATATATTACCACTATTTCCTTTTGTGTGGTGTATGTATTGGACATGATTGTATTATTTGATTAATATACATTAGTTCATTGGTATTTAAATCTTTATTGTATGATACATATTTTTTTGGGTTTATGTTTTGTATGTTACCAAATCGGTAAGGGAATTACAAATTTCAATTTCCACTAATTGGGCTTTATGCATACATCATTGATTATTTTACTCCACGATTATGTGTAGAATCACTATTTCTTATTTATGTAGTCATTTAGACTCATCTTTACATGTATATAACTTTGATACACTAAATAACTCCATTGATAAATTCACATTCCATTGATATGACCTTTTTAAGGGTAATCATAACTCAATTTCCATTCATTGAGTTAAAAATCCAAGTCATTTGTTTTGTTTTCACTAAATATGTGTGAATACAGTGAGATTAATTTACACCGAATATCCAAATATATTGAGTGCATTTATATTTTTCACACATAAGTATTTCATTAATTTGTCCTTAATAAAATGATACGGTCTTTATAAGGTAATTCGTCTCAATTTACATTCCTTTGATCCCTCTTGGTCGTTATCCAACAATTACCTTTTATATGGTGTATATACTATCCCTTGACATATTATATCATGAATCCCTTTATTCTCATGATATTATAAGGTTTTGATTAATATTATTCCCCATTAATTTTGATTCAAGTGTCTCTTATTTGGTTAGGAACTCTTTAACTGAAATATTATTTTAATTGTTTTAAATATTTATTTTTCTTACTATTTTTTATTAATGACCATGTTTTAAAAACCATTTTAATTATTTATTTATATGGACATAATTGTTTTGAAATCAAAATTCCCTTTAAAAGTTACAATTTTCTATGGTACACTTTGATTCAAAAATCACTTTTAAACAATTTCTTTGATAAATAGTGTGACATTTAAATATTTTCTTGAAAAGGGAATATTTCTCCCAAATAGTTTTAATGATTAATTTCATCTATGTCAATATCCTTTAGTGTATTTTATTCCTGATTGAGGTTGATTTATCTTAATACAATCATCCATATTGTATTGAATGAGTTATGATTGATTTTTGGATGTGCTATTTTTATACAATTTGTTGTCTAAATATTGACATTTCTTATGATATTTTTCGTTTATATTAGGTTTTACACTTTCATATGGGGAATTTATTGGACTTAGTATGTGACAGGTGGAGCCCAATATAGCTCATCAATCCATCAATAGGTCTTATAAAGAAAACCAGTGTCTTGGAACAAGTCCTGGACAAAATCTTATTTGTATTTTTGGCACGAGACCTTGCCTATGTGGTTATGATGTCCAAAATTTTTCATTCCATCATTATAAAATTGGCTATTGATAATACATATGATAATTCAATGAGTAGAATATCAATTTGAATATGTAAATGGCATTATTTAATTTAACTTTTCCATATTATGATTATGATTATGTTTAAAAGTCTTGTGTTCTAGTTTTATAAATTTCTTTAAATGTTTATTCTTATTTACGAAAATTTCCACTATATTGATCTCCTTAGTGTGCTCTGATCTCACCCATTTCTGATGTTTTTTTCATAGGATTCAATGATGTATTTTACAATTAACCTATAGGAATAGGCTAAGGGATATAAAATTGTTCAAAGGGGACACAATGTACTTTTTTTATTTCATGATTTACTTTAAAAACATATGTATGTTTCTAATACTTCCAAGGCTACTAAAATGATCAGTATTTCAGGACATGATACCTTGTATCCTTCTAATGTAATGAAGTAATGCACCTATTCTGGGTAATGAGGGTCATGGCATTATAATGGGTATCAATGAATGTTTATTACAAACTATGGAAGCTTGATTTAAAAAACAAGTCTTTTTAGAAAACAATACCATAAGACAAAAATTGATGATTAGTATAGAAGAACATCCCAATATTTTGGAAATGTAAATATTATTTGGGTTTTCTATGAAATAAATCCATGTCTAGATATGGGAAGATATATTTGGCTCTTTCACAAACGTACCAAGGAGTAAAAACATCGACAAGGAGTTTCGGGCTTGACCCAGGGTATCCTGGAACACAACCACTGACCTTGTTTCACTCTTGTTTATGATTCTTCCAAGGGATATGGTTAAGATATTTCACATTTTCTTTACAAAATGATTTTATAGATTTTAATATAAGATGAGAGTAAATAATTTTAGTTTATCCTATGCTGTTTTAGATTGAAAATAATGGGTTATTATATTCTCTAAATGATTTTATGACTCATACTATACATTCTTGTATTAGTAAATGGTTGGATTCCAAGGAAGTCTTAGTAAAACTGAACTTTATGTAAAATGTGGGCATAATGGTAGAAATAAGAAGTGAAATAGAATATTGATAGGTGTAAAAGATATGGTGTTCATTCCGAATCTGTTTTCTAAAAATCTGATAAAATATATATATAAACCAACTCCCAATCTCAACAAAAAAGGGAAAGGGGGTGAATGGTTATAGTTCCAATAGTGGAGAGCATGGAGAAAAGAAATATCAATTTCTAGAATGCAAGAAATGTGGAAGGGGACACCTAAGAAAGTGTCTCAATGGAATAACGACATTTTTATGTATTGGAAAGAAGGACATAAAGTAAAGAATTGCTGAAGAAAAATGGAGACTAAAATGAAAGAAAATATAAAATATCCTAAGAATCTATTTACTGTCATTTTCCGTAAATGTAGGGGACCAGGGAAGTACCCGAGTGCATTCTTTATTCTATAGAATAACCTCTTGGTCATGGAAGAACCTATGTGGAAATAAATGGATTGAGAAATGTTTAAATGTATTAGTGCTCATTGATGATGGGATTACCTAGGGAGACTTTTTCTATTGTATGTGTAACACTACAGTTTATTATGTGGAAATAATATTCTAGGAAGAATAATCTTTTCAAATGTTGATATAGTTATAAATTACTATTTGGGTTTTTAATATCCTTGAATTTGAGGAAAATACATGTTATTATATATTTGGATGAAAATGTGATGTATAAGATAACATTTGTAGTGAAATTATATTATGGTTACTTTGAGGAATTAATCTCATTTTAAGAATGATATAAATTATAGTTTTTGATAAAGGATAAAACATAGACCATGTGAAAACTAGTCGCGTCGGACAAAGCTACATGAATTGAACCCACAACCAGAGTGCAATTGAGATTTATTTCCTACCCCTGGACTACGTGTAGTCCCTGGTTAGTGTGACTAATTATTTTTGGTTAAATGGGTTTATTTATTAAAAATAAGTTGATCCGGAATCTTATCTCAAATAAAATAAACATCCTTAGTATAGGAATATGATTTGGTGATTAAGTGATAAATGTTATTTTGGATGATGTTTACTATGTTGGGAACACTATATGCCTAAGGAAAATAGAATACTATGGGATTTTATTTTAGGAGTAATGGTGGATTTTTATCTATGTTTTTATTATATATTTATAGAGATTTGTTTTAATTATATAAATGAATAACCTATCATAGAGAATATGATACTAGGTTAATAACTTTTAAGTGTGTAACTTTAAGGGTAGTTGATGTTATTTGAAAATACAATTTAACGGGGAAGACTTCGTAATAAAATTCTTCTATATTTTGAATTTCAATATTAGGTTGGATTATATTTAAGGATTTTAAGGATAATTTTTAATTGAATGGTATTTATTGATATTTGGGAATTGTTGTATTAATTTTAGAAATTAAGATTAGGACTTCATTCTCTAAAGGATTATCCTTTTTGGATCAGCTAATCTTGTACTGACAATGTTGGTTTTGGTTAATACTTAATGACAAGGGAAATATATTGTTTCTCCTTTGTGGATCATGTGATTCTATAGAAGTAGATTCTAGCACATCAAGTGTGACCATGTCTTCATGAATATTTATTTTTTGGAAAAAAGATGAGTTATTGGTAGAAATTTATTAAAGGAAGAAACACTACTTAAAAAGAAAGTATATCTCTTTATGTTCTTAGTCAGTCTCCTAAATAAATTCTTCAACCTTATGAAATGGAACTCAAAACAAATAACATTGTCTGTTAACTTTTCCTAATAGGGAAACTAATGACCATTTATCCCATCACAAGTTTGCGGATTTCATGTGGTTAACTTTATCCTAATCATGTTTTCTGTCACTCTCCATCATAACTTGAAACATATTTTGTATTCTATATCCATGTTTTTCTATATTGAATCCTAGATTGGGATATCTTGAGTGACCTATGTACTTCACTTTCTTTATTTTAAAGTGATAGTTTTATTGACTCTTTTTCCGATGTGAGACATTCAAGGAAGATCCCAAACCAAATTTTAAAATTTTGAGGACACAATTTCGTAAAATGGAGAAGAATATAACACCATGTGATTTCATAGTAAGTTATTTTCTTTAAAGTAATTCAATAGCTTGCGCTATATGCAACACTGAGTTCAAGTGCACCACGACTTACCCAACTACCCATACAAAAAGAAGTTATTAATATTATTAACTAAATTGGTAATTTTATATACTCCATATAATTTTAGAATCCATATAATGTGTTTTATAGAAATAATATAAGAACAAATTCATTTTTTTTCAAATAAGAGATGTATTTTTCACAAAATTCAATTTTACCACCTTTTAAAGAAAAACCCTTTTTAAACCAATATTTAAATCTTTCATATATTCAAATTATTGAAATTAAATTTTACTTTAGAATCGGGACATAAAAATTAATTTGGGATATATTTTTGGTACTTTTCTTATAACATTCATAATTTGTTGAATAGTGAAAATTACCATATTTTAATTGAAAATTACTTTTTTTAATCAAAATAGTTTATAGTGTTAAATTCTGAATTTTAAGGGTTTAAAAGTTTAATAATATTATATTTTTATCATTTATTTCAATTTAGGTAATTATAAGTAATTTCATATTTAAATTTGATATAAACACATGTCAATCTTTTGATAGTTTTTACTTTTTAAAAATCGGCTTTTTGGTTTTGACATTGGGAATTAGTTATAAATTAAATAATTCAACTTCAGTGTTTGAATTTGGTAAAATAGAATTCATTTTTGAATTTGTAATATGAAAATTATCATAGGGTGATTTTTTGGTATTTTTCCAAAAATATTCAATTTTTGATTAATAGTGAAAACAATGCATTATTATTTTAAAATCAGATTTTTATTTTAATAATTATTTATTCTATTTATTTTAGTCAATATAGAATCACAGTTCTTATTTTAGTTCAATGTGATACATTGGAGTCATTTTTATAATAAAAATAGGTATATATATATATATATAATTTTATTGAACTTTTAATCGTCTTTTACCAACCTTCTAGGAGCATTTGAAAATTTGTATAAAATATAATTTTACCTCTTTTATGAGTTGAATTTCAAAACTCTGAGGGGCACAGCTAACATTAGTAAGTAAAATGTGGTTCAATAAGATGAAAATAATTTTTGAAGAATAGTAACTTTTAACATTTATTTACCACAGTTAATGATATTATAATTACCCAAACACATTCATAATTCTATTGGATAAGTATAATTCGATTGAAAACAACCTTTTGAATAAAATATGATCCTTTTTGTCCACATGGATTCGATTAGGACATTTATTATCATTATATTTAAAGAAGAGTTAAAATTTTTAAATTCAATGTTTGATAACTAAGCCATTTTTAATATAGGGTTATACATAAGATAAATTAGAATATAAATTTTAATTAGAAATCTAAAAATATTTCCTATATAGTGGTATTTTTTTAGGCATTATATAATCAAATTTATTTATGACACAATGATGATGCATTAATTACCTTATGAATGAATGATTAAAATAATTGATATTATAAATATACCAAAAAATGTAATTTGAGACTTTTGAATAATTACACTAATTATCTAGATTAATATAACATGTTTGGGTTGATTAAATAATTTTTTTCAATGTAATCATGATTTTAGGATTTTCACAAAAACCAAATACTAAATTGTGTCTAAATTCACATAAATGAGTTTTTGAATCAAATACTATATTATTGTTTGATATAATATTCCAAAAAATCTATGGTTTGGCCAAATAGATTAAATAATATTTTATTTGATATTATTTTACCCCTTGAGGTTCTTGTGCACTTTTATTCTCTGTTTATCAACCATATAGTGTAAGAATACAATAAGACATGGTAAAAGATAAACTAAATAACTAATAGTTAAATAGAAAAGAAATGGTTAATATGGTGTCCTAAACAAGTCTAAAACTTATTGGTTGAATGTATATTAACCCATACCCACCTTAGTTCGAACTAAATCAATTTTTATCCATTAGAAATCAAAAATGATTTATAATAGAATAATATTTCATGGTTTTCATAAAGTGACCCTCACCAATATTAGAAATGTGTAGTTCCCCTTTATTCAAAATAACTCCTCCAAAACTATTTTTCTCGGCCAAACCCCACCACCAAATATCCACCCAACATCCCTCACACCAACTGAGAGTCCATACATTGATCTGAAAGCCATCCTATCGATCCCTTTTCATCAACTCCAAAGGAAACACCCTATAAGAGTTAATAATTTCACTACCCTCTTTCAAGTTCTTTTCGTTTTCCACTTCCCCTTTCTTTGTTGTTTCCATACCAAAATAATAACTCATGTTCCTCAAAAATAATGTGATTGTATTACAAATATCTTACAAAAATATTCATTATTTTTTCCATCCTATAAATGACAAAGTCACCATACGTGCCAACGTATGGCTTACTGTCCCGATGTCGTGGTGTAGTTTGTTATTCAAAAACTTAATTAGTTGGATTGGAATAATAATGTGTATAAATAAGTTAAATAATTAATATAACATGTTAATTTCAATTTATATATGACATAACATCCAATTATATTCGATTTTTCCATCAAAAGAATTATATTGTCGCTCGTGCATACGTACAGCTTACCATCTCCATGAAAGCGATGAGATTCACTCCCCATCGTAATCATTCAAGAATAATTTTCATTTTATGAATAAAAATAATGTATAAGAACTTAATATCAGTCTGGATATGAATAAAATATATCCTAGACAAAACAAACATGTCTAAAATAACAAAACATATAAAGGAAAACGAATCTCTTAACAACCAAAACAAAAATACTACTGAAATATCAAAAAAAGAGCAATATTAGAAGACCATATATGATATAATATTTATGTGTTTGGTTCTTGTATAATTTAATGACAATAATTTCACCATTATAAAAGAGGTTAACCTACCCAATACTATGGAAAAGTACAAGGTAAGGGGTTTCTTATCTCACTTTTAATTCCGTGAGATTTCTATTGTTCGCCACTTATTTATTGCATGTGGTGTATTGTGTACTACCATTTGATGTATATTATCATTACTCTATTTATATTCATGGAATTTTGTGATAAAATCGGTGGTTATTAAATTTTTGTCATATTACTTGATTGATTACAACATGGTATGGGGTTACTTATGTAACATCTAATTCTGAAGATTTCCATTTTTCGTCACTTATTTATTTCATGTTGCATATTGTGTTCTGGTATTTGATATATATTATCATGATTCTCTTTATATTCATGTTATTATGTGTTTAATTTGGTGGTTATTAACTTTGGTGGTCATACGACTCGATTGATTACAATCTGGTTAGGAGTTTCTTATCCCACTTTTAATTCCGTGAGATTTCCATTGTTTGCAACTTATTTATTGAATGTAGTGTATTTCATACTATATTATGATATATATTATCATGATTAATTTTATATTCATGGTATTCTATGATTCATTTGGTGGTTATTAACTTTTTTCCATATGACTCGAATGATTACAACGTGGAAAGGATTTTTCATCTCATTTCATATTCCCTTGAGATTCATGCTATGTAACCACTATTTTCCTTTCTGTGGGGTATATAATTGCTATTATTGTATTATTAGTGTAATATACATTAATGCATGGGTATATAAATCTTCATTATATGATACTTCATTCATGAGGTGTGTGTTTTGTAAGTTACCAAATCGGTAAGGGAATTTCAAATTTCAATTTCCACTAATTGGGCTTTACGCATACTTCATTGATTATTTTACTCAATGATTATGTGTGGAATCACTATTTATTTTTTTTGTATTAATTTGCACTCCCATATATTTGGATATACCTTTGATACATATAATCACTTGATTAATAAATTCACATTCCATTGATATGATCTTTTAACGGGTTATCTTAGTTCTATTTCCATCAATTGAGTTAATCATCCAAGTCATAGGTTTTGATTTTACAAGAATATGTGTGAATGTAATCTGATTGATTTGCATTAAATATCTAATTATATTGAGTGTACTTATATTTTTCACACATAATCATTTCATTGATTCATATGGTGTATTTATATGGTGTATATACTTTCCTTTGACATATTACATTATAAATCCCTTTATTATCATGAAATTATAATGTTTTGATTAATATAATTCCTCAATTACATGTATTCAAGCGTCTCTTATTTGGTTAGGAAATATTTAACTAAAATATTGATTTAAATGATTTAAATTTTTATTCTTCTAAATCTTTCTCATTAATGTCCGTGTTTTTAAAATTGTTTTAAGTATTAATTTATATAGAAATAAATGTTATGCAATTAAAATTCCATTACAATGATTCAAAGTGTTATGGCACACTTTAATTCAAAAATCTATTTTAATTGACTTCTTTTATAAATAGTGGTATATTTATGTTTTTTCATTAAAAGGTGATATTTCTCTCAAATAGTTTTAATGATTATTTCGTCTATCTCGATATCCTTCAGTGTATTTTAATATTTATTGAGGTTGATTTACAATAATATAATCATCCATATTGTATTGAATGAGTTATATTTGACTGTGGATGAGATATTTTTATTCCATTCTTGGTTTGTGGGGAAATTATTTACATTTCATATGCTAGTTTTAATATGAATGTTTAAATTATGTTTCAACCTTTCATATGATGAACAAATTGGACTTAGTATGTGAGAGGTGGAACCCGATATAGCTCCTCGATGCATTGTTATGTCTAAGGAGACAAACTACTGTCTTGGTACAAGGCCTTGACATAATCTTATTTGTAGTCTTGGCACAATTCCTTGACTATGTGGTTATGATGTCTGACATCGTGCATTACATCATTATGAAATTGGATATTGATAATACATGTAATTATTAGACAAGTAGAATATCCATGTTAATAAGTAAATGTAATTATTTGATTTTTATTTGTCATATTATGCTAAACTTAATGTTTAAAAGGCTTGTGTTCTAGTCTTATACATTATCTTAAATGATTATTATTATTTATGACAGTTTCCACAATATTGTTGTCTATTTTAGCATCTAAGATCACCCCATTATTATTTTTTATCTTTTCCCATGATTCAAAGAAGTATATTACGATTAGCCGTCATGAATGGGATAAGGAATATAAGACTATTCAAAGGGGACACAGTGTTGTTTTGTATTTTCATGGTGTATTATAAATATTATGTATTTATCAGGTACTTCGATGGCTACTAAAATGATTGGTCTTTCGTGACATTATTCCTTGTATGATACCAATGTTATGTAATAATGCACTGATTCTGGCTAACTAGGGTCAGGGCTTACAATATCACATGATAAGGATACTGTAAAGGGGAAGGGAAAATGTCACAATGGGGATTGTCAAAACCACACTACAAAACATGATGATGTCTACACCACTAATCCAATAGTCAAAGAGAAGGACCACATTGAAATTGAATAACCCACAACAAAAAATCCCTCCTCCATTGAAATTTCATCTAAAACCCCACTATATACTCCTTCTCTACCATAGAGCATCCCCATTAAACCAGAAAACCAATAATTTCAACATTATAATAAGATGAAATGTATGGACTAGTATAACTTATATCTAGTTATATTCAAATAGATACATGTTATATATGTGTACCCTATCTCCTTGGTATAGTTTACATACATTTTCATTAAAATAGGAAAACATGTTAGATATTTTAGTAATATGAATTTTTTTCATATGTATGAGTGATGATGGATTTTAGGAAAAATTATTGTATGAAATATTTCATTTTCATAAGTGTTAAATCAAAAAAAATAATAATCTACATCTTAGGGTTTTAGATGTAAAAACATTTATAATTTTTAATTTTTTCGGATTAAAAATGATAAGATCTAGGTGTAGTTATTGTGTTTGGGTAAGGGATGTTAAAATTATAACCTTAGGGGTTGTTTCAAGTCTATATTCTATTGGAGGTGTGTAGATACCCCACCTTGATGTACATGGTCAATACATTTCTTTTGTTGAAAAAATGATACAGGACAGAAACAAACGCGTAAAGACCATATGTGTTTAATGTCTTTGGAAGCTCAGATCATAATGTTATATTCAAGGAGAAATATCATCAAAATATCTAATAAAGATCTACCAGTTTTCCTTCCTACAACTTTCAAATATATCCTAGTGAAAAGACACCATAAAATAATGGATCTCAAGTGATTTGTAAGGGTAAACATGTATAACATAAAACAAATCATAAACATTTTAATGTGAAAACATGAACATAATGATTAAACATCAAATTCATGATTCATGAAATAAATCATGGCAGTACGTAGGGAATTGAACATAATGGAACATTAACCATGATAGAATATCATCAGAATAAAACCTATAATTATAGAAAACTAAAAAGAACATAATATGATTTCCATAGTAGCTAAGGCATTGCATACAAGACTATCATAGGGGACAAAGTCCATTACTGAACTGAGTTTACATGTCCTTCCATCCATGTATTACTAAACTAGATTCACATACCATTCCAACCCTGTATTAGTAAGCATAATTTAATCACCATTCTGGTAATGTATATCTCAAGAGATATAAATAATTACCCAAAGCATTGGAGGATGATATGGGTCATACCAATCTTAAAATTAAATCATTCTTCCATGTTCCCCGAAACATAAATCATTCATCATAGAAAAAAAAAAGAAACATAATGGGATTCTTAAATATAATTTCACCATAACATAATCCATAAAAAAATCATTACATAATTAATGAAATTAAATCATGGTAATAACAGGGATAGAAATGTGTCTCTATTTAAGAGTATCATCAATGATGGAAAATGATTTTGATAAAACACTTTAACATAGTTCTTAAGAAAAATATCCTTTATTCTTAAAAAACATATTCTCTTCCCAAAATGCTATGCAATTTTAAAGAAATAAATTTAGATGAAAATAAACATGAAATATTGTAGATGAATATTTTTGGAAATAGGGTTTTTGGAAACCTTAAAAATCCATTATTTCTATATAAGTTAAAAAAACACACTCCTCGTACTTTTTTCAGAAAAGACATCAATGTACTTCTTATGGTAAATAAATGAATGATTCATTCCATAACATGTCGTAAAAGTATTAATCGATAAAACTAACGTTAAAAATACATGCAAGATTAGTGAAAATTTTATGAAGACGTTTTAATAAAACCTGGACATAGATGGTAAATATGACCCCAGTAAATACTAACATATAAAAAATCTCTCATAAAACAATACATTCATAGTTATCCCTTAAAACAGGTCCAATTTATTCTATATGGGTGTGAAAATATTATATAGTGGGTTTCAACATATTATTAACTAGTAAAATAAATTTAATAGTATTCATGATATCACATGTTATTTACTTTTGATTTTATATTACCTTTTCATTTTTTAATTCCATGTTAAAAAACATTTCGGATAAAAATCATATTGTTTATCATACATGATTCAACTTCTTATTCACGATATTATTACATATATCATTGATTACATAGATAAAGAATGTTAAAAATGATTTATATTTCATATATATTCAGTTTATAAATATATATATATATGTTTATATAATAGATAGATAAATAAAATATAATACATCGTTCATAGAGATAGTATGTCATACGCACGCATAAATGTTTTTTTCATTTCCTTATCTGACAGAATGTATGTAAGTAAATGACAAATGTATATAGCTAAATACAATAGAATTATTATTTAATATATTTTATAATTATTTTTTATATATACTTTATATTCATTTTTAATAGTTAACATGGAGAATGAATCTGATCAGGTCGTGGAGACGGTAATCCATACGTACGCACAAGCGATAATATCATTCCCATAATTGTTGAATGGTATTTAATTGTATTGTCTATAATCTATAATAATTAGTTTAATTTAATAATAATAATATATACTAATTATTTGCACCATGATAAAAAAATCCATGCAAGGTGGTGGGGAAAAAGACTTCACAACACGACGTGAAGACGGTAAGCAGTACGTACGTATGCGTGGTGATTTCATTTTTTTTAGGATGAATAGACGGTGAAATATGGTTGTTTCAAATTTATAATACATATAAGCATATGATTTATTCAAATTATCGTACTTTACAATGAAACAAAAAAAGAATAGAATGTAGAAAATGAAATAAATTTGAAGTAATCTTTAGTAGATATTACCTCTTCCTCGACATGACTCCTTTTAATTTCCTCTTAGGACTATAGAGTTGGTCTTTTAAGAATAGAAGAACCTCCATAATTTAACTAGGGAAGTTGATAGGAGACATGGTCCGGTTTTGGTAGAACATTAAGGCTGTAAATGGAGTGATGAGGAGAGGAAGGATGTGCCCTTTTTAAAGAAGGGGGGGAATTTTAGGAAACTCTCAAAATATTAATTGATTACACAATGATTTTTGTTATCAAATGGTCCAAATGTAACTTAATTTTATGGTATGATGAGTATTACTCCAATTAATCTCACCCAATAGGTTTTATACTTGTTTATGTCTCATTTTGACCTTATCTTTTAGATTTAACCCATAGTTATCTAATTTAACTATTACCATGTCTTCATGAATATTCATACTATATGGTGAATATAGTTACTATAAAATTTCAATCAACCCTCAAGTGGTTCACTATTGACATGATCTATTTTAAATATGTAATTTTTCATAATGATATTGATTTTAGACTGTTATATAATTTAATAAAATACTATTCATTTTAAAAGCATATATATGTCAAATTTTTTACAATTCAAATCATGACTTTTTAAAAATCCATAACAACTTCTATCATTAAAAAAATCATTAATTAAAATATAAAAAGTCATAATCATCCATATTATTCGTGTATAGAACAAAAATTTTATAATTAAATTTATTTTAATATTTATAATTGATTTAAATAATTTATTGATAAGATAATCACTACATCATCATTGTGGCGTAAATAATTTTATTTATATGGGTCCAAAATATTATAAATAAAATACCAACATGTAGAAATATTTTTAGATTTATAATGGATATATGTATACATATATATCAGTTATATAAACTTATATTAATATTTATATTGTAAAAGATATATTTTTATGTTTTAATAATAAATACATTAAATTAATTTTTATAAAATGTCATTTTCACATCAAAGTGAATCCATGGGGTCCTAAAATTGACCCAACGATTCCCATAGTCAGAAATATCTCATATAATAGGATTAAGACATGTTTTAGTCTAGTTTAATATTATTATAATATTGTATTTTAATTTTATTAATCATATTTACCATTTAACCATTGTAAATAAAATAATTTCTCATGTTACTATTCATAATGTTCAAAATTAAAAGGTACCTATTTATAAAATTTGATCATTCTGATTAAAAATATGTAATCCATTTTTTCAAATTCTAAATACATAATTTTCAATAATTAATTTAAAATTAATTCAAATATTAAAAACCAAAAAGTGGGTATTTAAGAAGTAATAAATTTGAAAAGATTGACATGTGATTATGTCAAATTTAAAAGAGAAGTTACATACAATGACAAAAATTGGACTAAATTATAAAAATAGAATCAAGTTAAAATTTAAATTCATTTAAAGGGAAATTATAAATATATAAATAAATTATATGAAGAAACAGTTTCGAATTATAATTCAGTATTTTTCATTATTCATTAAAATTTGAATTTTATCATAAATATTACAAAAATTCAAAATAGTAAATTTTTATGTTATCTTAAAAAGAAGAAGATTATTTTTTCCAACTTAACTTATAAATGTGTCAAATACATGACTTAACATCAAAGTTTCATCAAAATGTGGAAAAAATGCAATTTTCCATAATACTTGTATTATATGAAAAAATGATTTTGTTCTCATATCATGTTCTAGAAAATGTTTAAGATGAATTATATTTTTATAAAAAATTTAAAATATGGCTAACACTATTCATAGGCACGTTTATATCCCATTAAATTATAATATTTTAATAATATATTGTTATTTGGTGAAGCTCGGTATGGCGTACAACGCAAGCTATAGATTAAGGTCACTCATTCGTGTAACACAAGACAAGTCAGTGTTACATATAGTACAAGATTTATTTGGTGTTTCATATAACATAATACAAAAATATTTCATTGATACATTGAACGAATTCTAAAATCATTGTTTTATGAAATGAATTCAAAAAAAGGAAATAGAAATTCTGTTAAACACAAGTCATGAATGGTATTGTGTATACTGAACGCTAATATGGTGTTGTGTTTAACACAACCTAATCTATGATTACCTAAAAACATAAGAAATTAAATATAATTAAAATTAATTTATCGGATTAAATCTCATGGAATTACATTCTAAACCCCTTAATATTAATTGCACCCTTGATATTCATCGGGGTTATAAATGATTTATTACTAAAAGTGTCATTAATGGAAGCCCACATCGTAAAAAACAATACTAAAACATCATTTTAAAATGGAAATTTAGAAACATAATATTTACCCAATGTAACCCATCACTGGGTTTCCACATAGGATAACATAGGTGTTATGTGAAAACATTGATATGGAAGATAAATCTATCTATGAAGTTTTGATTGTTATTGATAGAGAATATGGTTTATAGAAATTTGACTTCATGTAATCCATAAGTCTACAATTATATAATGGAACATGTGATTCATCAGATAAGAAGTTACTATGATAAAATTTTTGATACAAGATCATTTTCATAAAGTTGATGAATTATAGCGTGGGAAGAAATAATTACTTGATTTTAGTACAATCTCTCTACTAGTTGTTCCCTGAGAAATTTCTACATCATCTATTATTTAATGAAATGAAGATGAATTCTTCGTTCTGGATGTGTCAGTATATCATGCAATAAGACAATTGGTCATTCCATATATCTAAACAAAATGGTTAGAGCACGATATCAAATATTAATAAGTCCACATACTATGAGGTAATACATTAATTTAGCAAACATCAACTGGAATATAACTTATACTATCCACAAAATAGATAAAGATACAATCCATCCAACAACTAAAAAAATAAATAATTAGAAAGAGGTGACCTAAATCGACATAAAATTTTTCTCCCATATCTTCTTTGTCAATTTTTGGTTATCACATTCAAAACATGTAAAAACACTAATCATGAATTTTCTTGAAACATGATAATAAAATGAAATACCATAGAACCTTAGTGAACACATGAAATCCTTCAAAATTACTTATTTCCACCTACCAATAAAAATCCAAAAATATTATATATACTCAAACCATAATATCAATTTGTCTTTTTATCAGTTATGATCTCATTAATACTATCAAACATATAATTTTTCTATATACCTTTATTGTGTACATATCATGTGATTTAAAAAAAATTATTAATAATTGTTCATGGTTACTACAAACATATAATTATTGAAAACCACAATATACCAATATATAGTTATTCCCATATTTCATAATATAATAATTGAGATTCCACAATGCTTTTTAGGAATCCCATTACAGAAACACATAATCATTCCACTAGTTCGTTGTCATACTCAATATGACCAACAATTATTGCTTGTCATTTTCCATTATCTTTGACATCAAAAGGTTGTTGACATTGAACATCATCATTAAATCTTGTATTAAGGCTTCGGTTTTCATAATTCCCCATTTACATGCACTAGAATCATTGATGTGTTGGTGGTGTGTTCTCTGTAATATTATTTCTATTCATATCATTTGCAATATTTTCCCCATTACTATGAAAATCAACTGCTCAATGGCCTTATTTTCGACACATGAAACATTTTATAGTCCCTTTAATACAATCTCCACAATTATTTTTGTGAAAAATTGATTATAATCAAATATCCTTTTTTCACCATGGTTTTTGGAAATTACCTTAGACTCCATCTTTTGTTTCATGTCCAAACCATGAGAATGATATGTAACACCAACATCCATTTATACTGTGATACCACAATGCACAATCTCTTCATTTCAACTGAAGTCCCTTATAGCCAATTCCCTTTATAGACATGTTTTTTAGCCACTAAAGAATCGATCAATTTTACTTTCAAGTTGAATGATAAAGCCAGAAGCATACCATAAAATCCTAGTAGTATTTCCCTCGTATGTACCAATATATTCATCATCGTTTTTCTTAAACTAAAGGAACTCATTTTCCATATTTTTCGAAGTATAATATTGACGAACCTTTTGAAAAACATGTTATAGAACTCATCTCATTGCATGGATTCAATTTTATCCTTATATCTTTTATACATAATTAGATTCCACCAATAGTTACACATTCAAAATGATAGACAGCCAAAATGACCTTTTTCATGATCTAAACAACAAATGATGGAATATATCTATAAATGGTGCTGATTCATTGTTCATCAACATGTGGATATGAATACCAACTGAAAAAAGGTGGATGTTGACACATGAAGGAATCAATAGAAAGTTATTTTCTTCTCAGCTCATTTGGATGTCAAAAATTATTCATATATTTTGTATGTTATGAAATAATATTTTTCATTCCATGTACAATAAAATTTCGGTTTTTAGGAAGTAAACCATTGCATTTCCCATGGAATTGATCATTAATACACTTTCTTTGGGTTCTAGCCATTATCTAAAACCCATAATGAAATGTGTGAGTGGAAAAAATAATACTAGGAAAACAACATTATCATAGGGTATTACATTCAATCTCTTACATCTTAGGTTTAATTTTAAGTCATTCATGACCATTTCCATAATTCTAGGACTGTAATATATAGTTAGGCATATCATTAAGGACAAATTTGGCCATACATTAGAAATATATCTAAGGATATCGTTAATGTTTTTGTATCCTAATTTCCCATGATTGACCTAACCTTTGATCTAAAACCAACTGTAGATACCCATGCATGAAATACAATGAAATTTCATTTTTTTGGAATACATAATACATGACACAAACCAATGCCTGATGTCTGTATTTGTTTAGTGTATTTGAAAACTCATAAAAAAATCATATAATCATAGTGAAAGATCATACATAGCTCTCATACATAACTTTCCTTTTTTGTTTTCAAATTTAAAACCATTATTTATATCCATTGTAAATGAAAAAATAAAAAGGGTGATCTCAAAATCTAAGTTAGGGAAAACATGGAAAATATTAATCAAACCATAAACATTTGAACAAAAGAACATGATTAAAATTATTAAACATCAATATCTTTAGTCATGAATTATATCATGCAAGTACCTAATGAATAGATCATAAAGGACCATTAACCAAGATAGAATAGCATTAGAATAAACCTTGTATATTTGGTCAACTAATAATATAATAATGTGATTTATATAGTAGATAAATCATTGCTTCCATGAACATCATAGTGGATAATGTCTATTATTGAACTACATTTACTTTCAATTCCATCCATGTATTACTGCACCGAATTTACATGTCCTTGAAG
Organism: Viscum album; assembly: GCA_963277665.1. Taxonomy (NCBI): domain Eukaryota; kingdom Viridiplantae; phylum Streptophyta; class Magnoliopsida; order Santalales; family Viscaceae; genus Viscum; species Viscum album. Next base: position 643,500,296 of record OY728161.1, read on the forward strand.
CCTAATATTACAGAAATAGATTTACTTGTCATTCCATTCATTTCTATATCATGAGATATTAGTAATAACCCTATGAATTGTAGGGTGATATAGGTCCCACCCATCTCATTATGAAATCATTCTTATATGTTCCAACAAACATAAAAGATTAATCATAGTAAAACCCAATAAATAAAATGGGTTTCATAAATATCATTTCACTATAAAATAATATATATAACAGATTATTCTATGAATAATGAAATAAAATAATAGTAATAATAGATATCTTAACAATATCCTTTTTAAGAGTGTCATATTAGAAGGAAAATAATTTTGATAAAATACATGAACTTAGTTCTTGAGGATAATATCATTTCTTATTCAAAAATATTTTCGTTTCTAAAAATAATGCACAATTTTAAAATAAAATAATTTAGTTGAAAATAAAGTTGACTTATTTTAGAGGAATAATCATGGAAATAAGTCTTATATGAACCATAAAGATACATTGATTTTGTATAAGTTAAATAAAAATATTCTCATCGTACTTTGGCCAAAAAAGTAAAAAAAAGTACCTCATATGGTAAACAAATAAAATATTCCTTCCATACCATTAAGTGATTGTCAAAAATGGGAAAGAATGAATTTAGAAATACATGTAATAATAGTGAATATTTATGAAACTATTTTTTAGAAAAAATGGTCATGGATGATAAATATAACCCCAAGAATTACATACGCATAAAAAATTTTAGATAAAAACAAGATTTGCACTGTTATCCCTTACGTTAGGTCTATTTTGATTCATATGTTTCTGAAACGCCTATATAGTGAGATTAAACATATTATTAACCTCAAAAATATCCCTAATAATATTTATGATATCAAATATTAATTAATTATGTAATTATATTACTTGATTATTTGACAATTACGTGTAAAATAAGTTTTCGGTAATAATCATTTTATTTATCGTACATGATTAGACATGTAATTATTAATATTATTATTTATATAATGATTTATATAATTGTAATGTGTTAAAAAATTATATATATAAATATATATTATGTATATAACTATATATATATATTATAGATAGATAAAATATATGGAATACATCGTTCATGGAGATGGAAGGTTGTACCCATGAATGAACCCAGTTTTTGTTTCCTTAGATAATTGAATGGAAGTAAATAAATGAAATATTTATATATATATACGGATAAATAAAATAGAATTATTATGTAATATATTTTATGATTATTTTTTATATAAACATTATAATTCTTTTTTGAATGGTTTACTTGGAAAATGAATATCATCACTTCGTGGAGACGATAAGTCATACGTACACAAAAGTAATGATATCTTTTACATAATTGTTCAATGGTATTGAAGTGGAAAGTTTGTAATATCTCATAATTAGTTTCACAAAATAATAATCACATATTTTTATTATTTCCAACATTATAGCCTTCCATGTTAAGTGTTGGAAAAACAAATAACACCCCAGCATGGATATGGTATGTTGTACATACACACACGCGGTGATTTCATTTTTTTAGGATGTATAAGAGGTGATATAGTTTTCTTTAATATTTATAATGACATATAAATCTATAACTGATGGATATGTTACTAATCTATAAATAAAAAACTAATGATGATGATGTAGAATAAGAATGAAATTGTAAGGAGTCGTTATAAGAGATATCCTCGTCCTTGAAGTGCCTCTATTAAATTTTCTCTTAGAATACTATAGTTGGTCATTTGGAAAAAGAAGAACATATTTAATGGAAATAGGTAAGTTTATAAGATATATGGTCTGGGGTTTTCAGATATTGATATCTGAAAATGTAGTGAATAAGAGTGGAAGGATGTTGGCTTTTTAAGGAGAGGATAGGGGAACTTTAGGAAACACTCAAAATATTAATTTACTACAAAATGATTTTATCATTAAAACAGACCAAAAAAATAATTAGATGGTATGATGAATCTTTTTCCAAATCCATTCATCCAATAGGCTTTAGAAATTTTTGGTTCTTAAATTTAAACTTATCTTTTAGTTTTAAACCTTAGATAACAAATTTAACTCTTACTATGTCTTTTTGTATATTCAAACAATATGGTTAATATAGTAAATCTTATATGCCAATTGATCTTACAGGGGATATTTATTTACATTTTCAACTTTATGTAATCCATTTTATTGAATCATAAATTTTTAGGTATATTATATCATTTAATAAAATTGTATTTTTTAAAACACTATTTATATAAATTTTTATACTATTCATATCATGACTTTTTAAAAATCCCTAATAACATGATTATTTCAAAAAAAACATCATTAATTTTAAGATAAAAAAGTCATAATCATCCATAAAATTCGTTTATGGAATTAAAATGTTCTATGTAAATTTATTTATAAAATTAATAACCTCATTTATTTTAATTATTCACTAATAAGGTGATCACTACATCGTCATTGTGTCATAAATTAATTTATTCATTTGGTGTCTAAAAATTCTAAATAAAATATGAAGATATAGGCAATATTTTTAGGTTTATAATGACTATATATGTACATATATATATGTTATATAACACTATATTAAATTTTTTTATTAAATGATATATATTTATGTTATAATTATCTTAACATTAAATTAATTTTTATAAAATTCCATTTTCATATCTAAGTGGATAAATGGGGTCCCCAAAAAAATAGGATTATCACGGTCAGAAATATCTCATGAAATATGACTAGGACATACTTTAGGCTAGTTTAATATTATTATAATATTATTTTTACCATTATTTTCAATATTTACCCATTAACAATGGTAAATAAAATAATTTCTGATGTTACTATTCATATTTTCCAAAATTAAAAGGTACCTATTTTCACAATTTGAAACATGTGATTCAAAATATGGAATATATTTTTCCAAATTCCAAATGAATATGTGGTCGTAATTAATCTAAAATTAATTCCCATCTTTCATAACCCAAATGCTGGAGTTTTACGATATAATAACTATCTAAATATTTACATGTTTTTATGTCCAATTTAAATGTGAAATTACATCCAATGATCTAAACTAGATTAAAGGATAAAATTATAATCTAATTAAAATTTAAAACCAATTAAAAATATAATCTATCTATATAAACTAATTAAATCAATAGGCTGTTTTGAATTAAAATACAGTATTTTTCATTACTCTTTAAAATTTTAATTTTATCTAGAAAATACAAAAAATTCAACAAAAGTAATATTTAAAGTCATGATTCCAAATAATAAGTTAATTTTGTCTAATTTAACTTATAAAAGTGTAAAAACAAGATTTAAAATGGGTGCGCCATCCAAATGTTGTAAAACTGCATTTTTTTTTGAAAAATATTTCATTTATCATAAAAATTAATTTTTTTCTCTTATCATGTTATAGAAAATGTTTACGATTAATGATAATGTTATATAAAATTCAATGTGTTGTTAATAATATTCATAACATCTTTTTTAGTTCCCATTAAAATAATAATATTTTGATAATATATCATTACTTATAGATACTCGATATGGTGTACAACACGAGCAATCGACGAAGGTATCTCTTATGTGTAACACAAGACAAGTCAGTGTCACATGTAGTGCATTAATAATTTGGGGTTTCATATAACATAATCCAAACATAGTTCATTTATATATTGAACAAAATGTATACTTAGTGTTTCATGTAATGAATTCTATCAAAAGAACTTGAAATTGTGTGAACCATAAGCCAAGAATAGTGTGGCGTATCCTGCAAGCTAATAGGGTGTTGCATATAGCGCAAATTAATCTTATTGTATTGTACAACAGAAGACATCATTAAAACTAAAAATTATTATATGTTATAAAATCTCAGGGTGTTTCAAGGTGAGATGTGGGGTTCACATTCGATATATAACCCCACACATTAGGTGTTTCAAAAAGATGGGTCGTGATATGTTATATTTTCATTTGAGGGTATTTTAAGACAGGAATATTTTATAAAAAACATCATTCATTTTTTGTTATGTTTTGATGTGAACACTAGTCATTTTGAATTTAATGAAAATATTTTCACCGTAATCAATTTGTCATTTGAGGGTGTTTTTAGTTAATTATTTTTTTATAAACTCAAAAAAATATTTCTATCAATATTAATTGGTTTATTTATTTTTCTATGGAATGTATTTTAGAAATATTTTTCCATTTTTTAATTTAAGTTTATTTTTAGAGATCTTTATGTTTTTTAAATACTATATTAGATTTAATAGAATAGTTTAAGATATTTTTTTTTATTTTCATTTGACTTTTTTTAATGAATTCATGTATTATTAGACCTGTGGTAGTTATTGTATTTTTTTAGAAATGTTTCAAATTCCATGTTATGATTTTTTAGGTTTTAAAGGGTCATTTGGTCAACATTAGTTTACATTATTTTATTCCATTAATTTTCTTTTCCATTGATGAGAATATTTTTTATATTCATTTCAAAAATGTTATTTTTACTGATTTTGATGTTTAACATATTATTTCCATACTATATTTTAGATTATTTTTTTTAATTTTATTTTCTATACATTTTTTTGTATTATATGGTTTATGATGCGTTATAAATTAAAAATTATCAGTTAATTATTATCAGAAACAGAATTAATTTTTTTTTATCTAAAATGAATTTTTAAAGAAATTTTTTTGTAGTTATTTTTTCGATTCAATGAATATTTTAAAAATAACAATTATATATCTCTCTTGTTATATAGTGAATTTTATCATCACTTTTATGGGAATTTTTTTGTTGTTTTTTATAATTTTAAAATAATGTTTTTCGATGTTGTAATTTATTGAATGATATTTTATTCTTTTAACATTTTAGTGAATTAATTACTTTTTATTTGGTTTTAAAATAGATATATCGTGAGATTTAGTGATGTCTACGAAATTACTTATTTTATTGTTTTATTATATATAATTGTATTTTGGTTATTTTTTTCTTTCAAGATATATGAGTGATATTTTTATAATGGAATTTGGGTGTGTTTCCATGGTTTATATATTTTCAAAATTAAATGTTGATAGTATTTAAATATTAGATGTATAATCATCTCATTATCATCTAAAAATATTCAATCCATTTTAATTTTTTTGAATATCTTGTTATTTTTTTATTATGGCGTTTTGGAAAAACTACATTTGGAGTTCATAATTTTTTAAAAGGGTATTTTAACCAATTAAATAATGATTGTATTTATCCAATTGTATATATATTTTTTCAATTGAATCTAAAAAAACTAATTGATTTTTAATACATAATATAAATTTTTACACAGATATAAATTTCATGCTGTTTTTGAGTACATTAAAATAATATCAAACTCTTATATTTTATTACAATATAAAATGAAAAATATATAATTTGAAACCTTAGAATGTAAGAATGAAAAAATTTAAAAACATAATTATATAAAAAAATAAACTCAAAATAAAAAATACATTAAATTATGAATATTTCATAATATGTAGCTTCACTAAATCCAAGAGTATAATATCTATTTTTAACAAAAAATAAAAAACCTTGAAATAAAAACTGAATATCATGGCCAAAATACCAAAAATATATATTACTATAAATATCATAATAAAAATATAAAACACTAAATTTGGGATTTTTTTAATAATAAAAACCCATAAAATACGCTCCAATATTTTTTTAATTAAATTCTATAAATTTACACAAATGAAAAATAATCAAAATGTCCCAAATAACTTTAAAAATACACAAACCCCCAAATATGAATTTCCATTACTGCAAAAGTCAGAATATATTATAAAAATGAAAAAACAATAATAAAATATTATAAAAAGATAAATGAATCATATACCATTAAAAACATAAAAATTGTCAGATGTAATAATATAAATCATTATAATGAATATAAATTCCATCAATCATAAGGATAATTATAATGAAAAAATTCAGAACAATGAAAATAAACATTATAACCAAAAAAATCAAGCACTCTAAATGAATGATTTCAATAAATTCTTAAACTCTTAAAATTCATTTATATGGTAGGGGAACAAAAATGAAAAAAATATCATAACTAAATAAATTACAATTATTGACTTTTATAATATTTAAATTTTCCATAATAGATTTTCCAAATAATATAAAATAAAAAATCATCTAATTCATAAAAATGAATGAAAATATTTCACAAAAATGAAAAATGAAAAATATAAATATCCAGTAATCAGGATCCCCCTCCATAGATTCAGAAACCTCACAAACTCTAAAAGTAAAATTAATTTAATGAATTAAAAAATGATTAATATAACAACAAATAATTGATGATATAAAATAACCATTAAAAAATTATAATTTTCACATGGAAAATATCAGAAATATCAAATCTATAAAATACCATAATATTCATAACTCACTATGATTTCAAAATTACACATAAAATATGAAAAAATAATATTGCAAAAAATCCAACCCTAATCTTTTTGAACATCTGTTCATTATAGTTTTATAAAAAACAATTCAATTCAATAAATATCTAAATGAAAAAATAACCACAAATGAAAATGGACAAATATTATATCCAAATAAAATGAAATACTAATGAAGTGTTTCTTGAGAAATATAAACATTCAAAATAACATAAAATGAGAAAAAGAGAAAATATTCCAAAATATAGTCAAATTTAAATAATATAAATTCCCAATAGGATATCCAAAAAATATCAATATTTAAATTCCATTATTTTTCAAAATCAGAATATATAAAAAGTTTAAACAACTAAAAAATTGAAAAAATATATAAAATAAAATTATATTTTGTAAAAAAACAAGAAAACATTTAAATCCCCATAATAATATGTCCAATGCTTCATGTACTACCAAAATAGACTAAATAATAAAATAAATTAAATAACATAAATTCTAATGAATGGAAATAAACAAAAATTATCCAAAAAAGTATTAAATGTATAAATAATAATATCCAAATTTTTATAAGATCATATACAATCATGAATAGTTTTTTCTGTAAAATATATTATATAATAAGGTAAAATATAAGGAAATCAAAATAACATAAAAATATTCATAGATTCTAAAATATTGAATTTCCAAAATATTTCCAATTAAAAAAATGTATTATGATAATTTTTTAAAAAATATATAGATCTACAAAGGAAAATTGAATAAAATACAAAAAAAATGTTCAAAAAATAATCTTGACGATTTTCAAAAAACAATATCAAATTAGAAAAATACCTTATATTTCAAGAATAACTAAATAATAGAAAATCACATAAATTAAAAGGAATAAATACCTATCAAAACATCAAAAAAATTGAATGTAGAATTTTTAAATCCTTACAAGAATAAAAAAATACCATCAAATAAAAAACCTAATGCACCCAAATTATATTTACAATGAAATAATAATAATACTTATAAATATTCATTAACTCTCCAACAAATATTTTTATAAAACATGTTATCTAGATATAAAATCACTGACTCCAAATTATAATTTCATATATATCAATAAAAACATAGAAAAAAATTCTAGAAGGTTTCAAAAATGAAGAAAATACATTACCAATTCTATGTTGGCTAAATAAGTCAAATTTTTTGATGTAGTCCACTTTTTTGTTCAATTTGCTTTAAAAAGGAAATGATGTAACAATATATAATATAACAGATTACCCAAAACTTATAAATGGCATGAACAAAATTAAATATTCATATACACACAAAAATAAAATTCTGTAATGTCCCAAACTCTGATCACACATTCATATGTAGAATAATCCATACATATAAATTTACCTCAAATGGAAAGACACTACCACATATTGTGGAAAAATTAGTTGATACTTTTAACATTTAAAAATTATTTGTAGTAACAAAAGAGGTAACTTTATTAACATAAGAAAAAATACTGATTACAGTATCTTTTATCAATGATAAAAAAGGGCTGATAAAACCTTTTAATAAAAATTATTTTTATTATATATGAAAATATCATATTTATATTCAAAAATTTTTTTATATAAATTAATTAAAAATAATTTTTTAATAGATAATTTATATATATTGGTTACAAAATGTGTTTATAGTAAAAGTAAAAATAATCTATTAATATTTTATTTAAACAGTTATACAATACATATATAAATATATTTATTTAGATATCTCTTCATAATGATATTGAATCATTTAAAACATATTTATATGTTTAACTACTTATATGTATATCTAGGTTTGTATATACACGTTTGTATCTATATGTTTGTGTGTATAGATGTGTACGTGTAAATACGTATACTTGTAATTAATATAAATTTTATGAAGTCAATTTTTGATATTTTTTCAATAAAGTTTATTTTATATATTCCTTTATTATTATATAATAATTAATAATGTTATAAATATTTTAATAATTTAGCAATATATATTTGTACAAATATTTATTTACCATACTTGTAATATTTTGATGATGATTTAAATTTATATAATTTATATTTATTCAATTTTATTTGTTATGTTTTATTATTTATAATATATTTCAAACTATATAATATATCCATTTAAATATTTTTTTTAAAATTTCTTAATCTAAATATATAGTTATATAATTATAAATATAGATTAAAAAAAATTATTTATGAAATTATACATAAATAAATATATATTAAAATAATAATAATAACATTATATTAAAATGTTTTAAATATTTAATATACTTTTAATTAAAAATATATACATTAAAAAAAATATATAATTATAACTATAATAAATTAATGCAAATATATAATGGTAAAATTATAATAAATATATAAAAATAACAATTACATTTAATATATATATAATATATACTAATATTTATTTATAAACCATTTTTAAATATATTTTATTAGAATTAAATTTATAAATAAATATATATTATTATATTTAAATATATTAAAAATTATAATTAATATATTTTAATAATAAATATAGTTTTTATATTTTTAGTTATAGATATTTATATATTAATTTAAATATACATAATTATTTAAATACACCAAAGTGGTGCGCACCATGAGATATAATTATATAAAAATATTTTTAATTATATAAAATATTGTTAAATATATTTATTTATAATTATATTTAGAAATAAGTAAATATATGTTTAAATAATTTTAAAATTTCAAAAAAAAATTATATATGTAGATTTAAAAAAATATTTTAATATTTAAATACTTGTAATTAAATAAAGAATTTTAAAAATATATAAAAATATGTATAAATATATATAAATATATTTCAATAAAATTATTTACAATTATAATTCTAAATTTATATTTTTTTAGATTTCTTATTTACCAGTTATTTTTAGCATTGATAAAGGTAACCCTATTTTAGTGCTAAAGAAACTATTCAACCCACTCTTTAGCAGTTTCAAAATTATATTACTATTATAGAATCAATTTGTCAAAGCTCTTTAAGCCATCATGAAGATGTGTCGTTATCATTACATGTTTGAAAAGAACTAATATAAGCCTTATAAGTTCTTATAAAAACAACCCTAAAATAATGATGATACCTCTCACGTGTCCATGTTCTTATGGAATCGCCAAACTATCATTTTTGTTCTCCTAGTTGTCCATCCCTTCCATTATTCCCTTATGTACCATTCACTCCCTTCCATCATCATCAATCCATGCCATCACTATCAATCCCTTATGAAAAATTACCCTCGAGGATCCAAACCCTCCCAGAACAGAAACATCACTTATCTTCATCAACGATTCATTCCACTCAAGATGTAATTTATGATAATAATTCATTTCATATTTTTTTAATGAATCTCTTTACAACATAGAAGAATTTTTCTTGTTTTGATGCACTATGCCTCCGTTTTGATTATTCTACCTTTCTGCTTAGTTTTCCTTTTTTATTTTCTACCTATATTTTATAGTTTTTTCTCTACAATTTGATAACAAGGAAAAATATTGTTTTGGATTGTTTCGTCTCACATCGCATTCAGTATAAAAATTTATTGATGGTTTTGGTCAAATGTTCATTGATTTAATAAATATAATTCAAGCTTATAGGAATCTTATAGTAGTATTTATTTTTATTAATCATTGTGAAAATGTTTATTTTAGTTTTGGGATTTTTTATATTTGGATTTATTTTCTATTATTTTCATATATAGGAACATTATATAATTATTTTTTAATGTATAATTTTTTTTTCTTTCATAATTTTTTATTTCAAATGGAGTTATTAAATTTATATATTTTGGAACATTTTTATTTGAGACATGTTTACATAAAAATATAATAGTAGAAAATATTTTGATTCAAATATAATTTTATACAATTTATTATGTATAATCATATCAGAAAACCTGAATTTGAGAAATTATTATTTTTAAATTGATTTTGGGTTTATTTTTTAAATAAAATTTGTAATTAAATTCATCCCGAAAATTATTCTATTGGAACAGTTTTTTTATATTTCATTGCATAAGGAACTGTTTTTTAAAGTTGATAGAAATTGTTTACTTTGGGATAAGAAAGCATGTTTCCTCATTTAATACAATGTATCTATTTTCTAATGATTCTCACACCCTATTTATTTAATATAATTCACTAATAAAAATATATTTTATTGGAAACAATTATATTTTCGAAATTATTAGTTATTTTTTCATTGAAAAAAATATTTTTAGAAAGAATGATTTTCAAAATTTAAATAATTTACATTGATTAAAATTTATTCCCCAAAGAGTTTATTTTATTTGTTCAAAAATAATTTTTAAACTGAAAATATAGTGTTTATTTATAGTTTTAGATATTTCTTCACTTTCTAGAGAAATTTCTAAACTATCATAATGCTATATGGGTTTTTTAAGTTGATACAAGTATGTTTTAGGAATAAAACTATTTTTGTAATATGGAATACATATATTTTATTTTATAATAATATAATAACACCTAAAAAGTTCCAAATTAAAAAAATTATGGAGAACGCAAAAATAATGACCAAAACTCTACAAATTTTTATCAATTTTCTAGCATAAATGATGTCCCATAGATGATAAAACATTCCTAAAAATCATCAACCAAACAATCAAATCCTAAATTAATAATATTTTAACAATATTATGTCAAGAAACCAATCCACAAGAATTTTGTTGAAACTCTCCTTGGAGATGAATATCGAGATACCACCCTGTATATAAATATAAAATGAAAATATAAAATATTTATAAACTGATTATGATAGATCTATTCAAATTTATTGATCATAGATTTATCAATATAATAATTACTTTAAGCACTATTAAACTATATTTCAAACTAGAGCATACTCAATCTCATTTTAATAATAAGAAAAAAATTGAACCTATAATGATAAACATTCTACGAATATGATGTCAGTATAACCTAAAAATATCCAATGTAGATGATTCTGATACAATAGTAAATGGGTTGTTATTTTAGTTAAATCAATGTCATGGTCTTTTCAAACATGAAAAAATATATCAAAATGGACTTAAAAGGTTAAACTCAAAAATAAATTATTGAAAAAAATATAGAGAATGAGGAATATTCTAGATTCATTGGATAAAGATTTATGAAAAATATATTCTGAAATAAAAATTAACAGCTTAATATACATTGTAAGATATGACTATTGAATATAATTATGAATAGAATAGGCATGTAATGGGGGAATTAGAATGAAATTATTCTATAATGAGAGATGGATAGAGACTTATATAGTTTCCAAAATCTGATAACAAATAAAAAGAATAGTACTAAAATTTTATTCTTCTATACGATCGAAATGTTTTTTATAAATATATATAATGATATACATGACATGATATAGATAGAAAATAAAAAATTAAAATATGTAGAAAATTGATATAATGGAACTGTTAAAATAGTCATAAATAGATCACTCTCTCAATTATTTAAGAACACTAATACATTGGTAACAAAAACTCCCTATGAAAGTCAACATAAGCAATCAAATTTTATGTAACCAATAATTACCCTGCTATAATGTAACCATTGTTGGTTGAATATCTGTAACACCCCAAACTTCCATGGTACTCTTCTCTTTGAATAATACAATACCGTGTGTTGTACGCAACTTCGAGATTCTAACACGTCGCGACTAATCAAAGTATCTGTTATGAATAGTAATTCTCACTTTTTGAAATTTTATACATTTTATCTTTCAAAATTTACATCATTTTTGGATAAATAATATCTAAATTATCCTAGGATAAAATTTTGGTACATTTCGGATAACTATTATATTTTGATGAATAGTGAATATTACTAAAGTTTTATTAAAAACTACTTTTTTAATCTAAATAATTAATACTAATAAATTATGAATTAGAGTGGTTTTGAAGTATATTTAGAGTATATTTTTACCATTTAATATAATGTTTTTTCTTTGGTCATAAATTCACAATTAAACAGGACATAATGAAGTATCAATCTTTTGATATTTATTATTTCTTAAAAACACGTTTTTTGTTTTGATAGTGGGAATTAATTTTAAATTACATTATGTCACTTCTGTGTTTTGAATTTGAAAAATTGATTCCATATTTGGAATCAGGATGTTCAAATTGTGTAAATTGGTAAATTTCATTTTTAGAGATTTTGAATAATTATTTCGGTAAATATTTTATTCACAATGGTTTAAGGGTAAATATGGTAAATAAGGGTAAAAAATAATATTATCATAATAATAAATTTCCCTAAAACGTGTCTTAACCTTATTGGTGGATACACGTCCGACCATGGGCATCATTGGGGGGATTTTGGGACCCCATGGAGCCACTTGTATGTGATAGGGACACTTTATATTAATTAAGTTAAAGTAAATACGAAAATGACATAAGCATATATCTTTTAGAAAAACAGTTTTTACATAGGATTATATATGTTGGATTTTCTAATATAAATATACATTAGAAATATCAAAATGCTTTCCTACATAATTTTATTTTATTTATAATTTTTAGACATTAAATATTTTAATTTATTTATGACATAATGATGATGTAGTATTTACCTTATTAGTGAAATATTAAAATAATTGATATTATAAATACCCAAATAAATATAATTTGAAACGTTTAATGAATTACAGTAATTTTATAGGATAATATTACATGTTATTATTGATTTAATTAACTTTTTTCAAAGTAATCATGCTTTTATGATTTTCACAAAAATCAAATACCAAATAGTGTCAAAATTGGCATAAAAGAATTTTTAAAACAAATATTACATTATTAATTTATATTAAATACCTAAAAATCTATCTATCAGCCAAAAAACTTTTATCATGATATTTTTATCATTAATGGACCACTTGGTGGTCGATTGGAGGTATATAGTAAAGTTATTAACTATTTAATATAAAAATACAATGTGACGTGGTAAGTGTCAAACTAACTAACTTAGAGTTAAAACTAAAATATATGGTAATATAATGACCCAAACCTATATAAATTATATTTGTTGAGTTTTTTTCGACCCATACCCGTATTAATCTTTAAATAAACCTGTTTTGAGACATTAGAAACCGAATATAAATTTATTATAAAATAATATTTCTAGATTTTCTTTTGGTGCCTCTCCTACTTCATATAAAAGGACACCACTTCTAACCAATTTTTCACACCATCAAAGCCTTTTGGTTCGGTCAAACCCTGCCCAAATACTCTATCAACTTTCCTCACTTCAACATAGAGGAATTATTTGCATCCTAAATCCAACCTAAGGATCCCTTTTGCTCAAATCAAAAGGAAGAACCCGAAAAAGAGGTATTGTTTTCACCACCCTTTTTCAAGTTCATTTCTTATTCAACATCTTCTTTCTTTGTTATTCCCATTATAATATAATAAATCCAGTATCTCCTATATACATTGATGTTTTTATAAATATGGTACATCCATATTCATTATTCTATCAATCTTTTGAATGACATGTCACCATACGTTCGTACATACGGCTTACCGTCTCCACGTCGTTGTGTAATTGTTATTCAATATATTATTATTTGGATGGGTATAATAATGATGTGTAATTCATGTAAATAATAAACATAACATGTTAATGTTTCTATATATATGATATAAAATCCAATTATATATTATTTTAATATCAAAAGATTGATATTGTCCCTAGTGCGTACGTACGGACTACCGTCTCCACGAACGGGATGTGATTCATTCCCCATCGTATCCATTCAAGAAAAATTATCATTTGATGATTAAAAGTAATGTTTATGATATTTATATCATTCTGAATATGAATAAAATACAACCTATCCATAACAAACACAAATTATGTAACAAAACATATAAATTAAAATGACTAAGTTAACACCCGAAATGACGATAATACTAAAGTATTGTTAACAAAGAATTATTAGAAGATCATATATGATATAATAATTATGTATATGGTTATTTTATAATTTGATAACAATGTGTTAACTATTATACTGGAGGTTAACATACCTTCTAATAAGGAGTAGTACAAGGTAAGGGTTTATTTCACAATATCTTCATTATCCGAGGTTGTTTATACGTAATTATTTACTAAGACATTTTCATCATCCACATCCATGTTTCTTACAAATTTATTTGAAAACATTCTTACTATTTTACAGAATATGGGTTAAAGTCATTTATACCCTTGTTTTAATTTTTATAATAAGTTTATAAAGGAATCTTTCCTTCATTTTTCAAACAATGTCCATTTTAACCTTTTTGACAGAATTAAGGTAAGAATGTCTTTTTAACTTATAGGGTGGATGCGACTATTTTACACCACTATAATGTCGTCGAATCATCCCTTATAATCTTATAAGAATATTTTCAATGTAAGTGTTTTATTTAATAATTATGGTACTTTTAAATGATTTCAAAAAAAGAGATATTTTTCTCAAATAGTTTTGATTTCATCTATGTCAACATCCTTTGATTAATTTTAATCTTATTTGAAGTTTATTTATTATGATACAAAACATCCATATTGTATTGATGGTTTTGTGATATGTTCGAATGAGGATGTGTTATTGTTATACCATTCATGGTTTATGAAGAAAGAATTGACATTTCGTATGATAGTTTTAATACGAATTTTTATGTTATGTTTAAACATGATCAGATGAGGAATGCATTGGACTTAATAAGTGATGGGTGGAGCCCACTATAGCTCATCGATGCATCGGTAGGTCTCATGAGACAAACTAGTGTCATGGCATGAGGCGTTGAAAAAATCTTATTTGTAGTATTGGCACGAGGCCTTGGCTACATGGTTATGATAGTATGAGATTATGCATTCCATCATTATGAAAGTTGTTATTGATATTGCATGTGATTAATTGACTAGTAGAATATCCATGTGAATAAGTAAATGAAATTATTTCATTTTATCATTTCCATATTATGTTGAAGTTCATGGTTAAAAAGGATTTTGTTTTAGTTATACACTTCCTTAAATGTTTATGCTTATTTATGAATGTTTCCACTATATTGTTATCCTTACTGAGCATCTAAGCTCACCCCTTTCTATGTTTAATTTTTCCCAGGATATGAAGAAGTATTTTATAAATGACCTACATGGATAGTATGTGGGGATATATGTGTGGACTATGGAGACTATGTTGTTGTAATTTTCATTTTTATGATGTAATGTAATACTTATGAATATATCTAGTGTTTCCAAGGCTACTAAACTAATCGGTCTTTCCAGATTTGATCTTTCTTATGATCATGCCAATGTTATGTAATAATGCACCGACTCTGGGAAACTGTGGTTGGGGCATTACAGTTTGTATCAGAGGAAGTTTATTACAAATCTTAGAAGCTAGATTTAGATAAACTCTGATTAGAGCACATATCCTTAAGATAGACTTTGAGGATTAGTGTAGAAGAACTTCCTAGAATTTTGGTATTGTAGAGATTTTCTGAGTTTTCCGAGAAAAACATCCATTTCTAGATACTAGTAGGTAGAGGCGGCTCTGGCACAGATGTACCTAGGGGTAAACCCCAAAAACATCGCTTTGATCTAGACTTGAATTGGAACTGGTGTACAACAACGGGCCTTGCTGCACTCTTGGTTACGACACTCCTGGGGGATATGCTTAGGATTATTCTCATTTTCTTTACAAACCATTATGAAAGGGTTTATGAGTATATAATTCTCAAAGAAAACTTTTTTTTTATTATGGATTATATCCATAAACTTTTGAATCTATATTAACTGTTTTTCAAGTTTGGAATTATGTATTTCTATTCATAAACTAATCTAGTTTATGACATTGTTTAGAAATAGCTCCTAGTGGAAGGAATGGAAACCTTGTCAATTCACACACTCCATGTAGGGACTTCCCTCTTGCTCATGTTAATTATAGTGGAGCTATTGATGCAACTGGTGGTGAACAACTAATAACCATACTGGGACAACTCACTCAGGTTATGAATAATAACCTTACCTATATAGAACACCCTAATCCGCAGCGTGGAGGATCAATGTTAGATTTCTTCATGAGGCAACAATCACCAACATTAAATTGGAGTAAAACTCCCTTGTTAGTTGAGCAATGGATAAATTATTTAGAGAAAATATTCCATGCCTTGGGGAGTAGTGAAAGGGAAAAAGTTATGATGGCAGTTTACCTCCTCACTAGAGATGTTAATCAATGGTAGTCATTGATACAAAACATTAAGGAAGATGATGAAGTATCAAATATAGAACGGAGGGTGTTCAAGGATCATTTCCTAGAAAAATACTTTCCTCGTGACTATCGAGAAGATATGGAAAGGCTATTTCTGAGTCTGAGGTAAAAGGATGATGAGAATGTCACAATGTATGAGGATAACTTTACAAGGTTTGCAAGGTATGCTGGAGATTATATACGTAACCCAAGATGTAATATTGATCGTTTCATTGATGGGTTAAAACCATTTTATCGTTGAGCATTAGTCTCACAATACTTCTCAATGTATGAAGACATTGTTTCATGTGCTATCAAGATAGAAAATAAATTCTCCACGTCTTATGACATTAATGAAAAGAAAGAGAAGAAGATATCTGATGAACAATCCAGAAATGGAAATATGGGGAAGAAGGAAAAAAGTTGAAAATCCATCCTGCAGTAAATGTGGGAAGAAACACCCCGGTACATTCATAAAAGAAATCGGAGTCTATTACAAGTGTGGTGAAAAGGCCACAAAGCTCATGATAGAAAGGGGAAGAGAGTTTCTATCAAAATGAAATGCTATAATTGTAGAGATATGGGACATTATGCAAATAAATGTCATAAGTGTCAGGGGAAATTGCCTTAGAAAAGGCCAAGGGATAAAGTCCAAGCTCATTCTATCACTTTTTCTGAGGTAGAAGCTCCGTATGACGTGGTGGCAGGTAATGTAATGGTTTCCTCTAGTTTAGAAAATTCATTATTTGATTCTGGATCATCGAAATGTTTCATATCATCCTAGTTTTCGTAGAAAATTAGATATTTCCAATTTGATTTAACATTGGAGTTGTCAGTTAAAACTCCAAATGGAAGTATCAATGGAACAAAGTTTCGTGAATCAGTCCCCATTAGGGCACATACATGATCATTATCTGTCAATCTCATTGTCAAACCTATGATTGAGTTTGATATAATCCTCGGTATGGATTGGATTTCTGGCCATTATGAGAATATTTATTTTAAGAATAAGTAGGTTATGATTTTTGATGATGATGATAAAGAACACCTTATTTTTAGAGCAGAATTGTGACCACCTAATTCTTATCTAGATCCACCCCCAGTAGCTCAACTAAATTAAATTATTGGGGTGGAAGATAATGAAATGACTGTGGGTGAGTAAAGGAATATTCAAATAGAGGATGTACCTGTTGTGAAAGAATATGTAGATGTGTTTTCATAAGATTTACCTGGACATCCTCCAGAACGAGAAATTAAGATTTCCATTGATATAATTCCTGGTTCATGTCCTATATCGAAGACCCTTTATAGAATGGCCACTGTGGAATTAGTTGAACTAATGAAACAACTAGAGGAATTTAGTAATAATGGATTTATTCTCCCTAGTGTTTGTCCATGGGGAGACCATGTTCTTTTTGTTAAAAATAAAGATGGATACGTGAGGTTATGTATCGACTACAGGGAGATCAATGATATAAAAATAGATAACAAGTATCCCCTACCTCTCATTGATGATTTATTTGACCAACTACATGGATATCAATACTTTTCAAGGATTATCCTTCGATCTGGATATCATCATTTGTGTGTGAAGAAGGAAGACATTCCGAAGACAACATTTCGAACAAGGTACGGGCATTATGAGTTTACAGTAATTCCTTTTGGGCTGACTAATGCACCCCTTGTATTCATGGATCTAATGAATATAATTTTCAGGGAATATCTAGTTGAATTTGTGATGGTATTTATTGATGATATCTTAGTATACTCCAAAAGCTACGAAGATCATGAAAATCACTTGCGGATTAGCCTGAAGACTCTGAGAAGACATGAATTATATTGGAAGTTTAGTATGTGTGAATTCTGGCTTCAGGAGATTTCTTTTCTTGGCCATATTATCACTAAGGATGGAATCTCTGTTGATCCTTCTATGACCAAGGAAGTCCAAGAATGGCCATCACGGATGAGTATAACTGAGGTACCCAGTTTTATTGGTTTAGTAGGTTATTATCGACGTTTCGTCCAGAATTTTCCCCGGTTGGCTAACCCATTAACAAAGCATACACGTAAAGGGGTTATATTTTTTTGGAAAAAAAGAGTGTGAAGAATGTTTCAAAGAACTGAAGAGAAGATTATTCAATGCTCCTATATTGACTCTACTATTGGGGAATGATGGGTTCATTATTTATAGTGATGAATCGATGAATGTACTTGGTTGTGTCCTAATGCATAATGATAAGGTTATTGCTTATGCATCATGACAGTTGAAAATTCATGAGCAAAACTTTCCTACTCATGATCTCATGATAGCTGCTATAATCTTTTCCTGGAAGATATTGAGAAATTATCTTTATGATGAAAAATGTGAGATATATACTGATCACAAGAGTTTGAAGTATATTTTCTCACAGAAAGAACTTAACATGAGGCAAAGGAGACGGCTTGACCTACTCAAGGATTATGATTGCACAATACATTACCGCCTGGGGAAGGAAAATAAGGTCCCAGATGCATTGAGCAGAAAAGAACATGGAGTTTTGAACATGATGAGAATTGAAAGGAATCCTATTTTCATGGATCTAGTAAAGATGGATATGGGAATCCCCATGGAAGGTGAAACATCAACGATTTTTCAAATGGTTTCCAAACCATAATTACTAGAAAGGATAAAGAGTTCTTAGACCAGTGATGAAGAGTTACAAATGAAGATTAAAGCTGTGAATGATGAGAAATTGAGTGACATTGTGTATTAAGATGGAATGTTGAAGTGTGGGAAGAGACTTTGTGTTCTCGATATAGCTAATCTAAAAAGAGAATTTTTGGATGATGCTCATAGTTCCAATTCCTCTATACACCCTGGGAGCACGTATAGAGATTTGAAGGAACATTTTTGGTGGGATAAAATGAAGAGGGAGACTGGGGATTTTGTGTAATGATGTATGGCTTGTCAACAAGTGAATGCTGGAATGCCACAGTCTGGTGGAGTATTGCAACCTCTTCCCATACCTTTGTGGAAATGAGATAATATCACCATGGACATTGTCATGGGACTACCAAATACTCCTAGAAGGAATGATTCAATATGGGCCATTGTTGATCATCTTACCATGTCATCGCATTTTCTTGCTATAATGGAAGATTTACCACTTGAACGTCTAGAAAGACTATATATTAATGATGTTTTGAGACTTCATGGAGTACCCCTATCGATTTTTTCGGATCGAGATCCCCATTTTACTTCGAGATTATGGAAGAGTCCTCAGAAGGACTTGGATACTAAACTTCATTTGGGCACTGCTCACCACCCTCAAACAGATGGACAATCAGAATGGACTATTCAAACATTATAAGACATGTTAAGATCTTTCTCACTTGACTTTCAGGGTATGTTGGATCAATATTTTCCTCTGGTAGAATTTACCTATAACAATATCTTCCATTCCAGTATTCAAATGGCACCATATGATGTGTTATACAGAATGAGATGTCACAGACCAACCTGTTGGGATGACATTGGTGAGAGAAAAATTGTTGGCCCGGAACTAGTGGAGGAAACGATGGAAAAGGTAAAGGTAATCCAAAACCGCATCAAAGCAGCTCAAATTAGGCAGAAGACCTATACCGATAATTTATGGAAGGATTTGGAATTTCTTGTAAGAGAACATGTTTTCTTGATGGTATCTCCCTTGAAGGGAGTCATACGTTTCGGTAAGAAAGGTATATTGATTCCCAGGTACATCATACCATTCGAATTCTAGAAATAATTAGTTCTATAGCATACCGTTTGGCAATGCCTCCAAATCACTCCAAAGTTCACGATATGTTTCATGTATTAATTTTGATAAAATACATGCATGAACAAATGCTTGTACTCACCTATGATGAATTATAACTGGAACCCGATCTGTCTTATTACAAAGAACTTTTCAGGATTCTTGATACGAGAGAACAAGTGCTGAGAAACCGGACGACTCGTCTGGTAAAAGATCTATGGAGAAACCATAAGATGGAAGAGTCAATATGGGAACCCGAGGTACTTATGATGAAGAATCACCTGAGTCTTTTTATTCCATATTATTCTAGAAATTTCGAGGACAAAATTATTTGAAAGAGGGTAGAATGTAACACCCCATGCTTCCTTGATACTCTTCTCTTTGAATAATAGAGTAGCGTGTGTTATACGCAACTTCGAGATTCCAACACATCGCGACCAATCAAAAGAGCCGTTATGAATAGTAATACCCACTTTCTGATCTTTTATACACTTTATCATTCAAAAGGGACTTCATTTTTTGATTTTTAATAGCTAAATTATCCTAGGATAAAATTTTTGTTCTTTTTGGATAACATTAATATTTTGATGAATAGTGAAAATTACTAAATTTTTATTAAAAACAACTTTTTTAATCGAAATAAACAATTCTGATAAATTATAAATTTGACTTGTTTTAAAGTATATTTAGAATATATTGTTGCAATTTAATACAATGTTGGTCATTGGACATAAATTCTCAATTAAACCGGACATAAATAAGTATCAATCTTTTGATAGTTATTATTTCTTAAAAACACGCTTTTTGTTTTGACATCGGGAATAAATTTTAAATTAATTTATGCCACTTATGTGATCTGAATTTGGAAAAATTTATTTCATATTTTAAATCAGTATTTTCAAAATTTTTAAATAGGTAACTTTCATTTTTAGACATTATGAATAATTACATCGGTAAATATTTTATTTACCATGGTTAATGGGTAAATCCGGCAAATAAGGGTAAAAAATATTATTATAATAATAATAAATTACCCCAAAACGTGTCTTAACCTTATTGGTGGATACATGTTTGACCAGGGTAACTTTTGGGTCTATTTTGGGACCCCATTGAGCCACCAGTAGGTGATAGTGACACCTTATATTAATTTAGTTAAAGTAAATACAAAAATGATATAATCATATATCTTTTAGAATTTTTTTTACATAGGGTTATATATGTTGGACATTTGACTATAAATATTCATTATAAATATAAAAATATTTCCTACATAATGGTATTTTATTTATAATTATTAGACATTAAATAATCTATTTTATTTATGTCACAATGATGATGCAGTAATTACCTTATTAGTGAAATATTAAAATAATTGATATCATAAATACCCAAATAAATAAAATTTGAGACTTTTGATGAATTCCACGAATTATATAGGTTAATATTACATGTTATTATTTATTAAATTATCTTTTTTAGAAGTAATCATGCTGTTATGAGTTTCAAAAAAATCAAATACCAAATAGAGTCAAAATAGACATAAAAGAATTTTTAAAACAAATAATATATTATTAATTGATATTAAATTCCTAAAAATCTATGGTTTGGCCAAAAGACTTGTGTAATTCTATTTGTATCATTAATGGAAAACTTGTGGGGACACTTGGATGTATATAGTATGTTTATTAACTATATAATATAAAAATACAAAGTGACATCGTAAGTGTCAAACTAATAAACTAAGAGTTAAAACTAAATGATAAGCTTAATATAATGACCCAAACCTGTCTAAATTATATTTTTTGAGTGTTTTTCGACCCATCCACACCTTAACCTTTAAATAATTTACTTTGGATCTATTAGAAACCGAATATGAATTTATTATAAAATAATATTTCAAAAGTTTCTTAAGGTTCCCCTCCTCCCTCTTATAAAAGGCCACCACTTCTAACCATTTCTTCACACCATCAAAGCCTTTTGATTCGCACAACCCCTGACCAAATACTCTCTCAACTTCTCTCACTTCAACCTAGAGGCCTTATTTTGATCATAAATCAAACCTAAGGAGCACTTTTTATCAAATCAAAAGAAAGAAACCGAAGAAGAGTTAATGTTTCCACCACCCTTTTTCAAGTTCATTTCTTCTTCAACTTCTTCTTTCTTTGTTATTACCATTCTAAAATATTACCTCCTGTATCTCCTATATACTGTGATATTATTATAAATAAAGTACAACAATATTCAGTATTCTATCCATCTTTTGAATGTCATGTCACCATACGTGTGAACGTATGGCTTTTCGTCTCCACGTCGAGGTGTAATTGTTATTCAATATATTATTATCTAGATGGGTATAATAATGATGTGTAATTCATGTAAATAATAAATATAACTTGATAATGATTCTGTATATATGATATACCATCCAATTATATATTATTTTAAAATCAAATGAATGATATTTTCTCTCGGGCGTATGTACGGACTACCGTCTCCACAAACGCGATGAGATTCATTCCCCATCGCATCCATTCAAGACTAATTCTCATTTGATGATTAAAATAAATGTGTACGAACTTTTTATCATTCGGGATATGAATAATATACAACCTATCCATAAAGAACACAACTTATGTAACAAAACATATTAAAGAAAATGAGTAAGTTAAGACCTGAAATGATGATAATTCTAAAGTATTATTAACAAAGCATTATTATAAAATCATATATGATATCATAGTAAGGTATATGGTTACTGTATAATTTAATAACAATGTTTTAACTATTATACAGTAGGTTAACATACCATCGACTAAATAAAAGTACAAGGTAAGGGTTCATTTTACAATCACTTCATTATCCGAGGTTGTTTATACGTAATTATCTACTGGGACCTCTTCACCATCCACATCCATGTTTCTTAAAAATGAATTTCAACACATTCTTACTATTTTACAGAATATGGGTTCAAGTAATTTATACCCTTTTTTGACTGTTTATAATATGTTTATAAAGGAATATTTCTGTCGTTTTCCAAACGAGGTCCTTTTTACCCCTTTCGACAAAATTAAGGTAAGAATGTCTTTTTAAGTTATACGGTGGATGTACCTATTTTCTACCATTATAAAGTCACTGAAGCTTCCCTTACAAGATTATAAGAATATTGTCAAAGTAAGTGTTTTATTTAATAATTATGGTACTTTTAAATTATTTCAAAATAAGAGGTATTTCTCTCAAATAGTTTTGATTTCTTCTATGTGAACATCCTTTGATGGAATTTAAGTTTATTTGAAGTTGATTTATTATGATAAAAAACATCCGTACTTTATTGATGTTTCTATGATATGTTCGATCATGGATTTGTTATTTTTATACCATATATGGTTTGTGGAGAATTTATTGACATTTCGTATGCTAGTTTTAATACGAATGTTTATGTTATGTTTAAACATGTTCATATGAGGAATGAATTGGACTTAATAAGTGATGGGTGGAGCCCGATATAGCTCATCGATACATTGGTAGGTCTGAGGAGACAAACTAGTGTCTTGGCACGAGGCCTTGACAAAATCTTGTATGTAGTCTTGGCACGAGGCCTTGGCTACGTGGTTATGATAGTCTGGCATTATGCATTCCATCATAATAAAAGTGGTTATTGATATTGCATTTGATTATTCGACTAGTAGAATATCCATGTGAATAAGTAAATGGCATTATTTCATTTTATCATTTCCATATTATGTTGATGTTCATGTTTGAAAGTCTTTTTGTAGTTATACATTTCCTTAAATGTTTATGCTTAATTATGTATGTTTCCACTTTATTGGTATCCTTTCTGAGCATCTGAGCTCACCCCTATCAATGTTTTATTTTTCCCAGGATGGGAAGAAGTATGTTATGAATGACCTGCAGCGATAGTATCTGGGGATATGAGTGTGGAATATAGAGACTATGTTGTTGTAGTTTTCATTTTTATGATGTAATGTAAAACTTTGGAATATATTTAGTGTTTCCAAGGCTACTAAACTAATCGGTCTTTCGATATTTTATCTTTCTTGTGATGCCAATGTTATGTAAAAATGAACCAACTCTGGGTAACTGGGGTCTGGGTGTTACAATATCTAAGCTTCCCTGCTACATAATAAATCTTAATCCTTCTACCATATTAAGCACAGAGTATTCACCAAAATGTATATAGCACCATCAAAATGTGAATTAATGTTCATCACCATTTCAACTCTGAAACTGATATTTTATCCAACATCACCCAAAATAAATAAATTATGGGAGTCCATTACAACTACATAACATATATGATTTACTGTTGGTTTTTAGGTGTTTATATTAATGAAAATGCGAGGAATGATGGGATGAGAAACTATGTTAGTTCCTCATTTAGGTAAAATGTAGATACAAATATAATTTTTACTAATATTGATGATTGATAGGGTTTAAAATTGTAGAGGTATTCCCTGAAGCCAGAGCTAAATCAAGGAGATGAAGGAGGATCTTGATTCATATATATGATAAAATACTATATGAATATGTATACAATTAATGAAACCACTACCACTATGTAACAACAATTTTATTTAAATATATTATTTTAAAAAGTAAGGGGTAAAGTTTAAATTTTCAATTTTATTTAATATTACTATTATCTGTATTGACAAATAAAATATCATGAGTGGAATAAATAAATTTAAATGAAAATTTTATAAAGATAATGGGTGATATCTATGTTTTTAAGATCATATTATCATTGAGAGACCTCCTAGCTACACATAATACCACCTATAACATAATATATATTTATAATACCACCAATCCATGCAAATGTCACTAAATATAATTAAACTGTCAAATATATCGTGACCCCACTCACACTACCTTGGGCTCAAATGAATATATGGTTTACCAAAATTCAATCATTATAGAAAAATAATTATCTTTTTAAGGGAGTGATAAATGGATTTCTTTTAATTTTGAATATTAAATGAGTATATATACATGAGTTTATCTTAGATCATACAATAGAGCCATTTCATGGTTTCACCAATCAAGGAGATCCTTCAAAGGATGAATCAGTTAATACAATTTTTTTTGACTTTAGGAAGAAGACTAAGTAATGTTTTATGGAGTTTCACCAAATCCCAAACCTAGAAAATTTTTGATTTAAGGATTTCGCTGTCATCCTCAGAATATTCATATATAAAAGTTAATTATTTGAATTTTATTCTTGAGACACACCCTACAAAACATCTAGATATATACCAGTGTTTCTTGAACTACCATGAATTTTTGTCACATAATACCAGGTAGTAGTGATAATTGTGGAATAATTCAGAGGAAGAAGCCAAACATTAATAGAGCTAATATTTTATTATATTGAAAAAACACATTTACTTGAAGTAATTCTAAAATTATCTGTATCATATAAATATTTTGGTACCCATTATTTGAATGGTCTTTTATATATTTTATCTATTTTTTTAATATTAACAATAAAAAATTAATTATTATATTTATGAATATAAAATGGATTGATGAGAATCATATGATAATAATATATAAATATGGGATTAAAGTGTTATCCACATTGTAAATAGGTAATGAATGAGACCATTCTATAATAATATTTGTAGGTTTTAACTATTTTTATTCAAGATTAATTCATTCATAGGATTTTTAATAACATTTGGTATATCAAAGAATAAATAAAATATATAAATGTGGGAATAAACTTGTTGAAAAAGTTAATGTAGATAGTTAATGGGATATCACCTAATTTTAGGGATCATTTTATATTATTACATGTGTAGAAAATGAAGAAGAACATATTGAGAATGTTATTAAATGTGTGAATGATGATGAAGGCCGTATTGAGAAATGTATAATGATAGTTGAAGATAAAATAATGATTTCCCAAAAATGTTTGAATGTAAATGTGTTGTGAAAATATTATATTCCATGTTTATTATACTATATATACATATTTTTCATCCATAACAAATCTATATAATTTAATATTATCAAACAAATTAAGTGATTCTAGTATTACTGCACAACATTCTCTATTGAATTATAACTCCCGGTGGATATTGAGATTTCTTGACTAATATATAATGCTAAAAAAATACTATGTTCAATGGGAATGATTGTTGGCATAATACAATCTTGTCAAAAAGATAGTATTCTATTTTTGGGAACTATATTCATGTAATGAATTCTCAATGGGTGGTACTTCTCAATGAATGAAAGATAAATCGTATCTTACAAACATTGTATGGTAATTTCTAATAATTCTAAGGGTTTAGTTCCTATTTGAATGTCAAGATACATCAAGGAAATAGATGATGCCTAAAGATGCCTAAAATTTTTATTTTAAATTTCATCACCTATAAGACTGACCTTAGTGAAATAGAATTGATCATATGTATCCTAAATTTGTAAATGATCAAATAATCCATTGAATTTTAGTATTTATAGATGGAGTAAATAATTTTGGTTTTCAAAACTACACTCATTGTACATTAACAATTATAATGGAAAATTATTAATTTCCACCATGCTTATGACTAAAGAAATACATTATTTTACCTATTATTATATGATGAATAATAAAACCATTTAATGATACTTATGTTTATCTTTCTCCTTTGATTGATGATTTGAAATTATTTTTGGATTCAGTTTTAACGTTGTATGATGGTTACAGAAATGAAGATTTCAAGTGAGTTCCATATGTATGGGATGATAAATGAAATTACTTTATATGAAACTTTTTTGGATATATTGTTAAAATAAATCATTGGTGTCCCATTTATGGAAGAGTTTCCCAATCAATTAGGTTGAAACATTCCTCAAAAACTATGTTTCTAGGATATAAAATATTTTTACCCTTCTAAAATAATTACCACTATATGATGGAATTATATATCGGGAGTTTATATAAATGTACGACATAGTCTCCAATAACACTTGATCAACTATTTATGAAATTAAAATAAATTTAATCTTATATTGGTTACCCAATTTTGAAAAAAAATAAAAAAACAGGTTGGAAATAGAGATATGTTTTTAAATTACCATACTATAATTGTTTATATGTCATCTATTCAATTGATGTTATGCATATTTAAAAAATGTACATGATGGTGTATTTGGAACAACACTAAATGAACCCAGAAAACAATGGACGTAAGTCTAGGTTATACATGATTGACATGAAAATACATGAGGGGATATCACTAGTGAAGGGTGAAAACATGCCTTTTCCTCCTACCATTTTTAGAGTCATTCCTGGAAAGAGATATATCGGTTTAAAAAATTCATGAGTAATTTTATTGCTCTAAATTTTAATTTATTGAATATTTTAAATATCATATAAAATAATAATATAATGTTAATGGTTCTGAAATCACATGACTATCATATTTTGATGCAAGATATTATTCTAGTTTCATTACATTCAATTTTATAAATTAATGTAAATCCTATAATAACCATGATATATTATTTATGAAGTCCATATGAATGAAAAATTATTTACCTGATGAAAGTTCCTACTATGGAAAATGATATTTCAATAAAATTATATGAATTAGAAATGAAATTCCCACGAGTATTCTATGATATGATTCTTTGTTTGATGGTTCACATGGATAGAGAGATTCAACTATGTGGTGTTGTACAATATATACAGATACACCCCATTGAATGGTATATAAATATTTTTAAACAGAATGTGTAAATAGAAGTTAGGTAGATGTTTTTGTTTTATAGTGATATATTTTTGAGAAATTAATTAAATTCGATATTGATTACTTTTCTAATGTGGAACTAATTATTCTACCAAAATCACATCACACTGGGTGGATTTTGGGTGAAATAATATTTGGAATAGTTGTTGTTATGATCAATATTATATATCGAGAGGAAGACCACCTTTCAATTTAACATAACATTTAAACAAAATCTACATATGTTTAAAACCAAATATAAATTTTTAGGTATTAAAATCCATCATGACATTTAATCTTGAATCAACTACACATAATTAATATTTTATAGGATGTTTTTGAGACCATGTTAGTAAGGGGTTAAATGATAATATATATTTAATTTCGGATAGACATTGTCGGCTAGCTATAGCATCAAATGTTTATTTATTATCTTATAATGGTAATGTAATTAATAGTTACCAGTTCTTACAAATGAGCATGATAAAGGGAGTACCAAGAATAATAATAGAGTCGTACTTGTGGATGATATGATGCATGCATGTTGTACTAAATATAGAAATTAAATTTATGAAAATATTTCATACATTGGCTAATGAAAAAAATATTGGATTTTAATTATAAATCATTCTATGATATAATTATGAATGAAAGTGGGTAGATAAAATGATTTATTCTATAATAGATGAATTGGTATTCCTGAAATTGAATTTCAAAATGGAATAGTATTAAAATGAACCATTTATAATGAAATTATAGGCAAAAAATGTTTTTTATTTTCCAAATCCCTCAAATCTAAATAGGTCTACTATTCTCTAATTGACCCAAACCAATGAACGGTTAGATGAAAATTCAACATAGGATAACCCTTTCATTAGGATGTCATAATAATTTCATAGACATCCTAAATTAGATAGGGACTTGTATATCATGGGAGGCCAAAATTAAGGGATTTGGATTCTCAATAGAGGGGTTTAATCCCTGTAACTATATAGAAAAAGAGTTAAATAATAAAGTTATTATTTTTTAATATACAATGATTTTCCTTATGTAATTTTCGATTCCCAAATTCATTTATGAAATCTAAATTAAATTTTAGACCAATTATGTATATAAGGATATCATCACATTCTAATGTTTATCATATAAGGGAATATTAGTTTTCTCAACCTTATGGTGCTCCTAGTGAAGAGGAGAAATAATATATAGGAACAACATATTAATGATGTTGAATCTTAAGAAATATTAAATGGTGAAGAAATAATGTCCTATAAAAAATAGGAATTACATATCATGATGGTATTGGAAAATATTATAAAGTAAAAAAACCATTGGCGTCAATTTCACAGTTGGATTAAATGCACATGGCCAGCCTATTAAACCCAAAGGGACAAGTTCAGTAGTTTCATTGTTCTCACTACATATAATTGTGTTCCGATTGGTGTTTATTGGTGTAACAATGTTGTGATGATGCTTAAGACACTTATTTTGGAAGATATTTGGGTAACGTGATGGTTTCCATTCTTTATATTACCATGAAATAAAATAATGCAACTTGTTCTTACTCATTATTATCCCTTATAGAGTTTATTTGAAATAGATGACTCCCAAGACAAATTGGTATTAATGGTTACTGGAAATTCTCAATCAGGATTTCACAAGATTCTATAGAATTTTAATCTTAGAGATTATGTAGGGATAATAACCCCGTGTACCCAACATATGAATGCACACCCGATAAGGCAAGAAGTGCGGGACGCATTTGTTAGCTATCATTTGGAGACATGTTTTTAGATAAATTATGGATGTTAAAAAGCTATTTGACAATACATGAATTAATCA
This sequence comes from Viscum album, assembly GCA_963277665.1. Lineage (NCBI taxonomy): Eukaryota > Viridiplantae > Streptophyta > Magnoliopsida > Santalales > Viscaceae > Viscum > Viscum album. The sequence continues at coordinate 643,530,442 of OY728161.1, forward strand.
TTTAAAATAATAATTTTTAATTTATGAAATACTGACTATGTGTTTAAAATAAGAAATGAGAATAAAAACCAATATACCCATACAATAAATCATGTATGGTGTATTTTTCACTTGAAAAAAATTGGTATGCATTTTAAATCAACAAAAATACTTTTTGTGGAATGAAACAAAAAAATAATTATATTTCAATATTTTTGAAATTCTTTTTGACTCCAAATACACATCCAACATCATAAGAAGAATGATTATTAGATGTGGAATGTGTAAATAATTATGGGATACAAATAAATGAAAAATCATCAAATTTTTGGGAATCATGTGTATGTATGACATAAATTTTTTTTTGTGTCTCTCATAAAAATCTAATACCTAAAAATGATTAATTATTATACTATATTGTTCATATGTATTAGAAACATGAATCATCATCAGTAGTACCAAGATAATAATTATAATTCATGTCCTTCATGAGGCTCGAAATATATAGCCACATTAATGGTGTGGGATTTGGGGTGACATCCCGAACATATTTTTAAAAAAATACAATAAAATAGTTAAAGATGAAAAAATAAAAGATATACAGGCATGACTAGTTTCTCTTGATGAAAAATTTCATTAGAATTATTAGTTGGAAGAAATTTTATGAGGGTTTGTAAAAAAAGGAAACAACTCCAGAACAACAGATACATGGTGATCCCCCCAACCCCACTATATTTAAGGCATGGCATTACACTCAAATAGAAATTTTTGATAAGGTAATCAATAATATCATAATTATTTATATGAAATTTGAATCGTATAGAAACTAACACATTTATCATACCGATATTCTATATGGTGAAAAAGATTTGGATTTATATCATTCAACATCCACCAATCACATTGTTATGAGGGATATTGTGTATTGAATCTAATAAGGAACTATACATAACATAAAACAAAAAATATGTCATCTAAGAGTGGGGATCATCATATATCCTTAGATGAGAACCAAGCTACCTATTCAACATGATGAAATAAAAATTAATATGATCACCCAATCTATGGGAACATTCAATGCATGGGAACGAGCTATTGAAAATAAACATTTAGGTAATGAGGTATTAATTTCAAATATAATTTTCATCCAAAACAATAAATAATCATGAAATAGATATGAAATGGTAATTTTTTTATAGATGGACAAATAGAAGGCGCTAACACAAAATCTATAATCAAAATGATCAAAATAATTAACCCAAAAATTTAATAGATAATCATAAGAAACATTTACAATGACTATTGAATGTCAATATTTACTAACATTGGAGTTTCATTCAGAAATAATGTTATAATGTTGTAGTTAAAACATAGTTTATTTGGAAGAAGAATTGTACATAAATGCTAGTAAAAACATCATAACAATTGAAATTTTAAATGAAATCCTAATGCAGGAATGGACAGTAGTCTCAGTTGTGAATGTACACATGATGAGGTTTTTCATGATTTGTTTTTAAAATAGTTGATATTATATGATAATTATGAATAAATAGAATACATATTTTTTCATTAATAAATATCAATGTTATTCATAGTGAAAACCTATGAACATAAATGTGGACTCATTAGTTTAAATATAGCTTCTACATTCCAAACCAATTGGAATAATTTAAAATCAAATCCATAGCTGAAAAATGGACATAGTGTTTTCAAGAAAAATAAATGATGATATAATATTCTTGTTACCTATTATGTTCTGATCAAACAATTCAAATTTATTCATATCAAATATATGTTTATTCCTTTAATCACTTATTGTTTTTTGATATCATTGGATACTCATTACTATCAATTAAATTCTTGAATGATTTATTTACTGGATTCACAGTATGAACGTAAATTAGTTTACTACAAGTGATAAAGGTTTTCAATTTTTAACAATCTACATCATAAATTTAGAACTAAAATTCATCTAATATATTTTATATAGTGTTGTAATGAGAATTAAATTTTGATACAAAGGTGGTTAAATATCAGGAAAATAATAGCATGAGGATATTCCATACATACTACTAGACTATTGACTTCTATAAGTGGATAAGTATTACGGGTTGTTTAATAATATATGGCAATCAAAATTAATACAAAATAGATCACTTATATTTTTTTAATAATTCTATAAAGTCAATGTTTTCCATGTAATACTTTGTAATATATCTCAAAATACTTTCAGTGTTAGGCACTAAAATGACATGAAATATCAAGGAATTATTTTACCAAATTTAATTAAAAAATATATTATATTTATAATATAATATTTAAAGATTGGTTTTTGTAAACGTTTGAATAACTCTTAAATGGATTCTTTGATCGAAAACATAAGACCACTATTGAATACGGAACATGGGGTTTACCAGAGATACTAACTAAAATGGGTGGGCATAAGATATTATGATAAATATATACAAGGTGGTACATTCAATATATTAATGAAACCATTATGTAAATAAATTCATTAAATGAACTAAATAGAATTTATCTCTAAATTTAATGTTATGGAGGATCAAAAAGGTTATAAAACTAAACATGAGATTATTGAGAAGTGATTTCTTCCAACATCTATTTCTGAGTAAATAATATGTGATAACAAGCCTACAGATCAAGGATAATGGAGGGACAACAAATGAAAGAACCCCTATTATTTTTTAAGAAGTATGTTCTTCATTGAAGAATGATTAAAAGCGTGTTAGGACTCATCATTATTTTTTTTTCAGATTTTATAAAAATAATATTCATGATAAATAAATTGTCTTTGATCTAAATTTATTATTATCCTTTTTATGAGATGGTGTATTGGTTTAATGTTTTATTATTACAAGTTTACCATTTTATTAATTTTAAATATAATAGTATACCTAGGTTGGCCCCGAATCCATATAAAATAATTATTTCACCTTATTTTTTTGTGACTATCAACTATAATTCTTCATCTAATTCAGTTTTGTACAACAAGGACACAACATGACATTTCTGGGTGGGATTGAGCTTGATCGAACGCCCAAATTCACAAAAAATTCATGTGCAGTTAATTGTTCTGAAATCTAAGGATGAATATGGATAAGTTAAAGGATGTTGGTGACTATTTAATGTATTTATCATATAATAAAATAATGGAGTTGACATTGGAGGCACATGAGGCATGTATGGTCTTCAGATAGACCACTTAATATCCATTCCCACCTCCCACGAGAGGAATAGAAACAATGAACGGTATATTCCCCCGGAGATCAGGTGACCTAGAGGCATGATTCAATGTGGAGGGAGTGGATCTGAAATGCCAAATAAGATATGGTATTTAAATAAAAACCATATCTATAATTATTGATTTCATAGGAAAACATTGTTTGTATGGCCCAAGATATAGTGTAAAGTGTTTTCAAGTATGTTAAATATTATATGGCGTATGGGTCCTCCACATGTAGTGTGACATAGTACGGGAGACCAGCCATGTACTTTGGGAGTATACATGCACATGCATGGATAGGAACAAAATTACAGTACATGAACATGGAGATAAAAAACAACAAGTGAAAAAGTCCATTTATATGAACATATCTATAGTAAAATTCCAAAGTACAAGAATAGAAACATTGAAATGACCAATGAATAATGACATGGCCAAGATAATTATTAGGACCTTGGGTGGATATTGAATGTTGTGTAGTCTACATAAATGTCATTTAGGGCAATATAAGAAGTTATCCATTGGTAAGCAGAGACAAAGACAAAAAATATAGCAGAACCACCCATCATTTTGGTCCTCTAACATATTGTGTGACCTTATTTCCATTTTAAAGAAACTACCACCTCTTGTATCCTCATCTTTTGGACTCGGATTTGGGCATGTGGGTAGCCTATCCTATTTTTTTATGCATATAACACTATGGTGTCCTTCATAGTGTCTTCTATGTTATGATGTGAGATATTTTAGGCATGAAACTTCTCTTGGATATGCTTGAGAATGGAATAGATGGGGCATTATCATTAGAGATATTAGATTGGTACACTCCTAGTTAGTAAGGAATAGGTCCTAAAACTAATAATAGAGAGGAACCCTCTATTTAGGTAGGCCATGAGACGTCTACCTACTATTAGAGTGGAACCTTCTTACTTGGTATTGAATGGATCATCTTTCTACTGCTACAGTGAAACCCTTTTAATGGTACATAGAATTGGTCTGGTATCGATTACTAGGGGGAACCCTCTTATGGTGTTAGAGAATGGGTACTGAACCACTAGAGTGGCACCATCTTATTGTGTTATATCATGGTTCTGTTACCATTATAGTGGCACCCTCATGTTGGGATATGGAATTTATCCTTTATATGTTATCTGAATGGCACCCTCCAACGGTTTTAAGGCATGAGATATCAATCGATTATTATAGTGGTACCCTCCTCACATGAGAAGTTCTGTGTCCTCTATCACCCTTATAATAGGAACACAATAGTTTTATAAGGGAATGTGTCCTCTATTATGATATTTATCCCCTCAACTTTGCATAATAGTGGCTATTTGTGTCTTGAAATAGATTTTTATGTTATATAGATGTGTAAGATGCTGTGAATCAACGATTAACACCATGGAATTGTTGAAACTATTTTCAGGTGATGGGATATGAGATGGGATCCCCTTTTAATCACTTTTTCTATTATTTTGTTAATAATATATATATATATATATATATATATCATTTTCAATGTCGATGGGGTTTGGTAACTCTATTTCCATTGGTTGAGGTTTGTATTCCCATAATCTATCTTACTTCTCAACCTTCTGCATTCAATGAATCCTACATTGTGTATATTTAGTAAACCATCATGATATTTTCCATTATTTTTGGTGACTTTTGTCGATGAAGGAAAAGTTATTCGTGATTATATAGGTGCATATGGATACCTTTCTAAAACAGAACGTGTAAAATGTTCAAGGTTGGATATTCAGATATGGTCTTTCTCACTACATTACATTTTATTATTTTGTTTCATTTCAGGACATAATTCTAGTTGGACGTGTTTTTTTCTAACTATTCATTTAAAATTATTTTTTTTTTGTAATATGGGACTCCATTGAGGTTTCATTTGAATGGTTAATCTCTATATTTTTTTCTGTTATTATTAATCCCCTTCACTTATTCATGATATGGTTGTGCATGTGTGTATACGTATGTTGTACAATTCCACAAATATTACTTATTCCTCTGGGAACATGTATTTATTCCATGACCTTTCTAAATGATTGGGTGTAGTCATGACTTTTTCACCATTTTTCTAAGTCATGGATGATTTTAATAATAGGTGTTCCAATGTATGGTTAGTTGTTTTGAGTAGTTCCATTAAGAGGATTTGGTTGGGACATAGGGAAATATTTCCATTCGTTTTTGAGTGAGTAACTTTGTCCAGAGAATCATTTTTCAGTGGTGACAATTATGTATCCCTTTATCATGATGATTTCCACCTACATGTTGACTCATTATACAGAGACATTGATTACATGGAGCTTTGGTATACACATCATATAATAATTAGTCTTCAGAATATCCTTCTATAGTGATCTAGGCATATATATTAATACATGGTGTGAATTTATTAAATTTATAGTATTCCTACACAAAGATATCCAAATTGGTTATAGATTATGTAATATATCTATGTTGCAATGAGTGATGAGTAATCTAATTAGGGACCAAAATTTTAGATTTTTTCGCTTGGTGTAATTGTAGAATCACCCACACCTATTTATTATAAGATCATACTAGCAGAGTTGGAAATAGAAGTGTGTAGGCATAGTGTATTCCGTGAGTTCCCACACAAGAGGTTGTTGAGGTTTCACAATGAGAGATATCCCTAGGAAGAGGATTATAAGTAATATTCAATGATCCATGAACTCAAGAATATCAAGACGCTGACAGATCATTTGGCTATTCATGTTTCCAAACATCTTCATGGAGAAGTTGGGAATTTGTGGAGTCTAATTATATAGATTCATGATAACTCGACACTCACTTTTCCGCACTCAATGATAATATTTCTTAAATAGTACAACCCTACATGGTTTCACTATGTTTAGATTCAGGAACATACGTTGCTAAAGAATGGATGGATGATAATTTTGGAGTATGATTCGACAGTCACAGACTATTTTCGGTAATCCCTTAACATGAATCAGAATGGATAATTTCAGACATCATTTTTTAAACAATATTTTCAAATAGATATTCATTCCATTATTTTACCCCCAATAAATTCCCATTTATGGTTGTGTTTAAGGGATGGATATGGTGATAATGGTCTTACTAAAAAAGGTATTCCATCCAACTGGATATGGTAGTGGTCATTATGGGTTTGAGTGGTTTGTAGCATCTTGCATGCATCGTTCGACCAGGTATTGATGTAAGATATCATCTTAGGATCTTACTTAAGAATGTGATCATGAAGTATAGAATGAACATGGGGTAAAAGGGCATCTATATATGGGTGGTTCCTTGAATTTTTTAGGAGAGGTCACATGTAACATGATTTCCCAACCATTGGTGTAGAGGGGAGTAGGAAGATAACAGATGAACTGACACAAAATAGGTAATTTTGTGATCTAGGATGTCCCATGTTCAAGAACAGGGTCCCCTGAGAATGTTGAGATAGAAAATTATAGGTTTGGGCTTAAATAGGAGGATATATGTGTGGTGGGTGATGTTATTATATCATTATATTGCATCCACCATGTTGCCCATGTTAGGATTAGGGAGCTAGCAGTTGGGGCAGTAGAGAGCTGTAGGATATGGAGGTATATGATCCAATGACACAATATTTGATTAGAGATATAGTTCATGTTCATTATACTCAATATTAATTACTTAAAAAAATTTGTTCATGTTATACCATCATATCAAAACCCCCAGTGTGGGAGATAGAGCTCCATGTTTAGGATTTATCCTAACAGCATTATCATGATGTTCCAAAGAGGAACCCTTCTTTTATTTCTTTTATTCATTGATAGTGACTCCTATTTGTTTTTTGGAGAATTATTCTTGCACTGGATGGTATGATACAATTAAAGGGTTCAGTTATGCATAGGCTGTAACTGCTTGAGTGATGAAGTTATCAGATGCGTCAGATGTTCTTCTTAATTTCATCAAAAAGATACATCTCAGGATCATCCGGATACTATTTCTATTACTGTGTGCAAGACCTTGGAGTTTGGTTAGTACGATACAAGAGTAGCTGAATGTTCACTTGTCATATGGGAAGAATGTGTATTATTGATGGTAGAGTCGAGAGGCATATTAGGCTTGGGTGAGCTTGTGGGGGTGTGTGGAGTTTTACCAGTGCTATTGGAGGCCGCCAGTAAGCAAGTCCCTACAGAGGTGTAGGCTCCAGCGAAGCCAGCTATGGTGGCTCAACACAACCCTATTGTGTCTAGAATATTTAGAAGACTGAAAGATGATTTGGGTGTTGGAGGCTCATCAGAGGAAAAGTGTTCTCTTGGAGGCACCGGATCCAGCATGGCTGTAGGATTGGTTTAGGATAAGGAGTTAGGACATGAGGAGAGGGAGCCACAATTGAATGCTGATATGGGTAGGCAGCTAGATTTAAACATATCTAGTAGATCCATAGTGAGTGACGTAGTGGGTGTGTATCCAGCCACCAGTGAAGACACCTCGTTTAATTTTAAATACATCGGTCATGGTTTTGTCTAACCAAGGGGTTTAGTCATGGGAACACCAGAGATGTAGGCATAACCTTCTTATGACATGAAGTTTAATACTTGAGGCATACTTAAAAATTCTCAGAACCAATTTGATATTTTGGGAGAACCAGAATTCCATATACTTATGGAAGAAATCAACATGGTGCATACACCTGGAAAATACCCTTCTAAGGTATGGGGGTTACCCAAGGGGAGGCATATCCAGTCCTAGAATAACTTGTTGAACCCATGGAAGTGGCATTGTCATATGAATACATTAGATCCTCATCAAGGAAGTTAAATAATTCAATTATTGACTCAAAAGTCTTTATTAATAATGACCTGAGGACGCTAGGGAGGAAGGACAACTCTAACATTCATAGTACTCCTGTAATGAGGTTCTCGAGTAAGGGTAAAATCCATTTAATGTGTACTAATAATGTTGGAAACATATAAATGACATATAAGAAAGGCTCTTATGGGCATGAGGATAGTAAGTGAGTAGGTGGATCACATGACAACGACTGGGTGTCTGAAGAAAATGTGGATGCTTCAAGGATAGTTGTTCAGTATGGAGAATAGGTGATGCTGGTGATTGAGAATGTTCTTTAGAAACCTATGGAAGTGCCACTTGTAGGGTTGTAGTTGTTGGACGATGTTGACCTGGACACTATCATGGATCTACTCATCCACTCATATGAGGCAATTAAGGAGGACGTCCAGGTGATTAAGGAGAAAAAAGAATACATTGACCAAATGATGAATAGAAATCTCCGAGTGGAAGGTACTAAGGAGAATGGGGGTGGATTAACAAGAAAGACCATATATTGGTTAGATGCTTCAACATGGAGAAAATTAGAAACAAATGGTTCATGAAAGCTTGGGAGTACCGGGAAACATGTTATGAAGAACTCCTTGAGGATGATCCATGCAACCAAGTAAATTCATTTACCTAGAAAGTGTCATAGTAATTTGACTCCAATCGTCTCAATCTAGTAGTTACACAGTCAATAGTATATTTTTACATTTGATATGTTTCACTGTGAGAGTTATCACTTTTCCCATAAAAGTGTTTGAATATTAAAAAAGTAAATTGGGATGGATCAGTTTATCATGAATGGTTATTTTTGGACATTATTGTCCTCAACATGAGACCTTATGATTTCATCTTGGATATGAATTGGTTGTACATGATTCAATACCATATTGACTATCACCATAGTTGATTAATAACCATCATAATGATGAGATAATCCTCTCCATTATTATATAGAGATATTTCATGGATAGATTAGTGGGTTTTATGAAATTGGAGGTTTTATCCCATTACCTTTTAGTTAGTGACTATATCCTTTGGTGTATTATGATATTCTAGAATCTATATTCTCTCAATCATTGTGGAATTTATGGATATTTATCCCAAGGATGTTCTGAGAAAATATTAGTAGGTGGAAGATGGGGTGTTCCATTGAATTGTACCCAAAAGAAACTATAATGTCTTATGAGGAAAACAATATGGCCCCTACAATGCTCCATGATGTATATTTGTTGCTTGAAGGCTATTGAGAGAATGGTTTTAAACAAACTAGTGTTCTCCCTTAGGATTCATGTGTTTTTCTTAAAAAGGATATATGGGATCTTTCAAATTTTTGTGGATTTTCATCACCATAACAATGAAATTATTATTAAGTAATTTCCCTTTTCTAAGAATTGTTGATAGTTTTTTATATGTCTATATTGAGAATATTCCCAAAGATGGGTCTCAGGTCCAGCTACCACCAGCTGAGAGTTATTGAGGAAGTCATTATTAATCATTCATTCAGATTTATCATTGAACACTATGAGTTCATGGGGATTCAATTATGTCGTTGAATTAAAATTCAATATTTATGGAATTATGAACCAAATAAACGAACCATAGAGGCACATATTGGTTGTTTTCATCATTAAATACATATTAATATACTCTACATTAGAGGAGGGAAATATTGAGATCTTGAGGATGGTCGTAGTCATGATTTTGGAAAAGTGTATTTATGATATGATTTTGAAGTGAATTGTTTTCGGCCGTTGAGGATCAGTTTCCATAGAATGTCATTTTTTAATGTTGTTTAGTTATGTAAATCATCCATGATCGATACAGTGCTTTCTCAGGATCCTCCCAAGATCGTCATGGAGGTACAAAGTTTTAGTGACATATAGGAATAATACCATAAAATTGTTATTGAATTACATAGGATTTCATCCCCTATGATTCATTAATGTAAAAGGTGAATCCTTTTACCCGATTCAGATGTGAAAGAGAGACTTTTATGGGTTCATTTAGAGGTATATGATATCTCTTGTTTTGGGACTATCAGATTAGGGTGCAGATTGCGTAGTTTAATAACATTCAATTTGTGATGGAATCATTTGTGTGTTAATTTAGAGATATTGATTCATCAAATATGGGTGAAATAAGTTTAGACCACCTAATTATAACTATGTGAATCATGAAAAAGTGTTGGCATCCATAAGCATTTCTATAAGGATGTGGAGGCACTATCCTATGGGATAGAATATTGTAATTTAATTCTACCATCAATGAATTTGTTATCACAACACACAAAGATACATGAAATTGATATCGTGGTAGTGGTTGGTGTTCAAGTCAGAATATGACTTTTAAATAGTCTATATAGTGGGTATGGCCAACCTAGTAGTAGATTCCCATAGTATGAAGTCCAAGTATCATTGGGTGTAGGAAGCATTAGAGTAGATGCTAACCATGAAGCTGAGAACAGTTGAGGAGTCTTGTTTATCTTTTAATAAGTGAATGGGGTTGAATTCTCAAATCTTCAATCATGTTACTGAGTAATGTAGAGAGGCATTGATTACAATGTATTACATTATTAAATATCCTTAGGGAAATAAAAAGTTGGATTTTTTGAATTATGGAATCATTTAATTAATTTCAATAGATGGATGATGGTCCTAGTAATGATGTTGGAGGATGTGCGACAGTTTCAAACTTCTCCTTTGGTTAAACATCATGGTGTGGGTAATATTTACACCAATCACCAATGTAATTTTTTGGTGGGAAGGCATAAGAAAATGTGTGGTTGAGTTTGTCCCTCTATGTCTCACATATCCATAGAGGAGTTCCAAGGAATATGGTTTAGTAGGTTTTTGAATCATGTTATGCAATCAATGTGGGAATGGGATTCTATATTCATGAACATCATGACATGGATTCAGTGTAAAATGAAAAACCTACAAAGTGGACACAACTCCTTTATATCTTTGAGAAGTGTTCAGTAGATATAATCAGGTAGTTGTATGTATATGATATTTTATTCCATCAAGGGTGACATTGAATATTGTAACAAAACACAATTAATTGATCAAATCATGGTTGTTGAGAGGGATAATGGTGGAATTTGAGACCAAGTTGAAGATTAGTACAAACTTTCACACCTATACATATGGGTTGAACAAGAACAATATACATGTGTTGGAGGATATATTGGGGGTATGCATTTTAGGCTTTTGTTTGAGACAGTAGCCTCAATTTTCATTGCTATCGATTTCATATAATTATAGAAACCACTATACTTTCTACATGAAACTATTTTTGGCATTGTACGAGATACTCAGAATGTCACTCATGTGTGGGAATGAGGCTGGGGAGGCATATTTTGTTGGGCCCAAGTTGGTGTTGGTGATGATAGAGAAGATCCATGTCATCAATAAGACGATGAGGATATACTAGGTAAATAATAAATCATATGAATATTGACATTGTTGGAACTTGGATTTTGACCAAGGGGGCCACATTTTCAAGAGATTGTCCCTACAAAGAGGCTTTCTGAGATTTAGCAGTGCATGAAATCTTCCCCTGAATATATTCGTGGAATTAGATATATTTATTTGGATTGGGGAGGATCTATACCTCATATCCATACACACATCGTTAGACATGGGTAATAATGTAATTCATGTGTTACATTATAGGATATATGTTTATGACCATAGGCACGTTATCGATTCTGGTGATCTAGACCCCAAGGATGGATCTACATTTTTAGATCACTAGATGATGAAGAAGGATAAATATGAGAGGGACTTTTTGGGATATAATATTTTTTTCAATTGTTATGGTAACAAAATATCATTTGGGAGAGATCCAAGGAGTGGGAGATCCACATTCAAGTATTTTATTCTAAACATTATTTTAGTTTTGATTTTTTGGGGTGAAAATTCTAAAGGAGGGACTATTAATGAGACCTAGTTTGTCCTTGTATGAATTTATAATATATATCTATGGAAACTAGTTCTCTGAAGGCATGTGATTTATAGGTTTGGTGTGCGGTGTTTAAATTTTATACCGGGTTAGCTTGTAATATATTTTATAAAAATATTTTATAAATTTTATATATTTTATATTATGCATCCACGACATTTCAAAAATAATTGGATAACGTTTAAATGAAGTCTAGGATAAAAAATATAAGACATTTGTTGAATCCAAAACAAGGTTTTAACCCTAGGAATGACCAAAAAAGAGGTCTATGTGGGATGTTATGATAACCCGGCCGTTAGCATCGCAATTAGTGTATTAATAAAATAATTAATTTAATTATTTCATTAAACTACCAAAACATAAAATCTCTGTCAATATAATTTTACGAAGGATCCATAGGGTTATATACATAACTATGCAACAATTCAAATGATATTTCTTCCACCCTCAATTAGGAAATCATGATCAAATGATAGTGAGACTGCGTATCTAATTTAATCAAGGTGATACTAACACAACGACCCCACTACCACATTGATGATTGTGTTCTTCTTAGAAAAATGTTCCCAATTTATTATCAAATTCTAAATTGATGATTCTAGAACATTTGATTAAAACATTTCTCCCGATCAATTCCATTACATTGATATACCTTTATTATGAGTTGTTTCAAGATCCAATGTATCATAATAATATTTAGTTATTCAATTTATTCCACGTTTCCCACCCTTGGAACCCTAATAAATATCTGATGTGAATGAATGATTAATCCACAATTATAAAAATTCAATTATTGTTCCCCTCCCCTAAATGTCTTATCATTATTCACTATAGGCCTTTAAGATTGGACAAGGACATTTTTGGGTGCGATCAAGTTCAATCTAACTCCCCAGATTCACAATATATTCACATGCAGCTAACTATTTTGAAATGTGGGGATGAATAAGTATGTATCATGGGATATATGAGATCATTTCATGAATTCATAAGACAAATAAAATGAACAAAACTTCAGATAATTCTCACTCAACAAGTATTCTCTTTGTAAATACATCCAAATATCGGATTTCTGGGCATCGGTGTTCCGTAATCAATGAACGATGGCTTTCCCAACGATATTAGGTGATCATGAGCCATGATTAAATGTTTTAGGCATGGATTTTGAATGCTTTGGAAGATATTGAATTTCAATGAGAGATCCTACTAAAAACTATGTAGTCTGAGGAACCCATAGTGTTTAGAGCCCTAGATGTGAAAACTAGTGTTTTTGGATGAGTTAAAGATCACACAACATGTAGGTCTCCCATACGCATTCTCACCCTGTGTTGGAGACCTAAAATGTACTCTAGTAGTACACATAAATGATAATATATAGGAACATAGGTAGCGTACATGGAAAAGGCTATAGGACATGTCTAGGTACATCGAAATATACCAACAAAATGACCAGAGTACCCAAATATGTATACATACATTACCAAAGAATAAGTACAATTACATTATCATGGGTAAGAACCCAGGTGGTTGAGGCATGTTGTGTACTCCCCTTAAATTCAATGTAGGGTTATATGGGAAGATAGAAATGCATATGAAGGGATAGGGCCAGAAACAGTTGTGGGACCACAAAGAATGTGAGACCCCTTACACATCATTTAACTGTGATTCCATTTTTATGGAATTATTATCGATCATATCTTCTTCATTTGGTCTTGAATTTTCTCTCACAAGTACCTTATCTATAGTTTTTTCCATCTATATCATGAATCAATCATTTACTAAGGATTTCTATATTCTATTTAAGATGCTCTGGGAATGATGCTTTTTTTGGCAATGCTCAATGATTATGTGACTTGTAATGATTATTACAGATAACAGAGTCGTACCCTACTATTGGTTAGGGTTTGGGTATTCAACCAATAATTATAGTGGAACCCTATTGAAGGGAAATTAATCGGTCCTCTAAAAACTATTATAGTATAAACCATCTACTAGGATAAAAATTATTTCTTCAAACAACTAAATGGGTAGAACCATCCTACTAGGACATGGTATGGGTGCTCTATCAATTACTAATGTGTTACTCTACTATAGTGTTAGGGCATGGGTACTTGACCCCAATATAGAACCCACCTATGGTGTAAGGAAATTGACCCTCAACCATTACAATGGAACCATAATTCTAGAATAGTGAATGGGTCCTACATATTCTATCCTTGTGTCTACCTCCATTGGTGTCTTTGAATTGGTCATAGAATTATTATTAGAGTGCAACCATCTTACTTAGATAGTGTATGGGTCCTCTATATACATTCTGAGGGGCACCATCCTATTATACTAGTGAAGGGATCCTCTAACTAGATATAGTTTTCCATTATTATGTGGTACAATGTTGAGGTCAATCATTACATGGATGTTTATACTTGACAATGTTACGAGGTGATGGAAATGAATGATGTATGTTATGGAACAATTGTCACCCTTTTCCAAGGTTGGGTTTTGAGATGATGATCCCCTTTCTCTCTCATTTGGGATTATTTTGTTTAGTGTATATATATATATGATTAAATTTATATATACATATATCAATGTTTTTATATTTTTTAACTCTCTTTATATGAGTTGAGATTTCAATTTCTATCATCACGTAATGGTACCCCTTCATTATTCAAGGCATCCTACTGCGTTTGTGTAAATACGCACATGAATTGGATTTTCATGCATGTGTCATGTAATATACAGATGACTAAGAGGTATGATGTGATTACATAAGACCATTGGGGTACCATGGTCCATTTGACCATATCTGATGGATAGGTTATCGATATTTAGAGATTGTCTCTCTTAGCAATTTTCGTTTCCTGTATGATTGTTTGTAACATCATTCCATTTGGGAAATAATTATTACCCAATTATTATTCATATTAATTTTTTCATACTCTAGTACTGAATAAGGGTTTCATATTCATTTTTTCCATTAGTTGTTGAATATTTAATTATTATTTTTCTACATTTATATACTGAGAATGTTTTGTGTGAGTGTGAAACTAAAAAGGGAAAGTCCTTCCACATAACATATCCATTTGAGTGTATATCGTCAGCCCCATACTATAGATGTCGGATTGTGGTTGTTGCTACATGAGTCTTATTGGGTTGCGTCATGATAATATTTTCATTTTCTAGGATAAATAAATATTAATGATTCTGGTTATTATACATTAAAATCTATTACAGATATCATGTACATCAAAAAATCTAGAATCCCCTAAGATGAATTTTTTATGATTTTTACTACTTCATTTAAAATTTTTACTAATCCTTTGTGTATTTATATTTTTCCAGTACAAGGAGGAATATAGAATGTTGTTGTATTCACAAGATAAAATATATTTGATTAAAATTGAATGGGAAGGACACAAAATGTTATAATTTACACTTATATCTTGATTAAAAAACATTCTACTACATATTTATTTGATATTCACAACAATTTATATATTTTCTCAGTTAATTTCAACATTATTTTTATTCAGAACTTATTTTGGTAATTTTCATAGATATAATGATGAAGTGGATTAATTGACAATATTTATGAACTCTAATACTATGTTTTTTTGATGCAGGATATAAAGAAACGACGAGAGCATTCATGCATCATTCAAAGTCATCGTATATTATTCGACATTATTTTAAAAAAAAATTCTGCATCATTTTATTAGTTTTTTAATGATGTAATTAATTATTTTTTGTCTTATTTGGTATGTATATGAACATTTTTATTTTTATTATTAAATTTATTAATGTTTCAATTTTATAATAAATTATGAAATAGTAGTATTTAAAATAAATAATTATGACTTCATAATCTACACAGTATACTATTATACATAGAAGTTTAGTAATCTAAATCTTCTTGAATTTTTATTAATATGACTTTTTTGTTATTCAATTAATCATTTTATTTTCTTATTAATTAAATCAGATTTATATTTTATATATCATAATTTATATTTATTAAAATTAATTAATGTTGTAAGTTATTTACATTTAATTTATCTATTAAATGGTATAATTAATTTTTTATGTTTTATTATAATAAAATAACATGATATATTTTTTTAATTTGATTAATTAATTAAATATTTTTTATTATCAAATCATTAGTTATCATTAATATATTTATTTTATACAGTTATGAAATTCTTATGTCACTGATTTTATTTGTATTCTATCGGTATTACTAACAAACGCGCAGAAACCATCTGTATCTTCCTACTACCAATGAACCCATGTTCTATGTTTTTACTTGCGGTGATTCATAGAGTCACCAAAAAATATTCAACTCACCCCTATCACAATAATTATTTTTTAAAAAAAATTAAACATTTATCCTTTAATTTTAAGTTTTTAAAACTAGTTTATCTTAATTCATATTATTAATTAAACTGATTACATTTTATAATTTTAATATGTCATGTTAAAGTTATGATTCAATTTAATTAATAACCGTAATTAATTTTATTAGGTAATTTTATATTTGGTCTGAATTTTTAATTTATGTTTATTTTAACTCAGTCTTAAATTAATAAATTAATTAAATGATTATTTTTGATTAATTTTATTTTTTGATTCTTTTAGGTAAATCAATTTAATATGTTGTTTTTTATTTTATTTCTATGTCACTGAAAGAGAAAAGCATCACTTACCGACACAGACTCTACAGAGTCAGTGTCTGTCTTTCCCCCAGTTTTACTTCGAGCAGTGTTTGCACCACCAGTTCCACTATTGTAAGACTGAAACACTCCCTTATAATAACATCAACCTTCCATGCTACTATTGGAATCACCATCTCACACTGATACTGATGCACAATGACATCTTCCTAAAACTCTTCTACCAATAGTTTTCTATATCGGTGTTGGATCCATCTCCTCCTACCAACACTAAGCACTTCTTCCTGCTTCTTTCTCACTGTCTTATGATACTCCCATCTCATGAACACACCGATACAACCATTGAAAAACAAAATCAAACAAACTCAAACAAGTCATTAATCAAATTATCTATTTAAACATCC
Organism: Viscum album; assembly: GCA_963277665.1. NCBI lineage: Eukaryota > Viridiplantae > Streptophyta > Magnoliopsida > Santalales > Viscaceae > Viscum > Viscum album. Next base: position 643,547,523 of record OY728161.1, read on the forward strand.
TATGTCAAGTTCACAACCACAAAAATACACTCCTTCTATTTTTCTCTTTGTCACCACTACTAATCGAGGGGGAATGTCTATGGTTACCTACATTGTGAGGAAGAGAAAGATTGGTATAAATGGTTTTTGAGGATAAAACCCCTGAACTTATAATGGTGGAATATATGTCTCCTCATAGTCTCCCTAGCCTCTGCTGGTTATCCCAACTCCCTGAGCCCAAGCCAGAATGTATCTATGGCTTGAAGTGGAAGCTAGCACCAGGTGGAAGAAGTAGGTTCAATGACTTGTTGCAGAATCAATTGAAACCACCCCCCTTTTGTGGTGAATGATATTGGAGGGTAGTGACTAAAAATATTATTATATATATATAATAAGAGATCATAATAATAATAATAATTATATGAAATTATTATAAAAAATAAATTAAATAATAAAATTGATTAATTAATTAAGATATATTAAACTATAATAATTAATAATAATTCATATGTAAAATAAAAATAATTAATTTAATTTAATTTAGTAAAATAGATATAAAATCACAATTAACATAAACATCTCTAAAATAAACATCAATAATATTATTTAATTTAATAATTAACTAAAAAATAACATTAAAATTAAAAAAAATATTAAATATAAAAAAAATTAAAAATTAAAATGTTAATAATGATTTATAAAATTCAATATTAATTTTAACTAACTGAATCGACTAAATGTTATTTATGTATTAAATTAATTATTTCAAATTTTAATTTTAAATAAAATAATAAGTATAACAATAAAATTTATAATTAAAAATATGTAACTAATTCAATAATAATAACATATTATTTATAACACTAGTAAAATAATCAAATAAATATCCTTAAAATCTTATTTATTTTATCTAATAATAAATTATTTACAATAATAAAAAAAATTTAATTATGTAAAATAAATAACTTTTTGTAAAATTTGAAAAATATAATTGAAATACCACAATATTAATATTATGTAGATATTATTATAATTAATAAATGTTCTATTTAAAAATTTAGAAATAATAAATAATCACCAAAAAAGATATTTATTAATTATTAAAAAATTCCTTTATAATAAGTAATATAACATAAATATATTAATAATATTAATATATTTCTTCATTTCACAATCAATTTTTTGTTGTTATTTGTTGTAAAGATTCATTAAAGATCCATAACAATGTCTAGTTTCAATGCAACTATCTCGGAGGGAGTTAGTTACAAGAGAAATGCCATAACTAGGTCTGTTGTATAGAAACAGTTCATGTGTGCAACGAAACAGTGAAGAAAACATGATGTCAGTGGAAAAGAGGGGAAGACATGCATCGTATGAAGGAGGTATTAAAATGGAGAAGAAATATGAAGCTTTATGTGAGATATATATCCAAACTCATTCACTTTTTCATAGCGAGCTAGAGCAGATGCATATAGAATTACATAAATCTATTCCTAGAGACCTAAGAATCAGGAGTTTTTCCCTATAGTAGTCATAGGGTATATATTCTTCCTCTTATTTTTCACTAATTTTTCTCTTTTTTTAAAAATTAATTTTTAATGTTTGTTAACTATATGATTGTAGTGTAAAAAATTTAGCATGAGATTTTTTATTCTGGGGGTTCATCATTTAATTTTCTACTATGGTTTTCTTTTTACAAAATTAGAATCAATTTTTGAGGTTGATCATGATTATGTGTTAATTGTTCAAAACAAACATATTCATGTTAAAATACTCATTATTATTTGGAGATTTTGATGTTGAGTACATATACTGAAGGATTCACTATTCTATGTAATTGTAATTTTTTTCAACGTTTAATTGAAATTTTTTCCTTTTTAAATTTCTTTGAATTTCAATTGAATTCTTGAGTGTCGAACTCTAGTATTTAATATTCTATATGATGAATATATTGGGTTGGGATATTCATCAAATTTTACACATGTTTGACTCAATGAAGACCAAAAAATAAATAGTCCTTTGAAACCATTAGATTATGAATTCACAAGTACTCTACTTGATTTTTTGTTTCATTTCCTTAATAATGTTTAGTTTATGTTATTTTAATATATCATCATCCTTCTAGTGTAATTCATAGACTTATAGTTAAATTTAATTTTCCATATGATTGAAAAAAATAACAACATTTAAACGAATTTATAATGTAAGTAAAATTTATATAATGTCTAGCCCAGTGCATACAATAATGGGGTGTTTTGAAATGGTTTATAGAAAATTTTAGTTCCTCCTTCCTTGTGGGTTCGACCCTACTCTCCACTATATAGTAGTGTGTAGGAATCATAAATTTTAAAAAATTTATCAAAGTTAAATAATTGTTAGTAATCAATTTTTGGCAACATTAATAGGGATGGAAACTTATATTAAGAGTCTAAAAAACTTTAAAATTTTAAAATAAAAAATCATTAATAAAAATTGAAAAAGTTTATAACTTTTTTAAAAAATAATTATGTGAGTTACTATATTTATACTACTGCTTGATTTTTATTATTGGCGCTAAATTTAAACTTTTATCACATATTAAATGAACACTAGGTATATATATATGATTGATTACAGCCCCTAAACATGGAATTGGATAAATACATCATTTCACTTAAGATGAAAAACAAATCTAAAATGGAAAATCATAATGAATAAGTACGTGCAAACAAAATCAAAAACCATCCAAAACTCTTATAAAATGAGAGGCCTAGGATGAGGGACTTCCAACTCCCTCAAGTATCAAGTAGTCCTTTTTCAATCTGACATTCACCATGATCCTGAAATGTTGAGCTAAAAGAGTCCCACATTTTACTACTTCCTACCCTTAATAGGATATCAAATGAGACTATCCTTCCTTCATTAGAGACTTCTATAATATTGTGCAGTATTTAAATTTTCTAGGAATACTAAAAATGAACAAATAAATTGATTCAACCTATTCTAACATAATGGGAATGCTATGAACTAGTTTTTAAATGTAGATGAGAATATTTTTGAAAATGAGGACCATGTTTAAAATTCATTTATAATGATATTTTATCCCCAAATACATAAGGGTGATTTGAGAAAAAATATAAATATCATTTAACAAGAGTATGGAGAAGCCTCTCACATGGCTTGGGATAGATTTAGGGACCTTCATAGGAAGTGTATCCATCATCAACTCACATCCCAACTTCCAATTAGTACCATCTATGATGGTTTGTCCTCATGTGGTCAGAACCTAGTTGATCATGCTTCTAGGGGTATCTGTAATGATAAAACTGATGACGAACTAAGAAAAATGTTTAAAAATGTTTCCTTAAATTCATAACAAAAAAATTTAAGAAGTAAAAGTGTCAATGGAAATCTGAATGTTGGCTCTGGTTTAATAAATGAAACTCAAGATAAACTAAGTGAAATCACTATCCAACTTAATTTTTTATTGAACTAGTGTTCAAAAAAATATATTAATTAATTGGACATTCAAAACAGTCACCAATAATTATTTTAATAATGTTCCAAGTGTGGAATATTTGGGCATACGGAAATTTTTTTCCCCAAATCTGACATTCCAGGCCAACTACAAGAAAAGTCCATTTATTCAATTATGGTCCTAGGACGACTCTTATAGAGGTCCTTTCTCTAACAACTACAACAAAGGCTATAGGAACTATCCCAATTAGTCCAGGAATGATCAAAGAATGATTATAAAATTTACTACCCCTAATTAACAAAAACAACTATGAAAAAACATTCAAAATCAATAATGGTTTGAATCCTTAATCTCTCAAGGTATTAATATTGGTCAAAAGTCTCCTATGTAAGATCTAATATTACATAAAATTAATTCTAAAGAATAAAGACCCATGAATTAACTGAATAATCATGAAACAAAATATGAATATCATAAAATGAAAAATGCTGTTATAATTCAGAATTTTGAAACACAGCTTTTCCAAGTTTCAATAGGATTGACATATAAGGATAAAGGTAGGTTTCCTACTACAACTAAACAAAATCCTAGGGATAAAATCATGGATTTTGTGACTAGTATTATGTTTAATAGTAAAATGGTAGCATACAATGATTTAAAAAATCCAAATTGAAAAACTATATGAATATGGAAATACAAATATTCTTTTCCCAAAATCTAGGAACTTAGAGTTAAGTAATGAATTCAATAAAAATATAAAATTTCCATATAAAAATAAAGCATAAAATTAATGTAGAATTAAATAGAATAAAGGATTGGAGAAAATAGTGGAATAGTTGAGGTAATTTCCTTCTGTCCAAGTTTTTTTCTCCCCACCCATCACATTTATAGAGATCCTCAAATAGCGATGTAACACCAAGGCTGAACATCTTATATTCCTTGGTATCTTATCCACAAAATCAAGTGAACATTCCATTCATCTAAGTATTAATTCAAATTTCATCTTACTTAAAATATCCTAAAAAATTGGTTCAAATAAAAAGTCACTTGACAAATTTCCTACCTCCAGCCTCACTAAAGAGTGATGTGTTGTGCTTGAAAAGAAAATCACAACTAAACTAAAATAACTAGATAGATATTTCATCCCTTTTACATAGGAACATTCAGATTAGTTTAGCTACCTAAGTGACATTGGTGCTAGTATTAATCTGCTCCCATAAAACTATTTCAATAGTTATAGTTGGGTGATCTACAACATGGCACAATCATACTTCAATTGGATGACCATTCCATCAAGCATCCCATGGGGAGGGTAGATAAAATTAATGTTGGGGTTGCAAGTTTTTTCTACCAGTGGACTTTCTAGTCAAATATATGGAGTTTTTGAAAGTGGTGACCATCATCATGGGTAGTCCCTTCTTGTCCATAGGTGGTGAGGTTATTGATGAGTCTATGGGTTATAATATAATTAAAATTGGACACCAAAAATAATAGTTTAATTTTTTAGGAATGTCAAAGGACTATCTTTTTCTAAAAATAGTTCATTGGAGAGTCCTTAAAAGATAAAATCTCAACTAAATGCTTAAAAGAATTGATAAAAAATACCCTACTAATGATTTGAATATGGTATCTGAATATAAGGTTGGGTCTTTCTCACATAATCAACAACCTTCTAAAATAGAGAATGCGAAAATCTTCCAGAAATAAAAAACTATCCAGTTTTCGCATATGCTAGAGATGATTCATCTGCTACTGATCATGGGATCTTTCTGAGTGTACCATAGACACTCTATAGTGACCAAAATATCTATTATAAACTTTTATGAAGTGGATGGATAGATTTTAATACAGGTTGATGATTTTTTCATGATAAATTTGTTAATTTATTATCTATAAAGTCTAGATTGTGAGGTTTCAACTCTAGATATTGAGTTCCTCACCCTGGATAGTCGAACTGAAGATTCTAAATATTAACTAGAAATTGAAAATCATTTATCTTTTTAAACTCCCTACAAGAGAAATTATGAATATCTTGGTCATCCTAGGCCAAATATTATACTTTATATACCGAAACCACCCATTCTGAATTTGAAACCTCTCCATCCTAATTTATAATACTCATATTTCGGTGACAATTCCATACTTTCTATTATAATTTATTATTAAAATAATGAAAACTATGTATAAGTATTTAATTTTCATTTAAAATGTTCAAATCTTCTATAGATAGGACAATATTTGATATAATGGTTATTAGGCCCATATTTTTCATAAATAAAATTCTTATAGATGAAGACCATAATACTAGTGTAGTGTTTCAAATCATATTGAATCCAAACATGAATGAATATGTATTAGAGGAAGTTATTAGGATTATTAACACTAGTATATTCTATCCCAATTATGACGGTACTTTGCTCAACCCAGTTCTGGTTTCCCCTATGAAATGAGGTTTCACTATTGTAAAAACTGAAAAAAAATGTCTAAATCCAAGATAGTGAAGTCATAAAATGGATAATTTTTATGTATTATACAATTCTTAATTCAAAAACTTGGAAGGATAATTTTCCAATTCCCTTCCTTGATAAAATTCTTGATAGTATTGCCAAAAATGGATATTTTATTTCACGGATGGGTATTCTAGTAACAACCGTATTCTTAATGCTCAAGAGGATCAGGAGAAGACTACCTTTACCTGCCCCTTTGGGACATTTTACTACAAGTGGATTCCCTTTGGTTTAATTGGATTCCCATATAACTTTTAATGATATATTATGGATATCTTTTTAGACATAATTTAACAAGTCATTGATGTATTCGTGGATGACTTATCCATTGTGGTTCGTACTTTTGATAGATGATTAAGAAATATTGAGTTAGTTTTGGAAAGATTTATTGAAACAAAACTTGTTCTTAGTTGGGAGAAAGTGTTAATTCATGGTCACTATAGGTATTATTTTATGTCATAATGTGCTAGAGAGAGCTTTTGAAGATGATACTGCAATGATAGACGTCATTCAAAAACACACACCTCCTGAAAATGATAAAGGTATTAGAAATTTTTTAGGGAATGACAATTTCACCTAGAGGATTATCAAAGACATTTATAAAATAAATAATCCCTTATATTCTTTAGTTTTTATGTATTAGACTTACAAATTTGATTAAAATAGTTTGCAATCTTATAATCGTCATAACAAAAAACTCACTTCAAAACCTATCATCACTACACCAAATTGGAAACTCCCTTTTGATTTAATGCTTGATTCTACTGACATGGATGTTGGTGCTTTCATTACATCGATGAGAGATACAAAGATGCATGTTGTTTATTATGCTAGTAGATTTCTTGATGAGGCTCAAATGAATCACCCCACTACTAAAAAAGAGTTTTTAATTATTGTGTAATCTTTAGAAAAGTCTAGATACTACCTGTTTCACTCAAAATCCATCATTTTCAGTGATCATTATGCCTTTAAATACATAATTTTTTAAAATAAAACCAAACCCATGTTAATTTGGTGGATTTTGTTGCTATAAGAGTTTTATTTAAAGGTTACAGATAAGTAGGGAGCGAAAACCCTAGTTTCAGAACATTTATTTAGGATTTTTCATTCCCACTATGAAGATTCAATGGAGGTAAATTTTTCATTACATGATTAATAGATTCTCACTATATCCATTCGGCAATATGCATGGTTTTCATATTTTTCCAATTTCCTACCATTATGTGTTTTTCCTAATGATATGTCAAATAACCCGAATAAGAAATTTATTTCTAAGATTAATTATTACCTATGGCATAAGCCTTTTCTATTTATGAGACGTACTGATGGTATTTGAAGGAGGAGTGTGAATGAGGAAGATATTCTACATATTATGGAGAGATGTCACTCCTCACAATGGGGAGGTTTCCATTGAGGTGAAAGGACAACTCAAAAATTCCTTCAGTCTATTTTTTAAGAGCCTGCCATATTTATAGAATCTAGAAGCTGTGTTTTAGGATGTTATAGTTTCCAGATATTAGGAAATTATGGTAAAAACCCCGAATTACCCCAAAAATGTATTCTAGATGATTAATTTTTTAGAATCTTGGGTTTAGATTTCATATTTACATTTCCAGCATCTCATGTGAATGCTTTTATTCACCTTGTTGTTGATTATGATTCCAAGTGGGTTGAGGCAGTTTCACTCCCAACAATTTGGCAAACTCTATAATAATTTTTTTAAAAAGAACATCTTTTAAAAATTTGGAGTCCCAAAAGCCTTAGTTACTGATAATGGAACACATTTTAATATTTTAATGTTTATGGCTATGATGAAAATTTTGTTTTCTCTCATAAAACCAGAATAGTTTATCATCTATAGTCCAATATACATGCTGAAATATAAAATAGAGAGCTAAACCAGATTCATTATAAAACTGTATCAAATTCTATGAAAGACTAGCCTTTTAAACATGATAAATCATTATGGGACTATAAAACTACATTTAAGAAACCTACAGGTATGTTTACTTATATGATTTTATTTGGAAAATGTGTTCATTTAGCAGTGGAGTCGCAACAGAAATCATATTGGTACATTAAGGCTCTGAGCATTGATTGAATGAGTTCTCTTGAGAAATGATTTCTTGAGACAACTACGTAAGAATAGATTAATAGAGAGTTATATGATAATTCAAGGATCATAAAATAATGTACTAATATCATTCATGATTAAATCATAAAAAATAGTGATTTTCACCAAGACAAAAGGACCTCCTCTATAATTGAAGACTCAAATTCTTTCATGGAAAAAATAAGTCCAAGTGGTTGGGTCAATTTACTAGGGTTATATTTTTTACAAATGGATATGTTGAAATTGATAAATCTAGGTATTTGGGATCCCATGGTGAATCTCTAAGATCCTAGATTTTGGGTGCATTTTAATATATTATAAGACATCTATACACATTGAATAATTGCAATGCATATTGCATAGAAAAGGTTATTGGGCGTGGAAAAAATAAAATAATGTGTTTAGGGTAAAAAATGAGTTCATTAAGGTTAGGAGAATGATGAACCCAATATGAAGAAGTGGAAAATTGGATTGTAGGGAAACGTTAATGTTGTTTCAATTAGGTGATTCAAAAAAAGGTATTTATTTTTGGAACATTGGTGATGATCCAGACTGAAAAGTACTTTTGGTTATTATTTTAATTCCAATTATATTAAATCTAAAATCAATCTTGGATTTATAATTTAGGCTTGGATTGTAATAAATCAGTATGCACATTCATATATGAGGCATGGTATCATCATAAGTGGACGATTTATCACTCATTTGATTACATTTTAGTATTTTATTTTATTTAGGACTTGATTTGAAGGAATCATTTTAGGATCCAAATCACATGATGTAGTCCTCTATTTTTTAGTTTTTGACATGTTATATTTTGAGCTGAGTAATATATACATACTTATTTTCAATGACGATAAAACCAGGGACTGTTTGAGGACAAACGATGTTTATGTGTTTGAGAATTTCTTATGGCATTATTTTTAACAAATTTTTCAAAAAATTTTAATTTGGGTTTTAATGATATAATTTATTAATTTTTCACTTTTTGATATATAAATAGAATTTTTATTAAATTTGTTAATTTAAGAATTTTTATAACAAATTAAGTAATTTTTGCCTTTAAAATAATCATTTATGACTTACTAATCTTCCCAGTATAATGTTTTTCATATAAGTTTAGTAATCATACTCTTCTTTTATTTTTATTAACATTACATTTATTATTAATCAATTAATCATTTTTTGTTATTAATTAACTATGTTTTCATATTAAATTTTTTATTTTAGATTGATTAAAATATATTATAATTATTCTTTTTTATGTTTAATTATTCTATTAATTTGTGTATGTTAATATATTATGTTTTAAATTTATAAAATAACATGATTTTATTCTCAATTTAGTAAAATAATTAAATATTATTTATTTTTAAATATTTAGTTAAAATTAATATTTTAAATTTTTAAAATTTAAAATTTTTAAGTCACTAATTTTATTTTTAGTCTGTTGGTCTCACTGATATACACAAAATAAATGTAGGTAGCTTCATGCTACCAATGCTCTCATGTTCTACTTTTCTAATGTTTGTGACAAATTGATTCAATGAAACATTTATTTTTGACTCAACACTATCCATTTAATTAATTTATTTATCAAAATTTAACTTTAATCTTTAAAATTTTACTTTTTTAAATTAGTTTTTATTAATTCATGTTTGAAATTAACATTTTGACATTTAATAATTTTAATGTTTAATTTTAATGTTAATATTCAATTAAATTAATTATAGGTATTCAGTTTACAAGTTAATTTTTTTTAAGTTCTACATTTTTAGTTTATGTTTATTTTAGAAATATGTATTAAATTTATAAATTAGTGAAATGATTATTTTTAATTAATTTTTCTTTTCATTTCTTTTTAGTTATTCAATTTAATTTGTTTTGTTATCATTTTCTAGGTGCTGGCAATAGAGAAACCCATCACTAACTGACATTGAATCTACAGTGTCGGTGTCATTTTTTCCAATAGTTTTACTACCATCAGTGACGATATCTCATATTTCCTCTTACCACCGATACTGATGATCGGTGTTGGTACTAGTAATTCTTCTCCAATAAGATCGATGCACTCCCTCTCACTGGCAATGACTTTCCATGATATTGATTGTCGCCCCATATCACACCACGACCAATGCACAATGCTTTCTTCCTTCACAAATGCTATCGATATTTTATAACATAGGTTTCGGTTCCATCCCCTTCTACTGAATCTAAGTACTTCCACCTACATCATTCTCACCGTCGCGTGACACTCACATGTCATGAACAAACTGATACTTCCATTACAGAAGAGAATTAAACATCCTCAAACCAATAATTAAACCAATAAACGAGTTAAATAACATAAATCCTTTTTATAACCCCAACATATCCACTCCCTTGAGTTTTTATGTTTATCACTGCTACTTATTGAGGAGGATGGACTGTGGTGGCATACTATGTGAGGATGGAAGATATTGGCAGACACAACTGCCAATGCCAATGTACCTGAACCGATGATGGGGGAGTCCAAATTTCCTCCTAGTCAGCCGAGCCTCCACATTCCACCATGACTCCCTGAGTCCAAGCCGAGATTTCATCATGGCCTCATGTTGAAGCTGGCATTATGAGGTAGAAGCCACCCCAACAGGTTATTATAGAAGCCATGGAACCCCCCTCCATAGTGCGATAGAGGATATTTAGGGGGAGTGTTTAAAAAATATAAATAAATAATATATATATAAGATAATTATAATTAAAAATATTATATGAAATTATTTTAAATAATAAGATAATTTCATATAAGTGATTAATTAAATAAGATATATTAATGTAAAATAATTAATAATAATTCAGATGTAAAATACAAATAACTTAAATATTTTACTTAATTTAAATAATTATATAATAATTAAAACAAAATAATATAAAATAAACATTAAAAACTTAATTAGATAAGTAAATAACATCATAATAACAAAAATATTAAATTTAATATATAATTAAAGAAAAAAATTTAAAACTAAAATAATAATAAAAAATTATTAAATTACTTATTAGTTTTAACTCACATAATCAACTAAATGATTTTTAAATATTATGTTATTTATAATAATTTTAACGTATTTAAAAAATAATTATAATAATAAAATTTATATTTATTATTTAGCAATAAGATCAGTAATAATAACCTATTATTAATAATACCAATAAAATAACCAAATAAATAAAATAAAAACTGATAGATTTTTTAAATATTAAATTAATAACTATAATAATAATTTTTAATATAGTAAAAATAATTACATTTAGTAATCATTATATAATATGATAATAACAATTCATTAATAATATAAAATAAATATTTTAGTAATTAATAAATGTTCTATTAATGAAATTAGAAATAAATAATTGTCTTCAAATAAGATATTTATTAATTAATAACAAACAACTTGATAAAAAGTAATATAAAATTAATATAATAAAAATATTTATTTATTTATTCAGGTTTCTAAATGCCATTTCTTGTTCTATATTGTAAATTTTCATTCAGGTGACCGAACCTTGCCAAGGTTCAATGCAACTAACTTGCGGGGAGCTAGTGAGAAGGGAAAATATATAACTACATGTGTTGCACCGAAATAGTTCACGTGTGTGATGAAACAGTGAAGAAAACTTGATGTCGGTGGAAAATAGGGGCTGACATGCAGGGTTTGAAGGAGGGATTAAAATTTAAAAACATCTATTATTATTATTTGAGATAGGTGCTGAAACTCATTCTGTTTTTTTAGATAACTATAGTAGATCCTTCGAGCACTATGTTTACCACTTCCTGGAGAAATTTGAATTTTTATTGGTGCACCATAGTAATCATATGGGAGTAATTATTCCATTCGTTTTCTTTATATTTCACCACTTAATAGACTGTCATCATTAAATTTTTGAAAAATATGGTTGTTGGCTAAACATTCTAGCTTGGGAATTTTTAGTTCTCTTTTTTTATCATTTAATTTTCTACATATCATTCATTTTTAAAAAATTAGAATATTTTCTGAAAATAAGAATTAATCATCAAGGATGATTCTAATTATCCTTTAGTTGTTCACATCTTACTTTTTTCAAGTTAAAAAATTCACGATCAGTTTCCATGATTGAATTTCATTACATTTATCGAATCAGTCACTATCTTAAAATAATGTAATTTTATTGAATGTTTAATTCCAATTGTTTCCTTTTCAAATTTCACATTGAAAAAATTTAATTTTGGAGTGGAAAATTCTAGGATTCAATGTTCAATGTTTTGACTCTCTTGTCTAGGGATATTCGACCACTTTTCTTCAAGGTGTCACTCAATCTATTGTAGTAATGAAATCATCATTTGAAACTAGTATATTATGAATTCCTGAGTACTCTACTTGATTTTTTATTTATTTTCCTTATTCAGTTTTAGATTCTATTTTACTGATAGAACATAATATTTCTAGTTTAATTCTTAGGAATTTAGTTCAATTTATTACAATAGAAAATAATGGGGTGTTCGGATAAGTTTTATTGAAAATTGGTAGTTCCACATTCACTATGGGTTCAATCCTACTCTCTAGTATATAGTAGTTTGCGGGAAACATAAATTTTTTAACTTTTACCCAATTAAAACGATAGTTGTGGATCGGGGTACTCGGTATGACTCGAATTGTTTGGTCTCAGTATAAAATGGAGGTTTATTAATGTATGGTATCAAATTTATTTTTAATTTATTTTATTGTAATTAAAATATTGTAATTATTTTCCTATATAGTTTTATTTTTATGGGAATTCATATTTTTTAGTAGACTATATTAAAAAATCCAAAAAATGGTAGAACATGTTGTTTATGGATTAGGTTTTATATGAAGAATGGGGTTTCATTTTACATTAAAATGTAATTGTTATCAAATTTATAGATTTTATCATCTGGGTTAGTGTAAAAAACACCTCAAAAACTAAATTATCTGAATTTCAATATAATTCAGAATATTCTTAGTACGACCTAGACTATTTTTTAGTTAATAATTTAATATTTAGTTCAAATACACAACAAAAACTAAAAATTATTATTATTATTTAGATAATTTTGGAAATAAATTTATAATACATTAACAAAATCTTGGAATCATCTGAACCACATTCGATCACAAGATGTGAATTATATGACTCAAAGTGCGTCAATTTTTTTTAAAACTAACAATATTTTTATTAAAAAAAACACAACTGGCATACTGAAATCAATAAAAATACATTAATATTATTTTTATACTTTAGTAAAATTATCAATAAGTCATTTTTAAAATAGATGAATCATCTGCACCACATCAGATGCATAGTGGGATTGATATTACTCCATGTGGGTATTTCTATTAAAAAATGACAATTAGTAAAAAAAAATAACATACATAATAAAAAACTGAAAATACACATTAATATTGATTTTATTATTTATTAAAATGTTCCATATTTAATTTGGGACTTGTTGAAATCTTTCATACATCAATCCAATGAACGGTGTATCCAATATGTCTCAATTTGTGTCATTCTTATTAAAATTTACATTAATTTTGTTAAAACAGAAAAATGACATATATTAAAAAAATACATTCATATTTAATTGATACGTTTCAAAATCAATCCTTGTTTTATTTCTAACATGTAGGAATAAGTTTTACATTATTATGATACAAGGTGTTCTTGGTATAATTCAATGTGTCTGTTATCTATTAAATACTTACAGTATAATTTAAATATTATGTCACTCATGGTATACTAAAAAAAGTTATTAGATTTTATTGATATTTTAGATAAAGGATTCACAATTCATTATTGACATGTATGTATTATTTTCACATGAAACAAACACATGATGGGCCTAGTATAAATCAATGTGCGTGTTTCTAGTTTGAATAGAAATTTTAGTAAAAAATAACTGTGGAATTCAAAAAACAAAATAAACACATTCATGTTATTTTTACGCATTTGGAAAATGACCCATAAGTTGGTTTTGGGAAGTAGGAATCACCATTAACCCAATCTGATGCACGGTTCGACCATAATTACAACAAATGTAATGTTTTATTAATAATTGAATTAATTTTTTTTAAAGAACAAGTGACATATTAAAGATGGAAAAGCAACATTTATAATATTTTAATTATCTATTAAATAAATACATAAGAAATTTTTACAATGTATAAATCATACACACCACCATCTTATACATCTTGTTCCCAATATGACTCCAATATTCCGTTATCTGTTTTATATTGACTTTTTTTTTCAGCAAGTGTGTCACTAACTAAAACCAAGAAATAATCCATAATTTTCATTAAAATTTAGTAAAAAAAATTATAATTAATTTGAGAAGTGTAGGAATTTTTATATCATCAAACATATAGAAGAAATAATAGGTATAACACTATGTTCGTGTTTTCTGTTTAAAATGACATTTTATCAAAAAATACACAGCACATAATCAAAAAAAATGAACACATTTAGACTCTCTGATACTCTAGAAACATTATACACTAATTTTAAAATTTTAGTACTCATCCAGAGTTCAATCAGACACTATGTGTGATCAGTATGTTTCATACTCTATCTTATCAGATTAAAATTGATATTTTGTTTTTAAAAACTACCTCAGTCAATGAAAACAAGGATAACGAAAACTGACTGGATAAATAATTTCGGAAAGAAAATTATAAATAATTTTTGACAATATGGAATTAGTATCACCAAAAAATAACATATGATACGACTGATATGATTCAATGTGTGGGTTCCTTGTTTAAAATGACCTTTTAGCAAAAAACACAGGTGGAATACTCAAAACTGATAAAACAAATTTATTGTTTTGATGCGTTTGGAAAATCATCTATATGGAATTTTAGGAATATACGAATTAGACAAGGATCAATCTAAAACACAGTGTGACAGATCAAATACAATGTGTGTCCTCTTAATTAAATTTGACATTATTTTAATTGAAAAAAGAAAAGACGTCAAACTAAAAATTAAAAAAACACATATTAATTATCTTGATGCTTTAGTAATGTTACCCACATGTAATTTATAACATGAAAGAAACATCAAAAAATTAATATGATGCTTGGTCTGACTCATATGACTCAATTCATTTCCTTTTATTTAAAACTGACCTTAATTTTAGTAAAAATGAAATGTGATATACTCAAGATAGAGTAACAACATTAGGATTATTTTTTATACTATAGGAAAGTGATCTGTTTTCCATTTTTGAATTTTAATAATTAGGAAAACATCGATCTTATACATTATGTACCCTATATGACTCAATTTGTCAGTTATTAGTTTAAATTATAAATTTTAGATCCAAAAATGATTTACTGACTAAATATCATGAAAAACACTTGGATTTTAATAAATTTATAGTAATATATCTTATAAGTCATTCTATACTTGTCTTAATTAGTATCATTACAAAACTAACAAACAATGTGATTATTATAAACCATAGTGTTTGTGTTTTGGTAAAAATAAATTAGTAAAAAAAGAATAAGAAAAATAATCAAAAAATAGAATTTTTTTGATACATTAGAAAATTCATTTATATCTTGTTTTTTACATGTGGGAATTAACCAAACATCAATACTACAAATAATATGAATGATATGACTCCATGTGTATATTTTTATTTAAAAATAAATTTTTGTAAGATACGTTACCTACTCTAAACAATGAAAACACATTTGGATTTTGATTATAATTTATGTAAATTATTCACGTTTAACTATTATGTGTATGTATCATCCTCGCCTTAATATTATATATTCTGTAATGGTAGTCTCAATGTTTCCATTATAATTATAAAATTGACATTTTTGTTAAAAACATTTGGCACTCACAAAAAAATGAGATAATTTTCTAAAATTGTCTATATAGCTTTGGAAAATGATTCATAAGTTATTTCCAATGTGAAAAAGTTAGTATCACATAAAATCGATAGATGATGTGACTTATATGAATCAAATTAGATGTTTTCACTTTAAAATGAAATTTTTGTAAAAAAGGATTATGACATACAAAAAAATGGTAAATGATATTAATATTGTTTTTATACATTCATAAAATAAACCATACGTCATTTGTGACATGTATGAATTATCCCCACATCAATATGATCCACAACGTGACCGGTAATAATTTACATGTGTCCTTTTAATTAAAATATAGATTTTATAAATTTATTACATCAAATTTATGTTTAATTTAATACATTATAATATTAAAAACATAAGATTTTTTTAATAATAGCGGGGGATTCCATTAACATGTTGGGGTGGGTTGAAATGAAATTGATATCAGTGATTGATTTTTTTAAGAGGGGGTCGTTGGTTCTGATCAAAATGAAACATTAATGTTCATAAATATTTACAGATAGAAATAGGGAATGAAATTATAAAAAATCATTTTTGAAATTTATATAATTTTGTTCACTTGTATTTAGGATGTAAAATTTAATTCAATTAAATTATGTATTTTATTTCAGGTGTATTATGATACAGGTGAATACATGCTTATTTGTAATAGTGTTCTATTATTCAAAAAACACACTACAATAATGGGTAATTTATGATTTATAATAAAAAAATATATTATGATCCACCCATTTAATAATGTTGAGGATAGAAAACATGTATTGGCTATATTAAATCCCTATCTGTGAAATATTGATGTTTTAAAATGTAGTGGTGAGAAGAACATGAAACCTTTAAAAATTTATTAACACCCAAATATTATATTTATTTATATATAAATCACCAATAACATTGGATAAATCAAGAAATTAATAAAAGGGACAAAATTCCATAATAAGAAATGTACTCAATTTTCCCTTCAAAGCATCAAAAACATCAAATTTCAATTTTTTAAATAATCCTAACTACTAAAATACTATCAAATTAGAAAAAATATTAGATGATGAAACTAAACTTGAATGAAAAATGACCTAATTATCATATTATACAATAAAAACTAGGAGACCAAATTTTCTAATGCATTAATATTTAAAAATATAACATCAATAGAAAAAAATTATTAAAATGTTTAAAGTTCCATTGAAAATATATTCACTAAAATAAATATATATCATAATGAACATATAAATATTATGTTACTAAGAAATATAATCCTTATGAGTAATATCTAATGAAAACCTTCTAAAATGGTTAAAATAAATAGAAATTAATTAGTCATTAAATATCCCAGGAATTTATAAAAAATCATAATATTACATTAATTAAGGAGAATTCATGGAATTTATAGAATCATATTAAATAT
Source organism: Viscum album (assembly GCA_963277665.1). NCBI lineage: Eukaryota > Viridiplantae > Streptophyta > Magnoliopsida > Santalales > Viscaceae > Viscum > Viscum album. Next base: position 643,564,909 of record OY728161.1, read on the forward strand.
AATTTTTAGGATGAAATCATTAAAATATAACATAAACCAAATAAATAATTTCTAAAATTCCTCATTCATAAAATGTATCCTCAATAAAAAAAGTCATTCATATAAAAAAATAATTCAAATTAATAATACATATAATACTAATTAAAATATTACAATTTTAGAATGTAGAATTTATTGAACATAAAAAATTAGTAATGTCCAATAAATTGTGAAAATAATTAACATAATAAAACAACATCACTTGTAAATTGAAATATATTATCAAAATCCTTAAAAAATATTATTTGAGACTACTAAACTTATTAAATAACATAAAATACACTTTAATTATATATGTTGTTTAAATTACAAGAATATCATAACATTTTAAATTTCTAAAATGGTTACAAAAACATCATAAACACCAAAAAAATTAAAATATAGAAAAGTAATAAAATATCAATAAATAAATAATGTATAAATCATTTAAAATTACCTCAAAAAATCATAAACAATTAATTATTAATTATATTCATAAAATCTTTAATTATAATATATAAAATTTCATTGATACATAAAATATTTTAAAATAAAAAATTGACAAAAATGAACATTTAGTGATAGTAAAAATTTATGTTTAGGATTATATGATTATTTTTTCTAATAATATCTTCTAAATTTTGTTTACATTTTTTTTAAATTTTTTTGTCTTGAAATTAAATAATAAATTTACTATTTTTAATGGTATGTGATGTTCACATTATTTGTTATAAATACTATGTCATTGGTGGTAATCATCATTATATCCCATTAAGTGGTTTCTAAATTTTTCTGGTCATACATTCTTTTAGTTATTTTTAAAATAAAACAATATATTTTTCTTTATAATTCATCATTATAGTTAAAATTTGTTTTACATTACCATTAATAATTATATAACACATTATAAATATTACAATATTAGAAGGAAAAGAAATTTCATCAGAAATGAACATTCTAAAAATATGGAAAATTGATGATACATTTAAAAAATAAAAGTCATTGTTCACTATATGTTGTTTATCTTATATGATAATTAATATAAAACCATTAACTGTTAATAAATTCATATATTCATATCCAAAATAATTAGATGTCCTTAAATTATATTTATTATGAGGTGATTAAAATATTGATTTTTTTACTTCAGTTCATAGTGTACATATTTTTTATATAGAAATTTTCTCTATTTAAATTGTATTTATAAAAGCAATATGGATAGTTAAATGATGAATATTTCATTTTGGGATGTATAATTTCATTTTCAATCCAAAATATATTTTATCACGCAATTAAAATATCGTTTTCCAATAATAAATTTTATAAATTAAATATTTTGAACATTTAATCTATAATAACAATGTAAGTGGTATACCTGAGATCTTAATAAAAAATAAATATGATGAAAAGTGGAAAATAATATCTGGTTACAAATTTTTTTGTATCATCATTGAAAAAAAATTATAGGTTTATATTATACCAATCTATTTGTGTTAAATGGTAGACCATGAATAAATGGAAAATTTCATAGATTTAAACAAGGGATCATGAAGAATATTATTAAATAATTTCAATTTTATTTCAATATAATATATTGATATCATATTTATTGAGATGTATTACTTCTCTATGTGTAGAAATGTTGTGATATATAGATTCTATACATAATAATAAACTAATTACTAATTATTTTTAATAAATTTTTTTTAATAATATTAATAAAAATGTATAATTAATGTCTAGGTTTGGAAAGATAGACATATTTATTTAACTCCAATTTAATAATCATGTATATAAATAGATTATTTAATGTAATTTTTTACTTATATTTATAAATATTAATTCTATATACCCAAATATTTCCATAATGTCTTGAAAAATAATATTGAGTTTGTAGTCTAGCAACATATTGATTATATATCTTAATTATAAAGTTGACTAATATATTGAATAATGTTTGAAAATAATATGGTTTATATTTTTATTTGAATACATTTCCTCAATATGTATAGACCATTTATAGAGGAACGTTTTTATGAATTCTCACAAATATCAATTCTTATGCTCTAACAAAAGATATGGTGATCGACTATCAATTACATCAAACATTCTTATGTGGTGGTTTTTTGTTTCATTTAACACCATATATTTTATAAAATTTAATCCTTTACTATATATATTTGTATGAATTTCTATATGTATAGATATAAAATATAATATTTTTATGTTAAGCACAAAATTTATATATTTATAAGTAGTTACATTAATTTAGTGATTGATTACAGATTGAAACACAAAATAATTAATAGAATCTATATGTACAGTAATATCCTGAGATAATATTATTTATTGAGATGATATATTAATATGTAAAATCCATAAAAATGAATTTGAAATTATGAGAGTCTTATAATACCATATTAATACTTTGTGGGTTATCTATGTCATTGTTAACACATATAATGTCCATTATCATTGATACATGTTGTGTCTTTAAAAGTTTGTACCCCAGGTACAATATTTTAATTTTATTGGTGGATGTTTCTAAACTAGAGATTTAGGTAACAATTTCTCAATTTGAAAACATTGTTATAAATATGTGGGATTTCATAAGACTTAGGATGATGGAGTAACATATTTCTTATATATATATATATAGAATGTGTCACGACCCCCTCACCACAAAGTGTACCCCTCATAGGCCGACAATGTGAGAAGGGAGATAATTACTCCCGAGTCCCGCCTCTAGTAGGCCCCTGGTTGGAGACTAGCACCACGGTTATAGTAACACACAAATGGTAGGAATTTCCCTCTATGAGAACACATGCAGAAGAGAGAGATAAGATAGAAACCAATGAACTCCAACTCAGAACTAGAAATCTAAAAGAAACTCAAGTGCACATAAAAAATGTCATGAAAAAGTACTACAACAAAAAGGGGAAAAACTACAAGTACCCAAATGAATGTAAAAATAGTAGCAACCACAAGCTCGAACAGCTCCCGCCACCCCAAACATGTAGAAAATAGCTTGATCTCCAAAATGATTCAAGGGACCTGAAAATAGTTTATAAATACATAGGGTGAGTTTAACAATATACTCAGTAGGATCCTCCCCGAATCCTCTCATGAAAAAGTAATGAAAGGAAGCTAAATCACAGAGAACAAAAAGTGAAACTAACTTATCAACTAAACATGTATACTAAGTTCCCAAACTCACCATGGACACTCTCACCATGTAAAGCATACATGAATATAGATTATAGTCAAAAATATCAAGGGTACCCCGCTACTATTTCCCCATTGGTTTGCTGCTTTTTCCCAACATCGCACGTCCTAATCATCTCTCTCCAAAAAGGCTTTCCCGCAGACACATGGGAAAAGCACCACTATATGCACCTCGTGCACCACAAAGGATTGCCCGCAGACACCAGGGTAAAGCACCACACCATCCTCACAACCAAAAGTAACCATGTAGATTCCAAGAGCCACCACAGATCGCATAACATGTATCATACGTAGGGTATTATACAACAATCCATTACAGCCCGTACATCAAGTAAGGATCCTCAAGCCATCACAGCCCACACACATTACACATATAGTTGTCTATAAGATACTATATCTAGATTATATGTGTGCGAATAACCAAAAGCCATTACAGCCCTCTACACACATATTCGGGGAAAACTAACTGTTGTGCCTAATGGCACTAGTATCTACCAAGAGAAGAGAGTGGGGCCAAAGGGGGTAGTCATCCATTCATCCTCCCACCAAAATGTTCGGAAAACACCCCCTAAGGCTCAGAATCCCCGGGGTGTTAGTTTCCCTTACTAGCAGGGTGGAGTTGTGTATAGAAACATAAAAAATAAAAAAATACTATATCTCACAACCACACTATGGGAATAACCTAGTCATAGACACAACTGTATCTAACATTTCTTGGACTCCGGGTTTCCACTTCTAATAATAGGTTTCCTGTAAGCACACAACCATTTAAGGAACTTTATTAGAATACTCCAGTCCCTTTTTATCAGTTTCAATTTATGTAAATTAATTCATTAAACATTAATTAACCATGAATAATTACACATTAAAGATTCCATTAGCATCCCACCCAAAATCCACCGTCCCTTCAAATGTATAACTTCATCATTATGTTCTAGCAAACTCCAAACACATGGGTTAACACCGTTTATTCAATTATTCATTAGAGAATTACTTTCCAATATTCTCATCATTCTAGAAAATCATTCTATGTGACTAAACACAAGGGGGATCAACACATTGAGTAGATGTACTACCCGTCGAGTCATTTCTGCCTTATCAATAGCATAGACCCATTCCCCCTTGAGAAGCTAAAAACGGAAAGCACATGGCATTCTCCACGTGTCTTCGTCTCTTTCGGGAGAAGGGTAAGCAAGACCAAATGCCTTGAGCATTGGGGAAATTTAAAGCAGCTGAACAACAAAAAGAACCAGCAAGAAACCAACAATCACATCCATCCCATTCCATCAACCCCATTTTCCTTCCCAACACCCACATGCATAAACTGATGCATCTCGCAACTCTAGGAGTCATATACTGCCACAAAAAAAGGCCTCTATGCCCCCACATATCACAACAACCATCCATGATCACATCACAACACAAGCAGTAGGATAGAAAACATCACATCTGTTGGTCTCTTGGCCCATTAACAATCAAGAGGGTAAATCAATACCCTTCAAGTAATTATCAAAAAATCAAAATCCTTATTCCATCTTGAATAAACTGGTTTATAAATCGTTGGTTCCAACATCAGGAAACCTAACTAGTAAACTATCACAAAAGATTACACATGCACAGTACGCCGATTTGATTAACATCAAATTGAAACAAGAACTGGATTCATTTTCTTGCCTCTTTATCATTATCCAAACAATGATCAATTAATCACTATTTATGTTCTTTATCGATTTTCACCAGGGACAAACAACTAATAAAATCAAGCATAGATATCACACTATCTAGCATAACAAGAGGCAATAACATACGATTGGTAGAAATTTCATTATCCAGTTAAAATCATTTATTATTTCAATTCCACTATCATCTAGTTGGATTAAACATGCTAACACTATAGTTTCATGTAAATGAAACAGAAGCAATGAATCCTCGTCATCAAGGTTTTTTGAAAAAAAACCCAACAAACGAAGAACGCACAAGAAAGCTGTGTTGATTCTCTAGAAACCCACCTTAGATCTATTCTCCTAGAAAGGTCAAGACCAAAGCTCATAATATTTGGAATCTACATACTTCGATCTACCCATAACGGGTGTAGATCTACAAAATTGAGGTAAGAGGAGGAGTAGATCAAAGGGTATCTATGAAACCGAACTAGAACTATCAAGAAAGATCACATACCTCAAGAAACCGTCTATGATTAGCCAAGAGATGCATTCATATTGCCTCTAAAATGCTTGAGAGATGTTCTACTACCATCAATGGATGGTAATTCTGAGTTATGGCTACTTAAGAGATTAAACAAGTAAGTTAGATGTGAAACAATTGAGATCCACAATTTTAGGATCTAATTTAAGTGCCCGCATGGTTAGTCCACATAGTTTGGAAACTCGTGCGCTAACCGTGAGTTAGCTACTACCTCAACCACCCTTCTCGCATGGTTTGACTGCACGGTTAGACAAACTGTGCAACTCCAATGCGGATGCTACTGCATCTAAGTCCAACCTCGCACGGTTTGGCCGTATGGTTTAGACAAACAGTGCGCCTCCCGTGCGAAAGCTATTTCCCTTTATATTTCCTTAAAAGTCCACCCAAACGCACCCCCAAGTCACCTAGACCTCCGAAAACACTTATAACACAACATTTCAAAAATGTAATGTACTGGACAGGTCCGAACATTACATCATATACCTCTCAAAACTTTATTGTCCTTGACAATCCAAAACCCTCCTTAATAGAAAACGAAATAGGGTCTGAACAACCACCCATCACGATACCCCTCAAAAGTGAGCAAGCCACAAAAGAAAAAAAGTGAGCCATCTCATAAAAATGAAAGCTTCATAACCAAAAAACTACATCAATAGATTGAAAGAGTTAAACCTCAAACAACTCTGGGTACTGAGCATGTATCTATGACTCACGTTCATAGGTACTCTCTTCCAAGACATTGCATCGCCACAAGAAATTAAATAATGGGATAGAAAGCCCACGAATCACCTTATCATTGTTTTCTTGGATCTCCACATATCTCTCATCAAAGGTTGCATCATCATCAACATCGATCGCTCCTGAATCGATGATGTGAGAGTTGTCATGAAGATAACGACGGAGCTGTGATCCATGGAAAACATCATGTATTTGACTCTTCTATGGGGGACATGCTGCTCGATAATCCACATATCCAACACGATCTAACACAACGAAAGGCTCAACAAAACAGGGATAAATCTTACTTCCATGACCAAAACATCGCTATCCACGATGGGGAGTCACCTTCTGAAACACATAATCCCCATAATTAAACTCTAATGGTCTCATTCTTTGATTAAACTATGATTTCTAATGATCTTTCACTATCATTATCCTCTCATGAATCACATGATCCATCTCTGTTGTATTCGGCAATAGTTCTGGTCCGAGAATTGCTGACTCTCCGACCCCAGTCCAGAAAAACGGAGAATGGAAGGGCCGTCCATATAAGGCTTCAAATGGCCCCATACTGATGGTGGAGTGAAAACTATTATTCTAAGAGAACTTCACCAAGGATAAGTGCCTCATCCATGAACCCATAAAATCATGAACTCAAGAGCGTAACATGTCTTCAAGAGTCTAGATGGTTTACTCTGTCTGACTATCCATTTGAGGATGAAAAGCAGTGCTAAGTCAATGTTGGGAACTGAAAGCATGTTGGAGACCTCTCCACATTCTGGAGGTAAAATGAATATATCTATCATAAATTATCTTCCTATGGACTCCATGAAGTCTCACTACCTCCCTTATATACTTCCTTGACAAAACTTCCACCGTTCTTGACTCCTTGATTTCTATAATGTGGCCAAATTTTGTTAAATGATCCACTACCACCCAAATAGCATCATGTCCTCCTGGAGATCGAGATAAACCAGTAAGGAAGTCCATTGAGTGTCCTCCCAATTCCACTGTGGAATATCTAATGGCAGGAGAAGACCACCAGGAACACGGTGTTCGGCCTTCCTCTTCTGGCAGACTAAACATCGAGACACAAACTATGCAACCACATGGTTTAGACCAGGCCACCAAAACTAACTTTTAATTGATCAGTACATCTTTTTCACACCAGGTTTTACTGCTAAATATGAACTATGGAACTTTATGGGGACCGTATCACACATCAATAAAGGAATAAAAATCCTTATGTGATACAACACTCTGTGTTGTTCATCCCCAGACCAACCATCAGGGGCCTAACCCCAAACAACTAGGTCTCTCAAGACCTCCACCTCAACATCCCCCAACTAAGACTCTTCCACCATCTGCACTAGGTATGACTGTACCACCATCATAAAAAGACATCCTTTACCCACAACATCTCTCATATCAAGTTGTTATGCTAATAGTTCTTCCATTACTCTCCAAAAGTCACCGGATTCACGCACAGCATCACTATGTGACATTCGGCTCAGCGCATTAGCTACAACATTCCCATTTCCAGGTGTATACGATACTTCTATGTCGTATTCTTGTAAGATATTCATCCACTAATGTTGTCACATGTTCAAGTCACATTGGTAGAAAACATACCTCAAACTCTTATGTTCGGTGAAAACCATGAAGCGCTCATCAATGAGGTAATGTATCCACAACTTCAGTGAAACCACCATGGTTTCCAACTCATGATCATGGGTGGAATTGTTGAATTCATGGGGATGTAATTACCAAGACCCATAAGAAACAACTGACCTCTGCTGCATGAGAACACGTCCTATTCCCTAGATGTGAAGCCTCGCATAAAACATCAAACTGAACTCCTTCAGATGGAAGACACAGTACTGGAGAACATACTAACTTCTACTTTATATACCTGAATGTTGCCTGACACTAATCAGTCCATATGAATGTTTGATCCTTACTGGTCAAAGCTGTCAGAGGATTTACAACTCGTGAAAAATTGGCTGCGAACCTTCTGTAGTAGCCTGCGAGACCCAGGAAACTTCTCACCTTTGACATTGTCATAGGGTCCTCCAAATACACAACGGCTTCAATATTTGAATGATCTAAAACTACTCCCTGTTGGGACACAAAATTTCCCATAAAACAGAATTCTCGAGCCCAAAACTCAATCTTCATAAACTTCCCAAACAGCTGATGTTGACGAAGGACTGCCAAGATGACTTGTAGATGCTATGAATTCTACTCCTCCGATGTGGATTACACAAGGATGTTGTCGATGAAAACTACCATGGACTTTCCTAAGAACTCACGGAACAAAACATTGATCAATCCCACGAATACAGCTGGATCATTCATCATGCAAAATGACATTACAAAAAACTCATAATTCCCATGACGACAAGAGAAAGCAGTATTCAGAATATCCTTATCTTTAACACACATATGATGATATCCTGATAGTAAGTCGATCTTTGAGAACCAACTTGAATCCTTCAGTTGATCGAATAAATCATCAATATGTGGATGAGAATATTGATTCATTATTGTCACTTTGTTCAAGGGACTATAATTCACACACAACCACAAACTGCCATCAGACTTCTTCACGAAGAAAACTAGTGCACCCCATGGTGACACACTTTGGGCAAACAAAACCACATTATAACAGACCATGAAGCTGTATATTCAGCTCTCGGAACTCAGAAGGGGCCATCCAAATTTGAGACATAGAGATAGGAGACACTCTTAGCTATATCTCGATCCCAAACTTGATCTCTCTTCTATGGGGTAATGCTACAACCACTTATGGAAATTCATCAGGTTACTCCTCTACGACCCTATGAAACACCAACTGTGGAACCTATGAAGAACACAACATCATCTCAGACATCATCATGATAAGGATGGAACGCGCCTATGACCCATATGAGGATCTCTCTCACCAACAAACACTAGTTTCTCTCCACCCGCACCAAGGAAAACGACCTTCTTCCTGAAGCAATCCATGATTGCCTACACCGAATACAACCAATACATTCCGAGGATGACGTCATATGGTGGTTCTCGTAAACATATGAATCTTTCCAAGAGAATTGTTTCCCCAACACTATCTCAATGTCTCCACATACTACAATCAAGTCAGATCGACCTCCAACTAGCATAGTCAACGCCAAGGGCACTGGAAGTCTCTCTACCTCAAGTCTAAAAGCATGGACAAGGGTAGGTGATATGAAGGAGTGTGTATCTCCCAAGTCAATGAAGGAATACACCAAGGTAGAAAACAAGAAAAGGGTACCTCGAACGACATATGGATCACCTTGGGCTGGCAATGCTAGAGAATGAAGCTGACAACGACCTCCTACACTGCCTCTCTGACCCTGATGATGACCACCACCATGGTCGCGCTCTGCTCTATGAAGATGGGGAGTGTCATGGGGGTGTCCTATGTCTGTCCCATCTACCTTCTGCTGATCTAATGCTGGTGAAACTAGCTATTGTTGCCTCGGCTGGAACTTCCTCAACAGAGGAACCTGGAGCATAGCGCCCGGTGCACATTGACCACTCTGAAAGATCGAGCACTCCCACTGCTGATGGCCCCGACCACCACAAGAAAAACAAGAGCCTGATCCCTTGGAATAAGCTTGAGATTTTTTGCCTCTGAAGAAATGAGATGCGAAGGGCTGGGACCTAGCCCCGACTGAACAAAAACTCTTCTGCCCCAAAAACCGAGAAACCTGGACTACAGCTCTGCTTCGTGAGGGATCATGAAGATCCCCCTCTCATGATGATCAGGTCCTAGCCAAAGTACTATCGACATCCTATACCATATCCATCACCTCAAGATATGTGTTCATCATAAATGGGGTGACCTAGCGTTGGATCTATGGACACAAAGCCTCCACAAAATGCCTCTCCCTAGCCTCCTCATCTGGTAACAGGTCTGAAGCATACCATAAAAGGTTCCTGAAATGGATTCCAAACTCTCAAACACTGAAGCACCCCTATCGAAGGGTAATTAGATTCTGGGTACTAGATGCCTTCGGAGTTGAAGAAAGGAACTCGACTCTAAACTTGTCTTGTAACTCCTCCCACGAGATCGCTGATTCCTCATGATCCCTGCCGAACAACAACTACAAATGCTCGCTGCTCTACATATAATCGTCACAGCTAAGGACACCCAGTGATCCTTCTGAGCACGGATCAAACTGAATCCTATATCAACCACCTCTAACTAGTATTCCGTGACTGCATCTGAAACAGAGTCGTCGTACTTCTGCAGATTCTGGCGCTGAAACTCTCGGAGTGTCTTTCGCCATGTTTCATCTTTGTCAACCTCTACTCTGCGGAGATCTGCTGGATCAACATACTTGACATTTTCTACACAAAACTGATGAGGATGTCGACCTAGAGCCATAGCTGTAAAATAAAAAACCTTAGTGTTCTTGAACATGGAATATGGAAGACACAACATTAATTAATTAATTGTTTTCTTTTATTCGTTTTAGGTTAACATATCCCAAGGTCTACCCATTCAATCATAGGCACAAAGAAGAATGATTCATGATCCATTCCTAGGGCTCCACCACGCAACAAGTATCAACTTGTTTAGTAGCCATTGAAAACTTAAAGGTCCGTGCATCAGATCATAGGGGGCCCAAAATGCCTATGTCTCATCCGATCTCAAGTGTTTACCTCACTTGATAAAAATTAATGACAGTGTTTCCCTACCAACCCATGCAACCTCGCATATGCCTAACTCCAAGCTCTATACTATCCCTCATCCCCCTCTGATACCACTCTGTCACGACCCCCACCCCACAATGTGTACCTATCATAGGATTTCAATGTGAGAACGGAATAATGACCCACGAGTCCTGCCTCCAGTAGGCCCCGGGTTGGCGACTATCACCAAGGGTATAGTAACACCCAAATGGAAGGAATTACCCTCTAATAGAACACATGCAGAAGAGAGAGATAAGATAGTCACCAATCAACTCCAAATCAGAACTGGAAATATAAGAAAAACCAAAATGGACATATGGAATGTCATGAAAATGTACTATAACAAATAGGGGAAAAACTGCAAGTACCCAAAAAGTAAAAATATCAGCAACCCCAAGCCTGAACAGCTCTTGTAACAACAAACTAGTAGAGACCAGCATGATCTCCAACATTCTCCAAGTGACTTGAAATATAATTTATATATACATAGGATGAGTAAAACAGTATACTCAGAGGGATCCTCCCCAAAGCCACTCGTGCAAAAGTAAAGAAAGCATGCTAAAGCACAATGAATAACAAGTGAAACTATCTCATCACATAAACCAGTATACTAAAGTCCCAACCTCACCATGGATACTCTCACCAAGTAACACATACAAGAATATAGAATATAGTATTGAATATCATGGGTACCCCACTACTACTTCCCCACTTGTTTGCCGCTTTTCCCCAACATCTCACATCCTAAGCATCTCTCTCAAAAAGGCTAGACTGCAGACACCTGGGAGTAGAACCACAATTTGCACCTCATGCACCACAAAGGCATGCTAGAAGACACCTAGGAAAAGCAGCACAGCATCTTCACAACAAAAAGTAACAAGGTAGTTTCCATGATACACCGTATCTCGCATAATGTGGATCATATTTCGAGTGTTATACCTCAAGCCTATACATCCCATACACCGGGTAAGGATCCTCAAGCCATCACATCCCATACACATTACACCTATATTAGTCCATAGGATACTCTATCCAGATTATATGTGTGTGAATATCCACAGGCCATTATATCCCTCTACACACATATATGGGGAAAACTAACCCCAATGCCTAATGGAACAAGTATCAACCAAGAGAAGAGAGCGGGGCCAAATAGGGTAATCAGCCATTCATACTCCCACCAAAATGTTGGGGAGAACACCCCCCAGGGCTCAGAATCCCCGGGGTGTCAGTTGACCTTACTAATAGGGTGGTGTACTGTATAGAAACACAAAAAGTACAAAATATATTATATCTCAAAACCACACTATGGGCATAACCTAGTCTTAGACACAACTACTGCTAACATCTCTCTGACTCCGGGCTGCCACTTCTAAGACTAGGTATCCTATAAGTACACAACCATTTAAGAAACATTATTACATTACTTCATTACCTTTTTTTTCTATTTCACATTACATTAATTAATTCATTAATCATTAATTAACCATGAACAATTCCACAGTAAATATTCCATTAGCATCAAACCCAAAATCCACTATCCCATCAATAGTACAACCTCATCATTATGTTCCAGCAAACTCCAACCCCATGGGTTAACACCATTTATTCAATTAATCATTAGATAATTACTTTCCCATATTCCCAAGAATTCTAGAAAATCATTCTATGCAACTCAACACAAGGGGGCTCAACATAGTGAGTAGATGTACTACCCATCGAGTCTTTGCCGCCTATAGCAAGAGCGTAGACCCATTCCCCCTTGAGAAGATAAATACGGAAAGCACGTGGCATACTCCGCGTGTCGTACCTCTTTCAGGAGAAGGGGAAGCAAGAAAAGCTGCCTTGAGAAGTGGGAAAAAGTAATGCAGATGAACAACCAATGAACCACCAAGAAACCAACTATCACATCCATCCCATTCCATCAACCCCGGTGTCCTACCCGACACCCGCAAGCATAAACCGATGCATCTCGCTACTCTAGGTGTCATCGGCTATCACAACCAAAAGGCCTATATGCCCCCACGTATCACAAAAACCATCCAGGATCACATCAAAGAAAAAGCACTAGGAAAGAAAACATCACATCAATTGGGCTCTTGGACCATTAACAATCAAGAGTGTAACTCAGAACCCTTCAAGGAATTATCAAACAATTAAATTAGTTAATCCATCTTGAATTAACTGGTTTATAAATAATTGGTTCCAACATCAGGAAACCTAACCATTAAGCTATCACAAAAGATTAAACTTTCTTACGACGCCAATTTGATTAATATCAAATTGCAACAAGAACCGGTTTCGTTTTCATGAATCTTTATCTTTAGCCAAACAATAATCAATTAATCTCTATTTATGTTCTTTACTGATTTTTATCAAGAACAAACAGTTATGCAAAGGGATTATTGATATCACTCTATCTATCAAAACAAGAGGCAATAACATACGATCGATTACAATTTCTTTATCTGGTTAAAAATATTTATTATGTCAATTACATTGTCATCCAGTGGGATTAAACATGCTAACACTACAGTTGCATGTAAAAGAACGAGAAGAAATGAATCCCCTGCCTCAGTGTTTTTTGATAAAAACCCCAGCAAACGAAGAACGCACAAGAAATCCTAGTTGATTCTCCAAAAACACGCCTTATATCTCTTCTCCTATCATGGTCAAGACCAAAGTTCATCATATTTGGCATCCACACAATTAGATCTACCCATAAAGGGTGTAGATCAAAGAAACTGAGGGAAGTGGAGGAGTAGATCCATGTGGATCTAAGATACGGAACAAGAACTATCAAGAAAGATATCATACCTCAAGAAACCAGCTTCGATTTTCTAAGAGAAGCCATCAGATTTCTTCCAAAACGATTGGGAGAGGTTCTACTACCTTCATGGGAGGGTAATCCTATGTTATGGCCTCTTAGAAGCTCAAACGAGCAAGTTAGTGGTGAAACAGTTGAGATCTACAAATTTAGGATCTAATGAAAGTGGACGCATATTTAGTCCACATGTTTTGAAAAACCGTGCACTAACCAAGAGTTAGCTACTCCCTCGACCACCCTTCTCGCACGGTTTGGATGCACAGTTAGACACACCCCCAAGTTACCTTGACCTCCCGGAATACTTCTAACACCACATTTCCACAAAGTAATGGACTAGAGAGGTTCGACCATTACATATGTTATTTCCCAAAAGGGTATCCTAATAAAATATTCAAAAATTATTATTTTATATCATGATTTATATTAATGTGGTCAAAATTATCAATGTGTTTAGATAAATTAAAATATTGAATGAAAATTTGTCATATATGGATTTTCTCTCACTAAAAGGTAATCAATAATGTCGAAATAATTTCAAATTATAGTCTATTTAATAAATGACCTTATAAAAATGATATAAAAAATAACATCCACAAAAAATATATGTTCTTGAATATAATAGTAATTTCCATTAACATAACTTTATATATATAACTTAGGTTATGGAATTAATTTTATTTATTAATATCAAACAATGATAAATTTTATCAATAATAAAAATTTCAAAAATCTTTATGTTTATGTAGTAAGAATAATATTTTAAAATATTTACTCATAATTTGTTGATACAAAGTTAGCATAATAAATTTCATTAAATAAATATGAAGATAGAAATATTAAAAAATTAATAAAATGGGAAGATGATAAATGTGGATGTAATGAATATATAATAATTGTATTGATAAAAGTAACATAAAATGATCATTTGACTTGTAGATTAGATCATGTATTGGAAAAAATTATTATTTTTTAAAAATAAATAGAAAATAGATTTATATATTATTTATAAAATTAGTAAATTATTATCTTATATATATATTGTTATCAATGATAATATGATTAATATTTTAAAATTTTTTGATATTCATAAAAAATATATAACATTAAAGAAAAAAATTTCAATGCAGTTTATTATAACACCACATATATTTATCATTATCTCAGTGGATGAAAAAATTATAAACACATCTATGAAATCACAAGATACATATAGATTGAAAACATCATGTGTGAATCCTTCATTGTCTATAAATATTCACTATTAAAAATATTATATAGAGATTTCATTAGTTAAATTTTTTTGGTATGGAGTATAATATTAGATATAAGAAAAATTCATGCATTTATAGTAATGAATTTATATTTTTTCACCCTGATTAAATACATAAATCAATATATTTATTTATTTTTTATGATAATATTTATTTAATGACGTTAAAAAATTATGGTGATACAGATTGTAGATCACAATAATAAAAATGTATTTTGATTCCACAATATGATTTGGGTAATGAATTAATAAGCCATTAATTTATTAATCATCTTATATATAGTGGACTTCCATCCCTATATTCTTCCCATTGAACACAACAACAAAAAAACGTGTATATGATGAGGAATCTTATATTCATATATGTGGTTTTCATGTATTATAAGATATTGTGTCATTCTATTATCATTTTGGAATAATATTCAGAATCTATTACATCATCAATTATGTTCCTCATAAATAATTTACAGTGAAAATGTATTAGTTAATCATAGGAACATATTGAAATTTTTATTTTATAATAATTTTTGGGTTCAAGAAACATATATGAAATTTAACATTTTTAAAATATGACCATATATTATAATTTTTTCTTTTGTATTCATTTAAATCAGGAAAAATATCATTATTTCTATAAATATTGTAATATTAATCATTTTTTAAGGATTTTGTAATATTCTTTCGTGTGAATGCAATATTTTTGGTTTATGTGAGAGTTAATATAATCATTGAGATGTTATGTTTTAATAATTATAATTATTATAAAAAAATGATGATCTAGTTAATATATTGGATATTAAAATAGTTGAAACTTTGGATGCATAATAAACATAAGTTTTTGTTAAGATTCAACATGAGCAGGAGAGATACACATTTCGTAGAAATAATTATAATGATGCAGAATATGCAGAAAATGAAGTAAATTTTTTTAAAAAAATATGGCGATATATAATTTAATGAAATGGTCTAAAACCCATGAATTGTTAAAAATGGAATGTATTTTAATAGTAAATGTTGGGAACATGGGGGATATAGATGAATTTTTTAGTCCAAATAACATAAAAGTTATCATTCTAATTAAATAGTTATTTATATTATAGACTCTAACCTTATTATACTTTTCTCATCGTAAAATGTTATGAAAATGTTCATCGAACTACTATAAATTTACATTTTCTCTAGTTTTGTGAAATATTATCCTAGCTACAACCCATTGATGCCACGAGTCAGTTGGTCACATGAACTCAGGCACGCCACTTTAAATTCAAGATACTATTCACTAGCAGCACGAATTTAATTTTGTTTACAATGGAATGTCAATACCCACTTGATATAATAATAACAACAACAAAAAATAAATAAAAAACCCATAAAATGGAAAACAGAAACCCTAATAATAAAATACCCAAAATGTAGCAGTATAACATGATGAACTATAATAAGAATCAATATCGAAAAAAGAATATATTTTTATTCCATAATAAGTGTCAAGTGTGTAATGAAAACTTAAATGAATTCACAAAAACACTCCCAAGTCAGTCATGACACCATGTTTGGTTGCATTATCCATTCTCTATCCCAACTCAACCATATAATATATTGTTCTTTCCCTTATCATATATTGTAAATGTGATGTATATTCAGGTACCCATCAAGAAGTCCAAGTAGGGTGAGAGTAAAACTCATTAGGTCCCCAAAAATGGAATCTAAAAAAATTTCCAATCAATAATAGTATATTAAGTTTTATAAATAATGAATCATGTGTGATAATGTTTACAATGCACATTGTAAATTATTCATTCTTTAACCACGCAATTCATTTGGATCACTATAACACCTTAACCACAAATAAATAATTTAGCATGTTCGAGATAGTGAAGAATATATCCCTTAGGGAATCAATATTCATCATTATGTAGATAATAATAATTCATTTTCACATGATATTTTATTATTCATTTTCTTTCATTTCATTTCTAGAATAACTGGGACAATAGTCTGATTCCAACACTTTGGGCATAGAATTCCATGGATATAACCCTCTGGTTAATTTGATCACTTGTCTATGTCCCACAACATATTTTAAAATCAATATAATGTGGGATTTTGATGAATTATTTTATGTCTCACAATCATTTATCACATTATTTCTTTGGGACCTATAACGTTACGACTATGACCCCATGGGTGTTTTGAAGAATCATTATATGTGCCACATTCCATTTATAAATAAATATAACATATCAAATATAACACATTTATCAAGTTTAATCATCATTAATAATATCATCAATGTTTCAAATAATTTTATACCATTTCTATTATTAAATAAATCATGGTTGTACACATTCATCCTAGAATAATATGATAAATTCACCATTAAACCCTTTATCACGATCCAATAATTTGGGAAATTAACCCTTTATTGATAATCCAAACATCACTATATTCCCATTATAAATAATTTAAATACTTTACATTTATTAATATGATAAAAAATATCATTGATTCGCCAATTTCATGAAAACAATATCCATTATATTGAATAATTAATCTTTTAATTAATGAAATTCAAGATGATATTTCCATCCAAGGATTTTTATATTTCACAATTCCATACACACAATTACAATCAAAACTATGAGAGTTTCAATTAGGCAACATACCCCTCGATTGTGGTTGAGAATTCTCCAAACCAGAAATACCTAAATTGAATTGGAATGTTTGAGTGTACAAATAGGAAAGAAATATAAACCCAAAACTTATATCAATGATCATATAGAGTTAAATATATCATATAAAAGATCTAGTACCTTTCTAGTAATTGATAAAACATTTTTTATCTAATTAGAGTAAATATGTGAGAGAGAGGAAACCACATGGGATGTGATTTATTATCGAGAGAGATATAGATTCATCAATTAGATCGTTAATTTTATAATAATGGAGTTCATTGCTCCTAATAATCCCATCTTGGAAAACTAAAAATGAATGTTCAGATCTTTTGTGCAGTTGGGGATAATGGAAGTGATTTCCCGGGCTCTTATTAATTTTAATCACTATATTATAGGGGCATAAAACCAATTTTCTTGGTTTATTAGTATAGGGAACATGGTCTTCCATAATTGTGTACTTAACCACGATCATCTTCTTAATGTTTAAATTCTTACTAATAAGAATACATAATTTGCAAAATCATGAGACAACCATGTGAATCATCTATTTAGGGTTTCCCTATTTTATTGGGGTAGGGGTAGGTGTTTGAAAAAATGTATTCTAATCATGTACTACCACTTATTATTAAAAAAGATCAATTTTCATCTCACTCAACCCTAATGAAACCCTACTAATGTATACAAAAAAATTGAATTAGAGTATATTAATAAGATCCTAATCAATATCTATAAATGGTTGGGATATTAAATTATACCCAACTTTTTATGGATAATCCATGAGTTTTAGTCCCTTGAATATTTATGATTTTCATATAAAAATATTGGGACACTAAGACCACATATCCTTTTATCTCTCTGAGGTTTCCTCCTAAACACATTAATGTTCCCACAAAACATGAACTATTAGCATAGTTTTCCACAAATGACATTGTCAATGTAATCTATTACCTGTATCATATACTCCATAAAGGACCTGTCTATTTCATGCTCAACATCATTCAAATATCTCAGATGATATGGTTTATGGTGATACCACTGAATTTGTGATAGATATAGCATTCCATGCATAGAGTTGTACTTATAAGGAAGACCCATTCAATTTACCATGGAATAATTTTTTTCCACAACCTAAAAAGTTCCAAAAAACATGTATGCCAACTTTCTCACCCACAGAATGCTATAGTGACCCAATCATGGAGACACCCAAAGGAACACACTTGGTCCCTTCATAAACTCTTAGGGTCATCAACATCGATTATAATATGAATTATACATAATCTCAATATTTACTGATGCATTTACAGAAAAAAAATATTACCTGCTCTAATGTCCGCTACATGACACTCAGTCCCAATAGGTCTACTTCACATGTATACATCTATCACTATAGTGATCTGCATGATCTACTATAAAGAGCCACATATAGTTTCATCTAAATCATTTCCTGATAACTATTTTTATATGATAACAGAAAGAATATATTTTTGACTCTCCCAATACCCAAATAATTCTAATATTCAAACCCATATAATACCTTTCAAAATCTATATGGTATGTTCTAACTTCCCATATATCTAGAAGTAGAATGTCGTACTCAAAAAAATATGAGTACCATGTGCCCTCTCCATGACTTTCCAGTATCATGAAATGAAACATGAGTCACAGTATGAAGGTTTTCTTTTTGGGACCCCATTCGAATAGACTATCTGAATAACATAAATTTCAACCAACAAATCCATAGATAATGTATCCCTTATATTCATTTATTATGATAATTATTTCAATAGGTCCACCACAACCTAGATAAAATCTTTCTTCCTAGGAATCGGTAGGACACCCTCCATAATGTCAATGGTAACATTTCCTTCTTTCATATGTAACTGGAAATGGATCCAAGAATCCAATATGGTTTTTAGTCTTGGGCTTCAACTTTTGATAGGTGTAGAATTATATTACATTTAATGTTGTCTCATTTTTCATGATTAACCACCAATAATATCATTGAATTTAACAACACATATTCATCAAACCATGATGCCCCTCCAACTTTTAGATATCAAATTCACAAGTTTTATCCTCTCACATACTCATAGGAATAATATCATGATTCATTGTATAGGGGTTATCATCCCAATATATAGTCTAACTAGAAGGTGTCTCTAACACCATGGATTTCCATCTAGGAGAAACACTCTTAATTCATATACTACACATCTATGTTATGGCACAATATTTTGGAATCCACTGAAATAGATATGATAGAAATATTCTCGGGGCCCTTTCAAACAACAATATGAATCTAGACTAGCAAAGTCGTCCTTGTCCACTTAGAACTAGACTTTTGAACTGTAAGAGTCTTTTTTTTCCTACTCAATGTCTTAGAAAAACAATTTTACTTTCGAAGAATATATTATAAAACAATGGTGTACGAATGTATATACTCACGCCCTATACAACAATAGATTCATTTATTATAGATAAAATAAATACTTTATGATCATTAAATTTGTATACATAGTAGGATTTTTACCCTAAACATTGTACCATAAAACATCATGGAATTAAAAAGAGTAGATAACTTGAGATCATGTATAGGGTAATTCAATTCATGTTGACACAACTGTTGTGGCCCATAAACAACATGTTCACTACTATACCTTTACGTTGCTCTATGTACTCCTCCATAAGAATCACAAAACATCATATACTCCTCCCCTATCTCAAGAAATATCAATATAGGTTACCATTTCAATGTACTATACAACTAATAGATATAATTCACATATTCTATAGACCATCCAACCATTATCCACTTCTTGGCCAATCCTGAAATAGGATCTATGATATAGGTAATGTCATGGATGAACCTCCAATAATACCCCGCTAATCCAAGAAAAATGTTGATATCAAAGTCATTCATGGGTTTTTTACCATGAAACCACTACATGCACATTATATATTTCAACTGATGCCCCTTTATCTAAGATAATACCACCCTCGAAATTTATAGGATCAATTCAAAATTCACTTTAATATTGTTTTTCATATTGCTGTGGATATCTCATTGTATCAATGAGGGTGTCAAGATGTTGATAATGATCATCATGAGTCTTAGAGTACACCAAGATGTTATCCAAACAAAAATATCCAAACACATATCAATGTATGGTAGTGAAATCTTGTTTATCATGGCCGTAAACACTAATATAGTTTTCGTCTACTAAATCGACGTCATGGAACAATCATTAAGGTCATACCAACTTCTGAAAACATTTATATGTATATATCATGTTATATGTCTGAACACTTGATACCTTGGTCTCAAATAAATCATGTTGATATAATAATCTCTCATAAACTAGCCAAAAAGATCATTGATACAAGGAAGAGGGTATCAGTTCTTCATTTTTAGTTGGGTTACCATTTTATAATCAATGAATAATCTAAATGTTTCATCAACATTATTTTTAAAAACAACTAGTGAACCCTAAGGGTATATACTCAAATAGATATACTGCTTTCCCTTTAACCATACAATTTGAGTATTCATCCATGGATTCTTTGTTCGTCCTATTTTTTATAGTGAAATTGAAACTATCTCTACAGTAGGTTTGATCACTATAGTAAAACCTAAATATTCATCATATGGAATCCTCGTGAATCCTCATGATAAAAAATCTATTATACTTCCACTATGTTGGTAAATAAAAAATTAATCATACACAAATCATTTATAAAACGATTTAAATACTAGGAATTATGATATACTATTTGGAGCTGAACATGACCTTTATGGACCACCTTAATATCCCACTCTATACAATGTATGGAATATTCACACATAAAATATTAAAAAGACACTATCTTGTGGAATAATTTAATGTGGGAACAATATGATACTTTACACTCTATACCCTACATTATTTCAAGTCCTCACATATCACAGATGTAAATATTCTATAAGATATCATACTCCAAAATCTTGAGAGAACAACTCTTACACAAACAGATATCTTCATACAATATACCCAAAATTGTATCAATCATCATAATACTAATAATGATCATTTCTATGATTATAATTTCATTAAAGAGTTTTATATATTAAATGGAATGAGAGGAATTTATATAACATATGGAAGAATGAATTGTTGAAGATACAACAATAATACCTTTAATTATTAATAGTCCAACCTCACTAACCAAATGTGTATATTGAACTAAAAGGAACTATCATCACCCAATTACCTATTTTATTGTTTGAGTTAAATTATTTTCACCAGTATACTGATATAGTTTCACTTTCCCAGATGTACAATTTCCACTTACTCAAAAACCATGGATAGTAGATCTCTAACAACAAGACCATAATGGGGTAGAGTACTACATCTATGAATATTTATTCCAACGGTTTCCCACTTCACTACCAATAGAAAGTGGGTGTCAAAAAACAATTTTTGACTTTACATCCTTCTACAAAATTGAAACTCAACTTGTGGCTAGGAATAATGTAACAAATATTACTCGGCCCTCCAAATCTGTGGATGATCACTCAGGTATGATCATGAGTAATTGATCCTTCCCTTCACCACTATAAATGTTTTCTTCCTTACTGACAATGTCACATGATTTATTCCTTCTATCAAAAGACATTCATATTTCTCATCGAAAAAAACCAAAAATGATCCAATGGAATCCTTCATCATGTTCCCCTATGTTGCGAGAACCTTATTCACATCATCTGAAAACATATTCAATTGAATGATATTGAATTAGGAATTAATATCACATATAATTCCAACATGAAACTATTTTTCTATAGTGTTGTCATCTCCTACCAACACTAGTAGAAATCATTGAAAATATCTACATCTTCCAAAATGTTCCACAACAAACATACTCCCTTGAGAAAATCTCATGAAATAAATTGCCCCCATTATCATAGGAATATCAAGGTAAAAGTGCTCCAATAACATCTCATGAAATTACATCCACTTTATATTATCTACATGTCCACCCTGAGTCTGGATGTCCCACTGATGGGTCTCTTTACTAATAACATAAAAGTATCTAGTATTATTCTATTATAAACAAGAGTTCCAATGTGGTCATGTATTGTTTGGAGAGACTCAATCCATGGTCATACATTCTAAGGTCCTACCTCTTTGACAAATGTTAGAGGGTGCATCCAAAATAACTATCATATAACATCTGGCATTTTATCAACCACAAATATTGTGTCCCTTTCCCTTAACTACATAAAAAGCGAATTGTTCTCGTGGAAATTATCTCGATCTCCCTTAAAAAGAACTATTGGTGCATCAGGTTCAACCATTGTAGGAACATCTATAGTCATGTCCTCTAATATTCCTATAAACAAGCATTGTAATATGGTAATAACTCTATAATTACAATCAAATTTTTTATGAGACTTCAAAAAATTATTACATTTATAGGGATTCACAGAAATCCATAACAAGTCATCCCCGTTAAAAAACTACATGTTCTAAAACCTATCGCCACCACTAATCCATCCCTTATTAGGTCATGGTTTAAAAATGTAAACCCATCCTAATATTATAATATCTCAGTAGAAACTATTTTTTAAATAAAATTAGTCAATTTAAGAATTTCAATTCAATATTATTCACCATTCTCCATTCAATTACAACATAATGGGAAAATATTCCAATTTAAAAAACCTACCATAAACCTACATCTCTTTTTGGTCATAAAAATGATTCATTTCAAAAAAATACATTTGGTCATAGAATGATAATTTCATTCCCAAATCACATGATATACAGAGCCATGAGTAGAATATCATAAAATCTCTAAAATCAACTAAATCATCTAACAAGTGAATTACACCATGTTAGATAACATCCAATTGTAACACCATATATAAATAATAAAAATCCCACCCTAGGAAATTGGATTTTAACCTCGTACATGGGCTAACTACTCCCATTCACAAGCTCTTGACCATGGAATGAAACATCATATTCTCCTACATACCATTCCCAAATAGTACAACAAATGAAAATAAAAGAAAAGAACCATTGGTACCACTTTGTGACATCCAGACATGGGTTCCACATGCTGGTGGCCCAAGACAGTCGGTCACATGACTTCACGCACACCATTACACACACTAGAGACATCTGACTATGAGTGAGGATCTAAAAGAATTGTCATGGGAGACTATAAACACTTTATCAATGAAGAACAATGTCTAAGATAAAAAACATTAACAAATTTATGACAAAAAGAATAACAAAATAACCAAAAAAAATAGTATCACATGAAGAACCAAAATATGACACCATATTAAAAAATTAGGATACTTTCATGACATAATAATTGTAAATACTCTATTGAAAACCTAAATAAAGATATACAGACATGCCCAATGGGTTCCCCACACCATGTTTGGTTCCATTATCTATTCTCCATACCAACTCAACCATTTATGACATGCCTCTTTCTCTTATCATATCCTACAAATGTAGAGACAATTTAGGTACCAACCAAGAAATATTATTTGGTTTTCAGAACAACTTAGTAGGAAACCACCAATGATATCTAAAATAATATTTAGCCAATTTTAGTGTATGTAGTTGTATATAGAATAAAGAATATTTCATAGTGAAAATAGATGAAATTTTCATTTGTTCTTTTATTAACCACATTGACCTTTAGGTTCAATATGTATTCTAAAACACCAATTAATTATTCGACCTATGAGGTAGATTGAACAATATATCACTTATAGAATCACAATTCATTATCACATAAGGAATTAAAATTGTTTATGAAATGGTCTTTCATTATTCATATAATTTCAATTCATCCAAAGTCTAATTAAAACCGTAGTCTAATGCTCATATTTTATGTCTGTAACACCAGGTCTTGGACCTCATGGGTTTTTGAAGAATCAGTATGTGTACCACAACACATTTATAAATCATCCACACAACGTATTTTGAAACATCAATCTATGTCCCATAATCATTTTTAAAATGAATGTATTTGGAATATGAATTCCACGGCTGGACACATTGGGTTGTTGAAGCATCATTTTGTGACCGACAAATCATTTATAAATCAATCTCACATATGACACATATCAAATTTAAAAAGTATAACCATTAATAGTGCTTTTATTGATATTTCCCATCAGGTTATAGAATTTCAATTATCAAAATAGTAATGGTTCAACACATTAATTATTGAATAATATAATTAATTCAACATTAAAACTTTTATAAAAATTTAGTCATTTAATCCATTAGAAATATAAGATCAAACCCAACAAACCTTGATTACCATAATTAATAAATTTTATAATTCATAGTAATAAATCATAAAAAAAACTACATAAATTCACCAATTTTATAATCCCAATATCCCATCACTATCATAGTCACATCATTCGATTAATTATTTAATCAATTAACTAAACCAAATAATGTTTATATTTCCAACAATGAGAACTTATATTTTTCAATTCCATACATGAATTAAGAATAAATATATGGGATTTTATAATAATACCACCTACCAAAATATTTTTGGAGAGAGTTCACAAAACCTGGAATACCAAAATTGATGTGGAACATTCAATTGTATAAAGAAGTATGAGATCTAGAACAAAAACTTATATTCCCGATAAAACAAAGTGTATTATTTCAAAACCAATATATAATACATTTCTAGTGATGAATAGAACAATACTTTTTATATGGGTATAGAGACATGAGATTTATGAAAATGGACTAGATGGTATTTTTTATAGGGAGAGGAGTAGATACATAAATCCATCTTTCGATACATCATGAAAAGAGTTTGTAGAGCCCATGATTCCACTCTCTGAGCATAAAAAATGAAATAGAACATCTAAGTTTGAGTGACGGATAATTATGGGGGAAAGAAGATGTTCTCTTTTATTTAAAATAACATTTTATTAATTTTGAAAACTGTATGCATGATTTCATAGGCCAGGGAACATGGTTTTCCATAACAGCGTGACTATACATGAAAATGCTCTAAGGGGGTGAAAATTACTACTAATAGGGAGAATATTTAGATAATCTATTACCCAACCATTTTAATTGCTTATATTTGGGTATTTGTGGTCTGTTGGGGGTGGGGGTACAGTTTGGGAAAATTGTGCGCCAACCATGCACTTCCCCTTCTTCTTCCAAAACACTATATTTTCATCCAATTCAACTTCAAAAAATAACCCAAAACAATATATACCAAAAAGGGGTATAATATTATTTCAAAACAAGACAATGAAATCTATAGAAAATTGAAATATCTTACATGTTGAGATTATATTTCTCAATAAAGTAATACTTTAAAATATAGAATATTATATTTATTATTAATTTTATTTATATGAAAAAACGCAAAAATATTAATTAGAATTTATTTAATAATTTATACTTGATACTTTTTGTATACATTTATGTGAAAAATAAAGATTCTTAATTATAAATTATTTAACAAGCTTAAAATGTACTGATGAACAGTTTGAAAAGGGGGAACATCATTTAAAATGTTGTAAAAAATGTTAGGATTAATCATGATTGTGGAGACTCAAGTGCATTAATGTTGGTTTTTATGAATTGTTATGGTTTGGTATATGGAGGATATACTTAAAATCAGATATCGTATCCATATGTTATATATATTAATGAAATTATTTAGAAAATTCTTATCAATGAATTTTAAGGTTAATAATTCATAAATAGTATGTATATAGATTTATATATTCTAATTTAATGGGATTCTTGGATATATTTAATAGAACTATATTCCAAACATTTTGTGGATATATAGAATACATAATCTAAATAAGCGATAATTTACTCTACTTTGTCACATTATTTGTATAAAGACATAATTTCCTTATAACGATATTGATTGGGGAAACATTGACAGGTTCTTATGTGTCCCTAATAGGATCTATTATTCATTCAATGCAGGTATATATATATATATATATATATTGGACATCTAGTTTTATGATAAATAAATGATAACAATAAAATCAGTTTGAGGATCTAAGGATTATTATAAAAATATATTTAAATACAGATAAAGAATGAATAATTTTT
The DNA here is from genome assembly GCA_963277665.1 of Viscum album. Lineage (NCBI taxonomy): Eukaryota > Viridiplantae > Streptophyta > Magnoliopsida > Santalales > Viscaceae > Viscum > Viscum album. The sequence goes on from OY728161.1 coordinate 643,591,699, forward strand.
TTAATGGACTATATCGATGATCTAGTTTAAAATATTTACATTCATTAAAGTTAAAAAAACATAAAAAAATTAATGAAAATCAAAATTGGTTTTGTGGATTACCTTAGTAGTGAATATATTTGTTATAAGTGGTATACATATCAAAATATGAAAAGGTAATAAATGATGGAGTAAATTAATGGATTCAATTATATGAATGATACTTCATAGATCATAATGTTGAAATTATATTTTGATGCAATATCCTGAATTTTTGGGGCTAATAAAATAGTAATAGATAAAATTGGAGTTATTTCTCTGAACTATGAAACCATGTAACACAAACGGATAAAATAATTTATTAAAAAGAACATCTCATTTAACATATCATTGATAAGTGTGAGGATATGGTATACTAGAAAGTATAATAAAAAATATAACAGGTTTAATTGATAAAATATTTCAACGTACTAGTTTGAGATTCATTTGACATCTCATAAAATATTATATTAGAGATATTGAATGAATTTGTAGTTATAAATGGATTTTTATTAAAAAAATTTAAAAAATAATTCTATGTTTACTATTCACTAATGTATGATGTTTACATTACATGAAATGTGTATTGTTAAAATCCTCAGACAACATGACATTGAGTTTTACAAAATCTATGTCAATTATTATGTATTAAGGGTTGGGACTAAATTTTGTAAATAAAACCATGAAATAATTATATATGATATAGAGTATACTTCTAAAATAATAATTCATGACTAGTTATATTTATTAACATAAAAAAATATGACACATGGAATGTCATGTGGGTAGTATTATCTTATGTGGTGAAGTCGTAATATGAATCCTCATTACATGGTGTTTGAAATAATTATAAATTTCAATCCATTAAAAAAAGATACAATTCATATGAAATACGTAAGGATAATTTTTCAATGGCAGTTACATATTTTATCAACCAATCCATCAATTTAGATTAGAAAATATTGAATCTCTCCTCATTTAAATTATCATAACCATTATTTCAGTGATGGTATTAGACAATTGATATTTAATTAAATGCTATGTTGAAACATAATTTAGGATCTCGTCAACATGAATTTGGGCCATGTGATATTTTTATATAATGTTATTTTGTGATGTTATGCAATAGAGAATATATGAAGTTTATTATATATGAATTAATGGTTACAAAATAGTCACGTAATGATTTTATAAATGTATTATGTAAGAATACATATGTTATTGAGTAAAAAAACTTGTTGTAGATATATTAATTTATAGAAATATGTTTATTAGATAGAGTGTAATCTAGATCAATTTGTATCACAATAGTAACACTATTTTACTAGAGTATTTACATTAAATAAATTTCTAAATACGTAAATTCATATTTGTTTTTTGAAAATTAATTCCCATATGATAATATTGTTATTCCATGGGTAAAAATTATTTTATGTAAAAAGTATCCATAAATAATTTTCACGAATATTTATAATTTATATGAAATATATATTAGAGGTATTAAAATGGGGATGTGATTTTGTATAAAATCATTATGTTATATTTGTGAAGGTTTTATATTAATGGATTTGTATAGTTAATGAAAATATTCAACACATTATATACCCATATACACCAGTTTTAAGACATATATGCCTGTATAATCAAACAACCAATTAGATATGGGTTAGAGACTGACTCCATGAAGGTATGAAAGACATGTGGGAGACCATATCTGAATTAAACAGTAAAGAGACACATATCACAATAAAATTATAATAAAGTGAACTAACAAATAGAAAAATCATGTGTCATATAAAATTCACATGAAACATGTTATGTAACACCCAGAGAATTTATGAGATGGATTCATTTTAATTTCATTTATGTATTTCTTTGTATACTAAAAAAATATTATCATTCAATATTATCATCCCCATATTATCTTCTAGTATACTCAGCACTATTTTTGGCTTGCGATACATGCGATAACAACCATTCTCGACAGCGTGCGTTGTAAGCGATACCGAGTTTTAGTAAACTACAATATATTACTAAAATATAATTATTTAATGTGAAATAAACTAAATTTTATGAATCATATTAACAAAATTTTGAATTTATTATAACATTAACATCCATCATATGTATTTTCTATACATGATAAATGAACAAATTCAATTTTTTAGATTAATGGAGTTTGTTTTCAAAAAAATATAGTTTTACCAACTTATAATGGGGAACCATTTTTAAATATAGTTTTTACAATTTTATAAGTTCTAAATGAAATAATAATATTCTAATTTGAAAGATGACATCAAAATTTACCTTGGATGTTATTTTATTATTATTTTAATTAAATTCAAAATTTAATGAATAGTGAAAAATATTGTATATTAATTCAAACATTCATTTTCATCTAATATATTTATATATTTACATTATCTTATAAATATGTTTTAACTTTTAATTTTATTATATTTTTGAAATTAAATCCAATTCTGGTCTTTTTATGTAATTTATATTTAAATTATACATAATCACATGTCAATCTATTGAAAGTTTTTACATCATAATGTCATTCATTTTTGTTTAGAAAATATAAATTAATTTCAAATTAATTTATACCTATAATGTATATATAATTTGGAAAATTAAATTCAAAATCTGAATCATAAGGTAAAAAATTATTTGAATATGTAGCTTTAATTTTTTGAAAATTTATACTAGTAACGTCAGTATTTATTTTTATTTACCATCGATACAAGGTTAATCATGTATTTAAGGGGAAAATTAATATTATTATTTTCCAAAACTACCATAACAAATGAAATTATCAAATTGGATGACATATGGCCATTCATGTCCATCATTGGGTCATTTTGAGGACCTCATGGACACACTTGGGAGTGATGATGAAATGTTATAATATGTAGTTTAGAGGAAATAGAAAAATAACCAAATCATGTATCTTGTTGATAAAAAAAATTATATCTGATTATATATGTGATCTCTTTGACTATAAATATTTATTAGAAATATAAAAATATTTAAAACATCATGAAATTTTATTAAATATTTTTAATCATTAAATAAATAATTTTAATAATTACACAGTTTTGATGCAATGATTGCTTCATTAATAAGGGATTAAAATAAATGAATTTATAAATATTAGAAAAAATATTTTTTGAAATAATTTATGTCATCCATGAATATTATAGATGAATATGGAATTTTAGGATTTATTCAATATTTTTTATTTGAATGAATCATGTTGTTATGAATTTGTAAAAAAGTCTGCTATGAATACTTGCCAAAATTGACATAATTCATATCCAAAAATAAAAAATAGTTTATTAAATGATATTAAATTCATATAAATATAATAGTCATCAAAACTGTTAATATAAGTCCACATTTTTATATAATGAAAATTGGTGGGTCTTTTGATATGAAACGGTAATTACATTAACACACAATGTGTAAATAACAAGATATCACTATAAGATTAAAATGAAAAAATTAACTGTTAATACAAAAGATAAGGATAAAAATATAATGAAAACATTTAAAAAATGTTATTATGGGTATTCAAAAAAAAATAGTATCTTAGATATAATAGAGTTCTGGAAAATTTTTATTCGAAATTAAATTTATAATAAATTATTAATTCAAGTCATTCCTAAAGATCCCATCACATCTTCTATAAAAGGGAACTTCTTCTTCTCTTAATATCACACATCGAAATCCTTTTACTTCAGAATTCATCAGTCCAATACTATTCATAGTATCCCTCCCTTAATCATATAATCCTTAATTGGTACTGAAATCTATCGTAAGAATACCGTTATTGAATTTATTTAAAAGATACTCGAAAAAGTGGTAGTTGTTTTATCACGTCTTTCAAATTTATTTTCCTATTATACTTAAATATCATATGTTGCTATTATACTAATGTAATAAATCATGTATCTTCTACATTATGATATGTTATTATATTTTTAGGACAACATTATACCTCTTTTTATGCATCCTACGAATAATAATATCACTTTGTGTGCGTACTTACGACTTAACGTCTCCAAGTCGTGGTATAATTTAAAATTAAAAATACATAGTTTGGATGAATATAATGATTATTATAATGAATTTAAATTATGAATATATCATTAAAATTGTTTTTTATAATTAATAGACCATAAAATTCCATACAATTTAACTATTATGTGAATGATATCATATCTCGTGAGTACGTACGACGTACCATCTCCATGACGCGATGCGATTATTTTCCATGTTAACCATTTAGGAATGATTATAAAAGTATATATAATAAATAATAATGAAATTTATGACATAATAATTCTATTTTATGAATATATATATATATATATATATTAATTTCATCCATTCAATTCTATAAAGATACAGAAACAATGTTCATGCATAGGTACGTCATATCATCTCAATGAACTGTGTATTCCATTTCATTTATCAATCTATTATATATATTATATATTGAATGCATATTATTTATAGATCATGTTTCACATTCTGGAAGTACGTAAGTCATGATATATGAAATAAGATATATAGTTACATCTCAATACTCTTTCGAAAAATAAAACGATTATTAAACAAAACATTTCTTTAACAAAGAATTGATAAATAAACAGGTAATATAAAGTCATAAGTATAACAAACCAGGTATTTATAGAATATTAGTTTTTAATTTCTATTAATAATTTTGAAGTGTAGGTTAATTTTATGTTAAAAGTGATGGTTCTTCTGATAGCATACTCGACACGCTACAAGGTGTTTCTCTGAAATCTTATGTTGCACAAAACATAACGATATACTAAAAATTAATAATATAATATTATTATGGTAGTTAAAACCTAGACATAGTTTATTTTGGAATGAATAAAACAAACCATATTATAATTAAACATGTTATGTTAAATGTTTTTACCACTATCCAATGATATATATAGAGGATTAAAATAAGAATGACTCTGATTTTTAACAGAAAATAGTTTAATATTATTTAAAACTTTATTTACTTCTTTTTAATAGAGATCCATTTTTAAATACATTTTTTTCACATATAGATGTTAAATTTCAATGAATAAATTTTTCATTAAGTATAGGGACATCAAATTTTACTTTGGTTAAAATATTGGTATTTTTATGATAATGTTCATTTTTAATTAATTGTGAATAACATTGCATTTTAAGTGAAACTCTCTTTTCATATAATTTATTTATATGATTAGATTTCCCTTTTAAGTTGTTTTAAAGTATAATAAGAGTATATTTTTATCATTTATTCCATTTTTTGTCATTTTTTGTAATTTCAATTTGAAATAGGACATAAACACATGTCTATCGTTTGATTGTTTTTATTTCATAAAAACCCATTTTTTGTATTAACACCTAGAATTAATTTTAAAATTATTTCTACCCCATATGTGTTATGATTTTAATTAAATAGATTCCATATTTGGAATCATGAGCTCTAAATTTTGTAAATAGGTAACTTTTATTTTCAAACATTATGAATATTATCTTCAGTAAATATTTTATGTACAAAGGTTAAAATGTAAATCTGGTAAATAATGGTAAAAAAATAATATAATAATAATATTAAATTACATGAAAACAAGTAACAAACTTATTCGATGAGATATTTCAGACCGGGGGCATATCTTGGTCTATTATATTACCCCATGGATCAACATGTGTTTGAAAATTTCATTTAATTAATTTTAATTTAATGTTAACGACACTATAACCTAAATAAGAATCATTCACTAATGAATTTTTATAGAGGTATATATAAATGAAATATTAGACTAGAAATAATAATTTAGAAGATAAAAATATTTCCTATATCATGATATTTTATTTATAATTTTTATATATCAAATAAATAAATTTATTTATGACATAATGGTGATGTGTGATTACCATATTAATGATTGATTTAAATAAATGAGATTGTAAATATTATAATAAATTTATTTAGTACCTTTTTATTCCATCCATTAATTATAGGGATGGTTATGACTTGTTATATTTTAATTTAAGAAGATTTCTTGAAATATTGAAGATTTTATGGATTTTTGAAAATCCACGATAAGAATATTATAAAAATTAACAAAAATGTATATTTAAATAAATTAATATATTATTAAATGATATAATATTCATAAAAATATAATATTTGAAAAAATGACATATATGATGTTAAAAATGTGATTAATGATGCATTTTTTGGTCTCTTATAATTTTATTGTAACTATGGTAACCATATAATATGAATATATAAGAAGACATGGTAAAAGTTGAACTAGTTTACTAAGGGTTAAAGAAAAATGATTTGGTTAATATTATGAACTAAACATGTCTCAAATAACATTTCATTATGTATTTAGATCCATACTCATATTATATTATAAATTTATCACTTTTTTGTTATTATAATTCTAAAATCAATTAATAATAAAATAATATACTCAAACAATCCTAAAGTGCCCATCTTCCCTTTTATAAAAGGACACCACCACTAAACCTTACTCACACCTCACCATACACCTTTTATTGTCCAACCTCTACTCAAATAAGCTCCCAAAATCATTAAATTCCCCATAAAATCCTTTTATTGGGAAGAAGAAAATTATAGAAGTGTTTTTAGCTTATACGAAAAGGAGTTACCCGATTCAAGGTAATGTCATCTCTCATGATTATTTCATTTATTTTCATTCTCCATCCAACAAAACACTATTTATTCAATTATTTTATAACAACAGATGTATAATTAATATATTAGGTTTTCTTTATGATAATATTTAGAACTAAAATTACATATACATCTGACTAATTGGAATAGAACATATTGTTTCTGTTGACGGTGTACTACAACATCGTTGAATGACGATCGTTCATTCTTCTCCTACCACATCATATGGTCGCCATTATAATGAATCTGTTATCATATATGATATATATACGATATTTATTTTATCTCTATTCTTCTTTAATTCTCATTTAGAATATAATAGTATGATTTTCATGTTTGTATATTTATGATAATTTCATTTGAGGAAGTGCGGACTACTGCACCCTCAATGAGAAACGACTCATTCATTCCATACATCGAACGTATAAAGGATGGATTTAATGAAAATATATATTATATTATATTATAATTATAATATAACTATTTATAATTTTTTTTTCATTCCATTAAAAATTAAAAATAAATTAAATTGACGTTCATGTGTAAGTACAGTTTACCGTCTTCATGAATGGTGCATTTTATTTATAATATACAAAAGTTATGGTCTATTTTAAATACATATATACTTGATATATATGATATATATGATATCTAAATCATGAATATAATTATGACGATAATGTACTTTGTTTCACGTTGACCATTTTTAATTATAACATGTTCATTTTTTACTGATGTTCTGAACATCGGAAAAATTTCAGATATGAACTCAAATGATTAAGTAATTCTTATAGCATGGTAATAAGTGAAATAAAAGGAATAATAAAGATAAATAATATTCTTATGAAAGTAGAAATTAACAAATATTTTTTATTCAGGATGAACAAGGAACATACGAGACATGTCAGACTTGAGGTAAGCGACTTCATCTCAACCTCCTTTAATTGGGAAATATTTTGATAATACATGCCTACTTATTTTAAATGTAGTATAATAAACCTCTTTGACTTTTATATTCTTTAAAAGATAATATTTTTCTATGAATAATTTTACTAAATGGAATAAGTATAGGTTTTAATGTATGTTGTAACACCCCAACCCTATTTACCCAGAGTCAGTGCATTATTAAATAACACTAGCATGATAACAAGAGATCATGCCTCCAAATACCAATAATTTTAGTTTCCTTTGAAGTACATGATACATACATAAGATTTAGAATACATCATGAAATAAAAAAATTAAAAGAACATTTTGCCCACATTGACAAAACTCATATCTCTTAGCCTATACCTGTAGGTCAAACTTAATATACATCTTCACATCCTGGGAAAAATAAAACATAAGTATGGGGTGAGTCAAAATGATTAGTAAGGATAACAATATAGTGGAAACATTCCTATGTAATCACAAACATTATGGGCATGTATAAAACTAAAACACAAGCTTTTTAAACTTAAACTATTGTATTATATGGAAAATTTAAATTGAATAATTCCATTTACATATTCACATTGATATTTTAGTAGTTGAATAATCAAATTTAATATCAATATCTAATTTCAAAATTATGGGATTAATAATTCCAGACATCATAACCACATTGTCAAGGCCTCGTTCTAAGACCGAAAATAAGATTTTTTCAGGGCCTTGTGACATGACACTAGTTTGCCTAATGAGACCTACCGATTCATCAAGGACATATAGTGGGATCCACCCATCACATTATATGTCCAATTCATTCCTCATATGAAAAGGTTGAAGAATATTATAAATTTTTTATATTAAATATATCATACGAAATGTCAATATTTTAACCACAAATCTTGAATATTATAAAAATAGCACAGCCAATGTCCAAAATTACTCTTTAAATACAATATGGACGATTTTATTATAATAAATCATCCTCAACCAATAATAATTAAGGAAATTGACATAGATGAAAATAATTAGAAATCTATTTGAGATAAATATCTCATTTTCGTGAAAATATATAAATTCTGACTATTTATCAAGAAGATGTTAAAAATAGATTTTTGAATCAATCTGTACCATAGCTATTTGAAACTATTAAAAGGATTTTAAAATTTTAAACATTCATTCCCATATAAAAAATCCTTAAGAAAATTTTTAAAACATTAACATTAATGAGAATGATTTATAAGAATGAATATTTAAAACATTTAAAATGATATTTTTGTTACAGTTCCAAACCATATGAGAGATGCTTGAATAAATATAATTAAGGAAATGATATCATTATTATATCTTGATAATAATGGAATTCTTGGTATACTATGTCAATGTACAGAATTTACATCACATAAACGTTATTTAGTGCATAATAAAAAAGAAGTCTCAATTGAATGTAAATTGAGATAAACTCCCTTATAAAGATAATATCATTAAGATAAGGATAAATCAATGACATAGTTATGTATGAAAATTATAAATAAACTCAATAAGGTTTCATATTCAGTGTAAATACATTAGATTACATTCACATAAATTCATGTAAAAACAATACCAATGAGATTGATGTTTAACTCAATGAATGGAAATTTAGTTAAGATTACTATTATCAGTTTCATATAGATGTCATGATAATTTTTAAATGTAGTGATTATGGGTATAAAAAGTGTACCCACCCAAAGGGGAGTCTAAATTACTACATAAATATATAAATAGTGATTTCACACATAATTGTGTATTAAATTAATCAATGATGTTTGCGTAAAACCCAATGAGTGGAAATATAAAGTAGAAATTCCCTTACTGATGTGGTAACTTACGAAACATACACCCCATTAAAAAGAATCATACACTGAAGATGTAAATACCCATAAATAGAAGTATATTACACAATGAATACAATAATTGGGAGGACATACACAACACAAAAGGAAATAGTGTTAATATATCATAAATATCACAGGAATAAGAAGTGAGATAAAAATACTTTACCTTGTACATTTCCTTAGGCGTGGGTACATTAACCTCCTGTATTATAGTTAAATAATTGTTTTTTAAATTATAAAATAACCACATACATAAATATTACATCATATATGATCTTCTAAGATAGCTTTGTTAATAATATATCAGCAGTATCACTGTTTCGGGTGTTAACTGATTTGTTATCCTTTATATGTTTTGTTATGTAAGAGTTGTTTGTTATGGATAGGATATATTGTAGTCATATACAAAATGATATTAAGTTATTAAAAATTATTTTAAATCATAAAATGAATATTATTCTTGAATGGTTAGGATGGGAAATGAATCTCATCGTGTTCGGGAGAAGATAATCTCTATGTACACACGAGCGATAATATCATTCTATTGATGGTGAAATCATATGTAATATGATGGTATATCATATATAAATAATCATTAACATGTTATATTTATTATTTAAATCAATTTTACTCATTATTATACCCATGTAAATAATAAATAGTTGAATGAAAAACTACAACACGACATGGAGACAATAAGTCGTACGTACGCATGAATGGTGACTTTATCATTCATAGGATGCATAAAATAATGAATATAGTTATACCGTATTTATAATAACAAATAAGTATGTATATATTTCTATATTTTTTATTTTGGTATGGAAAAAACAAAGAAATGTGAAGTGGAAGAAGAAAAGAACATTGAAAGAGGTTGTGAAATTATTATCTCTTTTTCGAGTGCTACCTTTTGATTTAATCAAAAGGCCTCCATAAGATAGATTTATGATAAAATTAATTCTTCTAGGTGGTAATGAGGGTAGTTTTGAGGATATTTCTGCCTGGGATGGCTGATAAAAAGGGATTTGGATGTGTGAATTTTATATAAAGGGAAATTCTCTTTAATAATAGATTTGAGGGTCACTATTTGGAAAAGCATGAAATATTATTTTATAATATTATAATTATTGGGTTTTAATGTAACCAAATAAATTTAAATCGAGCATACGGAGGGGATGGGTAGAAATATTCTCAACCAATAGGTTTGTGACATGCTTATATCACCATATTAACATTATCTTTTAGATTTAATTCTTGGTAAAATAGATTAACTTTTACAATGCCTTTGTGTATTTTTATATTACATGGTTAATAAACATACTATGAAATTCTAATCGAACCTAAAGTGGTCAATTAATGACATATATATCATTATATTAGTCTTTTGGAAAAAATTTACATTTTGATCAAATATTATATCAATTAATATTAAAGTAATTGTTTTAAAAACTCATTTATGTCATTTTGACATAATTTAGTAGTTGGTATTTTGTTGAAAGGAAAAACTATATTAATTAAAAAAATAAATTAAATAAACTTTAACATGTCATATTAACCTTTAAAATTAGTTTAATTTATCAACTGTTTCAATTTGCATTTATTTTATTATTTATAAGATTAATTAATTTATTCATTCATTAATAAGGTAACTATTTCATAATCATTGTATCATAGATAAATTTAATTATTTAATGTCTAAAAATTATAAATAAAAAGAAAATTAAGCAGTAAATATTTTTATATTCTTAATGAATATTTATATTCGAATTAATCTTACATGTAACCCTATATTAAAAATGTTTTAGTTATTAAACATTCAATGTAACACTTTTAACTCTTCTTTAAATAAAATAATAATAAATTTCTTAATATAATGAATGTGGTTATAAAAGGATAATATTTTATTAATAATGCTGATTTTTGTCAAAATATACTTATTAAATATAATTAGGACTTGTGTTGTGGTAATTAAAATATCAGTTTTACCTTTACTAACACTATATACATTTATCTGTGGTAAATACAAATCAAAATTCACAACTCAAAAAAAATATATTAATCGAATTGAACCAAATCTTACTTACTGATGTCCACAATGACTATAATATATTTTAAATTCAATTCATTGAAGTATAAAAATTATGTTTTCTGAAAATTTATACAAGTTCATAGAAGGAGGGTAAAAGTTGGTAAAAAGTTCATTAAAATTTTATATATCTAATTTTATTATAAAATGATTTAAATGAATTATAATGGACTTATATAAGTATTATTTATCTATTATGACATGAAAATAAATTTTAATTAAAAATTATTATTTAAATAAAAAGTTAGCTTTAAATAACAATGTTGTGTTATTCAATATTTTTCAAAAATTGAATGATTTTAGAAAAATACCAACAGATCACCGAAAGCTAATTTTGATATTATAAATTAAGAAATAATTTCTATTTCACCAAATTCAATACATAAAAATTGTATTTATTATTTTAGATAAATATTACAATTGCCAAAACAAGATAGCAGGTTTTTGAGAAGGAAAAACTATCAAAAGATTAATATGTGTTTATATTCAATTTAAATATAAAAATACTTCCAATGGACAAAATTGGACTAAATTATAAATATATAAACTAATTTTTCTTCAAAATCATTAAAATGTATAATATAACACAATAAATTATCTTATTTAAAATTTTTGTTGTAAATAACATTTAGTATTTTCATTAATCATCAAAATATAAAAAATATAAAAATTCATAGAAATTTTATCCAAATTAAATTCATAATGTCTTGAATCTAAAGAAGAAGTTTATTCTGTAAAATTGAAGAAATACAAGTGTCAAATATTGAATTTAAAACTAATCTTCCATTAAAAGGTCGTAAAATTTCATTTTATAAAAAATACTTATTTTATCTGAATAATTGAATTGATTATTATATTAAGTCTATGAAACACATAATATGGATGTTAAAATTATATTTAGTATATACAATTCAAATTCAGTTAATACTATTCATGAAGGCTTATTGAACGACATGTTTGGTATGTCATGGTGTGCACGAACTCAGTGTTTTGCGTAACACATGCTATTTAATTACATTAAAGAAAATAACTTAATAAGAAACCATGGGGTGTTACTTTCTTACCCCCTTTGGAATATTGAATCCTCTCAAATTTAATATTATGCCTAGGAACTTCATTTAAGGTCCCACATTGGGACAAGAGTCAACAAAATTATCACATTTAAAGAAATAAAGTGAAGTACTAAGGTCACCTGAGATTACCCATTCTAGGATTCCTTGTTGTTAAAATTGGATTTATAAGATAGAAAAGGGTCATGTTCTGATGGAGAGTGATAGAAAAAACGATCAAGAGAAAGGTAACAATATAAAAACCATGAACATGTAATATGTTAAATTTTCATTAGTTTTCATTTAGGAAAAGAAAAAGGAATTTCTTTTAAGTTACCTTTCATAATGTTGAGGAATTTATTAATGATATTGACTAAGAACATAAATAATATATACATAATATTCAAGTAGAGTATCATTCTTTAATAAATTTATACCACTAACCCATCTTTTCTACAAACAATTTGTATTTAAGATAACATGGTCACACTTGAAGTGCTAGAATCGACATGTATAGAATCAAATAATCCAAATAATATGAACTATAAATTTCCATTGACTTAAGAGATTAACCAAAACAAAAATTGTTAGTACAATATTATATAATCACAAATACAGATAATCATTTATAGAAAAAATACTAATATAAATTTACAATACTAAAAAAACAATACCCAAAGTATAATTAAGATCATTGAATAATCAATTGTCCTAAATATCATTCAATATAATCCAAAATAAAATTGAAACACAAAACTCATAAGAATTTAATCACATAGTCTTTCATTTTAAATCTTAACATTTATCTCCAAATATCATCAACAACTCTTAATGAATCTTAATGAAGTGTAATTAACCAAATCCCTTATTTTCTATGATTGGTTAATCATTTTCATTAATAACTCGAATCTCTATAAAACAATTATATTATTTCAATATAAAAATACACCATTACTCCTCAAATGAAATCCCATAGTATTCTGTTTCCTTAAATAATATAGTGTTCTCAACACTGCAAACGTATTCCAAAATAATATTTACCACATAATAACAAAATCATTTTCCTATACTAAGGATATCAATTTGTTAAAACATAAGATCCCAAATAAAAATACTATTGATCATTAAAATCATTTAACTAAAATGAATTAGTCACACATACTAGATACATTACATAGTCTAGTGGTAAGCAATAAATCCATGTTGCACTTTAGTTGTGGGTTCAATTCCAAAAACATTATCTCACACGATGGGTTTTCACAAGTCATATGTGTTGTAAAATGCCAAAAAAATATATTTTATAATATTCCCAAATGGCGATAAATTACTAAAAATAACCATAACAAAATTTAACCACAAATTTTATCTCATACCTCACATTTTCTTCCAATGACTAATAACCTGTAATAGCATCAAATTCCAGGATCATATCAACAAAAATAATTATTTATAACTATATCAAAAAAAGAAAAGACAATTCTTCCTCAAATATCATATTCACATAACAAACTGATGGGTTGCACATACAACAGAAAATTCTTCCAATGTAATCCCATCAAAAAAAATTAATACTTTCAAATATTCCATCTTCCATTTATTTTCACTTAGGTTCTTCCTTGACATAGTGGTTATCCAATATAAATGGGAATTGACTCTAGTAATTTCTAGATCCCCTACATTTAATGAAAATTACTGTAAATGGATTCTTATGATCATTTTTATTTTCTTCCATAGCACACTTGATTTTCCTTGGATATTTGTTACTTTATATCAATCTTTTCCACACAAAAACAATTTCATTATTCCACTAAGACAATTTCCGAGGTGTCTCTTTCCACATTTCCAACTTGATATAAATTGAGCTTTCATTTCTCCATAGTCTCCACTGATGTATCTTTTATCATTCTCAGCCTTTCTCTTCTGGGTTTACTTTGGGAGTTTGTTAATTTATATGTTGTTGATCATATTTTTGGAAACCATAGTTTTCATTAACACGATATCTTTTACACCTATATACATTTAATTTAGTTTTTCATTTACACCATCATTCCCACCATGTACATCATGTTCAATGTTACGATGGATTTCTTGGAATCCAGCCATTGACTTAAACCAAATTGCACAGTGTGAGTCATAAAATCGTTTATAGAATATCCTGACAGCTTATTTTCAATCAAAAACATGTTATGATTAACCGATGTTAATTATTATCATCTTATATTAAAATTCATCAAATCGGTTTGTAAGGAAAATTTTAATTATACTATGAATATCTCCTTAGAGTTTCCTAACTAAGAGTGAAACAATGCTTGTTATCATACACCAATTCCGGTTCGAGTCTAGATCAATGTCGTTGTTTTCAGGTTTTACCCCTACATACATATGTGCCAGAGCCGCCTCTTCCTACTTGTATGTAGACATGGATGTATTTCAAGGATAATTCAAGAAAGAACTACATTACCAAAATTATAAGAGGTTCATCTATTCTAATCATCAATGTCTATCTTAGTGTAATGTCCTCTAATCGATGTTTTTTAAAATATAGTTTCCAAAGATTATAATGAAGTTTCTCTGATACCCACAGATATTCCATGACCCTATTTACACAGATTTGATTCATTATTACATAACATTAGCATGATCATAACAGATAATGTCATGAACGACTTATTCTTTTAGTATCCTATGAACACACTCATATCCCTTAGCATATCCCTGCATTTTAAACATAATATACATATTCACATCCTTGTAAAAAGAAAAAATACGAAAGGGTTGAGCAGAGATTCTCAGTAAGGATAAAAATATAGTGGAAACTATCACAAATAAGAATAAAAATTTAAGGCAATGTATATAACTAGAACACAATCCTTTTAAAAATAAACTATTGCATAATATGGAATAGATAAATCAATTAATTCCATTTACTTATTCACAAGTATATTCTACTAGTCAATTAATCACATCTAATATCAATCTCTATTTTCATAATGATGAAATGTATAATGTCGTACATCATAACCACATAGTCAATTCCACATGCCAAGATCACAAATATGATTTGGTGATGGCCTTATTCCAAGACACTATTTTGTCTTATGAGACCTACCGATTCAGTGAAGAGCTATAGTGGGATCCACCTGTCACTTACTAAGTCCAATTCATTCCACATATGAAATGGTGGAAACATAATTTAAATTTTTCGTATTAAAACTATAATACAAAATATCAATATTTTATCCTCAAACCAAGAGTGGAATAATAATAGCACATCCACAGTCAAACATAAATCATTCAATACAATATGGAAAATTGTGTTTTAATAAAACATCCTCAATAAGGAATAATGAAGGATTTAATAGAGATGAAAATAATAATCAAAACTGTTTGTGAGAAGTATCCCCTTTTCTTGAAAACAAGTAAATGTCTTACTATTTATGAAGAATCTGATAATAATATATTTTTGAATCAAAGTATACCATACCACTTAGAAACATTTAAAATTAATTTTAAATATAAAACATTCATGTTCATATAAATATGTCCCTAAAACCATTTTTAAAATATGGACAGTAATGACAAATATTTAGAAAATGAGTTATTTAAAACAGTTAAAATGAAATTTTAGTTAGAGCTCCAAAATAAATTAGAGATGCTTTAATATAGATAATTGAGGTATTATTAACATTATAATATTAGGAGAATAAATGGAATCATGTTATACTTTGTTAAAACATAGTATATACTCCATATAAAAGTTAATTCAAGCATAACAATAAAAAAGATTCAATAGAATGTAAATTGAGATAAAATCCATTATAAAGATTGTATCCTTAGGATAAGAATAAATAAATGACATAATTATGCATGAAAAATATAAATACAATCAATAATATTGGATATTGAGGGAAAATAAATCATAGGACATTCACAAAGACTCCTATGAAAATAGCACCAATTACATGGATGTTTAACTCAATGAATTGAAATTGACATAACATTACTCTTTTCAAGTTCATATTGATAACTTGAGAATTTATCAATGGCATGATTCTGTGTATAATAAGAATATCCAAAAAATGTGGGGTTGAAATTAATATATATATAAATAAATGTTTATTTCATACATAGTCTTGGAGTAACATAATCAATGGCATTTGGGTAAAACCCAATGAGTGGAAATCGAAATTACAAATTCCCATAAAAACATGGTAACTTTCAAAACATACACCCAATTAAAAAAGTTTCATACAATGAAGATGTAAATAAAATTAAATTAATTTATATTACACAATTAATATAGATATAGTCATGGTAAGTACATACACCACACAAAAGTAAATAGTAGAAATATAGCATGAATCTCACGCGAATAAGAAGTGAGATGAAAACCACTTACCTTGTATTTTTCCTTTGTCGAGGGTAAATTAAACTTATGTATAATAGTTAATTAGTTTTTATTATATTAAACATGAACAAAATATCAAAACATGTTATCATATATGATCTTCTAATATTTCATTGTTAATAATATTTTAGAAGTAACATTGTGTCGGGGGTTTACTGATTCGTTTTTCTTTATATGTTTTGACACGTAAGTCATGATTTTCGTTGATTTGATGAATCTAATTATTATATAGAATAATATTATGTTCTTAATAATTATTTTAAATCATAAAATTAATATTAATTTTGAATAGTTATGATGGAAAGTAAATCTCATCGCGTTCATGGAGATGGTAATCTGTACGTACGCACGGGTGATAATATACTTCAATTGATGGTGAAATAGTATGTAAATGGATGGTATATCATATATAAATATTCATTAAAATGTTTTATCTATTATTTATATGAATTATAGTCATTATTATACCCATATAAATAATGAAGTGTTGAATAAAATACTACACCATAATGTAGAGATGGTAAGCCATAAGTACACATGTATGGTGACATTATCCTTCATATGATGGATAGAATAATGAATATAGTTTTTCCATATTTATAATAAATTAAATTTATTTTTAAGTTACTAGATTTATTATTTTCGTGTTGAATACAAAAAGAAAGTGGATGTGGAAGAAGAAAATAACACTAAAAGAGGTGGTTGAATTATTACCTCTTCTTTGGGTGATTCTTTTTGATTTGATCAAAAGGAATCATTAGGATGGATTTATGATAAAATTATGGCCTCTATGTTAAATTGAGATTATTTGTGAGGATATTTGGTCATGGTATGGCCGATAAAAATGGCTTTATATGAGTGAATTTGAAAGAAGGGTAAGTACCCTTTTATAGGAGAGGTGAGGGTCAAATTAAGAAATGTTTGAAATATTATTTTATTTTAAAGACATTTCCAATTTATAAAGGCACAAAGTGGATTTATATATAGTCTAATGTGAGTATGGGTATAAATATTTGCACCCAATAGGTTTTTGATAAGTAATGGTCACAATATTATCTTTATCGTTTACATTTAATTTTTAGTTTAATAGTTTAACTTTTACCGTGTCGTATTTTTAAATTACATGATTAATAAACATACTATAAATTTCTATGAGAATCTAAAGTGGTTAATTTATGACATATCTATCATTATACAATCCCTTTTACTGATCCTTATGTTATTATGAATATTATATCATTTATTTACATAGTATTTTAAAAAAAACTCATTTAGGTCAATTTTGACATTATTTAGTATATATTTTTTTTGAAAGACAACATAACATGATTAGTTATAAATAAAAAGAATTAAATCAACCCTAAAAGGTAATATTAATCGATTAAATTAGTGAAATACATCAAAATTTTAAATTTCCATTTACTTTTATATTTAAAACATCATTTATTTTAGCCCTTCATTTATAAGGTAATTACTGCATTGTCATTATATCATAGACAAATTTTATTATTTGATGTCTAAAAATTTTATATAAAAAACAATTATATAATAATTATATTTATCTTTTTAATTAATACATATAGTCTAATATATCATATGTTTAACATATATTAAAAATGTGTTAGTTATTAAACATTCAATTTAACAATTTTAACTCATGTTTAAATAAAATATAACTAAATGTCTTAATATAATTAATGTGGATCAAAAAGTATCATATTTGTTTCTAAGGTTTATTTTGGTCGAAATTCACATATCAAATAGAATTAGTACATTTTTTGGGGGTAATTATAATATAATTTTTACCATTACTTACCCTATTTACTTTTAACCGTAGGAAATAAAATTATAAAACATATTATTCACCAAAAATTATTTTCAACATATTGAACCACATTCTACATATTTATGTCTACCTTGTATCTATGAAATTTAAAATTCAATTGACGGATGCGGTAAAATTATGTTTTATGCAAATTTGCAAATGTGCCTAGAAGGTGTGTAAAAGACGGTAAAAAGTTCAATAAAATTTTATATATCTTATATTATTAAAAAATTACCTCAATTAATTACATTGAAATAAAATAGGTATTATATCTCTATTTTTAACTTTAAAATATATTTAAATTAAAAATAATTATTTAATTAAAAAGTTGGCATTAAATAATAGCATAGTGTTTTTCACTATTAATCAAAATGTGAATGTTTTTAGAAAAATAAAAAAAGTTCCCCCAATGATAATTTTGATATTCAAAATTAAAATATTATATATGTTTCAAAAAATTCAAAACATAGTAGTTGTATTAAATAATTTAAATTTTTTTCCTGTTGTCAAAACATGAAAGTCGGTTTTTGAGAAATAAAAACCATCAAAAGATTGATATGTGTTTATGTCCAATTTAAATGTACAATTACTTCCAATAACCAAAATTGGATTAAATTATAATAATATAATAAAATTATACTTCAAAACTATTCAAATTTATAATTTAACACTTTAAATTATTTTATTTAAAAATGATATTTATATTTAAAATTTTGTATTTTTCAATATTCTTTGAAATATAAAAGTTATCAGAAAAGTACCGAAAATTTATCCAAACTATATTTTTATGTCCAGTTTCCAAATAAGATGTTTATTTTCTCAAATTAAAAATAAAAATGTATATAATATTTGTATTAAAAATTGTTTCTCCATTAAAAGGAAGCAAAATTTCATTTTTTTTAAAAATACTTATTTTTATGATAAAATGAATTTACTCTTATATTATGTCTGATAAATACATAATATGGATGTTAAAATTATATGGAGTATATAATATTGAATATTCAGTTAATACTATTCATAAAAAAATTTTCAACTGCTAGTTTGGCAAGTAATGCTGCTCGAACTCAGTGTTGTGTGTAGTGCAAGCTGTTGAATTACATAAAAAAATTAAGTTACTATGAAATCATGGGGTGTTACATATGTTTCTCCAATGACCTCTTTTCATCCGTAATTTTTATTTTCCATCCTATATAATCCTTCAAGTTTTTAAAATGAAAAATAAACCCATTATTTTATTTTTTGGTGTTTTGGTTTTGAAAATGTTCTTTGAAACCGAATGAGTATTTCAATATCTCGAAATGATTTATTGTGATTGATAAAGGTATATTATTAGTTAAATTTTGATATTTGGAATATTTTATGTGTTATTAATATATAATGGGTACTTGAAAATTTTATGGGTGGTTACGTGATAAACCATATGACAGGTGGTTCTGTGATAAAAAAAGGATGGGTGGATACATTATAATCTCCAATGCATTGGGTATTGAAGTCATCCATATGGATATTCCATTAATGATATGTGTGGAATTTGACCGTTTGGTTATTCAATTTTAGTATGTTTACATCCCAATATACCTTTATATGTTTTATGTTCATTTTATGGGTGTTTGGTAATCTTTTCGTTAAAAAGGGCATGCAATAAGCTTATATTAAGTGAAGTGTTTTTACTAATTCGTAAAGGTGAAATATGTTAATTTATAATAAATTATTCATGGTGTTCATGTTTTTTAAAGACTAACATTTTTTTTCTGTATCCCTAACTGAGCTTTTAATTCTCATCCCTTGTTTTGAAATGTTTTTACATTACAAAAAGATAAATAGAGTCATGCACGGTATCAAGGAAACATTATGTTGTTAAAACAAGAAAAAGTTTCCTATTTAGTTTTAATGACTTTTTTTATAAAAAATTGATATTGAGTTAAAGTGTCTTCCTGTAATATTTAAGTTGTTGTGTATAAGTAGTGACATAATTTTCAAAAGCTCTAAGCCTAAATATATCCTCAATGTGAATTATTATGTTCAATTATGATTATGTAAACTTTATGGTTTGGGATTATAGTTGGTATGAATGGTTGGTTTCAATAGCTATAGTGTTTTGGGTTTTATTTATGTATAAATCACTTAAACATAATGGTTAGCATATTAGAGAGAGTCACTGTTATTTTAGATAAATTAAATGGGTTCATGAAAAGATGAATAAGTATATCATAGTGTTTAACCTTATTATATGATATTATATTATGATATTACTAATATACTCACGCTGACATTTTGGGTTTTAGTATATAGTTAGATCTATTAGGAATCAAATTAACAATGGATGTGAGAGAAACTATAGTGGTTTTCTAAATGAGAAACCAAATGAAATTGGAGCTGCAATGAGATCTCTTGGGGTTATTCTTAACCAACTATCTGGAGTCATTATTGAACACTTGAACCTTGGTGATTTTTCTATGGCATCGTATATGTGAGAAAGGAATCCCAAGGTAAGTTAAAGTAATAATCATAATGGTATGTATATTCAAAAACTTATATGCCAGGGATGTGGAATGAAACACCTATGAAAAATATTCAAATGGAAGGTAAAATGTTTCAGATGTTGTAATAAATATCATAAATCAATAACCTTCCATGGAAAGAGGAAGCATATAGTTGACTCCAGGAATGGGAAATAAGATCTTTTAGAAGGATAAATTACATTTTATAAATGTTGTGTGCACGGTCATTATACAAATTGATGTCATACGAAGAAGGTTCGGGAGTGGGATCAGCATGATAGTACAAATGTATGTTTATGAATTCCTAATTCCATTATAATTGATGATGAGTAATCTAAAAAATAAATTTTAAAGGTATAGATTTTTTATTAGCTCATTTTTTTACATTATTGAAATCACAGGAAATTATTCTTGATTTTGTGTTTAGGAAATAAGTATAAAAGAAAAATATTGAAAAACATCGTTAATGGATCTGGAACAATGTTAGATGATTGAGATGTCTATATTTTATGAAATAAAGAGTTTTTTTGGATATATGGATGGTTATATGTTTATGTTCATTAAATATAGGATTATTTTGGGCAAATTTTTATAGTATGTGTATCCCTGAAGATTCTTATGGGAAAAATTATTCATGGAATAAATTTCTTATGTTTTGTTGATATAGTCATAATGAACTGTTTTTTTGTTTATATGATCCTTGAATTAGAGTAAATTACATGTTATTACGTATTTGGGATGAAAATGGAAAGTATTAGAAGACATTTGTGGTTAAAATATGTTATGAGTATTTTTTAGGAATTTATCACATTTTTGGGAATGGTATAAATTTATATAGTCTTTAAAAAACATGCAGATCATGTGACAACCCGTCACGTCGGACAAAGCTATGGGAATCAAACCCACAACCAATGTGTGATAGGGATTTATAACATACCACTTGAATATGTGAAGTCCCTAGTTAGTATGAATTATTCTTTTTAGTTAAATGATTTAATGGATCAAGAATAAGTTTATATTCTGAATTTATATTTTATCAAATGGATGTCTTTTTTATAGGAAAATGATGTGGGGATTAAATGATAATGGTTATTTTGGAAGACATTATCTGTTTTGGGAAGCCTATATGCTTAAATAAAATAGAATACAATGGGATATAATTTGTGGAGTTATGGAAGAAATTTTATTTTGGAAGAATCTTTATGTTTATTATGCGCATATGGTGATCTAAGTTTTCAAGGAAATGATTATCCTATCATAGATAATATGTGATTAGGTTAATCAAATATCATTATGAGACATTTAGAGTAGTTGATGTTATTTGGAGATTAATGTTAAGATTTACTATGGAAGACTATGTGACTAAATCCTTATTTGTTTTGGGTTTCAATCATAGTTTGGATTACAATAAGGATCTTTAAGGAAATTTTTTTATTGAATGATCATTATTGATCTGTTGGTATTTTTTATCGAATTTTGGAAATTAAGAGTAATATTTATTTTCATAAAGTATTAAACTTTTTGGACATTATCTTCTATCGTAAGAACCATTTTTGTTTTTTTCATGTATAAAGAAACTGGAAATATATAGTTCATTTTCTATAGATTATGTAATTCTCTATATGTTGATTCTCGTGCTTCATATGTGACCAAGTATTCTTGAATACTCATCGTTTGGTGGTATGATGAGTTTGTTGTAGAAATATCATTATAAAATGAAACACTACTTTTCAAGTATGTATATTTCATTATGATCATTGAAAAGGTAGTAATAAAATTCATCAACTCTATAAAATTGATCTTGACGAAAAAAAATAGACGCTTTCTTTTACCATCATACTTTTACCCAACCCAAAATTTATGTTATTGTGGAGGTTAACATTATATAATCATGATCTATATCACTCTTTATTAATCAATGAAAGTTAGTTTCAATTCCATATCAATGTTTTCTTACATTGAATCCTAGTATGTGTTATCTCAGGTTACATTTGTACTTCACAATCTAATTTTTAATGTTACAGTTTTAGTGACTCTTTTTCCAATGTGGGACATTCAATTACATTTCCATGCCCATTTTTAAAATTGTGAAGAACCAATTTAAAAAATGTGGTAATGATGTAATGATGCAGGTACTTATAAAATAATACCTTTTAATTTCTATTAATAATTCAGAATAGGATATTACTTTTAAGTTAAATGGGATGCTTTTTTCAATATTGTACTTGACACACAACAAGGGGTTTCTCTGAAATCCTAAATTGCATAAAACATTGTGATATACTAGAACGTAATAATATAGTATTGTTATGGTAGATAATGCCTTGCAATTTTATTGGAATTAATTAATAGAACAAAACATATTCTGATTAAACATGTTTATTAAATGTTTTATAGTTTATAAAATATATGTTTTGTCTTAAAATAATAATGAATCTAGTTTTAACAATGAAATTTTTTAATATTCTTTAATAGGTCTATTTACTACATTTGGAATGTGAACCATTTTTAAATATAGTTTTATTAAAATAATATATTACATTATACAAAATAAACTGCTTCCTTATAATAAGAACATAAAAATTTACATTGGGTAAATTTCTATTATTTTTCTAATAAAGATTATTTTTAATGAATAGCGAAATGTACTGCATTTTAAGTCAAAACTATCTTTGCATCTAAATTATTTATATGATTATATTTTCCATATAACTGGTTTTATAGTGTAATTAGATTAAATATTTATCATTTAACTCAATTTTGTTCCTTATATGTAATTTCACATCGAAATTGGACATAATGACATGCTATTCTTTTTGTAATCCTTACTTTTTAAAAAGACGCTTTTTTTTGAAAAAGGTAATTTAGTTAAATTTTTTATCTCCAAATTATTTATTATTAATTTAGAAAAATGGATTCCATATATGGAATCAAGATGTAATAATTTTATAATAGATAACATTTATTTTTAGTCATTATAAATAGAAACTAATGTAAATCTTTTATTTACCATGGTTAAAGAGTAAATCTTGCAAATAAGAGTAAAATAGAAAATTATAATAATATCAAATTACCTTGACATAAGTTAAAACATTATTTAATGAGATATTTGGGTCCATGGTAATACTTGGGTCAATTTGTTGTTCATATTGAGCAACTTGTGTGTGAAAATGACATTTAATTAATTTTAATTTAATGTTAGGGGAAATATAGCAAAAACATTTTTCATTTACAAAAACAATTTTTATAAGGGGTTATATAAGTGATCGCTTCGAGAATAAATATTAATTAGAAGGATAAGACGTTTTTCTACATCATGGTAGTGATTACCAAATTAATGAATGATTTAAATAAATCAGATTATAAATATTAAAATGAATTTATTTTTAATATTTTTATTCTATACACAAATTTTAGGAATGATTATGACTTTTTATATTTAAATTAATAATTTCTTTTTAAATGATAATTTTGTAATGGATTTCAATGAATTAAATGATATGTATATTATAAAAATTGACATAAATGAGATTTTAAATCAATTAATATTTTATTTAATGATATAATAATCCTAAAAATATAATATTAATCCAATTGAAATATATTATGTTTAAAATGACATTAATAATCCATTTTTTGGTCCCTTTTCATTTTATTGTAACTATGGTAACCATTTATTATAAATATACTAGAATACAAGGTAATACTTTAATTAGTTTACTAAGCAATAATGCTAAAATACAATGTTAATTTTATGACCTAAACTTGTATAAAAACTATTATATGAGATGATATATTCCCATCCACACTTGATCATCGAAATATATAACATTGGTGTTATTATAATTTGAAAATATATTAATAATAAAATAATATTTTCAGACATTCAAAAAGTGGCCATCATCCCTCTTATAAAAGGACACAACCTCGAACCCTTACTCACACCTCTCAATCCCCCTATAATTGTCCATCATATTCCCAAAAAAAGAGCCCAAAATACCTATATTTCTCCTAGAATCATTAATTTGGGCCAAAGGAAATTAAATAAGGCCTTTTAGCTTAAATCAAATGGAGTTACCCGATTTGATGCAATGTCTTCTCTAATTTTTATTTCATTTATATTCATTATCCCACCCCTAAACTATTTTTATTCAATAAATTTATAATAAAAATATCATTTAAAATGTACTACGTTGTTTTTATGAGATATATGAAAATTAAACTTACACTGACCTCTATATTATAGATATAAAACATAATATTTCTGTGGACGACGAACTACTACCTCCCGAAACGAATATTTTTCAATTTGTTTCTACCACCTCTTATGGTGGCCATTATGATGTAAAATTAATTATAAATGATTTTTATGATATTTATTTTTCTATATTCTACTTTAATTATCATTTAGAACATACCTTTATTATTTTCATGTTGTATAAGTACGATAATTTTATTTAAGGATGTGGAGACTACTGCCCCCTTTAAGTGATATGGCTAGTTCATGTCCTACATGGACCGTGTAAAGTATGGAGTTAATGTACTTATATATGATATTATACTAGAATTTTAATATACATCTGTTTCATTTTTTTCATTTCGTTAAATATTAAAAATAAATGAATGTAGTGTTCATGAGTACATACAGCTTACCATCTCCATTAACTATGCATTTCATTTCATATATCTAAATTCTATAAAAAATATAAATACAAATATATTGAAAATATATTATATATACGATATCAAAATCATGTATATCATTTTGGAGATAATGTAACTCTGACCATAATATCAAGTTGTAATTATAACATGTTCATTTTTACACATGTTCCGAACATTAGCAAAATGTCCGATATGAACTCAAATAATTAACTAATTGTAATAAAAAGGTAATAAATGATATAAAAGGAATAATAAACATGAAAATGGATCTTAATAATGTATAAATTAATTTAATTTTATTATTCCTGATGACGAAGTAACATACAATACAAGTCAAACTCGATGTAATGGACTTCGTATCAATCTCATTTCATTGAGTCATATTTTGATAATATAAACCTCTTTCATTTTAATGGTGTATAATAAACCCCTTTGAATTATAATTTCATTCAAAGGAAATATTTTTCTATGATAATTTTTACTAGATGATAAATGGAATGTATTTAATTTATGCTGCTACAATTACCTCTCCCCCACCGTAATCATTATTTTGCTTCATCTATAAGCGTTAATGTTTTTAATAGGAAACAGAAACCCCTTATAATGTATTTGGTTGTTTTGATATTGAAAATTGTTTTTGAAATAGATTGAGTATTTAAATATATTTGAATTATTTCTTGTGATTTCATAAGGAATGTAATTATGATATATGGATACTTATAATATTTTATGTGTTATGAATATATAATGGTACATGGACATTTGACGAGTGGTTACGTGATAAACCAAATGACGGTTTGTTCTGTGATAAACCAAGGATGGATGGTTATGTGATAACCACTAATGCATTATTTATGGAAGTTTTCCATATGGCTATTCCATTTAGTTGTATGTATGGAAGCAGGTTATATGGTTATTCCATTGAAGTATGTTTATGTTCTAGTATTCCTTTATATGTTATGTGTTGCATTCTATGTGATTGTGGTAGAATTTCGATTACATAATGGGTAAGGAATGAGCTTATATTCAGTGATGTGTTTTTACTACTTCTTAAAGGTTAATTGTATAACATTATAATAAACTATTCATTGTTTTTATGTTATTTAAATACTAATAGTTTTCTTTCGTTATGTATCCCTTACTGAGATTTTTATTTTCATGCTAGGTTTTGAAATTTTTTTCACAGGACATAAAAAAGAATAGATTCATGGATGGGATCGTGAAAATTTTATGCTGTAAAAACATGAGATAATGTTATGAATTGTTTTAAAGAGTTTTTTTTTTCTGAATAAAAATGGATACTGAGTTGAAGGGTATTACTGTAATTTTCAAGATGTTATGTATCATTAATGACTTCATTCTCAAAAGATCTAATCCTGAAAAGAACCTCAATGTAAATTATTAACACAATTCACGATTATGTATTGATTAAGGCTACAACCTTATAAAAAGTGAATCATAATTGTGTTTACGGTTTTTTCATAAGTAATTAATATGTTTGAACACACTATATAAGAGTTTCAGATATATACGTAGCATATCAGACCTAATGTAAATGATAATTTTCTAATCTCATTATTATCCTAGATTATTAATTTTTATATATTTATTGGGCTATATTTATCATTCACATGAAAGTTTCCTAAATATATAATATTATTTATATTTTTATACTATTGTTTATGAATAATTTTTCCCATAAGTGAATTTTTATCAAATGTTATGGTAGGAATCTTTATTTTACTTTGTATATGAGGTATTTTTTAACTTTTTCTGCAAAAGTATGAGGGTAAAGTTTTCTTACCGACATGATATGAATGTATTTTTATGGTTCCATGATGCCATATTTTTGAGAAGATTCATCTACACTATTTGTTTTTTATTTTCATATAAATTAATTTATTTTGAAATTGAATGGAATTTTGAGAAAATAAAACGTTTTGGAATAAGAAATTATATTTTTCTCGGGAATTATGTTCATGTGTTTTATAAAAAATATTTTCCTTCAAAGATAAAACTCTAAAATATGGTTAGTTTTCAATCAGTATTATTATTATGATTGTATTGTGGTAATAATTCAATGATCTTTTTGATGGATTATGTTATTATGTTATGAAGTTTAAGAAACCCAATTATTTCTTGGGTTATTATATGACGATTGATTTATGTTTTTGTGGACTATGTAAGAATAATTTTTTTATGATATGGGAGAAAACTATATATTCGTCCAATGCATTGGATAAAGATTTATATCTCATGATATATACATGACTATAATGGGAGGTAAATCTGGTTTAGTTATACAGTTCTGGAACGGAATGTAAATGTGGTTCAGTATATTAATTTGACCACTATGATGGTCTTGGAAGAAATTCCTTTGATATTATAAAATCCTAATATCTACTTCTTTATTTTCCACAATTCCATATTTTATTCCAACACTATTTATTCATGGTTAATTTTCCTTTATGATCTATGCTATATGTACTACCATGATTTATTTCATGAATCTTGATTTTGATATTAAATCGTTATGTTCATGTTTTTTACATTCTTATGTTTAGGGAGTGTTTTATGTTCTCAATGTTTACCCATCATGATTATTTGAGATCACACATTTCATATTTAATTTTACACATGATGTTATGAATTATATTAAGTAAGATGTATTAAAAAGGTGTTCTAGTTAGGAATGATAAAGCATGAGAAGATGTATATGTTTTTTTAACAAGATAATTATGATTTATAGTTTCTAAATTCCCAAAACTAATATGGTCTTCGGCGTCAATTTGTGTCATGTATTATGTATTAATCAAAATTAATGTAATGTTCATGTACTTCAAGATCAGGTCTTTAAAGATGGTATCAGAGAAAATGATTTGCTAACATTTTGAAACTAGATGTGAAAACTTTATTGAGATCCTTTGTGATATTTCTATGGTGTTTCTAAGGATTTCCTTATGGTTATATATAACTATAGGATACTAAATTAAAATTATTATATTGAACATGAATAACCTAGGATTAATCCTACGATGTTAGAGATTAATAGTAATACCCCTAGAATATCTTATTATCATAGTATGATTTTTTCTTCTCACACAATTCTTTTTGGATTTTAAAATATGGTTGGAAACAACATGATTCTAGACAAGGGAGAATATTATAGACAATTACAAATAAAAGTGAAATATATTTCTATGAAAAGTTAATTATCATTCACCATGATAAATGTCTATATTCATTGTTTCCAACGAAAATAAACTAATAAAGTATTTGGGTGTATATTTATATAATATATTATATATTCTGAAGAAGAAATTTAATGTCAATATATGTAAGTCCTGGTTCGTTACAGTTGGTATGAGAGTGAATGTTTTGTTAACCGTTAAAAATTTGGTTGTGAAAACATTAGTGAGTTCCGTAGAGATATTTCTAAAATATTACTAGGGATGTCCCTAAGGTTAAGATTAACTATAGTTTACAATCCTTGAATTATGGTTACAATCATGAATAACCTAGGATTAAAACTATTATTTTATAGATTGAATGTGCTCCCCATATATTATATTGTTTTCCTATTATGATTTTGGACTTTCAAACTATTCTTTTTGGTTTATGAAAATGGCTGGAAACATGAGGATTTAGGTTAATAGATAATATGATGTACAACAGAATGATATTAATCATGGGAAACCAAATTAAACGGGAGTTGGAACGAAAAACAACATTATAATTCCTAATCATTAATATAATGATATGATCATTAATGTCAAAATTTGTAAGTTTACTGACCCTTCTAATAAAGGAAATATATTTTGTCTTGGTGATCATAGAGGAAATAATGTTAAATTTTTTTCATGTAAATAATGTGGGAAGAGAAATCAATGAGAATGAATCATTGAAACTCGATGATTCCTTGGATGTGGAAGATAATGACACAAATATTCTAATTTCAATAAAAACGGTTCAATTAAAATAATGGAAAAGGATAATGGTATTGCTGAGTCATCAATAATGGTCAAATGTTTTAAATGAGGAATTTACGGGCATTATGAAAATAGATGTACTAAGTGATGATAAAATGAATAGAATCAGAATGGTCGTATGGGTAGTGTTAATGTTGTTGATGATGAAGAGACTACAAATGATATATGAAATTAACGAGGAAATAAGGAATGAAATGATGAATCTCGGTCAATGGTTTAATAATATAGTCGAATGATTACCTGATCATCAAGAATAATGGTGCATAAGTAATTTTATTGTATTATGGAATATTGAAACACTTAATTATAGTTAAACTATTGTTTTCCTTATGTAATTGAATGTATAAATTCAATGATACTGGTAAACCTTAAATGTTACTCATATATTTTTTAAAAACACATGATATGTGCATAATGATGGGATAAAAAGAGAATGAGATGTTTAACAGTGTTAATTGGACCCATGACTAATTAAAGGACAAATTTATATCACTGTATGACAATATATAATTTTTGTTATTTTTGGTTTGTGGAAAGAGTTAATTATTCCACTATGGTTTTATAGTAATTCATGTTATTATCAAGTTTCAAGAGAATACATGATTGTGGTTTTCGAATTTTCAGAATGTGACAACCAAGAACATCATTATAAGATATGTGAGATAAATGTTAAGTCAATTTCGATCAACTCTTTTTAATTTTTTAAATTTTTAGTTTTTTGAAGGATTGTAATTTTATCCATTTATGAATAGTTTAAGTTATTTTCCATTTGAATTTTTATAGATTAATGTATTATCTCACTACAAGTGGATATATGCATATTAGACTACCTCTACTAACATGTTTTTTAGATATAATGTACAATAATTCTATTAAAGATTTTATAACATTTCAATAATGAAAAATTAAAATTCATTTGTTTAAATAAGTGATGGAGTGTTAATTTTTATTGGAACATCCAATGGTGAGATTGTACGGAAATCAAGTAAATATTTCTTGTCATGTTCATCAACTTTATGCAAAGGATCCTGAACACCAATTTTTACACAGTACTTTTTTTATCCAAAGAAATAGATGTCCCCTAAAATCATCATTGATTTATGGCTTTCAGGTTGTTAACTTTCTCCAACCCAGTCCTCTATCACTATCCATCATAAATTGAATATATGATTTCTCTTCGATATCCATGTCTTCAAGTCCCACATATGTTATACTATGTGGAATCCTATGGATGAGTAACCTTGGGTAACCATTATATTTAAAATTTCTCATTAAAATAATATTTTAGTATTCATTTTTATGATGTCTATTTCCATGAAATAATCTTACAAGTAGTAATCCTTTTATAACCCTGGAAAATTTTGAGGGAAATAACTTTTTAAGTGTGGGAGAATGTAACAAAATATGATTTTATGGGATAAATTTATTTTTATTTCTTATGTCTTGTGTTTTATGATAAATTAATATTACCAGTCATTATAAACAAAATAGTGTTACCTTGATGTAAAGAAACAATATTGATGTCAGGCATTACAGGAAACAACAATCGTCTTGGGTTGATCGTGTTATATAGAATACAATGTTTCACTAAATGGTGATATATTATTAAGAAATTATTATTTAGTGGGATATAAAGTTTCTATTATGAATTTTATTGTCCTAATATTAAATTTTAAATAAAATTTTCATTCATATAATTTATTTTAAGACAATATATAATAAATAATCCAAATATTTCACATAAAATACAATTTTTTTTAAAAAAATACAGCTTTTCACATTTTGATGGAGAACCCTTTTAAAATCCAATTTTTACCAATTTTATAATTTCCATAAGAAGTAAAAAAACATCCTATTTGCAAGAGGGACAAAAAATTTACCTTGGATGAAATTTTGGTATCTTTCTATTGAAACTCATATTTTAATGAATAGTGAAAATTAATTCATTTCAATTCAAAACATCATTTTTATCTAATTTTTTATACTGTTATATTATCTTTTTAAGTTTTTTAAAGTTTAATTGGATTATTTTCTTATAATATAACCTAACTCTTTTCATTGGATTTAATTTCACATTAATATTGGACATAAATAGATGTCCATCTTTTAATATTTTTTATTTCATAAAAACTCGCTTTTTGGTTTTGACAATGGGGAATAATTTTAATTTAATTTATATCAATTATGTGTTTTGAAATTTAATAAATCGTTTCCTTATTGGGAATATTAAGGTCTAAATTGTATATATATATTTACCTTTCATACTTTAATATTATGTATATTTACATAAGTAATTATTTTTATTTACCATGGATAATGGGTAAATTAGGTAAATAAAGTAAAAAACTAAGAATACAATAATATACAACAACCCTTACAAGTGTATTATTCATATTCGATGAAATATGGACGACCATGGGTAACATTAAGTCTATTTTAGGACTCCATGGATCCATTGGTAGTCATAATGACATGTTTTAATAAGTAATTTAAAGTAAAGAGAAAAATAACATAAACATGTATCTTCTTACTAAAAAAACATTTATATGGGGTGATATAAGTGATATATTAGAATATAAATAGTAATTATTAATATAAAAATATTTCCTACAACATGATATTTTATTTATAATTTTTATACATTATATAAATTAATTTAATTATGACACATTGATGATGAAATGATTGCTTCATCAATAAAGGATTCAAATAAATGATATTATAAATATTAAAATAAATTTCCAATGATATAATTTATCTCATACTATAATTTTCTTGGGTAATGAGAAATTTTGTGATTGATTAAATGATTTTTAAGGAATCAGTCTGTTATGAATATGTAAAAAAGTCAAGTGTGAATAGTGACGAAAATTAACATAATTCATAACATAAAATATAAAATAGTTTAATAAGTGATATTAACATCCTAATAATATAATATTCTGATAAATGGTTAATATAAGTCCAAATATGTCTTAAATGAAATTTTTTGGGTCATTTGAGTTGATATGGTAATTACATTTACCCACAATGTGTAAATAACATGATATCACTATAAGAATAAAAAGGGTGAAATAAGGGTAAAAAAAATGATAAGGATAAATAATTTATCAAAACATTTATAAATTTTTTTATGATGGTTATGTGAACCATAATCATGTTATGTTCTAATTAGATGAGTTTTGTTCCATTTTTAGTTGAAATTAATTTTATAATATATTAATATTTCCTGACATTCCTAAATTGCCCTTTACATATTCTATAAAATGGAACTTCTTCTTATATTTTTCTCACACTTCAAAACACTTTTATATTAGATTATATATTTCCAATAATATTACTTGAATACATATCATCCTCTCATAACCATTTCATTGAACTAAAAGTCATCATAGGGTGACCTTTTGTGCAAATCAAAAAGAGATTCTCGAAAAAGAGGTAATTGTTTTATCACCTCTTTGAAAATTCTTTTCTTCATCTGCATCCCCTTTTTATTTTGTTCTTATAATAACATAATAAATTTAGTTTATATACATTATTATATTTTATTATAATTATGTGACAACTTTATACATTCTTTTATCAATCTTTTAATTAACAATATCACCGTGTCTGCGTACGTACAACTTAAGGTTTCCACGCCATGGGGTAATTTGTTATTCAATAATAAAAATTTTGTAAGGGTATAATGATGAGTATAATGGATTTAAATAATGAGTATAACATCATAATTATTTTTTATAACTAATATACCATTGAATTTCATACCATTTAACCATTAACTGAATGACATTGTCGCTCGTGCGTGCATACGACCTACAATTCCCATGACGCGATGAGATTCATTCTCAATGTTAATCATTCAAGAATGATTATCAATTCTATATAATAAAAAATCCTAAAATATATGTCTTATTAATTATAATTTATTAATGTATATATATATATAATATAATTGATTCTTTTCAATTCGATAAGGAAATGGAAACAACATTCAAGTGAATGTACGACATACAGTCTCCATGAATAGTGTATTCCATTTCATTTATCAATCTATTATATATATTTCTATACTGAATATTTATGACACATAATTCGTGTTTTACATTTATTATGTAATTAAATCTTGATCTATGTAATAATATCAAGATTAACATGTCAAAACATGTACGATAAATAAAACGATCATTACTCAATAAATTACATTAATATAGAATTGATAGGTGAACGTGTAATATTATTTCATAATTGGATCATATATGATATCATAAATAATATTATGGATATATTGAAAGTTAATAATATGTTCAAAACCACTTTACTAGAGTTTCAAAAACATACAAGCATATCCGAACTATGGTAAGGGATTATTTGGCTCTCTCATTATTATCTGATATTGTTTATTTATATGTATTTTATGCGGTATATATATCATCAATGCCAATGATTGTAAAATATATAATTATATATATATTATTATTCTATTTTTATAGTCAATTTTATGAATTAGTTATTTTTTACTAAATGTTATGGAAGGAACCTTTCATTAATTTTCCATACGATAGACTTTTTGACTATCGTAGAAAAAATATGAGGACAGTTTTATTTATTTATATGACAGGAGTGGATTTTTATGTGTAAATGATGCATTATTTTCATAAATATTCTTCTACACTATTTTAATATTATTCTCAAAACACTTATTTCCTTTTAAAATTTCAGGATATTTTGATAAAATTAAAAGTTTTTGAAGAAGAAATAATATTTTCTTATGGAATTAAGTTCAAGTGTTTTATCACATATATTTTCCAACGATGAAGATTCTCTTAAATAGGTCTATGTTTCTATATCGATTGTTACAAAGATTTTATTGTTTTATTGATGAAATGATATTTTATATGGATTATGTTATAATGGAATGACGTTAAAGAAAAACATTTTATTTCTTGGGATATGATATGTTGAATGATTTATGTTTTTTATGGAACATGTAAGAATAATTTCAATAGAAGATGTGTGGAACCTATATATATATATATATATCCTATGAATTGGGTAAAGATTTATATCTCATGATATAGACATGAATTTAATGACAAGTAAATATGGTTATGCAATACAGTGTTGGAATGAAATGTACTTCTACTTCAGTAATACCTGGTGAGAACGAAAGGTAATCCTAGTTCAGTAATGTATTTTGTCCACTAGAATGGTCTTGGATGAAATTACTTTTCTACTATGGAAATCATATTATCTTTTTTTTCACAATTCCATATTTTATGAAAATTCGATTTTTTCATGGTTAATGTTCTTTTATGATATATTCCTTATGTACTACCACATTTTATTTAATGACTCGTGATTTTTAAACAATATGTTCATGGTTTTACATTATTATTTTTATGGTTTGTTTTATGTTTTAAATTTTTACAATTACTGAGAATTTGAGCTCATACCCTTTATGTTTTCTTTTCCCTAGGATATAGATAATGGTTTTAGGGTGGAAAACAAATGGTGAAGATCATCACATGGGATATTGGTGATCTATCTCCATGATAGAAAAATATGTTCCATGTTTTCAAAGATACTAAACTAATTTGGCTTTGGGGCGTATATTTTCGTAATGTATCATATATTCTGAAAAATAAATTGATTTTCCATGTACGCCAATATTGGGTTGTTATATTTTATTAAAAAATGTATAGAAAACAAATACTAAAAAGTAGGGGAAGTTACAACGGGCCAAATTTCTCGAACATAGTGAAATACAAAAAGTTACTGAGTAGGGTTACACATCTTTTAATAATATCCTAATAAAAACATTTCTAGAAAGTATAACAAAAAAATTTCATTGAGACATTATTCCACATTCTCATCGTCCATTGAATTCAAGAATGAAACTTTTATAGTCCACATAAAACAAACATTTCTGGAACATTGGCCACACATTGGGGTGTATGAAATAATATTCTATAAATCCTTAAATGTTAAATTTTATATACGATGAAATGGATTGTCAAAAAAAAGGAAACATTAAATACAGGAATAAAAAGTAAATTTTGATTAATGTGTTTAGAAAAATAGTTGAAATAAACCCATGTAAAACAATATAGTTATAACTCACATATCGAATAAAACAATGTTATTGTGATTGGTTTGATGTACCATTTCACCTTAATACAAATCTCTAGTATTGGAATATTCTATACATTTACAATTATATTATTATAGAAACCACTAGGGATATACATATATATATGAGTGTCTTTAAAGGTATTAGGTGACTCTTATAGAAAAATACACCAAAAAAGGGTCGTATTAAACGAATTAATAGTGGATTATTCCAAAAAAACATTTATATAGAATATGAATTTCATCAATTATAAGGTTATAATTTGTATTCATGGATAAACCAATAGAGGAGTATGTATACCCATTTACGGGGGACCACACCCTAATTATTAACAGTTCATCGACTCCATATCATCATTAAACATGATAAAAGAAAACTAAAAAAGTATATATAAAAAATATCCTAGAAAACTAAATCGTATATGATGAATTAATTGGATGATATATAAAAACACAATATTATGATCTATATTGAAAAAATTATCAAAGATAATATTTTTTCAAATGATGAATCTCGGGTGATAAATAAAATATATATTAATATAAAAATCATACATAATATTTACTATATTGGATAAAAAAATTGTGCCTCTAGAATAAAAATGGGGCCATGTTTTTATCATCCAATAATTTTAGGTGTAACATGTCATAAATTTAAATTGAGAAAAACAATTTTTTTTATATTGGGATGGATATATTATTTCCATGAAGACACAAAGTCATGTCAGTTACTAATACATGTTGTTCTCCCAAGAAAACCAAGTATTTGTGTCTTACTGAGAATTGATAATATAATCATGTTCACACCAATTAATATATCCAATAATAACATGGAATTTTGTCCCTAAGGAAATTGATTTTGAAACATAATCAATTCTTAGATTCTATATGTGCTGGCCAGTTACGTACAAGGTGAGTACATCGTTGGTCAAATATCATATGATTATTAACATGGATTAAAAAAATAATAGAATCCCAATATCATAGCCTCTTTAAATACCATCTCATCTATGTATAATTACCTACCCAACATAAATTTTAACATTCACCGCCTCTCATGTGAAGAGACACAGTAACCATATCACTTTCATTTAATTGAAAATAACTATAGTGCTGAAGACATTCCCCATTTAATATTTAAATATAGGTCATTTTCTAAGGGTAGTCTATAATCAAATGTCTATATGGACACTAAACCTGTATCACTAATTTTATCTAACTGAAAAAACTCATGACATTGTTCTCTATATCAATATTTTATATTTCCATCACCAAATATTTGGCCTCTATAAAGGCTATTGTTGATAGTTCATCATGATGGGAAAAAATTATTGGATTGATGAAATGGTATCCTTCCATCTCCATCACAATTACCATGAGATCAATCATTATTGAAATAATATAATTTAATGAAAAGTTTAATAAAATTATTCAATGAGTAAAAAATGTAATTATTGTATGGAGATGATAATAGTGATTATTGTTTAAAGGAATTGTTCATTTTGATAATCATGGAGTTAAAATTATAAAAATTGGTAGCTATAAATCTTCAATAAAAGATAAATATTTTTATAATTATATGAAATTAAAACATCATGGTGAATCAACCATAATTCTTATTCTTACCATTGTGAAATATGAATTAATTACTTAAAAAAGAACATAATCCACATATCATCATGTCTCCACAATTTTTAGTGTTATTTGATATCATATATAAATAATCCTATAAATAGAATAGTTGAATAAGATTTGAAAGATTAGTATAGTTAAACTAATTATAAAAATAATTATATTAAAATTCTCTATCTCAGACTCACCACCTAGGCACTGTGGTTTTACATTTTATTGAGAAAACAAGATATTCTTGAAAATAACAATGTGTTAGAATTTTTATATGAGAATTAATTAAAAATTATTAATATATATAAAAAACAAGGGCTAAACATATAATTTTTTTAATATAAAAATATTTTGGATGAACTATAATTCTTTTAATAATGAACATTCCATGAAGTCAAATTTATAAATACAATTAATCATATTAAAATATATTATAATAAAAAATCAATTCATGGTTTAATAATTGAATGATTTTCAATAACAAAAATAAAAAATAACTCAAATATATGATGGTATAGAATTCATATTAACTAAAATGCTCTTATAATCTCTCATATATATATATATTTACATCCACAAGATGATTTTATATTGAATCTTTCTCAATTAAATAATCCTCTACTAAAAATAATTAACATCCATCATGTATCCCTCTATGGATTCATTAGATTAGAAATCCATCTCACACCATCTTGTAACATGACTATATTTCATTGTAAGGTATCTCTTCAATGTAATTCAATAACTTGTGTTACACACAACACTGAGTTCGAGCGCACCACGACTTACAAATATAGCCGTTAAAAAAGTTGTTATGAATATTATTAATAGAGTTTTTAATTTTTTATACTTCATAAAATTTTAAAATCAATGTTATGTGATTCATTGATATAATATAATAAAAACGTTTTTTTAGAAAAAAATGAACTTTTACAGCATCTTAATGGAAAAAAATTTTTAAAAAAAATATTTGACAGTTTTATATATTTTATTTCATGAAATTAAATTATTATTTAGAATAAAAACATTAAATTTTATTTTGGATTAAATTTTGCTACTTTCGTTTTAACTTTCATAATTTGATGAATAATGAAAAATACTTAATTTAATTGAAAATATATTTTTATCAAAATAATTTATAGTATTAAATTCTGCATTTTAATGGTATGGAAAAATAATTAGAATATATTTTTATAATTTAATACATTTTAGGTCATTATATATAATTTCAAATTTAAATTATACATAAACACATGTCAATTTTTTTACCATTTTTACTTTTTAAAACCCCCCTTTCTAGTTTTGATAATAATAATTTATATTAAATTACTTAATGAAACATATATGTCTTGAATTTTTAAAATAAAATTCATTTTTAAATTTTTAATATCACAATTATCTTTTTTTTAAAATTTTGGTATTTTTCTGGAAACATTCAATTTTGGATGAATAGTTAAAACACATCGTTATTGTTTAAAACCGACTTTTGATTGAAAAAAAATATTTATTTATTTTATGTAAAAAAAGATATAAAATACCTATATATGATCAATGTAATTTATTGGAGTCATTTTTTAATAAAATTTGATGTTTAAAATTTTATTGAACTTTTTAACATCTTTCACCCACCTTCTAGGCACATTTGCAAATTTGCATAAAACATTAATTTAGAACGTCTATGATTTGAGTTTCAAAAATCTGAGAGAGATGGTTGAAATAATTATGCAAAATGTGGTTCAATATGATGAAAATAATTTATGGGTAATAGTAACTGTAGAATTTTATTTACCAATGTTAAAAGTAAATAAGGTAATTAAAGGTAAAAAATGAGGCTATAATTACAGTAACACATGTCCTAATTCTATTGGATGAGTTTTCATCAACCAAAATAAACCATAAAATTAAAATATGAACCACTTTGATCAACTTGGATTAGATTAAGATAGTTATTATTATTTTATTTTAAGAAGAGTGAAATGTGTAAAATTAAATGTTTAATAACTAAACAATTTTCAATATAGGGATATTATAATACAAATTTGACTATAAATATTTATTATAAATATATAAATATTTCCAACCTAATGGTATTTTATTTAAAAAAAAATTAGACCATAAATAAAGAAATTTGTTAATGATACAATGATGACGCATTAATTACTTTATTAATGAATGATATAAATAATTGATGTTATAAATGTAAAAATAAAGGTAAACTTTGACTTTTGGTGCATTACAAAAATTTTCTATGTTAATATTACATGCAAGGGTTGATTAAAATAATTACTTTAGATGTGATATTGTTTTTTTGATTATCTCAAAATGAAAATAATAAATACTGGCAAACATTACATAAATGAGTTCTTAAAATAAATACAAATTTATTAATTGATATAATATTCTTAAAAATATTAGGATCATCCAAAGGACATATATGAGGATATATATATCAATAATAAACCACCTGGGGTTCTATTGGTTTTTTATATTACTTTTATTAACCATTTATTCTAATAATACAAGAATACATGGTAAAAGTTAATCTAAATAAATAAGAGTTAAATATAAAAGATGGTTTTAATATGGTGAACAAAAATTTTCTAAAACAAATTGGTTTAGAATAATTTGACCCATAAAAACCATATATTTTATATAAATCAATTTTGATCCATTATTAAATGAAAAAGAATTCATAGTAAAATAATATTTCAAACATTTTCAAAAATGACCCTCACATTCCTTATAAAAAGATACTTCCCCTTATCTAAAAATCACATCTCCAAAGCCATTTGGATCGATAAAACACTTCTAAAATATCATCCAATCTAACCTAAATTTATCCTAGAGTACTTCCTTTGGTCATTAAGTCAACCTAAGTTTCACTCTTGTTCAAATCAAATGGAAGAACTCGAAGAAGTGGTAATTATTTCATCACCTATTTCAATGTTTTTTCTTCTTCCACTTCTTCATTATTTATTGTTTCCAAAACAAAATATTATCACCAATTAATTCTACATATTGTTATGTTATTATAAATATAGTATAAAAATACTCATTATTCTATCAATCCTATGAATTATAATGTCACCATGTGTGCGTACGTACGACTTACCGCCACAACATCATGATGTAATTTGTTATTCAAAACTATGTTATTTGGATAGATATAATGATGATTAATATGTATATAAATAATAAAAATAACATCCTATTTTTTCTGTACAATTAATATATCATCCAATTCCACTATTTTTAATCATTAATGAAATGATATTGTCCCTCGTTTGTATATACGACATATCATATCCACGACGTGATTTGATTCATCTCTACGTTCACCATTCAACGGTAAATATAAAAGTATATATTATTAATAAGTTTGTAATATATGAAATAATAATGCTACTAGATATATATATGTATACATATATTTTATTCACTTGGTTTTGTTCAATATGATATGAAAATAGAAACATTTATTATGCAAACATACGACATACCATCTCCGTAAATGATGTTTTCCATTTCATATATTTATATATATAAAATACATATTTATTTTCTAAATATATATGATATATAAATCATGTTATATATTCTGTAAGTACTTAAATCAAGATCTATGTGATTCGATAAAAAATAACAAGTTAAAACATGTATGATAAAGAAAGAGATTATTACCCGAAATGTTAATTTATCATGGAAATCATTATTAAAGGGGTAATATAATGACATAAATGAATCATGAATGATATAATAAATATTAATATGGTTTTGTTATAATTTAATAACATACTATGGTCATTATACAGGAGGTTAAATGTTCCATTGTCTTAAATAAAGTGCATGGTAATAATTAATTTCTCAATCTCATTATTATCCGAGATTGTTTATGTGTATGTATTTACTAGGAAATTTCTAAATCCATGTATATGTTTCATAAAAATGTTTCAATATACTTTATGGTTTTTGGAATTGACTCTTTATCAACAAATTCATTTTAAATGTTTTAATGATTTATTTTCCTAATACTTTTTAATTAAATTCCATGTTTTAAA
Source organism: Viscum album (assembly GCA_963277665.1). Classification (NCBI taxonomy): domain Eukaryota; kingdom Viridiplantae; phylum Streptophyta; class Magnoliopsida; order Santalales; family Viscaceae; genus Viscum; species Viscum album. The sequence continues at coordinate 643,633,581 of OY728161.1, forward strand.
AAGGATTTTAAGGATTTATTATATATGGATATGATTGGTTTAAAATGTAAATTATTTTAAAAAGAGTCAAAGTGGTTTGGGAAAATGTGACTAAAAAATATCATTAAAATTTATTCCTTTATAAATTTTGTGACTTTTAAATGGTTTCATAAAAAATGGGTATTTCACTCAAAGAGTTTTTCTGATCATTTTCACATATATCAACATCCATTAGTAGATATTACTGTTGATTTAGGTTAATTTATTATCATAGAGTCATCCATATTCTATTGAATGAGTTATGATATGTTTGACTATGGATGTGATATTTTTATACCCTTAATGGTTTACAGTTGAAGTATTGACATTTCATATGCTAGTTTTAATACGAATGTTTAGGTTACATTTCATCATTTTCATATGTGTAATGCATTGGACTTAGTAAGTGATATATGGGGCTTTCTATAGAGCCTCAAAGTGTAACTCTCCAAGCTTGCATGGTACTCTTCCCTTTCAATAATACAAGAGTGTGCATTTTACGCAACTTCGAGTTCTAAACCACACCACAACAAATGAAACTAGCCATTATGAATAGTAATATTCACTTTTTGAAATTTTATAAATTTTATCTTTAAAAATGGATATCATTTTTCAATTCGGAATATCGAAATTCGCCTACAGTGAATTTTTGGTATTTTTAAGAAAACATTCAAATTTTGATGAACAATGAAAAATACGAAACATGAATTAAAAACTAAATTTTAATCCAAATAATTTATAGTGATAAATTATACCATTGAGAGGTTTTAATATATAATTATAATATATTTTTACCATTCAATCCAATATTTTCAATTGGATGCAATTTCAATTTTAAACTACATATAAACAAGTGTCAATCTATTGATAGTTATTATTTCTTAAATAACATGCTCTTTGTTTTGACAACCGGAATTAATTTTAAATTAATTTCTGACACTTCTCTGTGTTGAATTTAAAAAAATGTATTCCATATTTATAATCATTAGGTCCAAATTGTGTAAATAGTTATCTTTTTTAGACATTTTTAAAAATTAATTTGGTAAATATTTTATTTACCATGGTAAAAGGGTAAATCCGGTAAATAATGGTAACAAAATAATATTATAATAATATTAAATTACTGTAAAACGTGTCCTAACCCTATTTGTTGATACATGTCCGACCATGGGCATCTTTGGGTCTATTTAGAGATTCGATGGAGCCACTTGTAAGTGATAATGACACATTATATTAATTAAGTTAAAGTAAATACAAAGATGACATAAGCATATATCATTTAGAAAAACAATTTTTACATATGGTTATATATGTTATATTTTGGACAATAAATATTCATTAGAAAGCTAAAATGATTTAATACAGAATGGTATTTTATTTAAAATTTTAGATATTGAATAATTTAATTTATTTATGACATAATAATGATGAAATATTTTACTTACTAATTAAAGAATCAAATAAATGGTATTATAAATTTTAAATTAAATATAATTTAAAAGTTTTGATGATATACACTAATTTTATTGTCTAATATGACATTATAAATTTATTAAATGAATTTGGTTCTAAATAATATTGTTTTTATGATTTTAACAAAAATCATTTATTAAATAGTGTTAAAATTGAGATAAATGAGTTTTTAAAACAAATATTATATAATTAATTGATATTCTATTCCTAAAAATATAAGGTTCGGCCAAAAGACTTATATAATGATATTTTGATCATTAATGTTCCACTTGGAGGTCTCTAGGAAGTATATATTATGTTTATTAACTATATAATATAAAAATACAAAGTGACATGGTAAATGTAAAACTATTTGACTAAGAGTTAAATAAAAAGATAAAGTTTATATAGTGACCAAAACCAGTCTAAAACCTATTGGTTGAGTGGTTTTAGACCTATACCCACCTTAGATTTTAATTAATACAATTTTGAGCCATTAGAAACCGAATATGAATATATTATAAAATAATATTTCTAACTTTTCCTAAGGTGCCCCTTACCCCTCTTAAAAAAGGGAACTCCACCTTCTCTCTAATTCATACCTTCAAATCCATTTGTCTCGGCCAACCCATACCAAAATAATCTCTCAACATCCCTAACTTCAACCTAGAGGCTTTATTTTGGATCTTAAATCCAACCTAAGGATCCCTTTTGATCAAATCAAAAGGAAAACCTGAAGACGAGGTAATGTTTTTAGCACCCTCTTTCAAGTTCCTTTCTTCTTCCACTTTTTCTTTCATTGTTATTTATATTCTAAAATAATAAATCAAATATCTTCTATATACTATGATTTTATTATAAATATTTTACAACCATATTCAGTATTATATCCATCCTTTGAATGATGTGTCACCATACGTGTGTACGTACGACTCACCGTCTCCACGTCGTGGTGTAATTGTTATTCAATACATTATTATTTGATGGCTATAATAATTATGTGTAGTTCATGTAAATAATAAATATATCATGAAAATTATTATGTATATATGATATACCATCCAATTATATATTATTTTAATATCAAAAGTGTGATATTGTCGCTCATGCGTATGTACGGATTACCATCTGCACAAACGCGATGTGATTCATTTACCATCGTATCCATTATAGAATAAAATTCATTTGATGATTAAAAATAATACTTAGAGACATAATATAATTCAGTATATGAATATTATGCACCCTATCCATAACAAATATCGCTCAAATAACAAATAATATAAAGGAAAAATAATCCGTTTACACCCAAAACGATGGTAATAGTAAGATATTATTAACAAATTAATGCTAAATGATCTCATATGACATCATATTAATGAATATTATTCTTTTATAATTCAATAAAAATTATGTCACCATTATAAAGTAGGTTAAACTACCCTCAACCAAGGAAAAAGTACAAAGTAAGGGGTTTCTTGTCTCACTTTTAATTCTGTGAGATTTCCATTGTTCAACACTTATTTATTGAATGTGGTGTCTGTACTATCCATGTTTGTATTCATTGTTTAATATACTTTAATTAAATGATATATACATCATCCTTGTATGATCCTTATTTCAGGGGTGTATGTTCTTATATTACCAAATCAATAAGGGAATTTGAAATTTCAATTCCCACTCATTCGACTTTACACATACTTCATGGATTATTTTAGTCCAAGATTATGTGTGGAATCACTATTCATTTTCATATGTCATAAGTTATACTCCATATTTTATATATATACTATTTATACACAAAATCATTCCATTGATAATTTCTCATGTCATCGATATGAACTTGATAAGATTAATTTTAACTCAATCTATTTTTGTTGAGATAAATATCCAATTCATTGGTGTTGTCTTTACTATAATTTGTGTGAATGTCCTCAGATTTCTTTAAACTGAATATCAAATCATATTGACTGTATTTATATTTTTAACACATAATTATGTCCTTGATTTTCCCTTAACCTAAGGATACAGTCTTTATAAAAGATTTCATCTCAAATTACATTCCATTTTCACTTCTTTATTGTTATACACCAAATCACTTTTATATGGTGTATATAATGTAATTTGACATAGTATATCATGAATCCATTTATTCTCATGATATTAAAAAGTATTGATTACCTCAATTATTTGTATTTAATTGCCTCTCTTTTTGTTATAAACTCTATGTAAAATATCATTTTTAAATGTTATAAAGATTTATTATTCTAAATCAGTCTCATTAATGTCCATGTTTTAGAAATGGTTTTAAGGATTTATTTATATGGAAATTAATGTTTCAAAATTAAAATTCCTTTTAAAATATTTAATGTGGTATGTTAAACATTGATTCAAAAATCTATTTTTAAAATGACTTCTTTACAAGTAGTGTGACAATTAAATGTTTTCAAGAAAATGGGGGGGGGGGGGTATTTCACTCAAGTAGTTTTGACGATTATTTCATCAATGTCAATATCATTCATTATTGTCGATTGAGGTTAATATTTTACAATAAAATCTTCCATATTGTATTGAATGAATTATGTTTTACTATGGATGTGTTATTTTATTACCATTCATTGTTTATGGAAAAAGTATTGACATTTCTTATGCTAGTTTTAATAATAATATTTATGTTATGTTTCAAACTTTTCATATGAGGAATACATTGGAATTAGTAAGTGATGGGTAGAGCCAGCTATAGCTCCTCGATGCATTGGTAGGTCTCATTAGACAAAATAGTGTCTAAGCACAAGGCCTTGAAGAAATCGTATTTGTATTCCTAGAAGAAGGAATTGACTATTTTTTTATAATAGTTTGGCATTATGCATTCCATAATTATGAAAGTGGTTATTGATATTGCATGTGGTCATTCGACTAGTATAATATCCATGTGAATAATTAAATTGCATTATTTTATTTTATCTTTTCCATATTATGCTGAAGTTCAAGTTTAAAAGGATTATGTTATAGTCCTAGACACTTACATAAATGTTTATTCTTATTTATGAAAGTTTCTGCTATAATGTTATCCTTACTGAGCATCTGATATCACCCCATTCATTGTTTTATTTTCCCAGGATGCAAAGATGTATATTATGACTGACTTCCAGGGATAGTCTATGGGATCTTAGTGTTTTCTATGGAGACAATGTTGTGGTATCTTTCCATTTTATTATGTAATTTAAACCTTATGAATGTATCTAGTACTTCCAAGGCTACTAAACTAATCAGTCTTTCGAGACTTGATATTTTATGATCATTCCAATGATATGTAATAATGCACTGACTCTAGGCTTCTGGGGTCGTGGCTTTATAGTTGGTATCATACTATGTTTAGTACAAAACTTGGAAACTAGATTTAGATAAACTCTGATTAGAGCACATAGACCTAAGATGGATGTTGAGGATTAGTATAGAAGAACTTTTTAAATATTGGTATTGTAGAGATTTTGTGTGTTTTCCTATCAATACATCCATGTCTAGATACGAGCAGGTAGAGGTGGCTCTGGCCCATATGTACCTAGGGGTAAAACCCAAAAACACCGCTTTGAAAAAGACTCGAACGGGAACTGGTGCATGACAATGGGCATTGCTGCACTATTGGTTACAAAACTCCCAGGGGTTATTCTTAAGATAATTTACATTTTCTAAACAAACTGATTTGATGTATTTTAATATAAGATGAGAATAAATGACTTTGGTTTATTCTAATGTGTTTCAAATTTATAATATGGTGTCAAGACATTTTCTAAAAGATTTTATGACTACTGTTACTCACACAATACATTCTAGTTTTAGCCAATGGATAGATTCCAAGGAAGTCATAGTAACTTTGAGAATGATGTACAAGGTTGGAACGGTGGTGGAAATTAACAACAAAATGGTATTTTTATAGGCTTAAAAGATATCGTGTTCATTCCAAATTAGTTTTCTAAAATTATGATCAATAGCATATATATTAACCAACTCACGGACTCAACAATGAATAGAAAGGTGATGAATGTTAAGAGCTCTAGAAGTGGAGTCTATGGAGAAAGGAATCCTCAATTTCCATCATGTATGAAATGGGGAAGGACACACCCAAGAAAGTGTCTCAATGTAATAATAAAATTTTTTACGTGTAGGAAATATGGACATAAAGTAAATAATTTTTGAGGAAAAATGAAGAGTACTACGGAAGAAAATAAAAATTTTCCCAAGAATCCATTTACAATCGTTTTCTGTATATTTAGGTGACATGGCCATTACCAGAGTGAATTCCCTATTCTATAGGATATTTTGGTCACCATGAAGAAGCTATAAAAAGATAAAGGGTTGGGGAAATTTTTAAAAGTAAAAGTACTCATTGTTGATCAGATTACTTTTGAATAATTTTCTCTTATATTTTTAACCCTGTAGTTTGTCATTTGAAAATGATATTTGAGGAAGACTTATATATTCTCTTGTGGATATAGTTATAAATAACCATTTGGTTTTATATGATCACTGGGAATGTGGCAATTACAAGTTATTATATTTTGGGATTAAAATCAAGGTATGAGATAACAGTTATGGCTAAATTATGTTATGGTTATTTTGAGGAATTTATCTCATTTTGGTAATGTTATAACATATAGCTTTTGAAAAAGGACAAAACCTAGACTGTCTGACAAGCCTTCATGTCAAACAAAGCCGTGAGAATCAAAACCACATCCAATGTGCAATTGGGATTTATCGCCTACCACTGGACTACGTGAAGTACCTAGTTAATGTGACTAATTATTTTTAGTTAAATGATTTTATTGATCAATAATAAGTTGATTTGGGATCTTATGTCTTATCAAATGAATACCATTACTGAAGGAAAATGATTCTGTGATTAAGTGATAAATGTTATTGTGGAATATGTCTGCTTTATTGGGAACATTATATGCCCAAGGAAAATAGAATATTATGGGTTTTCATTTGAGAAGTAACAGTTGATTTTTTCTATGTTTTTATTGTGGGTTTATAGTGATTTGGTTTATTTAAGGAAATTATTAACCAATAATAGAGAATATGTGATTAGGTTAATTACTTTTATGTATATGGATTTAAGAGTAGTTGATGTCATTTGGAGATACAATTTAATGGTGAAGACTATATAACCAAATTCATTTAAGTTTTTGGTTCCAATATTAGTTTGGATTATATTGATGGATTTTATGAACAATTGTTTATTTAATGGTATTTATTTAGCTTTGGGGAATTATTGGTTAATTTTAGAAATTAAGATTAGTCTTTATTTCTATAATGGAATATTCATTTAGGGGATCATCAGATCATATACTAATGATTTTGGTTTTTATTAATCACTAAAAGAGAAGGTAAATATATTGTTTATCCTTCATGGATCATGTGATTCTATAGATGTTTTTTCTAGCTATTCCGGTGTGACCATGTCTTCTTGAATACTCATCATTTAAAAAAATGAATTAGTGGTATAAATTTACTAAAGAATGAAACACTACATAAAAAGTATATATATATATCTTTATGTTCTTAGTCAATCTCATAAATGAATTCCTCATATTTATGTTATGTAACTTAAAACCAAAAAAATGTTGTCCATTTACTTTTCATACTGGGAGACTAATGTCTGTTTGTCCCATCACATGTTTGTGGTTTTATTGTTTTTAAATTTCTCTTAATCATGTTTTCTATCCCTCTCCATCAAAACATGACAGTTAGTTTATCATCCATATCCATGTTTTCTTACATGGAATCCTAGTATGGGTTATCTAGGGTGACCACTGTACTTCTCTTTATTTATTTTAAAGTGATAGTTTTATTGACTCTTTTTCCAATGTTGGAATTTCCATTATATTCTAAAGAAGAAATTTAAAAAAAATCGAGGATGAAATTATATTAAATATGGGAGAATGTAACACTCCAGTCATCCACTGTATGCTTTCCTTTAAATAATATAGTAATGTGTGTTGTACACAACTTCGAGTTCTAACACACACCACAACCAATCAAATTAGACATTATGAATAGTAATAAACACTCTTTGAAATTTTATTAATTTTATAATTCAAAATGGACATCATTTATGGATTTGGATTATCAAAATTATCCTAGGGTGAATTTTTGTTATTTTCTAGAAAACATTCAAATTTTGATGAATAGTGAAAAATTCTAAACATTAATTAAAAACAACATTATTAATACAAAACATTTATAGTGATAAATTATAATATTGAGATGTTTTAAAGTATAATTAGAATATATTTTTACTATTTAATCCAATATTGTTAATTGGATGAAATTTCACATTTAAACTAGATATAAACAAGTGTCAATCTTCTTATAGTAATTATTTCTTAAAAAACACGCTCTTTGTTTTGACAATGGGAATTAATTTTAATTTAATTTCTACCACATCTGTGTTTTGAATTTTGAAAAATGGATTCCATATTTAGAATCAGGAAGTCCAAATTGTTTAAATAGGTAACTTTTATTTTTAGACATTTTGAATAATTACTTCGGTAAATATTTTATTTACCATGGTTAAATGGTAAATCTGGTAAATAAGGGTAAACAAATAATATTAAATTACCCTAAAACATTTCCTAACCCAATTTTATCATACACTGCCGACCATGGACATATTTGGGTCGATTTTGGGACCCTATGATTCCACTTTTAAGTGCTAATGACACTTTATAATAATTAATTTAAAGTGAATACATAAATGACATAAACATATATCTTTTAGAAAATCAATTTTTACATAGGGTTATATGTGTTATATTTTCAACTATAATTCTTCATTATAAATCTAAAACTATTTAATACATGATGGTATTTTATTTTGAATTTTTATAAATTGAATAATTAAATTTATTTATGACACAATAATGATGCAGTATTTTCCTTATTAATTAAAGAATCAAATAATTCATATTATAAATGTTACAATAAATATAATTTTAATGTTATGATGGAATCCACGAATTTTATTGTTTAATATGACATGTGAGAATTTTTCAAATGAATTGTTTTCGAATTAATATTGTATTTACGACATTAACAAAAATAAATTATTAAATAGTGTCAAAATTGACAGAAATGAGTTTTTAAAACAGATGTTATATTATTAATTGATATTCTGTTCCTAAAAATATAATGTTCAGACAAAGGACTTATATAATGATAGGTGAATAATTAATGGACCATTTGGAGGTCTCTTGGAAGTATATAGTAATTTTATTAACTATATAATATAAAAATACAAAGAGACATGGTAAATGTCAAACTACTTAACTAAGAGTTAAATCAAAAAGATAATGTTAATATTGTAACCCAAACTGGTCTAAAACCTACTTGTTGAGTGGTTTTCAACCTATCCCTATCTTAAACATTAAATTATCCACTTTGGAGAAATTATAAGCAGAATTGGAATTAATTATAAAATAATATTTCTAGTTTTTCCTAAGGTTCCTCTCACCCTCTTATAATTGGCCACCCACCTTCTCTCTAATTCACACCTTCAAAGCCTTTTGGCTCGGCCAAACCCTACCCAAAGATTCAATCAACTTCCCTCACATCATCCTAGAGGCATTATTTTGATCCTAAATCCATCCTAAGGATCTAGTTCGATCAAATCAAAAGGAAGAACCCGAAGAAGAGGTAATGCTTTCCCCTCCCTTTTTAATGTTCCTTTCTTCTTCCACTTCTTATTTATTTGTTATTTCCATTATAAAATAATAAATCCAGTATCTTCTATATACTATGATGTTATTATATATAGTGTACAACCATATTCATTATTCTATCCATCCATTGAATGACATGTCACCATACGTGCATACGTACGGCTAACAGTCTCCACGCCGTTGTGTAATTGTTATTCAATACTTTATTATTTGTATGGGTATAATAATGATGTATAATTCATGTAAATAATAAATATAACAAGTTAATTATTCTGTATATATGATATACAATCCAATTATATATTATTTTAATATCGAAAGATTGATATTGTCACTTGTGAGTACGTACGGATTACCATCTCCACGAACGCGATGAGATTTATTCCCCATCATATCAATTTAAGACTAAATTTCGTTTGATGACTAAAAATAATGTTTAGATACAAGATATCATTATGTATATGAATAATATACATCCAATCCATAACAAATATGGCTTACATAACAATGAATATAATGGAAAATGAATCTGTTAACACATGAAACGACCATAATACTTGGATATTATTAACAAATCAATATTAAAAGATCATATATGATATCATATTAATGTATATAATTCGTGTATAATTCGTTAAAAATTATTTCACCATTATACAGGATGTTAAATTCCCCTCGACCAATGAAAAAATAAAAAGATATGGGATGGTTATCCAACTTTTAATTCCGTGAGATTTCCATTGCTCACTACTTATTTATTGCATGTGGTGTGTGTACTTCCCATGTTTGTATTAATTGTGTAATATACATTAATTCATGGATAATTACATCATAATTATATGATCCTTCTTTCCTGGGTGTATGTTTTGTATTTTACAAAATCGATAAGGGAATTTGAAATTTTAATTTCCACTCATTCGACTTTAAGCATAACTCATTGATTATTTTAGTCCAAGATTCCGTGTGGAATCGCTATTCATTTTATTATATCATAATTTAAACTCCTATTTATGTTTATATACTTTTGATACAAATATTCAATCCATTTATAATTTCTCAAGTCATCTATATGAACTTGATAAGAGTAATTTTATCTCAATATCCACCTGTTGAGATAAATATCCAATTCATTGGTGTTGTCTTTACAAGAATATATGTCAATGTTATCTAATTGGTTTACACTAAATATCAAATAATATTGAGTGTATTTATATTGGTCACACATAATTATGTCTTCGATTTATCCTTAACCTAAATGTAATGACTTTATAAGAGATTTCATCTCAAATTACATTCCATTAAGACTTCGTTGTAGTTATACACCAAATCACTTTTATATGGTGTATATAATGTACTTTGGCATAGTATATCATGAATCCCTTTATTTTTATCATATTAAAATGTTATTTTTATCTAAATTATTTGTATTCAAGTGCCTCTCTTTTGTCTAGAAACTCTAACGAAAATATCTCTTTTAAATTTTTTTTTTTGGGGCCGAAGCCTCATTTTTATTAATAATGCAAAGCAAAGACCTCTTTAACTGGGTAGAGGGAGACCCATTACATAGCCCGAAGGCCCAGTGGGCTTGTAGCCCATTACATAGCCCGTAGGCCCAAATTTTTGGCCAAATTCCTATTCTGTGAATAATAACCCGGCTGCTACAGTACCCGCTACAGTATCGCCACCGCTACAGTGCCCAGCCACCGCTACAGTGCCCACCGATCAACAGTACCACCGCTGCTACAGTACCCGCTACAGTGCTGCTACAGTAACCTGCGCCCAATGGGTTTTGAACCCCCATTTTTCATGTAGTATTACGGGGTGCTTACCACTAAGCCAAACCCCAACTACATATCTCTTTTAAATGTTTTAACGGTTTATTCTTCTAAATATTTCTAATTAATTTCCATGTTTTAAAAATGTTTTTAAGGATTTATTTATATGGACATTATTTATTAAAAATTAAAATTATTTTTAAAAGATTCAATGTGGTATGGGACCCTTTGATTCAAAAATCTATTTTTAAAATTTCTTCTTGACAAGTTGTGTGACTTTTTAATGTTTTCAAGAAAAGGGGGGGTATTTCTCTCAACAGTTTTTATGATTATTTCATCTATGTTAATATCTTTTATTATTCTCGATTGAGGTTAATCTGTTACAATACAATATTTCATATTATATTGAATGAGTTATGTTTGACTGTGGATGTTCTATTTTTATACCATTCATGGGTTGTGGATTAAGTATTGACATTTCATATGCTATTTTTAATACGAATATTTTTGTTATATTTCAAACTTTTTATATGTGGAAGGAATTATACTTAGTATGTGATGGGTGGAGCCCGATATTGCTCCTCGATGCATCAATAGTTCTCATAAGACAATCTAGTGTCTTAACACAAGGCCTTGACAAATTTTTATTTGTAGTCTTGGAACAAGGCCTTGACTATGTGGTTATGATAGTCCTGAATTATGCATTCCATCATTATGAAAGTGGTTATTGATATTTCATGTGATCATTCGACTGGTAGAATATCCATGTGAATAAGTAAATGTCATTATTTGGTTTTATCATTTCCATATTATGCTGAAGTTCTAGTTTAAAAGGATTTTGTTCTAGTCCTATACATTTCCTAAAATTTTTATTCTTATTTATGAATGTTTCCATATTAATTTCAACTTTACTGAGCATCTGATCTCACCCCTTTCTATGTTTTATTTTCCCAGGATACAAAGAAGTATATTATGACTGACCTCCAGGGATAGTCCATGGGATCTCGGTGTTGTCTATGGAGACAATGTTGTGGTAGTTTTCCATTTTATGATGTAATGTAAACCTTCTTAAATGTTTTTAGTACTTACAAGGATACTAATCTAATCATTATTTTGCAACAAGTTCTTCTATGATCATGCTAATGATATGTAATAATGCACCGACTCTAGGCTTCTAGGGTCGGGGCGTTACAAAATGCATCGGTATGTCTCATTAGATGTACTAGTGTCTTGGCATAGGGACTTGATTGAAATTTCATTTGTAGTCTGGGCACAAGGCCTCGACTATGTGGTAATGATGTCTGACGTTAGGCATTCCCTCAATATGAAATTAATTTAATCATGTGATTATTCGACTGGTAAAAATTTCCTTGTGCATGTTTATATGGTAATGTTTGATTAATTTTCATCATATTATGTTCACATTTAAGTTTAAAGGCTTTTTTTAATTACACATATTTCCTTAAAATTTATATCTTTTGTAAAATTATTTATTCTTAATGATTATCTGAGGTGATTCCCTTTATATGTTTTATTTTCCTTGGATCCGAAGAAAGTTATTATGATTGATATGGAGGGTTAAGAAAGAGAAATGATTGTGTTTTCGAAGGATTATTTATGTTGTGTTTTATTTTAGATATTGTAATGTAAAGTTCATATATGTAATCTATTTTCCAACAATGCAAAACAGATCCGTACTTTAGGAATAGATTTCTAGTAATCAGGCCAATTAATGAAAAATAATGCACCGACTCCGAGTAAAAGGGTTTGGGGCATTATAGTTGATATAAGAGGATGTTCGGTAAAACCATGGAAACTATATTTTGATAATCTCAGATTATAGAAAATTACACAAATATATACATACAATATTAGTATAAAAAGACATTCTATAATATTTTTAATGTAGAGATTTTGTGCATTTTACAAGCAATACATCCATATCTAGATACGAGCATGTATAGGCGGTTCTAGAACAAATGTAATTTGAAGTGAAAATTCCAAAAATGAGTTTTGGGCTTGACATAGTGTCTCCTTGTGCACGACAATGAGCCTCACTACACTCTTGGTTACAACATTCCTGGGGGATATGAATATGATAATTCAAATTTTCTATACAAGCCATTATAAATGATTTACGAGTAAATAATTTCTAAAATAATTTTTTTATGATTATAGATTATAAGCATTATATATTAAATTTAAGTTATGTATTTTGTAGTTTTGGATTTATGCATTTCAATTTCATAAATTGACCTAGTGAATTCCATTTTTTATAAATGGTGCCCAGTAGAAGGAATGAGAACTCCAGTAATACGCATGATCCAAACAGTAAGAAGGATCATATATTTCATGGAATTAAGCCATTATTTAGAAGGAATATAGACTCTCATGTAATCTCATCATATGAAAAAAGAATATAATCATCTGTTATTAAGATAAGTAATTAATTCATTGAGTTATATGGATTTTAAGGGATGTAAGAGAAGAAGATGATGATAGAGAGAAAAAGATTGATAAAGCAAATAGGGGAAAGAAGTATTTCCCCATATGTGATAACTATCGAAGGAATCAACTTGGTATTTTTATGAAGGGAATGATATTTATTTATAAGTGTGTTAATATAGGACACCAAATAAGTGATTTCAAGGCTACGAAAAAGGATTCTAATGTACAATGATTCATCTATAAGGAGTTGGGACACTATGAGAATCAATGTGCTAATCATCAGAGTATTCCCCAAATGATGGTATTTTATAATAATCATGTTATAATAGTCACATAGATATAGAGGAATTACTAGTGTTCTTATGTTGTTATTAAAGAATTATTTCATTTGAGCATTTTATCAACGATATACTGGTTATATGAATTATGAAAATAAATAAAGATTGTAATGAACAATGATTTCATTGATCATTAGAGGTTATTTGATTCTATGAAATGTGACTCAATAAAAAGTTAAGCTTTTTGGAAAATATATGGTTGAAGGAAAGATATACATTAATATGGTTTAGATACTGAGGTAGTGATTTTGGAATAAGATATTATTGATTTGGATACATTATATTCAATATTCTTGACAACATTGAAACTAATCAATTGTTTATTTATTCCATTATTGTTGGAGTTTGAAAAAATATTATAAGGAGAATATCCAGTATTTTATAAGGAATAAGGGAGATTGAATGTAATCAATAAAGTTTTATGGTAATTCAGGATGTCACAGTGTTTTAAAAGAATACATGATGAAGGTATTCACATGTTATTATGTGCCAAAAGAGATCTTATTGTGTTTACCTTCCTTAAAAAAATTTTAATGTGAGTTTATAAATAAGTGTTTTGAATAATTATAAAGTTTTTAATAGATTAATATTGTTCGTGGAAACTATTGTTAAGGTTAAAGATTTTCTTATCATTATTTTTGGATTGTTATAAAAAGTAAAACCAGGAGGTTGGGGAACAACCCGTCACATCTGTCAAGGTCACAAGACATAAACCCTCAACCGAAGGGAGACAAGGGTGCATCACCTACCACTGGCCTACACTATTTCCTTGTTTGTATAATGTAGATTTTTTTAATTATTCTGACAAATGAATTATAAATTCATTATTTTTGGAACCCTATAAGAATAGGGTAAGTACAATATTTTTGAATTCTATTATCATTTGGACTGAATGATTAGTTTGTGGTAGGAATTAGTTGAAGGATGAAAATATATTTGTCACGTATATTTTCTTCTTATAATTAATGAATAAATAAATTCATCACCATTAGCGAAGGGATCTTAAAACAAAAAATGGGTTATCCTAATACTTTCTGTTTTGTTATACCGATTATATTTTAAATCATCATATATTGATGACTTTGAGGCCCTCAATTTTACACTTGTTTGTGATTGATGACTTCTATCACTCCCAATAAATATTTACATTTCCACCAATTTTGTGTCTTTAATTTTTCTCATCAATGTTCTCCTAATAAAGATCATAATTTGGTTGTGACATTTTCATTTACCTTTCTCTCATAAGGAGACTAAATTTTTGTTACCCAATTTCTAATGTGGGGTTTTTAAAATGGAATTTCTCTATTTCTAGCGGTTTATTATCCAATAAAAATTTCAAAATTGTGAGGATGAAATTTATTGAAGGTGGATAGAATGCAACACCTCGGGATTTTATAGTACATTATCTCTTCAAAATAATTCAATAACATGTGTTAGACGCAACACTAAGTTCGAGTGCACCATGACTTACCAAACTGGTGGTTCAAAATAGAGGTTATGAATATTATTAAATGAATTTTCAATTTTATATATTCTATATAATTTTATATTTTATTTTATGTGTTTCATAGACATAATATAATAAAAAATACATTTTTTCTAAAAAATAAGTATTTTTCAAAAAATGAAAATTTAACAACATTTAATGGACAACCTTTTTTAAATCAATATGTGCCACTTTTATATATTCAATTTAATGATATTAAGTTATTCTTTAGAAAAATATCATAAAAATTTTGTTTGGATTAATTTTTTGTATTTTTTTAATAACTTTAATATTTTGATGAATAGTTGAAAATACTAAATTTTAATTGAAAATAACTTTTTTAATCGATAAAATTTAGTGTATTAAATTCTGAATTTGAATTGTTTGGAATTGTAATTAGATTCTATTTTTTATCATTTAATAAAATGATGTAATTTTATGCCATTTTACAATTAAATTTGACATAAACACATCATAATCTTTTGATAATTTTTACTTTTTAAAACCTGTTTTTTGGTTTTAACAACGAGAAATAATTTTCAATTAATTAATTCAACATCAATGAATTTAATTTTGTAAAATAGAATTCATTTTTCAATTCGAAATATCAAAATTATCTTAGGGTGATTTTTTTGTTTCTTTTTGAAACCATTCAATTTTTTATGAATTGTGAAAAACACTGTATAATTGTTTGAAAAAGAATTTTTATTTAAATGTTTGTTTATTTTTTTTAAATTTATTTTAACTCAAAATAAATATATAATACCTATATAAGTTTAATTTATTTCATTGGAGTCATTTTATAATAAAAATAGATGTATAAATTTTTCATGATCTTTTTAACGTCTTTTACCCACATTCTAGGCACATTTGCAAATTTTCATAAAATGCAATTTTACCGCTTCTGTAAATTTAATTTAGAAAATCTGAGAGATATGGTTGACATCACTAAGTAAAAATTGGTTCAATAAGATGGAAATAATTTTTTTGGGAATAGTAACATTTGAATTTTATTTACCATAATTAATAGTAAATAAGGTAAGTAATGGTAAAATGATGTTATAATTTCCCTAACTCATGTCGTAATTAAATTATATATGTTTTTTTGAACAAAATCAACTTTAGTATGAATATATGAAATTCTTTGATCCAATTGGACTAGATTAAGACATTTATTATTATTTTATTTAATGATCATTTAAATGTGTAAAATTCAATGTTTTATGCTAAGACATTTTTTAATATATTGTTATACATAATATAAATTGGACTATAAATATTAATTAAAATTATAAAAATATTTCATACATCGTGGTATTTTATTAATAAATTTTAGAGATTAAATAAGTAAATTTATTTTTGACACAATGATGATGCATTAATTACATTATTAATTAATTATTAAAATAAATGATGTTATTAATGTCAAAATAAATGTATATTTATACTTTTAATGCCTTACACGAATTCTATAGGTTGTTTGGATATGTTAGGGTTGATTAAATGATTTTTTTTATGTAATAATGTTGTTATGACTTTCAAAAAAACCAAATACTAAATAGTGTCAAAATTGACATAAATGAGTTTTTAAAACAAATGCCAATTTATTAAATGATATAAATTTCATAAAAATATATGGTTCTGCAAAATGACATATATATTGATAAATATATCAATAATGAACCACTAGGGGTTATTTTTTATTTTTATTTAATGTTTATTAACTGTTTATTATAATTATACAAGAATACATGGTAAAAGATTAACTATTTAACTAAGAGTTAAATCTAAACTATAGGGTTAATATTGTTGCATAAACTTCTAAAAAACAAATTGGTTTAGAGTATTTATACCCATTGCCTTCTTATCATTGAACTAAATCAGTTTTATCCATTATTAGCTGAAAATGATTTCATAATAAAATAATATTTCAATCTTTTCAAAAAGTTACTCACACCTCCGTTATAAAAGGGTACATCCCATTCTCTCAAAATCACATCTGCAAAGCCATTTGTCTAGGCCAAAACCTGATCAAATATCCTCCCAAAATCACTCACTTAATCCTATATTCCTTATTTTGATCAGAAATTCATCCTATGGAGCCCTTGTCATGTAATCAAAAGGAAGCACCCGAAGAAGATGTAATTATTTCATCACCTCTTTCAAAGTTATTTTCTTCTTCAAATTCCTTTTTCTTTGATGTATACATAACAAAATAATATCCCCATTACCTTTTACATGCTGTTATTTTATTATAAATTTGGTACAACCATACTCATTATTCTATCCATCCTAGGAATGATAATTTCACCATGCGTGCGTATATACGACTTACCGCCTCCACGCCGTCATGTAATTTCTTATTCAACACTACGTTGTTTTGATAGATATAATAATGAGATATATGTATATAAATAATGAATATAACATGATAATGTTTCTCAAAAATTAATATACCATCCAACTCCAAACCTTTTAATGATTAAAGAAATGATATTTTCGCTCGTGTGTTCGTACAACTTACCATATCCACGGCGCGATGCGATTCATTTCCATGTTCACCATTCAACGATAAATATAAAAGTATATATTATTAATTAGTATGTAATATATGAAGCAATAAAGATACTATATATATATATATTTATATATAACTTATTTTCTTAGTTCCATTTGATACATTATGAAAATTGAAACAATGTTTGTGTGAAAGTGTGGCCTACCGTCTCAAAAAAATAGTGTTTTATATTTCATATATCTATCTATTATACATATTTATATTATAAATATATATTATATATAAATAATCTTTTATATTATGGATATTTAAATCCTTATCTTAGTGATATTATCAAAAATAAAAAGTTAAAACATGTACGATAAACAAAGAGATTATTACTCGAAATGTAATTTTAACCTGGAAATCAGTTGTAAATGGGTAGTATAAGGACATAAATGAATCATGTATCATATAATAAATATTAATATGGTTCTGGTATAATTTAATAAAATACTATGGTCATTATACAATATGTTAAACATACCCTTCACCAAGGGAAAGTGTATGGTAAGGGTAAAATCCCCAATCTCATTATTATCTGAGGTTAATTATGTGTAAGTATTTTTTGGGACATTTTTATCATCCATGTCCATGTTTCATAAGAAAAATTTAGAAAAATATATGGTTTTTTAAAATTAACTTTTTATCAAGGTCATCATTTTAAATTTTTTATGATTTAGTTGTCTATATCATTTTAATTAATGTGAATGTTTTAGAAATGATATTAAGGATTTATTTATATGGACATGTCTGTTTTAAAATGTTAATTCATTCAAAAAGTAACATAGTGGTATATGACACTTTTATTAAAAAATATCTTTTAAATGTATACCTTTATAAATTTAGTGACTTTATAATGATTTCATGAAAAATAGGTGTTTCACTCAAAGAGTTTTATGAATCATTTACACAATATCCAATTCTTTTACTTGATATTATACTCGATATTGGTTTATTTTTATAATACAATCTTCCATATTGTATTGAATGAGTTATGATATGTTTGTCTATGGATGTGATATTTTTATACCCTCTCTATTTTATGGTTAAACTATTGGAATTTTTTATGCAAGTTTTAATATGAATGTTTATGTTATGTTTAATTATTTTCTTTTGGAGAATTCAATGGACTTTGTAAGTGATGTGTGGGGCCCGATATAGCCCCTCTATTAATCGGTGGGTCTAATGAGACAAACCATTGACTTGGAACCAGGCCTAGACATAACTTTTATATGTAGTCTTGGAACACGCCCTTGATTATGTGGTAATGATTTCCGGCTTTAAACATTCCCTCAATATGAAATTAATTAATACATGTGAATATTCAACCAGTAAAATATCCTTGTGCATGTTTATAAGGTACTGGTTTATTTATTTTCTCCATATTATGTTCATGTTTATGTTTAAAAGAATTTTTTTGTTACACATCTTGCATTAAAAGTTTATTGCTTCCCTTAAATTATTTACCCTTAATAAGAATCTAAGCTCACCCTTTTCTTATAATTTATTTTCATCAGTTGTGAAGAAAGGTGTTATGATTGATATGCAGGGTTAAGATTGTAAAATAATGGCGTTATCATAGGATAATTTATGTTTTATATTATTTTATAAATTTTAATGTAACGTTCATATATGTAATCTATTTCCAAGAATGTTAAACTGATCAGTATGTTAGGACGTGACTACTAGTAATCATGCCATTTTATTAAAATAATGCACTGGCTCTGGGTAAATTGGTTATGGGAATTAAACATCTGATAATGTGTGACTCCGAATATAATTTTTTTTCCACACAAGGAAAACTAAGAGGAAATTGAATGACTATGTAAAAAATGGTATCAGTTATGAAACCTCAAAAGCACAATTTAGAATCATGTATGGCCCAATGATCATTGGGGATATCTGACATCCATGACCAAAATTCCCCATCTAGTATCAAGGATATTATATTCAGAAACATAGTATCCAATATTAAATATATAATCTATATATAGTTGTTCTTTATTTGACTATTAATAGCACCAAGATGCCTAATTCCATATAATATCACCTTCACCATCTCTGACACAAATTTCACCATCCTTACCGCCATATGAGATGACTTCAAAAACATTTTCAATGATAGGGTCGAATATAAGTTTCTCTCATATAACTATGAAAAGATTGAAAATATAATAATAGATCATAGATTATATACACATATTCTTCCAAAATCAGTAACATATGCTTGTAATATATCCTACAGTACCTATGTAGACCTTTTTATCTATATATGCTCATAGAGATGGAATGTGGTACTAAACCAAAAACATGTCCCAAATTCATCATTCAAACTCATTGAAAATAATATATTAATCGAGAATATTTTTTAAATAAAATCATAAAAAACACACCATGTAGCCATATGATATCACATATATACTAGTTTCTTGAACTCATCACTGAACTATACTCCTAAATTCAGTAAATGATATCTTAATTCTATAGTAGGTCAATGATCATTCATTGAGTATCCATACTATTTCCCCAAGATGGTTTAAATGTCATAAAATACATTAATATATTATCCAACATAAATAATGTATCCTACTTGTGTTGAATAAATATTGTAATCCCTGATTTTAGTATGTATTTACCATTAAAAAAGCATGTTTGTTCAATTTCTTATAAATAATGAAAAAAGAACAGATGAATAATGTTATATTTCATTATGGTATAATATTACAATAAAAAATTGATATATTATGAGACAAATAACATAAATATAATACGTATAATTATTAATGGAATGAATCCACATGTAAATCAATCTAAAATCAATTTAAAATATCATCATCCTGATCTTCCATGAATATCATGCCGATGATAATAATAATATGAAGAATAAAACACATTAAACATATGATAATAATCATGAAAATGAAATTATAGTACTGGAAGAATGATTTCAGAGATGATCATAAGAGAATATATTTAAATGTTGTCAGAATTATATATATGATATCTAGTTATATGGTTAATGGAAATTTGAAAAATTGATATATGACTTATCCATAAAATATAGTAATGTATTTTAATTTTTAGTAAGGAATTGAAATTATTATAATTCATATATATTTAATAATTATGAAATTAAATAAAAAGACTACAGTTGAATAATGTAATTTATAAAAAACTTATTTTATTCATTATATATTTTTATTTTTATTATCATTATTATTATATAATGATTTTATCTATCGATAGACTTCAATTAATTCTTTAATCGAATATATATATACTTAAAAATTATTTAATGATTTATTAAATATTAAATATTAAGGTATGTGACGAAAATCATTTTATAGTCATGGTTATTTTTGAAAAAAAATTATTTTTCTATGCGGTGTGTATATTTACCATAATTAATTGATTTAGCTATTTCATTGATTGATTATAATAAAATGAAACAAGTAAGTATATACAAATATACAACAACACCCATAAATTTATTCATTGATATTAAACAAAATTAGGCACACATAATGTATTCAAAGTTCTTTTTCAATAAAAATAATTTTACATATTTTTTATGATTTCTTTTGAAGAATAAAATTGTTGTAGTTATGAATATAATTTTTTTAATGGGATCTATATTTATTAATTAAAATATTGAATTTTTTTTCAAGGATAAATTTTCAATTTTATTGGAAAAGAAATGTTGACATTATATATACCGAGTTAACACTATAAAGGTAAAATCAGATAAAGTGGATAAATTAATGGTAATGGATTAAATTTCAATATACATATTCCAAAATTATATATATATATATATATATGGATAATAATTACCCATTTCAATTATTTTACTGCTTTGGATCCCCAATCCTTATAAGTTGGAATCCTTACTATATAGGGAATGTGGATTTTCATATATTTCCTCTAATAAATCCTTTATAAAAGGAAACCTACAAACCTCAACAAAACCACTATTATTATATGTTTAATTTCTGAAACCATTACCACATTATTTATGCTAATGATTTTTCTATAATATTTCATTCTTTTAGTTCAAAAGTGAATGTGTAAATCTTCCATATAGAAGGATACCATTTTGAGTGGAATGATTCCCTTAAAATATGCATTTAAGTTTCAATATTATTATCTTTTTTAAGGATTATCTTTTTAACAATTTATAAAAATAAATTTTTACTATATTGATTTTATATTCACTTTTAAAATTTAATTAAAATGATATTATTTTTATATAATTCAAAACACATACATATTAATCAGTATAATAAGTAGTTATTGGGGTTAATTCAACAACCTACACTAACAGTTTTATACCAGAATCTTCATTTTCATTGTGAATTTATAAGAATATTTACACCTAAATGATATGTTAATGGTGAATAATTCATATTTTACTTATTCTTCTATAATTTTTAAATAACAATTGATTGCGTTTATAATGGAATTTAATGTTAATGGTAAATTTAAAAAACATACCCATCATAGATTCTATTCTCATTATCAATATAAATAAGTATTCAATAAAATAAACATAATTGGATATATTTAGAGGGAAAATGATTCCATTTAAATAAATAATTATGTAATGTTGATATTTTTTTCATTAAATGTGGATTGACATTGTTATCATAAACCATTCATGAAACAATAATTTTTACAAAAATCTACTATTGAAAACAAATAGTTAATATATATTATAAGTGGAGTAAATAATTATAATTGTAGAATATACTAAGTAATAGATCTTAATAATATTCGAAAATATATTATTAAAATTTTTATGTTCGTTGTACATGATGTTAATGTTCTTTATGTTATTAGGGAGTAAATGTTAGTGTTTTTTTCAGATATTAATTTATAAACAATGTTTTTTTGACTAAATTCATAGGGAGTGGAGATATATGATATTATATATATAACCGAATTCATTTTATTTCATTCTTTTTTTTTGGATTTTATGTATTCTTACAATTTTACATCATTGTTGTTAACAATTCATCCAAAAAGAATCTTATATGTAGATTAGATAATGACTCTTCATTTTAAAAAATAAAAGATATCTAATGCACCTATGAGTTACATTTTAATATATTATAATAGTCAATAATAAATCTATAATTTTATATGTTCATTTTCTATTTACATTGAATGAATTTAAATTTGTGTGAATTGTTTTTAAAACTTTTCAATAAAATCACATTATCCACCAATTTTTCCTCAAAATTATTTATTTTAATTCAATTACATTTCATAATTATTCATAAATTATTTCAAAATTAATTTCATATTCATTTTTTAGGGCTCAATATTTATATACCATGTAATATACTACCCCTCCTTATTGGCTTGAGTGAATGAATAAGTGTTACTTGTCCTTAAGTGACATCCCCTTTGCACCGAAGGCTGGAAATAAATACCTAGGGAATCATGATTGATTGGGGGAAGATTTTACCATTGAATAAAAGTAACCAAATAAACATTCTATAACACCAAAAAACTACATGATGAATTGTAACAATGTATTATAACTCCAATGACACCAATGTACAATAACAACAAACCCAAACCTATCCATGAAAACCAATTAGCGTAACATATGGTAGAGTAAATCAACAATCACTAAAAGACTGAATGAATAAAATACATAGATCTACACCACGATTCAAGCTACATTAACTCAATTCCCCCTAGTAATCATGATGAACCACTAAAGATTTGATATTCCTTACCATTACCTATATCCTAGAGTACAACATCTGTAAAAGAAAAAAGGTTCCAAAGAAAGGTTGTGTCATAATACACAGTTGGGTTTCCCAATTACATACATACCCATGATACTAGGTTAGAACATGTTAGTACATTATATAAACAAAATAAATAAAAAATAAATATTTTGACAATTTACATCAATCCAAACACATATTTACCAAAAAGATTACCCAAGCAAACACATTTTTAATGAAATCAACTACATAAACGATTTTCCATTCCCCAATATTCCATTATCATAACCTGATTAATATCCTAGGAAACAATTCATATTCCTCATCTATAGACACAACTCAAACACCCAAGCATGATGCTACCATTGATGGCGGAACTTTATGCCTATAACTCACGCCCTTCTTATTTTGGTACTTCACTACTATATTCCAAACCATTGATGGTTGTACATCATGACCACTAACAATCCAAATTGTTACTCATGGTTAATAATTTAAGATATAAAACCAGCCATCTTATCATATTCAAAAGTCATTTCTACCATCATTCTCCAAACTATATCAACCTAAGAATCCGTTCAAAATTTCAATCAATTATACCAAAAAATACATTAGCATAAAATAAAGGATTTATTAATGACCATTTTATCAAATTCTTCCATAAATCAAACCAGGAAACCGAATTTGACATCATCAACTTATAATAAAAAAATATTGAATATTTCACAACAATATCATATTTCACCAAAAACCCCTAATCCAAAACCAATGGGATATCACACAATCATTACACATCAATTCCACAACCAATTTCATGAATATAAATAATTTGAAATTATTATATCTTGTTCTAGAAAGATGTGTTGAGATTGAAGCTCTTTACAATTAGGGTTTTGGTGAAAATGACCAATGATAGAAACACTCACCAAATCTGAGTGAAAATTCCACAAATCTACCTTACATCTCATCCCCATACATGAAAAAAGTCAAAAAAAATAACCATTATTTGAATCAATATATATATATATATACACTTTGGAAGTTTATAGAAGTAATAGGGTTAGTGGAAATTGTAAATCTAATAAAAACAATGGAACTAATAGGAAATATGACATACCAAGGGAGATTCACCTTAAAGACCCCATTAATACCCATGAAAACGCATAATGAATGATGTGGGGAGGTTCGCTAGACTTCTATAGAAGTAAATGGTATGTGTGGTTTTAAATGGGGAAGAAATGAGAATTTGGGGATTAAAATAATGTGTGATCTATTTTAGAAAAATTGTTTTCAACCCGCACACAATTTAGCCTCACGGTTAAGTAAACCATGCACTCACCATGCACCGGCCCCTACACCAAATGTATCCCTACATAGTTGGCCAGAATATTTATAAAACCCATCATCCAACCATGTGGAATCCCAAATTCTAAAGGTGAAATATTTATATGGGGTGGCTGCATGGTTTGGTAATCAGTGCACCAACCCATGGACCACTAACTACTTGTGCATAGTATCTGGAGATGTTGCATGGTTTTCACAAACCATGCACTAACTACACACCCTTATAAAATCTAAAAAACCTTCCCAAAAACATTCTAATATATCCCAAACCATAACCAAAGAAAATATACACATAAAAAAGAATAAATAAGGGTTACATAACCCAATTTTTACGTTCTAAATTCCCCCCATTGTCCTTTCCATCACAGAGAATTAAAAAATCATCATTTCCCTAAAATATCTCAATCCAATGCTCAACTAATTATTCATCAAATTTCCAAGACTCCTTTTAAAACTAACCATGGTAACATAAAAAGAACCCTAGACCGTTTATTTTCCCATGAACCAATTTCTCTTTCCTTTCCACAATCCACACTCTCACATGCACCACTGATCAATCTGGCACCATCTCAACAAGATCCCATCGAATCACATTCTCTATATGCGGGTGAATCTTATTTTGTTAAGGATATATAAAAGAAATTACAAACCAAACTAAACCATGTTGACTTATAAAACTGTCATTCATCCTCTTCAACCCATTAATCTATCTCCAAATGGATTATATAAATTGGATATATCATGCCACGCTTCCCAAAATGATAATGTCCAAACCTGGGAGTTATTTTTAAAACTCATGCCACATCGAATGAGAACAATTGATTAAGATGATCCATATAATATTTATACTTGATTTCACCCATTTCCATTCACATCTATGTCAACTTAATCATATCTGTAGTCTCATTGACAAGGCTCAACACAACTATTGAAGTCAAACTTATATCTACCCAACAAAGTGGAGAATGAATCATATTCTGAAACAATTCTTAAAATAAAGTCGTATTTATGGTGTCCAGATAATAGTTATTATCTGAGAAATCATCTAACGGTATGTGCTCCTCCCATGATCCAGAAAAATCCCTCAAAAATTCAGGTAACATGTCTTCCAACATTTCTATGATCCTCTTATATCCCCCATCCATCATGGGATGATACATTGTACTAATATTCAACTAAGTCGTATGGTCTTGTAGAAAGGATATACAAAAATGAGATTTTAACCCCAAATATCTATATGAAATAATAGAAACCACTCTACCATTTCTATTTACCATCTCACAGATATAGATTTTGTACAGACCTCCAATGTATAATATTCACAAATAGGGTTGACATGGTCAAGCTTTGTGAGCTGATCCACTATAACCCATACGACATCATGCATCCAAATCATTCTTGTGATACCCATAACAAATTTCATATAAATATATTTCCCATGTAAATATATGGATAAGTAGATGTAATAATGTACCTTCTGTTTGATGATTCTCTACCCTGACTTATGACAGGTGAACCATCGAAAAATGAACTCATCCATCTTCCTTTTCATACCCATCACCCAAAACTGCCCTTCAAATTCCTTATATATATTTTAAATTCCATGGTGGACATGCCATATCGAATGATGATATACACTGAGATGTTGTTCTTAACAATCCAATGGTATAACCATCCAATTCCCAGAACATGAAAACTGAATTCTCATCCTGTTTTCATACCTCAATGTCAACCAACTATAGCGTTTGTACCTCATAGTCACACATTATGAATAATATTATTGTGCCTATTTATCCAATTCAGCTAAATTAGGATCCAAAAATCCATAAATAAATCTCTAACACCACCTTTGTCTTCACATTCAATAAACATATTGGTAATGAATGATATCAAATACCACAGATCGAAAACTATTTTTCCATCTGGGTGTATGAATTTTTTCATAATGAATATTCCAGAAAATTAACTTTTTCCCATGTATAAATTATGTAAAATTCATACATATATTGATATTATATCTTTATGATTTTTCTCAAGTTCTAATTTGTTTTTTGAAAAAATATTATTTCAACTCTTATGATGAGTAAACACTGTGAATTTATCATTGAATAGATAATGAAGCCATATTTTCAATGCCTGCACCAAAATAACTAATTCCAATTCATGCATTGAATATTTATTCTCAGGAAACATCATCTTCCATGATTAATACATAACAAAAATATTCCCATGCATGGGAACACATGCCAACACTATTCTCAATGAATCACAATTCACCACAAACCCTTTCCATGGTTCTGGAAAACTAGGTTTCATGCGGATGTAAGGTGAACCTTAATCATTTAAAATTTTTTCTTCAATTTCTAATGTCATTTAAATGGAAAATTTTTTACTTCTCAAAGATTTCATTGATGGAGATAAAAGTGATAAGAAATGAAAAAAGTTTCTGTAATATACAAAAATAATCAACACTTTCTTTGACCATGAAGATTTTGATGTGTTAAAATAGAATTCAACATCTCCACATTTAAGCAAAAAAAATGAACAATATTAGAATAAATTAAATAATTTTATGAACCTGTATGAAAAAACACATCTATAAGTTTAGAATTCAAAATAATTTTACCTCTCACCATGGATAGTGCATACTGATAATCTACGATAATCTTCTCACCTCCATATACCTTCATTATTTCCACACTTTTTATTTATTACCCTACTGAAAATTACCATACAGAAGAGTCATGGTATTCCAAGAATCACCATATATAACTCTATTCATATGATAATGTTTACTCTTCTACCTTCACCAAATCGAATCATAAATGCATGTGACCACCAATAATATTCACGAACACCCAACCCTAGATAATTGTGACATTAACACTAAATATATTCTATTTGGTTGCAATTGAGGAATAATCAATGTGGTTCCATGCATTCTGGCTTCATGTGGCTTAGAGATCCACATAGAAAACAACATAGATTTCTCTTAGGCTATGGAGGATGATTCACTAATCCTGTCGTCGGATTCTGATCCATACTTCCTCCTTGGTAATGAGTATACCTCTTCCGCTTGATCTGTGGGTTAGAGTTTCAATCATTTAGTAGGGGTAACAAAAAACATCCTCCACCCTTATCACCCATGACATCTCTTTGAGTCACTATTTTTCTCTACACCATCACTATATAATGCATTATATAAATCACTGAAATCATCAAAAAAATCCCTGCCTCAACCCAGATTAAAAAAATCCACACCTTCAATGACGAACTAACTATAACTTCGGCTCAAAACATGAATGAATTAATGAATTTATCTTCATATTATATTGTATAATGGTTATCGCTCTTCCATACAATGAAATATGTCTTTATAAAAATTTTGAACATGTAAGGATATAATTTTTATTGAACAATTCCTTGAAATCCCCTCATTCCATTCATTGTTCACCTTATCCTAGACTACTAACTCCCACTATTGACGTTCAAGATCATACAACATGTAATAGAAAATCTTGAATTTCAAATCCACAATTTATCCTAATAAATCAAAGATTCATTTTTTCTTATTTAGTCACACCTACCCCTTTTATAGTTCTAAATCACCCTGATATATGGGAGGAATCAACATCAAAAACAAGTCCAAATGGTCTAGAGGCCCTATTTCTTCTTTACTGTTCGCCAATTGACATATTGAAAGGATTTCACTAAGCGTTGAAGTAGATGAGAGTTCACCTACGGCATAGGTTCAACCAAATATTCTACAGCTTCCTTGGGATAGTGTCTACAATACCTACATGTGGCCTTTTCAATCAACACAACATCCACCATAAGTCTTAATATCTAGAGACTTTTGGATTACAATTTCATAACCAATAAAATTTTAAATATCACAACTATTCCTTCCAATATTCAACACATCCCATGTTCAATCATATTTTGAAAAATCCACAATGGTTTGAAAATAGATACATTCCAAAAATATCTAAACCATTTTGTATTCAAAATCCAAAATTTGAAAAGAATTTCTTGATTTTTATTAAATCTACAAATTCATTGATAGGACCATGATAAAAATGAATATTTTTGTTTTCAAATATTTTATTTTTTTTGTCAATGAATGTTTTTAATATTGGAATATCACCTCACTATGTGTTTAGTGGAAATTCGATTAGTGGTTGTTTTCAGAATAATCATACATGCCTTGGATTCAGAATGGCATAAGAGCATAATGAGGAATTTATTTTTATTTAAATTGAGAGAATTGGTCAGATACACAATGAAACTTTCTGGATGTAAATGAAAAATGGTATCACTCTGAATTTGAAATGGATGAAGTGATTATATTGATGAAGTATTTGAGTCTCTATGACTGTGAAAAATAAATGTGATGATGCATTACAGAATTATATTTATCAAATAATAAGTTAATTGGAGGACTTATGATGAATGATTTATGTAAGTAAAGGAATAAAGAAGAACTCAAAATAATTCCTATAATTATCATATCCGGGAGGAATAGAATAATGATCTTCTTCCAATCGAAAAATAATCGTACATAGATTAATCGTACCATGAAGGTTGAGTAGAAAACAGGAGATAAACATCAAACCTATAAAAATCACACTCAACATGATATTATTCAGGGAAAATCATACCTTGAAATTTCAAACCCAAAATGATCATACCCAGAATGATCGTGCCTTAAACTTGTACACAGGTTGTGACAGAAATGAGGAAACTGAATGAATGGAAAGTTACAATATCTTACAATTAAATTTTGATGATGGTTAATCTTTTCACAAATAAATTTAATGTCGTGAAAGAAGTAATGATACAATAAAAAAATTTGAATAAAGAAATTTTGTCATGTTGGTAAATATAATAGTAGTGGAAGACGTATTTTACTTCATCTAGGGTAGGAGAAAATGCGATGAAATGAAAAAGATGATGTGTATTTTATTTCATTCATAAAACATTGGTTTTAGAATTTAGTTTTTATATATGTTCTAATTGGTAAGAGATTATGTAAAAGAGTAAAAAAAATTTAATGTGCAGATTTATGAAAGAATTTTCAAATGGGATCATGGTATAAAAAATAATACATATATTCAGTATTCAGAGTGGTATCCATTTAATAATCCATTTATATATTAAATTGGTAAAAATAATTACATTAAAGAAACCATATTCTGAAATTTGAAATGATGAATTGAATTTGAACTAGAAATTGAAATGAAATCATGGATAAGATGTGATGATTTTAGAATAATGGAGTATCTTTGAGAAGAGTTGACTTCGTCAAAATACACCAACGATTTTGGGGAAATTGTGATTTGGGTAAATTTGTGTAAGTGGGAAAATTTTGGTAATCCCCCCCAAATCCACTCGAGGGTTACATATAAAAAAATTAAATTACATTGTACTTGTCTGAGGATTGAATTACTATTCAACAAAGAATAAATAGAATATTTATGTTTTAGAGTGAATAAGAAGTTATAGTATTAACATTTGTTGATGATGTTTTGAAGGGGAAGAGAAAGAGAAGAGACGAGATCACAACATTGTATTCATTTGATCGTCTTACATAGATATTATTGTACTCAACTGATTACCATATTCATTTTATCAATAATATTCCGCTGATCATCATACATGGATAGATAATCAGTTTTTTCATTTTTGTACTGGGATTTTCAAGCTAAGGAAGTATCTTTTGTGTAGAATTGTTCTGAGTTTTCATAAATAAGAATTGAGGTGGTTCCAATTAAATTATATTGTATTCTTCCAACGTCATATTTTTTTAATGGGGAGAATCATTCCTATAATAATGGTATAGAAGAGAATCTCACACATAGAAATTAGATTGGGAAAATTGGACAGGGAAAATTGGATTGAGTTTTCCTTAACAAATTATAGGATATTCTTAGCATCTTTTAGTTAAAAATTTTTAGAAGCGTCTCCAATTAAATACAATTGAGGAAATGAAAATAATCACATGTAACATGTGCCTTCAAAATAATTTTTTTTACCGTATTTGTGCAAAGAAGGTGCACACATGAAATTGAATTTTTTAAAAATTACTACACAAGTGAAATAGAATATTATACTAGTTTTAATCCATGGAGTATTGTTCATATGGATTGTCTGGTATTATGTCATTAACATACAATACCAAGGGTTCCACTATTCTTATTTAATTGTGAACCATGAAAATACATATGTTCTAAAGGATGTGTGTTAAAAAAAATTTGTGGGGAATAACATCGTTAATAGGGGGATAAGGTGGTTTAAATTGAAAACAGACATAAAAGAAAATTTATTACTGACTCACACCTCCCCTCTTAGTGATAAAATTACTATTACTGGGAACATAAATTCATATCACATATAAATCATTTCCCAATGATATATTCAATCCTTGGTGGAATTCATTCCTAGGATGAATTAATGAATGTATCAATGGATAAACATATTACAATGAGATCCCAGTGCCTAAAATTATCTCAAAAATACTTATGTTCCAAAGTACATAGAAATTGGATGGTCAATATAAAAATGGTATCAATGTATATTTATTATATACATTTCAATTTCACACAATCCTGCACCTTTCCACTATCCCAACTCAAGAAATAAAATGAGAATGAATGCAAACTCCAAGATCGATGGCCAATGACAATGAATTGAACAAACTGATACCACATGTAACATCTTGTCCTTCCTTAATGGCTGGAGTAAATGAGTATGTGATTCTTGGACTTAAGGGCCATTCCCTTAGTTCCATGTACATCAATAAATGTTGTGGGTTCATGCACCATTGTGAGATGATTTTACCATTGAATACAAGTTGCCAACTAAACCAGACACAACAAAAAACATCTACATGATGCACGATAACAACTTATTAAAACTCAAATGATATTATGGTACCCAAAAAAAAAACAAAACCAAGAAAACCAATATGATTTAGAAGGGAATGGATGAAATGAAAAAAAACTCAACGACTCAATGAACAATATCTATACCACAAAAACAAGCTACAAGATCTAACACCACAAGATCTCTAAAGCATCATGACGAACCACTATAGAAATGAGATACTTCTCCATTAAACATATCCTAGAGTACAACATATTATAATGCACCATGGTTCCAATGTAGCGGTTAGAAATATTACTCATTAAGATTTCACCAATGACTTACTTACTCACACTAATAGGATCGAAAAAGTTATAATGTTATATAAAACATTTACATAAAACCAATAAAATGTTTTACAATTTGTTGCGAGACAGACACATCACTTCAAAACTGTTTACTAAAGAAAACACATTTTTAAGGAAAGGAACCAGAGATGTCATTAACCACTTCATCATTATTTTTCAGAATATCCCATTTAATTTATGATTACCCAATATAAACACCTAAACTACACACACAACTCAACCACTAATACCTAGGGTTACCATTGATGGTGGAACTTCATATCCATAAATCGTCCCCTTTTTGTTATGGTACATAATGACCAAATTCCAACCCTTTAAAGGTGGTAGATCACATCCACTATACATTTCCATTGTAACAAATTCATAGCCATTTCTGACAAAAACGATGAAAATTAACATATAAAAAATTAATGTCAACAATCATTTTCCAAACCCAATCAACCCTTTATGCCAATCATCATTTCAACAAATTACTCCCAAAAACAAATTCTATTAAATACTGTTTTTTAGTGAATAAAAGTTTTCAAAAAAATCCATAAATCAATCATAGATACTCATTTTAATGTCATCGTCATCTTAAAATCTAACAAGTCATATTACATAACATTATAATATATGTAACTACCCAAACTATTTTTTATAAAAATTCATATTGATCTAATTAAATGTCTCATTATGTAAAATGGTTACATAAAATATAAAATTCATAAGTTTAATGTTTTTGGATTTCAAAATAGAATTATGAATTGTTATTTTTGCTAATATAGTCATCGAATAGTGATCGCAAGATTTGTATAAACATAGTGCTTTAACAAATACAATTTACTCTGATAAAGGAAGCAATGGCCCCAAATAGTAGAATTTCCCCATACAATTCCCTTTTTCCAGAGCTCAAAAAGGAGGTGGTGTAATTGGTCTTCTCTCTTGACCAAGCCCATGCCGAGCTTCATCACGGTAAGCTCGAACAAAATTTCCTCTGGGAGAAGTGGATGTTGATAGAGAATACTAGTCGAGCGATGTTATCCAAGCCACCCCAAGAGTTTGTCACCATCAAACATCATACCATTTAGTCCAATGCAGGTGTTATAAGGGGTTATGTAACAATACTTTAGAACTATGATTATGTTCATTATTAATTAATATAATAAATAATATACATTCATTTATTATTGTTACGTTGTAAATAGATTTGAAAGCAGAAATAGTATTTTTTAGTTAATATTCAATTATAAAATATATTTTGATGAATTAATGGATTTTTTTAATTAAAAATATTTTAATATAATATTGTGAATGAATTATTTTTTATTTTATATAAATTAATATATAATTTTTATGAATACAATTGTTATTTTTATTAATGTTTGAAAGTCATTTTTTCCAAAACCCATGAATTTTCGATATTTGTCGACTTTTATTTTAAAAGTAAAAATTCACATATTCATAAAATTAAATAGATAAATTGAATATTATTTTTGGAATCAATATGTGAAAATTACCAAATGGTTAATTTTTCATCATTTTTTGAGACAATTGAGTATTTAAGTAAAAAAATAAATAGCGTTTAAATACATAATTTGTTTTATGATATCATAATGATACAATAGAGATTTAATAAAATAATATATTTAGGATTTTAGGCTAATATATGTTTTACCATTAAAATAATGTGATTTTAGGTATATTTGTTTTATTTTACAAAACCATAGTGGACCCTCCATTACTTATAAAACATTTTGTCTTTTTAAAATGATTTCCTTGGGAGTGTGACTCACCTCCACGTAAGAAATGATAATATTATAAGAAGTGTGGACATTGTAATTATAAAATAAATTTTTCACTCCCCTTTTGCATAAACATTGTGAAACAACCATGGTATGGTTTTTGGTTTTGATTAGCATAATGTATGGGGTCAAAAATCTAAATAAAAAAAATTCCCTCTCTTTTTGTTTATAATATCACGCTTCCTACCACTTCCATTTCACTAAATTCCCTTAGACATTGACCTAGGATATACCTACTCTCTCTAAAATCCCCTTAGAGGACCCCATGCTCCCATTAAGCCTCTCTCAATCCCCTCCCAATCATTTGTTATCACACTTCCAAGTAATGGATTCCTTCAATTCTTATTTCATTCATGTTTCTTAATATTGTTATGCCATTTTATATTCAATTATAAATGATGGGGTATTATTTATCACCTCCCCTATAATTTTCTATTTATGATTTAATTATGAGAGACCCATTTACCTCCCATTTATGTCGTCCATGTATACTTATCACCATACTGAAGTACCATAAAACAATTTTTCCTTTATCAATTTTTTCCAAATTACATTATGTTTTTATACCATTTTTTTCAATTAAAAATGTTGGGGTATGATTTCTGTAATGCCCTGTATCTTGGTGTCACAAAATTGGTTCCTCAAACCCAATTTTTCACATGACCTCAAAGGCATTTCCCAAAATTCCCGAGGATGCCTACTTGAAGTGAGGGCCTAGGACTGATAGTGGGGAAACTATGACCTCATTTGTCCACTATTGTATAACGATTTAGCTTTTGTATGATTATATTTTGTTCCACTATGCTAAACATTGACAAATTATGGAATTGTTTCCCCACTATTAGTCCTAGGCCCTCACTACTAGTCGGTATCCTCTAGCGTTTTAGGAAATGCACTTGAGGTCATGTGAAAAACCAGTTCTAGGGAACCTGTTGTGTGACACCTAGATCCATGGCGTTAAAATTGGTATCAGAGAAAATTATTTTCTCTGGACTTACGTTTTGGAGCCTTTATTTTGGGATTTAAAAGAATATGAACTTGGTAATAATTTGTTCCTAGGAGTAGCTAACAAGTGTACAAGGAAAAACCAGTCTACTTCAATTAATTGCAATTTTATAGGTTTTGC
This sequence comes from Viscum album, assembly GCA_963277665.1. Classification (NCBI taxonomy): domain Eukaryota; kingdom Viridiplantae; phylum Streptophyta; class Magnoliopsida; order Santalales; family Viscaceae; genus Viscum; species Viscum album. Next base: position 643,668,606 of record OY728161.1, read on the forward strand.
AATTTTAAAATTGAATAGATTTTCACCGTTGGGTGACACAGTAGTGTTGTGTTGTTTATATTTTATACTTTTGTTCTATTCAGTTGCAACCCAATGAGATAAGGGTATTCCATCTCATGCATCATTTAGGCACATATTAAAATCACATGTCATTCAAAGTTTCCATGCCATGTAGGTTCATTAGAAATTTCATGTGGTTGTGATGGATGTTGTGCTAGAAAATGAAAGTTGTTGTGATAGATTTCTGGAAAAAATAACTGCTATTTGATAGGGTATTTTTATGTATGGTTTTGTGAATGAATTCAAAACTTTGGTTCTTGAAGTGTATAGGCTTTCATCAACTATAATTTGGTGGATCATCGACATGTTTATTTTTTTTATAACACATATAAGATGCCATTCTTTGGTTCGTGGGGAGTATAGGCCCTCAAAAATTGGAATTTGTAACTACAGGGTTCGTTCATTGGTTTTCTGGACTATAGAGTAGTTTCTGAGGCTTACTGTCAGGAAAACCCAAAACACACACAATGTAATTTGTACTACACACTATGTACTCTTCTAATCAGGATGAAATCAAATTTTTTTAAGTAAACACTATGTACTTATATGTACAGGCCCTGTAGTAAAAGGTCAAGTAACCCACCATGTTTGAGGGAACACGTGCTTTCTAGTTTTTTCTGAGAACATGATTTGCACCATTTTTACATGCCGTTTAGGGTTGACCCTGTGTCCTGAAATGTGACTAACAACATCAATGGATAAATCGTAGTTTATACACTCCATGTCATTTCTGAACTCCCCGTGTAGAGTAATCTCGGGATCTGGCCGTGTACCTAACAACACAGGTCTATGTTGACATTTCAAGTACACGCCATGTCTTTCTAGAACACGATGTGTAGTGTGAGCCGTGTATCTGGAGATTTCTTGAACAACAAGGGTTGGTAAAGCCCATCTAGTGCACGCCGTGTACCGATGGGACACACTGTGTAGTCTCGACCGTTGAGAGACCATGTGGAATTGGCTATGTGTCTTGGGAAACAGGGTGGTTTACATGCCGTGTAAGCTTGTTCTAAGGGAAACTGTGTGGCATTGCCATGTAGAAGGACTCCGACAGGGGAAGAAAATTCAGGTACACAACTTGTGTGAGGACAACACAACATGTGGTTGGGGTGTTACATGACTAGTTCTTACCGAAGTACGCGCCCATGTGAAAGACTCAAGGGAAAAAACCTTGTAGTTATTATACAGGCCATGTAGTCTTTTTTTTATTCCTTTTATTTTTTCTTTCTCATGTTCCCTTCTTACATTTCCAGTTCTTATTCCTTGATGATATTGATCTAAGGCCTGTGTTTGACCATATAGAGTCATGATGCCGAGATGACCATGAGTTGTTAACCAAGAGTGTGGTGACAAATATAATCTAGTTATATTAGACCATGAGCTACTAATGGATCCTCTAACAGTGCCATATGTGACGTCAGCCGTTACACTGGATGTAAGCATGGATGCGTAGTTCTGTGAGGTCTTATTGCGGTTAATGCAGACCTTCAAGGGTGCACTGCTAGTTGCCACATCTATGGTAGAGCTGACATGTATATTCTAGCAGCTGCATCCACCTACGTTCCTAGGGGATAGTGGTCCATAGGCTGGCGAGCCATGGCTGGGTTCTATACAGATAATCTTCGAGCATCAGGATACTCCTCTTGAGAGAAGAGACATGCCCACTACATACATGTTGTGTGATTCCACCAAATGATGGTGGGATGAAACCACCCAAACTAAGCATCATCGAGAGATGGCATGGGAAGAATTTCCAGAAATCTTCTATGACATTTTCCTTCCAGATATGTTAAGGGAAGATTGAGCTTGAGAGTTCATGAATCTGCAGTAAGGCGCTATGTCATCGATGGACTATTCTTCCCGCTTCATAAAGATATAGTGTTTTTCACTTGTTCTGGTGGGTGATGAGATGCAGAAGGCAAGATGATTTGAGGATGGCCTTTGATATGACATCTGCGTGCTGGTGTACATTTTCATGTTTCCTAGAGTGAATGTTATCGTGAACCGGGTATTGCTTACTGAGAGGAACCTATATGAAGTTAGTACAGTGGACCAGGGAAATTTGACACCAATATCTGGTACTAGTTATACCATCAAGAGGAAGAGGAAGATGGATTTTTCTCACGGTAGTATTACCAGCTAGAAAAATTCTTCAGCTGGCCAATTGATGTGCTACTAGTGTGGTAAAGAGGGGAACAAGAGACATCGGCGTCCCAGTGACCCAGTGGAGTGTCGAGCTTGCGGCAATATGGGTCATATTCTACATTTTTTCAGGGAGTTTATACCACTGACTAGTGAGAGGGGTTCTGTGCAGACTCTGCGTGCCGGAGTAGAGCCAACAGCTTCTTACCAGTCGATGAATTGGAACACCTCAGGACGTCCAGGCGAAAGTAGAGGTCGTGGTCGTGGAAGACAGACACCAAGTTCTCAGAGACAGCAGAGCGGGTCATCCCAGGGTATCTAGGCTGTATCGTAGGGCCACAACACACGAGAGACATATGCAGTGCAATAGACCCAATTAGAGTAGGATCCCAGACCTTCCACTGTTAAAGGACCTATTCTAGTTGTTTCTATTTTATCTCTCTGACTTTTTGATACTAGATTTACACATACCATTATATATGTGCCCGTTGTGGAGAGCCTTTGGCTCTGTATTTCATCTTCTTCTAATATCCGGATACTAGACACTCTGTTGGGAAATATAATGGCATGTGTGCATCAGTGAAAGGGGTTCCCCCAAGAGGTTGGTGGTTGTCTCTTTCTATGGGACCTCTATGTCTTAGAGATGATAGCCTATGATGTCATTGTCGTGATGGACTGGTTGGTACGCTTTCGAGCCATTGTATATTTCTATCATTGCAGGGTGAGTTTCATGTCCTTATAGGGTATAGAGTTTCTATTGAAGGGATAATGGGATGTCCAGGCGAGCCGAGTTAGACCCGAGAATCATGGGTGAGGTGGAGTGATAGGCCCGATTGCGAGTTTATATCTGGATTACCAGGGAGATTTTCAAAATGATTTCCCTCTAGTGGTTAATCATTTACGGGATTTCTTCTCGGATGACTTTTCAGGTCTACCTCCGAAGCGAGAGGTGGATTAATCTACTGAGCTTATGCCAGGAGTGGCACCGGTGTTCATTCCCCCTTACAGGATGGCTACAACAGATTTGTAGGAGCTCAAGAGGCAGTTGGAGGAGTTGCGGGAAAATGGATTCATTCGACCATGTACTTCTCTATGGGGTTCGCCAGTCTTGTTTGTGAAGAAGGCGGACAGTACCCTCAAACTCTGTGTTCATTATCGGAAGCCGAACATGTTAACGGTTAAAAATGGATATCCCTTATAATGTATTTAGGAGCTTTTTGATAATCATTGAAGAGCACGAGTGTTCTCAAAGATTTAATTGCAATTTGGATATCATCATTTGCACGTTAGACCATCGAAAAAACCATTTATAGCTTTTCAGAGTGTATATGGTGTATATGAGTACTTTTTCATGCAGTTCAGACTCAAAAATGCACGAGATGTTTTAATGGATTTGAGGAATCTTGTGTTCCACCCATATATTGATTCTTTTGTTGTAGTCTTCTTGGACAATATCTTGGTGTACTCTCACACTCGACACAACCATAACACCGATCTTGATATCGTACTGTGTACACTGAGAGAGGATCAGTAATATGCTATGCCCTCAATTGCCACTTTTGGATGGACCAGATTCAGTTCCTGTGTCATATTATCTCAGACGCAGGAGTTACGGTAGACCCAGAGAAAGTTAGAGTAGTAGCTTCATGGGAGCAGTCAAAGAACGTGTTTGAAATATGGAGTTTTTTGGGGCTGGCTGGTTACTATAGGCACTTTATACAAGACTAATTTTCCTTAGCAGCACCGTTGATGGGTTTGACTAAGAAGGGTAAGAATTTGATTATTTCAGTAGCTTGTGAGATAGCCTTTCTTGAGCTAAAGTAGATGTTGACATCAATGATAGAATGGATACTTCGAGAGAAAGGGAAGATCTATACAATTTATTTTGATGCAATAGGTATTGGGCTAGGATTAGTGTTGATGCAGGGAAATCGAGTAGTTCTGTATGGGTCCCAGCAGTTGAGGCCACATGAGAGGAATTACCCGACGCATGATCTTGAGTTGGTTGTAGTTGTTCATGTGTTATGTATTTGGAGAAATTACCTCTTGGTAGAACATTTTGTAGTGTATACGGACCACATAAGACGTAAATACATATTTACCCAGCATGAATTTAATTTGAGACAACAAAGGTGGGTTGAATACCTTCAGTCCTTCGACTTTGAGAATGCCAATACAACTAGTAATGTTAACGATGTAGCGGATGCACTGATTTGGAGGACATATATACATGTAGTGAAAGAGGCCAGTGGTGTGTGGCAGTTTATGGATTTGTTCTCTAAGATGCGTTTGGATTTATCGGATAGTTAGGGGAGAGCCTAGCTTTCATCCTTAGTTGTGACTTCTACCCTCCTGGATTGAGTGAGGATGATACAACTGTCAGATTCAGAAGGCCATGTTCTACGGGAGTCAAAGGCAAGTGAGGACCCTCCCTCTAGTTAGACAAAGAAGATGGCGAGGTACTACATATCATTGGACAAGTGTGGGTTCCGGGGGATATACGTGAGGAGTTGATGTGGCAATTTCATGATTCATCTTGGGTATTGCGTCCTGGGGTTACCAAAATGTACTGTGAAATGAGACGTCAGTATTGGTAGCCCGGTATGAAAAGAGAGGTAGCTAGTTTTGTTACCAGATGTTCCACCTGTCAGTATGTGAAGGTGGAGCATCAGAGGCCGGGTGGACTGTTATAACAGTTACCCATTCCGGGGTGGAAGTGGGATGGTGTCACAATGGAAATCGCGACCTAGTTACTGAGGTCACCTCAACGCAATGATGCCATATGAGTTTATGTGGACATAATTACAAAGGTTTCTCACTTTTTTCCGATCAAGTAGACCTTCACTTATGATGAGCTCCAGAAGTTGTATATCCGAGAGGCATTGCGTCTTCATGGTGTCCCTCATTCTATCATTTTAGATAGGGATTCCAGTTTTACATCTAATATTTTGTATAGTTCATTAGAGGTCACTAGCTACATAGGTTCTTCTGAGCGTTGCATACCACCCTTAGACTTATGGCCAGTCAGATCATACAATACATGTTCTAACTGACATGTTGCGTGCATGCGTCCTAGACTTTGAGGGATCTTGGGAGAAGCACATACCCTTGGTAATGTGTGCCGATATAAAAAGTTTTCAGGATTCTATTTAGATAGAACATTACAATGATTTAAATAGTATTCCATGCCAATCATGCTTATGTTGGCTAGTGGCAGGTGAGGCATCATTACTAGAACTATGTCACGTGTAGAAGACTTCAGAGCAGGTCCAGTTGATTCGGAAGCAGATGGCTACTGCAATATCTCTTCTGAAATCTCAAACTGATTTCCGCAAAAATCCCTTAGAGTTCGTGGTCCAGGATTAGGTATTCATTGCGTGTTTTACCGAGGAAGGGACACCGGAGGATCTAGAGAGAGGGTAAACCATCACCAAGGTATGTAGGGATGTTTTATATTCTGGAGAGAGTCCTCCAGGTTGCCTATCAGTTGCAGTTACCATAGAGGTAACGGTCCATGCATGACGTCTTCCACGGATCTCAGCTACGCTGTTATCACTCAGACCAATCTCATGTTTTTCAGCCATAGGAGGTTGAGCTCTAGGTTTATGGATCCTTTTAAGAGCTTTAGATTCATATTGTTAATATGAGCACAAAGGTTCTCTGGGGCCGGTCAGTTCCTCTTGTACTAGAGTTATGGTAGGATAGCCGAGTGCAGGATGAAACATGGGAGTAGGAGACTAACGTACATGCTCTATGGCCAGATTTTTTATCACCATTATCTTCACCAACCTTGTAATGGAAATTTGGGGATGAGTTTCTTTAAATGGGGATGTTTGTAAGAACCTAGCTCTTATTCTTGAGGTATGGGTTTCTTCTTTTCCTTTTTTCGTTATGTTATTTTGAGAAGACAATGGGAAATGTGGGAAAATTCCCAAATTTATTGGTACATGCCATTTAATTTTTTATACATGTGGTGTAATTTGGCCTTATGGGATGAGAATACAGGGCGTGTCATCTTGTCAGTGATTAAGGGTGTCAAAACTAACTACCCACCGTGTACATAGTAATACATGTCGTGTAATCAGTCAGCATGTGAATAGTACTATGGTGGGACTGGCCCCCAGTGGAATGATTGTACATTCCATGCACATAATAATACATCTTGTGTAATCAAGTCGGCAGATGAACATTGATGTTGTGGAAAGAAGCCACCAGTGTAACAGTTAAAAAATGGAAAGTATACACCATGTACTTGAGAGTACACGCCATGTAGTTATGTTTTTTTGTTAAAAAGGGTATTAGCCTCCTCATTCAGTAGAGGAGGCAGAGGACTTTCCATGATCCATTGGAGAGGAGTCTAGAAGTAGTAGGAGCTCCCGATCACACACCCAAACTCTGATTCTTCGCCATCAATATCGTTTGAACCGCGCGGGTATGACCTTCCCTATTCTTGAATATTTTATTCCAATTCATTCCCTAAGTGATGTTATATTGGTTTGAAAGGGTAATTATTCATCTCAGATCTATGTCATTCATGGTTGTTTTGGGAGGTGCCTTTCACTTATATTTAACAGAGGAGATCAAGGTAGGTTTTCATGTGTTTAATTCCAACTGGCAAGTTGATTTTGTGTACCGTTGTGCCATGCACCCATGTTCGGGGTGTCGTGTGGCTGAGTCCCTGACTATTTAGATACCTATAATTGCATCGGTAATCTTTGATTATGTATAAATTAATGTTTGAAATTTTTTCTTTGATCTAGGTCCACACCGAGGGTATAATTTCCTTGTTTTTCAATTTAGATAGGATACCAATGGGTAAGCCGTCATAGTAGCTTCTTTTGAGTTTTCATGAGTGGAAACATATATATATTCCTTGCTTATGTGTTGGGCTTGACCTGATTACTGTAATTTCCAATGGAATTTCTGAGGGCATTATTTCGTTTAGCCTAAGGGAAATGTTTTTTAGCCCGAGGGAAACGTTTCATATACCTGAGGGCAGTAGCTTCCATGCCTGAGAGAAATATCTCATATGCCTGAGGGAAATATTAATTTTTCCTGAGGGCAGTCACCTGAGGTTTTTGTTTCTATTTATCTCAGGGTACGGACTAGCATGTCTCAGGACAATGTTTACATTAAATGTTCACTGTGGTGTTATCTAATATTGTACATGCCAAGGAAAAGCCCAGGCTTGGAATTGTTAAATCATTATTAAAATGGCAGTGTAACTGCTAGGAATAGTTTCATTTTAGTACTTCCTAGCTTACTGCATATCATTATTTCACACTTCTATTGCACATTTTCACTGATTGTTAGGCAGAGGCCTTTAGTTGTTGCATACTGGGATTTATTTATCATCCCATGTTTGGGTCATGTCATGGGACCAAAAAAATTATATTTGTGCCGGTGTTGATAAAGGCAAGGGTCCCTAAGAAGATACCTGATTGTTGAAGAAGAGTATGAGAGCATGGGACTGAGCATAGGATTACAATGCGGCTGAGTTATTATTGGACTACCTTGGTTTAGATTTGCTGTATTGTATCAGATTTCACTGTATCTTGTTTTGGATGCTTTCATAGAATTAGAGACATGTTGCATCATTATATATATGACTGTTGGTTATCATTTACTTCAGTTTTATTGTCCATTATTGTTTACTGATTCTGATTTTGTATGTCTATATTCTGTTCCACTACACTAAACTTTGACAAATAAGGGTATAGTTTCCCCACTATCTGTCATAGGCCCTCAACGCTAGACGATATCCTCTGGTGTTTGGGGAAATGCGGTTGAGGTCATGTGACGAACCAGGTTCAGGGCACCCATTGTGTGACACCCGGATCCGGGACCATATAATTTCTCACCTCCCCAATACTTCCCTCCTTAGGATTGAATGATGAGAGGCCCCTTTCTCTCTCATTAGTTCATACCATGTACACCTATTACCATGGTAAAATTTTGTAAGGAATTTCTATGTCCTGATTTTCAATCAATAAATTATTTTATATTATGAATCTAAAATTTCATTACAGATGTTGGGACATGTATATATATATGCCTTCCCTGGAGTTTCTATTTCATGTAAATATTATTAGAAACCCCTTTCACTATCATCCATAATTTTTATGAATTCTTTTGTCACATCGTTATGCTACTGAAATTGAACCACTATTTTCAAACCCAAAGTCATTGAGTTGTGAATACCATACCCATTCCTCTATCAAGGGTATTCACCATTATTTACGTTTACTTATTGATTATATAGTTTCATGTAAATATTACACATTACTTTATCATGTAATAAATGATGATCATTAATGATTCCAGGTTTTATGATCCATGAGGAACACTTCTGCATTAAATGAAATGATTAAAAAGGGTGCGCCTTGATAGCGCTCCAATGCATTGGATAAATATCATTTCCATGATACGTCATGTGTAATGAGTTATTACTGATGATAATTCATGTGTAATGAGTTTTTACTCATTATCCACATGTAATGAGCCATGGATCAAGCTAATACCATGTTATGTTTTGTTTCCACATTTCCATGTTATGATAATCATGTTATATGTTACCTTTTTGTTCATGTTTATTTTATGGTCCATTGATATTGTCACGACCCCCTCCACACAAATTTTTCCCCCGTTGGGCAGGAAATGAGTGAAGGGAGATAATGACCAACGAATCCCGCCTCCAGTAGGCCCCAGGCTGGCGACCAACACCGAGGGTATAATAAACTCATAAATGGGAGACATTACCATCTCAAAGAGCACCTGAAGAAGAGAGAGATAAGATTGACACCAACCAACTCCAAATCAGAACTGAAATAAAAAAAGCCAAATGCACCAATTTAATTTCATGCAAAAGTACTAAAACTGGAAGGGGAAAATGCATGTACCCAAAAGAATGTAAAAAACCGCAACAACAAGCCCAAATAACTCCTGCAACCCCAATCTCGTAGAAACCAATTTGATATCCAACCTGCTTTATGTGACCTAAAAATAGTTTATATATACATAGGGTGAGTATAACAATATACTCATTAGGATCCTCCCATAAGACTCTCTTGAAAAAGTAATGAAAACATGCTAAAGCACAATGATCAACAAGTGAAACTAACTCGTCATATAAACACATATACTATGATCCCAACCACACCATGGCTACTCTCACCAAGTAACACATACAAGAATATATCATATAATAATGAATAACAAGGGTACCCAACTTCTAATTTTCTGCTAGTTTTCTAATTTTCCCCAATGTCACATGTCATGAGCTTCTCTCTCTAAATAGGATTTCCCATATACACCTGGGCGAAGAACCACAATATGCACCTCATGCCACAAAACCACATCATCCATGTAAGAAATGTAACCAGGTTGTTTCTAGGAGTCACCAAAGCCCGTATAACATGTACCATATGATGATTATTATACCTCAATCCATTACAGCCTATGCACCGAGTAAGGATCTTCAGGCCATCACAACATATACACATTACCCCAATAGTAGTCCATATTAAAAAATATCTAGAATATATGTGTGTGAATAACCACAAGCCACTACAGCCATCTACACACATATAAGCAAAAAACTAACCACTGTGCTTACCAGCACAAGTATCATACAAGAGAAGAGATCGGGGGCCAAAGGGGGTAGTCATCCATTCATCCTCCAACAAGAATGTTGGGGAAAACACCGCTCGGGGCTCAGAATCCCCAAGGTGCAAGATTCCAATACTGACTGGGTGGAGTAGCATATAGAAAATCAAAAGGTACAGAATATACTATATCTCACAACCACACAATGGGAATATCCTAGTATTCGACTCAACTGAAGGGAATGTCTCGTAATCTCCGATCTGCCACTTCTAAGACTAGGTATCTTATAAGCACACAACCATTTAAAAGATTTATGAGATTACTTAATTCCCTTTTTATCAGTTCTACTTTACATTAATTAATTCTTAAAACATTAATTGAAAATGAAAAATTCCACATTAAATTTCCTTAGCATCACAACCAATTTCGACTGTCGCTTTAAAAAATTAAAACCTCATCATTATGTTCCAGCATCACCAACCCCAAGGGATAACATCATTTATTCAATTATTCTTCATAGAATTACATTCCCATATTCCAAGGAATTCTATAAAAATATTCTATGCTACTAAACACAAGTGGGATCAACATGGTGAGTAGATGTACTACCCGTCGAGTGTATGCCACCTGTAGGAAGAGCGTAGACCCATCCTCCCTTGAGAAGCTAATCACGAAGGCACATGGCAAACCTCACACGTCTTTACCTCTTTCAGAAGAAGGGTAAGCAATACCAACTGCCTGGAGTTGTGGGGAAAATTAATGCAGATAATCAAACAATAAGAATTAGCTAGCATCCAACAATCACATCAATCATGTTCCATCATCCCGGGTGTCCTCGCCGACACCCACATGCATAAACTGATGCATCTCGCCACTCTAAGAATTATCTAATGCCTCATCCAAAAGGCCTCCACACCCCCACATATCACCACATCCATCCAAGATCACCACACTACAAGAAGTAGTAAAACAAACATCGTAACAACTGGGCTCTTGTCCTTTTAACAATCTATTGGGTAACTGAGAAACCTTCAAGAAATTATCAAACAATCAGTACATCAATCCATCTTGAATTAGTCGATTTATTATTCATAGGTTCCAAATTCGAGAAACCTAATTCGTATGATATCAAAAATAATTAAACATGCTTATTGTGCCAATTTGATTAACATCAAATTACCGCAAGGAGAACCAGATTCATTTACATGGATCTTTATCCATTAACCCAACAATTATCAATTAATTTCGGTTTACGTTCATTACCAATTTCCATCAAGAATGAATATCTAAACAAAGCAAGAATAGATATCACACTTTCTATCAAAAAAAGAGGCAATAACATAAGATCGATATCAATTTAATTATCTGGTTAAAATATTTATTATGTCAATTCCATTGTCATCTATTGGGCTAAAACATGCTAATGATACAGTTGCGCGTAAAGTAAGAGAGAAGTAATGAATCCCCTACATCAAATGGTTATTGACATTTAATATATGAGAACAGTCCACACAATGGATCATGATCGCCTCCCTTCAGGATATCTTATTTCGATGATGGATCGTCCCTTTCCACTTCCACCAAAGCATGTGGTGCACATGTATCAGGAATAATGTCGAGGAAACCAATCCATGGGGAAAGGTTTGATCTCTCGATTGATACATGAAGGAAGGAAATTTTTTATCCTCTCACACCAGAGAACAAGGAGGAATAAAAAGGGAGGAAGATATCTTTTCCGATATGAAAATTTATCAGAGCGACGGTTTATGATACACATGATTTTCCATTAAAATTGGATTGAATTAAACCATGGGGTTTGACCGAGTAAGAGAATCTCGAGCCATAGGGAAATTAATATAAGAGTTATGGCCTTTGAATCGACCATCGAGTCTATAAAACAAGGATTTATATGCATTTTACGTCAAATGATATGTCAAAGGGGAAAAAATATAGGAAGCTGGAAACACTATTCATGAACACAAAATTTTGCAAAGGAAATAGAGACTACACTTGGAACCTCACTGTTCCAGAAACACAGTACATAAACCTCACCATTATAGAAACAATGTTCATAAACATCACTATTCTGGAAAAACAGTATATAAATCTCACCATTCTAGGAACACTGTACATAAACCTCACCATTTTGGATACACTTTTACATAAACCTCACCGTTCTAGAAACATTGTTCATAAACACCACCATTCTGGAAAAACTATACATAATCCATACCGTTCTGGAAACACAGTACATAATCCTCACCTTTCTGGAAACACTATTCATAAACCTCACCATTCTGGAAACACTGTTCATAAACCATAGTGTTGAACCTCGCTATTCGAGAAACACTGTTCATGAACCTCACCGTTGGAACCTCACCATTCTAGAAACACTGTCCATCTACATTTTCAATTGCACTATTCACAGAAGGTTATTGTTGACACGTTCCACCTAAGGTAACTATTGCACTGTTCACAGAAGGATAATCTTAACACTGTTCAGCAATGGTTACCATTGAACTGTTCTCAACAGTGTACATTTTTAACTGTTCATCTAAGGTCACCATTGCAATGTTCACAGAAAATAAAAAATTGGAAAAAGGATGGACAGAAGTCACCTTAACCTCCAGGGACACCTCACACACCTTATTTTCACAAAGGAATGGACTGGAGTGGTTCGGGCCATTACATCAGATACCTCTCAAAACATTCACATCCTCGAAAATTCAAAACCAACCTAAAGTGAAAAAAAACAGGATCTGAACAACCACCAATCAAGATAACACTCAAAAGAGAGAAATTTAGTAAAGCAATAAATAGGGCCATCTCATAAACATGAAAGGATTATAACCACAATGGCTACATCGATACACGAAAAGAGTTTTATATCAAACAACTCTGGGTAATGAGCATGTATCTTTGACACACATTCACAGGTACTCTCCTCCATGCCATCGTGTCGCCACAAGACACAAAACAAGGGGATAGAACACACATGCAACACATTCTCCTTGTGGTCTTTGATCTCCACATACTGCTCTTTAAATGATGCATCATCATTAACATCGATCTCTCACCAATCGATGACATTAGATTCATCATGAAGATAATGACAGAGCTGTGATACATAGAAAACATCATGCATCCGACTCATCTACAAGGGATGTGCTACTCGATAATCCACAGCTCAAACCTAAGCTAACACCTCAAAAGGCCCAACAAAGTGGGGAGAAATATTACTCCCACAACCAAACCTTTGCTGCCCACAATGGGGTGTCACCTTCAGAAACACATGATCCACAACATTAAACTCTGTGGTTCTCCTACTTAGATCAACATATTATTTCTGATGATCATGATCTGTCTTCATCCTCTCATGAAGCACCTGAAGAATCTCTATTGTATTCTGTACTAATTTTGGTCCGAGAATTGCTGACTCTCTGACCCCAGTCCAACACAATGGATAATGGAATGGTCGTCCATACAAGGCTTCAAATTGCGCCATACCGATGGTGGAGTGAAAACAATTATTGTATGTGAACTCCACCATGGGTAAGTGTGTAACGTACCAGCCCAACTTACACTCGAACCGGTAGCCGGACTGGTAGGTCACATGGTCTCATTCGCGTCTCCCCGGACGCCAGAGTCTGCTGACTATCATTGAGGGTACCGGAAGGAGATAGTGGGGAGACTATACCCACATATCATAGTAACACACCTGTATTATTTGGGTAAATAATATTCAATAGAGGAAGAATTTATCAATTGAAACATATCAATTAAAGATAGTTAATATCAATTTTATAAAAGGTGAAAAAACTCCAGTTTACAATGAATGCATGTATAGATGATGATACATTTCTGAAAGTAGTAAAAAATACAACTTGATTCTCAAACAATTCAAAAAGAAAAGACCGCAAAGTCCGACGATGTTCTCCTGGGCATCTCAAGCTCCAGCTTGGTCCTTTGCTCCAATGTCCTCAGGTACAAACATCACAACACACAACCTAGGTCCTATAAGCAAGAAGGTCTACTCAGGTACCCCAGTGAAATGGTGGCCCGAGTTGGGTGTGATATATAAATCTAAGTAGGCCAGCACCACTGGTGTCAAACCCAATCCAGACAGTTTATAATAATTATACAGTGAGCTGTTATCGAGAAATAAGTAACCAGAACTACATAAGTGAATAACACCCATCCCGGTTCACAAAGGGCACCTGACGGTTATACCAGCTTCGTTTTGTTTCTGGTAAAGTTACCTGATCATGTCACCATATATATATATAAATGCATTTAGATCATATATGGCATGGGGTAAGAATGTCTCCCACCCATTAATAAGAAAAAGCGGCATGAGTTAGGAATGAATCTCGTCACTATAGGACAACTGGAAAGGGGTAAGAATGCCTCCCTTCCATAATTCATGATTATCTGGCATGAGGTAAGAATGCCTCTCGTCCCTATAATTCAACTTGAAAGGGGTAAGAATGCCACTCTTCCATCACATTCATTCAACCAACATGGGGTATAACTGACTCCCACCCAGAGAATTATTTATCACTAGGTGGGCTCAGCATGTGCACACCTTTATTATACTCCATTATGTGGCATCAGTGTGTGCACACTCACAAAAGAATCATGTCTGTAGTATACCGCTTATGGGATTACCTAATAATCATTCAACAAGTCATCTCGTATTCACAATAAATCATATATTCCATTTCTATATAATTGTACATAAGCACGTTCATCACATGTATTCTTCATGCAACTCCTCTTAAGTAGTTATAATAACATCAACATCAAATTTATCACATTTATACAAAAGGAAGATCCTCTTAAGTATCTATATCATTAAGTTAACACATTCAGTTTACTAACATAATATGTGCTGAATACGTTATCCGAAGGTGTGGTCATACCATCCTAGTACATTCATTTCTAGTAAGAAAATTTCATGTTAAAGGATATATTTATCATTATTTAACGGTTTGATACCTTCTAGAGGAAACATGTCATATAGTTTTAAGTCATCCCACGAAGGTTACCATCTTACTAAATTTCCCTAACAAGGAAAATTGACCCAAACTCAAGTATCATAGCCATATCAATCTATTGTTCTCAATAAGGAATGTTCAGATACAAAGCATCAAAGAGGCACCACAATAATCCAGCGGGCAAGCATAAGAAGTCTATCACTACTTTTTTCTTTAAGACAGTGCACCTCTATTTGAGGGGTTTTATTATTAAATCGAGATTTTAGATAGAAAGAAACCATTTTTATCATATTCCTACTATTCACACTGTTTTCACAGAAGCATTTATTCAGGACATACTTGCAGAATTCAAATACTGAGACCGTGGATAATTAAATGTTTACCTCATTACTTTAAATTAAAGGGAAAAGAGAGGGACCCTACCTAAAGGTGGATTCATCCATCCACTCTGGCTCTTGGCTCTTTCTAAATAAGTGTCGCTTCTGCTCCCCCATGAGGCATATGTGACTTCACATATGACCTATGCATACACAGGCGAGCCGCCTAAGCTCCAGCAATGTGAGTCCAACCCAAAACTGCCAACTCACTAAGAAAAGCATACCAATACACTTTATGAAAACTATGGTATTAATTTAGAAGTTGTGAAAACAAGCCATAGGTAAAACCCTTATCTTGGAATCAACCCGGTGGACTGAAACCACCGTAAACCGCCTCACCTTTGGTAGAGGACTCCCAAAATCGAACCCAAGGGTCCTGAGACAACCTTGGAACAACTGTAAAATGAAGGAAAAATAGTATCCAAGAAACCCCCAATTCCTAGGTTTCGGCCGAATTCCGTGGGTCAACAGATAGGTCGAAATCTAGCTGGAAGAAAGGAAGAGAAAAGAGAGTGAAGCTTACCATGAAGGATCGAGCACCAAAATGGTGGAAATCCGTTGAAAATTGGCAAGCGAGAGGAGGCCGGATGGAGGGTGTCACACGGATCATAGTGGAGAAGAGGGGGGGTGCGTCACGTCAGTTTTGGCCGTGAGGAGAGAGGGAGAGTTTAGTTTTAAGTTTTTATTTTTCTTTTATTTAAATTTTAATTATAAACCTAAACTCACCCAAGCGCACGTTTTCACCTGCATGGTTTTCCAAATAGTGCACTAACCATGTGGAGTCTACTGCCTCCAAGACAGCCATTGCATGGGCTACGCACACAATTTGGTAAACTGTGCGCAGCCCGTGCACAAGCCATTGCCCTCATAATTTAGGCCACACGGTTTGGACTGCACGGTTTGGTCAACCTGTGCGCCAAACGTGCGCCCTCTGCAGTCATTTAAAAACTTAGGACATGCACTTCCGAAACTTGCCGATTCAATTGGGAAACTTATCGGGACTTCTCCCAAGAACAAAACCAATACAAAAAAGCATTTCAACTCTCAGAATTCCTTTTCGATTCTCGTTTTTAAAAACCACCGATTCAGTAATCGAAAATTTTCAAATTCTTTTGGGTTTTAGTCCGGTTCAAAACGCGGGTCATTACAACCATCCCACCTTAGAACTTTTCATCCCCGAGAAGACTTCAGGAAAAACGTACACATCACCCAACCTAAAAGGGTCATGAAACATTATTCAAATGATCATGTTGCATTCACAGACGTCCAACACACCCTTATGCATCCACTAAACCATACTGCGCTTAATCCACCAAAACATGAGCCAACGCTCGTTTCCCAAATGAAACACCAAGATGGCCCTTCGTGAGCCCATCTACCCAGAGACATGAACCCGTCATCATCTCACTAAGCGCTCAGACATAGGTACTTCCTACCATAGATTTTTTATGTTAAGAAACCAACTCTGAACTATAGATCGGACCACCATTGGAATTAATGTTGAAAGCACACCCAGAGCGTTCCCACGACGCTCCTAGTGTGATCTGAAACAGATCAAATGGCCCATTACCCATCGACGTCAAGGCCCATGTCGAGCCGGTTGTTCATATTAGGCACTGGACGACACAAACCACACTTGCCTCTGCCCAACGATGTGCCAGAGAATGGTATTTCCCCAAATGCAGACATTAAACAAGAACCCTGAGTCAAGCCATCTCTGGATG
This sequence comes from Viscum album, assembly GCA_963277665.1. NCBI lineage: Eukaryota > Viridiplantae > Streptophyta > Magnoliopsida > Santalales > Viscaceae > Viscum > Viscum album. The sequence goes on from OY728161.1 coordinate 643,685,511, forward strand.
ACTATTTACAAGAACTCTCGGCCTAAACGGACGACGTATTTCAAACATAACCACAATGCCTTTCTCCAAGGCACCTTATGTTTATCATGAACACGTTCACATAAGCCTACACCCGACATTCGATGAGATTTCCAAGATAAAACCATACATGAATCCATGCATCCCACGTGCAACGCCGAAAGAGAACCATCCGATCAAGCCCAACGGCTTAAAATCATTAGCGCGGATAAGAGTGATGCTCTCTTAGTGAATCTGGGATAAGGAAAAGATAGCGGTCATGTTTTTCGCTAAACAAAATACACTAAGAAGTTTGAACGAATTCTAGTAAATCATACCAAACTACTGGAAGGAAGAACAGTCGAACCTTATCCGGTTGACTTTATGGAAGGAACTCAGCTTCACCTGCTGACACATCCACAAGTTTTAAACGTTCATGTCACAAGGAATTCAGACACGACCAACCCATTTCCAAAGGCACTCCAAGAATCATCCATTCCATGTGAAAGGACACATTTAACAAATTTGACGCAATGTGCTCCCAACATTAGGATTTTCCTAGTCGTCGAAGGGAAAAGTGATAACATAGCTGAGCACAAGCGCGCTTGTACACGAACACCACAAATGATCGTGTGATTATCCATTGCCATAATCACATCCCCAAACAACGAAGAAGATCCAAAACATTGAAACCAAAGTGTTAAAACAAATGAGTAATTTGAAAGGCATCCCAAACATTAGGAAAAACAATTCATTAATGTCGGGCCACTCTACTGAGGAGATGACCCAAAGCCGCAATGAAAGTGAAAACCCAACGACAACCCATCTAAACAAGGGTGTCATTAGAAAAACAAGACTCCAAAAAAGGACAATGACTCCAGAACAACACCTCACATAAGAAAACCCAAGTACAAGAAAGTCATTAAAACATTAAGGGTGCTACCAACCACAAGCTAGCCCCTTAAGATGATCAAGCATCGAACCTAAGGCCAGGTCACGCGAAACAAAGTCTCTAGGCTCAAAATCAAATCATCAAGCCACTGCTAATGAAAATAAATCCTACAGAAACACCTATGGTCCCATTCCAAGGAAACTCGATGAGAATCTAAAAACTTCCCCTTACTTCAGGGTTTCAATGCACCACCACGGGTTCCATTACCAATCCCTTAACAGTATTTCCCATGAAAACTTTATCAATTTAAAAAGATCAACCACGCATCATGAAAACATACAAGTTTGAAAAAAACATCATTTTTAAGAACATCAAACATTCACAAAAATCCCGTATTTATTAATCAATTGAGAAAAACAACACCATTTATACAAAAGGGCCACCTATGATGGTCCCATTTTATCCATCGTAGGTTCTTCAAAATGTGACACCAATGAAATTACTCAATTCCTTTGAAAATTCAAACACCCCAACGGGTTATCTCATACAAAACTTTCCTACTGACCTACTCGGGTCCAGTTTCACATTTAAAAGCTATCCAAAACCATTCAATTTCGAAATTTAGGCAACATCTTCCATTTAATCATTTCACAATACAAGAATCCTTTAAATTAAATATGGGTTTCCATTTCCCAATTCATGAAGCACCGATACACTTCAGGGATTAAAATTTGACTCCCCCTTTTAATCAGAACCAATTTACTTTAGCATTTTAATTTCCACATCTTTACATTTTTATCAATATCCCATCCAACATATTTACATCGTGCTCATAATGTTGTTAATATACGGGTTACCCCTTCTTGGTAGTAAGGCACCCATACACCTTACAATCGAAAATTGGTTCATGTTCATTCAATACCCAAGTACAACCAATGAAGGACATTCCTTCATAAGTAGTAAAAACAGAGCATGTTATATCACAGACGCATGTTATAACACATAATAATGGAATATAATCACAAAAAAATATTATACAGGAAAGATAAGGTGAAACTACATGGTATGGCACAAGGATGACATGTTAATTCGTATGTTCCTAATATGATGCATGGAATGCAGATTTATTGCCATATCAGGCCAAAGGAAGAATTCAAGGTAATTCATATTCCATATGTAGCAAAAAATACAAGAGTCACTCAAGGTTAAATCATATCAAATTTAATATCAAATAACATGAAACAAAATTCCAAGCCTCGGACACATGGTCATTACCCGTACATGGGGTGATCAGTCCCAAGCACGACTATTAGCCTAGTGCCGACACATTCCTAATATCTTGTCTACTAACCCAAAATAGTAAGTAAAAAGGAACTAAACACCTCTGATACCACTTTCTAACGTCCTGGCCTAGCTTACCCTCGAACCAGTAGCCGGACCGATAGGTCACATGGCCTCCAGCACATCTCCTCGTACGCCAAAGGCTGCCGACTAGCAGCGTGGGTCTCTAAAGGTGATAGTGGGGAAACTATACCCTCATATCTGAGTAACATAACAATATTATCATACTAAATAATATTTAATAGAAGAAGTAGAAAACAGTTGAAAGAAAAGAGTGAAAGATAGTTAATATCCATTTTTTAAAAGGTGGAAGATTCCAGTTTATAATGCATTCACGTATAGATGATGATACATTTCCGAAAGAAAAAAACAATACATCATGCTTTACAAACAATGAAAAAAGAAAAGATAGAAAATCCCGATGATGTTCTCTTAATCATCCCAAGATCCCGCTTGGTCCTTTGCTCATAAATCCTCAGGTACAAATAGCACAACACACAACCTAGGTCCTTTAAGCAAGAAGGTCTACTCGGCTACCCCAGTGCAATGGTGTCCTAAGTAGGGTGTGAGATATAAATCTCAGTAGGATGGCACCACTGGTGTCAAACCCAATCCAGACAGTGTATAATAATTAAACAGTGAGCAGGTATGGAGAAATAAGTAAGTAGAACTACATAAATAAATAACACCCATCCAGGTTCCCAAGGGATAGCTGATGGTTATACCAGCTTCTGCTCGTTGCCAGTAAAGTAACCTGATCATGTCACCATATATATATATATATATATATGTGAATTTAGATCATAGATGGAGTGGGGTAATAATTCATCCCACCCATTAATAAGAAATAGCGGCATGAGGTAGGAATGCCTCTCGTCCCTATAGGTCAACTGGAAAGGGGTAAGAATACCTCCCTTTCATAATTTGAGATTAGAAGGAACGAAGTAAGAATGCCTCTCATCCATATAAGTCAACTAGAAAGGGGTTAGAATGGCTCCCTTACATCACATTCATTCAATAGGCATGGGGTATAACTTCCTCCCACCCCGACACGTATTTATCACTAGGTGGCCTCAGCATGTTCTCACCTTTATTATACTTCGTTATGTGGAATCAGCATGTGTGAACTCACAAAACAAGCATGTATATAGTATGCTAATAATGTAATTACCTCATAAGCATTAAAAAAGTCATCCCATATTCACAATCAATCATATATCTCATTTCTATATAAGTTTCCATAAGCACGTTCATCACAAGTATACTTAAGGAAGCTACTCTAAAGTAGTTATAATAACATCCACAGCATATTTATCACATTTATACTTAAGGAAAATCTTCTTAAGTATCTATATCAATTAGTTAACATATTCAATTTACTAACATAATTTGTGCTCAATACGTTATCCGAAGGCGTGGTCACAACACCCTAGTCTATTCATTTCTAGTTTGACCATTTTATCTTAAAGGTTATGTTTATTATTCTTTAACCATTTGATAACTTCTAGATGAATCAGGTCATATAGTCTTAAGTCAACCCACTATGGTTACCATCTTACTCAAATTTCCGAACATGTAAAATTGACCCAAACTCAAGTATCATAGCCAAATAATTCTATTTGTCTCAACAAGGCATGTTCACATACAAAGCATCAAAGAGGCACCACAACAATCCACAAGGAAATCATAAAAAGTCTATCAATACATTTTATCTTGAAGACAACACAACTCCTATTGAGGGATTTTATTATTAAATAATTTGTTTAGATAGAAGGAAACCATTATTATCTTATTCCTATAATTCAAACTGTTTTTACAAAAGCATTTATTCAAGACTAACTTACAGAATTCAAATACTGAGACCATGAAGAAATAACTTTTTACTAATTTACATTTAATTAAAGGGAAAAAGAGGGATCCTACCTTAATGTGGATCCATCCTTCCACTCTATCTATTTGAGCTTTCAAACTATGTGTCGTTGCTAGTCCACCACGTGGCATTTGTGACTTCACATACAACCTATGCCTACACAGGAGAGCTGCCTAAGATCCGGTAAATAAAATCCATCACGAACCCACCAATGAACCACGAAACACATACCAGGATCCTTTATAACAACTAAGGTATTAATTTAGAAGCTTCAAAAACAAGCCACGAGTAAAACCCTTACCTCGGAATCAACCCGGCAGACTGAAACCACCGCAAACCCCCTTGCCTTCGGTGGAAGATGCCGAAACTCGAACCCAAGGGTCCATAGAAAACATTGAAACAACCATAGAATAAAGGAAAAACAAGAACCAAGAAACCCCTTATACCTATGGTATGGCTGAATTCCACGAGTCGACGAATTGACCGAAATATGGTAGGAATAAAGTAGGAGAAATGAGAAAAATTATTACCATTAATGATCGAGCACAAAACCAGCAGAAATATTGTGATAATCGGCACATGAAAGGTGGCCAGATATAGGGTGTCACGTGACTCATATTGGATAATAGGGGGGTGTTTCGTGTGGGTTCTGGCTAAGATGAGTGAGGGAGAGTTTAGTTTTATGTTTTTATTTTTCTTTTATTTTAATTTTAATTAAAAACCTAAACTCACCCAAGTGCAAGGTTTGACCAGCACGGTTTTCCAAATCGTGTGCAAACTTTGTGGAGTCTACTGCCTCTTAGACACCCATTGCACTGACGAGGCACACAGTTTGGGATACCGTGCGCAGCCCGTGTGCAAGCCACTGCCCACCTAACTTAGGTCGCACAGTTTGGGCCGCACAGTTTGGTCAACCTGTGCACCCTCTACAGTCCCTTAAAAACATAGGTCCGACACATCGTAAAAATTCCACATCACTTGGGAAACTTGTCAGGCCTTCTCCCAAGAACAAAACCAAAAAAACATTTCAACTCTCGGAATTCTGTTTTGAAGCTCGGTTTTAAAAACAACACGTTCAGTAATCGAAATTTTTTAAATTCCCTCAGGTTTTAGTACGGTTCAAAAAGTGGTTCATTAAAACAAGCTCATCCATGAACCTAAAAAATAATGAACACAAGAGCTTAACATGTCTTTAAGAGTCTTGATGGTTTGCTCTGTCTTACCATCCATTTGAGGATGAAAAGTTGTGATATGGCATAGTTGAGAACTGAAAGCATGTTGGTGACTTCTCCACACACTAGAGATAAAAAAAGGATCTCGATCAGAAATGATTGTACATGGGACTCCATGATGTCCCACCACCACCTATAGATACTGCCTCGACAAAACATCCACTCAGCTTGACTCCTTGATCGATATGAAGTGGGCCGATTTTGTTAAATGATCCAAAACAACCGAAATGGCATCATGTCATTATAGAGCTCGAGGAAAACTAGTAAAAAAATATATTGATATTTCCTCCCACTTCCATTGAAGAATATCTAATGGCTGGACAAGAACAGTAGGAACACGGTGTTCGATCTCACATTCTCACAAACCAAACATCGATAAACAAACTCCGCAACTGAATGCTTTATCCCCGAACACCAAAACTGCCTCCTCCAGGCTCGGTCCGTCTTTATCACGCCCGGGTGCACCACTAAAGGATAACTATGAAACTCTCTAAGAACCACCTCGCACATCATCCAAGGAACAAAAATCCTTCCATGATACAACACTCGATGTTGTTCATCCTCTGACAACCCATCAGGGGCCTCTCAACAATCAACTCGGTCTCTCCAGACCTCCACCTCTATATCCCCCAATTGTGACTCTTCCACCTTCTGCAAAAGGGATGACAATACCATCTTCTAAAAATGTCAACCTCTATCCCCAACACCTCCCATATCAGAATGTAATGCAGGATGCTCTTCCATTACTCTCCGTGAATCACAAGATTCACGCCCAACATCACTACGTGACGTTCGGCTCAGAGTATCAGCTATAACATTCCTCTTTCTAGGTGTATATGATATTTCGAAGTCACATAACAGTAATAACTCCATCCATCAATGATGTTGTATGTTCAAGTCATGCTGAGAGAAAACATTCCTCAAACTCTTATTATTGGTGAAAACCAAAAAGTGCTCGCCAATGAGGTAGTGTCACCACAACATCAGAAAAAACACCACAGCTCCTAAATCATGATCATGGGTGGAATTGTTACATTCATGGGGACGCAACTGCCATGACCCAGAAGAAACAACTAACCTCTACTACATCCGAAAACAGACTAATAACATATGCGAAGTGTTGTAGAAGACATCAAACTGAACTTCCCCTACTGGAAGACAAATAACTGAAGCACTTACTAACATCTCATTTAGATACGCAATATCTACCTGACACTGATCAATCTATATGAATTCTTGATCTTTCCTGGCCAATGCTATCAGAGGAGTCACATCTCTTGAGAAATTGGCTACGAACCTCCAGTAGTAACCTGCAAGAACATGGAAACTTCGCACCTGAGACACTATCTTGGGGGCTGGACAAGACACAGATGCTTCTATCTTAAATAGATCCACAACTACTTCCTGTCGCGGCAAAACATACCCGATGAAACTGACTTTTCGAGCCCAAAACACACATTTCAAAAACATCCCAAGTAGATAATTTTGATGAAGAACTCCCAAAAACTCGTGTAGATGATCTTCATGATCTCCTTTAGATGTGTTGAAAACAAGGATGTTGTCGATGAAAACTACTACAAACATGATGAGGAACTCAAGAAACACAGAATTCATTAATCCCATGAACACAGCTTGTGCATTTTTCATGCCAAATGGCATTACAATTACCTCATAATGCCCACGATGACAAAGGAAAGCAGTCAACGGGATATCATCATCCTTCACACGCATCTGATGATATCCAGACCACAAGTAGATCTTTGAGAACCAACTTTCACCATTTATGTGATCGAATAAATCATTAATCCATGGAAGTGGATAGAGATTCTATATTGTAACTTTGTTTAAGAGAAGATAATCAACACACTATCGAAAACTATTGTCATCCTTCTTCACGAACAAAACGGGTGCACCCCACGATGACACACTTGGTCGAACAAAACCTCACTATAACAAACCATCAAGCTATATAGGTAGCTCTCATTTAGCATAAGGGTCCATCCTTTATGGAGACATAGAGATAGGAGACACTTTTGGTTGTATCTCAATCCAAATCTCGATCTCTTGTTGAGGGGGTAATTCTACAACCACTACTAGATAGACATTTGGGAACTCTTCTTAGACCCTAGGAAACTCCAACAGCTAAGACTCTGAAGAACTCAACATTATCTCTGCCACCATGGATGATAAGGACGGAACATGCCTTTGACCCATCTGGGGATCTTTCTCTCCAACCAACACCACCGTCTCTCCATCCACACTAATGAAAATGACATTCTTCCTGATGTAATCCACAATATCCTGCACCAAATACAAACAATCCATGCTACGGATGATGTCATATGGTTTTATTCGTAAACATAGGAAATCTCCCCAGGAGCGGTGCTACCCCAACACTAGCTCACAATCTATACATACTTCAAACCAGTCAGCTGAACCTCTAAATGGCGTAGTCAATGACAAGGGAACTAGAAGCCTCTCTACCTAATGTCCCAAATCATGGAAAAGGGTAGGTGATATGAAGGATTGTGTCTCTCATGAATCAAACAAGTCATACATCAAGGTAGAAAACAAGAAAAGGGTACTTCGTACGATGTCTGGTTCGCCTAGAGCTGGCAATGCTAGAGTATGAAGCTGACCACGACCTCCTCCACAGCCTCTCTGACCCTGATGACGACCAACCCCACTACCATGCTCTGCTCTCTGAAGAAGGGGAGCGTCATGTGGATATCCTATGTCTTCCCCATCTACCTTTGGCTGATTTAAAGCTGGTGCAACCTGCTATTGATGCATCGGCTGGAACTGCCTCGACGGACAAAACTAGTGCCTAGCACCTGGTGCATGATGACTACTCTAAAACTTCGGGCACTCCCACTACTGATGATGATGACCACCACAAGAAGAAGAAGCACATGATCAATTGGCATAGTCGTGAGAGTTGCTGCCTCTAGAGAAACGAGATGTGAAGGGCTGGGACTTACCCCCGGATGAACGGAAACTCTTCTACCCTAAAAACTGGGAGCCCCAGACCACATATCTGCTTCATGAGAAATCATGAATATTACCATCTCATGATGATCCGGTCCTTTCCAAAGTCATATCGACATCCTCTACCCTAGCTAGCACCTTAAGATATGTTTTCAACATAAATCGGGTCACCTGGCACAGGATATCTGGCAGCAAAGCCTCCACGAAATGCCTCACCATATCCTTCTCATATGTCAACAGGTCCGAAGCATGTCATAAAAGGTTCATGAAATGGATTCCAAAGTCTAGAAACCTGGAGCTCCCTTGTCGAAGGGTAAGAAGCTCGTGCCTACTGGACGCCATCGTAGTCGAAGAAATAAACTCAACTCTAAACATTTCTCAGAACTCATCCCATGAGATCGCTGACTCCTCATGACCCCCAAGGACAAGAACCACCACTTCCTCGCTCCTCCACACAGCATCATCACAAGCAAGGAGACCCAGTTCTCCTTCCGAGAATAGATCAAACTATAGCCTTTCTGAACCTCCTCCAACCAGTCTTCTGTGAGTGCATCTGAAACATAGCATGTGTACTTCTGCAGACTCTGGCGCAGAAACTCTCAAAGTGTCTATGTCCAAGTGTCATCATCGTCAACCTCTACCTTGCAGTGATCGTCTGGAAAAAAAATGCTTGACATTTTCTAAGAAATCCTGACAAGGGTGTCAACCTAGATCCAATCCTGTAAAATAACAAACCATTAGAGCTCCTAAACCAGGAATATGGAATACTCAATATTAATTAATTAGTTGTTTTTATTCATTAATTTTAGTTTAACTTATCCCACGTTCTACACATTTAAACATAGGCACAAAGAAGAATGATTCATAATCCATTAAAAAGTCTCTACCCAGTAACTAGTATCACATTATTTAGTAGCCATTGTAAACTTAATGGTCTATACATCCAATCATAGGGGTCCCTAAAAGCCTATGTCTTAGTCGGTCTTCAGTGTTTACATAACATGCAAAACATGAATGACACAGTTTCCCTACTATCCCATGCAACCTCACCAGTACCTAATTCCATACTCTATATTATCCCTCAGTAAGACCCCTGATAACACTCTGTCCTGACCCCCTCCCCACAAAGTTTACCCCTCATGGGCTGACAATGTGGGAAGGGAGATAATGACCCCCGAGTCCCGCCTCCATTAAGCCGCGGGTTGGAAACTAGCACCAAGGGTATTGTAAACACACACATGTGAGGAATTTCCCTCTATGAGAACATATACAAAAGATAGGGATAAGATAGACACCAACCAACTCAACCTTAGAACTGAAATATAAAAGAAAACCCAACTGAACATATGTAATTTCATGAAAATGTACTACAACTAGAAGGGGAAATGTACAAGTACCCAAAAAGAAAGTAAAAATAGCGGCATCCACAAGCCCATATAGCTCTTGTAACCCCAATCTAGTAGAAACAAGTTTGATATCCAACCTACTCCATGTGACCTAAAAACAGTTTATATATACACTAGGTGAGCAAAAAAATATTCTTAGTAGGATCCTCCATGATGCCTCTCATGTAAATGTAAATAAAGAATGTTAAATCACTATGAACAACAAGTGAATCTAACCCATCATATAAACATCTATACTAATTTCCCAACTTCACCATGGATACTCTCAAAAAGTTACACATAAAAGAATTTATCATATAATAATGAATATCAAGGTTACCCGACAACTAATTCCCCACTAGTTTTCTGCTTTTCCCCAACATCAAACTTCATGAAAATCTCTCTCCTGAAATTCTTTCCCACAGACACCTAGGCGAAGCACCACAACATGCACCTTGTGCAAAAAAACCACCATGTCCACATATGAAATGTAACCAGGTGGTTTATAGGAGCCACCACAGCCCGCATAATGTGTATCTTACCTTGTGAATTATACCTCATGCCATCACAACTCATACACCATGTAAAGATCCTTAAGACATCATAGCCTATACAAGTTACACCTATTTAAGTCCATATTAAACTATATCCAGAATATATGTGTGTGAATAACCACAAGCCATTACATCCCTCTACACACATATAGGTGGGAAACTGACCATTGTGCCAACCAGCACAAGTTACTACCAAGAGAAGTGTGTCGGGCCAAAGGGGGTAGTCTGCCATTCTTCCTCCCACTGAAATGTTGGGGAAAACACCCACCCCCCATGGGTCAGAAACCCCAGGGTGTGAGTTTACCTTACAGAAAGTGTGGAGTACCTTATAGAAACATATAAGTTATAGAATATAATATATCTCATAACCACACTATGGGCATATCCTAGTCTTATACTCACCTGCAGCTAACATCTCTCAGACTCTGGGCTGCCACTTCAAATACTTGGTATCCTATAAGCACACAACCATTTAAAGATATTTATTAGATTAATTAATTCATTTTTTATCAGTTCCAAGTTACTCTAGTTAATTTTTTAAATATTAATTAACCATGAACATTTCCACTTTAAATTTCATTAGCATCACAGCCAAATTCCATTGTTCCTTTAAAAAATTACAACCTCATCATTATGTTCCAGCAACTCCAACCCCAAGGGTTAACATCATTTATTCAATTATTCATCATAGAAGTAACTTCACATATTTAAAGGAATTCTAGAAAATCATTCTATTATACTAAAAACAAGAGGGCTCAACACAGTGAGTAGGTGTACTCCCCGTCGAGTCTTTGACACCTATAGCAAGAGCGTATACCCATCCTCCCTTGAGAAGCTAAACACAGATAACATGTGGCATACCTAGTGCATCTTTTCCCCTATCGGAAGAAGGGTAAGCCAGACCATCAGCCTTGAGTATTTGGGAAAATTAATGCAGATAATCAACCAATAAGAATGAGAAAGAATCCAACAATCACATCCATCCTGTTCTATCATCCTTGGTGTCCTCGCCAACACTCACATGCATTAACCGATGCACCTTGCCACTTTAGGCATCATCTGCCACCACAACCAAAAGGCCTCCACTACCCCACATATCACCATAGCCATCCAGGCTCACCTCAACACATGTATCAGGAAAAAATCATCGTAACAATTGGGCTTTTGTCTCTTTAACAATCAAGAGGGTAACTCAGAACCCTTCAAGTAATTATCAATCAATTAGTTATTTAATCCATCTAGAATTAACATATTTATTATTCATAGGTTCAAAATTATAGAAAATTATTCAGTAATCAATCAAATATAAATAAACATGCTTACTGCACCAATTTTACTAACATCAAATTATGACAAGGAGAACCAGATTCATTTACATGCCTCTTTATCATTTAACCAACCAATTATCAATTAATTGTGGTTTACATTCATTACCAATTTACCTCACGAACGAACAAAAAAACAAAGCATGAATAGATATCACACTATCTACCAAAACAATAATCAATAACATACGATCTATATCAATTTATTTATCAGGCTCAAATATTTATAATGGCAATTCCATTGTCATGCTGTGTGATAAAACATACTAATCATACAGTGCACATAATGTAATTGGGAAGCCACAAATACCCTACCTCAAATTATTCTGGACGTTCTTTATATGGGCACTGTTCACAAAATGGTTCAAGATCACCTCCCCTAATGAAAACATATTTCTATGAAGGATCATTCCATACCGCTTGCACCAAAGAAGGGGTGCACATGTAGCAGGAATAATGTCAAGGAAACCAATCCAAGGGGAAATGTTTGATATATCGATTCCTATAGGAAGGATGGAATGGTTTGGGTGTATCGAACCAGAGAACAAGGAGGAATAAAAAGGGAGGAACATATCTTGCCCCTTTTGACAATTTAATAGAGCTTTGGTTTAAGATATGCATGATTTTCCATAAAAATGATCACATTAAACCATGTGGGTTGACCAAGTAAATGATTCTCGAGACTTGGGGAAATTAATATACGAGTTATGACCATTGAATCAAACATAGATTCCTTAAAACAAGGATTTAAATGTATTTTACATCAAATGAAATGTCAAAGGGGAGAAAAAATGTATGATGTTTGAAGGACTGTTCAGGAACACAAAATTTGGAAAAGGAAATAGAGGCTGTAGTTGAAACCCCACCATTCTGGAAACACTGTACATAGACATCACCATTTTGGAAACACTATTTATAATCCTATCCATTCTAGAAACACTATATATAAACCTCACTATTCGGGAAACAATGTACATGAACCTCACCATTCTAGAAACACTATACATAAAACTCACTGTTATGGGAACACTGTTCATCAACCTCACCATTCAGGAAACACTGTACATAATCCTCACCATTCTAGAAACACTATACATAAACCTCACCATTCTAGAAACCTTGTACATAAACCACACCATTGTAGAAAAACTATTCATAAACCTCACCGTTGGAACCTCACCGTTCTAGAAACAGAGTTCATGAACCTCACCATTTGTACCTCACCGTTCTGGAAACACTATTCATGAACCTCACTGATGGAACCTCAAAATTATAGGAACACTGTCCATCTAAGGTTACCATTGCACTGTTCATAGAATGTTAATGTTGACACTATTGACCTAAGGTTACTATTGTACTATTCACAGAAGGTTAATGTTGACACTATTCTCCTAAAGTTACAATTCCACTGTTCACAATGGTCGACCGTTGGAACTGTTCACCTAAGGTCACTATTGAACTCTTCACAGAAAGGGAAAAATTGGAAAAGTGTTGAGGATAAGTCACTTTGACCTCCCGAGACACCACAAACACCATATTTTCATAATGGAATGGATAGTAGAGTTATGTGCCATTACATATATGCCTAATTCCTATGATGCATTGTATTATTCATGTAATGCCTCTTACTAGGATTTATAGCTCTCAATTTTCATATGCATGTCCTAATGTTATCCCATGCAATGCTATGTATGAGGGAATGTAGTGGTCATGTCAATGATTTTTTCAATAAAGATGTTATCTTTCACATTTTAAGTCATTATGTAATGTTACTAAGCCCCAATGACACAATACCTCATGATCTTCTATGTTGTATCAAGTGAAGGTGTAATGTAATAAATTATTTATAAGTGTGTATTAAAAAGTAGGGTTGTTATAGTTGGTATCAGAGGATATTTTAGTTATTATTGGATTAGTATTATAAAACCCTAGTAAATTCTTTAAGGATAAGACTATGTATAATAAAAACATCCATAAGTTTTGATAAGTATTGAGTATGTGGTTTATCAAGAAAATACATCCCTTTCTGGATATGAGAAGGTAGAGGTGGCTCTGGCACATATGTACCTAGGAATAAAAACTCCGACAAAGAGTTGCAGGCCGGACCAGGGGTATCCTAGTACACAACCACACGACTTGCAACACTCTTGTTTATGATACTATCAGGGGATATGCATTGGAAAGTTCACATGCTTAGAAAGAACCACTATTAATGGAATAAAAAAATACCCCTAAGAATACATTTTGGGTAGTAGATTATGTATAACATAGATTGAAGACTATAAATTCATATTTAGGGAAATGAATGAAACTAAAAAGTTATCTATTTTTTCTAGGGATTCAACTTATTATTTTTAATCGGTTAAGGTACTCGTATCGTTCCTATATCAGATAAGGTAGAACCAAAATCAAAATGTTGAAGGTATGGTTATCATCCTTGGTTATACACATTATTTTATATACTGATAGTGTATTATAAAATTCCCTATAGAACTACAAATCATGGAAGTAATGATGTAGGTGATAATGAAAAATGGGGCTATCATTGCATCCCATGAATATAACTCCTCCCCGGTCACAATATTTTGACATGCCATTCTAACGATCCTCATTATACTCCCTATGGTAGAATTGGATGAAAATCTCAGAAAGGATTGGATTTCCTTATATAGATCCAAAATAAATAGCAATGAGAGGGAAAGCTGTCTCCATATAGAGAATCAAACCCCTATTCTATACAAGTGCAAGGAGGAGGATGGATCTTCTTTATATTCCCATGTGCTTAACCATGGGTTGCACCAATCCACAAAGACATGAAGAAGTATTGGTCAATGTTCCATTAAATTAATTATCATGAGCCCAACAAAGCCACGATAATGATCTAGTATCCGCATCCCCAAAATGATGACTTTTAAGATCAACTATGTGGAGCAGAATACTTCTCCAAGGTAGATTTGCGATCAGGATATTACCAAGTAATGGTGATGATGGAGGATATCCCCAAGACTTCTTTTGGTACAAGGTATGGGCACTATGAATTCACAGTATTTCCATTGATTCTCACTAATGTTCTAGTAATATTCATCGACTAGATAAATAGACTCTTTAGCGATTACCTCGACAAATTTTAGTAGTATTTATAGATTATATTCAAATATACTCAAAAACTAAAGAGGATCATGAGGAGAATCTAAGAACAATACTAGAGACATTGAGAAAGGAGAATCTCTATGAAATGCAAAACAACTGTGAATTCTGGTCGAAGGAGTTCTCATTCTTGGGTCATATCATCACTAGCAATGGGATTTCTATTGATCGCTCCAAGATAGAAGCAATTGAAGGACGGTCGATGCCAAAATCGGTAACGATTATCTATATCATTATGGTGTTAGCTGGATATTATTTCTTATTTGTTATAAATTTCTCACGATTCTCAGCCCCTCTTACCAAGCTAAATCTGAAGAGAGTCATGTTTTCTTGGAGTGATGAATGCGAAGAGAGCATCAATGAGATGAAATGGATTCTTATCACTGCACAAGTTCTCCCTTAACCCATAATTGGAGAAACTTTTGTGATATTTAGTAATGCTTTAAAGAAGGGTTTGGGCTGTGTCTTGATGAAAAATGAAAAATTCATTTCTCATGCTTGAAGAAAATTGAATGTTAATGATAAAAAATATCCAACACATGATCTTGAGTTTGATACACTGATCATTGCATTAAAATTTTTGGGGAATTTACTCTTTGGGTAGAATTGTTGAATATATATAGACCACCAAAGACTCATGTATATAATCACACGCAAAGAGTTAAACATGCTCCAATGAAGATGGTTAGAGATGATCAATGAATATAACTACTCAAGCCGTTACCATTCAAGGAAAGAAATCAAGGTGGAAGAATATCAATGTACAAAGGACCTTGAGATTCTATCATTGATGAGAATTGAACTGGATCCAATCTTCTTATATTTGATGAAGATAAACATGAGAATCATAAAAAAGGAACATAATCAACCCTTTCACAAATTATTTCTAAACCATATCTTTTGGAAAGGTTAAACGATGCTAAAGAGGATGATGTGGAAATTCATAAGAAGATAAAAAATATTAAAAAAGTTAAATCCTCAAATTTCAGGGTCAATGAAGATGGAATTATGTGATTTTGATGAAAACTATGTGTTCCATCAAATCTGAAGTTAATGAAGGATCTTTTGGATGATGCACATTGTTCAAATTTCTCCATTCACCCTGGAAACAAAAAGACATTTCGAGATCTCTGAGAGCATTAATGGCGGGATAACATGGAGAAGGGGATCACAGAGTATACATAAAAGTGCCTAGTATATCAGCAAGTGAAGGCTGAGAGGAAAAAGTCTAATGGTATGAATCAACCATTACACATACTAGAATGGAAATGATAAAACATCAGCATCGACTTTTTCACCAAAATTATCAAGACTTCCAATGGATACAATGGTATTTGGGTTGTTGGGGATCATCTAACAAATATATCAGACTTCATTGTAATTCAGGAGGATTTCAAATTACAACAATAGGAATAGATAAACATCTGATATATTTTAAGGTTTTATAGAGTACCACTATCGATAATATATAATAGAGATCCAAGATTCACCTCTATGTTTTGGTAGAGTTTTCAACATGCTCTAGATACTGAGTAGAACGTTAGTTTGACATATCACCATCAATTTAATATCCAATCTGAGTGGACTATCCAATGACATGGGGAAATGTCGAGAGCGTGTCAATGGACTTCAAATTATGAAATGATCAACATCTTCTACTAGTTGAGTTCTCATACAATATCATTTTCCACCAAAGCATCCAAATGGCTCCTTGTGATGCCTTATATGGGAAGTGTTTCATAACACCAGAATGATGGGATGATTTAGGGGATAGAAAACTCTTAGGTTTGGAAATGGTTGATGAAATGGTGGAGAAGGTTAAGACCATCTAACAACACATTAATGATGCTCAGAGTCGACAAAAGTGTTATGATAATAGTCATCAAAGAGACAAAGAGTTTGAGGTCAGAGACATGGTATTCCTCTTTATATCACCATGGAATAGGGTTATGTGTTTTTGGAAGATAGGAAAGCTTAATCCAAGGTACTATGGACCTTTCTAGATCCTTGATTGCATTGGAGCAGTGAACTATCAACTGGCACTACAACCAAATATAACTCATGTACATGATGTGTTCTATCAATCAAACTTATGAAAGTATATACCTGACCCTTCTAATGTACTCAATATTGAGGTTATACCTTTGTAGAATGACCTCTCCTATAAAGGTAAGACAGTTCATATCAAAGATGATAGTGAAAAATCTCTAAAAAATAAGACAATGCCCCTTAACAAGGTGTTGTGGAAAACCAAAAGTTTGAAGAAGCAATGTGGGAATCAGAGGAAGTGATAAAGCAGAGTTTCCCGCATAAGTTATCATGTGGGAAAAGAAAATTTGAGGGAGAAAATCCTTAAGGGGGGAAGATTGTAATGACCCAAAATAATTTTAATGAAATTTCTCTTCATCTAATTAATTGCATCATTATGTAAAATGGTTATATAAAATATTCACTTCCTCAGTTTTATGTTTATGGATTTAAAAATACCATTAAAAATTGTTATTGTTTCTAAAAAATCTCTTGAACAATGATCACATGATAAGAATAAATATAAGGGATTAAAAAAATCCAATTTTCCTAGAAAATGGAAGTGATGGTCTCATTTAGTATAATTTCCCCTTATGAAGCCCATTTTTTGGGGCATGGAAAGGAGAAGGCATCATTGGGCTTCGCTCTTTACCAAGACCAAGAAGAGCTTCAACACTTTAAGATCAAATGGAACTACCTATGGGATAAGTGGATGTCGATAGATATTACCACCTAAACGATGTTATCCGAGCCACCCCAAGAGTATGTCACCATCCCACACCTTACCCTATAGTCCCATGCGGTTGTTATAATGGGTTATGTAACAAGCCCATAGAACTATGATTATGTTCATTATTTTTGTATATAATAAACAATATACATTCATTTTATTATGGTTACATTGTAAATAGTTTTTAAAGAAAAAATAGTATTTTCAGATAATATGAAGTTATGAAATATATTTTGACGAATTAATGGGTTTTAGAATTAAATAATATTTTAATAAAATATTATTACTAAATTAGTTTTTATTAAAAATTAATGATCATATAATTTTTAGGAATACAAGTGTAATTTTTATTATTGTTTGAAAGCCATTTTTATCAAAAACCAAGAATATTATATAAATGACAGTTTTTATTTTAAAATTAAAAATTAACATATTTAGAAAATTATTCAGAATATATGAATATTATTTTTGGAATTAAGAATTTAGATTTATAAAATGGTGAATTTTTATTAAATTTCTTGAGGGAGTGAATTTTTGGGCAAAATATTAAAAATGTTTAGTCATATAATGTGTTTTCTGACATCATAATGACCAAATAGTAATGTAATAAAATACTATAATTGGTATTTTTTTGGAGAATATATGTTTTTTCAATTAAAATAATGTGATTTTTGGTTTATTTTATTTATTTTATAAAGCCTTAGTGGACCTTCCAATACATATAAATCATTTTAAAATTTTAAAATGATTTTCTTGAGAGTATGTATCACCTTCACATAAGAAAGCCAAATATTTTAAGAATATTGGCCATTGGCCATATAAAATAATGTTTTCCTCTACCCATTTGAAAAAAACAATGGACAAAAATCATGGTATGGTTTGTGGTTTTTAATAGTATAATTTATAGGGTACAAAACATAAATAATAATGAATTCCCTCCCTTTGCTTATATAAACTCATCTAAGCACCTAGTTTTTCTTCACTCAATGCCCATGGAGCTCCACCAACCTCTTCCCTAATTTTTATATAATATTCTTAAGGCTCCCCAAACTCCCAATAATACTCTCTCAAAGCCCACCCAAGCCATTGGGATCACACTTCAATGTAAGGGATTCCCACTAATCTCATTTTCTCCAAGGTTCTTAATATTTGTATTCCCTTGTATTTTAAATTATAAATTTTGGGGTATGATTTATCACCTACTTTGTACTTCCCTATTTATTTTTCAATGCTGAGATACCCCTTTCCCTCTCATCGATTCCCACCATGTATATATGTTACCTTGCCGAAATTCCCTAATGGATTTCTTCCCTTCTCACTTTTGACCAAATTTCATTATGTTGTTATACAATTTTTATTCAATTAAAAATTTTGGGGTACTATTTTCAACCTCCACCATATTTCCCTTATTATGTATGATAGATGAGATACTCCTTTATCTGTAATTAATTCCCCCATGTACATCTATTACCATGCTGATATTCTATAAGTAATTTCTCTCTCCTCATTTTAATTCAAGCAATTCTTTAAAATTATGAATCTAAAATTCCATTCCATATCTTGGGACATGTATCTATATAAACCCCCTAACATTCAATTCCATGTAAATATGATGATACACCCTTTTATCTCTCATCAACCATTTTTATGAATTCTTATGTCACGCCGTTATGCTGCTGAAATTTCACTGCTATATTCAATGACAAAGCCATTGTATATTGAATACCATGCCCATTTATCTATCAAGGGTACAAAATATTACACACATTTTAATATTTTTTATAGAGTTTCATGTCTGAATTTCACAGTTCTTTATCATAAAATAAATTATTATCTTTAATGATTCCATATTGTATGATCCATGTGGAACACATATGCATGAAATGAAATGATTAAGATGGGTGCGCCCCGATAACACTCCAATGCATTGGGAAAAGATTTAAATCTTGTTACATCATGTTCAATGCAGGTTTAATTATTCTAATTCAAGTGTAATGAGGGCATAATCATGCTCCAGGAACAATGATCCTTATATTATGCGAATACCATGTTAACTGTTGTTGCCACATTTCCATGTTATGATAATCTTGTTATATCTTGCCATTATGTTCATTTTTTTATGCTCTATTGATATTACTAATTACTAACATGTATTGTATTCTTCATGTTATTCCTTGTTTACTCCCTTACTGGGATTTATAGCTCACCCTTTTCTAATTAATGTCTCTATATTATCCCATGATATGCTAAGTACGAGGGATTGTAGTGGTCATGTAAAAGATGTTTTCAATTAAGAAGTTGTGTTTCACGTTTGAAGTCATTATGTAATGTGCCTATGACCTAAAGAAACTTTACCTATCGGTCTTCTATGTTGTATCATGTGACTATTTAATGTAATAAATCATGTTTATGTGTGTATTAAAAAGAAGGGTTGTTAAAATATGTCCCTTAATATCCATAAATCAATTCAAAATAGATTTCACGAAATATTTGAAATTTAATTTCCCAACTAATTTCAAGAAAAGAAAATAATTTTCAGTTTGGAATTATTATTAAAGAAGTAGTATTCAAGACTAAAGCCTCCTATATTTAGCATTTTGGTGAAAATGAAAAACATTACAAACACTCACCAAATCTGGGTAATAAATCAACAAATCGGCCTAAGATCACATCAGATAACATCAAAATGGAAAAATACCATTATTGAAAAAACCAGGCATTGAACTATTTGTGACATATTTATATCTAATAAACTGGTTGTGATAAAATATTTTATTTAAGAAAAATCACAAAACATCCAAGAAATCAGACTTACTAAGTGAGATTCACCATGAAACTGTAAAGAAAACACTACGAAATGCATCTGGGATATTGGGTGGAGGAACCATAGCCTTGGAAAGAATTAAATATTGAGTGAGGGTTGAAATTAGGTTAAAATGAGGGTTTTAGCATTAAAATAACATGTCGACCAATTTTGAGAAAACACTTTTTAACCTGCACATGATTTAGCGTCACAGATAAAAAAAATAGATACCACTAGTGCATCTGCTACTTCCCTAATGGGTACCTCACATGAATGGACCACATGGATATAAAAACCATGCACCATCCATGAAAAAGAAAAAGTCTCATGTTTTATAGCTTACCATGATTTCATAAAATGATTGGTAAACCATTCTCCTTTACCAAGCACCAACCCATGGTCCAGTACATATTTTTTCTTGGTTTTATGGAGAAGTTTCAATGTGTTCTCTATCAAGGCTCAAACCATGCAGCATTAGAAAATCCCCCAACCAATCACAAAATTTGTCCACAGTCCACCAAACCTTTCCCAACCACATTATAAATATAAAAACCAATAGATAGGGGTTATGTACCTCAAATCAGTGGTACTACATACCATTTCATTTTAAAGTATATTTTATAAAAAATTTAAGAGATATTTCTGCTTATATAAAAATTGTTTCTATGGTTCATCCAATATATTTCTAAAAATTCATTATTATTTCTCTAAATTTAATTTTGATATATGTTAACGAAAACAGGTATCATCATTTTGGAGATTTATAATGACCGTGTATTATTTTTTTTTTTATGAAATTCATTTCATTCTTAATGAATAATTTTAATACAATGTAATTATTGATCTATAAATGTTTTTGAAGAAAAAATATAAATGTGTTTTCAGTAATATATGATTGAGGTCTTATTTTTAAAGCCTCTAATGAATTATGTAACGAATTATATTTCATGAAATGACATGTAATAGACTAGATAGCTAATACAATGATCTATATGGTTATATTAATAATTTTAATGGGATTGGGTAGTAAAAACAATATATTTTTGGACATTTTCCATTACATACATTGGAATGGGTTGAGAACACATTTAACTATTGGACATTGTCCTCAATGTGAGGGTTGTATTGGTACTAATCCATGAAATTAGAAATTATTTTCCTTGCTTATGAATCTATCACATTGTGATCAATCCCTTTCAAAGGTGTGAAGCTTCGAAATAATTTAGGGAATATGTTTTAATATAAATGATGTGGAAAAAAGATATTTTGTGTCCTGGTTATCCTTGTAATGATATTAATTTTAAAATATATTAATTTCAAATGTATGAAATTTTCAAGAAATTGTGTATTATGAATAGAACACAATCATGGTTAAAAATATTTGGGATGGCTATTGATTCTGGAAAAATGTGATTACCATAGGCATGAATTAAGGTTGATGAATGATAGAAATTTTGTTGAGTAAGATATTATTGTTATGTATAACTAAATTAAAATTTTAAATTAATTTATTCTCATTTTAAATGACATAAATTAATTACTTCTATTATTATTTCATTATGATACTTCACTATAGAAATCTGCGTAACCCTGAAAGGATTAGAGTAGAGAATCCTTCGATGAATGATTGAGATTAGAGGATGATAGGAAATCAGATCGAGGAGGACTAAAATGAATTGAAAACCATGGGTCTTTTTCATCAATATAAAAACTTGTTCTGACCCGAAAATTGATCCAAAGTTATCGTAGGGATCAACAATTCTGTTTTCGACTTTTTTGATTAAAATATTGACCATTAATTTATATTACTACTATTGGTATATGATTTAGATGTAATTCACATGAATCAATACTAATACTTTGAAATATAGATTTTAGTTTATTTATTAGTACATTTTATCTACATTGATCCAACAAATATCATTTTTCTCATGTGATCACATCATTCAATGATGGTTAACCTTTTTCATATATGATTTTCTCTTACATGTTCATCATGTTGTTAACTAGCATCCCATGAGATTGCAAATCATCATTTTTAGATTGGGATTGAGAATGATCGAAAACCATGATTCATTATATATTCATGAATGAAAAAATTATTAGTTATTTGGGAAAGGATTAGGAAAATATGAAGGTGTTGCATGATGAATCTTGGATCCTGAGAAGAAATGATGATTAGTGGTGTGACATATGACATGAAATTGTTCATGCAGATAGGCAAATTCAAAATTTTAGCCATTAGAGGATGGTAAGTGATGAATAGAAATGTTTTTATTGAACCCAAATGGTCCAATAATATAAATCATTTTGGTGTAGTTATATTTAGAGTCTCCAAATAAAATATGTTTGTACTATGAAAAACACGACTACATGGCATGTTGTATAGAATAAGACCTGGTGTGTGGTAACCCATGGTTACGGTGCAATTGTTTCTAGTAGAGTTCGGGATAAAAATATATTGGTTTAGTCCCACACACATTGTGATTTTCCTTTTGTATTCTCGAAAATTTCAAACTAGAACACACCATGTACCCAATATTGTTTAAAATTTCAGGTACTGGGAGAGTACACAAGCACACCTAGAGGTACAACAGAACAACACATTACTTAGAATCTAATAATTACACGTCCAAGTATATGAGCCTGACCTAAGTTACATGATAATGATAATATGATTACTCCTATGGCTTGAGTGTCTGAGAGACAATATGTACAACATTTACATGCCTTGTAAAATGAAATTGATTTTCAAGTCAGGTCCATATGATAAACAACTTGGTGATGAGGTGGGGTAACCCACCACGTGGAACGGTATACAAGTAGGGTACTTATTCCCCTCATATATTGGTATACATGACTAATATTTTGGAACATGAGTAGAAAATACTATGTTTCATTCCCTATAAAACACAATTAAGGCTTTATATGTTTTTTAAGAAATACCTTGTGATGTTTTGTGAGCATAAATACTCTTTTATAGATTCTTGTTGATGGAAGTGATTAGGGTTTGAACACAATTGTTATGTTAGGATTATAACATACATGAAGCACCATGTCATTGTCTCAGTATATTCATTACACATATTGAGTGGGAACACTCCCATACTTTAGAGGTGGCATGTTCTCTATAAATAGGATTGGAACACCCCCATATTCATGATATAGTAAGGATAAGGTCTTTCATAGAATTCTTGGATACCTATGTGGTTTAGAATTGTAGCAAGTAGAGGGAACCTCCACACATATTCTCATAAGGTTATGTGGGATACATTGTTCCATGTTTTGGCTATCTTGATTATTGAGTATAGCTTTATGGTCTCGACCCCTCCACATTAATTATAATGAATTTTCACATGATTCCTGGAATTAAATAAGGGTTGTAGGATCTCTAGGTAGAATATTTTTTCTTAGATAGGTTTTGTTGATGGATATAGAATTTATCTCATAATTTGGGCTTCTTATTCAGCATATTTATGTTCAAAATTATTATTCTCTTATTATATTCTGATTGATATTATTTATTTTTGTGAATATAACTATTATTGTGTCATGATTCCACCCCTTTATTTGTTCTTGAGGAGTTTTATAGGTTTTGTATATACTACCCCTACATGATATTTTACCTCGCATTTTGTTTCTAATATATACCAAAACATATCAGTGGTGACATTATTGGGGAATATGGATTCAGGGGTGAAATAGACAAGTATTGTGGTTATAACATGGTGATTAGGATCCATGATCAAGTAATTATTCTTATATTTTTTGTGTCACGTGGAGAATTTATTTATATTTTGTCTTTTATTTTCCACTTTTTACAATTTATTACTATTAATTACAATATTTTGTATTCTAAAGAGGTTATTTCATGCATGTATTTTCTATAGAAGATATGGTCATTTAATATCTATCATCACTAGTAAATATATATGGTTGGGTGTATTCATATAGATACATTAGATTGTGACCCCATTTTATAATTTTACACCATGGAGATTGTATCCACACACTACCATAGTATAGGTGGGATTGGCATTGTGGTGTATTAGTTGTCAACTACAAGTCCAACCTTGGTGGGTCTGGTCTTTACAGAGTGGTATCAAGGATTTATATTCTTTACGATGAATTTTGTTGTTGTTCCCTTACGAGGAATGCTTCAGACATATCAAAAAAGTGTTAGTGTATTGATTTAATATTTTGGGATATGTAACCAACTGTTGGAGTGGTGAATGATATATCTATTCAAAAAGACTCAGAATACCCAAATCTCAAACTTGAATACCAAGACATTGGTCTCCTATAACCAATGTTGCATGCATCATATAAGATTTAATCTTTTTATTTTGAAATCCTACATGAGTCGACTGTAATATATTCTCATGTACCCATGGGTTGTCTTGTCAACATTAATGATATTTCCATATTGGTATCCAATTATGATGTACTTACAATGTCATAAAGATGTCCAGTTGAGTGAGGACACCCCATTTCAGGGTCTGTATGATAGACAATTTTGTATTGGGGCTCTAGTTGTGGAGCATACTCTTTAGGTAGTTATAACAGACAAGAAGCAAGATGTGCAACCACCCACAAATACATGGGGGAAGTCACACTTATTGTGTCATATTGATTCTTCATTTAATATTATATATATGTAAATATACAACATGAAATATAGAAAATAAAGGTGGGTTTTTTAGCACCAGTTTATCAACCCGAAACTATAAAAACTACAACTAATTTTGAGGGATGCCTGCCAAAATGATTTTGTATTTAGATACGGATTATAGAAACTACAACTAAATATATATAAAATGAAATTTATTGTACTTTTATAAAACCAATGAATCATGTTCTAAACCCACACCCACTCTATACCCCCTTATACTCCGTCATTTCACAAATAGACTTCCTCTCAGGCTCAACCTCCCCAGAAAGGTGATGACCCCTCTAACCCTCACTTCTCACCTCTCATCATCCTTGACCTCTGAATCCCACTCTCTATTACTCAACACTAGATTCCTATTGACTTTCCTCTCATCGGTACTCATAGTCAGGCCCACTATTAACCTCTCTCGTCTAATATTTTGATTGATGTCATATTGGATACCTCTTTATCCTTGATGCTTGATCTCCCTCTCTCATACCGTCTTCACCTCTATATCACTAGTTCCTTATCATGATATTAGATGAGGTTTATCATAATTTAAATCCCTAATAAATGGTACTTGATTATGTTCAATATTTTATGAAGTAATTTTGTAATTGAATTAGGTTTAATAGTTTATATATTCTACTTATCATTCAATGCTTTTATATTTGTATATTGACAAAATCATTGTGTTTTATTTATCAGTCAATGTAGATTATTCATCTCTGAAATTAAATATATTATATTTTTTATGTACAATAATGTATTTATATTTCATATTTGACTGTTTTTGAATTCTTGTACATATTGATAAATGATGGATCACCATTCCTAAAAACAAATCATATCATGTTTCATGTTTGAACATTTTTGGGGAATTTTACTTTGAAAATTGACATAAGGAAGGAAGAATGAATCTCACTTGTCCTAATGGAAAATTTAGATTGTTGTTAAATAGATTTGAATTGTTTTGGAACAAGATATAAAGATAATTTCATCCATAAAACATGCATCATATTTGACATGGAGAATTATATATTATAGAAAAATAAAGCATTTATCTATACAACCAAAATAAATAAGTTAAAGCTATGAAAATAATTAATGTAACAAAACACAATATAAACAATGTTATTAGAATTTAATGTTACACCATAATAAATTTAACACATCATTAAATTCAGTAATTGTTATTTTAGATATTATTAATGTTTCCCAAATAGTAGGAAAAACTGATCAAGATGATGATAAACATGTGGTTGATGATGACGAAGCCAATATAAGGGATAAAGAAAATAAGAAAAATAAATAAATTTTATAATTTAGTTGAATATTCAAATTTGGAATTATATGAATATTGTGTCAGATAATATAATTTTTCTTCTCTATAATGTTATACCCCATAAAAATAAATATATGAAATTACAATTAAATCAATGGCCATGATATTGAAATTATTTTGTGATGCATTTGTTAAAATTTAATATCCTGTATTATTTTATGAGATGGATATTATTGTTAACTTTCCTGAAAATTATTAAAATATCATTAATGCATCTCTCAATGATTGAATTCTTTACTTGGAAGAAGATTATAATATATAAAATTATAGAATACGAAATACTTATATATGTAAATCAAGAAATACAGATATTATTTTGAATCCAACTATTACCAAAAAGAAAATTTAAAATTAAATTAATATAATGGTTTAATGTTACTTCCAATTAAATCTAATGTTATAAATATTTTTTATTTCATTTTAATATAGTGATTACATTAGGTGGAATGCTTTGAATATTTGTAATGATTTAAAAATGAGATGATATATATAATATTTTCATAATTTTTTATTTGTAATTAATTAATTTAATCCATTAATATTGATCACATTAAGTTATTTTCTTTAATTTTGGATTTATGATGTGTTTTGGGTTAAAATTAGAAAACTGCTTAATTTACAAATATTGAAAGATTCTAATCACATTGTTAATTCACGCATATCAATTAAAATATAAATCTAATTTTTGTGAATTTTTTTTATTGGGTTCGTATATTTCTTTTCTATATGTTTTATTTTTGAACCGGGGTTTAATTCGGCCATCCATGGGTCCGAAAAAGTCAATCAAGGTGGAAAATTATTTTTGGATGACTGTGTTGACCTCACATCACTAAATAAATCATTAATCAATATACACACCTCATATATGGTAGATTCCAATTTATTATGAAATAATATTAAATGGTGAGTTCAGATGTTGAAGATATTGAAGATTGGCCATCATTAAGGTGGCCCAAGGATACTGACATTTTGGGACAAAAAAAAGGATGCATTCCTCTGGAATAAAATCTCAATATTAATTTTCCATATCTCGTACTACACATAGAGGATAAATATGAATTTTTTTTGATGAAATGTAAATAATATTTTTGAATATATTTATCGAAGAATTTTTTTCACAATTCTTCCATTAAATTGGATGAACATGGTCGAACGTTCGGTTGATAGAATTTGATGGAAATCATAAAGTGAGATTCTTAAGATGTTAAATTTGAGTAATAGAGGATGAAACACCCTTGTCCTATATGAAATGTAGTTTACCCAATCTTATGGTCTATTAATACCACACTTTGAGGAGGGAGGAAGCCATGGGACACTCGGGGACCATCTTTTTCAGCATCATTTTGATTCTTTATTTTATTTTCTTTACATTAAAATGACTCTCCTCCACCTCAACATCTCGCTTACCCAAACCATGGAGGGGTAGTTTTATTTGATTCATCAAGAATAGGGGTGGCTGGATCTATGCATGTGTTTGAGTTCTTGTTCTTTAAATGAATCAAATTTCATATTCCTTCTTTTTCCGGTTTCAATTATTAATTCAATTTCAAATTCTTAATGCGGGTGTGTTAGGATTTGAATCTATTATTATAAATTACGTTGGTTGATGTTCACATCACCCTCCACCCAATGCAAATATGTTTACAGTGGAACAAGATTATGATTGGGTGGTGAGTAGTCGGCGATAGTCAAGCACGTGTTTACGATTGTATGTCAGAATATTGGTTTTTTAAGGATCAAAAATTCCAGGTTAGGGATTTCTCTAATTAATTAAGAATCATTCTAAAAACTTATTCACATTGGAAGGTGGATAGACCAATATATGATTTTATATAGGAAAATTCTCATAAAATCAATCTGACCAAGTGATATAGAGGACTCAGAAGATGAATCTCTCTCTTACCAGTTAAAGGAAGAAGATGAGATAAAATTTCCGAACCATGATGACCAAAAAATAGGTTTAGCCAAATGTAATACGATCACCATATTTATAATTTTTTAAAACCAATCAATTCAATCTGTTTGTTTCTTTCACATTCATTCAAATTAATTAAAACCAAACCTTTTCAGAAAACCTTCAAAAAGTGACAACCTTTTCATGTGTGCACTACTCTTTGGGAGACTACCTAGGATCCATTTCTATACTATACTTAGGTAAATAAAATATATTTTTCCATGCCCCACGATAGGAATGCATCAAAAATGGCGTTGTTGTTGGGGCGGTAGTGCCTCTAAACACATAAAAATAAATTTATTTATTTATTTTGAATGAAATGTATTTCAAACAACAAATTAAATGAATTTTAACCATATATTGGGTGAAAAATAACCCAATTGATATAGAAAAATTGGCAAATAGATTTTGAAGAAATTAACTTTACATATTCATGTCAGACATCCAATGATCACTCTGAACCTCCAATAGCTGGAAATCCCAACTAAACATTGCACGATCTTTGCATACCACAATTCACTAAACAACGAAATCAACTAGCTATTCTGTCCATAGAAAATGATTTTGAATTGTGCATTAACATGATTAAAATTCTTATAAAAATTCATGGTCTTGCTGGGGAAGACCCCAACAAGAATATCCTGGAATTTACAAATGTGTCCTCCAGCAGCAGACCATGAGGTGTTGTAGAAGAGCAGGTAAATTGGAGAGAATTCCCCTTATCACTTGAGGGTGAAAAAAAGGAATGGTTGTATAGTATAAAACCAGGAGAAGTCCATGACTGGGAATATCTTCAATGATGCTTTATGCAAAGGTTTTTTCCACATCCAAGAGAACAACTATCTGAAAAGAGATCTATGCCATTCACCAATCAACAGGTGATACACTTTATGATTAATGAGAGTGATTCGAGAAGCTCTGTGCCAGCTGTACGCAACAGACCTTAGATAAACAACATTTCATTATTTTCTTATATCAAGGATTACTTTAAAATTATTTAAACATGCTATATTCATCATCTAGAGTGTCCTTGACTGACATGTAACCAACAGATGCCAGAGGATTGATTGAAAAGATTTCACAAAACTCACAATAGTTTGGCGTGAGTGGTAAGACCACTAGAGGAATCCATGAGGTATGAACATCTGATTTAATTCATTTAATTATAAATTATATTGGGGAAATCACCATGTTATTGAGACAAATTGGTGTGAACCATGTGAAGGAACAACAAGGGCCGAATTGGTTATGTGGTTTATGTTGTTCTAATTCTCATTACACCGATCAATATCCAGAAGTGCTAGGGACAAAAACTTGTAAAACAGCTTATCAACAAAGGAAATACAAACAAAAACCCAACTAGTGTATGGGTTTCAATAGAACCAAGCTAGGCCGACTTTTTAGCAGCAATTTCAGAAACTGATAGCATTCCAACAACCTTCTATGCATCCCTTCCAACAAAAACAAACTTTCCAACCACCACCTTTCCAACAGAAATATTGTGGGAAACCATCCACAAGTTCTCTGTCAATTTAATATCAACAGCTAATGACAAGAGTTTTGGGAATAGTTGTTATGATGGAAATGATAGCTAATAAATTTTAATGTATTACAAATTCTCTAACTAAGAATCCAGGTAAACATCCCACACTCACAATTCCAAACCCACAGGATAATGTTTTTACAATCACAACCCGAAGTGGGAAGGAGCTCACACCCCCAGAATAATGTGAGGAGAATGATTCCAAGGAATCCCATGAATGTTGTCCTATCCAACCAAAACATGGATTCAAGAACAAAATAGATAGAACAAGGTTTTGGTAGGAATGAACAGAAACACATTTTAAAAAACAAAAAAGGGGGGAAAAGGATATCACGTCACCATTCCCATCATCATTGGTTGAGTCTAAGAAGGGTGAATATAATGGACATCAATTGGAAATTCTGAAAACATTCTGAAATATTGAGATTAACATCTCTCTACTGGATGGAATCAGATAAATCCCTAAATATGAAAAAATTATAAAGGAGCTGTGTACAAAAAGTAAGAGGCTAGATGGAAATGAATGAATCAACATAGGAAAAGAATCTCAACAATGATCACACCCACTGATACAACAAAAATTTCATGATCAAAGGACATTCTATATTCCATGCACTATCCGTTCTATAAATTTTAATGATTCACTATGTGATCTCGAAGATTCAATAAATGTGATGCCCCCACCCATTTTGTCATCATTGCGGATTGGAGACCTAAAACCAACTCGAGTAGTGGTACAATTAGCAAACATATCCACTGTTTTCCTTGATGGAGCCGTTAAAGTTGTACTGGTAGTAGTGAGAGGATTAATCTTTCCAGCAGACTTTTATGTCGTTTCCATGGAGGAAGACTGAGTACCAGCCCAATCTCCAATCATCCAAGGGAGGCCATTTCTGAAAACAGCATGGGTGATCATCAATGTTCATGAAGGAACAATCACCATAGAACTCGAAGATAGTAGGGTACACTTGAACACTATCTATATGATGAGACAACCGTCCAACAATCACTCACTTTATGCAAATCTCCCATGGTAAAGGTATTGAACGAATTGACGACATAGGATTTATTCATGACTTCTTATAAGTAGTATAACACTTTTAATTTGAATGTTTTAATATCCAAGAACCAAAAAATTCTAAAATCATGTTTGAGGATGAGGTAAAATATGATTTTTCGATGATTTGTTAAAAGATATTGAGATTATACCAGAGAATGCAACCTTTGATGTAGGAATACTAAAAACAATATCATCCCTTTAACAACACCCTTGTATGGAGATAAAGCCTTTTTCATTTGATTTAAAGTAGGATTACCTAATGGATGGAGAGAAATTGCCAGTAATCATTTCCAATATCCTATCCCATTCACTAGAACAA
This sequence comes from Viscum album, assembly GCA_963277665.1. NCBI lineage: Eukaryota > Viridiplantae > Streptophyta > Magnoliopsida > Santalales > Viscaceae > Viscum > Viscum album. Next base: position 643,716,675 of record OY728161.1, read on the forward strand.
ACACTTATTGACCTTCTTAAATGGAATGCCAAAGCTACAGGATGAAGTTTTGATGATATTCCTGGAATCAACCCTATAGTATGTTCTCAAAGATTATTTTTAGAATGTTATTCCCAAACAGTTATGCTTCCTCAAAGAAGAATTAATCCCATAATTATGGAGGACATTATGAATGAGATATAGAAATTGTTATTAGCGGACATCATTTACCCAATCTATGATTCTCAATGGGACAGCCCAAGTCATGTGGTCCCCAAGAAAACCGGTCGGACCATTGTTAAAAATGAATGAAATGAACTAATACCCATGAGAGTAAAAAACAGATGGAGAGTGTGTATAGATTATAGGAAGCTAAATCATGTTACCAGAAAAGACCACATTCCTACTTCATTCCTTGATCAAATTCCTGAAATGTATGATGGAAAAACTCCTTACTATTTTTTAGATAGATTCTCAGGATATTTTCAGGAACTAATCGCACCAGAAGACCAAGAGAATATGACCATCACCTATCCTTTTGGAACACTTTCCTAAAAAGGAATTCTTTTTGGGCTATGAAATTACCCAGGTACATTTCAACGGTGTGTGGTGTGTATTTTATCAGATCACATTAATTACTGATCGGAGATGTTTCTTGATGATTTCATAGTTGTTGGAACTTCATTTGATTATTTCATGGGAAATTTGGAAAAAGTATGGAAAATATGCATTGAAAAGAACCTTTGCTTAAATTTTAAAAAAATTCATTTCATGGTTGAAAAAGGGATAGTGTCGGGGCACCTAATTTCATAAAATGGGATTGAGGTTGACCAATCCAATGTTGATGTAATAAATTACATGACATATACAACTTTTTTGAAACATGTTAGTTCCTATTTAGGGCATGAATGATTTTACTAAAGATTCATCAAGTATTTCCAATAATATTTCTCTCTCTCTCCCAATATTACTTATAAAGGATTCTATCATTAATTTTGACAGTGAATGTCAGGATTCATTTGATTAATTAATGGAATGTCTGATAACACCACCAATAATGTAGCCACCCAATTGGGATTACCCTTTCGAGCTACTCTGTGATAAATCAGATCAAGTGGTGGGAGCTTCTCTATCACAGTGAATTGAATGCAAGCCTCAATTCATCTCATATGAATCATGTACTTGGATGCAACACAAATAAATTACACAACCATTAAAAAGTAATTCCTTACTATCGTTTTTTCAGTTGACAAATTCCAATCAAATCTTCTTGGAACTAAATTTGTTGAATTTTTTGATCATGCAGCACAAAGGTACTTAATGAAAAAGGCAGATCATAAACCACAGTTTGTGAGATTGATGCTACTCATATTAGAGTTCAATTTGGAAATCAATGATAAGTAGGGTTATTGAATATCAAGTGGCTGATCTTCTGATTCGACTACCCCACACCACTGAAATAGAAATCCCATACTAGAACACACTTAATGATGACCTTCCTAGAGAACAACTACACATCATAAATAGTGAAGAATCATGGTATTCCTACATTTTCAACTAGTTGGTTACATCTCAGGTACTAACTCATCTAAGATCTCATCAACAACATAAGCATAAATATGAATTAAAATTTCATATTTGGAATGAACCATTTCTGTAGAAAATTATTAATGATCAAATAAAAATAACATGCTTTCCATGAAGTTAAATTAAATATGTTTTTAAATTTTGACATAAATTATTTTGTGGAGGCCCCTTTGGACCTCATAGGACTACATGAAAAGTTTTAGAATCTGGACTCTGCTGGCCCAACTTATTCAAGGATGCATATGGATTTTGTAAAAGATGTAAAAATCCCAATTTTCTGGTAACATATTCAAACAACATTAAATGCCTCAAAAACCAATAAACTATTGTGAAGTATTTTATGTGTGGGCATAGAATTCATGGGACCATTCTCTATGTCAATTGGAAATTCATATATTCTTTTGGCCATAGACTATGTTTCAAAATAGATGGAAGAAAATGCAACCATAACAGATGACAGTAATGTTGTTTGTTGTTTTATTAGGGATACCATTTTCTGCAGGTTTGGTGTCCCATGAGAAATCATAAGTGACCAGGGAACTCATTCATTCAACAATAAGATGGAAAAATTACTGTTGAAGTATGGGGTGCATCATAGAACATGTACCGCATACCATCCCCAAAACCATGGCCAAACATAAGTCTCCAATAGAGAAATCAAAGACATTCTAGAATAGATTGTTAAACCAAACTGGAAGGACTGGTGAAAAATGTTAGATGATAACATATGGGAATACTGAACGACCTACAAGACACCCATAGGGATGAGTCCCTATATATTGATCTATGGAAAGAGTTGACACCTTCTTATGGAGATGGAGCATAGAGCCTACTTGGGGGTTAAAGATTTGAATCTGGACCTTGAGAAAGCTGGGAAAGAATGAAGGTTGTAGTTGCATGAGTTAGAAGAAATCAGATGAGAGTATTTTGAAAACTCAATGATCTATAAAGAGAGAAAAAGGATAGACCCAAAAAAAATGATTCTTACAAGGACCTTCAACCCTGAAGATCACGTGTTACTCTAAAGATCCTGAACTAACCTTTTTTTAGGTAAACATCATTCCAGATGGGAATTCACCTTTACTATTATTCATGTATTCCCCTTAGGTGTTGTTCAAATTCTATATGAAAGATGTGGAAACCCATTAACTATAAATGGGAAAGGGATGAAGAAGTTCCATGGGATCGTACCTCAAGAACTAGTAGAGGGGGTCACACTCCTTCACCTTGAATGCAAATGAAGGCATACCAGGTTGCATCATTCCTTTATAGTTGATTAAATGATGTAACACCATCATTTTAAAACATACATAAAAAAATTTCATTTACATGCATTGAGGACACCACGTCAATTAAGTGTGGGGCACTGAATCTTGTAGTCTAGTATTATTTTTAAAGAAAAATTAGTCAGGCCAATGACATTAAACCAAGGATGTACTAGGAGGAAACCTTCATTTTTCACCATTGTCTACTTGTCCTCATGGTCATATACCTGCAATATTGAACATGCATATATTATCAATTGTTTTTTATTCTTATATTTCAGGTCCATTAATGAAGATACTATTGTGGGATTAAACATCATGAATAAAATCATTAATTTGAAAGGGTATTAAGAGTATAAATTCAATATTATCCAACCATATTCCCTACATTTTTATTATTTTAAATCGTTAATTAGACAAATGCATTCCCACGCTTGAATTCATGATTTACTTGACATATCTAGGAGACCTGAGATTCAAAGTAATCTGTTGATTCCATGTTTATTATTTCAATTTTTATGATTTTGAATGAGTAAAATGGTGAATTAAATGATTAATGTGTAGCATGGATATTGAAACAGGGACACATGATTTGAGGGAATTAGTTTATTAATGTAAATGGAATTTATCATCCATTTTTCATTATTTGAATTTACAAAATTCATTTGAATTAATATTTTTTATTAATAAGGATATGAGTGATTGAATAATTTCATATTCCCATTCCGAAGTCCATTTATAAACAAAATTTTTCTTATTTTTTCGTGGGAATATTTCTGGAGTGATATTGAGACATGCCTCCTGCCTAAACTCGCTTTGAAACTTTTCAATGCTTTGACTGTGCAAAAACACATTTAAAATGACTGATTCCCTACTTTGGATAGCCACATATTTACCTAATACCCACCGTTACATTTATCCTTCATTATATAATATATGCAATGATTTTCCATATAGTTTTATTCTATAATATAATCTGATTTTTCCTTAACTACCCACACTTTTTTTATTTTTTCACGGATATTTCAAGTTGAGTGTGGGGTAAGGACCTTTCATGTCTGTTCTTTGGTATGTGTATCATTTGTGGGTGGTGTGAGGGGTGAGTCATAATTTTGGGCAATGAATTATTAGAAAATTGGGGCTGAGTCATCATTTAATTAGGATTCATTCATTTCATCTAGTTCATCTTTAAAATACGAGAATAAGAAAATTAAAAATAAATTTGTTCCTTTATGGAGCATTACAAAAAAATCAATAAAAAAAATCAAAAAAATAATAATTAATTTGTGTCTTTATGGAGATAATATAAAAAGGGGGAGAACATGGATTATATCATTCTATTTAATTATTTATTTACTCATGTCTCATGTCAAAAAAGGGGGTTATGTTGTTTTCCACATTCTCAAGGTGATTTGAGTGTGGACCATCATGTGTTTTCACTTGATTAATCAGTTATTGTGCTTAAGAGTAAAACTTCCTACTTTTATCCTTAAAATATTTTAATCATTTACCCACTAACCCTAAGCCATAAAGTTATTTGAACATTTATTGCAAGTCCTCATGATTTAATGTGTGTTTTCCATTACATAGGGGAGAAAGTATTTCCTTTAACAACCTCTAGATAAAGAGAATTTTTTTATTATATTAGCATAAATCAACTATTAATTTTATAATTAATGATGAGAGAAATATTAAAAATAGAGGTAGATCATGATTTGACATGCTTATTAACAATAAATTGAGAAGCTTGAATGAATGAAAAGAGAAGCTCCATCATTTTTCACAGGGGAAAGGTAAAATTCATGAATTGATTGTTTATTTGAAAAATGTAAAATTAAATTGATATTTATTTGTGGAGCATGGAAATTTAATTTTACATTTATAGTTATTTTATTGTATTTCATTCAAATCTAAATATTAGTAGCACTGGTGCCCTTTAAATATCATGTTGAGATTTTATGATTGATGAAAATCATAGATTAAGTGTTGAGTAATTGATTGAGATAATAATTTCATCATTGTTTATGTGTTATTCAATGATTTAATCCCTTAAAATTTAACAAGTTGAGTTATATTCATCAATTGTGTATTTTTAATGAGTTTTGGGATAAAATATGAAAGCTGCTTAATTTGGAAATATTGATAGATTTTAATCACTTTGGTAATCCACACATATCCTGTAAAATATAAATCTAATTGATGTGAGTATTTATTTTATTGGTTTCATAGATTTCATGTATTTGTCTCTTGCAATTGTTCTAGGATTTAATTCAGCCATCCATGTGTCTAAAAAAGTCAATCCTATGAACAATTATTTAGGACGACTGAGTGGACCCCACATCACTAAATTAATCATAACTCGAACTAAAAACCTAAAATTTTTTTGATTACAATTTTATTAGAAATGATATTAAAATTGGAGTTCGGATGTCGAATATATTGAAGATTGGCCATCATTAAGGCAGCCCCTGGATGCTGAAATTTCTGGGCAGAAAAAAAGGAAACATTCCTCTAGAATAAAAGCTCAGCATTAATTATCCATATCTCATACTACAAATTGAGGATAAATTTGAAATTTTATGATGAAACATAAATTATATTTTTTATTATTTTATAGAATACATAATTTCATAGTTGATCCATTAAATTGTCTGAACATGGTCAAAATTACGGTGGAAGAAATTTGAAGGAAATATTAAAGGGAGATTCTAAAGATCATAAAGTTGAAGACTGGAGGATGGCACCCGAAAGGGATATAGAAATAGGAGTTCACCCATTCTTATGGTAGTTGAATACCACACTTGGATAATGGAGGAATCTAGGGGAAACTCAGGGACCATCTTCTTCAACATCATTTTGTTTGTTTCATTTATTTTCATTACATAAAAATGAATCTCCTCCACCGCATCATCTCTCTTACCCCATCCATGGTGGTGTAGATTCATTTGAGTGATCAGAAAGAAGGGAGTACAGATCTATGTGTTTTCTGGAGTTCTTGTGCTTTAAATGAATCAAATTTTTTCTTCGTTCATATTCTAGTTTCAATTATTAATTATGTTTTATATACTTAATACGGTTGTGTTAAGATTTTATTATGTTTTTATAAATTGCTTTGGTCGGTGATCACATCTCACTCCACCCAATTATAATCTGTATATGATAGAACAAGATTAGTATTGGGTGTTGATTGCTCGGTGGCAGTCAAGAATGTGTGTAGGATTTCATGTCGGAATATTGGTTTATTAGGGAACAATAATTCTAGGTCCGGTATTTCTCTAATTAATTAAGAAAACTTTTACAACCCTAAACACATTGGAAGGATGATAAACCAATCTATGGATTTAGATATTAAAATTATCATTGCATCTATATGACCAAGGTAGACAGAGGACTCGGTAGATTATTCTCTCTCTTACATGTTAAAGGAAAAACAAGAGATAAAATTTGGGAACCATGATGGCACAACATATGGTCTAGCAGAACCCAATCCTATCACCCTCTTTATAATTTGTTAAAACCAATACATTCCAGCTATTTGTTTCTCTCAAATTCATTCAAATTAATTTAAACCAATTATTTTTAGATAACTTAAAAAAAGTGACATCCTCGTTTTGTGTGCACTCATTTTAGGAGAATACCTAACATCAATTTCTATACTATAATAAAGTAATTAAAATATTGTTTTGCCTCACCCAATGATTGGAGTCCGTCATGAGACATCTAAGATGTTAAAATAATGTAATAACATGGATTTAATACATCTATATTTGTATTGAAATACCGATATTGTATGTTTGGTATTGTAATATGAAGGATTCAGTACTTTAATGGCATTATGAAGTTGTTACAACATTGGATTACTAGTTTTATTCCCATAAAATCTTCCTCTATGGATATGTATGAAATTTAATACATTCATCTCATCATTGATTATTACAAAATTCAAATTACTCTAAATGAAATTTATTTTTTACTTTTATCCCCTTATTTGATAATTATTAGAAATATTTAATGATGGTGTAGAAACAAAAGATGGAACATCCTTAAAAATATTCAAAATTATTGTAACCCTTATGTGGACAATTAGTGACGTTCCCAATCTATGAAATTTTTCTTATTGGGACGTACACATTGGTTTTTATTTTTATGTTGGTAGTGTAGATATTTGTTATCCATGGATATCTTATAGAATAATGTATTTTATGTGTTATCATAAATTACATGAAACATGTCATATTTTTATGTTTTATTAGTCAAAATTATATGGAAAAGTTGATTTGAGTCTTCCACTTAAATTAATATCAGTATGACAATTTTTAATAAAAATATAAATTATTGGAATAAATTTTAGAAATAAATTATTGGATTGAATATGGAATAATATTTACTACACTAATAGTTTAAATTAGATAGAAATAATGGAAGAAAAAGAACATATATATTGAACTTCTGTATTCAGAATTCAGTTTATAACATTATAATAATTTTATTATGATCTTTGAGAAAAATATGTGTTATATTGTGTAGTTTAATTTTTCCAAATTAGTAATTAAAATTACAGTCTCATTTAAATAATCATATGTCTTTTGAAGAAACATAATAACAAACGTGATATATAGATAAATGAGAATGGGAAGAATCCATCAACTATCATTTAAACGAAACACCATTATAACAATATATTCCATCAATGATTAATAAATAAGAACATTATTGAAGGATATACTTGTAATATATGATAATTTTATTTTTGAATCATCATATGAAACATTTACTAAAAAGTTATAAATCAGTGGTATTGATTGAATATTTTCTTTCCATAGAAATCGATAATATTTTTCATAATAAATAAGATTAATTTTAATCTATGTTTCACATTATGTAGATTTTTTGGGGAGACATTAAAAATATTAAATAGATAATGCCTTGGATAAAAATTAATGAATTATATGTCATTTTGTGATGTTCCTACATTCAAAAATTTTAACTGTGGTGATTCAAATGATGGTGCATTTGTCTGAGGAAAATAAAAATAGAGGGCCCATACAATATCAATGGATTTAACCCATTAATTGGTATTTCATGTTGAATATTCTTTATTTTATATTTATCATAATGTCAGTTCACATTTATAAATATTAAATATTATCTTCATACCTTTTATCATTAGTTAGTATTGTCATTTTATGGCTTATATGAACAATTTTACACATCGAGATTGTTTTATTTAGAAAATATCCTTGATGAGTTGTTTTTATCCTTTTTTCCACGACATTAATATTTTATTGAGACAATATGAAATTGAGTGGGGTGTGTTGTTGAAAATCCTTGCCATTGGGGGATAATAAAGAGTCATCAATTTATCTAAATTTATGTCAATATGTTATAAAATCAATTATTTTTCAAGGATATATATTCATTTAAGACAGGAACAAATATATTTGATACTCAATAATGATACTATTTTTCCATATGTTGAATAATAAGCACACAAATAAAAATTCACATTATGAGGTTAACTTTAATTTAGGCAGGGATAACAAAATTTGTTGCTGATGAAACTATTAATTGATTTTAACTTGGTGTTTTTTCATTATCTAATACATTGTTTTAATAAGTTGACTTTTATATAAATTATGTTAAAATTTTATATATCAACTTTTATAGGTAATGATTATTGATAATGAATCTAAAATATTCTACAATTTTATGTTTTCACTATGATTTCCTATGAATACTGTTAGAAGATTCAGTTATAACAATATTTCTGGTTTCATGTTTTGTAGTTATGATCATGAGGAATGATTATAACAAAAAATAGTGGAATGTTCACAGTTTCAAATCCTGGTTTCGATAGAAATTAGGTTTATATTATTGAGAAATGTTATCATTGGAAAATTTTAATAGAGTTATTTAATAGAAACCAGTGAAATATTAATAGTTGTACATCAAAATATTCATTGAAAATTACTAATGTTAGTTTCTCTTGGTTCATGGATACATATAAGAAGGAATAACACAATCTATATATTATGGGTTTCTAAGAAAAATGTTATTTTGTATTGATAGTATTGTAGATTATTGTTGGAGTATTCTTTTCCACATGAAACCAAGAGACATATATGATTTTGTTGATGAAGGTGAGGTAATTAGTGAAAGTTAACCACATGAACAATAACTGATAACATTTTATATACCGAAAGATATTTAAAATTTTAGTCTTGTCGGAGAGAGTGTAGAAGTGGAAGAATAATTAATTAGAGAATAACAACAATGGTTCACAATATAACCTAGTGAAAACATGAAAAATAAAGAATCAAATTTCTATGTTCTTTATTATATTAAAAGATGCATGAAATGATTTTTAAAGGAATTCTGTGCCAAGAGAGATTTAATGTCAATGCCTAATGTACATCACATGGTTCAAATTATTTTTCTGTAATAAAAGAAAAAATTAATCACATTAATTGATTTTTTTGAAACATTTCATATTATCCTTATATTATTTCATCCATAGTTATCAATTGTATTTATTATTTTTTGGAATTATATATGGAATTAAATTATAGTGATATTTCATAAATGTACCAATATTTTCAAACAATTAGTAGTTAATATTCAGTTCTGTAAATTTTATATGCCATATGAATTAAATATTTCACTGTTATCTCTCCAAAAAATATGTATTTAATTATTGAAAGAATCCCCATTACAATATTTTGATATTTACATAAATTTTAAATCATGAATCTATATTATGTTCAAAAATTAGAATATGAGATATTAGTTCTGATGAAATTATTTTTTTAGAGAACCATTTTTATAAATAAAATTATGAATAATTCTAATATCTATCTATATATTTTCATTGATATGAAAATTTATTCTTCATATTCATTTTTGAGTAAATGAAATTAAAAAATTATTAGAAAATGATTGAACGAATAAGATGTTTATGATGTGGAATATGATCAGTATTAAGATAATAGAAGGAATTTTGGTCACTGAAGATTTAAATTAAATAATTCTATAGTAGATTGAGTCTATAAATCTCTAGTTTCAGATTAGATTTCAGTCATTACTATAATTAATGTTATGTCTATAATTAATACTTGATATGGTTAACATAACATGAAATTGACATAGAAATTTTAAAATAGTGTTTTATGATATTTTAGAACAAACCCTATAGGATGATGTTAGTATTTATCAATTATAGTTTATAAAACAATATATTTTATGATAGTAAAACACTACTTTTCCATTTCAATCTATGTTGTGTATATTTTATCTCAATAGAGGATATCAAATATTATGATAACATGAGAGATGTTAATACCTACCAATTATTCATTTCACTATGGTACAATTACATAACCAAAACATTCGAAAAATAACACTTTCATTGAATTGAATTGAATCTATTATTCATTGAAAATGATCATTATTTATGTTTGGGTAGCTATTTTAAATGATGGAAACTATGGCATAATTTGGGAAAAGATGTGATGGGTAGTAACATCACTGAGAAGTGAATAGTGAGGGGCATATATCTTATTAGATTATCCATAAATCATGATTCTGTTTTCATTTTTTGAAAAATATAATATTTTAAAATAATATATATTTAATGTTTAATGATATTAAATTCTTGTTAATTGAATAATGTACGTTATTATTTTTGTTATATTATTATACAATAAAATTGTATTAATTAATATTATAATAGTATTTCATGGAACAAGAAGTAATTTATGTATTTTATTAAAATCATATAAGTATTTTCTAATTTAATAGACTCTAATTATATATAGACTATTTCGAGAACCATTAACAAAATAGTGAAACATTAAACTAGCACAAGAAGATGTATGTTTTGAAATTTAGTTCATATTTTAACACCTAGTGAATAATTATGCTATAAACAACCTAAAATAATATATAAAACCAATTTCATATTTTTCAGTTTTTAAAATAATCGCTTATTTAAGAGATACTACCACTATAAAATTTGATCATTATTGAGAAATGAAACATTAATGTAATATAAAGAGTAGTTGTTTGATATTTTTTATATTCTATTTCATAGAGGATTTAAAAAACCATAGAGATACCGATTAAAGGATGTTAATGTTTCTAATTTTTTTTTAAAAAAATAATATTTTTCTATAGTGGTTCCAACATATTAGGATGGCTATGAGCATAGAATGAACTCACTTATAGAGTTCAAGGATCAAGGACCAACCAGATTTTTTGGTCAGATAGACCATCAAGTAGTAGAGGTTGGGATTCAATATTTGGATTTAGATTCTATTTTTATGCACAAAACACCAGAAAAAAATGTCTCTTTGGTGGCTGGCCAATTACATGGGGCAGAATGGAGTTGGTGGTTTTTTTTACCAAGGGGTATGATGAGTCACCACACAATCGAGTTATAACAACCCAGAATATAGACATCTAGATCCATTTATGTAGACATAAAATTTATATTTCTCACATTAATAATGATATATGAGACATAAATGATTCCATAAAAATAATCAAGGATAGAAGGAGTCATTGGATCAGTCAAATACCACATTAACTATTAGGTTTAGTGTTTTAAATAATTAGGAAAAACTACAACATCACATACAAAAAAGAACAACCTGGCCATAAATATCTAAATAAACTCGTAAAATTTATTTTCATCTAGCAACCTATATAAAAAAATCCTAGTAAAAACATTTTTTCATAACCCGTGGAATCTAAAATATACGAAGGGGTTATCTCAAATTGTCAGTAATGATAATCATATGAGATATCAAGGATTAGTTATGATTAACACATGTATAAGAGTATAATGTCATGGAAGTGGCATTTGAAAACTATTCTATTTATAAAAAATATCATAATCTTGAGTCATTAAATAAATCTCGAATGTTCATAAGGCAAGAGTCACAAAAGAATATAATATCATAATCCTTGAGTGAAAAAAGATGACATGGAATTATAAAATACAAATAATAATATAAAATCATTTCTTTAGTTGTAAATGATATTTTCCATGTAATCATAGTGGAATGAGTTCACTCCCCAAACCATCATAATAGTCAAGGTTCACTTATAAGAATATCATAGAGGAAAAAGTATTTTACAGAACCTGGTTCACTCCCCATTCTAGTCCAAAATATATCATGAGTTGTATATCACAACCAAATGCATTTAAAAGAGATATAGGTTCAGCCAATCAAAAAATAAAAATTATATTTATGCATTCCACAATATCATGAAAAAGTAATTATATTATTACCCATGATATAGAATTGGTCTAATTAATATTTCATGATGTCATATCTTATAAAAAAATATAGGTTTCGTAATCCATTTCTGATTCCATCAGGGAACCCATTGAACCAGATGTGGGTATCATGAGCTTTATATCAAGGAATGACCAATGAAAAAGAAATGTGTTTTGAAAATATTATGTCATCCTAAACATAAAACCGTTATAGAATGAATATGAATTAAATCCTTGTATAATACACCATGTAAGTCCCATGTAACACCATTGAATATCATATTATATGGATAATGATTTTGATCGATCATTTATAAAATTTTAGGAGGAAATTTTACTTTCCAATTTTGAAAAACCCTTTTTAAAAAAATTAATCATTTAGAAAATATTATACCACTAAAATTTCTATGATATATTATAATTTACGATTCATTGAAATATTTTTTATGATTGTGAGATGTTTCATTCAAAACATACATATTAAAATAATGATTCCTTTAGAATTTATGATAATAGTAAAATAAGCATTTTTAAAAAAAAATTGAGATGATGATTTTTCTCAAAAAATTTTAAAAAATTAAAAACATGGTTAATTTTTTTTAATTAAAAATGATAATAGTAAAAAAAATTATGAACACAATTTTTAAAACATGTTTAATAATGAAAATTGATTATTGACTAAAGAGAAAATCATTTTTGATTTTTTTTAAAAAAAAATTCTAAAAAATTTAAATTACGAGAGTTTAAAAATGGTACTATTTATCAAAAATATAAATAGTAACCAATTTATAAAATAATTATATATTTAATGAGAGATTGAAGATTATATTTTATCATTGGAAACATAATCTAAATCAATCCTAATAAATGATGATATTATAACATTAAATATTTACCACTAATTCAACATTGAATCCGAATCACTATAAATGATATAAACATATATTTATTTTTAAAAAATCATAAAATTTATAAAATGTTTCATTAATTAAATTAATGGGAATTATATACACCACACAAATGTAAAATTGGTCAATATGGCATGCAATCCATAAAAATAAATATTGGAAGAAAATACCATTCAAAGATATTATCATTGGAGTGATTGTTGTTAAAAAGAATAAATTTTGACAATGAATGGTAAATAAACATAAAAAAGTGTAAATAATACATAGGATAACCAAAATTCATTTATCAAATACTCATGGTGTTTCTAAATCATTGATGTTAAAGTTCAACCCAATTAGGGGATATTATGTTCAGAATTCCATCACCCTAATTCCAAATCATCGCGTACATTATCTATCTAAAATAATAATAAACATAAATAAATTTTATACTTATTTTAGATCCATCTTGGTTTTAATTATTCATTTTATATAACTTATTATTCCATTATAAAAATTAATTAATTTTCTATTTTCTGGTCATAAAAATTAATGTTATTCGGTACTTCTGCAAAAACAATTTGGGTATGATGTCTATAGTCCAATTGGTCATTATTTCATAATCGAAACAATAATAATGAGGAAATAATAAAAAATTTTATACATAAATTAATATTTTAAATCAATTTATTATATATGGATATGAAAAAATAACTACATTACAGCCATTGAGATGGTAGGCAACACATACGCATGGGTGACGTTTCCATTTTTAATTATAATTATGTATAGAAAGTATGTTCAATGATATCATTAAATAATAATAATTGTATTATAAATATCATATTAAATATTTTAATATACTCATATATATATATATATATATCATTCATTGATGTCGTGTGGAAAAAGAGATCACATCTCTTAGTATAGGAGGTAGTCCACCCGCACGCACATACGACATAATAATTTTATCTATTAAAGGAAATGTATGAACATATATTATAAAATATAATTAAAAAAATTAAATATTTCATTATTATAATATAAAACTATTAATTAAATCATTATATTCCATCCCTAAGATAAGTGTATAGAAAAATAAATACTCCTATTCGTAAGGAGGTTGTTCATTGTAGACAATAATGCAGAATTTGTTTCCCGTTTTATAGAATTGGTGATGGATATGGGTCATGAAACTAAAATGATAAAATATCAGTATATATAGTAATCCATAGTTATAAATTTTTGATGTCTCAATAATATTTTAATGAGGATGATGAAAGGAAATAACTGGAGCTTGGAGTTGAAAACTAAACCTCTTATTTGGAAAATATCATTTTTGACAACTAAATAACATTATGCATGTTGTTCTCATGAAAAAAACACTATAATATGGGTGAGGTATTTGGTTATGAATTGTTTGATTCAAATAGGTTTTATTGTATAATAATATTACTATAATATGTTAATTTTTATAATATAGGGGAGGGGCACTCTTAGATTTTTCTCATAAAATTACATTAATAAAAAATAATTTTCAAAATCCTGAGGGATCAAATGTGATTTATTAATAATATTATATTATTAAGGGTAGAAATTACCATAATAAAATATAAAAATATATATTATTATCTAAATTGATTCCCTTATATTTTTTTTAAACATTATTTAAATGCTTTATTTTTTACAGTAAAAACATGAATTTTTACTTTTTATTGGTAATATAGTTACAATATAATGATACAGGAAACATAAAAGGATTTTGGAGGACTGTTTGATATTAATACAAATAAAATTTGGGAATAAAATATTTTGAGGTATTATATAGCATTTAACTAATTATACTTTGTTATAAAATTTCAAGAACTCATATTTTTAAATTTATTCATTTGTTTGACATGAATAAAATCAATATACAATTATAATGTGAGAAATATATTTTATTATATCCCTTACATGTCATGTAAGCTATTAATTTAATTATTCCCATTAATTTTAACTAATTATTATTTATAATATAATTTATTTTTTTCGATTAAGTAAATAATTCTTCCATCATCATTATGCATGATTTTAAGGTATACATTTTTTTAATAAAAATAAAAAATAAATTACCAAGATGAATAAAAATGTATTATATTTCCATAAACTATTTATAGTCAATAAAATCATTTGGATAACTTAATATTTATATATTTATATCAACTAAAGACAGGAATGTGACATCTTAGCCTTTTCAGTAAATAAATTGTTTTAAATTACATTATATCATTAAAATGGACATAAATGGCAAGATAACATAAAATAGAAAGATTATTGATTAAAATTACTGATATAATAAAATTGGGTAACGTTTTAAGGACATTGTATGGTTATTATTGTTATATTTGTAACCAATGTTACAAAATATACCTAATTTACCTTTTATCATTTTAAGAAAAATTAGAAATTTCACTATACATATAAGATAAACATTTTTCCAATTTAATAAAATTTTACCTAATTAATACATATATTGAATCTACTTTAATAAATTGGAAGCACATATGTTTCTTAATATAATTTGAACAGAAACAAAAAAACATAATGAAAATAAAATTTTGATAAAATGAAATTTCTTATATAAAATGATTTCAAAAGAAATTAATGAATGACAACCATTAGAAAATAGAACATGGAATATTTCACATCCAAATTAACTTATTAAAATGTATAAACAATCCAAAAATAAATTTACCTTGTAAATATAATAAATGAAACACACATTTTTAAAATAAATCATTATTTTACAATTTCCCTTGGAAAATAAATATTCTCTTAAAATTCTCCAAATTTCATTTTACGATAAACATGAAATAATGAATTGAACATTGAGAAATTGTGTTGAATTAAATTTTCCAATATTTAGAGAATTTAATTATAAAAACAAGTCACAAAAATAAGAATAATTTTTATTTTTGAACTATCGTTTCATGAATAATGTAATTTTACATAAAATATATTAATTATTTCAAAATAATTAATTAATAATTTATTAATGAGTTTTACCTTTATATATTTATTTATGTATTTAGTACTATTTATTCATTATAATTTTTTTCTAGGTTATAATGGTCACATTTAAATAATATTATTATATTTTTCTTTTATTTTCGATGCAGAATGTGTTTTATGTTATCAAATATATTGTTTCCTTTTTTAAAAACTGGAATGTCATATTCAACACTTTAATAAATTTTTTCCTTGTAATTTAATTTTTTTTCACAAACAAGGGTTTAAAATTTAAAAATACCATTTTTAAAATCCTTCTACTGGAAAACGGTCAAAAAATATCCTCTTGAAAGGAGATAAAAGAAATTATGAAGGTCACTATAGATAACCCATATTATGATTATATGTTTGAAAAAGATTACAAGAAAGAGATATGATGATTATTAACGAATCATGGAGATTGATATAGACAATATTCTCGATACATTTATCCATGATAATATCCTAAATCATTGAAGGGTTAATGGTTTATTGACTTACCTATAATAAAAAGAAACGAATAACATCTTTCTTTCAAAAAACTTTTTTCTATAGTTGAAGAATTGAATTTCCCCCAAAATCATTTTTTATTAAAATAATATGTATGGAGTTTCAATTATTGAAGCACTAGAATCAATTTCAAAGAATCACATCATTCATAAATGAATATGTATATATTTATCATTTTATTAGTAATTAATGAAAATCTAATTTGTTAGTACAATGTATGATAATTATGAAAAATTAACAAACCATTATATGATGAAAAAAACACATTGTCTTCTATAAATGAATTGTAAAATCCAATGATCATCATAAATAATTAATAAAATAACCATCCTTAAAAGATATAAAAATAATTATAATATACGATTGAATCCCAAAAATCCAAAGGGCATGATGACATTATCTTGCAAGATAAATGTGGCATTCATTTCTAAATAACATCAATAATTATTAATATATCAAATAAAAACATAAATTCCCCAAATAATATTCCCTTTAATGTAGTATAATTATTTCAATAAATCAAATATGTCATGATTATGCCACATTTTGACTATATATACTACAAAAAATGTAACTTATAGTTCATTACTAAAAAAAATCTTTAGTATTATGTTTACCTTAATCATAAACTATTCCCAAAATAGCAAATTTCTTCCAAAATGACATTTATCACATAATAATAAAATTTATTTCCAATTCCATTGATTTAAATAACATAATTTATTTCATGAAATAAACTTCAACAATATATGTTTGACAGTTTAAATATAGAAGAAAAGTTATATACTGATCAAGACATAATGAGTGTCACGAACCGAATCTAGTTATCACCAATACCGACACCAAAACCTACCCATGACAAGACCCAAAGGGCATTCTCTATCCCCACGGCCTGACCCAAGTTCCTGAGTATCATTAATTTTGGTATGGGAATGATTTATCCAAGTATGAAAGCATAAAACATTAAAAACAATCCATAATATAAATCTAACATTTTCAAGCAAAATAAGTCTTATGAAAATACTAGAATTGAATATATTGGTTAAACGAAAATAAAAGTGGTCCCAATACAAATAAATACTACATTGAGACATCGCCAAAGAATCCACATGTCAAGGGGTCATCAACTACGAGTCGTCTTGACAACTCCGCACCAAGGATGTGATCTAACACGCAGAACTGCCATCACCCATAGACTTACTTTTACCTGAGTCAGGAATAATAATGTATACTCACACAAAAGGGGTGTAAGTATGGTGTGAGCCTAAAACCAAAAGTATACAATCCAATGATACCAAATATCAAGCAATATAATGTGAAAAACAAGAATTTTAAATATGCGAAGAAAAACAATAATAAAATCCATGAAATGCAACATTCAATTGAGAATGGTTTCATGCTAAAATTTTCAGAATGTTCCCTCATTTAAATAGACATGTTACATACTTAAAATTACTTCATCAAACAGCCCAAAAAAATGTAATATACCACGATCTTAATGAGCAACAAAATCAGGAACACCCTAGGCACAAGATAGTCCCCTGCCCCATGTACCTCATACCTCAGTGTAAAGTTAATATAGTAAAATCCATTCTCATGCACGAGCCACTAGTAGGGAACATACACATAACCTTGTGGTCCCAAATTACCTTCCACATAGTTTAGTTAGTGTTTTTGTTACCAAATTCTTGGTGAGACATAGACAAAACCCATCTGGTCCACAAGCCATACTAGTACACATCTGCCAAACCTATGTAACTGGGCATTCACCTTTGTTCTCTATAAATTTCAGAATTCAACACATATAAAGTTTAATGTAAAAGAAAAAAAAGATCACATACACCCAGTATAGTATCTAAACACATTTTATACCATTTATAACACACAACAAAACACATTGAGTTTCAATAAAAACAACTTTTCCAAATCTATCCTTGTTTTTCACACAAATCTCTTTGAAAACCCCACATTAACACCCTATGGATACTCACAGTAACCAAAACATAATTCACAACAACATTACCATTTCAATAAACCCATTACATGAGATATATAACAAACCCAATAAAGATCACATAGAATATCCATGTAATGAACCTAATTCAAAACCAAATTGCTTCTCAAAAATCACTTTCTTAACAAACATCACCCAAAACCAATTACGATGCAATAACCAAATGAAAATAACATTGAAATAATCATTTTTAGTCATAATAAAGTTCAATAAAATCAACTAAATAATTATAGGTCTGCCCTTAATTATCCAAAAATATTTTTATATGAAACCCCCAAAATTTCACATGAAATTGGAATTAAAATTTTACTTGCAACAAAAACACCACTAAAACAGATTTTTGTAGCATTAAACAAATGAAATAAGAATGAAAATATCCTAAATATGTCATTTTAATCACATAGATTTCTTAAACATTCATATCACATACCAATGTAATGAAATCCCTTGAATCATCGTGCGGAAATCAAGTCACCCCACAACCCCACCAAGAGGGACTTAGAAAAAACCTAAAACCACAAAAATTGTCAAATAAAACCCATGGTTATACACATTGTTCGAAACCCTACCCTCATTTCATTTGGTACTTCATGAAAAATGGAATAATCCCCAATCAAATTGAATGAAACCCTAAGAAATTTGAAAGAGGAATGAAAAAGATTAACTTATTTGAGGGATCTAGATAAAATCTCCCCAAATACACTAGCAGATGAAATTAAAAATATCCAAAATTTAGGGGTGGTTAGAAAAAGGATGAGGAGGTCATTTTGGAACTAGAATGGGGGAAATAGAGTAATAATTGAGACTATTTTGATGGAATGATCTCAAATCCAAAAAGCATGAATATTTTAGAAACTTTATGATGTTCTGCACTAAATCATGATGGCTATGAGCTCCAAAGTGGGTTGGAGGATACAGGGCGCACGACTGGGTTCAATAGTCTTGGATTAGCCTTAGAATCATCTAAATATAAGTAAAATTGAATATGTTATTAATTAATTGAATTTTATTTTTAAAACGGGAATTGGGATTCTGGGCAGACCCAATCCCTTATATAAAAACCCATATACACCTTGGTTATTGAATTATAAAGTCTGAAAAATGAAATGGTGATGTTAATATGTCATTGGAGGCCATTTAGGAATTAAAATGGGTGCCAAATATTAAAAAATGAAAATGTTATAAAAGAAACAAAATTTATTTTTTAAATTGGAATTGGGCTCACGGTTTGGCCCAATTCACAAAAACTCACCCATTCCTCTTTAAAAGCTTGGTAAACCCCAAAAATAAAGAATTAATGAAAAATAAATGAAAAATTCCATTAAAATATTTCATGTATGTGAAAATTCTCCCAACCATGAAAAATTTTAGTCTTGTAAAGTCAACATGATGCCTAATCAATAAATAAGAACAAATACTCATCCAAAACCCATGAATTCTACTCCCATGTCTCATGGGTATCATTACCATGATGCCAATGAACTCGGACCAGTGGAATAGACTTATCTTGAAGCACCTTCTCTTGGAAGTCCACTATTTTCTCTGTTCCCTCAAAAACTGAAAATACTGGCTCAATGTCTATTTCATTCCAACTTAGCACATGGGATAGATCCACAGGGAGACATGGAAGACTTCATGGACAGACATCAACTGAGAAGGTATGGCCAACCTGTATGACAACATTCCAATATGCTCAGTTATATCAAAAGGGAAAACAAATCACCACTTTAGCCTCCCTTTCATCCACAATCAATGATAGGCCAGATGAGTGGCCACATTCAAGAATACCATGTCACCCACAGAAAACTCTATGTTAGGACACTCGAGTCAGCATAAAATTTTTGGAACCATTGAGCTGTCAAGAAGCATTTCTGGATCAATTTGACCTTCTCAGAAGTCCCTTGAACATGGCTTGGCCCCAACTGTGAAGTCTCACCTACCTCTGCCCAACACATGGGGGACCGACTTAACCGACCATAGGGAGCCTCAAAAGGATCCATTAAAATCAGGGATTGGTAACTTTTATTATAATCCAACTCAACCAGCCCCAAATGGCTATCCCAGGAACTTCCAAAGTCCAGGACACATGCACAGAGCATGTTCTCCAAAATCTGATTCACCCGCTCTGTTTGACCATCTGTTAAAGGATGGTATGTCGTTCTCTTTTTAATCTAAGACCCCAAGTCCATCGTAAGGCCTTCCTAGAACCGAGAAGTGAAACAATGGTCTCTATCTGAGACAACTGCTGATGGAATGACCTAGAGTAACACCACCACTTGAAGATAAAAACCCCCTAACTCATCCACATTAGTTGTATCTCTGATCGGAATAAAGTGGTCTAATTTGGCCATATGATCAATCACTGCCCAAATTGAACTCTTACCCTGAGGTGTAGGAGTTAATCCCCCAATGAAGTCCATGGTGACCTCGTCTCACTTCCAGGTAAGAATGGGTAATGGTTGGAGAAAACATGAGGGCCTTTAATGCACTACATTCATCAGCTGGCATGTCTAGAATCTCGACACAATGTTTTCCATGTCCCATCTCATACTATCCCCACATAACTAACAACAGACATCATAATTCTTCTTAGTGGCACTTGGATAGACATCCCACTAAGGCTGGTGGCTATCCTCCCTCACCACCTTCCCCAAAGATAATGGCTCTATTGAACAGCCCTTGAAGCCCAAGATATCCTTGGGATATGATGACCAATCAGAGGATGTCTCCCCACCTTGAATAGATTACTTCGACCTCTAAAAAATCTCATCACTGGGATATTCTCGCAGAATCAACACCAATAGTTAAGGATTCAACTAAATGCTCACCAAGAATTCCACGTCATTTTGTTCCCCAGTCTCAACATGCATCTAGGAATAGAGCCACATTAAATTCCACTCATTACATGACTTCCACAAAGCCTACACTGGAACTTTTCTACTCAAATAAGTACCCACCACGTTACCCTTTCCTAAGGTATAGATAATGTCAAAGTTGAGCCCCTGAAAGTACTCTATCTAACAACTCTACCTCAAGTTGAGGTCCTTCTGCGAGAAGATATTGGCCACGATTTTGTTATCATAGTAGACCACAAACTTCTCCCCAAATAGGTAGTGATTTCATGTCTTCAAAGCATGCATCACCGCTGAAAACTTCAAGTCATGTGTTGGGTATTTCGTTTCATGTGGTCAGAGTAGGGGAGATCCTTATTCCACCACGTGATCATCCTGCATAAGCACACACCCAGGACCCATACCTGAAGCATCACAATAGACCACATATCCCTTTCCAGCCTCTCAAAAAATAATTACGGGGGCTATGATCAACCATCTCTTCATCTCCTAGAATGATTCTGGACATTCTGGACCCCATTCAAACTTCACCCTATTCCGGTTGATCGCGGTCATCGGTGAATAAATCCAAGAGAAACCCCGAATGAATTGCCAGTAATAACCAGCCATGTTAAGGAAAAAATTGATCTTGAACACATTATTTGGATTTTCCCATGAAATAATCACACTAATCATCTCAGGGTACACTGAAACCCCATGCTCAGAGATCACATTATCTAAAAAATCTCACTTCCCTAATCCAAAAAGTGCATTTTGACAACTTTTCATAGAGATAGTGATCCCACAAAGTGCCCAAGACAATGCTCACATGATGTTCGTGTTCTTCCTTAGATCCAGAGTATAATAGAATGTCAACCACATATACCACAAAAAGTAATCAAGATACTAATGGAACACCTTATGCATGAGTTCCATAAAGAGAACTGGAGTATTGGTCAAACCAAAGGGCATGACGAAATACTCTAAGTGTCTGTACCTGATTCGGAATGCTATCTTATGGATATCTGACTCCTTCACCCTAAGCTGGTGACAACCCGAATGAAATTCTATTTTGGATAACCACATAGACCCCTTTTACTAATCAAATCAATCATCTATTCTGGGAAAAGGGTATCTGTTCTGAATTTTAACCTTATTTAGCTTCTGGTAGTCAATGCACAACTGGAGGGATCCGTCATCTTTTCTCATGAACAACACAGGAGCGGCCCAAGGAGAGACACTTAGGTGTGTGAATCCTTGGGATTATAAGTTTTCAAGCTATATATTTAATTCCTTCAGCTTAGTGGGGGACATACGATAAGAGGGAAGAGATATCGGTTGTATTCCAAGCACCAGATGAATCCAAAACTCCACATCCTTCTTCGAGGGGACACCTGAGAAATCATCTGAGAATACCTCTGGAAACTCATTGACCACAATAGGTAGTGCACCTACATGGGAAATACCAACATCCTATTGAATGACTGATGATAACTAGAATGTAAGACATCCCAACACTCAGAGTGAAGGTCCTATGAGACCCGACCGAGGATCCCATTCCCCCCGAAAAAACTGATGACTCCCATCAGGTGACATGAAACTCACTGGCCTCCTATAGAAATCAATGTGATCTTGGAAGTGTTCTACCAATTCATTCTACATATTATGTCTAGCAGTTCCATATCTAGAACCTGGAGGTCACACTCAATCTCAAACCCTGACACAGAAAGTGCACACATGGGGAAACTGAGGCACTGCTCCTTCATTCCCAGTGGTATCGGCAACTACATCGCAAAATACATCAATTCTATTGGAAAATTCCGCATGTCCACAAACCGGGTAGAAATAAATGAAATAGAGGAACTAAAATCAAAGAGAACAGTAGCTATAAAATATACTATCAGAACGGTACGTCGAACTGTCGATGGTCCCACCACTGATACTGCCGGTGCCTGATCCCCTACATGGAGATGTCTGGTGTTTTCTTGAGGGAGACCACTAGTCTGTGGTTGTGCCATAAACTGGAATTTCCCAGAAGATGACCCATCCCAACCCCCACTGCCTCCAAATCATGATCCCCAAGTCCTTGACTGCTCATACTGTTTTGGCACTCCTCTAGAAGCCACTCACCCTTCCCTACACGTGAGTGGACATAATACACTGCAAAATCACTGAAAATGACCTATACCTCCACATTGGTAATAAGGATTTTGAGGATGTGGACATACTGGTGGGATGTGATCGGGCTTCCCACACTAGTAGCACAAAAATGATCTCTCATTAGAAGCCGCAGACAAAAACTTCCTAGAAGAGTGGCCAAAACTGCCACCTCCATTCTTCACATGATCATCATGCATCCTTTTTATCTCTGAGAAGCTACCACTGCCCACTACGGACACTGAGTCAGAGAAACTAGCCCAGCCTTTCTGATCAATCTCCACCATGAATGCCCAATCAATGACCTCAGTGTAGGACCTCAACTTATAAAAGAACACCTAGGAGTATATGTCTGGTTGCAATCCTTTATCAAACCTCTAGGCCATCGCCTTCTCAATGGTGATGATTACTAGAGCATACCGAACCAACTCGGTGAAACATTTGTCCTACTACATCACAGATAGATCAGTCGAAAAAGGTCCATTAACTCTCTGAACCTAGCATAAGGCAACACCTCAGGGAAGAACTGTTCATTGAAGATGTCCTTTCACTCTCCCCACTATATCTTCTCATTCGTCCCAGCTTGAATCACTGACTCTTACCACTTACATCTACGACCCTCCAACTGAAAGGAGGCACACATCACCCAGAGATCATTGATTGTTTATAGAAACATAAACATTAAATCGATCTTCTCGATCCATTCTTTGGCGTCTTGGGGTTCTGAGCTGCCTCGAAAGATATAATGCTTATTCTTTTAGAAACTCTTGAGGTTTTTCTTTTCTAGGACCCATCTCTTCTTCCATATAAGGAATAGGGGTTGGAGTCGGTCCATGGCCTTGATATTGGATAGCTCAGACCACATCCTCAACAAGCCTCTGATCAATCGGTGTGGGAGAACTCACTTTGGATTCCTCCTATGGGTTTGTGTGATCTTTTTGGGGAGGCTTGTTGCTTCAAAATTCAATTGTCAAAAAACAATAATCAACACCATAATTCTGAAAATTATAATCGAACACATAAAATATACAAAATCTCAACACATTCCAGTAATAAAATAAAAAATTACATCACATCATCCTGATGTCCATGTGTGATCTGCATCCCCCTCGTCTCACCTAGAAGTGAAGTCATTCTGTTAATTCCAACATCCCCTGGTGACACAAGGTATTCCATGAGAGGTACAGGCTTGGCACCCTACTCACAGCCAAAACCTAGATCCCTGACATTCCTAGCTCCTGTCGATCCCTAGTCATCCCAAAATAGCAATATATCCCAAAACATTAACCTCCTCTAATATCATTTTGTCACGAACTAAATATGGTCGACACCAATACCGGCACAATACCTAGCCTGTAACAAGGCCTGTATGGAATTCCCTATCCCCATGGGTAGGAAAAAGTTCATGGGTATTAGGAATGTAGGTTTGGGAATGATTTACCCGAGTGAAAAATAATAAAACATTACACACTATCCTTAATATAAATCTGAAATTTTCGAGCCAAACAAGTCATAATAAAAAAAAGAACTGAATAAATTGTCTTAAACACAATAAAAGTGGTCCAAATACAAATAATTTAAATTTAAAGATAGACCCATGGAATCCAAATGACAAGGGGTCATCACCCACAAGTTGTCTCCACAACTCTACACCAATGATGTGAACTAACACCCTGAACTGCCATCTCCCATAGCCATCCTTTTACCATATTCAATCATAATAATGTCTAATTACACCCAAGCGGTGCAAGTATGGTGTGATCCTAAGCCTAATAGTATAAAACCCAATGATACAAATGATCATGAAATACAATATGAAAAAGTAAGTAGTTTTTGTATGAATAGGAAAGAAGTGATAAAATCAAATAAATGTTACATTGAATTGAAAACTGTTTTCAAGCTAGAGTTTTTAGAATGCTCACACATTTAAATAGAACTGTTAGATACATTAATATAATTACAAAACACCCCAATACAAGGGAAAATACCATGAACACGTTGATCAGAAAAATTGATAACACCCCTAGGCACTAGATAGTCTCTGGCCACGTGTCCCTCATACCGCAGTTTAAAGTATCCATTTTGAAATCCATTCTGAAGCACAAGCCACTAGTAGGTAACATACCCATAATCTAGTGGTCCCAAATCATCATACAAATATTTTATTTATATTTTTGGTTAATCAAATGCTAGGTGAAACATGGACAAAACCCATCGGGTCAACTAGTCGTACTTGTACACATCCGCCCCACCTATGTACCCGGGCTTCCTCCTTTGTTCTCAAACAATTTTAGTATTCAAAAGATTTATTTTTTCATTTAAAACACCACTACTGGTCACATACACCCATTATAGTAACTACAAAAATTTTATACCATTTAGAACATAGAAGAAAACACATTGAGTTTGAATAAAAACAACTTCTCCAAATCTATACTTGTTCTGCACCCAAAACTCTTTGAAACCCCCACATAAACACCATGTTCATACTCCCATTAACCAAAAAAAGAATTCAATGAACCTTAATCATTTCATTAAAACCATAACATGGGTTATAAAATAAGCCTGAATAAGTATCACATAGAATAACCTTATATTAGACCTAGTTTGAATCCAATTTTCTACTCAAAATCACTTTTTTAACAAATGTCAACCAAAACCAAATTTTTAGCATTAACAAAAGGAGAATAATATTGAAAAAATTATTTTCATCCCTAATACAGTTCAATAAAATCAACTATATAATTATAGGGTATCCCTTAATGAACCAAGAAATGATTTATATGAAAACCCTCAAATTGCACATGAAATTAACATTAAAATTTCAATTAACATAAAAACACCACTAAAACACATTTTTGCATCATTAATCAAATTAAATAGGCATAAAAATATCATAAATACGTCTTTATAATCACAGATATTTCATAAACATTGTAATCACCTTCAAATGAAATGATAGCCCTTGAATAATCGTGCGAAAATAAAGTCGCACCACCTCCACACTAAGAGGGACTTATAACAATCCTAAAACTAAAATAATTGAAAAAGAAAACACATAGTTAAACCCATGGTTTGAAACCATACCTGTGGTCATTTGTTACTTCATTAAAAATTGAAGAAGCCCAAATAAAATTGAATGAAACCCTAAGCAATTTGAATGAGGAATAAAATGGAATAACTTACATGAGGGATCTTGAAGGAATCTCCCCAATACACCAGTAGTGGAAATTGAAAATATCCACAATTATGGGGTGGTTTGAAAAAGTATGAGTAGGTCCTTTATGAATTAGAATGGAAGAAAAAGAGTAAGAATTGAGAGCTTTATGATGGAATGAACTTACCTCCTCAAATATGGCCGATTTTAGAAACACTATGTTGTTCTACACTATATCACGATGGATATGAGATCCATAGTGCATTAGAGGATACTAAGAGCGCAGCTATGTTCAGTGGCCTTAGGTGAGTCTTGGAATCACTGAGAAAACATTAAAATTGAATATTTTATTAATTAAACAAAATTGATCTTTAAACTTGTAATAGGGATTTTTGGAATTCCAAATCCATTAAAAAAATCACATATATACACCTTGGTTATGGATTTCTAAAGGCTTCAAATTTCAATGGTTGTGTTAATATGTTAGGGTATCCAATTTAGGAAGTTTAATGGGTGCAAAAAATTAAAACACAAAAAATTTATAAAAGAATCAAAATTTATTTATAAATCTAGAATTAGGCTCACGGTTTGGCCCAATTCAAGAAAAATCAAACATTCCATCATAAAAGGTTTCACATCCCCCAAAACAATGCATGAAATAATAATAAATGATAAATAACTTTAAAACATGTCATGCATCTGACAATGTGGGCTAGTAGGTTTTGATTCACCATTTTCTATCTTCTGTAAAGGGTTCTACCACCACGGTGTTTCCAGATACTAAGGTTTTCAAAGGGTCTGTGTGTTTCCTTTTTCCAAAATATATGTATATAATCATATTAAAAGATAGAAATGTGTAAAAAAACACAATAAATAATCTCAAAAATTTCATTACTAAATTATTCTTCGAACCTCACTTTTTATATTGCACAATTTATTTTTTCATACAAATATACAATAACACATAATTACAAAAAAAGTTATTTATATTCAAAAATAACATTTATGAACTCATAATTTCATAACAGAAATCACAAAAGTGGTTTCTATGAGCATGATCTTATAGAAAAAATACATATTATAAAAGTATATTAATACCCATAAATCACAAGAGTTTTCATAAGAAAACATCATAATATCCAATGATGTCTAAAATGTCCAATGATACCAAATATGAAAAACCATAATTAAATTTTTTGGAACTAGTTCTAAATACATAAAAATTACATTTCTGGGTTTGATAATGATATATGTTACACAATGTTTTCTATAAAAAACATATAATATCAAAAAATAAATATTGGATAACTCACATTGCGAAGAACCCATTAGGTGAAATGTCATATAGAATTAGGACACACTCTTACATATATTATAAAAATAAATAAT
Organism: Viscum album; assembly: GCA_963277665.1. NCBI lineage: Eukaryota > Viridiplantae > Streptophyta > Magnoliopsida > Santalales > Viscaceae > Viscum > Viscum album. The sequence goes on from OY728161.1 coordinate 643,744,764, forward strand.
ATGACCCTTAAAATATAAATCACCTCTAAAAATTCTTCATTTATAGAACCTTTTTTAGATTTATCCTACTTAAATCCGTTCAATATAACCCTGTAAAAATAAAAAATAAGAAAGGGAGGGATCTGATGTTCAATATAAGAAATCATTGAAGATATGAAATATTACATAATCATACATACTTTTATGATTAAAAAAACAAGAACATAACCTTGGGAAATTATACCTTGCATAACAACAACCACTATTCCAATTCATGAAAAACAATCAAAGTAGTTTATGAGAAAGGATTCATAAAAGAATCAACGAACATAATCTTTAAAAGGCCGACCAAATACCTGAGATTGTGGTGTACACATAGGCATTGAAATTAATTTCTTTATTTTTCTAGGATATTTTAAAATATTATCATTGTGTAATGGGTTTACTCATAAATCCATTGTTGTAGTCGATATTCACTCTACAAAAAAATCATATTATTCAATGTCCCTTACTGAACCAGGTTTACTCCCCATTTCAATCCTTTATATCAAATAATACAAAAACTATTACCCAGTGAATGAGAGACAGATATAGGTCCCAACTATCACATAATGAAAACAATATTTATGGGTTCCGTAAGATCTCAAATCATTATTCATATCGTAACCCATTATATATAAACTAGTAGATTACCATTTCAAAATATCATAATCAATAGAAAATAAAAAGCACTCCTAGCCATTTAGTCATTTAATCATAGCATTATACATGAAAAAATAAGTGGGTTTCATATTAATTTTTTCGTGGTATAATATATGGTAAAACAAATTTGATTCATAAAAATTATGAAATCATATATTAAACATTCATAGAATGAATAATAATTTTATCATTGGATAATATCTATAGTAAATTATTGGATATATAAATGAATGTTATCATAGTTAGAAAATTATTTTGATAAATTGTTTTAAATATTTCTTAAGGAAAATATACTTTCTTCATTTATTTTTTTTGAACAATATAATATATGAAAAAAAATTCTTTTAACATAACCCTATAAACATATAAATTAATATTCGATGAAAATAAATTTTATGACATAATGATGGTTTATTCAGGTCAATAATTTTAAAAACAAATTCCTTTCCCAGTTTTAATAATGTGAAAACTGTTATCATTTAAAAAACAACATGATAATTCAACTAAAAAATAATTATTAAAAGTAAAAACATAGATAAAAATTAAATTAATTATTAAATTTATAATTTTAAAATAATTTATGAATAATTTATTGAAAATATTTGTTTGGAAGAATACATATTTTTGACTAAATAGAAAAATAAAGGTAAATTTTCTTTAAAATATTATCTAAAATATTTTAAACAGTAATGAGTGAATAATAGTACTATTTATTGAAAAATAAAATAATAACCAAGAATAAAAAAATTCTGTTTTTTCTTGAGATATTTATCATAATATTGTATTATCGAATACAAAATCATAAACTATCTAGTTAAACTATTAGATTGTTACATAAAATCTATACCACTACGTACACATTCAATCATAATCCCCATAAAATAAATAAAAACATATTTATATTTAAATCCACATATACTTCATAAACTGTGAAAAAAATAACATTAATTGGATGTATATACACCACAAAAGTGATATAACTGGTGACTAGGGAAAGTTCCCCATAAAAATAAAAGTGAGTTGAACGTCCCCTACTATGATAATATAATGGGAGTTAGTGTTAATCAAATGAATAGACTATGTATATCATTTGTAAATCCATATAATGAAATTTTAAATAAGAAATAATATAATCAATATTAATTTATCATATAATATTATCATTATATAATCAATGATTTTTATTTTTATCACAATGAATGGAGATTAAGTAATGAAATCCCTTACATTAAGTCTGTTTCATCTTGTAGATTATTCATATTATGGAATAATAAAATAAAACTAATTATATAATTTATTCAAAAAAAATCAACTATATTCTTCCATTTATATCTCTTAATATAGTTTTATAGAAATTCCATAATTAATCAACTTCACGTCATATGTTTTGATAATATTCGGTACTTGTGTCCCAAAAAATTTGTTTTGATGTAAACTGTCAAAGTGGTAATTATATCATAATCTAAGAAATATTAATAATTAAAAAATAATAATTTATATACAACAATTAGTCTTTTGAAACCATTAATTAAATATAGATATGAAAAAAGAACTATATTACAATCATGGGGACGTTAGGCCTTATGTACTATTGAATAACATTTACATTTTTCTATAGTCATTATATAATTAAATATGTATCATTTTATCTTTTCATAATTGTCATAATATCATAGATATATTAATAGTTTTATAAATATAGTTATATATATGATTCATGTGATGTGCTGGTGAGAAATGAATCACATAACTTCGTGTCGGTGGTAGTCCACAAGTATGTACACAAAAAATTATCATATATTTTGTGAAGGGAATGGTATGTATGTAAGTGATATATTAAATTTACTAGATAGTAAATGTATCATAAATATATGTGTATATATATATATATTCCATCATTATAATCCATCCATAAGTGATGCTGACAGAAAATGAATTACATCAGTTCGTGAGGGTATATATATATATATATATATATATATATATATATATATATTCCATCATTATAATCCATCTATAAGTGACGTTGATAGAAAACGATTTACATCGGTTTGCGATGTGATACTCTGTCATACACATAGGCAATGAATTATTGTCCCATAAATTTAATGGGAAGATGTATATGTTCATGAAAATAAAATAATAACATTTATGTATATTGTGTATATTTGATTTAATATTTTTTATGGTTTATAATGATTTACATGATGTTTAGGGAGAATCAAAATGAAAATATGTAGTTGAAAAGTTTTCCAATTATTTATAAATAATTATTTTCATAGAAACATTAGACCATTAATGTTTTTATTCCTAAAATAATACACACATATATTAATGGTATTTTTAGGTTTTCACCAAATCAAATTCATATGATAAGAGAGGTATACTCTTGAAATTTCTCAATCTATCAAATTGATATAAATGAAAATTCATTAATAAATGGATCAAAAGTGAATTATTTAGTATATATAATATGAAAATTATTTTAAATACAATAACAAAATATAAAATTATATATTCTTTTTCAAAATTTATACCGTTATCATTTTGGTTTCACAATAAATATCCCCTTTGACTTTTATCATGAAGACATGAATTTTTACTCTTTGTGGGATATTATAGTTAACAAAAAGGTCAAATGTATAATAAATGGATCATGTTAGAAAATTATAACCTTATCATAATTACTTTTCCAAATTTATTATTTTTAATAATTTAATATCATTAACAAATTACTATTTATTATAAAATATAAATAATTTCTTTTTAATAACTATTCATTAATTTGACTAAATTTAAATAAATCCCACAGTTATATTTTTATTAATAAATTAATTATGTTCAAAAAATGTAAATATAATGAACTAATTTTTATTTTCCATTAATTATCACCTATTATTTGTATTTTAATTTTTATAACATAATTTATTTTATTTTTCCACTATTTAATTTATTACTACATCAACATTGTGTATATTATAATGTTATTAATTTTATTAAAAAAAATTTTAAAAATTAACCTTATGAAAAGAAGTTATTACATTTCCAAATAGTATTTATGTTTGATCATATCCTCTATATAACCCCATATAAAAAATGTTATATCAATTAAAGACATGAATTGGAGATCATTGACTTTTCCTTAAATAATATATTATAAGTGTACTAATTTCATAAAAATTTATATAAATAGTCATATAATAAAAACCTGGAATTTCTATGGATTAAGATTACACATATTATAAAATTAGGGATGGTTTTAATGTCATTTTAGGATAATAACCAATTTATTCTTAACAAATAATAGATCAATTTTCTCAATTTACCATTTACTATGACAATAAAAATTCTCATTATTACAATACATATTATTCAAAAGTAAAAAGTAAATATCTATGAAATTTTGACATCCAAAATCTATAATATTATATTCATTTTCCAAAATTCAAAATATTTATGTTACAGAATTTAAATAAATTTTTAACTGAAAAATCCTAACAGCAAATATTTTTTGAGGAAAAATTCCATTTTTCAATATAACATATGATTATTATAAATTTAAATATAAAATCAATTTAAAAACAACATTTTGATTATTTTTATTCAATATGAACTAATTAAAATATAAAAATAATAAAATAATAATTTGAAATTGTAGTTACTTTAAAATAAAATACATTTTTCCATAAACATTATTATTGTTCACAATTGCTTAAAAATAAATATTAACATAAAATGATAAAAAAATTAGATAACAGTTTTATAATCTATTCAAATATTTGATTCATTTTTCAAATTCATGTTTCTAAAATTATTTATAATATTACTTTATAAAAATAAATAAAAAACATTTTTGAATAAATAAAATTGTATGAAGAATAAAATAACATTACTAAAAATAAAATTATTTTTTAAAATTGAATTAATTAAATTATATTAAATGAGTAATACCATTACATATTTCATAATGTTGTTAGTACTATTCATTACCTCTAATTTGAAGGATATTTCATAATGATCACATTTAAATAAAAATAGTTTGTTATTTGTCTAAGATTGATGTGTCATATAATGTATGTTGTTGATCACAATTATTCATTTTATAGTCTCTCAACATTATGTAGGTAGGTTTTGAGTTCCTATTTTATTTTGAGTTTGAAACATCTACCAAACCCCTAATACCTTCTTAGAAGAACCATATTATTAATTTATTTTGGATAAAAATGGATTCCTTGTAAAACATAATTTGTTAAACATTCTAAAATTTGATTTTTTATGTATTATGGTATAATACATAATTTGATGAAAAAATAAATAAAAATAACAAGTTACGTATATGAAAACACCTCATGCAATGTCACATTTTTTAGTGGCACGACACCAGACATATCAAGGTATATTATTTCTACAATAGAGTTGATGACCAAATATGAATCCTCAAAATGATTAACTATACTAAATCCAGGTGAAATTTGGAAGAAAAATTAGTGTACACATCATTTAAATTTAATTCAATTATTTTAAATATATGGGAAACCATCCCTAAGAATATTTTTAAAATAATCAATGAATCGTTTTTCCTCACATTACACCCCATCAATCCACTATTCATGACGTGAAATCATTTGGAAAATTGATGTTTAGCCTACACATTACATGTTGTGTAACACTAACATGATGTAAAAATGTATTACTAGATAAAAAATTTAGATTTAATCAGAGTCAATGATTTTTACCCCAGAAGGGACTTGGTTCCATTATTTTCCTTTTATGATGGGATGAATTCTATTCAATTCTTATTAATAATAGGCTTGAGGTAGATTGAAAGGTACTGATCCAAAAGGGTTTCATTGTATGACGTCCTATAGAATATATTTTTTCATGTTTTTTTCTTTTCATTATTCTGTAATCTCTCCCCTCTCCCAATTCAACACAACTTTTATATCTAGGGATAGTTATTTCATATGATGGACCATGAAAGGTTTATGATTTATTTAGTACTATGATATAATTTATGTAATTAATATAATAAAACATTTCCTTTTTCTTCTACCAACAAGTTAAATTTTTTCATTTTACCTATAATTTTGAATACATATAATCTAGGATAATATTTTTTTTCTTTATATTATCTGGGTAAATGGTCCATATCTACCACCACGAAATTCCAATGTTGATTAAACATAATAAATTATGATAATGTGATGAGTGTTTAGTGATTTCCATCACCAGTGAAGAATTATGAATGTGGTTGTTTTTAATTTTGGAATAAAAATCCCAAAAGGGAATTTATTTTATGTATAAAAAGTAACCGTTATAAATCCAAAAACAAAGAAAAGACTCTAGAATGTTTGATATTTGATAATGAATTCCATTACCATAACTATCTAGATATGGGTGAGTATAAGCTATTTAGGATTCTCTCTATTACAAACAAGAAAAATTAGAATTGTCAAAAACAATGGAATGGATAATAGGACAGACCTAGGTTTATCCAAAACCTCTTTGATCACTTGATCAATGATGGTTTATAATCATTCAATCTAAAATGAATTATATCATCAATTTATCAAGCCAACAAAAAATGAATTTTAAAAAATTCATTAAAAAGTGAATAAACTATTTTTTCTCGCTTATCTTACGGTGAAAACCAATGAATAACCACCATAATACACATAAGTCATAATATTTTTCACACCTCACAAGATGCATTCATCAACGCTTATGAGTTTCTATAGTTGGATTGAGATGTGAAGACCTACCTTGGAAGGGATAATTTAGCTATTCGATTTGGTAGTGGACATAATTTTTCTATGACTTATATAGAAATCATTATGCTACATATGATAGAGACTTAGCATAAGATACCAGCTGAAGACCGGAGTAAGTCTCATTTGTTTTAAGAAGAGTTGTAGCACATTGGACATAGTCTTTTTATGGGTTATTCCACAAAGAATCATTAAATAATTTTTAGATGAAACAACCATGGTCCAACATTTAACTATGCAAGGAAATTCCATCATGTAGGGATATTATTATCCATCACCAAATGGTTGGAGGGAATACATTGAGAGATATAAATCTAGAGAATCCATACATATTATAAGCTATGAAATATTTCCATTTTTTATTTTATGCTTGAGTTTTTTTATTTCAACACCACATTTATGGGAATTTCATTATCCCAAAATCATTATTAGGTGTTGTGTAACTGAGAATACAATGAAGAGGGATTCGTCACACAAATATACATACCCTTGCAACACAATCCAAAATTATGGGGGAATATAGTGCCACAAAAATTAGATTGTATTGATGTAATGAGGATGTGTTAATTAACATATGTTTTTGAATTAGTTTTGATGGAATATGAATTTGTGTGTTTCCATGTTATGGAGGGAAGGTGGGAAATGAGAAAGATGGATATGAGTTATATGTGTATATTATCATGATAATCAGGATGTGATTGACGTATGTCTAATGTCTTATCTTTTCCAATTTTAGTTTTGGAATGCATTTTCAGCACACATTTAACGGATTTAGACACTATGTATGATGTAGTTATACAAGGGGACACTTTCATGTCCCCTTCCACTTAGAGGATCCACTGTATTAGATTAATGATCAACCACTTTAGTAGTATTACATAGCTATGAGAGGATAGTGATCCTCTCATATAATTCATCAATAGTTTTAGAGGGAACCTATGTTTTATTTATTATTATGGAATAGTTTCCTAATGTACAAGGATATATGACTATAATCAATGTGGATTATAGTCTACCCATAACAGTCTTTCATATTTTTTTAGTTACGAGTTGAAATGGTTCTCAGGTAGAATAAGATGTTCTCATGTGTATGAAAACACAACAGATTTTACTAATGACATTGTATGACCATTGGAGTATGTGATGTTATGAAAAATAATTTTTTTGAGATGGTTGAGTAGTATATAGAATATATTCCTAAGTTTGTTCCTTGTTTTCCTCCTAATTGGGTGTATTTTTTTCAACATGAAATTCACTAGAGATGAATCGATATCTATGCTAGAATATTGGATGTACCCATATAGTTATAAGATAATGACGTATAGTTATATAAATATAAATATTTGAGTCTTGTTGGAACATATGCACCTAACATGGATGTCTAGTGTGGCTATCCTAGGAGGTAGACTATAGCATTACCCTAGGTGAGGATTGATATCAGGTGAATTTGGTCACTATATGGAAAAAGTACCCACCATTGAGAAATGATGACATTTTTTCCAAGTGGATCTAGAAGATGTAGTTGTTGGAGTTTGACCTCAAGGAAGGTTATCATCGGCTCCTAGTTCCAAACGATATATACCATAGATAGCTTTATAAATCAACAACATGTACTTTTAGTTTTTTGAGTATCCCTTTGGCGTTATTAATTCACTATGAAATATCATGTGAATTTAAAATCAGATCCCTAACACTTAAAATATTGGTTACTGGTAGACTTCTATGTTTACATCCTTACGACATAGCATCATTTGTGGTGAAAAAAATACACCTTATTGTGGTTGATGAAATATATTGAAAGTACATGTTTTTTAAGGGATATGATATTGTTGGTTCCCAATGTGGAGGCGTAGACATCTTATGATGTGTCTTGTTAGATATGTGATTGATAATAGAAATATAATAGGTTTAGTAAGTGCTATCTTTATATCCTCCCAAAAGTGTATCCATTTATGTGAACATGGTATTGTTTACATGATATAGGTATGTTACAATTCATATTACCATGGTTTTTTTTGGAACATACTATATGGATAGTGTGTCATATATTTAGTCGATTTGTTGTTACCCTACCACATAATTAACATCATAGGTATTTACAACATTCGAACATTAACTATGGATTCATTCAGAACTGGATATCCAATAGACATGCCAAATATTGATTTTCAATAAGTGGGTAGAAAATATTCATTTTTTATGGGTGAAAAATACAAAACTACTATAGTGAGGGGGTTGGGAGTTGGAGATGAAGATGTTATTTTACATTAGTTGTGAATCTAGAAGGTAGTGAGGATTTGTTTTATATCCCTTAGAAATGGGTTTGTAAGAAATTTTCATTTTACCTATATTGAGAGTATAAAATCTTTATGTCTCATCATTTCGTAGTGGAACACTACTAGATCATAGTGATTAGTTGGGGACACATATTTAAATGTGTAGACTCAGCAACAACCAAAAACTCCCTCAGACTATAAAACAAATATAATTGAATTCCATAAATGGTCATTTTAGTCCATGATTCTCCCTTTATTCCATGATTATAGAAGGAATGAAATATGTTTTTTGAATCATCTACATTTGGGAAAATCTATTCTACCCATAATTATGGTCAGGTTAGGCTGGCCATTCATGTTCTAAAGAACAATCATAATGACTAAGTGTGGTATTTGGGACATAACAGTGAGTTTTTAGTACCATTAGTTTACTATTTGATGAATAATAGTTAATTATGCGCCATTGGTAATGTGGAATATGAGGATGTGTATGGGTGACCGTAATAGAAACCTATACAGTAGGGGAGGATGATGACTAACCAGATCCATGAGAAGACCCTTTTGAATTAATAATGGTTTCCGTATGAGTTCAACACATAGATCTTGTTTTTTGAGAGACTTTATCTCCTCGAAGATTTTATAGATTTTGATTTTTCCACTGACACTAAAAAATGTATATATAAAATTTTCACAAATTACATCATCGGGTAAGCATGGTGGTGTACCGGTTGACCCTTTAATGATAGATACACATGATGATTGGTATTTTATATGTGTTGCATCCAAGGTGTCTCATTCAAAATTAATTATATGATATCATCCATGATTAATTGAATTTAGCAGATGGGCATAACTACCTTGATGAATTTGTGGATCAAAGTGGTATTTTAGAAATTGCTAGATAATAAACATAATGAGAAAGTGTCTCCCTTGTGGTACATGTTTTCTAATATAATGGAATAATTATAGAGATCAATGTTTCCAAAAAATTCATTGGGTTTTTTTTTGTGAAGAAAATCATTGATGGTGTGGAGAGTGTGACAGAACCATCTCCACTATTTCATTGTTTTTTTATTTATAATATTATTTAATTAGGTAGGGATAAGTTGGCACGATATTTGAAATCTTGGTGAGGTTAGTGCCAATATTATAAAAATAATAAATATATTAGTATGTCACATAAATCGATTTAAATCATTAATAGACTAACCCCATAACATATTCTCATATTGGAAATCAAAGGTCAAGGATTATTTTGTTACCCAGGGGTTTTCATTAGTAAAACCAAAGGCTAGTTAGCAATATATGTCCAATTGAGGAATCTACTGGTGTTAAATTTAATAAAAATAAATAATTCTATGTTTTTTATTTTAAATTAAATAAGACACCTACCCTTATTTGTATATTATAATTAATTAAATCTACGGTAAGCTGCAAAACCTTGATAGGATTATAGAACACAATTCCTTAATGGGGGATTGAAATCATAGGATGATGGGAAATTATACAGTGGTGGATAAAGAGGAATTAAATGTTTTGGGTCTTCTTCATCTCCGAAAATTGTGTTCTTCAACAACGATTGATCACAAATCAAGATATAGATATTCAATTGTGGTTTATTCCATTTTGATTATAATATTAATAAGGTATTTTTATATATTCTATTGTTTCATGATATGTTTGTTCATCGCTTGAGCCTATTTTCTAGAAATTAATTTTTTATTATAATTTTTTTATTATGGAATGTTATGTACTATGATAAAAAAAGATATTTGTTTGGATGAGATCATGTCAACCAAAATTGTTTATACCTTCATTCATATTCTTTTCCCCGACCCATTGTCCAACTTATTAACCACTCAAAAAATGGGTTCTATTTTGAAATTTTTGTGGTGTGTTTGAGTGTGAAAATACAACCATATTCATGAATGTTTTGAAAATGATGAAAACATTAATCATGTGAGGATCGATTATTGTGATTTGTGGGTAAGTGATCATTTATTTGGGATCTAGAGTAGTGATTGGGATTGTAGGTGTGATAGGAAGTATTGAAATCTCTATACTCATTATTTAATTACGATTTTTGAGTATTGGAGGATGTAAATGGATGACCGATTGAGTTTCAAATCGATATCAGGGGGGGTCAAATAGATGAAATTAGTAGTGCTGAATAAAATCTTAAGATGTGTGAAAACCTGGATATTCATCCTATTAAAAACCCAATTACATGGTTTGTAGTCTAATAAAACAAACAACATGTAATACCACCTAACCGTGATGATAGGGTTTTGGATGGAGTTAATTTTCACATATCATGTGGAAAGGCCCACACACCATGTGGCCCTACTTAGGTATTGTAGCTAGGTTCCTGTTGGAATGCGCTTAGGAACTGATGTGCTTGATCATTCTTTGTACTCCAAGATAACTTGATCATCTGCAATGATACATGGCCATTAATAAATACATGGTCTTGGTCAGGTACATTAAAAAAGTACACGAGAAAGGCCTATGGTACACAAGAACCATCAGATATACCATGGCGTGCCCCCAATGGTTGAGGTCTCCAGTGTAGCACTAGTACTATTAATTTTCTTTTCCATGGAATCCTAATCCATGAAAAATAGTTGACATGGATAAGAGATAAGGTAGGGTTACATACTGTTTGGATTGTATACGTGTTGTACACTACTTCTAATAAATTATTCCTCTCAAATATCCTTCTTTTGGACATTGACATGGGCTCATGAGTAGCCTATCCAATGTAGTTTTCCATTTAGAACGTGATTGATGACAATTATTATGAATAAAATATATCATGTGATGAATTATTAGCATGACTCTTTTTCATGTGATGCTTCAGGATGGAATTAGTAAGGGTAAAATTGTAAGAGTAATACTGGTGTCAGAATTCCCTAGGTGAACTAAGGCATGGGTCACACATATTCATTAAAAGGGTGGTGTCATAACATTCCCATATGATAGATGGTGTGAGTATCCAATCTACATGTGTGGCACACCCAAGTCACTAATCACCAATGTCGAGAAGGTCCATCACTGGGGTGGTGTAATCTAGGGATTTGGATAACAGTATAAAGGGGTAGGATGCTCCGCATAAGTTAGGGAGAGGTTACAAATGATAAATGGTTCTTATTTTCGGTCACTCAGTTGTAGAGCATAATATTGATGTGCAAGACCCCCCACATGGATTCATATGTAGTTGTGCATGATAATGGGAATTAGAGGGCATTAAATTTATTGGAAAACACATTGTGATTAGATGAGGTATGATGATTTATACCCTATATATCTATTTTTTTGGAATTCTTTTTTGGTATATGTAGGTTATTGTTTAGGGTTGTTTTCTCGGTTTTTCAATAACATGAATTTTTATTGTTGAGATAATTTTTAATGTATATTCCTGTCAGTCACTTTGTTCTTTTTAGTGTTTCATATGGTGTATGTATATACTGACCCTTATATGGTATTTTCAATTCAATGTCCATCCATTTTATAATAATCGTTATCACCACTTGTGGACAATGTCGAGACTACAAGAGGCATGATTGGGGTTTTGGTGGATTATCCAACCACTGACATGGAAATCCATGTTGGATCAAATCCTTACATAGATTATTATGCATCAGATTTTTGATATTTTACACTCCATTTGCATTCATTAGGATAATTTCTTTGTGATTCAACATTCATATGCTTCATTTTTCCTCGTATGTTGAATTCCAAATGTCATCATTCAGGATTTATGATCAATTTCTTATTATCTATGATTTACTAATGTTATGTTCTTATAAATTGATTGTTCATTCATACCCCATTGATCATGTTTTCTCAATTATTATTTTCAAATGAGACCTAATGTATTCACCCTATACTATGAATCACACCTTACCATTAGTTGTGTTTATATAATTTAGTTAATGAATAACAGTATTATATTTGATAAAAGTTTATATTTATCATCTGTGAATAATATTATTAAGATTTGTTGAAGAATGTTTGTAAAATATATTATTTGTGTATCAAATTTCTGATGAAACTAAAATTATAGGTTCTAGATCATGATATATATTCATATATAATTGATATTCATTTAAAATGACGGAAAACACATATTTGTTATTTTTAGATTACGCGAATTAGTATATGATCTTATTTTAGTTTCCATTAGCAGTTTAGACATATCAAATATGTGGATAATGTAATAATAAAGCTAGTTTGTACAAAAGTTATATATTTAATTATGGATTTCATATATTGATGATAATATAATCTAGTTATAAATGAATATTTCTTATTTAGAGACACTGAAACATATTCTATTTAATTATTTTGTTGTGAGGATATTACTTCTTAAAATTGACTGTCAAATTTGAAGTATTTTCTATGTATTGAAACCAAAGGAATTAAATAAGATATTACTACACTTGACAATGAAATTATTATAAAAATGAGTAAGAAAATGAGATTGTAGTTGGGGGGAAATGATATAGTGATTCACACCCGAAATTAACTATCACATAATAATAGGAAAACCCATATCAAACTATAAATCATGAAATTGAATGAAAAAATCTCATTTAATTCCGTCATAATGGAGTAGCCACCCTCCATAGGTTGGTTTTTGGATCCACTATTTCCTGATAAATGGTTAAATATATTAGAAAATAGTTTTTCAATTCTACATATATTATACCTGAAAATTTTTATTTTAATTTTTTTTACAATGTGAATCATATCAATGTGGGAATCCCATTAAGAATACAAGGTAGGTGAATGTAATGAACTCCAAATATTTTGAAATGTTTAAGAATATATCATTTAATAATATTTATGCTTATACTCTTCAAAATATAATGATGAGATGATTTTTTAAAAATAATAATTACAAAATGTATCTCTTGGCACATATTATGTATAATTCATGATACATTAAACATATATGTATGGATTTTCCTTTGAGTATAATAGTAAAATTTATCATTTAATTAATTTCATAAAATTATTTATCTATATTGCCATATCTATATGGTAATTTGGTAATTATGATGAAATATTTTGATGTACAGTCATAGAGGGAATGAAAATATAATACCATATTTATTATCACCATTTTGAGAAAAACGTGATAAAACTTGTATATTATGGAAGCTCAACTGATATAATCCATTGAGGGAAAAAATTCATCTTACGAGATAACTATAATATGGGAAGAATTATCAATGAAATTTACAGAATAGAAATGTGAGTTTTTTTATGTTTGGAATATAATTTCATCAAAAGCATGATGTCAAACATGATATAAATAGGAAAAATATAGATATTAACGAAATTAAATATCTTCCAAATGAACTACCAAGACATAAATGAACCAATTTTTTAGAGTTTAGGAATTACACTATACAATCGAAAAATACATGTGTTAATGGAGATTATATATTGTGAAAGAAACCACAATATATATAGTATAATGAAAATTTCTATAACAATCAAAACTACTATAGTGAGTGAAAAAAAATGTGTTGAATGGTTTAGTAATTATCCAATCAGGAACTAAAAATTACATTTTTGGTTCTCAATTAACAGTACATGAAATATATAATGTTTCATAATAGAATAAAGTCTCCTCCCCATGGGATTGTAAATGTATTATAATAAAAAATATTTAGTGGTGCAATTATCTCATCCCATGTTGATAATTACACAATAAATGTAAATTGTGGGAATATATTTCTTAAAAACATTTAATTCTTAATTTAGATTAATATTATTACAATTTTGGGAATTGATTTAATATCCCATTGGATGATATTTACCTTATATAGTAAATTATACAAAATAATGATCGATATTTATCTCTATTGGTTAGAGAAAAACCTGGTATTTAAGAGATTCAAAATCTATGAAAATATTCTGATGTATGTAAAGAAGTATTTCCTAGTCTTACTCTGAATAATAAGGTTTTGGTTTTATAGAACTCATACTTGGTTATATATATATATGAATTTCCTTCATTAAAATGAATAATAATGAATTGGTGGTATTTAAGACAAATTTGAATATGAATTTGAATACTTTTTTTATATGTAAAGGAACATCACCATAGGGTGCACCATTCGTACTTATTGTGAAGAAATATTGGTCAATGCATATCCGGGTTTATTATAATGAATTAAACATGATCATTAAAGTTAATAAGTATCATGTAACCCATATATATGACTTATTCAATAAACTATGTGGGTATAAACACTTCCCAATGATTGAACACTAACCTATATATTATAAACTATTGTTTAATGTGGAACATATATCTAATAAAACCTTTTTAAAATGATATATGAACTATGGATTCATTTTTCAGATATTGAACAATAGAAATTCCTCTTATATGTTTGGGAATTTGATGTCTTCTGTCTATAGAGATCTCCTTAATAACTTTTTTTACTATTTATTGATAATATTCCCATATATTCAAAGATTAAGGAATATGATTAGGGATAATTCGTTATTATAATAAAGTACTTTATGAAAGAGGTATTTTTTTCCATATATATCAGTTTTGAAGTGTATTTATAGATCATATTATTTTCTGGTTATTTATTCTTAAGATATTATATATATATGAATGCGTTAAAGGAAATTATTGTTAAATAATGTAATAAACTATCACTTTTAATATAGATCCATATTATTTATGGGTTTTTTATAAATTTTGGATTATTTTTGATACATTTATAATAAAAAAGAAAATCACTAATAATATTGATAGGTAAGTGAGTCATATTAGTTTGTAGATAAATTGGAAAGAATTTTCAAGGATATTATGATGATATTGATCATTTACCCTACCGAAAGTCAACACAAAATAGGGAAGATTTTTAGATAAATAATGATGAAATAAAATATGTATTTGGGTTCATCATGTAAAATTTTAATTGATTTATCCCTTGCCTCATGTCAATTAAGGGTTCTTGAAAAAAATTTATGATGTATGATTTGAAGATAAAGGTGGCAGTATTTTCATTGTTGATATGTATGGATTATAAATATTATGAAAATTATGAAATATATAATAATTTGATGATCATAAAATTAATATTCACATTCATGTACTTGAACATGTTCCAAAAGATATTGTTAGGAATCCACAATGGATATTATTTATCAATTAATGACCACCATATGATGGAAAAAAATGAGGGGAATTCGTTTATATGAAAATTTATTTCTACCACATACATAACTATGATTAATTGATACCCAAAGTAAATATATTTTCAATGGATGAACATGGATATCATAAGGAAACATGAGAAATATATTCTTCCCCAAATGCATTCTCAACCATCTATCAATATGAAGATATAGAACATCCCAAATGAATATATAATGATATAGGTGATGCTATGGATATTTTAGAGTTCATCCTCAATATCGAAGAAATAATATGACAATGGAGATAAATTGGATTCCAATAAATAACATAACTAATAAAAGGGAAGATAGATTATCTTAAAATCATATCAGTATCTATCTATCCTAGAATCACAAAGGGTATGGGTATCATAGGGGGGGTATCCTTGTTGGAAAATATTAATAATGGAATTTTTGAATATATAGTTCAATTCCAAGAACATATAAATGTCAAGAAAGACAAAATAAAGTCTATTAGGATGATGACAACATTACTGAACCCTATATTGATAAGAGATAACATCACTATTGATTTCGTTTTAAGTCATCCTAATATATTTAAATGTTAAAATTATATTTTGGTTGTTATTTATATACTTATGATGAATACAGTTATCCTTTCAATTAAATAATATTAAATACTCATTCTAAATGGAATGATATTTCTAAATTAACAAGTAATGATTCCAATCGTACTACTCTAAATTAGATTTGATTGATAAAGAATGACTACCAAAACGATCCATGAAAAATATAAAAATGAATTTAATTGAATTTTTTTCATTAGAAATCGTTACTATCCTAAAACTGATAGTCATTATAATGTACCATTAAAATCATATATGTTATGTTGAGATATCAATATATTGAATTCAGTTACGGTTGGAATCAACACATTTCCCAAATTTAATTCTAATAGAAATAAATGTTCTCAAATTAACAATAAAAATTCCCCAGATTAGGTTTACTATGTGAAATAATGATGCTCTCCAACATTTTAGGTGGAATTCATTGAGGTGAATCTACTAGGAATGGGCCCTAATATTGAAATATAAGAGAATAATCATACCATTTAAAAAACAATAAAACTAATAAAATTTAATATAATGGAAACTTTTACAATAAATTATAAGATTATAGTTTGATGTTGGAGATATGGTATTTCATCAAATATCAACATGGTTAGAGATAATGTGATTTTTATAGAAGGTATTGTTTATCCAAAGATTTAATATCCCCATCAAAATTATTTATTTCAATGGTACTATTACATATTAGTAATCACATTCATCTTTCTTCTCCCATGTGAATAATTTGTTACATATATCACATATATGGAACTATAAACATGAACACCAGATGTATTGAACTAAGAGTTGACATAAATAGATTTTTATCTCTCTAATTGTTCAAACATGTAAAAACATTCAATTATATATATAATGTTTTATTAAAATTCCCCCAAATTCATAAATATTCCAAGAGGAATAAAATATTTTGAAACAAATGTGAGAAACCAAAGATGCAACTTGATACAAGTTCCATACTTTTTTCATTAGAGTGATAAAGTATTATGGAAAAAATCATTTTAGATGTAGATATAATTTCCCAGGATTTTAGTATGTATTTAGGTTTATACAACTCTTATATGTTCTATTACATCTCAAACAATTAATAATTAACCAATGGAATGATTCCATATTTCATTATGGAATGAAGATAAAATTTAAAATTAAATACATTAAGATATCACTAAATAAAACATAAATATATAGTGAAATAAGATAAATAAATTGTAATGGTATGAATTTTTTTCATTCAATGTGCCTTTATATACTCATTTTAGGTGATAAAACATTTTAATTTTTTTAAAATTATATTATTATATTGTCCAATATATCACTATAAAAAATAAATATTGGTATTAATATAATAATGATTCATTAAATCCAATTTTATAAATATCCCTGAATGGAAGGGATAATAATTAATCATGTCGTTCATTAAGGCGTTTTCCTGCTGGTAGTACGACATATGTTATACTCATCCAATAGTTAAGAGGGTGTTAAATGATGAATATTATGTAAACATATTAAATTATTTATACCAAATATACT
Organism: Viscum album; assembly: GCA_963277665.1. Classification (NCBI taxonomy): domain Eukaryota; kingdom Viridiplantae; phylum Streptophyta; class Magnoliopsida; order Santalales; family Viscaceae; genus Viscum; species Viscum album. Next base: position 643,762,818 of record OY728161.1, read on the forward strand.
AATATAATTATCTTATATGATGTTAATGTACTTAGAGGAGGTAGAAAAAGAAAGAAATATGAAAGAAATCTATTAATTTAATCACTTATATCTTTAATATACCCATTTTGATTGAATATATTGCCATTGGAAGAGAGTATTATAGTCAAACTAAGTGGTTTGACCTATATAATCATATGTGTATAAGATAATTGAGTGACATTTTAGAGTCAAAACATAAAACATATATTAATTTTCAAAAGATAATTAATGTCACCTTTTATAAGAAAAAATCAATTTAATAGTCATATATATTAAGTCCTCAAGGATGAAGACAACGTTTTTTTTAAAAAATTACTCATACATGGAAGAATTATGACATATTTTATAGTAATCATTTCTACTTTAAACATAAAATTATTTTGATTAAATGAAATGTCAATTAAAAATAAACTATCACTAAAATTCATGCTTATAATACCTTTTTTAATTTAATATAATTATATAAAAATTAATATAGAATTTGAATTTAAACATTCATTGTATGTGTTACCTATAAATTTTTTCATTACATATTTTTGGATATTCATGTTCATCAATAAATTATAACTTTAAATATACAAAATAATTTACTTTAACTTTTATACTACTTACCCAAGACCTGTAATGACATTACATAAGTGTTAGAGATAATACTATTATTATTTAAATTTAACAAATAATTATATAAATAATAATTTTATCATAATAAATATTTTCACCTAGAAACAAATAAAATGTATTTTTATTCTTCATTTTTTAACTATTTTTATCATAATAAGTTATAGGACTACCATTTTCTTAAATAGTAATATCTTATTTAAATAAAAATGTCATATTTAAGGATTGTGGTCCAAAATAGATAAAAATTTACATGGGGGAATGTGGAGGTAATTAAATTCAATATAAAACCATATAATGATAACGTTAATAGATACTTTAATAAATTACCAATTGATTAAATGAGTAACCATATTTTTTCCTTTAACATTATCACCATATTTTTACATAGTAACATATACATATATCATAAAAAGGAATTTATTATATAATTTTAGCATTATTGTTACAAATAAGAATTTTTTTAATTAGATTCATTTTATAGAGGTAGTAAAAATAAATCTTAATAATTTGTTTAATGAAATGAATATTTTGAAGAATAAAATTATTTCTATGAAAATAATGAGTTTTTCCAAAAATCATACGAAACATTACTTTTCGTGGAATATATTTGTTTATATTTAAATATTAGAGATTAATATGTCTTCCAAATCAATTAATAACTGAAAGGAATGACATAAACCCACAGAAGTCAACTAGACATGTCACCCAAGAAGGTCATCAATAATTTAATGTGGAGAACAATTACCATATATATTTGAATGGAGACAACCTAAAAAATAAAAAAGTAGAAAAAAAATATTCATCCATGTGATGTAAAATTTCAATCCAAATGGATAAACCTAAAATAATCTAAATGTGGAGTAAAAATAATCTCTATGTGACTACCAATCACCACCAAATCATTCCACAACGAAGGCGATGAAAACCATGATAAGCCGATGGACAACTAGAGCCCCTTTGCATTAAGTGCATTATGAAAAAACACATCTCAAAACCAGAAAAATCCAAAGTTTGTGGTGATAATGTATCCATGTAGTATTTCAGGAAATAATCTATGCATAATCTGATATACATTACATGATAGTTTATGATTTAAAATAAAAAAATGCTTATAAATAATTTATTATAGATATACAATTTTATAAATCGTCTATTAGATTTCTATAAAATAATGTGAAATTCAAAAACAAATGAATATGAAAATATCATGATTGAAATATTAATAATTTAAAAAAATTAATCCATTTATACACCATAAGAGATGTAAGTTAAAATCAAACCAAGAAATATTTCATCACTTGTAAAGCCATGAATAAATAACAATGAAAAATATTGGGTACCATACTCTTTGAATATATAATCCGACATATTAAGGATTACTAATCCCTATGGGTGGCATAAAATGCATCTTATTAATATCGAGTCTTATTACAGTATGTCAATATCAACCTAGGGTGGTGTTATATAATCTTATGTGACATACTTCCATTTCTAATTTCACTAAAGATGCTTAATGTTCTATGATTTAATTTTTTTGAAATCCATGTTTATAATTTTAAAAACATTTTCACACTAACGAATCCCCACATCCAATGTTATTACTTTTATTTCATGACTACTACGAATTCATTCTTAAAACACACACTAGTAAAACATATATTTTTAATGAAAATAGAATTTTTAAACTTAGATTTTTTTAGAATGTACAACCTGATATAAAATCCATCATTTTAAAAAATACAAAAAATTAATTTTACTACAATAATAATTAATTTATGATTAATGTCTATATTATGGAGAAGAAAAAATCTAGAATGTTGTTAAACATGTATCCATCAGAAATTGAATTTGGGCAGATGTAGATCATGTCTTAAAGAGAATAAATTAAAATAAAATATTATGAAATGTCTATAAACACCCTTATATGTTGAATAAAATGATCAATCAGGTTCCCAGAGACATGTGGATAAGGGATTATGAGAGGATATAGCATGAGGATATGAATGTAGATTAGATAAATGCAATGTAATAGTAAGTGATCTTCCAACACGTTAGAATCCCATTATGAATCCTCAAGGAGAATATTATAGAGTAATGGTTAAGATCATGTTCATGCTAAATAATGATTAGTGGGGACTAAACATAAAAATTATATATGTATCTTAGTTAAATTAAATTATTTTTATGGTCTAGATCATGATTAATGATTCATAATAAATGTTATAAAAATACCGTAATATTATTTTGTGGCCTATATCCCTTAAAAACGGTGCACAATTTTGTAGATATGAGTTTCACACTTGGGGTAATCCATTATCCAACCATTTGACATAACTATAAAAAATCCCTATCACCCACAAAATCTATAAGATGAATCGCATTATTTGACTAACAATAATAAATACATGGAAAATTCCATTCTAATCTAACATATTTATAAAAAATTGATACAACATGTACACAAAATAGTTAATACTTATTGTTCAACAAATACATATTCCTGACATGATTTCTTTAAAAATCCATCTTATCAACATAAAACTCTAGGAAAACTCTAGAAAGTCTATATGGATAAAAATGATCAAACAATAGAATACATGTTAACTAGTGGGTGGTGGGATACATTCCTAGTATGAATTATTTATATCCCCCTAAAGTGAAAAATATTAAGAACTTACAAAAATAGATGGCCACTAATGCCTCATCTACAATTCCTGCTACCATGTATCATGGATATCCCATATATTGTGTTATGTTACCCATACCAGGAAATTATTTTCTTATGATGTTCCTTCTCTATGAAATCCATAATCTGAAATGGTTTCCCATCCATAGTGGATTTAGGATCCAGATCAACTTCATCCCATTTGAACACATGGGAAGGGTCTGGGTGATACCTCCACAAATGAAAAACATGAAACCAATTATTAATAAATGAAAATGATATATGAATAACAATTGAATCATCACATATACAATATATTCCTTGATATCAATGGGGATAAAAAACCTAGATGCAGACATATAATAGGAACCCAAATAATGTTGTTATAATCATGGTAAAAATCTATGGAAGACATCACCACCAATCCGAAAGTCTTGTGGTTGATGAAAATGATCAACATAATATTTTTGATAATAATATATCATAAAAAATATCTTCAAAAAAAACTACAGTTTTCTTCATCTATCGAATAAGTATCGTCCCTATAGTGGAAAACACTAATAAATTTCATAAACAAAAGGGGTATTTATATGGCCTCCCATAAAAATATGTGAAGGTTTCTATCATAAATGAAGCATAATAAATATTTCCATATAAATATTTGAGAAGTGGAAGATGGTTTTCCAATAAAACAATAAATAAATCTTTTTTTCCGAAAACAAATCCTCAATAATCTGAATAGTTATCTTATACTATTGCTAAGTTTGAGGAAGTCATGTACTGAATAATTAGAACATAAAACCAATGACCACTTATAGAAATTAAGAAACCTAAACTTTAATCAAAATAACATATCTGAAAAATTCATATATAATACCCCATGATGTTTCACAACATCTCAAATGTTTAAATGATGAAGCTTATCTGCCTTCATCATCTCTTAATTGGGAGGAAGTTAGTTAATATCATATGTCAATATATGATAACATAAATCCCATCCTTCCCACATGATGTATTTGGGAAACCAATGATGAATTCTCTAAAAATATAATCCCACATCTATGCTTGAATAATAAACTAATAAAAAACCAATAGGCCTCTGGTTTTCCACCTGAATTCATAGACATGTGTGGCACACTGAAAAAAATTATATAATATATGAACTAATACCCAACCAATAATATATATATATATATATCATATCATGATACATCTATAAATTCCAAATAATTTTTTTCTAACATGATAGATTTCCACTATATATCATTGTGTACCATAGATATATAAGTACAACATACATTAAATAGAAAAACAAGGTGTTCATTGGTGGATTACACCCTTAACTAATAGAAAACCAACTATTTTGTATTTTACTAATTTGATCATAATCAGTTTCGATTAAAAATTGATTTTAAGCCCTCGCTTCAAATTCTGAGTCATCCATTACTATGTTGATGAACACATATCCCCATATTCTTCCACTTCAAAAGTCATCTCAAAAAACAAACTAATTATAAATCACTCATATAATGATTCCTTCAAGTCATGGGTTGTTAATTTTAAACTCAACAAACCAATGAACAAATTCTGTTTCATAAGAGTATAATAAATATCAAATTATAAAGTCAAAATATAATCAACCTAGTGTCCCAATATCACTTTTATATTCCTTTGAGTAAAAATATAATTCATGAAAAAATCGTCATACTATTTTGTATATTGTGCCAAAATAAATAACGATGCCAATTCATGTGACTATAAAAATGGTGGGAATCTCAAGATCATTTGTAGGATAGTTGTTTTTAAGGGTGGTTAATTAAAAATATCAATACGCCACAACATATTTTACCCACAATAATACACACCCCAATCCTGTACATAATGGAAAATAGAAAACAATATAACCCAAACATGATTTCAAAATAATAAAAACATGATCAAAAGTCATCGTCTCTCAAAGATCCTTAAAATTTACTTCACATATGTTATTAAAAAACAGAACACCCTTTGAGTGAAAACATTAATTTGAAATGCATGATTGGATAATTCCTAATTAATGTATCTATAATATAAAAACCTAAGAATTATTGAATCTCAAACTAGTTTCAAGCATTTTCTATGATATTTCTATATGAACCTTTAAATATACTATGAGATTCACCTACTAGATATAGAATTACCCAAAACATTACATAATATATTCAAAAGGAACATTTCTGAAGCATTCTATTCATAATATGTTATCTCAATTTTATAATGTTTATATCCAAATTATCTATATGTTCCTCCACTAACTTGGATTATTCCAAAATATCATCCACAATAACAATTAAGACTAAGTCTATTAATCAATGAAATATTTTATTCATAAATAACTTAAATACCATAACAGCATTAGTTCGACTTAACGATATTATCATTAACTCTAAATTCCCGTGGAAACAAATAAATATTTTCTAAGGTATTTCAAAACCTACAAATACATACTATTAGTCTCTTAAATAGAGGTAAATAATTTTTAATCAATTACCCTCATTGAATTATTCGAAGAGGTCATAAATTCTTTCCATGAAATACATGTTCATTTCTATTAAATAATTCCACTTATGATAATATATATAACTTATGAGGCTTCGATCTACCTTATTAGAAAAGAGGATTTATGAAAACAAAAGTAACATTATTTTTTTAATTGATCCCAATGCCTCAAGGATCACAAGGGGATCCTTATGTTAATAAATATATTCATATTCTATGTGATAAGATGTCAAGGCGATTGGAATAATTCTATAGAACTCGTCATGAGTAAAGATGAAACCCTCTCTCCAATTATGGCCTATAAAAATAATTTGGAATGACGTAAGGGTAAGCACTCTACATTGTATGATTTGTAATATTAATATAATATTAAAAAATATTAGGTAACATGTATGATAATTATCATGATATTATTTTATCAAAAACAACCAAATTCCGTTTTCATTAATATAATGAACCGCACTCACATTGAATGACCTGGGAGACTTCAATAGTAGAAAAAAATTTAAAGGTGACAAAAAATTGATCTCAGATATAATGATAATAATTTAATTTATTTCAATAATAAGGATGAATGTATCAATATTGAGGACAGTAAATAGCAACACCTCAACAATGTTTTTTATCCACATCCAAAATGTGGTAAAATTGAAAACTTGAATACATCACTTTCCGAATAGCAAGGGAAGATTAAAAAATTTTCATAATCACTATATTGAAGCCCAACACATCAACTATATATAATTATATTAAATTATGATTTTAACCTATATAAAAAATCTTAAATTACAATTGAGGAAAAAATCAACACCATACCTCAAATAATTGTTATACATTCTTGAGAATTCTCAAGCCCATATTCCCATGTAGAAAGTTATCAAGTCTTATCTCTTCCCTAATCTCTTTGAGACGCATGATAATCCCACATAGAATATCTATAGGACCCATCACAATTTAAACCTTCATAATCAACCTATGAGGCCTTGGTTATATTAGATCCTATATAAATACAATGGTACATAATTTCAAAAAACACATGAGGTAGTATTTTTATAAAGTGATGAAATGTTCAGGAACATATAAGAAATTAGGCATTATATAACCAGGGCCTCAACCATGGGAGAAAAAAATGTTTTTTCCCTTGAAATTCCCCTATAACATGTCCAAAAAAAATGAAAACCATAACACTTACTTTTTTCTAAAATATATACCTTAGATAATAGCATCAATATCCAAAAATATCCTTAATCCTTTTATCCAATTATGTCTTCCTCCAGTATATCCAATTTATTGACTACGTCTAAAAAGATCTGAAGGCATAAGAGAATAATTATTTCCCAAATAGTATAACACTGACCTCTATAATATCTCTAGTTAATATGTGAATAATTAGTTACAAGATTTGTTTTCCATGTTTAGATACTCAGTAATATATGTTGAATATGCCAAAATTGTAAACTACACATACTCTAATGTTATAAATTGATGATTTATTGACACACACAAGGTTTCAAAAAGTAATAATCTTTTTGATCGATTTTAAGGTTTGGTAGTAATATCCTAATAATGTTTATCATTAATAATAGAATCCAGAATCTTCTCGTCGATCCTTTATTAATATATATTAGAAACCCCACCATAGATAAATTTTTATATTTTATAAAATTTATATTTATTTCAAAATGACCATTCCAAACTACATATTACTAGGATAATTGTTCACCAAGGAATATTCATGGATTCTTCTTAGAAAAATCATATCCACGATCCAATTCTCATCCTCAATACTCAAAAAGTGTCCCCCGTAGAGTATGAATAGTATGTAATCCTATTTGTACCAATGAATGGTCCAATAAAGATTTTTCCTTCAACATTTCTACAATAGATTCATCTCTTAAATTTGTAAGATCTCTTAAAAATGTAATTCTATAATAAACATATCATAATATCCAATCAGATAAAGTAAAAATTCCAAAATCAGAAGGCCAAATTCCAGAATCTATTCTAATACCTATAAAATATATGAATTTATATAAACAATGGATCATATTAATGAAATAGAAGTCATTTACATTGAATATATTCTTTTAAAAAAACCAAATCAAATTCATTTTGACAACCTCAGACATGAAATTTGAAATATAGAAAATGTCCATAACCACCCTAGGTAACTCGAGTATAGAGACTATAGTGAGATATCAATGAACCCTCCTTTATTTGATACCCAAATTCCGAAGGTAGTAAATATTTTCTACAAAAGTCCCTAAACCCAACCCATGTAGTTTCATAACTGCTAGGGATGCATATTCTCATTGACTAAATTTTGTAATGAACTAAGACAATTCAACTAGACATGTCACCATGAAATTTCCTGTACATGGTGAGGTTCCCGGAAAACATCAAAAAACTATCATATTGAAAAAAAATGGAAAAAAATAATGGAGTAAAAAGAGGGAAAATATTTATAAATCCTTGATAAAGAGAAACTAAATAATTTTATTTCCTATTAATAAATAATTTATTATTAAAATGATCCTTCATGTGACCATTTAACACCACCAAAGCATCTAACTCCCAAGGTGATGATAGTGAACAGAATCGGGCAATCTACATGACTCTCTTCCTCATACCAACTTCATGAAAAAAATGATATAAAAACTCCAAATGGAAAAATCAATTTTGGTTTTGAAATCCCAATTGTATTTAGTCAAATAATATTTAAATGTTCTATTATTATGAAAAATATAGATCTTGAATTTTAAAAACATAAAGTTTATTAGTCATTTCTATTAAAATATTAATATTAAAAATCAGTCTTACGGTTTTCACGAAATCCATACATTTTAAAATAATAGAGGAATATGAAATTTTATTGAATGAAAAAATTAATGTGTAAGAAGATCCTAACAAGGGTATACCATTAGACAAGTAAGTGATTGAACAATAATAAAAAATAATGTAATGTTTAAAAAATTCATAAATGAAAATGTAAATGATTGTAATATTCACAATGGGAAGATGTTCTAAAACATGTAAAGTAATACTAATACATATTAGAGATATAATTTGAATCCAACAGATATCTATTATTCTTAAATTATGCCAATACCAATCCTCTATTGGTATAATAAACAATATAGTGACATATATCCATTTCCCAACCCACCCAAAGATCCCAATGTTATATATTAACTAGACACCATTTCAAAACCTTGTTTAAATTTTATAACAAATATTTATAAATCAAAATCACCCCATCAATTCTTGAAAACCAATTTTGAGTTAAAAAAAACCTTTGAGGCACTTCATTGAACACATAGAATGCTTAAATCCATTTTTTAGAAAACGCATATTAAAAAAATATATTTAAGGAAGATAATCCACCATTATAATTAAAATTACATTCTCATAAAAATCACATTATAATTTAATATAATATAAAGTAATTAAAAAATTAGGACCATTGTATAGATACACCTACACATAAAATGGAGGAAAACTAGTCTCTATAAAATAGAAATGTGAATTATTTTACTATTTCGGAAAGATCCCATAACCATAATAAACATCATAAAATATGTATCAAACCACTTAAATATTGAATTAACAACAAAATTGGGTTCCATAAAAAGGTGACACGATATTGTGAGAGGATATACGAAGAGTAGTGGAAACCAAATTAAAATCATACCTTAAAATATTTCTATTAAAAATAGAGAAATCCAAAAAACTGTCCAATTGGAGAAACCTATACAAAAATATGAAAGGTTTATCAACATTTAACCAACAGCCATAGAGTGAATATACATAATACCAACAATGTTAAATTATAAATTATTAGAGGTTTGGAATGGGGAACATGATTAGGTAGAAAAGGTATAAAATCCATGAACCAATCATCCGTAGAATCTATCTCCAGAATAAGTGGAATGATTTCCTAGAGATGGAATTTACACTTAGGGAAATTGTGCTTTAGCATTGTGACACCCTTGAAAAGCCACCATGATAGTTGTAAAGTGTCCTTGGTAAGTCACATTGTTACAATGACTCCTCTCGGACCATAAAAATGCTATTGGAACCCATCAAATAAAATCCTCATGAATATCAGATGCTTTGGAAAAACTATATCCTAAAAAATGTTCTTGGATTGATTCCATAAAAAATATAAAAAATGTAACCCCAAACACCTACAAACACCTTATATGAACACAAGGATAAACCATGCTCAATCAAAATTCTTCCTATAACCCAGAGGGAATCACCTGAAATCTTGTGAATATGAAATTTCATGAAAGGGGTCATATTTTTTTATTAATATTAAAAACAAAAAACTACAGAAAATATAAAAAATAGGTTAATATATTTATAGAATATATTTTTACATTGATTATATTAATAAAAAGAAAAACGTTTTGGTGAGTATAATATGTAATAAATTTTTTAGGACGTTCTAGAATAATGATAATTTCATAAAACTTTTGGTCTTGGTAATAAGTATATATTTAATTATTTTAATAAAAACTAATCCTTTATACTAAAATAAAAAATAACCTAATAATATCATTTTGACATGATAAATTAAATATTAGTTTTATTTAAATTTTTTTATATTTTATAAATGTATCTTTCAAACAACTTATTACCATTTATGGGAATAAATTTATATAAAATAGATAAAATTTCTTATAAAAATGAAAAATGATATTCATTTTCAATATAATAATTTAATTATTTCAATGGACATCATGATAAAAATAAATTTGATTCTAAATAATAATAACTCATCAATTTACAACGTATACCTCAATTATATTATTATTTATATTGATAAAAACAAAAAATACGTAAATAAATATATAAAACACATTACATTTCATAATGTACACATTAAAATTTGAAATTTATAATTGGAATTTAATTAATTGAATAATAAAATTTTATACATGATATAATACTATATTATATTTATATCATATATTTTCATTCTTATATACGAATATTAAAAACCCACATGGTCATATCATATTAAAAATTCCTCACATGTCACTATATCTCCCCTAACCCTAATGAAATTGTGTCCCCATTATTTTATGTTTATTCAATTTATTAAAGGATTTTGAGTTTATGAATTATAGTTATACCATTTTAAAATTTATTTCAATGGGTAAAATGGAACATCAAAAATATTAGTTTCAGTTGAATACCAAATATCGTAACTACAATATGATATTATTTCTGAGTGGAATATTAAATAAATCAGAATAAATTAATGAAATAGATTCAATTTTATGTTGTGTTATTTAATAATTTTAATTAATCAAATGCAAAAAAATAAAATATACCATTTACATAGAAACAATGATGGGGTGAAACATGAATTATTTAGAATAGTGTAAATAGTTTATTTTTAAAATTTAAATCATATATGATTATAAATAACATTGACATTGTGGATTAAAAAATATTCCACATTGAGAAATAAATTATTCATTCAAATATCATAATAATTCAATTTATTAGAATGGAACAACCTGAAAATATAATTTTCCTTGAGATAAATAGAAGATACAATTCTAAATAGATAACATTATAATATAAAAAAATTATTTAAACCTATTTAAAAATAATATATATGTTTTATAAAAAATATATTGTCTCTCAAAAATTAATTTTAAATAGTATTGTGTGTTAATTAAGAATCCATACGTAAGGAAAAGTGTCCACCAATTAATCATAAGTTAAGGTATTTTATTATATTTTAATTCCCATTACATGTGGAAAAGAATATAGACATAAAAAAGGATTCCATAAATATAAATAACATATATTTCTTTGTCAGGGCCTGTATATGATCCCAAACTTCTATGAAGTCATCTTGAGCCCATTTTTGAGTTCTTTTTGTGGTTTTTAAGAATGATTTTATTGGATTTGTGGTTTGTTATTCCACTGGGTTAGTATTTGATAAAAATCATAGGAAAAAGGGTTATGCATGGTTTGAAAATCTATGTTCCTATTCCCGAGTAACTATCCAAACCTAGAAAAAGTGTTCTGTATTGTTAGTGTATGATTTACCATAACCATGCACAGCTTCCCTGGAAACCCTGCTCACGGGTTTATTTATCCAAAAACTAGTTTTTAAATCACTAGAACCCCTGAAACCCTCTCTTCTAAAACTAATATTGGGCTTGATGAATTCTAGGTGATGACACATCATTCTAGAGGGATTCCCAAGTAAGTTGAACATCGTTCGTTGAGATATAATGATTGAATTGAATCTCCGCTCTCTCCCCGGTAATTTAATTTCATCCTAATGCTTCTCTAGATGATTCTCATGTTCATTCCTCATTCATTCAATGAACATTTCATGGATTACCTCCAAATATTCCATGGAAATAAACCTATGAGTTGAGATTTAGATCAAGTTTTGTAGATATGGATCTATATTTAGAATATCTTGATGTTATTAATCTTAATTATGGGATTATGGATTTAGATCCAGATCTTGATCGACATCATTGTGACACTCATATTTTAAATAATTCCTTTGGGATACAATATTTCAACAAAATGAGTTAGGAGGTCTAAATAGAACTCCTATAGGCATGGATTTTATTTGTGTGTGGGACATTATAGAATTTCTAGCATCCCATTGTAATTGATTTCCTAAATTCATCTATATAGGGTTGTATATTGACTTATGTATTCTTTAGAGATATAGATGATTAATTAACGATCTAATCATGAAATTTTTGGGATGCACAAATAGACAATTGATTTGGGGAATTATTTTATTGTTTGTGAATTTGTATTTGAGATATTGAATTTGGTTGGGATTGAGGTAATTTACAGGGATAATTATTTATGTATTAATGATTGCCTTGGATAGATAATTATTAATTGATTAATTATGTACTTTTTTGTTTCATTAAGATAATTAATATTGGAATTAATTTGGAAAATTTGAGATTTTATTTGTATTTTAATTGTTAGAAATAATTATGGAATTTTATTTTTGTTTATTGATTGATTAATTAATAAATTAATTAATGGGTTATATACTTAGTCAATTGATGAGTTTAATAGTAAACATTGATATGTTTAATTAATTATGGGATTTGTAAGGGAATGATGTGGTTAGGTATATAAATTAATGAATGATTAAAATGGATGAAAATGTGGGTTCTAAACAAGGCATCCTAGACCGATTAAGAAGCTAGGACATGGACATGGTGTTCCTCCCCAATAGTAATCAATGCAATTGTGATGTGGGGTGCAAGAACTGGTGATCTACCACGTATATGATGTGGGGTTTTTGATATGGTGATCTACACTAGAATTGATTTGGGGTGGTAGATAAGGTGTTCAACACTAGATGAATGACAACGATGAATTATGAATTAAATGGGAGACATGAATTGATACTGGGTCTAATGTAATGATTAAATAATGAATGAAAATTTGATAACTATTTAATGATGAAATCTATTTATTGCTTTATATAATTGAATACATGTATTTTGACTATACAAGTTTTATATACTATTGGTGGAGGCCTAAAAATGTACTCCCACCCTATTTGGTCCACCTTATTGGCACCTGATTATACATTGTTGTTGCTAGACATGATATGGGAAAGACATTGAGATAGGTTGTTGTTTATTAATCAAGCTTAAGTGAGGGAAATAAACATGGTTCGGGACCCTCTAGGGATTAGTTGTGTCTCTCTTTTTAGATACATTGTAGACACATGAAGATTTCATTTTAATATCATGTTTTCCATTTCAGTTGAGTATTATATTTCCTATTTTGACAATCAGGGGACTTGGTATTGTTCTAGTAGTTTATATGCTTCAACCATTGTTTATTGTTGTCTTTTTTCCGATGTTGTTTTATTCTGATAAATGAGGCTACCATCTCCCCAAGATTGACTTACCAAACCCTCGATGCATGTCATCACCATTTGGCATATGGGGATGCACACAAGGGGGCTTGTGACCAGCTGGATCAGGGCACCATTTAGTGGAAATTGGGTCAGGATGTTAAAAATTGTTATCAAAGGTTATTTAATTATTTATTATTTTGTTAATTTTTTAGAAAAGGTGTATAGGAGATTAGGAAGTGTTGGGGATTGTTAAAGAGCTCGGGCAAGGGAGTTTCAAATCCACATCCATTTGAAAATCTAGGTTCACATGGTGGGATAGTTTTGATTATAGTTTTTTTAGAGTTATATATTATTTCACCTTTGGTAAGAGACTTGTGGTGTGATGTGATATTTTTTTGACAATTGTTTATCTTTTATTCATGGCTTAAAGAAGCATGACAGTTGTGTCTGCATGCAGAATTCTAGCCACTAAAGATTATTGTCTCTTGCGTCATTTTAGGCAGTCACTAGAAAATGGGTTATGGGTAACTGGATGAACATGAACTTTTTCCCCTATTGTGAGATTGAAATAATAATACAAAATAAGAATAAATAGGTGTATAATGAAAATAATGATTGATGAAGTGAGTATGATTAATTAATTTAATCTTGAATTAATTAATTTGAGATAATGTTATTAATTAATGGGGGAATTAATTAATGAAATGTGTTTACAGTTGTTAACCAAGACCTAAGAGTATTCTCGTTATGGGTTGTGTTAAGGACTCAACATTGACTATATGGAGTGAATAGGGGGATTGAGATATTGAAATGTGATTTTTGTCTCCTCTTACTAAAATGTTATAAGGTTATATTATGGGACCAAACATGTGCGTTTGTCTTCATGGAGGTATTACCTTACGAAACTTATTGAGAGGGAGACCATGGGGTATTTCACATAATGTAATTCTAGAAAGAGAACATGAGGAACTGTTGGTGCATATAGAGTTATTAGGGGAGTAGTTCTAAGATAAAATTTCATGTACCATGAAATTCATAGAGAGAGACCTTGGGCGGGTTCTGAAAAGCATGTCTGTTATGTTATGGTAGTTTTAGAGGCCGCACCCTACAATTTTTTCTAAAGAGGGTGGACTTCAGGAAGATGAATTCTAGATTATATCTATAGAGTCGATAAATGATAATTTGGAGACTCTGGTTGATAGAATGTTCATGTTGGCTACTTATATGTGATGTGGGTGAGCAAAGCACTGGTGGGACATCCCTGTATGAACTGGGAAAATGAATAATATGTTATGGAAGGTCATTCTGGATATGTTGTTGGAACACTTCAATCCTGATAAACTGAGAAAAGATAAGGACTCAATGTGTATGCATATAACCTAGGGAACCATTCTCATAATAGCTTATGCTTAAAATTTCACATATTTACTATGTTTTTCTCAAATTTTGGCAGAAGGTGAGGATTTTTCGACTAAAAATTTTTAGGATAGACTTAATTGGGTGATTATTTAATAGGTGAATATCTTTAGGTTGAAAAAGTTCTCAGATGTGGTGAATCAGACTCTCGTATCAGTGGGAAACCTAAAAGTGGCTTCTCTCACTATATAGGTTGATATCACTGGAAGATCAAGGAGTGTGCCTATTGAGAGAATGAATCACCATTTCGAGAACCATAGTGAGAAAATTAGAATGTAAGGACGACATTTCAGAAGAACAATTGCATTGGACCTTAGTCATGTGGTTTTCCTTGAATGCGGTATGCCGGGAGACTATCCCACACATTTTCCTCGACCACCATTGGGGTTACAGTTTTTCAACAACTTGGGAACTAAAAGAGGTTCTGCAAGATGTTGCGACATGCTGGTGTTGAGGGGGCAACTACATAGAGTCAGAGTGTGGGAAGGGGGTCTTCTACACTATATTGTTCTAGAAGGTGGAGTTCTACTGGAAGATGCGGTAGAGGTAGTGGACATGGTGTATTAGGGTTTGAGTGCCTGTATTATATGAGTGAGCTAGTTAAGGGAGTTATACGATTATATAGGGGAGAGGGTGGGATAGTTATATGTATTGAAACCACCACTTTTTGAAAGAAAGTATTGGCCATTGACAGTGAGAGTTACTATTCTAGTAGATACTACTTCATCTAGTTCCTTATTTGAAACTAGTGCCCCTCATTCTGTTATATATTCTAATCTTTTTAACGGTTTTAGCCTCAAGGCGGCGTTTATAAGTAGAGTAATGAATATCAATACATTTTTGGAAACATGTTACAGAGATATCATTTTCTGTAATGGTTGTTCAGTATTGATCTGAGAGTGTAATTATATTTTTTCTCTATAGATCCTTGGTCTGACAGGGTTCGACCTAATTATGGTAGTGGACTACTTAGTCACAATCCAAGACCACATATATTGTTACTATTAGAGAGTGATCTTTGTGTCTCATAAGGGTGATAGGTATGGTCATTGGGGAGAGTGGTATATCCAAAAGTGTTGAGCATGGAAAATTAATTGACTACATGGGGAGCTCACTGATCCTGTTTCTAGTCTTTTGATAGATGATGCGGGTGGTATGAAATACATATTTCCACTAGTTATTGAACAGTTCCATGATTTCATTACAGAATACATGCTAGTGTTTCCACATGAGAGAGATTTGTAAATCACAATTGAGATCATTGCATGGGATAGCCTAGTATCTATTCCACCTTACAGAATGGCACAGCCTAAGCATTAATAGCTCTAGACACAGTTGGACTGGTTGAAAGATAAATGCTTTTTTATTCAAGTACGCTGCCTTGGGGAAAAACTATATTTTTTTAATGAAGGATAACAATATTTTACGCTTGTGTGTCGATTATTATATTTGGATTAAAATTGCCATGAAGAACCAATATTCTCTTTTGAATATCGATTAATTGTTTGACCAACTAAAAGTGGCTTTTTTTCTCAAAGATTGGTTTGTCATTATGGTGTCATCAATTGAGGGTTTGGACTTATGATATTGTGAGATCTACTTTCAAAAGAAGGTATAGACATTATGAGTTTGTCTTAATACTATTTGGGTGGACACATTCTTGATCAGTGTTTATGGCCTTGAAGAATATGATCTTTTATTCAAACTTGGATTAGTTTTAGGTGGTGTTTATGGAATACATCTTCATGTACACCAAGCCTCATAAAAATCATGTCAATCATCATGACACCATCCTGAGTAAATAGAGAGATCACCAGTTATATTCCATTCTAACTAAATGTAAATTTCCAATTTATAGGGAACACTTTTGGGGCAAATCATCATTGACGAAGGTGTGGCTATGGAACTAAATAAAACCCAAGCAATGGTTTGATGGGAGCCTCCCATGAATTTTTTTATACCTAAATCATTTTATGAATATCTAGAAAATATATGCGGTCCATCCAGTATATTTTATGATCGGTAGTTTAGATATTAGGTTAGACAAAGAATGGGGTAATCATTTAATGTATATCAGCTTGTGATAATACATTCATGTAGTTGAATTTCTCATAACATCGACACCAATCTTGATCTCGGCCAATATAGGTGAGGAGAACATGGTATATTGTGACTCTTCTGGGATCAAAATCAAATATTTTATGATGCAAGGGGATTGAATCATAGCTTATGGGTCTCAAAAGTTGATGGAAAAAGACACAAACTACCCTACACGTAACCTTGAGTTAGCAGTGACGGTTAATCCTCTTAATTGTTGGAGACACTATCTTTTGTTTGAAAAGTTTATAGTTTTAACAGATCACAAAATCATCGAGTATATCTTCTGACATCATGAAATTAATATTCGGATGTGAAAATGGGTAGAGAATATGAATTTCTATGATTTTAAAATATAATATACTCATGGAAAGGGGAATAGAGTGGCAGATGCCTTGAGTAGAAAAACTCAGACTCATTTGGTACGTGAGTCGAGTGGAGAGTGGAAGAAGATGACATTGATTGATGAAATGCATGTTGTTGTTCATTAGTGTCTGGAATAGATTACTCTGGATTCAGTAGCAGTAGAGTCTACACTCTTGAGACAGATCAGGGATTGGTATTACAAGGATCCATAGTGTAAATTCTTAAATGAATTCCTTAAATGTATGGAGAAACCTTCATACTAGTTTATATACAAGGACGATGTAATATTTTTGGTGATTCTTGTTAGTGGGATTATGAGTATACAAGAGGAACACATGTGAAAATTTCATAACTCAAAGAGGAAGGTACATCATGGGGTGAAAAAAAACTCCAAGACCTACAATGACAGTTTTGGAGGCCAGGCATGAAAAAAGAGATAGCAGGTTTTGTGAGAAGAATATTCACAAGTCAGTAGGTGACGATATAGTATCTATCACATGGTGGTCTATTGCAGATGTTTCCTACTCTATAATATATTTGGGGACATATGTATGGATTTTTGTGGTAGGTCTCCCTGGGAAACATAGGATGAATGATGTTATTTGGGTAATTGTGGATCAAATAATGAATGTATTCAATTTCATGCCTATGAGGGAAACATTTAGAGTTGAAGAGTTAGGAGAGCTATATGTTTAGGGGATAGTTTTTTTATGGGGTGACACAGACTACAATTTCAGATCATGATTCAAACATTACTTCATGTTTCTATAAGGTCTAACAGATGGCACATGGAAAATCAGTTTAGTTAATTACATATTTCCACCCTTTGGAGGGTGGAATGTCATAGCTTAATATAATGGTGCTAGAGGATAGCTTGTGGGCATGTGTGCATGAATTTAGTGGTTTCTGGTAGAATCACTTGGATTTAGTGTAGTTTTCCTAAAACAACCGTTATTTTTAAACTAAAAAATGGATCCATATGTTTCAGATTATGGTAGACCTTGTAGATCACCGATATGTTGGATAGTGGTAGGTGAGTCAGAGTTTTTGTGACTGAGTCTTGTTCAAGAGATGTTAGATATTTTTCTATTGATTAAAAAATGTAGGGTTCCAGATCAGAGTAGATAGAAGTCATATGTTGATAGGTGTAGATGGTGACTAGAGTTTACATAGGGAGATCGTGTAATCGATTGGGTGTGTCCAAGGTTGGGTCCCCATAAGATAAAGAGGTAGGGCATGTTGGTGCCATTTTATATAGGGTTTTTTGAGTTAGTTGATAGAATCTGGCTGGTGGCATGCCAATTTGATCTTCCTTAGAAATATATTGCAACACATGATGTTTTTCATGTGTCACAACTAAGGTGGTATCACCCCGACCCTTATCATGTAATAAATGTGGATGATAATGACATAAATATAGTTGAGGCCTCTGAGCAGAATCTAATATGTTTGCTGGATTTTAGTGAGAATGTATTGAGAGGAAAGATCAAGAACATAGTTCGGGTGTTATGGGAACATTGATGTGTTCAAGAGGAAACGTGGGAACGAGAAGCAGACAGGATGGATGAAAACCCAATCTTTTTTGTTTTGAATCTTACTAAATTTATACAGTATAGCTCAAGGACTTGAAATTTTAAGGTGGGGAGGATGTAAGATCCCGACCTTTTATGAATTCATCTTGGGCCTTTTTTAGGTAATTTTTTCTATTTTAATGGACATTTTTTTGGGGTTGTGGTTTGAGCTGCGTGTTGGTGAGTTTTTAAGAAAATGTAATGGAATGAAGGTTGTTCATGGTTTATGCATGGTCTTACAATCTGTGCCATGAGAAATAGGTAACCATGTAAACATTGACAAAGTGGGTTTCATTGTTGGTTCATGGTTTACCCTAACCATGGGCCATACCTAGGAAATCACTCATGATTGTTTTTATTGATGAATTAGTAAATAAATAATTAGAAACACAAAATTCCATCAATTTTAACCTATGAATTGTATTGATGAGTTCTTGGAGATTATAGAGCATTCCAAAGGGATTCCAAAGAGATTCTAACACCGTTCATCGAGATGTAAAGCCTGTATTGATGATCTGCACTCTTTCGGATAAGGGGATTTTATCCCTATGCTTTTCTGGTTCTTTCTTCTTACTTACATTGTTATTATAATGGATGATATCACCTATTTACAAGGATATAAACGTGTTAGTTGGGATATAGATCAAATATTAAGGATGTATGTCTTGATTTGCATGATCATGAGGCATTGATTCTAATTTTGGGTTTTCGAATTTAGATCTAGATCCCCATCGACGTCGTTGTGACGATTTGATAATGGAGATTTATATTGGGAAATAATACATCTATCAGTTGAGGTGTGTGGTCTCAATAATGACTATATAGTCATGGATTTGATATGTGTATGTGAGATTATTGAATTTCTATCATCCCCTAGTAATTGGTTTTCTAAATTTGTCTTGTTAGGAATGTTTTTTAACTTGTTGATGCTACAAAGATATATATGATTATTTGATGATTTAATCATGTAATTAAGGGGCTTCCCAAAATGATTATTGATTTGGGGAATTTCCATAGGGTTTGAGATATTTTATTTTAGATATTGAATTTTGTTTGTTTAAGATAATTAATATGGGGGAATTAATTATGAGATAAGGATTGGCTATGTGATATAATTAATGGTGGATTAATTAATTTCATTGTGTTTTCATTATGAGAAACAATTGGTGAATTAATTATGATTTGATGAGAATTTATTTAGATAATTAATTTTGATGAATTTATTATGGTATGAGATTTGTGTTGATTGATTAATTTAATGATGAATTAATTAATGGGTTATATACTTAGATAATTGTTGGGTTGATTAAGGGACATTGATATGTTTATCTAATCATTTTATTAGTAAGGGAATGTGGTGAAAACTTATGGTTATTTAATGAACGGTTTAAATAATTGATTATGGGGGTTCTAGACATGGTGGTTTAGATCGACTGTGATGTTGGGACACGGACATAGTGTTCCTCATCTACAATTATCCAAGGGCTTATGATGTGATGTTATACAAACAAAGGTCTGCACCGAATGTGATGAGGGGTGTTAGACCTGGAAATCTACAACAGATGAGATTTGGGGTGGTTGACATGGAATTCATCAACAAATTAATTATAATAATAAAATATTATTTAAATGTGGGAAATGAATTGAAACTGGGACTAATGTGATGATTAAAGAAAAAATAACAATGTGATAACTGTTTAATTATGAATTGTATTTATTGATTCATATAATTTTACACATTTTCTTTTTACTAGAATTGTTTTAGAAACCATTGGTGGTGGCATACTGAGTTGTACTCACACACTATTTGGGTCGCCCGATCACCACTAGAGTATCCTTTTTTGTTACATGATGGGAAAAGGGCAAGGCACTGGGATATGTTTTGGATTGTGAAGGGAGAATGGGTGATGGAACCAGATGTGGTTCAGGACCTGTATGGTAGTCATTCTGTCATTATTTTCATCTACATTGTAGACACATGACACCTGTATTTTCATAGCATTTTTTAGATTTCAGTTGAGTATTGTATTTCCTGTATTGACTATCATGTGACTTGGTTTTTCTAGGGTTATTTATATGAATAAACACTAATTTTTGTTCTTCCAATAGTGATTTATACTAAAAAAATATTGTATACTAATCCCATGACCAACTTACCAGACCCTAACTATTTTTCCGAACCCTCTAGAATATTGGGAGCCACACCACAGGGTATGTGACCAACTGGCTTGGAGCACCGTTTAGTGGAACATGGGTCGGGATGTTACTACATGGGTGATGATCCTTTATATTTTGTAAAAAATGTTTAGTCTTTTATAAGACTCATAAATGATAATGGGTTTCTATGGAATACAATTATAATTTGATGGTGTTTTATATATAATATTGGATATATTTCCCATCATGTTCTTGAGTATGGGAAATTATTTTACAGTCATGATACTGACTTGGAGTAAATCATCATACATTTTTTTATTTTATTCTATAAGAAATAATTCATCCTTTTGTAATGTTTTATGATAAGAAAACACATTTATTTTATTTCTCAATGAGTGTTATGTACATCCAATATTTATTTTTTATTCAAAACACATGAAAATAAAATCAACATGGATAATGAGATCCACGAATTTATAATACATATTTATTTCATGATTGATTTATTTATTAAAAAATTAGTCCACCAATTATATTTGAATTAAAAAATTATAAGTTTTTTCTTGACTAAATATAATAACTAATAAAATATAAATAAAACATCATTTGGGGATTTTATAATTTTATCTACAAAACATCAATATAAAAAATAAATAAATAATAGAATATGATAAAATTCCATATATATATTTATTTAATTCAAATCAAACTAACCCTAACCTAATATGAAACCAATAAAATCCCATAAAATATAACATATTCTTTCAAGACATTCATAAATTTTATCACCCAATATATACAACAACTTATCATTCAATGTTAATTTCAAAATAAATAATCAAAATAATATATTACTCATTTCCAGAAATAACCTCAATCACCTTATCACCAAATAATATATCTTCCTCCAAGGATATCTAATCATTAAAAAATATGTTCCAAAAAAATAAATTATTTTCATAATTAACCATAGTTACAAAAAATTTTAAATCACATTAAAATGGTATATCTATACTAGAATCGTTTTTTATTCCTATTAATGAAAAAAATATATCAAAATTACATTAATCATGAAAAAATTGATTCATATTATAATTCTTAACATAGTGTATAATCTATTGAAAAAATGCATGACAAAAACTATTCAAACTCATAAGGTTATGAAAACCACTTTATTTATCCTCATATGAAAACAAACTAACTTGTATAGTGATCTACATCCTTGTTAGATACTAATTGACACACAATAGAACCATATATTTATTTATTGTGATAATCATATATTCCTTAAAGAATATCTTTAATCTCAATATAGTGGCCCAAATTTAATGTTCCATAATTATTATATCAATAACCGATTTTGATTCACCTACATAATTGGGACATTATTATTTTCATAGTTTTTCAAAAATAAAAAAAACCACTGAAAATAATGATTACATTTTAAACCTGTAGATATTTTATGAAAATACATTGATTCTCATATTCCACAACAAGAATTCTACAAATATCACAAAATTCAATCCACATTATATTGTTCTAATCAAGTTAGACATAATAATCCACTTTTTTGATCTATAAATAGAAATATATTATGTTTTTTCCTAGTTATAATTAAATTTAACCATAACTATTATCAATTAATTATTATAAATGATAATAAGACTATCATGTTTGTAAGAGAACATAATCATGATATATTAAAATATAAAAAAACCATTCATAATGATATACAGATCATGAATCAAGAGTCATTACATGAATCATGAAATTTTAAATGACTAATTAGAGAGTAAAATCAATAGGAAATAATCAAGAGGGAAAAAATATAAGAAAATTTGAACTTATTATCTAAATGATTGTATATAATAATTTCAAATGATATCAAATATGAAAAAGAAAAATAATAAATGACACTTGTGATATAATAATCATAACATAGTTACAATCATTATTGTAATGGAATAACAAAACAATATATTTTCAATAATAATTTATCCAATGAATTAAATATTTCTATATGTTGTTTAAACAAGTATTGTATTCTCACCCATAAGAACATATGATTTAAAATAACTTTATAAATAATGGGTCACACATTAAATATTTCCTTTAACCATTTGACTAATAAATACATACCTTTTTTCCCATAAAGAATTAATTTATAGACAACCCACTAAAATCATGATAACATTAAAAATATATAATCTTATTCCCCATTAAAAAGAAAATGAAAATTTAACATATAAAATTATTTAAATTTGACTATAAAATGGGGAAAATTTTTCTAGAAAACACTAGAGATATTTTTATATAAATCCTTAAAATACGTATGTAAATTATTTTAATGAAATTCCATTACATAAATAGTATTAGCTATTAAAAATGAAATATCCAAGAAAAGATAACAATTTAATTACATCGGAAAACTATGTAAATACAAATAATATTAATATTTAGGAATAATAGTAAATAAAATGGGATAATGTGTTAACATATAAATTGTTTTAAAACACTTTTTCAATAAATTTTTATTTAACGTATAAAATAAACATCTCAAACTAAATTAAGAAGATTCATTTCTAGAAATGTGATATTGAATGTGTGAGAAAATAAAATATTACATTAAAAAATAATTGATATATAGTTATGTAAATTTTGGAAACTATATTAATTATACCTATATAGTTGAGAAAGAGTTACGTAAAAGGGGTCAAAAAAATTAAAAATAGTTTAAAAATAAGAACCATATTAGTTTTAAAATAAATTATCAAAAAATTATTAACATAAAAAGAAAATTAAAATATCATGGATAATTATATGACATCATATATAATATAATACATAAATTTTATAAACCGTGAAAATGAAAATATGTCTATAATATGAAATATATCTCAACGATTGAAAATTGAGACGAAAAAAGCTTAAAATTGATATCATTTGAATCTATTCAAATTGAAGTAAATAATAAAATGTTTAAAATTTAAATAGAATTAATAAATAAATAATTATGATATAGAATGTAAAATAGGAACTAAATAGGCTATATAAAATAAAATAGATGAATATTTCTAAACCTATATAAAAGAAGAAAAATTATATATGAGAAACCTATATATATTTCATAACAATTAAATAATGTTTTCTCATTATTTGGAATTGAAAATTAAAATAAATTATTTCGAGAAATAGTATATGTAACATATTAATAAAATTTTCAGTTACATCTTAACCTTATATTTTATCCATGCTTTGGTTGGGGTATTCCTCGTCTAGTCTTAAAGGAAATTAAAAAAATTTCAAAAATTTTGAGTTGTCCACTATTGGCGTATGAATTTCCCAAACCGTGTGCCCACCCAATAGAAGATGTGGAATCAGAAAATAGTGAAGGATTTCATAGATGTAACAAAGATTGACCAAATTTGAACCCAATTTGTAGAAATAACACACCCCAATCATAGGGGCACAAAGTTATAGTGAATTGTCTGACAAACTCTTTAGCCATTCCCACCATACCATGCCAACGATAATTTTTAATTCTAAAAAAATTTAACTTTTTTTCAATCCCCCATATACCTCCCAATTAGACCCAACTAATCTTGCATCAAATTAATAGGTGTTTGAGGATCTTAAGGATTATTTTTTCTTCATTAAAAATCATTTCATTGAACATTAAATGTTGTAAAAACACATTTGATTACACACCAATAAGATATCTTCTCCAAGTCCATTTCTTACTCTCTCTCCTTGTTTCCACTGTAGTATTTGTTAGATCATATTTTTTATGTATCTAAAATCTGTTGTTTTTGAGCCTGAATATTGGATTTAATTTTTGATCTCCATTTCTATCATTCTTCATTGGCCATTCCTGTTGAGGTGGCTGGGTTTCTGGAATTTATTTTAATGGTATGTTGTTCCATTACAATTTTCTATTTAAAAACCCCTCGATTTGATTTATTTAATATATATTTCATTCAATTTTAATTTGAAAATCCATTTTTATAAAAGTTGGTATTAAAATTGGAATATACAGATTTTTGGGAAAACCCCCCAATTCCAATTGATTTATAAATTAGGTCATGATTTAAATTTTATTGAACATGAGAAATTGATTTGTGAAGTTTTATTAGAGAAAAAGGTTGAAATTGATTTTATAAGAACATATTATTGGTTTTTTTTCGAGAGAAATGAAATAATTGATTAAATTTTTTTTCTTTGGATAATAAATAGGAACTGGAATATTGGAACGAGAAATCGGGAATTTTATTTAATTTTTTTACCAAATGAATTTATCATTGTCGAGTGACTGATTTCTTGAGAACATGTGAGCTTGTGTTGTTAGAATGTAGTTTCATCCAAGCATTCCTTGATGGTAATTCCATATAAATGGGTCGATTATTTTGAACTCTAATAAAAACTTATTTTAGAATATATTATCTCTAGTGGGAGGTCAATGAGGGATATTCTTCCTAATCCTAAGTGACATATATTAACATTATTGTGTTCATAGATACGAGTGTTTGGGGATCTCATATCTAGAAACTAATTTACATTATTTTATATGACTATGTTCCTTACTGTAATTGTTCTGATATATATATGTATACATATTAAATTATTTTTGGATATGTTTCTCATTCAAAAATTTTTATATAAACAAAGTTATATAAAATGCATTTCCATCCATTTTTTTAAATTTTTCCATCATTTGAAAAGAAAAACCTGTTTTTGAAGAATGAAATTATACTAACATACTTTTTTATTTGAAATTGAATTCAAGTTCCTGTATGTTTATTATGGAATTTATTTTCAACACATAGTGAGACCATATTGGTTTTTTATCTCACAACGTATTTTTTCATTCCATAAATTATACATTTCATTCTTCTACGTTCAATCAAAGGAAAAGTTTCACTTTGTGGTTCTCATTGTTGTTGCTATTTTGGGCTTGAAGTACTATTTTATTATTCTTAATTTTTTAATCATATCTATTTTTAGTGATCGATGATGTAATATATTGGTCTGATTTATCAGTTTGAATATATTATATTTTTCTCCCTTTGGAGTTTTTTTCTTGAATATATTAATTTTATATAAATTTATTCTATTTGTAGGGAATAAAAAAATCCACTCTGTTCGCTTGTATGATACCTGGTTTTTTCCCAATTGTTCGGGATCATGAATTCATTTCACGATTTGTCTGTTCCAGTTTAGGTATTCACGTACCAGGGTATCTAGGATGGTTCATGACTAAGTGGTATCAAATTTATATTATAATCATCCTTCCATGGATACGTTATGTTTTTTAGATATTATTTTGACATAAGAAGTGGTTACGAGTGATTTCATGACTACCTAACATTGTAATGATCATTAAGACACCATTGATTTTATTGTTAATGGAATCATGAAGAGTGTTATAATCTTTTTCCAATATTGATTCAGATTGGCTAAAGCCTTAATTATGTTCTCTTAGGTGACAGTACTAATTTCACTATTCCCCTTACTGGGTGTTGATCCGAATAATATTTTGATGTATTCATTATTTTTAATTGATGTTGTGTACCACCATGCCTATAAGAAGATGTGTGAATAGGATATGTGAGGAATATGATGATGAAAAATTCAGAGAATATCTTCCCATGTAATAAGATATGGTCAATGCTATTGTGTGAAACATACAAGCTCTAGGGTAGTTACTTTCACAAATCCCAAAAAGGATCCAGCCATAGAACCCAAGATATACTAATATAGAATTAATTCTCAAGAGTTCCTCCTCCAAAATCCACTATAATTAAATTTATCTTTATATTCCACAAGATGCTGGGGCTTGGTTTAGCATGTTTGAACTTCTATATCTCTTCATCAATACACATTAGTCAATAAAGATGAAATGATACACCCTCATGTCGAGAGGACATATAATTATATATTGGGACAAGATGTTGATGATGTAAAAGAAATATGGCTCATAGTGGAAGGAATTCAAATTTCCTTTCACTGAAAAATTTTATCATGAGTTTGTGGTGTTTTTTAAGGCTGTGGGTTTGTTTAAACATGAGCATGCTGACAGGACCTTGAGAGAAGATACCAATCACTATTCGGGTCATGTATAGTTTTCAATAGAGATTGTACTGAATTAGATGATGATGTCTCGAATGATTGATATGGGTCATTGATATGATATTAATTATATCATTTATAATTCATAGATTCCATCTAATATTGAGATGACTGATAGATACTTGATGGTTGAACATGTCCTAGAGAGTATGTTAAGGATGAATGGAGTTCCTTTTTCATATTGTGAATTTTCATGTTTGTTACCATAAAAGGGAAAAAATGAATGATGAGTCACATGGTAGTTCTCAATATCTAGGTTATACTAGACCTCATATAGTTTCAAGAATGATTCCTTTCATTATTTTACTACCCGTACCCTAGGGCCCATGCCGTGACTAACCTAAGACGTCATCCTGAATTCCAGGGTCTGGTGTCTAGTGTCGAAGCCATAAACCTACATGTGGGTAGATTTTATTGGGTACCTATACACAAACACACACACACACACACACAACCATCCATTCCCACTCACTAAAAAGTAACTAGCATCACAAGAAACCTGAGAACAAGTACCGCTCATAAAATTGATCCATAATATAAAACCAGATAAATTACTAAAAATAAAATGTACTCAAAGAAAACTCTGATGGACATCCACAAAAAACCCCACATTATATTGACAGTAGTATAGCTGCTAGATGTGGAAGTAGAATGTCATGTCATCCCAATCCTACTATACCCCTCCAGATCCAAGGCCACCAAGTCGATCGTCATATCATCAATCGGTCATCTCTCCCTGAGCACCTCTAGGTCCCAGTTCACCGAAGTCTATGTCGAAAGGTTGATCATCACCACTAGAAATAACAAGTGTGGGTGAAACCCAGAAGGGGTGAGTAACAAACTACTCAGCAGGCACCACATAACAAAAATGAAAGACCACACAAGAATTCTTAAAGTAAAGAGTGAAACACAAGACTGCTCACACTAGGTAATCATTTAGGGTTGTGATAGTGGAATCACAAGTCACATCATCAAACTCCGAAAATTCATGAGAAATACTCCTCTTGCAAGTGTAGTGGGTCAACCAAGTCATGAATAAGTGCTTCCCACAAACCATGGATTAATTCGGTACACCTCCCCATTACATAGAACATGCCTGCAAAGTAACAATGAATTTTATCCCACTAATCTTTCCCAACTGAAGTACTCCTCCTCATCGCATTCCATGGGCATCGAATTTCATAGAGGAGTGAATCCCCCCTTGGGACTGGATATTCATGAAGATGTGAATCTCACTAGTTCATGGACGATTCTAATAGAGTCTAATGTCTGGAGTCCTTAAGTCTCAGCCAACCAAAGGGTTCCGTACGTAGATTTCTTGGGAGAACCGATCCTCAATACATTATTCTCCTTTCAACATCCATGATATCTTCCCCAAGGAACTCCAAAAGGTCTTACTCATAGAGAGGGTTCCAACAACACCAATATCTTGTTAAATGGACTCGTAGTTTGCAAAATATTATTGTTTTAGTCAAAAGGGCCTGATTACATCTGGGCTCGATCTGAATTGGACAGAACGAACCAAACAACCCATGCTGGGGGTCCACCATACCCTGGTTGAAACTCAACCGACTCACCCAGGCCCAGTTTGGGTTTGGATTCGTTGGGTCCGGCCTTGCTAGTGGGTCAGGCCCAATGGGCCTTGCTGGACTCGACATAGTTGGGCCAAGGGTCCAGCCCTGCGGATCATCTGGTGATCTGGTATTGTTCTACCCAACTAAAAGTGTGTGGGTTAGGCCTGTCGGCCTGTGTTAGTCCCCCTGGGTGCGGGTCTAGCCATCTGATAAGGGTTCGTCCCGCGCGTCGTTCCTGCTTGGCCACGTGTCCAACCCACTTGCCCGAAGCTCGGACCATGAGATTTGGGAAGGTGGTGCGCCACATGGCCGGGATGGGGCTGTTTGCTGTGACTAGACCCTGCTACCCCTGCGGTAGTGCAAATAATTCCTCCAACCGTGGTTGAGGGACCATAACTCATCGTACCCGCCCAATAGCCCGGACGCGACCCGTCTCTCCATGTGGTGCCCACCAGTCATCACATCAGCCCATGTTTTCCATATCTAGAAGGCCGAGGCCTCCAGACATCGTGGAAATGGTCGATGCTGCCCCCTACATGCTACCAGTGTAGGATGACCACAACCGCCGGTCTTCGTGCCTTTGATGTCATGCTAGTGGAACCTTCTGGTAGCCACTAAAGATTCTCCAGTGGTTCGTTTTCCAATCTGTCAGCACCTACTTGCATCCAGGGTCACCTCCATCCTTTCATTAGACCAGGATTTCTATTCTAGACACATTTAGGATACAACCAAAATGAAATCTCACAACTGAGTTGATTGGTCCATGTTCATGTCACTTCATTCATTCCATGTTAGAAGTTCAAGAACATAGATGTTCTGGTGGTTTCAGTTCAATCATCATATGATAATTTAAATCATGGGAAATTAAAATACCCCAAAAATAACCCTCCCGCCGAAACACGTGATTCGTAGATTTTCTTGTTTTTGGGTTAATCTACATTATCCATTAAGAATAAAAACAGGGAAAACCTAAAATAAAATAACCCCTAACTCTTTTACATTCTATTCCATGGAGTTTCGTCCTCATGCTTCCAAGATGTCATCATTTCTTGTTTCTTTCTGATCTATTTTTCATGGTATGTTGATGTTGGCAATGATCTACCGGTGTTTCATTATTCATTAGAGTGGAATACAATTTGATATTCGTCCTATAATCCCCATGGTTTAGTCCTCATTCCCAAATTCATAAATCAATTAAAAGGAAACATGTCATAGAATTTTAGTTACACTGTTTCATTTATGAAACATCACCACTTTTATACTTTCTTTATTTCATTTTTATGCTATGTTATATGGAATATTAATGATCCACATTAATGTGCCTCGTTGTTGCCTCATTGATTCCTCGGCACTACACCACAACGTCACCGTCCCGCATGTTTTTGGTTGTAAAAAAAATTAAATAACTTTTTTAATGTTATTTTAATATTTTCCAAAATGACAAAAAATAAACTATTCTGCCCGGCCCTTATCGTCCAATGTTATGTCATTTCTAGGAGAATCCTAGCATTCTGAGTTCATTGGTTCCCTCTGATTTTTGATCCATGAACCGATTCTATATTTAAAAAAATATCACTCGCACGTTTATTGAACATACCTTAAAAAAATTTCAACATTCCATTTTGGGCTCTTTGGGCCTTGGAATCATGTTTCGTTAGAGCATATGGTATCATTATAATTCTATATAATAATAAATTAAATAGAAATTCTGGGGCATTAAATTCTCCCCACCTTAGTGATTTACATCCATGAAATCCAAAACAAAAAATAGACAAAAATATGGTGGTACTGAGCATGTATATGCGCCTACCACACCCTTGTGTTCTCCTAGAGATTCATGTCGTTCCATCAAACCCACACAAGAAGAATCGACTTCCCTCATAGGACCCACTCTTGTCAATATAATATATTCATTGGGAACACTACAAACATCACCCCATCGTCAATGTCCAGGTCACCTAATTGATGATGTGTGATGGATTATGGACCATCCTCCTCAGCAGTGACATCTGTAAAACATCATGCACTCGGTGCATCTATGGGAAAAGAGCAAGGCAGTACGCCACCTCGCCAACTCTGCACAGGATCTGAAAAGGTCTAATGACCCTTAGATATTTATTTTCACATTTTCCAAACCTCCACAATCCTTGTCAGGATATGAACTGAAGGAATACATGATCATCATCCTCAAACTCACATGTTCTCTATCTCTGGTCGGTATAAGATTTATAATTTCTCTATGTAGTCCTCATATTATCTAGGAAGATTTTCACCTTCTTTGAGGTTTCCAATACCATCTCTGGACCCATGAGATCCAACTACACATGGCCTTTCTAGTAAAGGGGTGATCTTCTAGGTCGCCCATAAAAATCCTCAAACGGTGCCATGGCAATGGCTGAGTTATGGTTGTTGTTGTATAGAAAAATCATTAGTGGCAGGTTGTCCTCCCAAATACAACCAGAATCTAGGAAAAATTCACATTTCATTCCACAAAATGTTTGTATGGTATGTATCATCTAACCATATATTTGGGGATGAAAAGATGTTATTAAGAAAATTTTCATCATGAGCGGCTCTTTTAATCCCCTCCGCTGCATGGATGTAATATGATCAACATGATATGAGACAATCATCAAATGCACCCCATGAAGCCGCAATACATCCCAAATGTAGAGGCATCACATACATTTTTCTAGTCCCTACTCTTTGATGGTAAGTATGTGAGCCGACTTGGTGAGTCGGTCAACGATCCCCAAGATTGAGTGGTGTCCCCTGGATTTATGTGGTAACCCCGTCACAATGCCTAATGATATATCATTACCTTCCCACACTAGTACATCGAGTGGCTGGGACTAGCTAGCTATAACCTTATTTAAGTCCTTGACCTGATGACAAGTGAGGCATAATGAAATGAACTCAGCCACCGTTTTCTCAATCCCTATCCACCAGTACTAACATCATAGGACCTGGTACATCTTCTCCACTATAGGATGTATGAAAAATGGGGATGTATGGAACTCCGTCAACACCTCCTCCAACGTTGTCACTACATCTGCAGTAATCCCTCTAAAAATGATGACATTCACCAAAACTATCAAAAATCCAGCAGGAGATCATCCCGTGGATAACTAAGTATGTTGGGCATCGCATTAAACATCCTCCAACTGTGCCTCCCTAACATGTTGTAAATGTGGGGACTAACAGTCATCGACTAATGGTGATTATCTTTACCAACTTACATGAATGATATCTACATCACGACCAACTGCTACATTGTATCACTTAGCTAATACAAACTGATCCTCTTGGTAAGCATATATTTAACCAGGTTCCCCTTTCCCAGAGTATAGAAAATATGAAAGTCATATTCCTAGAGGTACACTATCCATCATCTCTAGTTCAAGATAAGATCCTTATGGGAGAAGATATACCTGAGACTCTTGTAGTCAGAGTTAACCATAAACCATTAACCCATCAATTAATGCCACCAAATCTTCATGTAAAATAACACTACTGATAACTCTCGGTTATAGGCCATTTAGTTAATCTCAAATTTTATCAATTTTCATGAGCCATATGGGATCAATTCTCACTCCTACATTAGAAAATGACCCAGTCCAGTCCTTGATAAATCATAGTAAAATACATACCTAATAACCCCTTTGTTATTCTCATAATGGGGGCACTAGACAGTACTCACCTCGACTCCTAGAAACTATACTATCATTTCTACGTCCAAACGAATGTATGTAACTTACATTTCAATGCTGATAAGGGTGATTCTTATTTTAAAAATTCAGGTACGACCCTCCAATAGTAACCATCCATCCCTAAGAATCTATGCACCGCAACCATGATCTTGGGTGGATTCTAATCACGAAGTGCCTCTATCATCCCCAAATCCACTGCAACTCTAGAATTTGAGATGACATTTTCAAGTAGGTGGATCTCTCGTATCCAAAAATGATAGTTCGTGATCATACCATAATGCTTGTTCTCTCGGAGTGTGTCCAGTACTATCTGTATGTGTGTACCTTGCACCTCCTCTGACACTGAGTACATCTAGATGCCATCAATGAAGACCACAGTAAACCTATCATGATAAGGCTGCAATATCTTGTTCAGGAGTCACATCAACAATTATACTGTTTTGGTCATGAAAAAAGGCATCACCTGGATATCATTGTGGCTATACCAAAACCTGAAGGATGTCTTTATTATACCCTCATCTTGTACCTGAAGCTGGTGATAAATAGATTTGAGGTCTATCTTCGAGAACCACCTCTCTCCCTTCAGCTGGACAAAGAGGTCATGGATCCTTGGTATTGGATTTTTGTTCATCGTGGTGTCCTTGTTATGGCTCTAGAAGAACACACACATCCTCATACTCTCATCTTCCTTCTTGGAAGAAAGCAATGTGGTATCCCAGGGTGAAATGTTTGTTGTTACAAACCCATTCTCTTGCACATCCTCCAGTTGTACCCTCAGCTCGTGAAGCACCATTAGAACTGTCCAATATTTGATGTGGATGTCAGTGTTGTCTTAAGGTACATGTCGATGAAAATGTTTACCTACCTACAAAAAGGTAGTCCCAAAACATCCGCAGGGAAACCATCCATGTACTCGCCCACCACAACATGAAATAATAGACTCCTCTATTCCACTACACAGAGGGTGAGACTAGTCAGCAAGTAAGTTATTAGCTACAACTTTCTCCCAAAATTTCCATCATATTCTACAAGGGTTTCCTTATTTCTAGTGAAGGAAAACCCAGTCCTATATCCATGGACCCACCAAACTATAGGTTTAAAATAGTTTATCTCATCACTGAACGTGTTTAAGCAGTGCATACCCAAGATGACATCATAAGGCCTCGACACAGCTATTAAGAGATCCCAACTGATGTTATAACCTATTAGAGTAAGATCATACTGCTAGAATCATTGGTTAATCATTGAATCCACTCCTGTTGTATTCTTTAGGAATATGGATCGAGCCAATGGTTCCACCATAATCTCAATGATTAGAATGAGAACTATCGCTAGAAAGGAAGGACTAGAACCTATATATATAAAACTGCATATAGGGTGGAGAACACATAGATCATACCTTGGATTATCTCAGGGGAATCATGGCTATATCCTCCACTGCATGAAGCTTTTCTCACCCATGTCCACCTCCTTTGTGTGTTCGGAGTGGATCACCTAGGATTGGTGGAGTTAACACTTCAAACTGTCGCCCACCACTTGTTACTCAGCCTACTCCCCTACCATGTCAACCTCTCTGTGGGCCTCCACGCTTGAACCACTACCTCCACCTTGGTGTCCCCTCAACTATCTATTTGTCATATGTACATTGGGTTAGGAATTCTTGTTCCATGGGCCCTTCCGGACACAGAAGTTGAAGAGCCTGGTTCTTTACTGAATCCCTTCTAGCGGGGATCCCCGTACTTCTGACCCTGAGTCATGGTGTCATCCTATGAATATCCTAGCCCTCCTGGGCCCTCTCGTCTACTGTCCGCTACCTTCTAAAGAGTCTTCTACCCGGGGTCTACTGGTATCTATAGTGGCGGGGGTATGCTCATCCAATAAGCTCTATACTAGAAGGGATTCCTCAAACACCCCAACTTTAGTAGGGAGGATAAGAGACAACATCGATGCCTGGATCTCCTAGCCGAGACCGTTCACAAAAGATATAGTTGTAAATATAGGTCACATACTATATCTGTTGAGTAAATTGATATCTGGGTGAACCTCGTTGTGTATTTAGTGACCTTCATGTTGTCCTGTTGAAGGTGAATTAGCTTCCGATTGCAAACAATAAAGTCTGTAGTAGGAAAAAAACCTTTTTGGATAATCCACTCGATGTCAGACCATGTGAGGGTTTCCTTATCCTGAATTTGGGAGGTAAATCTAAACTATATCCATTTCGAGACCTTCAGATGTCTCGCTACCATTATCACCATCAGGCCAGGCGGTTTTCTGACTATGGTGAAGTCCTGCATCCCAACCACCAACAAGTACTTAGTGACATACGGATGTGAATCTCCCCTATACCTGGGAGGTCATGGTATTTCAAACTCATGTTGGGGAGTGAGTCTTTTCACTTCCTCTAATAGAAAAAATTATAGTAGAAGCTGACCATCAGGTTGTGGTAGAACTAGTCCACCACACAGTGGAGCCATCTCTAGAATTGTTCCATGAATGGACACCCCATAAGATGGTATGTCATTCACATAATCACTTATCTGAAACCTAGATGGCTGTCTATATAGAGGAATAATAAAATAGAACCAGATATACCATGGTTAGAAGGTTATAACTGGTGAGCTAACTTTTATTCAAACAATCATAAAGAGACAATTCCGCAAATAGTTTTTTTCGTTATAGATTCAAAAATAAGAATTCATGGTCCAAGAGTATTGATACGTTTTTCCCCGCACAAACAATGGTCTCCACGAATCTGAAAGTCAAACTCCCAACACTTAATCTATTTCCCCAAAAAAAAATAGTCTCCCGATCATTGTGGTATTATTGACAGACCTATGATACTAAATTGTAATAACACGTTCGTCGGGGCCCAAGCTATGACCACCACAATCATACCTCCCGATGGATAGGGGATAGTGACTAGAACTGAAGTCATCGACCTATATGTGGGAGGAATTTTCCTAAGTACCTATACGTAGAAACACTCCAAACCAAGTCCCACACAATGAAATGTAACAAGGACCACTAATAACAAATCTGAGTACAAGTACAACTATCAAAAGTGGGAAATAATAAAAATCCAATGAATGAAATGAAAGAAAAAAAGTACTCTAAGGAATATATACTGGCCATCTTTCGAAAACCCCACTTGATCGTGAGATTAGTCTAGCCACTGTTCGCCGAAGTAGAATGTATTGTCCACCAGATCCTAGGCCACCAAATCCACTGCCATAGTGTTCATTGGTCCCGACTCCCTTAGCCCATCTAGGTCCTGGTCTTCTGAAGTATCTATCAAAAAATTGATCATCTGCACCAGACACCATGTCACACCCCGGCCTGACGTTTATTATATTTTAATTTATTTTAGGTCTTTCTTTGAGTTGCAGTTTGAATCAGTTATTTTTTAAAGGTATTTGAGATCTTTTACGAGTGCTCGACCGTAATCGCGACTAGGCGCGCGAACTCACCCGCACATGCGACAGCGCGCGCGACCGTGTGCGATGTCCAACCTAAATTAATAATTATGGTATTATGTTGGTTGGTTTTATTATTTTGTTATTATTATTATTATTATTAATCTAGCTGATATTTTAACCTGCTCGTTTCTATTATTTTGGTTTCTTTTGCGGGCAAGCGACTATGCGCATGGCCGTGTGTGCGACCATGCACGGTGTCCATTCCTAATTAACAATATTTTTTTGGTAGATTTTATTATTTTACTATTCTTATTAATATTAAATTTCTTAGAATTTATTAGGATATAAATTTATCCTTATTTTTTTATATTTATTTCCATTTATTTTCCTTTTTTTTCTTTTCACTTTTTCTTTCTTTTCCTATTTTTTTCCTCTCCCTTTCTTTCTCTCCTCTCTCTCGTCGTGCGAACCCTCTTCTCCCCTTCTCCTAAAACCTAGCCGCACCATCCCCTCACATCGCCAGACCTCGGTCTTCCCCGGTGACCTCGTAGCGGCGTCCCTCACCCCCTCCGGCGACCGCACGCTGCTCTCCTACCCTCGGCCAGCCGCGTGCCGACCCGCCGCCTCGCCTCTAGCTCCCCGGTGTCACCCTCGGCTACTTCGCACGACAGGACCCGCGCCGCCCATCCTTTCTGGCCAGTTTCCAGCACACCACACCTTCGGTATCCATTTTCCTTTCTCTATTGGACTTCGGCACCATTGCTTGTGGGTGTGTTTCTCCCCTTTGGTTGTTTCCTTAATTCATGGTTTTGTCGGGGTAAGATTTTTGGTTTCAATTGTTTTGATTTTGATGCAAAGTGTTTAATATTGTGTTTTTAGGGTCAATTTGGGTCGTTGGTGGTGCGATTGATTTGCGGCGGGAGTTTGACGTCATTTTTGTGGAGTTGGTCTACACCGAGGTTAGTGTTTTCTAGTATAATTCTTCTATGATAGATTTATTTTCTCATTTAGTTAATATATCATGTTTATTAATTAGTTGGTTTGGTTCGAAATTGGTTTTTAAGAGAGTTTTTCATGCGTTTTATATTTTGTTACATGTTTATATAAAAAGGGATGCGTTTTTTGATGAAAACCCATAGCGTGTCATTTAATAGTGTCTTATAATCTGTGCAGTTATTTTTTTCAGCTTTGTTGGTGAGTATTGTGTTTTGAAGTGGCATTGGTGTGTGTTTTGTTGTCAAATGATATTTTTGCGTGAAATTGAGGGTGTTATTGTGCAAATCATTGAGGTTCTATTTAGAAAGGTTTTATAAATGATTTAAGTGATTTATTAAATTATTCATGTGATACGAATCATGTTTTTAAATGATTTGGGCGTGCATATAATTTTAAAATAGGATTTTGGTTATTCTTTTAGGTGTAATGTCATTGGGTGTTTTCTTGAAAATGTTCTATTGAATTATTTAAGTAATGTGAATCATGAATTGGAGTGGTTTTGGGTGATGTGTGGGTCTTTGCCGCTGCGTTTTTGAGTAGTGGGTAATTTTTTTACAGAGTGTGTTGGGTCCCGTTGATGCGGTTTTGGGCAGCAGGTATTAAGAACACATACATACTCATGCATATGTAAGACATATATATATATATGTACTCTTTGTACATATTCCCTCACAGTGTGGGGTATATGTGCAATGTAGCTAGGAGTATTTATATAGATATATATATATGAATGCATGTGCGTGTATGTGCCAACGGTCGGTTCGAGTGGTCATCTTCAAACAACGACATGTTTGAGGTAGGTCCCCTATGCCCTAATCTTTAATTAGAATTTCCATTTTTTCTTGGTGTTATTTAAATGCATATTCTGCTTTTATATGAAATGCACATGCTATATATATGTGTGTATATACACAAATGGTCATGGTTCTTTAAAAGTGGTTTCTATAATGATTTTAGTGTGTAATAAGCATTTCCAATGGTTTTTTTATAGTTAAACATGTTTTCTAGATTTCTTTTAAAGATATAGTACCATGGTTGATTAGTTGAACTTTCAAATGGTTTTGGAAACATAAGCGTTGGGTGATTTTGTGTTCAAAAATGAAATGTGTTTATTGTAATTAATTAAGCTTGTCTGGCACTTTGAGAATGGTTTGTGAAAGTAAAACAAAACCCCACTTAAGGCATGCCCCATTGTTGTAGAAACATGATGTGTGTGTTAAGTGTGTGATTTGTGATATGTGTCTAATAAAGAGGCTTGTGCAAGGTAATGTGACATAAAAATGGTGATGCGCTTAAGGAGGGAGAACGGTGGTGAGTGGTGAAATGGAATTTGGGTAAGAAAGTGTTATGTTCTTTATATGTTTTTGTTAAAACCTCACAACCCTTTGAAATAGAGCACATGGAAAACCCTGGGTACCTAGGTGGGCGACCAGGACTAGTACGTTAGATGACACGGTAGGGATTCATCCCGGGTTTTCTAGCAGGATTAACACAACAACACTAACTAAACATATGATTTTCTGACGGGCGTGGACATCTAAGCCATGTTTTCTGAGGGCCGTGGCCTTCTAAGCCACGTTTCAACGAGGTACGAGGTCTCTAGGTTCCCACTTTTCCTAGCTACCGATAGGGGCTACCCATGGCGCTCCTTTGTGACATGCTACTAGCGATGTAACTTTCTTTTCAGTTGTTTCACACTTACTGTCTCATTGTGAAAAACCATGTGTCAAACTAAACTGTTTTTCTAGCAATTTCGAAAGGTGAATTCACTCTTGGAATCGATTTTGAAAATATGGTTGAATAGAAATGATTTTCATAAAAATGTCAACTTTTGATTTGGATTTGAAATGAAAAAAAAACATTATTTTATTATTTCTTATTTTCAAACTAGCATAATTGGTTTTCTTTTTAAAGGTAAGGGCATAGGGCGTGGTTATTCCTTGGCTTTCCTACTGAGCATCTCGGTGCTCATGCCTACTTTAATTTTTAGTTTCAGGTTATAGACTTGGATATCTCTTCGAGCGAGCGTGGTTATAAGTTTGGTGGTGACCCATGGGGTCACTTAGATGTATGCCTAGTTTCCTATATTTATTTTATTTTCTGCTGTTAGTGTTTAATTGTTTTGTTCTGTTTATTTTTGTTTTTATGTCTTTTATTTTCGGGGCTAAATCGTTCCCAACTGTTTTTTTGATGCCTGAAACTGGTTGTCATCCTGGGGGGATCGGGAACTCCCCTCGGGACTTGCCACGGGCCGGATCGGGTGACCGATTAAGGGTCGACCCGGGTTGGTTCGTGACAAAATGGTATCAGAGCCAGGTTTTGTTCTTGTTATTTGGGGTATCAGGTAGATCAGAGATAGGATTGTCGGTACTCGAGTGGTAGGTGCAGGAAGATCGTCGTGAACTCTTGATCGTTCCGATCCTCGAGTAACCAGGGGCAGTCCAGGATCTAAGTTTTGGTTTTGGTCTTTGTGGATGGGGGATGACAATAGGAGTAAACTGGTACTAGGTGCGGTCTCACATGGAGTAGCGACCCATGTGATGCCTGAGAGTGCGGTTCGACACTCCTAGTGGCTGGTGCGTACCCAGGGCATGGTCTGCTAAACCATGTAGCCGGGTTAGACACGACCACTAGTCCTCTACCCAGGTGTTTAACGTTCGTGATATCTTGCTTCAATTTTGGGATTGACGTGAAATTGTTTTCCTTCAAAAAGTGAAGCGTACTTTGCTGCTGCTCTTATTTGCGGTTGACATGATATTTGAGGTGCGTTTCTCTTGGACCTTGTTTTTGCAATTTGTTGTTGATTTGTCAATGTTGAATTTATAAAGGGATGTTTTGGGTCATCTGAAATTGAAATGAGCTATTTTAGAAATGGAAATCATTCTTGAAATTTTCCTTGGATTTTTGAAATGGGTTTGAAAAGAAAAATGTATTTTCTGATATTGAGGATGTTTTGTTTTGAAAGTGGAGTAGCCTTGTTTCTTTCCAGTGGTATTCCTATGGGTTCTCGCATGTGAATATGGACTTGATTAATGGATAGTTGGTGATCATGTGGACGGATGCCTGAGTGGCACGAAAATTCATATTTGCGAGGCGCCATGAAATATCAGTGGTGGTTGATTGATTTCTAAGGTTGCATCTTATTTCCTAGAAAGTGGGCCTTTTTCTTAAATGGGTTTTTGTGCACAAATGGTTTTAAAAATGAAAAAAAATGACATTGCGTTTAGAGTAAAGATGGATTTTTAAAATAGATTTTGGGTTTATTGTGCAGGGCTTGGTCATTCAAGTGAGTGTTTTCATTGAAAATGAATTGATGTTTTGGATTTGGAATTGTTGGTTTTGTTTCTGGAATGTTGATGTTTATATTGTGATGTGTTTGGATTTGTGGAAGGTTGGTTCGTGTTTTTTGTTTGTTTTTTTGGGATATGCCCCCAAGAAACGTTCCATGGGTTCCAACAAGTTTGTCTCAGTTCATGGCATGACCCAGACTCTTAGTGGAGTGATAGAGTTGGGTTCGGCTTGGTGGCGTCGACTGTTCGTAGACGTCGATGTCAGTTGGATGCCATTCAGTGATTTTGGAAAGTTGTAAGTGTCTCTAGTTTTGGAGGAACTCCAAATGTTTTGCAGATGTAAGATTGTCTTGAGTACGTACGGTGGAGCGGGACTAAACTAGTGAATGGTGATCATTCCTTTTTCGATGAAAATGGGGATGTCGTGAGAGATCCTCAAGACTAGCCTCTTTCCACGGTTGTACCTAAAGAAGAGGAGAAGGAAAGAAAGGTGGTTGATCTCGTAGGTGCCTCACCAGTCAACAGAGGGCGAAGGAGGTATGTTGACCTTTCTGATGAGCTTGTTTCTTGTTCCCCAGAGGTTGTGTGTAACGATCAGTATAAAGCTCGTAATAGTTGTTCGTCCCGTTTATACTATGGTAAATGAATGTTCTTCGTCCGTTGACGAGTGTGAACCAAAGGGACTTGTTCTTGGAGTGTCCCTCTCTTCAGTTTGTGTCCTGCGTTTGACAGACCGCTCAGTATCCTATCTCTAGTGTGGTCGTTCAAACACTCAAAGTCGTTCGCTGCAATCCTTAGTGGGTATGTTAATAGAGTGGTCATGCGAGACACGAGGAGAAGTATGCAGGCTGCTTTTCCAGTGGAGGATGTTCAAGTTAGAAGTGGTCAGCTTGTGACTGCGTGGCTGGAGATGCTTCAGACATCAGTGCCTCAGCCATAGGTCTCGGGGTGAAGCTTGCGTGCAGTCAAAACTCGTCAGATGTGGGACAGGCTTGGTCTGACCTAAGTCTACAATGTCGGGACGGGGACAACTTGAAATTCCCAATTGTGGTACCCTCTCTGAAGGTGTCATTCTTGTTGTGACGGGCATGGAGCCCTTGTCTACTTATCATGGTCTTATTCTATGGGAGTTCTTCTTGGGCATTAAAGAGGTTCGAAAAACCCGTATTCTTGTAAAGCTAGTGGGTGTGCATTGTAAACCTTCCTGTGGTCGGAGATACTCATGTATTGTGGAATCGTTGTGTGCCTGTCTGGTTCATCTCTTGTTTACGGGTTTCTGCTATCAAAGCTATCACACGTGGCAGAGTGTTGTCCACTGTAGGAATGATCAGTGCGGTTCGGCCCGTGTGGCGGGTTCGCAATGAAGGGTTCAATCAGTATTGCTTAAAGTAAACTAGGAATGCCCACGCGGGTTTCGTGGTGTTTGGAAATTTTAAAATGGTGGGGAGACCCTATGAGGGTCTTACCGATGTCCTATCTTGTGTTAGTTCAACATAGGGAACTCTGAGGATCAAGGTCGTGTTAGAGTTGTCTGGGTTTGGGAGTCGTTTTTGTTTGGAGAACAAATGTTTGTTGAGAACCCTAATATGGTGGGGAGACCACCATAGGACGTACTTATGGAAGACTTTGTTTTAAAAGTGCACTTGGCGGAGCAACCCCTTGCTTCTGATCCGCCCAACCTCTACCATGTTAGTTGGATAGATTAAGTAGTGGATCGCTTGACGAGCATTCTTGGAGATCTCGAGTGGTCCTGATTATCCATACGTTAGGGGTCGGGGTGTTCCATGTTGTGGCTGTGTTTCAAGGTGAATTCATTGTTGTTGGTCACTTTGCTTGGTGATTCTGGTTTTGAGATCCTTGATGTTTCAGGTCATCGACATTTTAAATGCTCGGTCTTTGGGCGATGGCGGTTTTGTTTTAAGTATCTCCACGATCTTTCTTGGACTCTTTGGGTTGGGCAAGTCTTTTGGGACTTTATGGGGGCAGAAAGTGTCATGGTGGGGAGAATTGTCACACCACGACCTGAAGTTTATTATATTTTAATTTATTTTAGGAATTTCTATGAGTTTCAGTTTGAATCATTTCTTTTTTCTACAAGGTATTTGAGATCTTTTACGAGTGCTCGACCGTAATCGCGACTAGGCGCGCAAACTCACCCGCACACGCGACAGCGCGCGCGACCGTGTGCGGTGTCCAACCTAAATTAATAATTATGTTATTATGTGGGTTGGTTTTATTATTTTGTAATTATTATTATTATTATTAATCTAGCAGATATTTTAACCTGCTCGTTTCTATTATTTTGGTTTCTTTTACGGGCAACCGACTATGCGCATGGCCGTGCGTGCGACCATGCACGGTGTCCGTTCCTAATAAACATTGTTTTTTTGGTCAATTTTATTATTTTCTTTTTCTTATTAATATTAAATTTCTTAGAATTTATTTGGATATAAATTTATCCTTATTTTTTTTATCTTTATTTCCATTTATTTTCCTTTTTTTCTTTTCTCTTTTTCATTCTTTTCTTATTTTTTTCCTCTCTCTTTCTTTCTCTCCTCTCTCCCGTCGTGCGGACCCTCTTCTCCCCTTATCCTAAACCCTAGACACACCATCCCCTCACATCGCCGGACCTCCGTCTTCCCCGGCGACCTCATAGCGGCGTCCCGCACCCCCTTCGGCGACCGCACGCTGCCCTCCTACCCTCGGCCAGCCGCGTTCCGACCCGCCACATCGCCTCAAGCTCCCCGGTGTCACCCTCGGCTGCTTCGCACGACCGGACCTGCGCCTCCCTTCCTTTCCGGCCGGTTTCCGGCACACCGCACCTTCGGTATCCATTTTCCTTTCTCTATTGGCCTTCCACACCATTCCTTGTGGGTGTGTTTCTCCCCTTTGGTTGTTTCCTTAATTCATGGTTTTTTCGGGGTAAGATTTTTGGTTTCAATTGTTTTTATTTTGATGCAAAGTGTTTAATATTGTGTTTTTAGGGTCAATTAGGGTCGTTGTTGGTGAGATGGTTTTGCAGCGGGAGTTTCACGTCAGTTTTGTGGATTTGGTCTACAACGAGGTTAGTGTTTTC
Source organism: Viscum album (assembly GCA_963277665.1). NCBI lineage: Eukaryota > Viridiplantae > Streptophyta > Magnoliopsida > Santalales > Viscaceae > Viscum > Viscum album. The sequence continues at coordinate 643,806,340 of OY728161.1, forward strand.
GGGTATAATTCTTGTATGATGGATTTATTTTCTCATTTAGTTAATATATCGTGTTTATTAATTAGTTCATTTGGTTAGAAATTGTTTTTTAAGAGATTTTTGCATGCGTTTTATATTTTGTTACATGTTTATATAAAAAGGGATGTGTTTTTTGATGAAAATCCATAGCGTGTCATTTAATAGTGTCTTATAATCTGTGCAGTTATTTTTTTTCAGCTTTGTTGGTGAGTATTGTGTTTTGAAGTGGAATTGGTGTGTGTTTTGTTGTCAAATGAAGTTTTTGCGTGAAATTGAGGGTGTTATTGTGAAAATCATTGAGGTTCTATTAGAAAGGTTTTATAAATGGTTTAAGTGATTTATTAAATTATTCATGTGATGCGAATCATGTTTTTAAATGATTTTGGCGTGCATATAATTTTAAAATAGGATTTTGGTTATTCTTTTGGGTGTAATGTCATGGGGTGTTTTCTTGAAAATGTTCTATTGAATTATTTAAGTAATGTGAATCATGAATTGGAGTGGTTTTGGGTGATGTGTGGGTCTTTGCCGCTGCGTTTTTGAGTAGTGGGTAATTTTTTTACAGAGTGTGTTGGGTCCTGTTGATGCGGTTTTGAGCAGCAGGTATTAAGAACACATACATACACATGCATAGGTAAGACATATATATATATGTCCTCTTTGTACATATTCCCTCACGGTGTGGGGTATATGTGCAATGTAGCTAGGAGTATTTATATATATATATATATATGAATGCATGTGCGTGTATGTGCCAACGGTCGGTTCGAGTGGTCATCTTCAAACAACGACATGTTTGAGGTAGTTCCCCTATGCCCTAATATTTAATTAGAATTTCCATTTTTGCTTGGTGTTCTTTAAATGCATATTCTGCTTTTATATGAAATGCACATGATATATATATGTGTGTATATACACAAATGGTCATGGTTCATTAAAAGTGGTTTCCATAATGATTTTTTTCTGTAATATCCATTTCCAATGGTTTTTTTAGAGTTAAACATGTTTTCTAGCTTGCTTTTAAAGATACGGTAACTTGGTTGTTTAGTTGAACTTTCAAATGGTTTTGGAAACATAAACATTGGGTGATTTTGTGTTCAAAAATGAAATGTGTTTATTGTAATTAATTAAGCTCGTCTGGCACTTTGAGAATGGTTTGCAAAAGTAAAACAGAACCCCTCTTAAGGCATGCGCCATTGTTGTAGAAACATGATGTGTGTGTTAAGTGTGTGATTTGTGATATGTGTCTAATAAAGAGGCTTGTGCGAGGTAATGTGACATAAAAAGGGCGATGCGCTTAAGGAGGGAGAACGGTGGTGAGTGGTGAAATGGACTTTGGGTAAGAAAGTGTTATGTTCTTTATATGTTTTTGTTAAAACCTCACCACCCTTTGAAATAGAGAACATGGGAAACCCTGGGTACCTAGGTGGGCGACCAGGACTAATATGTTAGGTGACACGGCAGGGGTTCATCCCGGGTTGTCTAGCAGGATTGACGCAACAACACTAACTAAACATATGATTTTCTGAGGTTCATGGCCATCTAAGCCATGTTTTCTGAGGGTCGTGGCCTTCTACGCCACGTTTCACCGAGGTACGAGGTCTCTAGGTTCCCACATTTCCTAGCTACCTATAGGGGCTACCCATGGCGCTCCATTGTGACATGCTGCTAGCGATGTAACTTTCTTTTCAGTTGTTTCACACTTACTGTCTCATTGTGAAAAACCCTGTTTCAAACTAAAATATTTTTCTTGCAATTTCGAAAGGTGAAGGCACTCTTGGAATCGATTTTGAAAATATGGTGGAATAGAAATGATTTTCATCAAAATGTCAACTTGTGATTTGGATTTGAAAAGAAAAAAAAACATTATTTTATTATTTCTTATTTTCAAACTAGCATAATTGGTTTTCTTTTTAAAGGTTAGGGAATAGGGCGTGGTTATTCCTTGGCTTTCCTACTGAGCATCTCGGTGCTCACGCCTACTTTAATTTTCAGTTTCAGGTTAGAGACTTGGATCGCTCTTCGAGCGATCGTGTTTATAAGTTTGGTGGTGACCCATGGGGTTACTTGGAGGTATGCCTAGTTGCCTATCTTTATTTTATTTTCCGCTGTTAGTGTTTACTTGTTTTGTTTTGTTTATTTTTGTTTTTATGTCTTTTATTTTCTGGGCTAAATCGTTCCCAACTGTTTGTTTGATGCCTAACACTGGTTGTCATCCCGGGGGGATCGGGAACGCCCCTCGGGACTTGCCACGGGCCGGCTCAGGTGACCGATTCAGGGTCGAACCGGGTTGGTTCGTGACACACTAGACTTGTGGGTGAGGCCCGTGAAGGGGTGGGGAACAAAGTACTCATTAGAGACCCAAAAAAAGGAATTACCACACAACAATTCTCAATGTGAATCATGAAACACATGATATCTCACAACATGTATACATAGAGGGAAGTGATTTTGAAAGCATCAATCACATCATCGAACACATCAGCCGCTAGATAAACCATCATTAATTGAGTATAGTGGGTTGACCAAGTCACGAGGAATTGATTCCCACTAACCATGTTCTTCATCTGTACACCTCCCCATCACGTCCTGTGTTCATACAAAGTCACAGAGAACTGCTTCCCCCTAATCTTGGACAAAGAATTTACGCTTCCTTGTCATGTACCATGGGAATACAAAGCTGTAGAGAAGTGACTCCTACCATGGGACTGTATTGTCACAATGAATTCCTTCCTACTGGGCTATGGTCTAGTCGCAAAGAGTTGAATGTCAGTAACACTCATGTCTCAGCCAATTTTACGGTTCCAAACGCAGAGGTCCCGGGAGAACCACTCATCAATCCATTCATTGCATCTCAACACCTTTGAAATCCATATCGGGGAATTCCATAATGTCCTCCTCATAGAGAGTGTCCCAATCCTATAAATGAATCATCAATTTGATGCAAACATTTCATGATACATGTGTTTTAGTAAACAATGTCTGGTTATGTCGAGGCCTGATCTGAACAGGTTGGACCGACTCGACCGACCTGACCTGGGGTCCCACTTATCCCAGTTTAAGCTTCACTGACTTAACCTAGCCCTGTTTGTGTCTGGATTGGTCCAGTCTGGTCGAGACAGTGGGATAGGCCCAATTGGACTCCCTGGACCCAGCCCGGTTTGGCTGAGGGTCTAGCCCACCGGGTTTCCCTACAACCCGTTCTAGTCTGGGCCAACAAAAAGGGTGTTGGAATGGCATACCGATGTGGGTTTGGCAAATTGGGGTAGGGTCCAGACCGCTGGGATGTAGGCATATCCTGCCAATACGAAGCCTGAATTGTGCAGTGCGGGCTGGTGGTGTGTTTCCTATTCGGGATGCGACCGGCTACCACGTCTTATCCCCATTGTCCCCACAATCCTATGAGCCTTACTCCTACCACTATCGTGTGACCACAGCTCATAGAACCATCCAAATGTCCTAGACGTATGTCGTCCCTACATGTGGCCCCCGTGTGGACTCGTGTAACACTGTGGCTCCCGCGGCCAGTCGCCTGCGACCTCCTCCAGCCGCTGCTCACCGTTATCCTCCACCGTGGCCGGAATGGGCCAGCACCCACGATGGTAGTTGGAATTTCTCCCACAATGTGGATGATGTGGTTTGGCCACCAACGTTATGCGAGGGCTGCTTATCTAGTGTTGTTGCGCCAATGACACCTTCCGCAGGCCTCCAATGTTTCACTGGTGCTCCGTTTTCCAATCTATCGACATCAACGAGCTTCCCAGGCCAGTGTCATTCCTTCCATGATCATTGATTCCTCTTACCTCCACATTGAGAATACATACATAATGAATGCAGAGAACAATGGTTCTTGGCCATGTTCATGTCATCACATTTTGTCCACTTTTGAGGCTCATGAAAATGGGTGGTGTAGGGGTATCGGTTCAATCAACAAATGATAATTTCAATCCCAGCAAATCAAAATCCCCAAAACGTTAATCTCCCGCATAAACAGAAGATTCATGTATTATCTTATTTGATTGTTAATCTGCATTCATGGTTATAATAATAATGGTAAAGAACCTTAAAAATAATATCCCCAACCTATTTGAAGATCGAATCTGTGGGGTTTTGTCTTAGATATTTCAAGATGTCGATGTTGATGGTCACTTCAGGATCCATTATTTGAGGTGTGTCAATATCGATAATGATCCACCAGTGTGTTTATCATCATTAGATAGGAATACCATTTTCTGTTTATAAGATAATCTCCATGGTTTAATCTGTGTTCCCCTTAACACATCATACAAATAGATGGAATCAAATCACTACATTTCAGTTAAGTAACTATGATGTGTCATTAGGCTATTTCATTAATGAAATAATGTTTCATTTACGTTTCCATTATTTCATCATCACTCTTCATGATATGGCCCTTTAATGAGCCTCATAAATCCACCTCATCACTACCTCGCCACTACACCACAACATCGTCATGTAGCCACTCCTCGATAGACAACAGAAATAAAATTAATTTTTTAAATTTATTTTATTATTTTGAGAAATTATTGAAAATAAACCTTTTTCTCACCCCATTCTAGCCAATGATAAGTCATTTGTACAAGATTCTCAACGTTCCATGTTCAACGGTGCTCTCAGATTATTTATATGAGCACTGGTTCAAAATATTGAAAATCCCTCTCGCACCATTATAGAACATACCTTAAAAAGATCAAAATTTCAATCTAGAAACTCTGGGCCATATAATAATTGGTCATCGAATTGTGTGGTCTCCTAATAATTCCGTATAAAAAAATATTTACCCTGAAATTTTGAGATATTTCATATTTGATACTTGTGTCTCCAGATAGGGAACTAAACACATGTTTTCACTGAGGAACCCTAGATATTTGGTTCCTATATATGGTTATGTCACTTTTAGAAGTTCTATCTTATCTAATATACTATCTATAGTGGAAAATTATCATCAACACAAAAACAATCTGGTATAATAAAATGGATAAAAATCTATGGGTTTCTATCTATAGGGGTTTTGAACGATGCTTCTTCAGAGAGTAGAATAGTACAATGAGGAAGTAGATAAGGTTCTAGGAAATATTATTGGTTCCATTACTATAGCCTCATATTTATTAAATGGTTTATTGACACTAGTTCATCTCATCCATTCAATTTGATTGATGTTGTGAATATTTTGAATCTTTTTACATATATTTTATCTTTTTGGATTGATATTACTACACCCCGAGGAACCTTGATATTATTGGGAATCTACAGTCCTAATATTGTATTTTCATTATCATAGATTGACCATACATGGTATTTTCTATTTATCGACATGAAACCTCATGATATAATTATCAATAATGTTTGGATCATTTCTAATAATTTCAAAATTGTTTGATATATCCGATGGGTATCCTTTACTACACATGATGTGGTGTGCCATATCATTTAGGGAGAATGTGACACAAGCCAGTGTAGAGACATACCTTCTTATGTAGAGTTGTGGAAAGTAATAATTGTGTTCTCTTTTTTCCTGATCAAGAGTATTTGAGAAATAAAATCCATGTCATTTCCATCATGTTTCATGAATCATTACCTTATGGCATGTTTAGTTTTCCACTTGTAATTGATATAAAGGATTGTATTATTTTAGTTTTGCGTACTCAGTCAATTTATAATTATATGGAACCAGCAGAAATGAATGAGTTTGAGACTCATTTGGAATATAGTTTAAAGAAAGACATTATACACCCATGTGTGTCACCTTGGGAATTTCTAATTCAATTTAGTATGAAATATGATGGAAAACATCCCAAATGGGTTGTTTTCTAGAAACTGAATCAAGTTACGCTGATGAACTATTATCAATTTCCAAATAATTTTAATCATTTTTTCTAATTAAAATGTAAAAAGTGGTTTTAGAATATTTATTGTCGATCTTATAATCAAAAAATGAGGATAAAAGTATTTACCATTTTAAAAACAACAATATATAGTATATGTAACTATTATGTGTACCCTATCATGCATGTTCATCTAAAAAATTATATTTCAATATTTATTTCTATGATAAACAGGATCTTCCAAGAGTATCTAGATAATTTTTTTGTCTTTGTGGATGAAATCCTTATTTGATACATGTACACGGTGGATCATATGATTTATCTGAGAGTAGTTATTGAATTTTTCATAAATCAATGAGTTTATGGAAAAATACTGATATATAATATCAGTATTTAGGAATTTAATTTAATGGGTCAGGTTGTTTTTGAACATGTTATTTTTATTATTCATGATTAGGTCATAGATTTTAGGATGTTGGGGAAATTATAGAATTATTTCATGATTTGTAGGTTGTTGGGATTAGCAACATTTTACCTCTAGTTCATAATGTATTTATTCGTGTTGTATTATTTAAATAATGATATACCACCAAATTGAGTGAAACTTTTTATGGATGAAAACATTTAGAGTTATTCTATGGAGATTAAATATCTTAGCTCTACTTTTTTGATGTTGACTCTTCTATATGTTAGAAAAGACTATGTGGACTTCTTTGATACATAATGTTAATGTTTGGGCTGTTTTATTTTCTGAGGATATGATGTCACCTCATATGGATCTCATCAAATTAGTCCACCATCGAATAATTACCCAAACCATTACTTTGAACTCGTAGCATGGATGCATGCACATAATAGAAGTCCCGATTTACTTTTCCAATAATGTATTACTATATATTTGGACTATAAGAGAATGAGTTATATATTCTCCCAAAATGACTTAAATATCTTATAGAGGTGTCGGGAGGAGTTCATATAGTCATTAAAATTTGATATTATCTATATCATATGGAATGGAATGTCATTTTTAATGCATTAAGATGGTATATTTTGACTCATGATGTGACTAAATCATAAGTATAGTGGATCCTAATTTCACATTTTGCACAGTTTCATATTGGAGAACATGAAATTGGAAAATGATGTTGTCCTATCGAATGTCTAGTTAATATCATATCTTCTCAAGTTGATTAATTAGGAAAAAATATTAATAATGGGATATATAGTATTAGAGACTCTCTTTATGGAAGGAATACCCTTTGTATGTGGTCATTCTTCATGATGGATGTTCTTTGATTTCAAAATCTTTTTATTGTGCCAATAGTTATACAAAATGTTGTTGTGGGTTATTTCCATGATTCCCAGTGGTATGTGTACATTGGTACCATAAATATGTTCAATGATACACATTTTTATTATTCAATCATGGTTTGAGTTAAGGAATTGGTGATTTTTTCACTCTTTATTATGCATGCCAAGAGCTCATGGCTGAGGACCAGAGTCCTTTGAGTTTTCTTCAACAACTTCTGGGGCCAACATGGAAATGGGATGATATTTTCTTAGAGATTTTGGTTGGGTTCAATTGTATATAATAAAAGAATGTGATATGGATTATTATTGATATGCTGGCCAAAATGGCTACCTATTTACCCATTCCATATACAAAAAAATTTGGCGCTGTGGGAAATTTTTTGACAGATAGTTTTTTCATTTTCATATTATTTCACATAAAATTACCTCTAATAGAGAACACCATTTAACATTCCTATTTTTGAGAGACCTTCAGTAGGAACTATGGTTTTAGGATTGTTAGATTACAGAATACCATCCATATTTGGATGGATAGACAATGGGGGATATAAAAATTATTGAGGATATTCTTTGAGCTATCATTATTGACTTTTTTGGATCTTGGGATGAAATTTTGTGACTATTTTAGTTCTCTTATAGAAATAGTTATCATAAACAATATGTATTTCTCCATTTGAGTGCTTATTTAATAGAAATTGTAAATCTCTATTGTGTAGGTTGAAGATTGTTTAAATTTACTTGGTTGGACTGAGCATGGTTCAAGAGACGACATCAATGATATAATTGATTTATCTTAGACTTTTGACGGTGAAAATATTAAAAAAATATTTTGTTGATCATCTCCATTGACCATATAAAAATTCATTTTGTGATTAGGTGTTCTTGAATGTTTCGCCTCATTTGGGTCATCAATAAAGGGGGTGTCAAGGGAAGAGTTCTCCACATTTAGTGGCACCAATTGATGTTATTGAGAAATTGGGGGAATTTGTGTACCATTATGAAAATACTCAACATTTTACCTAAATAGATAACACCCTCCATGTATAATATATACGAAAATATCATTCTAATCCATATCTTATTTTGGGTTAGAGAGATCAAGATGTTAATATAGATTTAGCTGTGATAGGGAAATAATTTGAGATTTTTTCAATTATGGATAATTATTGGGGGATTATAAAATTTGTTCTAGAGCTATGGTATCTTTTTTTTAATAATCATGAGATCTGGGAGAGAGAGGAATTGATGAGAGAGTGGTGTCTTAATCATTTTTAGTATAGAAGATTTCGGATAATAAATCTGGGGAAAAAAGTTTCTAAGGAGGGGAGTTTGTGACATAGTATTACTATTCTTATGTACACATTAACCCTGTTTTTTATACATTATTTGAGTTGGGATTTCCGTAAGTGGTTTTTTGAGAAAGTTTTATATTTTTTAAAATTATGCGTTGTTCACGGTTAGCACATGGTCTTCCCAAACTATGTCCCACATAGTCAATAATATGATATCCTATAGTGAAACTGTATTCATGGTTAGAAAATGGATTTAAAAACAAAAATCCCACCTAGTAGAAAATATGCACCCCTCATAGGGGTTCATTGTTAGAGATAATTATTTGAAAAAAATTCCAGGCCATCCTACCCGACCGTGCATATGCTAATTTTAATTTTTGAAAAATGTTTAATATATTCTAAATTGCATTATACATCATGAATAGCCCCAGCTATCAAAGAATCGAATTACATATTCTTGGAATCTTTCATGGATCATTTTTGTCTCCCCCAAACCATTTATATAGATGATTTATGTTAAGTGAACCTCATTTGATTCCACTCTAGTAAGATATCCCACTTGTTACTTCACTCGTCACTCTTATCGTGTAACCATATCGGTTTTAGATAATATTGTTCTTAATGGATCAAATATTCTTTTCGGGATCTTGAATTGAGGTTTCATTTCATTATGTTCTTTTCTGTCAATTATTCTTGGAAATTCTCATTACGAGTATTGGGTTTTGTGATTTTATTGTATAACTAGGTTGTTCTGATTACATTTTCCTGTTGATGGACCCTATATTTTATACCTTTAAATTATATTTAATTCAAATGTGTTATAGAAATACAATTTTTTTTAATTTGGTTTACATTCCAATAGGATTTATTTTGGGGAAAACCCCCTAATTCTAGTGGAATTTAAAATTTGGCTGGGATTTTAATTTGATGGAAATTATGAAATAGGTTTGTGAACTTGATTCAAAAAGATATGTCTTATATTGATTTTATAAGAACCTATAAATTGTATTATCTATAATAAAGCAAGATTTTATAAAAAACCCATGATTTGGTTTTCAAATAGAAATTAGAATATTCAAACTTGAAATGAGGAAAATTTATTTCATTCTATTTTGAAACGATTTTCATATTTTTAAATAATTGATTGAGAACATGGAATACTGAGTATTATGTATATTATTTTGGAAAACACACTTGGATAGTAATTTTATAGCAATTCATTGACTTATTAAAAATCTTGAAAAACCTATTTTGGTATATATATTCCCCTATGGATATCGATGAGTCATATTTGACCAAATATTGTATTTCAAGTGTGCACATTTGCATGATCACATATTTGAGGGTGTAAGGATCACATAATTAGAAACAATCATACCTCAATGTAGATTACAATGTTCTTTACTATAACTGTTTATATATATATATATATATATTACAATGCTTGAGGAACTATTTACCACTTCATAGTGATTTGTTTAAACTATTTTATGTTAAATGATTATATAGAGATTTTTTTGAATGCTTGTATAATTTGGGATGAAAATAAAAGTTTTTAGCTATTCAATTATACATCCATGCCTATATTATTGTAAAATGAAAATCATATTTCTTTTCTTAATTATGGAATATTATTATGAGACATTTGGTGAGACCCTGCAAATATTTCCTCTCAAACCCTACCTATTAATTCTGGAAGATATAGATTTTCATCACCATAGATTGAACAAGAGGAAAGACCCAAAAGGATGTGGAGGTTATTGTTGATATTTTGTTCATAGAGTGAAGTTTCCATTGTGTATTGATATATTTATCATTTATATTGTAAATACATGATGATGTACTATTTGTGTTTGATATACCTATTTGATATTATTTTAATTCTATGTCATTTGAATTTTCAACAGAGAATTATGATTGGAATCCGAATCTTCTTCTATTTTTGTGGAAAAACATATTCCCCATTTTATCATATATTATGATAGGTTCTTATTTCCAGCTTATGGGGATCGAGAATGCCCTTTGGGATATTCTAACATTGGATCATTTATCATTGTACCAGGGTATTCAGGCCATTTTTTTAAATTAAAAGACATTCATGAGACTATGAATTCCAATAGAATCATATAAAGGAAATATAGTACACGATATGATACATGTCCCAATAAATATAAATTGGGACCATCAGCCACTTACCTAGGTGTAATACTTGGTTAGAAACAATCTAAAACCCCAACATAACAAAATTAGGTTGTTTATTTTTCTGAATATTTACCCTAATCATGTTATTTTTACTTTATACCATCCATTTATAATTACTAGTTACTTATTTATCAATTATTCTATTGAAATTAATATTTTTAGGTTAAATATTCTTTTTCACATATATAAATATATATATTAGTTTAGAGGTTATACTCATTGAATTTTTTTCATGTGTTCATCTCCTCTATGATGGTCATGGTAAGGTAATAGTTGTTTTTGGAATTTTTACACCAAAAATTATCATAGTATTTATTTATTTTATTTTTTATTTTCATTAAATTTTTTTGGAGTTTTTGAGAGTAAGTTTTTCAAATTAATGACTTATGTCAAATAGTACATAGTGGAATGTAAGTACACGGATTTTAGTTTCTATTAAATTAAACATTCATTAAATGAGTTTGGGTATCTAGAGCCATTTTTCATGGAAACTTCTTGTTCAATCATACCACGTATAATTTCTACGGAAACCATGTAATCTGTTATGTAAGGGGTTGGTTCAAAAATTGAATTGTACATAGTTTTCCAATCAATAGATTCAAACCATCCTTCCCAATAACACGACCAACCTAGTTCAATAAAAATTATAAATTTTCCCATTACCCTTTTTGAATTATATTATTCTCCATCACCACAGTCTACATATCATGTAAACTAGCCACCTCCATCCATGTATATTAGTATTCTATATCCTCCCTAATGATCCCCCTTTTATCATGGTTGTATTAAACTACTCACTATAAAATTTATTATGGTGTCCTCTTATCCTCTACTAATATTACCATATTAATCTATCTGCTCAGTGTATTGATCCTCAAAAATCATATGGGGGACAAAACAAGGGTTGTGGTTAGGGTTATGTTTTAATGATAAATTATATCGTTCCATGCATGAGAGGATCATTTATTCCCCATTATAGTGAAATTTAATGAAAGAGATGTAGTTCACTCAACATTAATGAAGAATCATGTACATAATTATTCTCTGACAAAATGTAATTTTAGTTTATAGTTTTATTATGTTCGAGTTGACAGCATATGATTTCTATGAGCTATTGTTTATTATTTTATAGTCCTTAATTTTATTTGTTGAAATGTTTGGGTTATATATTTATAGTTGAATGGATTTTAAAAAAACTTGTCATGTGGAAATGAATTGTTTGAGGAAATATTTTTTTTTAAAATCTTTAGAAAAAATTGTAAATGGAATTTCATTGGGGATTTATTGTGTAATTAAAATTTTAATTCATTTTGGTGATTTTAAAAATATATTTGTACATGATATATAATCTTGAACACAAGGGAAACCCTATGTGAGTTGGTAAAACTGATAGATGAAACCAATAATAATGATTGTATGCTAAAAATTGTTAGATTTTTGGTTAGTAAAAGTGTGTTAAAATTATATATTAACATACTTATTTTATTATTCAGAACAGAAAATAAAGTTAAATAGGTTCTATTACTCTATCTTGTTCTCTTAAATTTTGTAATGGTTTCCATAGATCCATTTTTTGGTTGCCATATTTTTATTATCTTTTCTTATTTCCCATTGATTAGATTAGCTGATGATATCTATTATCCCACTATTGGGTGAATTTTTTTAATATGTTTACATTTTTATCTTCTTTTAGAACATTGATTTATTTTATAAAAATAAACATATATTTCCATTTTTTCCCATGAAAGTGTATTCCATGATTTTTTTTAATTTGAACAAATAAGTTTTATTTTAAGATAAATTATATTAATTTACGGTGGTATAATATGAATAATTACTTACACCCAATGAATTCCTTTTGGAATATAGTGTACTATTTTTATAGGATATTGGTAAATAAAAGGGATATACTAATATTAGTGGCAATTATAGAATCTTTTAATCCTTATTTGATAGGTTTTTAGTTTTAACCATGGGTCTAAAGGTAATTTGGATTGTATTGAGAGTTGTGGGATTATTTGTGATTTTAGGTTATGTTGTACCGACCAAACTAGGGGTGAAAACTATTTTTATGTTTTTTATATGGATTTTGGATGTCAATTTTTAAATTTATAGAGTAATTCTTATGATATATTGTTTTAATTTATTATTTATATTTATTGTACTTGGTTTTACTTTAATTTTATACTAAAACAAATCATTTTTTAGTGTTGGAATACAATCATTGGATAAGTCCTTCCAAAATTCACGTTGGGATTTTTCTATTGTTTATTTGGATTCTGATCGTGACTGGTTTCCAAATTGGAAAAAACATCAAGGTTTTCGTAACATGCACATGGTAATCATGAACCTCTTTTATGCCTTATGAAGAGATAGTTTGAGTGATGGATCGGGAAGACCCATGCCAATATTTTATAAAATTATATTTGATACCTCTTGTTATTGTCTGAGTAAAATAATAATTGATACAATACCATTAGAGATTAATGTGTAGGTATATGGGTGTTCATTGAAATAAATTTGTGTCGGACCTAGAGTTACCTTGGCGAGGTGAAAATATTATAAATTATTTCAGCTCAAAATGGAGGTTTTTTATAATGTTTGATGGTTATTAGTTATTATTGATCGATTATTGTAAAAATGATTTATCGTTTTGAGAAATTACGAGTTTTAGGTTGAAATTGATGTACAAAATACATGCACATGATATATGAACATGATTAAAAGAATGTTTTAAGAAAACAATCATCATGGTCTATCACCAAGAAATCTTTTTCAAGGATTTCACATTATATTCTAGCCCATGTGGTGAATCCAAGAATAGTGGAAATTTTATTATATATTTTATGTTTTCTATAATTTTTTACTTTTAATTTTCAAGATTTATTTTTTATAAGTTCATACATTATTTAATTTTATTTTTTATTGAATATATGATTCTGTTAATTTAATATAATATTGAATAAGTTGATGTGTTTTTTTATATATCATGTCTCATTAAACGACCCATAAGAATAGAAGGGTTGAATTTGCACAACAAGTCTCACATTAATAATATCTAGTATAACATGATGTTGTGTAATCAAACATTCATAAAATTCAAATTCCACTAATGCTGATAATACATGCGTAAATTTTCCATCAAATAAACCATAATTACGAATTTTATAGAATGGATTTCCAATTATTATATTTTTGTGGTATTTTAGGTTAATAGACTTATATAATTAGTAAAAACACATACTTATCAAACAAAAATATTAAAATGTTAATAACTCCATTCAATGTGTATTTCATAAAAAAAATAGGAAAACAAAATTTAATCAGCTTTTCATTAATGTTTTATTTGCATCATTTAATGTTGAAGAACCATGATGGAAATTTATAAATTTATATAGAAGATACTCTTTGTATGGTTGTAAAAAAGAATATAAAAACATCAGATATTGTCAAAAAAATATTGTATTTGATATTAAAATTAATATCCAATATAAAAAATATAAAATCCACAATAAATTTTGTTCTTTTTTAAATAAAAAATTGAGATCAAATATTTGATTACATGATAATGAAATTGAATTTTATAAAAAAATATACATTATTTCTTATGTCATAATGAATTATAAATCATAACCCTGAATATTTCCTAGATAACGTGGAATCAAATGATTTTTTATGAAAATATTACCTTTCTCCCTTAAAAAGGTCACAATCCTTCCAAAAAAGGATCAATTTATTTCAATGAAAACATAAATACTTCATAAGAACACCTTTGATAGCGTTTAATATCCAAGTATGTTTCATGTTGATGCAACTCTAAAAAACCCAAATAAGAATACATATAAATAATGTAACATACAAGACTAATTATTAAATAATTATTTTGATAAAGAAATCATTTCCCAAAAAATTAGAGATATATTTTGAGGTCATATGTTATAATGAGCTATACTGAGATCCCCACCAATCATAGAAAATTATTAATTCTCATGTATTACATTAATCAAATCAAATATTTAAATTTAATGATAAAATTTCATAAATTTCAAAGTTTTACACCTTTTTTGGAACACATTTGGGCCCTTGAATGAAAAGGAGAAAAAATTCATTGAAAAAAAATATAATGAAAATCTTATAGATGAAATATAAAATTATTTTTAATTTAAAATCAATTAAAATTTATAGATTAATATTCATAATTAATAATAATCATGATGGATGGAAATTTTCTTCATGTTATATATGTTATCAAATATTAAATTAAATAAATTTAAAAAATAGATCAAATTAAATACGTTGAAAATTACAATTTTAAAATACTACATGGAAAGGGAATGATAGTTCAAATTGAATCTATTTTATTATATCAGTAGAATAGTAACATTCCCAAAATATTTTTGGTAACATGTATATAGAGGAATGGTAATTTATTAAAAATGTTAAAACATTTCAAATGATGTTTTACTAAAATCACATACAAAATGTATAAAATATTAATCAAAAGAACGTTGTATGAAGGATCATGGAATAAAATTTGAAACAAATTTTTTAGTAAATAAATGATAAATTATTTAGATTTTATGGTATATGAACTGTTAAAGATAAAAAATTTTGTAAAAAATGGATAAGACTCAATGAAATGAAATTTATATGCGGAATACCATACATAAAGTCATACTAACCTAGTATATTCTATATAATATTTATAACAAAAGAATAATAGTTATTTAAATTTTAAATGACATTTTTTAGTTTCTTAGCTAATCATAAACCATTTTATTTCATTTATTACTATGCCATATATATTTAAAATTTTATTTAAATGTCATACATTTTTAGGATATTTAGTTTGTAATCCCAAAACAAAATCATTAGGGTCAATATCGCAATGTGGATCATTGTTCCAACATATCAAGATTATTATCCATAAAATAATTAACATTTTTAAATATTATATAAAATGATGGATCCCTAAATTCATGGTAGAAAAGAAAACAAAATATTCCTTTTCCATAAGGCGTTAGTCTCCACACACACACAGAAGTGATGTTTTCATTTTTCCATGGATGAAGGGATCAAATTTATATTTTATCTCCTATTTACAGGTGGATAAGTTTTTCATAAATATCTTATATATTTATTACATTCATAATTATGACCATCAATTTGATTTGATGAGGGAAAACAGTACCCATCACATCATGGAGGTGGTTGTCACCAATTTTGCCTGAGGTTTGTCTTCTGGTACTATCGGATGGAAAACATAGAATGAACTTTAGAGAAAAATAATATTAAATTTTCTATATATTGGAGTTACTGGTGTTATTAGAACATCATTTTTATGGTAGGTTTTATGTAGTTATAATAGCTAATAAAAATGAAAGAACATAGTTATGTGTAACAACTCTCCTTTAAAAACCCTACTTTTAATCACAAATTATAACTTATAGGATTTTATTTTGGAGAGAATATAACCACTTGAGCATGGGTAGGATAGTTATGGAGGGATATTTTTAGATAATAGTAGGTTTGGAGTACTCAATTTCTATGGAAAAATTTAGAGAGGGGTTTTCCTTATATATGTGATGGGAGCAGAGCTCTTGCAAATTTTTCATGAACTAAAGTAATATAAATCAATTATCATTGAAAATTGTGACAAATGAAACCTAATTTAAATGATAATTTATGTTAATTTAGATGTTCACTCACATTTTAAAAACATTTTTATGTTATCTAGAATCAATATACATTTATTTAAACCATTTCTCCATATTTTAGCCTTAACCACTGTGACAAAATTTTACCTAGTTAATTAATTAAAATGCTAAAAATCTAAAAGACAACATATAAAAAATTACATGATAGTTATAAATACATGATCATATTTATATGATTCAATTCATTTATGTTATATAAATTAAATTTTATATAATTTTTCAATAAATAGTGTAAACCCATTTTTTTTAAAAAACTTCATTTTTAATTGTGAAATGACTTTACAACAAAATAATATAAAATTACATTTTCAATGAATTAATTAAAATATAATGAAAATTGCTTCCTATTTCTCATTTAACAAATTTTGAAAAACCTAATGGAACCTTCCAATCAAACTGTTATTTTTAATGATCCAAAAAAAGTTTTTAAATAGAAAAAATTACAACTTGATTTTAAAAAAGCCATGAATGTGTTAAAAAATAATGTCAGTATTTTTAAATTATTTATTCTAATCCATAAAATAATATTTTTCCAAAAGTGTATAAATAAATTTTTAATTACTTATTATATAATAATGGTGTTATAAAAGTGAAATTGTCTGTAAAATAATATTTCCCCTATTAATCTAAATTTCAACTATATTTTAAAAATCCAGAAAAAATATAAAAAATAAAAACATTTAATTATGAAAAAAAATTAAGATCATTTCATCAAATAAAAATTTCAAATGTATAATTCTGTAATTCCAATTAAAATTTACAAATGTAGTCAACAAATTTTTACAATATATGTATTTCAGAACAAATAAATGAATTTAGTCTTTTTAATTTCCATGTAATAACAATTACATTATTTTTAATTTATTTCATTGAATACCAAATCTATAAATTTTGATAAAAGTACTAATTTATAATCCAAAATATAATTACAAAAATAACATTACATCATGACCATAAAAATAGTTTATTGAAAAGTATCTCTATTTTAAATCAAATGATATTATCTTCATTTCATAAAAATGATAATTAGTTCATGAAATATAATTTATTATTTAATTTATAAATGTTTTTACTAAAATCAATAATATGGAAAAAATTATTTTATTTTTTAAATTGAATAAATAAAATTTAAAATAACTATCATTTTGTTAAAAAATAAAACTTCTTGTAATAATTATTCATATCCATTTATAGTATATTAATATCAATTAATATTGACTATGCTATTATAGGTTACTAGTTAGTAAATTTCTATTATAAAAAATTTATAAATATTTTTCATACTTCTTATACTCTAATTCATACCATCCAATACAATTTCTAGGTTATAACATTCATATTTCTCCAGTAATTTATTGTTTATTTATACTCCAAGTACTGTGTGGTGGTTTATTTCTAACATGTTATTCAATAATTGGAATATAAATTCAAAGATCATGAGTTTATGAATAAATGGACCCAATATCAAGAGGAATAGATTACGTTGATAGTGTGTATCTTCCAATTTCATAAGAATCCAATCCCTTGTATTGTTGAAAATCCAACATATATGTTCGAATGGACCAATCAAAAGTGTTTGAATCCCTTAGTGAAATATTAGTTCCATGATGATCTCAAATTATCTTGATTCAAGAATGTATTTAATAAAAAAATTGTATATAATAATTTATAATGCTTAATATACGTGAGTTCATGAATATTATTCAAGGGAATAGATTCGTGATAGATTGTTCCACTAGTTTCTAATAGTTGGTTCCCCATTCTCCTAAAATAATTATAAGAATCCATCTCATGGACAGAAACATAAAAACAAGTTGTGCTCCTAAAACTGGGGGGTTGATTAATCAACTCTTACCAACCTAAGATGGAGTAGAAGATATATTTTATATGTGTTGGACTCAAATAGCTTGTTTAACATGCCTAAATATTTCCCCTATATATTAATGTTGAATTTAGAACTTTTAATCATGCCTAAAGATAATGGAATATTATTTCCACTAGTTTATTTGTTCCTGAATCAAAAATTCCTTAAATTCAACACTAGTGGGTACTGTAGGGAATATAAATGTAACATTCTTCCAATTTCGGAAATCACACCACACTAAAAAAGAGTATGAAGAGCCACTTAGGGCATTCCACCAATAGGGGAACCATGGCCATCTGTAATACTTTATTAGAGGAACCCCTTATGAGAATTAGACTTGGATATTGTATCTTTAGAATCTACTTGTTTACCTCCAATTATTTTAAGATAATGATTCCCCATCCCAAAAAATGGAAATTTTATCAAAATAATAAGAGATAATGTTGTAGAATTGGGGAATTTATATGCTGATGATATTGTTCTTGAATAGGGGATGTTGGTCCAGCTATCAAAAGAAATTAATTTTTTATATCTTCTTCCAAAAAAATTTCACTATTAGATATATAATCATCATTTTATTCTATGTACTAGATGATGATTAATTCATGATGTTTTTGTTTTAAATTGATTTCATTTATTATTTACCATTGTATTCTATTTTGATAGGAAAAGGATCAATGATTCAAGTGTTGGGATAATTTTGTTATGATTTCAGGTTTTATGTCCATGTACGGTATCATGGTCATTCAACATGATACATTAGACATTATTATTTTATTTGACAATATGATCCGAATGACTATAATGATCAAATATTATCATAATCGGGTTCTGTTCCACTATCATGATTGAAATAATCATGCGTTAAAGAGTTATTGGGATCCCAATTCAAAGAGTCTAGAACCTTTTGTTGTGGATATCATGTTGATCTCAGTAAATATACATGGAATATTATTCAATGGTTAAAAAAATATATATTTTTGAATAAGTCATTTCTTGGAGAACTGCTATAACAAGGAATTTTGAGATGTTTTCCGATGTTTACACCTTATCAATATTCTGTATTTTCTATAAAACTTGTTCTCCGTTTGAGTCCAATATCTCATACATAAATCGATATAAATCATATAAACCTAATGAAGTTTCATGTGTAATTAATTGATCTTGTATGTAATATAATTATTCAAAAAAATGTATTCATTATAATTTTCAATGAATGTTGATGGAAGCCGCCTCCATAGCTTTGATCTCCAAAAGCTCAATTAGGAGACAATAAATAATAAATAAATGATTTCAATAGATCTAAAAACAATTTAATAGGTTTTTAATTAATTTTCATCTTGTAATATGCATTGTGTTTCCTCAATTCCAATTTATAGTGACCATAAATGAAAGATAAGAACATTAATCAACATTGAGATATGTGTCTCCAAATAATGGGACACTCCCATGTTTTACTTTTAGTTTTTGTTTATTATTTGTTTAAAATTAATAAATTTTAATTTTTATGATATATTTAGGTATATTATATAAATAATATTTATGTTTTTAATTGTAAGATTATATGATTAAAATGTTACAAAGGATTTCATAATGAAATAATCATCCAATTAAAATGAAGTGTTCAGTTGACTATATGAAATTGAAGAATATTCTTCCAGGGTTATCAATTTAATAATTTAAATATGGGAAGTATTTTTTTATGAAAATAAACATCTTATGAAGAAGTATCATGAATGAGTTTAGTAGGACCATATAGATATCTGGTTAGGAATACCTAATTCCATTATAATAGAATTTGAGGAAACTATGAATGACATTTGAATATAATGAATAATTTCATCATTTATATTTTAACATTATTTACTCTTATTGTAAAATATAATTTTTATGTAGGAATAAATTATTAATGAATAAGGTGAAATATCTTGGTTAATGGATTAATAATAATGTGAAATGATTATTAAGTATACACATAGGTTATTAAAGATGTATGTATGATCCGAGGGTTAGAAAATTTAGAAAATATGTAATACCCTTTGGAATTATATTTGTAATTTGGTAGACTTTTTTATTTTTTATTATATGTAACACATTTTTTTGTTATGAGTACACTTTGTTTGAGGAAGAATTATATATTATTTTTTAATTATAATTATAATTGTATGGATATTATTAAGATTTTTTGTGAGCTTTTATTTTGAGGTAATTATGGGATATTACATTCTTTGGATTAAAATGAATAGTATAAGATATGCTTTTGGATAACGCATGTTATGGCTATTTTTTATTATTGTATCACATTTTGGGAATGAAATAAGAATTTTTAAACTTTAGAGAAAGGAAATCTGGTAGGGCCTCACAAACCGAACCCACTACCGAAGGGTGATAAGGGTCCATCACCTTCAATTGGCATACATTATGCCTTGGTTAGTAGGAATATATATTTCAGTTAAATTATTTGTTGAAAGATGAATATATTAAATATAGTAATATATTTTTTTCAAAAAGATAAACATTGGAATGTAAAATTATTGGCGATGAAGTGACTAATGTAATTTCGGAAGACGTTTATTATTTTTGAACTCACGTAAAATTGTGTTAAATTTTTTTACTATGATATTTTATTTTAGGAATAATTGTTGATGTATATTTTAGAATCATAAATGATTTTATTGTAGATTCATTTTGGTTCATGTATTTTATGTAAATGGTTAGTTCAAGTTGATGATTATTAATAGAATTAAATTTTGGTATAAGACTTCCCGAGTAACTACTGTTATTAAGAGATAACACTTAAAATTTATCATTGGGGAAAATGTGATAAAAAAACATCTGGATTTAGGTTTTCAATTGTTGGGTGTTTTATTTTGATTAATATTATCGATAATTATTTTTCAAATGTTCAATGTTGAAATTTTTATATTATAAATTAAATTTGGTGATTAATGTATTAATTCATTATATAAAAATTTAATATATTTGAGTAATTATTATATTATATCCTAATCATTTCATTTTTGGAAAAAATTTCAACACATGAGAAATATATAGTTATTTTTTTGGATCATTTGATTCTCTAGACGTTAATTTAAATAATTTTGGCATCATAATTTCATCTCGAATAATCCTTTTGTAGAGAGAAAGATGAGTTTTTATTGGAAAATATTTTTAGGATAAAAGTTTACTTATCAAAGATTTATATTTCCTTATGTTATTATTCTAGACAGTAAATTTTTTCCACAACTCAATGAACATAATCTTGATTCAATATCATTTTATGTTTACTTTTCTTAATAATTAATCAATGAACTTTAAACTCATCACAGATTTATTATTTTATTATATTTAAAATTTACATGACCAGGTTCAATATTACAATCCATAAGAACATGATAATCAGATGTATATTCAAATTTTTCGTAAATGTAACCCATGTATGTGTTATCTCTTGAGAGATACATACTCCAATTTCATTATTTTAAAGTGTAATTTATATTGAACATTTTTCCGAAGATGGATTTCAACCTAGTTATTTGTAAAATTCAAAACCCCATTTTTTTAATTAGACCTCATATTGTGAGGATGTAATTTATTAAATGGGGTATAATGTTACATACCAATTTGTTAATAAATAAAAATAGGATTGATATCATACATGATACACCACTTAGATCAAAAACGAACAACTAAATATTTTTATTTAAATGTAAAAATTATAACCCATACATTAACATGGTGGGTATAAATATGATTAAATAAGTTATAAAAAATTATGTTACAAGAAATTATATTTAATTAATTATTTGTCCAATTAATTGAAAATGTAAATTAATCTCTTTTAAAATAAAATAATTTTTTTTTTCAGGAAATATATTTAAATGTTCAAAATTTTGTTTACTACCAATAAATTATCAAATAAATATTGATTGCTTATATTGGAAGAAATAAAATATATTCAATATAATTTTAACCATTCACCCTATGAGTTTTTTAGAAATTATAAATGACCAAATTCAATTTTATTAATAAATGAGGCATTTTTCTAAAATGGGAGTTTTTCCACCTATTGAAGGAATAATATTCTTAATGATACTTTTTTATATTTTTATAAATAGTGTTTCAAAAAATAATATTCTTTATTGAAATTTGAATCAAATTTTTTTTTCATTAGTTGAGTTTGTGGTATTTTTATAATATGATTCATGTTTTGATGAATACTAAAAATACTAAATTTTAATTGAAAAAAACATTTTCATCTAAATAATTTATATTGTTAAATTATATTTTTAATTGAATTTAAAGTATAATTACATAAAATTTATATTATTTAATCCAATTTAGGTCATTGTAATCAATTTAATGTTGAATTTTTACTTAAAAATAATTCAATACTTTCTTTCTTAAATAACCACTTTTCTCAACCCATTATTTTGATAAATTTTTAATTAATATCTTCAAATTATAATATTTTCCTTTTGAAAAATTAATTCTGTATATTGAATTAGAACGTACAATTTTATTATATAGTATCATCTTATTTTATGACAGTTTGAAAATTAACATTAGTAAAATTCATCATTATAGTTTAGGGTAAATATAGTAATTAATGGAAAAATAATATTATAAGTATTATAAAATTATCCTAATAGTTTGCTTAATTTATTTTGATATTTTATTGTCATAAAAATGCCCCATCGGCTAAATTTTTGACTTATTAGGGCCACTTTGACGACATTAAGTGCACTTATAGTATTTTATAATGAAATAAAAGACAAATATGGAATACATATGCTGAAAAGATATATATATTTTAATATAATTTAATTTAGATGATATAAAATAATGAAAAATGAATTCAGAAATATAATATTTTAATATTTTATATTTTCATTTTTTATTAAATATTATTCGAGAAATAATTAAATTACAGGAATGGAAACTAATGATGTAGTAATTTTTTAATTAATGGAAATTTAAAATCAATGATATTAAAAATATGAAAATATATATAATTATAGATAATGAATTTCATCCAAAAATATTATAGATATTTGTGCATAATTTTATGGCTTATAATAATTTTTATGGAAATTAATCATATTTTTATGTTATTTTTTTAAAATTCAAATATAAGATATTTTGAAAATAAAACAGAATAAAATATTAAAATATTTATTATTTTACTAAATAATTTACATTTTTTAATCAACTATATGTTATCCAATTTATTGGGAAATGTATTAAAATGTCATAAATTATTTTTTTTGGTATTTACTCATTTTATAGTAATTATATTGACCCTGAAATTGAAAATAATGTGATACCAATGTAAGAGTAAAAAAGTTAAATATGAATTAAAACAAAAAGATGAAGATTAAAAAAAGAATAAATTTTTTTATGAATTTCATTGGATGAATGTATTTAGACCCATTTTCATTCTAGAATAGAAATAAATATTAGTTTATTATTTTGGAAAATAAAATTATATTATATTAATTAAATATTTGGAAAAATTCTACGAGCGACAATGTCCTCTATTATAGAAGGGATCTTCTTACTATATTTTTAACACACATAAAAATCTTTTTGGTTCATCCATGATCTTCCACAAAAACCATCCATGAATCCCTCCCAAAATTATATAGCATTTTTTTCATAACACCTCTCATAGGGGTCTTAAGGTGTTTGGAAAAGGACATATTTCGAAGAAGATGAAGTTAAATGTTATTGGTGATGAGTTTGATTCAAATTTAGAGACTATATTTTAAAACTGAATTTTAATGTTACTATTTCAACTATTTTTAATAAATCAAAATGCAATTGCTTTTTCTCATATTTTAAATGAATGAAATTTTACTCTTTCAGGTCATATTTATATTTTAATTCTTTATTTTCATGTTTACAAATTTTAATTTTCAAATAATCTATTTCATGTATGACTATTCATCTTAGTAAAAATAAAATTTGATATCAATTATGAAATGTTATTTTCCCTTTACAAATGAAATTTGTTATATTCTTATGTTTTGGTCCTTCGAAATTGTTTATGAGTATGGGTGGTTTTGTGGTAAACTATGTGAAGGTGAACCTATTATAGCTCTCTTTATTTGGTAATGAGATATAGTTGATTGGTAGGATTTGTACTCAGATATTATTGGAATATACTATGGTGGTTATTCTAAATTTAACCACTATGGTTACTCCCTATGTAGTTTTGAGTGCTATAATATGAATAATATTAAAATAGTAAGAATTTCACATGTTACATTTTTGATTTAGGATTTCTAGGAAGTTATATCAGAAAACAATAATCTAATGTTCTCAACTATGGAGATAATGTTTTATGGGTGAGTAGTTTAACATTTTAACAAAAAAACTATGGTTTTATATGTATTATTGTAAAAAAGATATCTTATTTAATTTTTTAAGTACATACATTTTTGTGCTGATACCATGTTTTTAAAAAATCACATTGTTTAAGGGTGTGTAGGTAGAAGGATTTGGTCAACGTGAAAAATGTGATGATTAAATATAAAGATAAACCATGATTTATTCCGAAGATATTTTTTTGGTGGAGTAAATGGAAACTGAGAATATGTGTCCACTTGTAATGTATATGTTTATTTTTTAATATATATATTTTTCAAATTCTATAAAACAGTAAACCGATAAGGTCGTTAGAATTTTAAGAATCTTCATTATAGTTCAAAAACACTAAGACATGTAATTTTTAATGATGGGTGAGTATAGTTAATGATTATACCATAATAATAATATACTATTCATATAAATATATTTATTCTACAAATTTATTATGTTAAAAAATATTATTTTGGTGAGAAAAATCACATATGAAAATAGTACAGAAGGAGTGATTGTAAATAAATACTTGGCTACATGGATTATCTTCTTTATAATGGGGATAAAACATTTTATGGTCAAAATTTTGAGAATACTAGAATATTAACCATGATTAATGAAATTATTAAGAGAATTTTAGGGATTGAAATTGTAATGATAATGAATTTTTTCTGAGGATGAGTGAGGAATGGAGATCCCTTTCTACAAATTATAATTAGAGGAATTTTTTATGAATACCCAATACATTTCAATAATGGAATGTCACTCATATATATAATAGATCAAAATTGATAAATTATATATATGATGTGATATAATGTTGATATATGTGTCAATAAATCTATTAAAACATGTTATTAATATGTTTGACCCATTCCCACTTATGTTACTAAATTTTACCTTCAGAAATTTTATAATGTTATCTAGTTTTTATATTCCTTTTTTGTTTATAATTTAGAAAAAATTTCTATATTATATAATTTATACCCAATTATTCAAAACTCAAATAAAAAATTGATTTATTATTTTTTGTTAAATTGTAAAAGATTATTTTAATTTACCAATAATATAATTTAATAATTCATTAAAAAATATAATAGAAATTAAAAAGTTCAAAATACGGGATTAGAAAATAAAGCCATAATTTCTAAGTTATATATTCACTTATTATGTTTTATTTGGTTATTGAAAATGGTTTTAAATATTTTGAATTAACACATGTATACCAAAAATATGATAAAATTCATGATATATGTAAAAATATTATTTCTACATATTCAAATCAAAATTTATCTTTATAAACAAATCCACGAGATTTAAGAGAATATAACAATGAAATTCTATATCAAATAAAGATCTTTTTATCTATATTTTGTATTCTAAAATATCTTTACATAGTTTATAATTTAAAATAAAAAATATAAGGACAATTTATCTTATTGAGAACAATCCTTTCAAAATTATATAATGTTAATTATTTTTGATCTAATGTAATGAAATTTTTATTGATTACTATCATTGAGTTTTTATTATATTTTTAATATTAATAATCAGTAAAAAAAATTTATTATAGGTATTCGGTGTAACAAAATTTATGGAATAGAAAATATAATTTAGATAATCTTAAATATTAGTTTATTTCATTTTACCTACATCAATAAATGATATCCTCATAAATATAATTATTAATCACATATTAATGAATGTTAGGGTATTCTCATTATACTATTTATTTTAGATATACAATTCACTGTGTAATCAAAATTTGTATAATAATCTATATAAACATAAATTTCTTTCTTCATTCAAAATCATTTTTTTAACCTAATCATATATACTATAGATTATACCTAACCCTAAACGTACAAAGTATACATTTCATAAAACCATTGTCAATTATAATACATATAGAAAAATTATTATTATATTTAATCTTGAAAATGTTTTATCCACTACTTCATCAAATTAGACAGGAGACAATATAATCCATAATCCCAAAAATGTGATATAGTTCGAGAAAAATATCATGACTTATCATCAATCATAGAAATATCGTTTCTATAAAACCAACATTTTAAAAATACAAAAACACTTCATTTCCTTAAAATTAATCATATAATAAACCTATAAAATATCCATCAGTCAAGAAAATATTCTCTAACAGTTATCCTGAAAATATAATCATTCAAAAAAATTATTCCACATGGTTCATCCTACAATTTAGTATATGACTTCAAACCATCAACATAAACCTAAAAATGAGCAGTCCATTAATGTCTTAGATAATCCTTAATACTTTTTTAGAATTTATGAAAATGTAATTAATAAATATCACTTCACTAATTTATATAAATTAGAGAACTGATAATTAATATCTATTATGATATCTACTTCATTACCTAATGTTTTATAGGAAAACACTATTTTACATATAAATTGGAATATAGTCAGATTCATCTATTTCGGTAGGTTACCTTATTTGGTTCTGGGGCATGGGGGTTAATAATATATAACTTTCAAAGACCCATTTTAATAATATTATTTTAAATAACCATTAATAAAAAAATGGTTATGTTTATATCAAGAATATAATTAATAAATCATGAATCTAATGAATTAATCTCCTTTGAAAATATTATTTTAAGAACAATAGTACATTCCATTAAAATGATTTTCAGTAATATTTCATCCACTGATACATCATAATATAATGCCTTAATGTCAATAGGAAGAAAATCATTCATAATGGGATGAGTATAAAATGTGATTGAAGAAAGGATATCCCCTAAGAGTTTCAAAATAGGTGTGTAGATATACCACATTTCTATACACTATATGATTACTGAGTAATTACCCAATATTCATATTATTGATTTTTACCCATACATACAAATACCTTATATCTTGTATCCACATGCACTATCGAAACAAGAATGTATTTCATAGGAAAATAAAACAATCCCTATTTAAAAAAATATAAGGACATTATTATATACATATACTGTATCCCAAAGACATATTCTTATGGTATTCACTAAGGTAATCATATCATAATCCATAGACAAATAATTCATCTTATATAAAAAGTGTACTATTACTTTTAAATAACAATTATCCATAAAATATAAACATTTGATTTCATTTAAAACCTCTAATTTATTCTCAACTAATGTCATCCTAATCTATAATGTTCTCTAGAACTTTTTATAAAATATAATGAAGCATCACATTGATGTAAACATAATAACTATTTTTCTCAAATATTACATTTAATTAAAATAATTTACAAATACCCTTTAGGTTTATATATTTATAGAACTAATCTTAGGAATTATCTAAAAAAATTAATTCCATTTTAACTAATTTTATTCACTATGAGAGTAAATGATTAATCCTTAATGGGTCTTCAAAATCTCCCAGTAATTATGCACAAAACAAAACGTGTCTTGATATTATATACATTTTATTTTATTCATATCAGGTGGAAATGTAAATATCAAAAAGTGGTGATCTCAAATTCTTAGTAAGGGTGAATATAACGTATAACAATCAAATATCGTATGTTTTCTAAGATAAGAATTTGGGAATAACAATGGTATATAATAAAATCAGACATAAAAATATTAGATCAAAATTAATGGAAGAATGCATGACATACAATATGCAATGATTAAAAAGAGTCGGTAAGATTGTGATCCTTGAGATCGTATCCTATTTATGATAATTTGTCAAAAAAATTCAAACATAATTAAAATGTGGATCATACATTAATATTGAGAGCATTATTCTCATGAGTCATACAATAAGTTCCCATGATTATGTGAAACTAAAATGTATTAATTAATACCTATATAATCAGATATAAACTGTTATATAATTCATTGTATGTAGATATATGACATGACCTATAATAATACATACTTATGAATGAAACATTAAATTCATTAACTTATTACATAATAAATAATCCATGGAACGAAAAGTGTTTTAGAATATTTTAAAATTGATTATCATGAAATAAATAATCAATATGATAAAAACATGCAAATTAAAAGGGTATATAATGTTATTTAGTGACCTTATATATAAATAAAATTCAGTCAAATAAGTATATATATAATGGTTCTTACACCTTATATATATATGGCTTACTACAAATGAAAATAATTTTCATAATAAATCTGTGAATGGAATCTAGAGAAACGCCCATCAATCATATGAATTTAAAATTCATACATCATAGAGGGATGACAATAGTAGATATTTTTGGATTATTTATAGTGGATGATTTAGAATGTTAATGGTTTAAATGGATTAATAGAGTACAAAAAGGTGATTGAAAAATAATTAAAAAAATTGAATGTAACTTTGGGAATATAGAAAATATAGTTTTTATTCAGAATAAAATATAACTTCCCTAAAAAATATTTAATATTTTTCTACATTAATCATACTTTTCTAAATTTTTAGTATTATTCTTTAAATACATTTTTTTTATAAAATTTTATATTAATTGTTTATTTCAGCATTATATTAAAATGATTATCTCAATGTGATGTTTTTTTAATAATATTTTATTATTCACTAAAAAAATTTAAAATATTTCAGAAATATAATAATTTCAATCAAAACTAATTTTTAACTTATAAAAAATAATATTTACATTTTTTCTGAATAAAATTTTAAATTTTTAAAAATAATTGTGGAGTAGCTCCATAACATTCCTAAAAAAATAAAATCCACTAAATTAAGTAGTATTATGTTATAAATTGGAAAAAAAAAGACTCTTTTTCCATACCTTATATATATTAGTTCATAGATCATAATAATAAATATTCATATGAATACATCAAATTATCATAAATACACAATTATAAAATATCCAAATATTATTTAATTCTTTATATTTTTTACATTAAAAGCACCTTTCTGGAAGAAGTATGAAACCAACGATTTCAAAAAGGATAATATTTAACACTATTTAAGATAGAATAATTAGTTAAGGAAAAATTTAACCTTATATTAGAAATTCACATCAATAAAATTTGAAATAGAACATTTACCTTTTTATCCAGTTTAACATTGGTAATATCTTCAAATTAATATTCCAATTTTCTCAAAGCATGACTGAACTTATACACTAACATGTTATTATAATCAAAGAATAAGGTAAAAATTATATATTTCTATTTAATCCAATAACTATTCTCCTTGGATAAATCCACTGGATTTTATCTCTCTTATGTCGGTTAGTTCAATAACCAAATTGAATGTTGGTATACCAAAATGCTTTCTACTCATGTCTATGAAAACCAAAATAAATATATTACAAAATCACGTCATTATGAATGAATTTTAATTAAATAATAGAAAAAACACCCCAAAGCATATAATTTTTTTGTCCATGGAATATTAATACACAATAATCAGTCATTTAAACCGTTATTCAATTACAACCAGAAATATTCTTCAAATTGATCCCCAACAAAACATAATTTATATAACAATATTCTTTATAACCTAAGGAGAAGAATATATAAGAGTGATTAATGATATATAGTTAGTAAAGGGGTTAACATAAGACATATCAATTGAATACCATATGTTATCATAATATGTACATGTTGGTACGATATAATAATCTTGTTAAAAGGGTAAGATGAAAGATAATACCTTTGAATAATAAGAGGAGAATTTATTTTATTTCATTTAATAAAAATGAAATATATATTTTTCCATTTTTAAATTCTATCACATACATTCTAGATTTTTAACATTATGTTAGTATAGATAATCATATATTTAGTCTAGAATTACAAGATTCTTATTTCAGTCTAATATAATAACAATAAAAAAATTTAAAACTTAATATAGAAACATATAAATATATATTACATATAATACAAATGAATTATTAATAATAATTCTAATCACAGTTTTAGTTATTGTATATTTTTATTTTTAGATTATAGTAATATTGATTATTACGAAGAGGTTTCATAATGGTTTTGTTGAACCATTGTATTTGATACCACGTTTAACATTAAAATATTATTCATGGATATGTAGTATTTTTTCCAATGATTTATTCATTCGATGTGAATCTTAATGAAATATATATGTATGGTCTAGAGAGAGTATGTCATTATGACTATGCCTCAACAAATATATCAATAACCAAAAGTAATTTCAAAATAACTATTCATTTGTTATATTACATAAACAGAAGAATATTAATGAAATAAATTTTTTGTTCAAAATATATGTTACTATTATTAATGTCCTGATAATTATTGATCATGAAAATGATGATGGTGGTATTCAACCATTAATGTAGGTGGTTTAAAAACACTAACAAAAACATGTTATAATAGTGAAGGGGTAAGAGTTTATAATTACATTAAATTGGATTATTTTATAAAAAAAAATAATAGTATTATAACATCATAATTACCTAAAACAATAGATCTAAAAATACTGTATATGAGAATTTAATTGATAAATATGTATAATATTATGTTTTTTAAATTATCCACTCATTTTAGACATGATTACCTTACAAATAAAATATTTTGACCTCTTCAATTTAACAAATGATACCCAGTTTCTAAGAAAATGTATATGAGGATCTATAAGAATTTATTAAATACAGATATTTTTTTGCATAGTAGAAGCGTTAGGTGTGGGGTTCTTTTTTAGGTTCTTTTTTAGTGGTATCTTCAAAAATAATCATTCCTTGATTTTAAATTATGTAATTTTGATAAAACACTCAATATAATAAAAAGAGAATAATTTATTTGGTTCATGAATCCTCTAATAAAAAATTTATATACATTTATTGAAGAAAGAATAAACTTTTATAACATTGTTGAACCATTTCTATATGATTTTACCATTACAATGAAAACTCATTTTTTAGGATCCAATATTTAAAAATATGGACTCTATATAATCGAAATCAATTTATGCTAAAAATATTTATTTTAAATGAATGAGTAATATATATATATATTGGGATACAAGATTTTAAAAAGAAAATATTTTTTAGTATAATTATTTAAATTTCATAAAAACTACTAATTATATTATTGTTAATCTATTTCATTATTCATTGAAACTAATTGTTAAAATTTTCCCCTAAAAGTGATTAATTTAATTTATTATAATAAAAATACAAAACAATGAATAAATAATTATAAAATATTGCATTTTAACATTAAATAATTTTAATGTGTTCCCCATAGAATTAATTGTTTTATTGTACCATGAAATTGACAATAATATATACTTCTTTTTGTAAGAAAATAAAAATATTTATCTAAATAATTCTATTAAAATAATAATAACTATGTAATAATAATAATAAATATGAAATTATTTTAATTAAATATCTAATTTTATTCTAACTCCTAAATTATTTGTGATTATATTATTTTAATGTACACATCTTCAATTTACCCATTGCATATCGGTAATGACCATATATCTAGAGGCATAATTTCAAAGGAATATATTTTGAGAGTATATAAATAAAAAGATAATATTTCCTCACGCTATATTTCCATTAATTACTTACTAAAAAAATATATCATGTTAAATTATTTTTCAATATACATTTAAATTATATTTTGACACATTTTACATCATTT
Source organism: Viscum album (assembly GCA_963277665.1). Lineage (NCBI taxonomy): Eukaryota > Viridiplantae > Streptophyta > Magnoliopsida > Santalales > Viscaceae > Viscum > Viscum album. Next base: position 643,838,602 of record OY728161.1, read on the forward strand.
GATATTTTTGATCTGATGTATGACAATAATATTAAACAATGAAGATTAATGTTTCATTATCATGGACTTGATAATTTTCGTAGGGATTTATTCCATTAATAGTTTTCTCAAATATGTTTCACACTATATTCCAATAATATAATAATTATTACATTTAATTATAATATTTTCAACCAATGAAATTTATAATAGTTCATTTAAATCCATTTTGACATGTTAAAGAATATATTAAACAATGTATTTATTTAATGGGAAATAAATTATAATATCATGGGGTGTTACATTCCACCCCGTTAAAATAATATATAACTCAATATTAAATTATTCAATTGAATAATATTGATAAACTATTTTCCTAAATACATATACTAGCTCATATTTTTCATCCTTGAACATATTATTCCCTTATAAAAATTTATCATGTTCAATGTAATTTTTTTTTTACATTATATCAAGAATTAATGATTTCTACTGATTTTTTATAGTAAAAGAAGTCATATTCCAAATTTATTACCTCATTTTTTATAAAAAGTTGTGGATCACATAGGAAATTCCCCAAAATTGATTAATAGTTCCCATCAAGGACATGATAGAATAATAGTTGACATTTAGGATGATAACAATCATCCTTAAAAATTCATGTAATTTTAATTTTTTTGTATCAATGGATCAACATTTTCATTGAATATAACATGATGAACCTTGTACATGGGGACACTAGAAGGAAAAAAATTTCATTAACATCCAATTTAAATTTTCTCCCATGATTATAAGTAGAGATCCTATATAGATAATATATTATTTCAATGAGTTATTAAGTTTTTTGAATACTCATTATCATATGTTTATAATGAAATAATCTTCAGAGTTTATTCTTTTTATCATCATCAAATCATATTTTAATTATTTTCCTCTTCCCATAAAACAACACATTTAGAGACAATGTAATTCTGTAATTGATTTTTTTGTAAGATATCTCTCCATTAGAAGGAGATAATCCAAACACCCATTAAAAATCATTGAATAGTATACAAACATATCTTCAATTATTCAATTGGTCCCAAAAAAATTAACCATTATTCTAAGGATGATATATAGTGTTTAACAATTATAGCCCTCTGCTACACCATTGGATTAACACATATTTGGGTTATCCCTAAATTGATTATATGGTTTCAATGGATGTAGTAAGTGGTCTAATGAGGGAAGAATTGGAGAAGTAAAAAAACAATGTAATAATGATCACTCACCTGTTGTGTACTGATTTCACAAGTTTTGGTGTGAATAAATTCACACCATGTGGAAATAATATCAATATGATATAAATAATAATATAATAATATGATAATAATATGATAATAATTACTTTTATTAAGAAACTAAGGTGAATAAAAAAACTTATATGTAAAAGATTTACTTGAGGAAAAAAATTACAGAATAATATCACAATTAAACAATGAACCAATGATCAAAAAATACTCCACCACCACTACCTTAAATAAGAAATTTTGAATTATAGGGTCGATCCATATCTGTCCAAGTCTCATAAATTAATGGTTCTAGGCCTTGGTTGGTGGAACATTAATTGAGACGAGACTTTTCTAGGCTTGACCTGAAGTGGAAGAAAACATGAATCCACTAAATAAAGGCATCGAAACATCATTCTATATAGCCATATATGAGTGGAAAATTAAATAATAATATGAATTTGTAGATGTATCCTAAAATTATATAAAATTTTATTTTGAATGATTGTGTGGTCTATGAGATATGATTTAAAAGGATGGATATTTTTTGGGCCATTGAATCTGGCCAAAAATTCCAACTTTAAATTGGCCCACCTAGAACACTAACAAATATTTCAAATTTTATCTTATAACTATTATATGTTATGTTCCCATTGATATCCTCTATCCTCAAATCAATTTTCAGAATTTTTGGGTTTGGATAACGGACACTACAGTCTAATTATAGGTTGTCATCCAGTTTAAATTTTTATGATTGTTGTTGCTTCAAGGACCACTTTTGTGGTATTCCAATGTGAAACATCAATTTCTACAAAAGCATGAATTGTTCCTTATATCATGGTTTTCATAAAAATAAAATATAAAAATAAAATCAAGAAAATTTTTTGTTTTAGGAGGTGTTCAAATATTTACAAAGTAATAGTACACTTTAACCAAAAATAACATTCCTAATGTGAAATAATGTTCAAATTTTAAAATGTAGAAAAAATATTTTTAATGAATAATTAATCACATGAATATTATAATGTATATAATGAATATTGGATTATTTTAGTGGCTAATAACACCCCAACTTAATTTTTTCATATCTTGTGAAAAATATATCTCAAAAATATGAAATTCAAATTCCTTTTTCCAAAATAATTTTCGACCACATTGCATTCCCAAAAACCTCATACCAAACCCTTATGTTACCAAGAAAAATAATTCAAAACATAATAACTCTAAAGGCATAACCCTAGCCTGGGCCCATTCCTTTTTTTGAATTCATCGCAACATTTTAACCACTTTTAATTAAGTATGATTATGGGTTTTGAATCATAATAGACATGAGGGTTCATCTTTATTCAATAAAAAAATGATAGAAACACTTGATGGAATCACATTTTAATATTAATATGAGTATTAAATTTTTTATGTTGATTGATTTTTTTTCAATTTTTCCATGGTTATTGGAATTGATTTCAATCGCGTCAACCCATGTAGCCTATCATTTCTAATGACTCACATGGAAAATGAATTTTGGGCACCTTGTGAAGCTCACATACTCAGGTTTTGTCTAGTCTTTACTCAATTAAATAACATTCTAATTACAATAAATAGAAATAAAATTCTCAAATCCAGGCTAGAAAATAATGGATTCATGATCCCAATTTTCCAAAATCCACACATTAGGTCAATCCATTTCCCTACGTGAAAATGCATTGTTATTTTTTCATTTTTTTGAGGTTTTTTTATTTTTATATTATTTGTGTTAAAATATAAATGATCACAAAAAATGCCATTTTTTATGTGATCCTGTGAACTCATAAAAATACCATATAATCAAGAGCATGTGTGATGTGTTTTTTTATTAAATATATGAAAATATAAAAACTAAAAAATCACATCGGACAACCGTACATTCCAAAATCTATGCTATAGAACATAAAATTTCATTAAAATTGGAATCAAGGCATGAAAAAGATTTTATATTCAATTTCAATGTTTGAAATATATGTTAGCTTTTTTAATGTTAATGTAAATTTTCATTTCATGAATTTTGAACATTTCCAAAAAAATATTTAATTTCTTTGTTTTTTAATGCTCAAAAAAGATTTTTTTTCATCTCCCCCCAACGTAAATTAACATTTTCCCCAATGACTGAAGAAAATAAAATTTATAAGGTTATAGAAGTAAAGGATAAGAGTTTAAAAATTAAAATTTGAAAATGAGTTATAATACTATGTCCCCTAGTGTTTGGAGTTCATGTTCATGTTTCTCTGGATTTCTCCTTTGATCCCCTTGTCCCATGAAGGCTCATCATGGATGATTGAGGATTGGGATTCAAATTGTGATGGAATTTGGTTCCATTAAAAACATGAAACCTCTTAAGATTCTAAATCTCACAATCTGACAACAATAGAGAATATTTGAATCCTAATGAGATTCCATAAACCCAAACAAACAAATGAATGCTTGAGTAAAAAAAAACATATTTTTTATTTAAGAAAATATAAAAAATCAAATGAAAAATACAAAATTTTTGGCTTGACTCTCTAAAATGAATTATTTTAATGTCATTTTCTCGAAACGAACCTCCCTAACATAGCCAATACCTATTTTACACATTCTAATGTTTACATCTGACTCCAATTATACAAGATTAAAATTTATTATCCATTGGGGTTGGAGGGATGCTTTTTCAATTGAATCATTAAAAATCATATAGGTCATAGTGAATGGAAAAATCCTGTGAATATCAAAAAGTTAACATCCAATTATTTTATATTCTTTCGAAAGAAATCACTGAGAATTTTAATTCCATTAAAATTGAATGATGATGAAATTAAAAGTGAAATATTTTTAATATCCCCAATAATAAAATATTTGGGAGAGGAAGGATGTACGTTTAGTTTGAGATCAGGTTTTGCAAAAGATTGAAACATAAGTAGGGACATTGAATAAAATTCAATATAATTTTCAAAATTTCTCAAGAAACATGTTTTTTTAGATGAATATTCAATCACAAAATTGTACATATCATCCTCAGTAAAGGTAATAGGTTTTCTATTTTATATTTCTCCCAATAGATTAGAGATTTTCATTTCTAAGAAATCATAAATAGAGCAACATCATGGACACTCAATTGTTGTTCTCAAATTTCTCTCTTTGTAATATAGAAAATAATATTACTATTGATTAAAACAACCATAAAAATTTTCTTCATGTTGTTTAGGTCTCATTTATTCAATGGTATCTTCATTAGCATTTTTAGAAGACGATTGGGTGTAACAAGATTATTCTATGAATGATGAGGAATGGACAACATTACTAGGAATAGGTTCCATAACCGCATCAATGCTTTTTAGTTCTACTATAAAGGATGAATCCTCAATAATAATTATCACCATTTTTTGACACAGATTTTCATTGAATTGTTTTACGTTAGAATGGAAAGGGGTTTCATACAGATTGTCTATTCAAGAAGGATTAGTATGTGGTTGTAATTACAATGGATGTTGTTCATATTTTATTTGTGGGGATAAAATCTAATTATATTTCTAAATAATTTGTTGATAATATTTTTTCAAACATTTCGGTTGATTTGGTTGTTAATTTTGACACCAATATAAACTAGGATATACAGTGTACATCACATATTGTATTGGTTAGTCAAATTAGGGATAAGTTCCCCGTGATTAGATTTATTCAAAAGGAATTTCCAAGGGAGTGAGATCATGGATAAAAATAGTTATTTTGGAAGATAACATGATTGTAGTGTCTAAGATAACTTACCTAGGTCCCTATAATGTTCTCTAAAATTTGGTCTATTCCAAATTTAACCAACTTTTAAGGGTTAACAGTCACTTTTAGAGTAGCTTGGTTGTAGAATCCTCAGAGATCTTTGAAGAAACAAACAGTCACCTTCAATTTATTGAATGTTTTTGGATATAAGGTGACTAAAATTAGATTTATTTTATATGGTTTTAATAGAAAAATAAGTTATCTATGTGAATTTAAATACTGATAGAATGATTTTATCTAAGGTTATTTCCCATTTTCTATTGGATAAATTCTCTTTTTAACAATATCAATTTCTCATTTTTGATATGGGTTCTTATGAATATCAATCATATTCATCACATACTAGTTTAATACCATAAAACCATAATACCAATCACAAATAAACTTAGAGGATCATATTTAGGAGAACTAAAATGTAATGGTTTGTATTAGCACTTGATGTGTGTGGCCTTAAATTTCAACAAGGATGAAGAAATTTTAAAATCATCAAAGAGATCTCAATTAAAATAAGTTATTAGAGAATAATTAGGTGATAAATATCATCCAATACAACACCTTCATACTTCATTGGATCAATCGATATATGGGTAAGTCCTCTATTGATGATATTATTTCAATGAAAGCAAAAATATACACTTAAGAGGGAGGTATTGAAGAATTAAAAAATTGAAATAATGATCTCTCCCCCATTGTGTGATAATATTATAAGGCATGGTGTGAATAAAATATTATCTTGTGGAAAAAGTATCAATGTTATATGAATAAGAATATAATAATATGACAATAATTACATTTATTAAGATATACAGGTGAATTAGAAAAACATACATTTGAAATACCAACTTATGGACAAAAAATTGTAGCATAACATTACAATGAAACAAAGAACAAATTATCAACAACTCCACCACCACCAATGTGTTAAATAAGAATTTTTTATGCCTTGTGTCTAGCCCCACTTGTACATGCCTCCTTAATTAAAGTGGTTGGCTTAGATGGTTGGAATGTTAATAAAGAGGATACTTTTCCACCCTTTACCTGAAATTGAATCCATTTTGCATCCACCGAACAGAGACACGAAAACGACATTCTAGATGGACGAATTTGAGTGGGTCATAATGGAATAAAATGGATCTACTAACTTTTCCTTACATCCTATAAAATTTCATCTCAATTTTTTTAGATATGCTTAAAATGGTGGGATGATTTTCTTAGACAAAAAAACTGGCACAAACATTCATCTTCTACTTAGTCCACCTGGAAGTTCATTAATAAATTCGAATTATCACCTTTCACTATTGGATGAAATGTTCCCCTTTAGTACGTATATATTTAGATCAAGTTTCCTAATTATTGGGCTTTAATCTTTCCCAACATTGTATCGTTATTGGGCTGAGGTCTAGTTAACATTGCCCAAAATGTTGTTGGTTCAAGGCCAACTATGGTGGTCTTCTAATGTGAATATTCAAGTGCTCCAAAATAATGAATTGTTATTTATAGGATTGAATTCTTGAAAATAAAATGATAAAACAAAATCAAGGATATTTTTTGTTTTATGAGGTGTTCAAATATATACAATATATTAACACAGTTTAACAAAGAATTACAATCATAATGTGAAATAATATTCAAATGGTAATATTCACTAAAAGTGGTGTTTATAAAAAATTAAGCATATGAATATTATAATATAAACCACAAATATTATCCTCTTTACGTGGATAATCACAACCCCAAATTGATTCTTTCTAGTCTTGAGAAAAATAAATCTCTAAGATATGAAATTCGAATTCTCCTTTACAAAAATATATTATTACACATTACTCACTGAAATCTCTCATACCCAAAAATAATGTAACCCATCAAAATCATTCATTACAAGCATGGTCCAGTGGCATATTCCAATACCAAGACGATTCCTATTTTCAAATTAATCAACACATTTCATCCAATTTCAATTAAGTATATGGATGTGTTGTGCGTAATAATTAACAGGAGGGGTTCATCATTATTAAAGGGAGAGAAGATGGAAGCATTGTTTGGAATCTTTTTTTAAAATTAGTATGAGTATTATATTTTTATATATTTTTTTAAATATTTTTTGTTTATTTATTATTGTAGTTTTTAATTGGTAATTGAAATTGATCTCAATCTATTCAACCAAGGTAGAAATACATTGTCGAGGACTACCTTGCTAAAATTCCGTAGGGAACCATTTGATGCTCACATACGTAGGCATCATATCGAGATCACTAAGTCAAAAACAACTTCAAATAACCACCAATAGAGATAAAATTCCCAACTCTGGGCCAGGAATCTATTGAGTAACTATCACTATACTAGAAAATCCATACATTAGATCTGTCTATTTTTCTACACACAAATTTATTAATATTATTATATTTCATTTTTAAAGAGTTTTTTTTAATAATCATGTTAAAATTAAAATTATTACCAAAACAATTCCATTTATAATAGGATCTCATGAACTAAAAAAACCCTTATCTCAAATGGATGTGTGTTGTGTTTTTTATTAAAAATATGAAAATATAAATTGGGAAAATTCACATTAGATAACATCACATTCCAAAATATATGCTCGTGAACAAAAAATTGCATTAATATTACAATAGAGACATGAAAAATTATTTGATATTCAATTTTAAAGTGTAAAATTTAGATTATAATGTTTACATTGAATGTATCAATTATTTACATGCATTTTTTATATTTGAAAACATATTTTTAATATCTTAAATTTTTATGCATGCAAAAGAATTTTTTTAATCAACTCTATATAATATAAAAAAACATGTTCCCCTTTATTTAAAGAAAATAACATTTTGAATGGCATATGGGTAACATAGAAGTGTTTAAAAATTAAAATTTCAAAATGATTTATGGAAAAACGTCACCTAGTATATGAATTTGATGTTCATCTTGCTCTCAATTACTCATTTGATCACATTATCACATGTAGGAACATAGTGGATGATTAAGGAATGGGTTTCATCATATGATGTAATTAGGTTCCATTGAAAACTAGAAACTTATTAAGATTCTAAATGTAACTTTCAAACATCATTAGAGAACATTGGAAACCCCTAGGGGTTCCCTAAAAAAACAATAACTAAACATAATCTTGGACTGAAAAAACACCATTTTTATTTATGGTTATACAAAAAAAACAAATTAAAACAAAAAAAGTGATGGGTTGCCTTATGAAAAGTGATTAGTTTAATTTTTATAGCTCTAAATTAAACACCCTAACATAACCAATACCAACATTAAAAATTTTAAGGACAACATTTTGCTACACTTTTAAAAGATTATAATTGAGTCTCCATATTACAACCCTACTATTTATTACACATTAAACATAATTTATTACATAAAACCATCATTTGATACAACATAGAATATTTATAATTCTAGTGTATTTGGTGATTAGTAACATAATATAACAACATAAAACATAAAATGCAACAACTTATTGAATAATTCCTTTACATGGACACTACATTCTCTCGTACTTAGCATTGTATGGGATAAACTAAGGACATGAAAAATTAAATTGTGAGATATAAAGTCCAGTATGGGAGTAAACAAATAATATCATGAATATTAAAATTAATGTTATTCAATAGTAATATAAATGGACAATAAAAGAATCATAAACATAGAGGCATGATAAAACATTATAAACCTAACATGGAGATGTGGAAACAAATTTTAATATGATATTAGCATTAGGCAAGTATCATTGCACATGGGGTAAGAGTAAACCCTCATTGCACATGAAGAACGAGTAAAACCTCATTTAACATTAGTTATAATGATTCAGCACTCATTTCACAAGATGTATCACAATACTACACTTTACGCATTGAATTAGAGCACTATTAGGGCACACCCTTCTTAAATATTTCAATCATACATTAGTATGCAACATAGATCATATAACATGGAATCAGTCAACATAATAAGTTATTACATGATTAATGAATGTTGAAATCGTACATGAATATACCATTAATTATGTATATGTGCATAACAGTGAATACGGTTGATAGAGTCACGGATATGGTATTCACTACACAATGATCTTGGACTGGAAAAGCTTGGTGTAATTTCAGCAGCATAACAGGGTGACAAAAGATTTAATAAAAATGGATTATGAGAGTGAAATGTATGTATCATCATATATAAAAGGAATGGACAGTATTAGGTGTCATATAGATACATTTCCCAACAAATTTAATGTTGTTTAGATATGTAATACATAAGAATTTGTTAAGGGTAAATGAGGAGAAAAACATTTCTTATGGAATTTCATCTTGGTAACGGGTGTACATAGGAGGCCTTAATAAGAGATAAAGGGGATATATCATTATTAAAACAAGAAGGGGTAGGTATGGGATGGGATAAAAATCATACCCCAACATTTATAATTGAAAATAAAAGGGAATAAAAATATATGAAAACATGGACATAAATAAATAACGTGAGAATCTTTTCTTGGTAGTATGATCCCATTGGCATGGGAGGGGAATGAGAGAGACTTTTTGAGATATAGAGGCTCATTGGGAGGACTCTATTGATAGTATGGAAGATTTTGGATGAACCAAAAATGCTTTTAGTGAAGAGGAAGGGTATATTGGGAGGATTTATATTGTAAAAGAGAAGGAATTATTTATTATTTATGATTGGGACACTACATATTAAACTAATCGAAACCGCAAACCAGACCAAGGTATTTGGGCATAGTTTTTTCCAAAGAGGATTGGAAAAATATATTTTATAAGTCCAATGTCTAAAATTATTAGAATAATAGGGGTCTTTATGTGGAGGTTAGTCACACTCTCAAGGAAATCAATTTAAAAAGCTAAAATGTTTTATAAGTTTTGGAGGGTCCACATAAGCTTTATAAAATAAATCAAAAAAACCTAAAATCACATTATTTTAATATTAATACATATATTTTCCAAAAATAATGTTTATATTATTTTATTACATCACTCTTGGGTCAATATGATGACATAATACACATTATATATTTAATGGTTTTTAATTTTTTCCCAAAAATACTATTGTCGACGATAATTATGAAAAATTCACTATTGGATAATTTTGACGCTCTGATTCAAAAAATAATATTCAATTTATCAAAGTAATTTTCATAATATGTGAATTTTTAATTTCAATATAAATAATGACATTTATAAAAAAATCACGTGTTTTAACCAAAATAGCTTTCAAATCGTAATATAAATTACTATCTTATTCATAAAATTGTGAGATCACATATATGTAATAAAAAGTAATTTAATAATAATAATATTTTATTAAAATATTATTTAATTCCATTACCCATTAATTTATCAAAATATATTTTTTAGATCAACATTAACTTTAAAATTACTATTTCCGCTTTAAAAACTATTTATAAAGTAATAATAATAAAATGAAAGTATATTCTTTAATATATAAAGAAAATAATGAACAATATCACAATTATCGGGTCTTGTTACATAACCCCTTAAAAAACTCATATATGTCTTTAGGGTAATGTGTGCGACGAAGAAAAACTCTTCGGGTGGCTCAGAAAATATCATTTGTGTGGTAATTTCTATCAACTTCCACTTCTCCTATAGGCGGTCTCTCTCATGATAAATGTATTCAATCACTGATTGGGGTTGGTAAAGTGTGAAGCCCAATAAATCCACCTCCTTTCCGATCTCCAAAAAATGGAAATATATTGGTCAAGTCTACTGAATGAGTCCATCACTTAATTTTTCTGATTAAATTGGATTTTTTAAAGCCTTATATTTATACTAATCATGTGATCACTATTCAATAGATATATCAGAAACAATCACACTTATTAATGGTATTTTAAAAATAAAATACATAAGACCAATGTAGTTCATATTTTATATTACCATTTTACTTAAATGGGAATTTTATCAGATCAAAAGTAATTTTCATTAATGAATGATTGTGCCATTACATTCCATTGTGTTGGGCTAGATGTTTCTTAAAATGAATCATGAAAAATCTTATATGTCCGAATGAATGGAAAATACCATGAATATAAAATAGTGACCTTCTAATTGTTTTTAATCTTTATTAAGACATCATGCGGAATTTTCATATGATTATAATTGAGAGAGGAGGAAATAAAAAGTGAAATATTTTTAATGTCCCCTATGGTGGAATATTTGGGAGAGGAAGGATGGACCATTAGTATGATATTAGGTAGTCTCATAGATTCAACATAGGTTGGGACATTGCATCAAACTCTATTTAATTTTCAATTTTTTTCAACAAACATGGTTTCTTTTGAGATTAATATTAAACCACTAAATTGTATATATCAACCTCTGGAATGGATATAGGTTTGATTTTTATTATTTCTCAAAATGGTTCTAAGATTTTTAATTCTAAGAAAACATCAATGGAGTAATATTCACGACACTCAATACAAGATGTTAAATTTACCTCTATTGAATAAAAAAATATGTTTCCTATTGATTTAAACACCCATCAACAATTCATTCATGTTTTATATGTCTCTTAGATTCAAAGAACACATATTTATAATTTTCATGAGATGTCTGTGTGTAGCATGATTTTTCTATGAATGATGTGGAATGTACAACATGACTAGGAATGGGTTCTATAACAGCTTCAATTCTTTGTAGTAATAATCTCAAAGATGAAACCTTAGAAGAAATTATACACAATATTAGAAATAATTAATCATTTAATGGTAGTGGATTATGATATTCAATGGGTTTGTACATATTATATTTTTGAGAAGGATTATTATGTTGTTTGGAATGCACATAATGTTGGTCAGAATGGATTTGTGGGGATGAAAACTCATTATATTTTCAAATGATTTTTCGAGAATTCTATTTCATACATTGTTTTTGATTTTGTTGTTTATTAACCCACTAATATAAACAATGATTCACGTTGCACCTCACATTTCTTATCTCATAGTCAAAGTAGGGCGAGGTTCCACATGTTTGGATTTTTTTTCAATAGAAACTTCCATGGAAGTGAAATCAAGGATAAGAATATATATTATTGGTATAAAAGGATGGTAGTTTCAAAGATAACTTACTAAGGTCCCCAACTATGGCTATAAATATAGTGACCCAGCCTTTTCTTACTTTACTATTACATCATTTCAAAGATAAACAACATAATAGTATTACACATGGAGGATCCAGAGGATTAGTGTCTTGGGAAAACTAGGACAATACTTAACAAATACAACATCAAGCATAAACATTTATTTAATTTCTTCTTCACTAGCTTCCCAGTGGAACCTGTCCTCTCCTAAATACATGTATCCACATTAGGATATACATAAAAAGGGGTGAGATAAAATCCCAGTAAGAGGATAGATAAGATTAATACATCATGGGGTGATCATAATCATAACATAGGCGAAAGATCTTGATCATGGGAAGAGCATAAGCAATAAACTTGAAATGTGGCAATGCATAAAAATGAAACATCATGTCTTAGTGGTTAACTACCACACATGCTTGTGGAAAAAGCTATCATCATGTTCACACATCATTTCACATTTACTCATGAGATTCATCACTTTACCCAATGCATTGGAGCACTGTATAATTCCGAGCGCACCCGTCACATTTAAACATTCATATTGCGCTATATAATTCCGGGCGCACCCGTCACATCATAACATTATCATTATCATGATTGCCACATAGAAAAAATATAAAATATGTACATAAATAACCCATGGAAAGGAATGGGTTTCATCTCATAAAAACACCTTCATAAGAATTGGGTTCCCAAAAGAAAGAGGGAACAACATACTTGATACAAGAACCATCAACCTTGAATGAGAATTAAAAGGTGAGTTCTTGAAAGAAGAGTTATTTTGGAAAACATTTTGATGGACATAAAAACCAGTGACAAACATTTATATCCAATAAAAGTAAAGGAAATGATTTCCAAATGATCTTTGAGGAGTAACCATATAAAAAATGTAGTGAAAGAGGGAGAACCCGAAGGAAGAAAATTGGGTTTGAGATTTCCCCTTGCCTTGTACTCGAATGCCTTGTTCTCATTAATGACCTGTGTAATGACATTATATTCATTAATTAGAAATTATAGAAACTTTTATACATTAATATGGTTCATTCTGGTTTCATTATTTCATATTATGTTCCTTTGGATGACTTATAGAGTTTAATAACATTGTTCGGGGATGTTCGTTTTCATGGTTTTCTTGAGCGGTCCACTTGTATTCTTAATTTGATGTTTGGGTAGATCATGGGTAAACATCCAGAACTGATATTACATGTTAGTAATTATATTACAGAAGCTTTAATGATTTTATAATGAGATATATTAGATCCATGTGGACGAATCATTAGATAAGAATTAAATGAAGATTATTTGGGTTAATTTGAGCGGTTTTTGGATCACAACGAACTCGTTTTAACTTTTCACTTAGTAATATTGCCATAGGTTATTTCCAGAACTTAAAATAGAACATAATACATATAAAATATTCTGGTTCAACCGTAAAAATGGTTTCATGACCAGATTGATGGTAGAAATGGAAGAAGAGAACATGTCCTTTTGAAGGTGATAAATTATCATCACATGAACAACGTTCTCTTTAATAAAATAAAAGGAAGAGGGAAAGTGGTGTGGGGTGATATAATATACCATTAGAATCAATATTACAGTATATATATAATACATGATTTACATAAAAATTTAGAAGATGATAGGTAGGGAGAGAACAAGAAAGGAACTTGAACTTTAATGGAAATTAAAGGAGAAAAGAGGGAGAGATTACCTTTAGAATCCTCCTCTTGGGATCCTCTTTAAGAATTCTAGGCTTGGTCTTTTCATGGGACCAGCAGCTTTTGGACGTGGGGGATGAGCTAGGGAAGGTGTTTGGGTAGAATTTAGGGAAGGCTTGGAGCTTGAGAGCTGTGAGGAAAAGAGGGAGTGAAGGGTGGTTTTTATAGTGGAGGGGAGAGTGGTTTCCTTAATATAAAATAGATTAGTTTATTAATTCCACAAAAGACAAGGAATAGTGAGTCTTGGATGAAAAATAATAGTAATTTTATAATGTAATCCCGAACCAAGTGTACTTACATCAGCAGAACATCATCAATGACTCAATTAATACATTATTTAGCTTTTATTGTGAATTATCGGATTCCACTATTCATAAAAAATTCAAGTATCTCAGAAAATTCCCAAAAATTTACCCCAAAAAATTTTCGACAAGTAGAATCCATAAATGAAGTCCATTTTTCAAAAATAATTTTCTAAATATTATTAATTTAATATTTAATTAAAATCATAATTTACTTAAAAAACAGTTTTTAAAATTAAAACTGATTTTGTAGCTCTTTCAGAAATTACATAGGGTCTTATAAAATTATCCTAAAACTATTAGATATTGATTAAATAATTTATGAATACATTATATGAAAATAAATATTCTTTTAAATTTATTTATTAATTATAACTAATTATTTATGACTTATAAAATACCAAAAACGTTTACTAAGGTCAAATTGTCACTTTCTAAGATGTCTAAATTTTATTTTTTATTAATAAGTAACGTTACTCTTATTTTCTATTCAGAAGGGTAATATTACTATTCATAAGGGTAGGTTAATATTCATAAGGGTAGGTTACTATTCGCCAAAAATTATTATTGTTTCATTAGACTCCAAAAACCATCTTGAACACAACCGTGTATGTCTGATTTTTAAAATTCCAACCATAGGGGTGAAAAATTTATATTTAAAGATCACTTATCACTTAGTAGTTCATTATTTTGTGTTTTTATGACATAAGTATAAGAACAGAATTTTCCATTGAAAAACATTGGGTCATTACATTCTTCCCCCCTTAAGAAATTTCTCCCTCGAAATTTCACTTTATACAAACTGGTGAGGGTACTTCTCCTTCATTGCCTCTTCTTGTTCCCAAGTTGCTTCCTCAAACTTATGGTTCCTCCACAACACTTTTACAAGTCGGGTTGTCTTGTTGCATAGAACCTTATCACTTCGATCCAAAATTTTTACCGGCTGCTCCTCATAGGAGAGATCATCCTCCAGCTGTACCACCTCTAAGTTTAGTACATGTGAGGGGTCTGGTATGTACTTCCTCAGTAGTGATACATGAAACACATCATGAACTTGAGCCATATTCGGTGGAAGTGCCAGACGATAGGCCACGACTCTTATACAATCAAGGTTCTCAAAGGGGCCAATGTACCTTGGGCTTCGCTTCCCTTTCTTCCCAAATCTCATGACTCTCTTCCGTGGAGATATTCGAAGGAAGACTTTATCTCCAACGTCGAACTCCAAGTCCCTTCGACGATTGTCAGTATAGCTATTTTTCCAACTTTGAGCAGCTTTGATGTGTTTCTGTATGACTTGAACCTTCTCGGTCATCTCCTGCACAAGATTCGGTCCAAGTAGCTTTCTTTCTCCAACTTCATCCCAACAGGTTGGAGTTTTACATTGCTTCCCATAAAGAGCTTCATATGGAGCCATCTGAATACTCGAGTGGAAGCTATTGTTGTATGAGATCTCAACCAATGGAAGGTGCTGGTCCCACCCACCTTTGAATTCTAAAGAGCATGCTCTTAGCATATCTTCGAGCGTCTGAATAGACCTTTCAGACTGGCCATCATTTGGGGATTATAGGTAGTGCTGAAATTTAATTCAGTACTCAAAGAATGTTGAAGGCTCCTCAAGAATTTAGATGTGATCCTCGGATCACGGTCAGAGACAATCGAGAGTGGAACACCGTGAAATCTCACTACTTCCTTCACATATATCCTTGCAAGTTGTTCACGTGAGAGGTCTTCCCGAATAGCGATAAAATGGGCAGTCATGGTGAGTCGATCAACCACAACCCATATCGTATTATTTCCTCTTGACATTTTCAGGAGACCCATGACAATGTCCATAGTAACATTTTCCCATTTCCACATGGGTATAGGAAATGGCTTCATCATACCATTGGAATTTTTCCGCTCAACTTTAACTTGCTGACATACCATGCACCTTGATATATATTCTGCAATCTCCTTCTTCATTTTATCCCACCAGAAGTGTTCTCGGAGATCATGATACATCTTGGTACTTCCAAGATGAATAGAGAATGTTGAGCTATGTGCATTGTCCAATAGATCCTTCTTTATCCCTGGTGATGAAGGCACAAAAATCCGCGTTCCAAACCGAATCACACCATCATTGTCGATATGGATCTCTTGCATCTTCCCTTCCTTTACTACATTCACCCTCTTTTGTATCTCCACATCATCCCTTTGTGCTTCCTTAATCTTCTGTTGGATGGATGGTTACGCAATCATTTGGGCAAGGTAGGATGTATCCCCTGCCCTTACTATTCCAAAATCTATCCTTTGCATATCCATGAAGATAGGGTCTTTCTAAATCCTCAACATGGATAGAGTAGCAGGTTCTTTTCTACTTAGAGCATCAGCTACTTTGTTCGCCTTTCCAGGATGATAGTGAATAGAGCAATCGTAATCCTTGAATAGCTCTAACCATCTCCTTTGATGCATGTTGAGCTCCGTTTGTGTGAATATATACTTTAGGCTCTTATGGTCGGTGTATATGTCACACTTCTCGCCATAAAGGTAGTGCCTCCAGATTTTCAAGGAAAAAATCATGGCTGGCAGCTCTAGATCATTCGTCGGGTAGTTCTGGTCATGGATATTCAACTGTTGTGAGGCGTAGGCTATCACATTATCATTTAGCATGAGTACACAACCCAAGCCTTTCTTTGATGCATCACTGTATATCACAAAACTTTCTCTTCTTTTTGGTAGTGTGAGTACAGGTGAAATGATTGGCCTTTTATTTATCTCATTGAAGCTTCCCTCACATTCTTCCGTCCATACAAACTTTACCCCTTTCATTGTTAACTTAGTTAGTGGGTTTGACAATCATGATAAGTTTCTCACAAAACGTCGATAGTACCCTACGAATCCATGAAAACTACGGATTTCTGTGAAACTAGAGGGTCTGAGCCATTCCTCAATCTCTTTTTTCTTTGAAGGGTCCATAGAAATCCCCTCGCTTGTGATCACATGTCCCAATAATGTGACTTGATTCATCCAAAAGTCACACTTTATGAACATGGCGTACAACTTATTCTTTCTAAATGTCGCCAACACAAGTCTTATATGTTCTTCATGTTCCTCCTTGCTCTTGGAGTAGATGAGAATATCATCGATAAACACTACAAAAAATTTGTCGAGGTAATGTCTAAAGACTTTATTCATCAAATCCATGAAGATTTCAGGGGCATTAGTAAGTCCAAAGGGCCTCACCAAAAACTCATAGTGCCCATACCTTGTACGGAAGGCAGTCTTTTGAATATCTTCCTTCTTCACCTTTACCTGATGATATCCAGAACGAAGATCCACCTTTGAGAAGTATTGAGCTCCCCTTAACTGATCGAACAAGTCATCAATCCTTGGGAGAGGATACTAGTTCTTTATGGTGATCTTGTTGAGTTCCCGATAATCGATACACAGCCGCATGGTTCCATCCTTCTTCTTCAAAA
Organism: Viscum album; assembly: GCA_963277665.1. NCBI lineage: Eukaryota > Viridiplantae > Streptophyta > Magnoliopsida > Santalales > Viscaceae > Viscum > Viscum album. The sequence continues at coordinate 643,856,259 of OY728161.1, forward strand.
AGAGCACTGGTGCATCCCAAGGTGATGAACTAGGGCATATGAACCCTTTGTCCAGATGCTCTTGCAGCTTCTTCTTTAACTCCTCCAGTTAGATAGGAGCCATCCTATAGGGGCACATCGAGATATGAGTAGCTCCGGGTATGAGTTCAATGGAGAACTCTACCTCACGATCCGGGGGAATTCTGGGTAACTCTTCGGGAAATACATCGCCGTATTCCCTTACGATGGGAATTTCCTCTAGGTTGGAACTTTCCTTCGACTCAACCATTTGGGCGAGGTATGCTTCTTCATAGGGAATCAACAACCACACCATTGAAGGATTTCTCAGAGGAGATTCATGATCTTCCTTGCATTTGAAGAGGAGCATGGGATGGTTTGGAATATGAAAATATATTTCCTTTTCCCGACAGTTGATATGTGCTCTATATAACGAGAGCCAATCCATTCCCATTATAGCGTCGAATTCCACCATGGGAAGTATTACGAGATTTTCCAGAAGAATCATCCCACATACGTCTACAGGAGAAGAGTCAAACACTTGGGTTGCAATGATTGCACCACTTGGTGTTTTTACAAATATCTCTACTTCATGGTTTTGGGGCTTCGATTCTATAGTTCTAGTAAACTTCCAAGATATAAAGGAATGCGTAGAACCAGAATCAAATAAGACTTTTGCCATTCATGAGTGAATAGTAAGTGTACATTGTACGACTTCATTATCATGTTCTACCTCCGCAGTAGTGATGGCATAATCCTTCCCTTGTTCCTTTGGCTTTGGCGGTTGTTGGCGCTGATTACCCTCGAGAGATCGAGGTTTAGTGCACTGGTTTGAATAGTGACCTAGCTCCCTAGAGTTGTAGCATTGAACCACGAGTGGTTCTCTCCTTTCATCGGCTACATTATCCTTCCTTTTCATGTCTTTTCGACACTCGTGAGCAAGGTGTCCTTCTTTCCCACACTTGAAGCATTTCCCTGTCTCTTTGAGGCAGTTCCCATTGTGCAACTTCCCACATTTTTGGCATGTGGGTCATTGTGTTTTCTTCCAATCTTTATCACTACATCCACTAGCTTGAAACTCTATCTTTCTTTTCTTGTCACCATAGCCATGGGACCATTCTCCAAACTCCATCTCCACTTTGAGAGCACACCGAATAGCTTCTTCATAACTCCCAAAGTCTCTAATTGCAAGAGCCTTTCGAAGATGTGGTTTTAATCAACTAAAGAATCTATCAATTTTTCTATCATTGTTGTTAAAAAAACCCGAAGCATACCTTGTGATCCTTGTGAAATTTTCATCATAGGTTGTGACAGATTCTCTTTCTTTTTTGCTTGAGCTCTATGAATTCTCTCTCCATATTCGTGCGAAGAGTTCGTTGGAAGTACTTATTAAGAAACATTATTTTAAAGTCTTCCCATTCCATCTCTTCAATTTCATCCCTTGGCATGGTGTTCTTAATCAAATCCCACCATTGATCAGCTTCTCCATCTAGACGATAAATGGCTAGATTCATCTTCTCCGTCTCGGAATAGTGAAGAACAGAAAAGATCTTCTCCGTGGAGTTGACCCACTGTTCTACATCTAGTGGATCAGAAGATCCACAAAACGTCGGTGGTCATTGCCACATAAAACATTCGATAGCTAGTCGCTCCCTATTTGGTGAAGGAGGACGTTCCCCATTATTCTGGTTATTATTCATAACCCGAGATAATTGGGTAAGCATCGCCATGAAGTTTTTAACTCCACCTCCAAAATCATTGGGGATGTCGTTCGGGTAATCGTTGCATTGGCCCTCGCAAGAGTTGATGGCCTGATTTCTCCTGGTTCCCACCATTTTCTAAAATAGAAAAGGTTAGAACAAAACATAAGCAAAACAGTCATGAATAACTTATTCATTTAAACAATTATACTATAAACATAACATACGGGATCCCTAGGTAAATATTCTTGTGTACTTATTTGTACTTATTCTCATGCTAGAGGTTTTCTCTAGGGTCTACTAATCTTAATTCCCAAATTAACTAAACCTTTCCTCTGATACAAACTATAGCGACCCAAACTTTTCTTAATTTACTATTACATCATTTCAAAGATAAACAACATAATAGTATTACACATGGAGGATCAAGAGGTTTAGTGTCTTGGGAAAACTAGGACAATATTTAACAAATACAACATCAAGCATATACATTTATTTAATTTCTTCTTCACTAGCTTCCCAGTGGAACTTGTCCTCTCCTTAACACATGTAGCCACCTGAGGATATACATCAAAAGGGGTGAGATAAAAGCCCAAAAAGAGGATAGACAAGATTAATACATCATGAGGTGATCATAATCATAAAATAGGAAAATGATCATGATCATGAGAGGAGCATAAGCAATAAACTTGAAATGTGGCAATGCATAAAAATGAACCATCATGTCTTAGTGGTTGACTACTACACATGCTTGTGAACAAAGCTATAATAATTTTCACACATCATTTCACATTTACTCATGATATTAAACACTTTACCCAATGCATTGGAGTGCTATATAATTCTGGGCGCACCTGTCACATTTAAACATTAATATTGCGATATATAATTCCGGGCGCACTTGTCACATCATAACATTATCATTATCATGATTGAAAAATAGAACAAATATAAAACATGTACATAAATAACCCTTGGAAAGTAATGGGTTTCATCTCATAATAACACATTTATAAGCTTAGGGTTCCCAAAAGAAAGAGGGAACAACATACTTGATACAAGAACCATCAACCTTGAATGAGAGGTAAAAGGTGAGATCTTGAAAGAAGAGTTATTTTGGAAAACATTTTTACGGACATAAAAACCAGTGAAAAACATGTATATCCCATAAAAGTAAAGGAAATGATGAAAAATTATCATTAAGGAGTAACCATATCAAAAATGGAGTGAAAGAGGGAGAACTCGATGGAAGAAAATTGGGTTTGAGATTTCCCCTTACCTTGTAATCGAATGCCTCCATCTCTTTTATGTCCTGTATAATGACATTATATTCATTAATTAGAAATTCCATAACCTTTTATACATTAATAGGGTTCATTCCGGTTTCATTATTTCATATTATGTTCCATTGGATGACTTATAGAGTTTAAAAACATTGTTCGGGGATGTTCGTTTTCATGGTTTTCTTGAGCGGTCCACTTGTATTCTTAATTTGATGTTTGGGTAGATCATGGGTAAACATTCAGAACTGATATTACATGTTATTAATGATATTAAATAAGATTGAATGATTTTATAATGAGTTATTTTAGATCCATGTTGACGAATCATTAGATAAGAATTAAATGATGATTATTTGGGTTAATTTGAGCGGTTTTTGGATCACAACGAACTCGTTTTAACTTTTCAATTAGCAATATTTCCCTAGGTTATTTCCAGAACATAAAATATAATATAATACATCTAAAATATTCTGGTTCAACCATAAAAATGGTTTCATGACCAGATTGAAGGTATAAATGGAAGAAGAGAACATGTCGTTTTTTAAGGTGATAAATTATCACCACATGAACAATGTTCTCTTTAATAAAATAAAATAAAGAGGGAAAGGGGTGTGGGGTGATATAATATACAATTAGAATCAATATTATAGTATATATATAATACTGGATTTACAGAACAATTTGGATGAATATAGGTAGGGAGAGATCAAGAAAGGAACATGAACTTGAAAGGAAATTAAAGGAGAAGAGAGGGAGAAATTACCTTTAGAATCCTCCTCTTGGGATCCTCTTTAAGGAAGCTAGGCTTGGTATTTTGATGAGACCAGGATATTTTGGACGTGTGGGATGAGCTAACGAAGGTGTTTGGTCAGAATTTAGAGAAGGCTTGGAGCTAGAGAGTTGTGGGGAAAAGAGGGAGTGAAAGGTGGTTTTTATATTGGTGGGGATAGGGGTTTCCTTAATATAAAATTGATTAGTTTATTAATTCCACCAAAGACAAGGAATAGTGAGTCTTGGATGATCAATAATAGTAACTTTATAATGTAATCCCGAACCAAGTGGTCTTACATCAGCAGAACATCATCAATGACTCAATTAATACATTATTTAGCTTTTATTGTGAATTATCGGATTCCACTATTCATCAAAAATTCAATTATCTCAGAAAATTACCAAAAATTTACCCCAACCATTTTTCGACATGTAGAATCCAGAAATGAAGTCCATTTTTCAAAAATAATTTTCTAAATATCATTAATTTAAAATTTAATTAATATCATAATTTACATAAAAAACAGTTTTTAAAATTAAAACTGATTTTTTAGCTCTTTCAAAAATTACGTAGGGTCTTATAAAATTATCTAAAAACTATTAGAAATTGATTAAATAATTTATAAATACATTAAAGGAAAAAAATATTCTTTTAAATTAGTTAATTAATTATAATTAATTATTTATGACTTATAAAATACCAAAAACGTTTACTATGGTCAAATTGTCACTTTCTAAGATGTCTAAATTTTATTTTATTATTCATAGGTAATGTTACTCTTATTTTATATTCATAAGGGTCATATTACTATTCATAAGGGTAGGTTACTATTCATAAGGGTAGGTAACTATTCACAAAAATTATTTTTGTTTCATTAGACTCCAAAAACCATCTTGCAAACAACCGTGTATGTTGGATTTTTAAAATTCCAACCATAGGGGTGACAAAATTATATTTAAAGGTTACTTATCACTTAGTAGTTCATTATTTTGTGTTTTTATGACATAAGTATAAGAAGGGAATTTTCCATTGAAAACCTTTGGGTCATTACAATAAAAATCGGTGTCGGCCTAAATTATACAAAGTTTAAGGGTTATGTGGTCTCTTGTATTATAATATAGTTGTCAAATCTGGAGAGATCTAAGAATAAATCTACATACACATACATTATATGGAATGTTTTTTTCTGTGAAGTTCCCAAAATGGGTTTATTTTAAATGGTTTTAAAAGAAAACGATGAGATCACTGTGAATTAAAAAATTTAGAGAATGAGTAGATCTTAGGTTATGTCTTAGGGTGGATTGGATGAATTCTTTTTTTAAAGATTTCATTTTCTTATATATGACATGGGTTCATGATATTTTCAGAAAAAAATCATAACATATAAGTTTAATACAAAAAAACCATAATAATAATCACTAACACACTAAGAGGATCATCATTATGAGCACTACATGGTAAACATTCATATTAACACATAATGTATGTGTCCTTAAATTAAAATAAGGATGAAGATGTTTTAAAATCATCAAATAAAAATCTCAATTAAAAGAAGTGATTAGAAATTAATGGGGTGAGAAATAACATCTAATCAATCAACATTTTACACATATGGATCAACCCATAAGTTAGATAGTCCTCTATTGATTCTTTGGTTTCAATGGAAACAGAATGTAGACTCATGAGGAAGGAATTTATGAAGTGAAAAAAATGAAATAACAATCACTTCACCATGGTGTGTTAATTTCACAAGGTTTGGTGTAATACATTTATACATTTTGGCAATACAATCAACATGATATGAAGAATATTATTATTATAGGATTATAATAATATTTATTAAGAAACAAAGGTGAATTCGAACAACTTTCATGTGAAAGAAAAACATAAGCAACAAAATCACATCATAATATTACAATGAAACAAAGAACCAACAATCCTACCCCCCCCCACCACAAAATTAAATAGAAAATTTTGATGCCTAGGTTCTGGACCCATCAATCCAGAACTCCTAAATTAATGGTTGTGGGTCTATGTGGTGGAATGATAATGGTGTGGAAACTTTTATATCATTTACACGAAATGGAAGCTAGCTTGCATCCAGAGAACAGAGCCACCAAAATGACCTTCAAGATGGAGGAATTTGAGTATGCCACAAAAAATAAAAATGGATATGTGGATGTATTTTAATAGACTGTAAAATATCATGATAATAGATTTTTTTATTTTTCTAGATATGATTTAAATGGTGGTATGTTTTTCTAGGAAACAAATCTGGCCCAAAATTTCATCTTCAACATGGTTCCCCTAGAACTCCATTAAAAAATACGAATTATCTCTTCTCACTCTTGGATTCAATGATCCCAATTATTTCCTATATATTCAGGTTAATTTTCAGAATTATTGGTTTTTTATATTTTCTAATAGAGTCTCTTTTTTGGTCAGAAGTCTAGTTAACAATTCCAAGATTGATTTTCATTCAAGGCCCACTATGGTGGTCTTCTCATGCGAATCCTCTAGTTCTCCAAAATAATGAATGATTACTTATATTATGGGAGAGAGGAAAAAATATGAAAATAAAATCATTTCTATTTTTTGTTTTAGTATGTGTTCCAATATGTACAATGTAATTGTACACTTTAACAAATAATCACAATTATACTGTGAAATAATGGTCAAATTGTAATATGTACTAAAATGGAGTTCATAAATAATTAAGAACATGAATATTTTAATATAAAAAAATATTTCCCTCCCCTAGTGGATAATTACAACCCCTAACATGATATTTTATAGTATGGAGAAAAATACATCTCAAAAATATGAAATTTGAATTCCCTTTTACAAGAATAGATTCATTCACATTGCTCACCCAAATCCTTCATACCAAAAAAATATATAACCAATCAAAATAATTTAACAAATGCTAGGTCTATAGGCATATACAAATCCCAAAACATTTACATTTTGAATTCATCACCACATTTCATCCAAATTTTATTATCATGTGGTTGTCTTGTGAGTCAAATTAGACATGGTGGTTCATGTTTATTCACGTGGGAAAGATGGATTATCTAGGTGGAATCAAATTTTAAAATTAATATGAGTATTCAATATTAAATTTTTCTTATATTTTTTTCTTTTTCTATTCATTTTGTCAATCGTAATTGAAATTGAACTCAATCGAGTCAACACATGTCACAACACTTTGCTGATAACTCCCATGATCGAAGACCATAGGGCACCTTGTAAAGCTCACATACTTGAGCATCCTCTGAAGTTAACTAAATGAAAAACAACTTCACATTACCACAAATAGAGATAAAATGTCCAAATCTGGTCCAGAAACCAATGGAGTCACAATCTCTAAGTTCCTAATGCAACACACATTATCAATCCATTTCTCTAAGAAAACATTTATTATTATTTTCGTCATTTTTATGGTAATTTTAATTTTTTGAATACTCATATTAAATTTAAAATGATTAAAGAACCTATTCCATTTATTATGGGATATCAATAAAAAAAACTAACACCCCACAATTAACATGACTTGAATTTTGTTTTCTTATATAATGTATGAAAATATAAATGGTGATGAATAAAATCAAACTACCACACATTCCAAATTCTATGATCACAAACATAAAATTAATTTAAAATCTGAATCAAGGCAGGAAATATTATTTGCTATTCACATTTAATGTGTGAAATGTGTATTATCATGTTCAAGGAAGAAGTTACATTTACATACATGATTTTTTTTTTTAATATTATTATGCAGAAAAGTGAATTTTTTTTATTTGAACTACCCCAAAAATAAAATAACATTGTCCCCATTGTTTCATGAAAAAAAATTATAAGTGGATAGAGGGTACTAAGGAGTGTTAAAAAATTAAAATTTGAAACAGATTTATGAGATAATTTCACCTAGTGATTGATGTTGTAATACATGTTTCCCCAAATTATAAATTTCATCTCCTTGTAACATGAAACCTCATCATGGATGATTGAGGAAATGGTTTCAACTCATTATGGAATTGGGTTCCATTTAAATCACAAAAAATCTTATGCTTCTAAATGTCACACTCAGACAACATTAGAGAATACTGACAACCCCAAGGGGTTACGTAAACTATAAAACAAGAAAAAAAATTTATTGAAAACACACACTTTTTGTTTCAGGTAATACAAATAAACAAATTAAAACAAAAAAAGAGTTGTGTTGCCTCCTAAAAAGTCTTACATTTAATGTCATTACCTTGACCTTAACCCCCTAACTTACCCAATACCCAATTTCATAATTTTTGGGACCACATTTTTAACAACATCAATAAGATTATGATTTATTCTACCTTGTTCTTGGTGGGATGTGTTTTCAATTGAATTATAAAAATTCATCTAGGATACAATGAATGGAAAAATCCAATTAATATTGAAAATTGACCATCTAGTTATTCTTTAAATCATGATTAAGACATCTAGATGACTTTTTGTACCATTATACTTGAGAGATGATGAAATTAAAAATAAAATATATTTAATATCTCTTATTAGGTAATTTTTGAGATAGGATGGATGGACCTTGAGATTGATATTGCATTGGTTAACAGTTTTAAATAGAGGTTGGAACATTGAATCAAACTCAATTTCATTTTCAATATTTCTCAACAAACGTGGTTTCATTTGACCATAATATTCAACCCCCAAATTTGATATGTCAACCTCAAGAATGGATATTAAATTAATGTTTATTATTTCACCCATTGTTTCAGTGATTTTTAATTCTTAAAAACATCAATGGAGAGATATTATGAAAACTCAATCCATGATTTCAAATTTTCATCTTGAAAATGAAAAAAAAATTATTATTAATTTAAACACTCATAAAAAATTAATTCATGTTATTAAGCTCTATTAGATTGAAATTCAACTTATTTATCAATTTTATGAGATGATTGTGGGTAATAAGATTCTTCTATAAATTCTGAGGATTGGACAACCTAACTAGGAATGGGTAACATTATTGTTTCAATGATTTCCAGTGCTACTCTAAATGAAAGAACCCCATAAGTCATTATATCCATTTTTTGACATAATTACTCAAGTAATGGTTGTCGATTTGGATGTTAAGGGGGTAATATAGATGGTCTATTATAGAAAGTTATTTTTTTTGTTTTAATTGCACGGGAGGATGCTCAGATTATACTTGTGGGGATTGAAACTCATTATATGATGGAATAATTGGTGGAGAATATTTTTTCTAGACACATAATTTATTAGATTGTTGAATATCCCCCCAATAGAAACAATGATGTTCACTGTACATCACATTTAAGGTAGGGTAATCTATGTAGTGAGTGGTTCTCCATGTTTGGATTTTTTTTCCCATGGAATTTTCATAGGAGTGAACTCGGGGATGGGAATAGAGATTTGAGTCAAAAAAGGATGGTAGTGTCTATGATAACATACCTAGGTCTCTAGAAATCTCAAGTAAATTTTGTATCACACAAATTTACACATGTTTCAAGGGTTATGCGGTTTCCTATTATATAGATTGCGATATAGAATCCTCATAAACATAAGAAGAAACATAAATTCACATATATTATATGGATTGTTTTGGTTATCACGTTTCAATCATTAGAATGATTTAATATGGTCATAAAATAAAACTAAGAGATCAATGAGAAATCAAATAATAAATGAATGAGTTGTTCCTAGATTATTGCTCAGGGTGGATTTGTGGAAATCCTATTTTTAATGATTTCAATTTTCATACATTTTAGGTGGGTTTATAATATAATCAAACCAATTAATCACTTACTTTTTTATTACCAATAAACCTAATAAAAATCTCATATTCACATAGAGGATCGTATTTATGATCAATACAAGGTAAATAATTTTATTGTAACTTGAAGTGTGTGTCTTTAAAATTCATTATAGTTGATGAAGTTTTAAAATTTTCAAATAAAAATATAAATTAAAAGATTTAATTATAAAATAAATGAGCGAGTAATAAATTCCAATACTATGCCTTTCAAATCCATTAAATCAAACCATAATTGGGTTATCCCTCTATTGATGTTATGGTTTCAATAGAAGAAGAATGCAGACTCATGAGGGATCAATTGAAGATGAAAAAACACTGAAATAATGATCACTATACTATTACATGATAATTTTAAAAGGCATGGGGTGAATAAATTCACTCCTTTTGGAAATGTTATCAACATAATATTTTAATTAATAGAATAATAGGATAATAATACCTTTTTTTAAGAAAACAAGGTTAACTAGAACCACATAAATGTGAAATAAAAACTTATGGCACAAAAATCATAGAATAACATTACTATGAAACAAATCAACAATGATCAATAAATACCCCAACATCCAATACCTTAAATTGTCATTTCAGATTCCTTGAGTGTAGACCCATATTCTTAAGTCTCTTTCAATGGTGGTATGCTTCTCTGGGATGCAGCATCATCCCCAAAATTTCATCATCAAATGTTTTCACTTGTATCTCCATTAAAACAACCAAATTATCTCTTTTAAATTTTCGATGAAATGTTCCCCATGATTTCCTATACATTTAGATAAATTATCATGATTATTGGGCATGAATCTTGGCCACTACAGTCTGGTTATTAGGATGTCGTCTAGTTCACTTTAACCAAAATATTGTTGGTTCAAGGCCCACTTTGGTGGTCTTCTGATGTGGATCTTCAACTCATCCATAAGAAATAATTGTTCCTTATATAAAGGAAGACATAAAAATAAAATATGAAATAAATTAACAACCATTTATTATTTTAGAAGGATTTCAAATAAATACCATGAAATAGTAGACATTGAAAAAGAATTACAATCATAATGTGAAATAATCTTGATATTATAACATGTACTAAATATGGTAGTTATAAATATTTAATCACATGAATATTATAATATATATAATGACTATTATCCTTTTTAAGTGAATAATCAAACCCACAACTTTGTTTTTTCTTGTACTTTTAAAAATATATATAAAAAATATGAAATTTGAATTCCATTTTTCAAAATAATTTTAATACACTTTTCTCACCCAATTTCCTCTTACCAAATAATTATGTAACCCATCGAAATCATTTAAATCAATCTAGGTCCAGAGGCATATATATTTATTCAATCCCATTATTTTTTTGAATGTGTTAGGACCAATATGAGCCTATATACCCAGAGAGGGGGGTGAATCACGGTATGGATATTCTTTTTAAAAATTCTTTCTGCCCCACTGGATATTGACCTCTTTATTATAAGGGTCACGTTGTTTTCACTTGTGTTTTTATTATGATCACTCACATTCTTCTTTATCATATGTTGATGCTTTAAATGCAATGTAGGGAAGTAGTCAGGCATACACAAACATTTTTACTCATTTCACCCTCACTGGGCTACGTCCAAGAAGAATAGCCCGACAAGTTGATAGTCATTACAAATTCCACTATACTTTACTAGATGTGGATACAAGGATTTAGGAACAGTCACTCTAGCCCAGGATCACTTTACAAGGTTTAGGGTTATCTCACTACTTTCCCAAGGGTCACTCCCTATTTCTCTCTCTCTGGCTCACTGCCGGTGGAGAGGATCACCTTCTTCCTCTTCCTTTTCTCACTACGTCGGAAAGGATCTACTCACAGTTTATAGACCTGTAGGTATCCTCATTTTCATGAACGAATGAATCTTCCTCTATAATTATATGCTCTGTTGAAGCCCTACTTTCACCCATAGATGAATCTCTCTTTTCACCGAAGGTATCGGGAAAACTTCCAGCTTCCACATAGCCCGAAAATCACTGCCGGAAATAAACCTTACTTGGCGTGCAAGTCAATCTCGGCGCGCAAGTCACAACTGGCACACAAGTCTCCCTCAAACACTTGCGAGACACAAGATTCCTAAACTTTGAACTTGCGCAACTCACTTCCTTTTACACCCAATCCAATATGGGTGCGAAAATGCCATCAATAGCCCTTCTTCAAATCTGGCGCGCAAGTCCCACTTGCGCGACACTCCACCACTTGCGCGACCACCACACCTGCACGATGGGAGCTCTGATTTATCAAATTGTTGAACTCCAGTCAATAATGAAGAGGGTTGGTCCAGTATTTATAGGCATTTGGTCACCCCTGCTCGACGGCGCACAAGTCTGTCCTTAGCGCACAAGTCTTGGCGCGCAGGTCTCTTCTCATGCAAGTTACTTGCGTGACCTAATTCTAAACTTGCGCGAACCTATTTCCTTTTCCATATTTTGAACTTCTGATCTTGAAAAACCATAGGCGAGCAAGTTATCAAGCTTCCAAGGAATTGGTGTGCAAGTCTCTTTCACGGCGCGCAAGTCACTTGCACGACACCACCAATACTTGCACGACACTTGTCCCTTTTCCACATTTTGATGATATAATCTTGAAAAACATATGGCACATATGTTTCCAAGCCTTCAAGTACATGGAGCGCAAGTCCTTTTCCCAAAAACCACTTTTCATCATTTGATGATTTTCAGGCCCAAAAATTTGGCAAACACAGGAAATTGGTGCCACCTTGTATCTATTCTTTTGTACCGCCTCCAGATCATCCATTCTTCTTGTCGACGTTCTTGAATCAAACATGGATCGTTGACCTCAGCTCTGGAACTTGACATTCCATCATGAAATCCAATTTTCAACGATACCAATCACCTCAAAAATTCTTCAATGATACCTTCATGGATTTTTGAGCAACAAAATGCATGGTCACCATTTTTTCAATTTCAATTAATAATGATGATGTGTTGTGTTTCACTATAGACATGTGGATTTGTCTTTGTTGAAAGGATAAAAGATAGAAGTAATAGGTGGTATCACATTTTATATTAATATGAGTATTCAATTATAATATTTTATTATAATTTCGGTGTTTTTTATGCAATATTTCCATGGTAATTAAAATTAAACTCAATCAAGTCAACCAATGTAGAATGATGTTGTTGATGACTCCCATGCTACAATACCTTAGGGAACCGTGTGATGTTCACAAACTCGGGAATCATCACGAGTTTACTCAATAAAAAAAATCGAATTCCCTAAAATAGAGATAATATTCCCAACTCTAAGAAATAAAACCATAGATTCACAATCCCTATGTGCCAAAAACTAGACATTAGGTCAATACATTTATCTACGCACATATTTATTATAATTTTTTGCAAATTTTTGATGTATTTATTAATTTTTCTGAATAATTAAGTTAAAATTATTATGATCACCAAACCTATTCCATTTATTATTGGAACCCCAGAACCCAATCTAGTATCCTCATAATAAAGAAGGTGTGCATTTTGTTTTTAAATTTAATAAATTAAAATATTAATGGTGAAAATCACATTGAAAGACCACACCATCCAAAATATATGATAACAAATATCAAATTGCATTAAAATCAGAATCAAGGCATTCAACTATATTTGATATTTAATTTCAAAGTGTAAAATGTGTATAATCATGTTTACAGTTAATGTAAATTTTCATTCCACAATTTTTTTTATTTCAAACCAATTTCATAATTTTTTAAATTTTTATGTACACGAAAGAAATTGTTTTATTTCTTATCTCGCCATATAAAATAGAACTGTCTCATTTTATGAAAAAAAATATATTTTAGAAGGGGACTATTGTAAAAGATAATTTTTTAAAAATTAAAATATGAAAATGAGTTATGGATAAATGGAACATAGAGATAGATGTAGAAGTTCATGTTTCTCCCAATTACTCCTTTGATCTCTTTGTCACATGTAGGTGCATTATGGATGATTGATAATTTTGTTTCAACTCATGATGGAATTTGGTTCCCCTGAAAACACAAAACATCTTTAGCTTCTAAATATCACATGCAAAGAACATTAGAGAATAGTGGAAAGACCAATGGGTTTCATAAATTAATAAAACAATAAAAACATGCATTTGGATAGAAAATAAACACCCATATTGTTTTAGGTAATACAATAAAATAAATGGGAACAATAAAAAATCTAGGTTTCCACCCTAAATGTATTTAGTTTATGTCATTAGCTCGATATGATCTCCAATAACTAACCTAATACCAACTTTCAACATTTTAAAGACCATTTTTCCCCAATTATATAAAATTTTGTATGAGTCTCCATTTTTTTGGTGGAATTGTTTTGAAATTTTATCATCAAAAAACATATATGACATAGTGAATGGGAAAATCCCATGAATATAAATTATTTACCATCCCATTTTTTTAATCATTATAAAGACATGAAGGAAAATTACCATACCATTATAATTGAGAGAGGATGAAATTAAATGTGGAATTTTTTAATATACCTATGATGGAATATTTCAGAGAGGAAAGATGGAACTTGAGTTTGAGATCATGTTGTCTAATTGATTCCAACACAGGTTTAGACATTGCATCAATCTAATTTTCATTTACAAATTTCTCATCAAAATTGGTTTCATTTGAACAGAATATTAATCCACGAAATAGGTCATATGATCCTCAGGTTTAGATAAAGCCTTGATGTTTTTTATTTCTATCATTAGTCCAATGATTTTTTATTCTAAAAATCATCAATGGAGAAAATTCAAGACACTCAATCATTGATGTCAAATTTCCTTGTGGAAAAAATCTGTTTCCTCTTTATTTAAACATTGATAAAAAATCTTTTAATTTCCATCATGTTTATTTGATTTATTGAAATCTTATTTATCCTTCTCATGTGATTTTTGTGTGTTACAAGAGTTTTCTATGAATGATAAAGAATGGAAAAAACAGACCAGGAATGCGTACCATAACTGTTTGAATGCATTGTAGTTATACTCTAAAATATAAAATATCATAATTCATTCTCACCATTTATTGACACAATTTCTCAAGTAATGTTTATGTATTAGGATGGGAAATTGGTTGTTGCAAATGGTATATTCCAAAAGTATAATTATGTTGATGGAATTGCATAAGAGGATTTTCATATTGGATTTTCGGGGATTGAAACACAACATAAGTTGAAATGAAATGTAGAGAATATTTTTTTATACATTTTGATTATTAATATTTTTGATTATCCCACAAATAGACACTAGAATGTTCATTGTACATCACATTTGGTGTCGGGTAGTCAATTTAGAGAGAGGTGCCGCATATTTGTATTTTTTCCAAAGGAGTTTCTATAATAGTGAAATCGGGTATGAGAATCAATATTTGTGGTGAGAAAATTATCGTAGTGTCTAATATAAATTACATAGGCCCCCAAAAACGGTGCCAAAATTTTCTATCACCCAAATATTACCATGATTTAAGGGTTTCACTGTTACTTGTAGTGTATCAAGGATTTTCAAATCCAAAGAGACCTAAGAATAAACCTATAGACACATACATTATATGGATTTCTTTTGGATATAAATTTTCCAACATTGGGTTGATTGAATAAGGTTTTAAAAAAACTAAGAGATCATTGTTAATTAAAAAAATATGATAATGAGGTTATCCTCGTTTATTTCTTTCTATGGGTTGGATGAATTCCTTTTTTAATGATTACTTTTTCAAATATTTGAGATGAGTTCATACGAAGATAAAGAAATATCATCAGATATAGGTTTAATACCAACACATAATAATACTAAACACCTATACACATAAGGGATCATATTTAAGGTCAATCAATGGTAAATGATTATATTTTCACTTGAAGTTTGTGGCCTTAAAATTAAATAAGGATGATGAATTTTTAAAATCGTCAAATAAAAATTTAAATTTAAAGAAGTGATTAGAAATTTATGGGGTGAAAAATATCATCAAATACAACACCTTTATACTCACTTAGATCAACACACAAGTATGTTATCCCTCCATTTATGATATAGTTTCAATGGAAGTGAAATGTAGACACATGAGTAAGGAGTTGAGGAAGTAAAAAAAATAAAATAATGACCTTTTAACCATTCTCTGATAATTTTACTACGATTCGTGTGAATAAATTAACAAATATTGCAAATGGAATCAACTTGATATTAATAATAATTTCATAATTGGGTAATAATAATTTTTATTAACAAAATAAGATGAATTAGAACAACTTACATGGGAAATAAAATCCTAATGAAAAAAAATCATAGAACAACATTAATATTATACAAATAACCAAAGTTCAAGAACTATTACACAACCACAACGTTAAATATGAATTTTGGAAGCCTTGGGTCTAGAACGATCATTAAAAATCTCTTCAATTAATGTTTGTGGGCCTAGGTGGTTTTAATGGAAATAGAGAGAACAATGTTCCATCATTTACACAAAATGGAAGTCAATATGAATCCACTGAATAGAGGGGCCAAAATGACATTCTATATGGATGAATATGTGTGTCCATAGAAGAATAAAATGGATCCACTGATGTCTCCTAACCACTAGCAATAATTCAGAACCAATTTTGTTTTTGGACTGAGAGATATGATTTAATTGGTGGGATGTTTTTCTGGTCCGAAGAATCTGGCCCAAAATTTCATCGTCAACATGGTCCACCTGAAACTACATTAAAACATCCAAATAATTTAATTTTACTATTTAATAAAATGGTAACCATTATGAACTAAATCTTTAGTTAAATTTTAACAATTAATGGGCTTTTATAATAGACTCAACTGTATCGTTATTAGGTTAATGTCCAGTTTAGTTTTCCTACAACTTTTTTGGTTCAAGTCCCACATTGGTGGTCTTACAATTTTAATTTTCATGTGCTTGAAAAGCATGAATTGTTTTTATTGAATGAAAGACCAAAAAATAAAATATAATTTCAAAATGAAGACCATTTTTCGTTATATATGGTTTCTTAATATGTTCTGAGTAAAAGTACTATTTTAAAAATTTTAAATAAAAATTTGAAATAATGTTCGATTATAAAATTCACTATAAATGGAGTTTATGACTAATAAAATACATAAATATTATAATATAAACAATGAAAATAAGCCTCATTTAATGGATAATTTCACCCCAACTTGATTTTTTCGTTTCCCTAGAATAATATATCTAAAAAATATGAAATTGGAATTCCCATTTCCAAAAACATATCAATACACATTGATCATCCAAAGGCCTCATACACAATAATTATATGACCCATAAAAATAATTAAAAAAACATAGGTCTAGAAGCATATCCCAAGATGAATCCCATTCCATTATTCGTATCAATCGCCACATTTCATCCAATTTTTATAAAGTATGGTGATGTGTCATCTATCACAGTAGACATGGGGGTTGATAATTATTAAATTGATAAAATATGGAAGTGTTTGGTGGAATCCAATTTAAATATGAATAAGAATATTTGATTTTCACATTTTTTTATAATTTTATGTTTTAGTTGGTTTAATTTTTTCTGGTAATTGATATTGAATTAAATCAATTCAACCCTTATAGCATGACTTTTTTGATGACTCATATGCTCAAAAACATTGGGAACCTTGTGATGCTCACATAATAGGGAACCATATCAAGTTTAGTCAATAAAAAAATTCGTATTACACAAAAAAGTTATTAAATTCCCATTTCTGGTCTATAAAACAATGGATTCAAAATCCCTAAGTTCCTAAAGACACACATTATGTCAATATGTTTCTCTATGATAAAATTTATTGTTATTTTTTATCAAATTTTAGAATTTTTATTTGAATTTTTTTATTACTCAAGTTAAAATAAAAATAATCACCTTACCTATTTCATTTTTTAGAGTATCCCATAAACACATAATAATATCCCATAATCAAAAGGTTGTGTGTTGCCAAATTTTTTTAAATGGATGAAAATATTAATGGGAAAATTTAACATCGAACAACCTCATTTTCTGAAAAATATGATCATGAACATAACATTGGATTAAAATCAAAATCAAGGCATGCAAAATTATTTGATATTCAATTTTACTTTGTGAAATTTGAATTATCGTGTTCATGGTTAAATTAACCTATTATTTGATGCATTTCATTATGTCAAAACAATATCTTAGTCATTAATTTTTTATGAACACAACAGAATTTGTTTTATTTAATCTCTCTATAATATAAAATTACATTTTCCCCAGTGTATAAAGAAAAAAAAATCTAATGGGATAGAGGTAATTGAGAAGAGTATAAAAATTAAAATTTGAAAATGAGTTATGGAATAATTTCCCCTAGTGTTTGATGTTGAAATTCTTGTTGCTCCCAATTACACATTTGTTCTCCTAGTCACATGCAGCATCATCAAGGATGATTGAGGAATGGGTTTCAAGCTGTGATGGAATTTGGTTCCATGGAAGACAAAGAAATTATTATTCTTATAAATATCACACTCAAAAAATATTAATGAATAATAGAAACTCTCAATGCATTCCCTAAACAAAAAAAAATGAAAACAAAATATTTCAATTGATTTTTTTATTTTACGTAATACAAAAAAATAAATGAAAACATCAAAATTTCCAGTTTCCCTCTTGAATGGCGCTTAGTTTAATGTCGTTAGCTTGACATGATTCCCCCTAACATTCCCAACATAAAAATTAATCATTTCAAAGACCACATTTTACACCACTTATTCTTGATTAATATTGAGTCTCCATTGGGGTTTTTGGGATGTTTTTTTAATTTAATCATCAAAGACCATATAGGTACCATTAAATGGACAAATCCCATGAATTTTGAAAAGTTACCTTAGAATTGTTTTTTATCTTACTTAATACATTAAGGAGAATATTCGTTCCATTATAATTGTGAGAAGATTAAATGAAAAGTGAAATATTTTCAATGTCCCCTATGATATATTATTGGGGAGATGAATGATGGAAATTGAGATTGAGATCATTCTAGCTAACAGATTCAAATATAAGTTCAGAAATTAAATTAATCTCAAATTCAATTTCAAATTTTCTTTATAGACATGGCTGCTTTTGAATAAAATATTCAACTACGAAATTCTTAATATCAGCCTCATGAATGGATATAGACTTGAGGTTTTTTATTTCTCCAAATGGCTCAGTGCTTTTTATTTTGAATCAATCATCAATAGAGAAATATTCAGGAAAATCAATAAGTGTGGTCCAATTTCGCTCTTGCAAATACAAAATAAATAGTTTCTTCTTGATTTAAAACCCCATAAACAAATAATTCATGTTCTCCTAGACTCATAGATAAAAAATATGAATCATTAGTATTTTTATGACGTGTTTATATGTAAAAATATTATTCAATGAATATTAAAGAGTGGATAAAGTGACTACAAATGGGATCCATAATTATTTCAATGCTTTATAGTTCTACTCGCAAAGATGAAACCCCATAAGTCAATCTCTCAATTTTTTGACACAATATCTCAAGTAATTGTTGTGTATTGTGATGGGAAATGTTTTGATATAAATGTTCTATTCCTTAAGGATTATTAGGTTATTATAATTTCATATGATGATATTCTTATTTTCTATGTGGGGATTTAAACTCATTATATATTGGAATTTTTTTTAGAGAATATGTGTTCAAATATTGTGGTCGACTAGGTTGTATATTATCACACACACAGAAACTAGGATGTTCATTGTACATAACATTTGGATTGGGGTATTAAATATAGGTATAGGGTCAACCTAATTGGATTTTTTCAAATGGTATTTCCACAGGAGTGAAATCGGGGATGAGAATAGATATTTCAGGTGAGAAAAGAATAGTAGTTTCTAATATAAGATACATAGGCCCCCAAAAATGGAAACAAAATATGGCCTCAGCCCAATTTACCCACATCATAATGGTTATGTGGTCACTTATAGTGTAGATTTTTTTGTCGAGTACTCAGAGACCATTGAAGAAACCAACATACACCTAAATTCTTTGGATTTATTTTCAATATGAAATTTCCAAATTTGGGCTGATTTTAGATGGTTTTAACAGATAACTAAGATATTTATGTGAATTCTAATTATGAGAGAATGATTTTATCTTTTTTTATTGATCAGGGTAGATAGGATGAATTTTTTTAACCATTTCAATCCCATGTATTTGAGATAGGATTATAAGAGGATCAAAAAACATCATCACATACTATTTCACCACCAACACCCCATAATTCTATTAACACAAAACAATATTGGATAATATTTATGATAACTCCAAGGTAAATGTTTTTATAATCACGTGAATTTTGTGGCCTTAAAATACATAAAAAAATGTTTAGAAATCATCATATAAAAATATAAATTAAAAGAAGTGATTAGAAATTAATGGAGTGAGAAATAAATTCCAATATAACACTTTATATTCCCTAGGATCAACCCATAGGAGGGTTATCCCAGTATTTATAATATGTTTTCAATTGAAGTGTAATATATACACATTAGGGAGTAATTTAAGAAGTAAAAAACAACAATGAAATAGTGATCACTGCACCATTACGTGATAATTTCCCAAGGATTGGTGTAAATAAATTCAGACTATGTGGAAACAAGATCTACATTATATTAAGAATAATATAACAATAGGATTATACTATATTTTATTTAAAAAATAAAGTGAATTAGAACAACGTAAAAGTGAAAGACAAACTTAAGACAACAAAATTGTTGTATAACATTACAATGAATCAAAGCACCAATGATCAAAAAATCCTCCCCCACCACTACCATAAATAGCAATGTTTAAAGCCTTGGGTATATGCACATATATCCAAGTCCCCTTAATTAATGAATGTTGTACCAAGTTGGGTGAAAATCTAATGTAAGTGAAACTTTTCCACCATTTGCAAGAAATTTAATCCATCATTCATTCTCTGAACAGAGGAATCGAAATAACCTTCTAGATGGACAAATTCGAGTGGTCCATAGAAGGGGAAAATGGATATGTGGATTTATCCTAATAGAATTTAAATTTCAAGCCCAATATATTTATTGGTTTGCAGAATATGATTTATATGGGGAGATGTTTTTTTGGCTGAAGAATCCTGCCCAACATTTCTTCTTCCACAATGTCCACATGAAATGCCATTAAAACATCCTGATTATATACTGTATCTATTATAGGAATTTTTCCCCATGATATCCTCAATCATTAGTTAATGTTTCAAAATTTCTGGTCATGGATCTTGGATGATATAGTCTTTTTATTGGGATGATCCATACTTTATAATACACATAATGTTGTTTGTTTGAGGCCCTCTTTTGGTGTTCTTCCAATTTGAATCTTTAAGTGATCCAAAATAATGAATTGTTTCATATAAAATTGGAGACCAGAATATATAATCTAACAATAAATTGAAGATAATTTTTTTTCCAGATGTGTTCAATATGTTCAATGTAATATTATATAGTACAACAAATTATAATCAAAATGTGAAATAATTTTTAAATTGTAAAATGCACTAAAATTTTGTTTTCGAATAATTATTCACATGAATATTATAATATAAACGTAAAATATTTTCCTCTTTTAGTGTATAATTAGGTGTCTTTGGAGAAATTTTGTCTTTTGGGGGACTATTGGTATTCTTAAGAGTTCCCTATAAATAGGGGAGTTGGATGCAATTTATCGCTGGATTAATCTCTAGAGATCTCTTGTGTTTTGGTTCTGTCTAATTAACCCATCACTAGACCTCCCACAAGAACTGATCATGAGACCAATCAACATGAAATTCCCATTAGTTCTTTTTTTCAAGGATTCTACATGAGAAACATTTGTTGGGATATTTTTCTCTCCAATTATTTCATGAATCAATCATTAATGAAATAAATATAATTTCTCAATCAAATACCATATTGATATCTTCTTATATTTATATGATCATCTAGTTTGGTCAGATGATCACTCAACTATTATATGTATAATTTGACAATGTTTAGGTCATGTGATCATGAGTCTCGCAACTAGTAATGTGGACATGAGTTTTATTGAGGTTTATTCAAACTATGAGATGTCCATGTGTCATGCAGTTCATGTAGCTTATATATAGTCATTCGACTATACATCTTTTCTAGGTTGATGTTATTCACACGGTACATCTATTGTTATGCCATTATTTTGAAAACGATGGGTATTAAAATGTGCAACATATTTCGAATACTATTTTTCACATGGCATCCAACTATCATTCATTTTTTGATGTAGTTAGATAGAGGGAACTGATAGGTGGAAACCGTAATGTTCCCCTCAATATCGTGTTCATTATGACTTTGATGTCTTGAAGTGTCTTCCCGCATCTGAAAATCAGTCTTATCATTTATCACACCAGACTCCCCCTACATAGATTGGGTGTACCGGTTGAGTTTTTCATTCGTTCTCTTCAACAAAATCTTCTACCTTATGTTATGTCAATATACATTGATTTCATTTATACGAATAATTACATGAATTTTCAATACGGTTTAGAACAATACCATTGATTTTCTTATATTTTGTTGAACTCTCATTTGGGTCCAGATGACTGTAGTTTCTCTGATAAAAAAATCGATCAGTTATATTCAAGCATATTTGTCTTTTATTATAACAAATTAGGTGGAAGATAGAGGTCCAAATGGGACACGTAGCCTCGAATAAATTATTATGATGAATGGGTGTTTCCATTTTGGGTATGAAACATATATTTTGAATTTTTTGGCCAACAACATGAAATCAATATTTATGAAGAAGTATAGTTTTTCCAGTTAATCTTTTGCTATCAGTATAATCATATTAAATATTAGGATACTCACTGGTACACTAGATTCAATTCATTCCAATCTTCCAATGATGATGTAAAAAATTAACCTTTTGAATATCTATCATCAATATGGGATACCCCACTTATACATGGAAATGTATGATTAGTTCCTTCCCGCTACAGATGTTTTTGGATGTCCTAAAAAAGTCTTTATCTATATAAAGTGGTATGATAAATATTTTGAAATTGAGGTTATGAAAAGATATGAATATTAACTCACTCATCTCTTTTAAATATTATATCAATATTTTCCTCTATCCTAACAATGCTTCTCTAACATTGACATTCCCTGAACAGTTTCCCTCTGGTAAGTCAGTGATTGTGATGACTCATAATAAGACATTATGGTATCTAGGGAATATAAAATATGTGAAAATTGGGTGAGGATTAAAATATTCATGACCCTTAAGATGATGGGTTTTATGGGCATGTTCTTGAATGGAAGTGCTTTTTTCAATACGGGATACACATTCAAGAATCTAAGTTATCACTTTGGTGATGGATGCTCCGTTTTTTAAGGGAAGACAAATAAATGTAATTATATATACTCATTTATTCCTTTACCATAATTTTACACATAGTTTTTTGGTAATCATCCCATATAGAATTTTTGGTCCTTTATAGTTATTATTCTTTAATATTTGAGAATTTTTTATTCATATATATACTAAAATAGTACTGGGAACCCGTGTTCCCGCTTCCATCCGAGGATTTAAAACATTTTCAGGGATGATATTTTTCTATCATGCAATGATGAGATTTATTTCAAGTCATGTTATCATGATCATTTTGATTTATTTCCTTTTCCATCACTAAATAGACATGTTCCTAATAAAATACGCGATTCAATTTATTAATGGTAAAAAGAAATGTTTCTTTGGGATGGGGTCATCATATACCAAGTAGATGATAAGTCTATTTGAGACTTACATCCACCTTCATGGGATATATATAATTTGGATGCATCTACAGAGTCTATCCCATCACCTTATCCAAAATATGTGGATAATGAAAATTATGGATTATCAATAAAAATTAATCTTATATTTGCACATCAGAAAACCAATGTTGAAGTCCTATTTCAAAATATTGCGACCACTTAATTTTGAACTTATGATTATTCCCATGATTGGTTGGAAGACCACTCATGTGTTTGGAGTAACTAAATTGTCTTTTAGGTATATTTACCATGTAAATATCCAATCCATTAATCTATTGCTAAAATGGACTTCATCCATGAATTAGGTGAGTATTCAAGGATGTTTCCTAATCCAAGTGACAACAATACAATAACTAGGATGTAATTTTCTTATGAATCTAGTCCTTCAACAATGGAAATGGATAATTCGTTTTTTATTAAAGTGTGTATGAATATTATTCATCTGTTACAAGTTCATTATATTATAAGGTCATTCCATCCTTCAACGAATTTACTTCAATAACTATTCGAGGATCAGACACGGTGCTGACTGGTGTAGTATTAGATGAAATCTATGATAAATTAACCTCCCCTGGAAATTTTTTTGATCATTAATAACATCATCCAAGAACCATTTAGGAATTATGGGTGGGACACATTGACTGAAAAAAACTATAGGAAATCATGTGACAAATCACCCATAGACTAAATAATTTGGAAACTGATAAGAGGTGTGTGTGTTCTATTTGTAATGGGAAATCATTAGATCAACTAATTTTAGAATCTTTATAGAAATTGGAACAAATAAATCATCTAATATCTGAGATACACACTAAAATGGACATTTTTACTGAACAGACAATTAGATATGATGGGATCATATCTCTCTCAAGCACATATATTTTGGATTCATTGAATTTATTAAAAACAACACAAAAAATTGTTAATTATTATTATATTATTTTTGAGAATCTCCTCCCACATGAAGTTGAATATGCAATGCGGGTGTCACTCTCACGCTCCATTGAATAATCGCTTCTGACTCTATTTAATTTTTTTAACACAATCGATAGCTTCTTACTTTAGTTTTTTCATCAATGATGTTTGACTTAATGAAATCCATGGGGAGGTTTTCAAAAGTGTAGATTCCACCATCTTCATGATATCAATAGATAGAACTTATTAATATAATATATTGTTGTCTTGTTTTCTGACATTCATGATGTTCATGGAATGTTGTTGATATTATGATGCATTAATCATCAAAGATACACACACATTACATAATTTCATGATTAAATGAATGCCAATATTTGAATGTTTAAAAAATAATAAATTTTCTTGAATAATTCCAATGAATTCCCACCAGCATGAGAATCCTGATTGATATATATGCACCAACAATCTTTATATTACCTGTTTAATATTAGTATATGTTTTGAAGAATATATGTGTTGTAGAGGTAGAATTAATTATTGTAGGATGACGTTAGTGGACATAACTAGTGTCATATTATTTTAGTTATGGCCATAATATGGGCCTTATAATATTTGTATCTCTTTTTAGCATATTATTATAATTTTTTCATAATATTCATATAGGGTAAGGATCAATGATTATGGACACAAATTTTTAGCAGGACATCCTCTTATGGGTTTCTGGCATGATAGGTTCTGTTAATTTTTTCATTTTTACAAACTAAATTGTTCTTGTGATATAGTTTTAGTTATTATAATTTGGAACATATGATATTGTATTTAAAAAGTGTTTTATCTTGAAAATTGTATATATTGAGTTTATCTTCCTTTATCTCTAACCTTATAAAGAAATAGTTTTGGGTATTTTATCTAAGGCCTTGTATTTCTATAGTTTATGGCCTTTTAGATTGGATCACAGGTCATTGAATTTTCTGGTTATTTTACACGACCATTCTATAAGTATAATTTATGGTATTTATCTCCAACAATCTATCATTTAAGATTAATTTCCATTAACTCGGACCATATAAATCTGTCTTTTAAGAAATATTATCTCAAAAAATATATCAACTTATATTAAGGTTTTTTAGTTAAGACTTTTGAGATTCCATGCAGTTTGAAGTCTTTATACCAAGACATTATTTGTGAGTATATAATATTGGGATGATATTTTAGGGATGTCACCAATACCTTGGGGATTATATTTCCACTATGGTCTTTCTATGGATAATAAGGATTATAGTTCCTTCACTAAAAAGAGAATATGGCTCCAGTTAGTTGGTCAAATCCCTGATGAATCACCAGCATGAACGAACTAAGGTTACCACACTCTTTTCAATGGTTCATTAATGATTTATTGATATAGTAAAGATGGTTGTTAAAAATATTAGGGATGATGAATCAGTTATGATATTTGGAATAATGTTTTTGACATTAATATTTCCCAGATATTTATTAAATGAATATTGGAAGGAGGAATACACACTAGGGAAATCTAGAACACCCTATTTTTCATTTTAATACCACAATGTCACATTGTCACATAAGGGAAGGATTTTATTTCCAATAAGGAGGAGATTCCACATATTCTGAGGTAAATGATATTATTCCTGGTTCTATAGGGCGTACAAGTGTAGTAAATTAAATTTGATCCCCACCCCTATCTTAGGGTGATGATGGATTTTGAAATACTCCAAAATTTAAAAAATGAAGTTGGGTATGGAGTAAAATATATTCATGAATGGTTAGATACCATGATAAAATATTGAATTTAGAGTTTGAATCTCCACCACTACTATTATTGGTCATTAGACATAGGTTGTGGTCCATCAAAAAGATTGGAAATATACAATCACATTCGTACATTTTGAAAGGGTACCAAATATGGTGACATAACATTGATGATTTCAAATCTACAGAAATAGTCAAGTTATAGAGAATTTAAATCATGGTCCCATGTGTTTGTGTATATAGAATATAATAGTATAAAAATGATGGGGATGGCCTAGAAATACTTTAGGCGTTGATTTCTTTCATAGAGATGTCATGCTCACAATAATTACAATGCCCTTTACAGATTGCAAGTATGTATCTAGTTTGTATGTATGAGACCTTATGCATGTATATAAAAGTAAAAAAGTGAAATCTATTTTTCATTAACAATTTTCATGAATGGTTTTATATGACCCAAGGTTCTCAAATCATGAGGTTGATTTACGGACAATGTAGGATTCAAGAAGTTCTTGAACATGCTAATGTATTTGTATCCACCAGAGAATGTGTTTTCATGGTGAAATGATGTTTAGAATATTTACTCTATCATTTTACTAGAATATGGGTTCAAGAAAGTGTATATTTTATTTTACTAGGGATACAATGTGTCTACTTTGAGATTTATTCCTTGTTCATTTCTGCTCTAAAATTTTTCTAAACATTATAGACAATGACATTACAGGGTGGAATTTGAAAATTTCAAAAGTTCATATTTGAAGGAATTTAATCTTACATGACTTGAATCTCTATTTGTAGTAGATTAGGGCCTTTCTATTTAGATAAAATGAGGCTATAGGATAAGGCTATACATCTTTCAAAAAAGATCAGGAATATTAATTTCATGAAGAACATGGAACAAATATGTGGGGAATACTAACAATGATCTTTATTATGATTCCAATGTTTTGGAGATATCTATCATTTATCAAGAGTAGGAGATAAAAATTTTGTAAATCTTGGATCAATGTCCCCAACCCATGGGACATGATATGCGACAATCATGTCAGGGATGACCTAGAATGCCCTCATGTGATGATTTCAGCCACAACGACATCAGTATCACCAGGATTAGAAATTACATTATATAGGACCAATATGTACAAATTATGTTTGTCCATGTATGTATTCATCTATAATATTGTGATACATAGATATCTCATTTTCTTTTCTAGGACCACGAAAGGTTTGCATGAACCCATGTAGATAAAGAAATAATGTTTACTTTATGGATGATGTATCATAAAGAATGATGATAGCACTGTATACTCTAGTTCACTGGGGTCGGGATCTTATTGTCCTTTCATATTGAATAATTAAGGTTGATGTATAAAAAGATTAACGACATGTAGTAGGGACACATTTATCATGAACATTTTCCTTGTAACCCGATGATTTTCCTTTCTGTTTAAGGTAGAGTTGTAAGTATGATGAAACTGATGTAAAAAATTTTACAAGATGTCATTTGGTGCACTTTTCAGTACCCATGAAAATTTATATATAGGGTGGATACTTTAACCATGCACAAGAATATTGGTAGGTGGGACTTTTATCAATACCTTATTGTTCATATATTCCATGCATGAAAGAAAACTCTATGTAGATATGACTCGTGTGTCGAATAAATGAGCATGTATAACATGGTCCCTTCTTAAAAAGAGGTATGTGCTAATTTTTAATTTCATTTAGTTGGGATATTCATTAAATGGTATAAACCATATGCATTTAGGGTTAAATTTTAATCATTTCATATGTTGTATCAGATCCAAGGAATGGGGGTCTAGGTGTCAATACATATCCTATGATAATAGGAACAAAAACATTTTTAGTTCTTGTATGCATTTATGTTACACATGTCTGACTAGTATGAAAGGATGGTGGTATATTCATTTTGTTGTTGTTTGGCCTAATAATTTGGGATTCAGGTGTCACTATGTATCTTATGATGATTTTAATCACGCCACATGTAGTTATTAAATTAGAAATTTAGTTTCACCAATACATAGAGGGGGTATTTTTCACATCTGTTGTACTAGATAGGCCTAGAATGAGATTCAGGCATCACTACTTATCCTATAATGATATGACTACATACATACGTAGTTCATTGAGAAACCATGTATTTTAACATTATTATAAAATGAGAGATCCTCCTTGATGTTAAAATTGAATATTGTGACCAGGCTAGAAATAGTTTTTTGGGTGTCACTATGAATAATATGGTGACGGGAATCAATACAAATGCTGATATTGGTTGTGCATGTAGCGGGAAACAAACACCAAGGACAGTGGTACTATGGGTGAATCCTAATTATAGTACATATTTTTATATCATGAAATATACATTGACCACATTTTTTAATGTCACATGGAGTATAATCATTTAATAACTTGTAAGGGAATTAAATGTTGTTTTTTATAACCCATACTTGAATTTATATGTCATGGTCATACAATTAATCCCTTTCCCAAATTCCTAATCCTACATGAGCCATTCATAATTGAATAAAAAATAATTTATCATTTTTTAGTTAAAAAACACCGATTCAAATTTTTTGTAAGAGTAGTGGACTAGTATGAAACTAGAATATCATCCAAGAACTTATGATCGAGAGTCTGATATAAAAATCTAAATCAATGAATATATGGGGAATCTATGAATCATGTTGGAAGAAATCATGAAGGTTAGTGTAATTAAATTTCAATAACTAAAAGGATACTCTTATATGGGGGCCATCACCTATGAGTATGATTAATTCACTCATATTTTAATAAAATTTGAATGCTATATTGTTTAATAACTAGATAAGTAGATTCATAAAAAATATTGTGGGACTATCAAGATTCAAATTGATGTATATGATTTCTTATTCAAAACTCAAATATGATTATTATCGTAAAAAAGTGGGTATTTACAAGTGATCTCGATGAAGTATCTTCAATCAATAAAATTTAAAATAAATCATTTATTTCATATCTTCAAAAAAAAATCAACATTAAGGCATATGGTTTATGACCTTTTTAAGAAACATATGTCGCGTTCTATCTCAATACAATGCATGTTCATGGAATAATACAACATCCAAATTTCTAGACTATTGATGAACATATTTTTAGAGGTGAATTCATAATTTCAATATATCATCAAGATGAGAAGGAACAAAAGTAAGAATATAAAATCATCAGTCAACATGTGTTTTTATTTGTTCATGATTATTTATGTTGTTCTAGATTCTAATACTATCCAAAATGATCATTGTAACATCTAACCAATGATTTTTAAGTTCATAAATTTTTCAATAATGTAGGTAATTATTTTAATCCCAAAGGAGTCATGAATTTAATATAGAGCACATCGTGTATTGTTTTGGTCAATTGTAATAATGATGATGCTCCATGTGGGAGCCTCATAACTTTGGGTTTGTCAGTAGACTTCGTAGATCACAATGGGAATTTTCGGGTTTATTTTTAAATCATGTGAATGGGGATCATCCCTTGAGGAATAATATTAAAAATTCATCAAAGAGAATGTGATTTATCATTAAAAAATATGGAGCAATCTATGGTTGGTATGCTACTCAACTATATTTTTCGATGTTGTTAGTCAAGGAATTTTTCATTAAACATGGAACATGACTACTATAACTATCTCGATCTTGAATTCTATCTTAATACTGAAATAATTTATCACACATCCTTTTTTTATAGAAAAACATCCTTTCTAAAGAAATTTTAATAAAATGGATGAATTTTGAGAATAAAACCTATTATATGGTATTACCTAGGGAGTTGGAACAGATCTTTTTAAGAGAATTTTGTGAAATAATATACTTCATACTATTAAAATAATATTTTTATTTCACAATAATATATAATTCCAATAAAAATAGAAAACATGTTTATTTTTTGTCACACATTGGATGGAACACAATATATGATTTATTCAAAAATATGTATCTCTTTGAAATTTCAAGAAAATGATATGTATTTCTGGAATACCATGTAATATAGAGTCATGTGAAGATGACATCAGCTATGTATTTAAATATCTTATGATAAGGAAAAAAGTGACTTGACATTAAAGAATAGAACTATTGGGGATTTGTTCATTTTTATGTCACGTAGTGTGGATATATTTTATATCATTTAATTTCATGTGGAATAGCCATCATATATAGTTTCACATCTTTTAGTAGGTATGAGTTTCACCAAATGTGGAAGAAAATGATTATTATATTTAGTATAATAATTTAGTTTTTGTAATCAATATTTACCCTATGATGATATTAATTAAAACACACATAGTTCATTAATGAAGATATATAATATGTGGATCTGACTATCACAAAAAGATAGGAGCGCTTAATTTTTTTTTTACATAGTTGTAGCTCATTTGTTGTGAGTCATCTATAGGATGATTCATCCCATTTAATTTAATGTCATGTGATGATGACGTCTTCCATGTAGTTTAGCATTATGAGGTTATGAAATGATACATAAAGTCTAATTTCATGAGCTATGGTGGTTGTTTACCATTTTAATGGAATGAGATAGGGATGTGTTTGTGTAATTTAATGTCATGCGACCAAGATTTGTTGATGGAGGATAATGTGATATGTCCTGTATGGTAGATTTTTTATCTAATATATAAAAATTAATTCATATGAATTCTCACTTTTTTGGATGTGATACAATTTCCCCATCATCATTGGCCCTATAATATGTTCCATTGATATAGAAATAATTTATGATTTAAGGTACATACAATTTTTGTTCAAGAATTGGAGGTTTCATTTTGAGTATTAGTGGGACACTATGATTCAAAAAATGTTCTCCATGAAGTAAATAATTAATTAATAGTATTTTTATTAATGTCTTATGTGATCTGATTCTTACAAACCTTAAGGTTTTAAAATGAATGCAACAGATTTTCATTGATCCCTCCAATTCACCCAACTACTTTTTTCGATATATCATCATCTATGAGTTTTCTATAGATGAATAAATAAACCAAGGGAAACTGGACTTCTTTGAAAAAACCCACTAGTCTATGCACTAGTGAATACAAATTCTCATGTGTAGTTGTACATGTGGTGGTATAGTAGGACCATAATGAAGTGAGGAGATTTTATGTCCATGAAATCATGTATTTATTCACTATATTAGGAGTATATTTTAATAGTCTTATTGAAAGTCAATATAAATTCATTTTTATCTATATTACAGAGGTATGAACTATTGGACTAAATATTTCACTCACGGTTATAATTAATAAACTCTATAGAATAAAATTTTCTGTCATTTTCAGTAAGTATTGTGTGATAGACATAGAATCTAGTGATGATTTGTTTTTTTAAAAAGTCGATTATTTACTTCATCCCAACATACATGAGGATTACACCCTCATCCCATTTTAAAAATATGCAACTAGTTATATGAAATTATGTGAACTAGTTAGCTATGGTTGGGTTATATAGCTAAATAACATTTCCCCCCATGTGACAGATAACCAATAATATTTAGAAATTTCTTGTTATTATAGGGGCTGATGGATGATGTTTTAATGAATATGAAATGAATGATATTTCATATGTAATTATATACAATTTCATATAATTGTTTTCTAGTAGTAACCAAGAATCTTAATTTATTGGGGGAGCATTATCCTAGACTAATGAGTGCGACTGGATCCCATATGTAATTCATCTTTGATTGTTGGAATTTCTCATTATTCTATGAATCTATATAGGATTTCATCGAAACCTTAATCATAAGGGTATTGTTATAATGTGACCCAGACAAGAAGGGTAAATATTTCATCTCAATGCAGAATAATTTCACTTCCGACACATTCTGAATATAGAATCCCATTTTGGAGAAAACCAATTAAGAGATCCATATATCAATTGGTGGATATAGGTACATCACCCATTAGTGTGGTAGTGTACTAATTGATATATTCCATGTAAAAAATCATTATTTATGAGACCATCCTCATATTCATGAGAAAGGAAATTTCTACTTGTAGATTTGTGAAGTTAAGGACCATGACATCATTAGACATTGTGTCAGAAAGAGAATTTTTTGATTAGGTTAAATGATGTAATGTGGTTTTAAAATGGAACACATCCATTTTTCCCCTAATTTATCCGATTATAAGGGATATTTATTTATTTTATATTGCTTATTTTATTCTAGTAACCCTTATCAATGGCTCTGAATCCCCTTTTATATTAAGGTAGGATCTCTACACCTATAAGGATACATCCAATCTAGCAACGATGGCTTAGTATTCAGCCTCTTTATTCATGAATTCATAGGATTTGGAGAAATATTTGGGATAAATATCATTTTATAGAGATAAAACTACATTCTTTATGAAAAATTGATTTAGTTGTGGGTTTTCCTGTCTATTTTTTATAGTAATTCAAGATGCCCCATAAAAATATACCTCCCATGATCAATTTGTGCCATTTTTAAATAAATACACAATATCTAGATGTTTTGTGTCCACTGGTGTAATTGACAGTGCAAGATGTTTCATGGGGAAATAAGCCATGGAATTTACATTCATTGAATTCTAGGAAATAAACAAAATGACATACTATATTAGAATGACCACCTTAGGCCAAACACTTGGTGAAAATAGGGTAGAAAATATTTACTTTATTGGGTTTTTATGAGATACATAGCATACATTGAGGTCCTACATGAAATTCCATAGCTTCTACAAAATAAATATGAGTGATTTGCATTTTTTATTCGCATCTAAATATCATGCCTCATTTCCTAGTATAATTCATCTGAGGTTGTAGATTCTATTCATATTACCCACATAAATTTTTTATGTGATGTGATCTCTTTGTTTTTATTCATCGGATACCACATATAATATATGTATATTTCTATCCACTAGTGTCATAAGGATTGGAAGGTGCAACATGAACTGCTTTAGACTCTTGAATGCTTCTTTCCATTTTTCATACCATCGATAGGTAATTGACTCCTATGTTATATTTATAATTGGGAGATGTTATCTAGATGGGTTGTACAAGAAACACAAATTTTATGTATAATTACCTTAGGCACCCCAATTTTCACTGATATTTCAAGGCTATGAGAATGTTAAAATAACACTAGTCATTCCATGCTCAACCACAATTCCATGGTGGATTTCTACATAGAATATGAAATTTCTTTATGTATCCTTGATTGTTTATTTTAGATGATTTATCTTCAAACTGTGCAACCAAAACAGGTTGATACATTTTGAAGGTATGTATAGTCATGCCATTGATTTCATGAATTGGCCATAAGTAATTCTACATAACATTTAGCTCCACATCAAATGAAGGATTAATGATATTTTGAATGATCAAGTTGTATTTAATTATAGTTTTATTTAATTCAATGGAAATTAACTAATAAAGAATTACCCTATTAGGGGATATGAAGGATGTGATTTCATTATATTTAGGAGCAATTTTATCAGATTTCACACTATTTAGTCATCAATAATGGATAGGGCTTGTAAGAAATATATTGCATCAATAAAAACTGATGTGACAGACAGTCCTATGTCACCTTTTAGAAATTGTTTATTATGGTCTATAATGATAATGTTGACCCTAATCTTCCAATTTTTTTCATTACATGTATGATGTTGTCTAGTCATCATGGGTATTGAAATTACAATGTGTATTTTTCATTGATAAAGTTATCATCCTATAACACTAAATTAGAATAATTGGAGGGGTTCAACCACTTTGTTTCAAACAGGAAACCTTGATGGTCAACACATAAGTTGAGATGGCATGTAGCCACATCTGGATTTGCTCTGCGAGTTTCCTTATAATTCCAAAAGAACGCATATTAGTGTTTCTTTAGAAATAACATGTACATGTCTTGCTACTTGAGAAGCATAGACTAAATAATTATTGACGGATATATTTCATCTTCATTTACTATATTTAGCTTTATAATATCATTGATTGTGATGGATAAACCATCATCAAATTTAAGTGGGAGTTCTTAAGATCATCTTATTCTTCTTCCTCAACCTATGAGTTTGTGGAGACCTTTTCAGAAGATGTTGGAATTACATTGGATTCACTATCATTTTTAATGGGAGAGAGACCATGGGAAAAGAAATTTTCATGAACTACTTCTAAAAATGTTATATTGTTATTCTTAATATGATTTATATCCATTCTCTTACAAGGGTAAGAAGGTTATAAGACTTTTGGCATTGAGTCTACTACCTCAACATGATTTTGGGGTAGCATATAGTCATTGTGGAGCATACACCAAGGGTTCACAACAAAGGCCCCCATGATGTTGGGGTATGGAAAATATATATTTTCTACCACCATTGGTTATTTTAAATCCATTTTATTAGAAATTATCTTAGTATATGTGGCTCAAAAATATTTTAATCGGGGAACTCTAACCATTTTCTATTATTCTCTTTCCATTAGTGGAGTTTTTCAAACACATATAACATATTTAAGGAGAAACCATGTGGTCTTCAATCCAAGACCTTCAATGAAATACATTTTACTATGTCTTTATTTGGATAACCACAAACTCATTATTAGATGTGAGATCCCCAAACTGAGTTTTGATATTCATATTCAAGAGATTTGTTTCCTTAATATTATTATACCGATGAATGGTCAAACATTTATGTGATTTTCATCCTTCACTATATCCAAAATATTAGAGGCTCTAAATATGGATGTTGATGATATTAGCTCCGATTTGATTTTTTTTAACTCTGAATATTAATGTTGTTGAGTCTACCTAAAACATATAGGCGTATAATGTTTCCCTATATGAACATTTCTTGATCCCACTTTTGAACGAGATGGAAACATATCATTTTAATGGAATGGTCTCCAATCAATAGACCTCATCTATAATATCATATTTCTTAATAACATGTGTTATTTAGAGGGATTCAATGATTTCCCTGTATTAGTTATTTTGAATGTTAGAGTGCATCATAGATTTAGAGTTTCCCTAGGGAAATGCCCAGCTAATTTAGAATGAAATATATTTGTGCCAATGGATAGTGATTTCCAATGTGGGGTTTTGGATTATTATGTGGCTCAAGAGTTGAGTAACTTTAGGTAGATGGTCATACTTTATGAGAATAAATAAAGAGGGAATATTCTAATAGTGGAATAGGTCATGAAAACCCTCCTCATTTCATAGGATGTCCATACAGTTGACTCTTTTTGAGAGTGTCATTCAATAAAAATTAGATGGGGTAGTCATATGAGGGATTTGGGGTTCCCCATTATATATATTTTTCATACAAGAGTTCTATACCATTTATAACTACAACATATATGTCCTCTATTGGTATTTGAATAAAATATTGGTTCCCACAACACTGGCGTTTCCCCCAGTATCCTCAATTCCATTACATACAGCATCATATTCCCTAGTTACGTAGTAGGAAATCATAATATGGGGAATATTAATTATAAAATAAGGGGTATAAAATATATATTATATTTCCTAAACAAAATTTTATATATTCTTATAATGAAGTATCCATTTTGTAAGCTGTTGACCATGATTCCAATGTTTTAGGAAAGTAATCTACAAGGGTTGGAGCATATGTCGAAGTTGTATATGACTCTTCCTCTTTAGGATTTTTCCAATGTATAATGGTTTCATCCACCAATGGTAGGAATATACAATTTCACCTCCTTAGGTGAAAAGACCATTATTGTTCAATGAATATTTTCTCTCAGGTTGTCATGACTTCGACCAAATATTTTTGGAGTTGTCCATTTTTTTCAAAAATCAACTAGAACCTATAAGAATATTCATTCTAATCATATTATTATTATATCCCGGAAATGGTTATATTTCTCTTCTATGAATGAGAATTCTAAAAAAACTTATCAAGAAATGGAAATTCCATAGAGGAATTATTTGAATATGAATCAATCCTGAAAGTTGTTACCGAGCATTCTATGGTATATTAAGTAGTTAGGATGGTCACTAAGGTTGATCTCATTGGGTATAATTAGATATTATTTCTTGAGAATGTTATTGTCCATATCTTCTAGAAAATAACTGAGGACATGAAAATTCTAGAAGGATTATTATTATTTATAACGGTTTGAGAGTAATAGTTGTATTATGTATCATTTTTATCATTTTAATTTTTTATAAAGACATGATCTTCGATTTATATTATGTCTATTAAATGGAGTCTAAAAAATTGTAATCCATTTCTAAAAATTCATAGAACCTACACAATTAAATCATCTTGATTAGAGGATTCTATATATAATCCTATATATTTTCAATAAAGTTATAAAGAAACTACTCCTTTGATAGAGGGATGATTAGTTAATAGGTTAAACCATTACATCGTGCAATTATCTCATAAAGTATTTAATTTATCATTGTTTATGATTTTATAGGTTGATAATTGATTTTTTCCTCATTGTGGATATAAATTATAAGTAGAATTGATGAAAAAGAACTTCCCATCCTAAAAAAAATCCAACTGCGTGTCTATAATAAGTAAGGCTGTACCAAAATGAGATCATATTAAATATCTCATCTTGGTCACCTCCAACTTATATAAAAGGCCTATCACTAGACTGTATCTGGATATCATATTTTTGAAATGTTATTAGGGGCACCCACACTTAAAATATGAAAAATTTATGATTATTGGAATTGGATGGGGAGATGTTTCATCTCTCTATTTGAGATATGGATTTATTTTAGGCAACATAGGTTCACATTTCCATTCAGTGAAATCTATTTTAGTAGCCCGAGACTCGATGGCATTGAAAAATTATTACTGTATAGGATTATGAGGTGTACCCCATATACAAGTAGTGGGTGGGGATTTATGATAATGAAATTTTTTTGTCCCTAATTATTCATTAGCTTTCCAAATATATAATTATTTTTCTATAGTGTGAGAAGATGTTTCTGTAATAGATAGATGTCATGATAATTTTTTGACATCATAATCCTCACAGACCAATATCATGGCTCTGTAGCCAGTCATACATTAAATGTTTCTTCCATGGGATGATAGGATATTTCTAGATTTATAGGTGGATATTCAAATAAAATTGATGATGATATACAATTGGAATGTTTACCCAAAGTAGATCCTCATTGAGTTACCTTAGAGTTTGTATCTCATTATCATATTGTGCCAAATACTCCTCCTTAGATGGAATTTTTAATCTTATGGTTGACATGTGGGATATGAATATTTAATTCCATTTAACATTTGTAGTGTTACATCATTATTGTGGAACCTTGATTTATTGTGGTTCTAGATTTTGGATCCTCATATTCTTTTGAGTGTGTGAAGCCTCAGGTTTGGCATTCGTACCACTGTCCTCTATGTGCATATTTCTATATATTGAACCTATATGTATCTATTTCCTAATACACATTTTCTTTTATGTTGGTGATGATGAAATTAATTGACTTATATTACACAATGGTAGTTTTCCCATTACTCTCAACACAACAAGCTGACTCAGAACCACATACATTAATGTAGTTTTCCAAACCTTTCTATATATTAGAGCATTTTTAAACGACTTTAGTAGGGTATGATTTCATACATCATATTTTCCTCCCATATCATTTTCAGAAATAATAAACATAAAGATGTTTTTGGTTGTATATACAAAAAATGGTATCTAAATTATAGATTCTCTTTATATATAGGGAATAATGAATGGGCTATCGACCTTCAATATTTAGCACCAAAACTGGAGAAGTATTATTCCTTCTATAGTGATGAAGGTGATTCAAATTCCTCTATATCTATAGGTCGGGGACCATTTGGGGCCACAATTATCATTTATTAATCATACTATTGTTGAAAGACTATTACAGTTTATGATTTCCCATTCCTATGATGGTCATTGAGATATAAATTCCCCCAACCAAGAAGGCTTGGGTTTATCTGGAAAAAAATATGATTTCACCAGGATCCTCTTAAGTGTAATTGATCATTATGATTGATATTGATATAAACATTTCAATAGAGTAGTTGGATGTGATTCATTTGAAGCAGTTGCCGATATTTCATGGATCCTCAGTGGAATTGATGATATGAGTTGTGGACGTGGGGGTAGAAATTCTCCCTGACCTATGTCTTTTCATTATTCATGGATCAATGCTATGAAATATTCCATTATTTACATTATGATTTTGTATATATATTATTCTAAAGGATTTGGGTGAAATTTAATACTATGATGTGAGTCATTATAATCGAAATGTTGTTTGGTTGATTTCATCTAATGTTTCTCTGTCTGAAATGCATTCCCTTTGTCGTGAGGGGCAATGTGTATTTATTTTTAGTTGTCTTATCCCTTTTTCATGATTTCATGACACCATTTATGTGAGGTTATTCTATTTTAGTTATCAATTTAATCATGTGTTACCTGGTCCCCACATCTCTCTATATGATATAACATTATAGGGTGTCATATTTGGGGAGTTCTTTTGTTCCGGGGGTGTGGTGTTGTGTAAATATCCATACATTCCCTATCCTTGAATACATACACATGATGAGGGTTTAGCTACCTATTTCCAAAGGGTACTGAATAAATAAAGACATTTTTTTAATAAATGGAATTGATTTTCTAGGTCTATGTCCCAGGCTCAGAAGATAACACCATGTTCTAGCTAACAATGAAATGCCTTGACGGTCTGAAGGTGACCATCACACACTAGATAGTGGAGGCTTCTTTCCCTTATTCACTGAGGATATTCCCACATCTTTGGCATAGATAGTGCATTCAACCCCCTAGATCGACTTGTATAACATCTTTAGAGGGGGAATGTGGTCATATTAATAATTGTATGTAGTTTTCGACTAAATCTACTGATATTATAATGTCATATTTTTCTTACTAAAAATTATATACTTCCATCTTATTAGACCAAAAATGGTTCTTCTCGGGGATGCAGACTGACCATAGTGGAGTGTTCAGGGTGGTTGATGGGGAACTTATTATGATTGAACATAATGTATTCATGAAGTCTCTATACAAAAGAGTCTATTTTTTGAGAAAATCAATAAAACAAGGTGTTTAGGATAAGGGTAGGATTTCATATTCTGTATTAGATATCACTCTGCCATGGTTAACAATAGAGGATTTTAGGATTTGTGACTCTATGATCCATTTTCACATTATCATAAGGAAGACTATCACAATAATTATATCCTTATTAATCCGTTGAATATTTTACATAACCCCAACGTCTTGATAATGTATCTAAAACTGACATAGGGACACTGACATTGAGAATAATTGGATTATTAATATCATTTCATATCAGGAACCAAATATAATGACCAACAATTTTATATTTTTTAGCAATATGAGCGTTCTATATGATAGATTCCAAAATATGTTGACAACTATCTTCTGTTGGGGTAATATGATCCTATTTCTATGATGATACTAGAACATACCAATTGTATTGTATTAATGGAATATAATTTAATCCAAATTCATGTTACACTCTCACTTTCTATGCCTTTATCAGAATGAAAATATGAAACTGATCCCGAGCCTTTGGGGTATACCAAAATTCTTCATTATTAAGAAAATGAACATATCTTGGGGCATGTCCCTCTCTTACATGACAACAAATAGATGGAACAGAAATATTAGCATGATTCGAATATGAATTTTCCATAAAAATATGGCAACATAACTATGAAAATGGTGATGGAATTTGAGCCTCCCATATATGGCCTCTGAAGTGTGTTAGTTTTATCATTCAACATAATAATTAGAAATATGTTCATGACTTCTATGAGCTCTTAAAATATTTCCTGTAGCATCACTAATATAAATATGAATCTATCTCAGGGCATGTTTCCCACTAACATGGTGATATCAATCTTGAATGATGGTATGGATAGGATTCGTGGCCTTTAGTGTATCCTAATACACTTTGTAGAAATGAATATGAGCGTGTCCTAAGAAATTCCACACTCAAACATGGTGATCTTCATAAATAAATCAGATTTGAGCCACATCTTGATCCATCAAAATATTATTCTAGTTTTTTCGATAGTAATATGGGCCTATTCCGAGGCATGAGCCGATATCACTTTCAGAATGCAGCTACAACCGTGATATGAGCCTGATCCTTGGCAATTGGAGAATGCCGACAGTCTTTTTCAAATAGAAAGTCCCCATATCCAAAGGATTAATCCACTATATCTTTTTGATCCGAAGTGGGACCGAGAATATAATCACGATATAAAGCTTCATCATTTACAATAATATTGATATAATTCATTCGAAGTACAGCTTGAATGTTCCCTTTCTCTAGAGACACTTATTTGACATTTCGATATGTCTTTTCTGTTTCCATGGATAATGGGATAAGAATATAGACTATGAAGTTATCAATACATGTGTTGGAATATTTTGATGGAGTTCTACAACATTTATAAAGATGTAATGTTACATTTTCAAGGTTTTTTTTGGAATGTAATCTGACACATTTTATATATCCTCTATTTAATAGTGGATATATTTGATTTGAAGCAGGGATATAAACACACTATATCCCTCCATGCACCACCAGAATATGTTGATGTTCATTGTGAAAGGGGTAGTAACAGGTAACTATCCCATATTTACTACAGGAATATGCCCATAGGCTTAGTTTGTGTGAGAATGGATTTTTGTTTACTCACTGGAAATCATTGAAATATGCCGCAATACATCTTTAGGATGAGTCGGGATATGATTCCACTCCATGATAACTAGATCAATTCACAATTGAAATTTCTTCCCTGTCACATGTGTGTGGGTCTTAATGGTATAAGTGTGTTGGTTTGTACTCTTAGTAGGTTACTAAAGGGAACAATTTGGATGGTGCCTCTAATGAAAGTTGATAGGAGCCATCCTCAATAGCTCATTAACCTGAAGGGGGTTGTAGTTGACTATTTGATCAAACATCATCAAATACTAAATTATTTTATTTCATATTTTCAAATTTAATATTTTGAAGGGTTTTAGTGTGGAATCATGGGCCAATGGAATCACTACACCCTACATTAAATGATATGGAATTAGTAATTTCTATGTTTTGAAATCCTCACATGAATCTTCAAGGGTTCAAATTGTACCATGTTGACGGTATACTCATTCCATTGCATCGTCCACCTGATGTTGAAGTTTTCATAAAGGTGAGGTCATTCTCTAACCCACATGGTATGAATCAATTACTGGTTTTCATGCAATGTAACTAGATATAGAAATTACCTTAGGATATGGTTTTGTTTGTGAGATAACTATCTACAGCGATGCAGAAAATATGGTACATGTTCATCATTCGGTGAATCATCACAAGCATGACATTTTATCATTCAAAATTTATTGGGTAAATGAATTTTCCATTTTTATTACCACCTTCCCATTTCATCTTGTGTGGACTAGCCAATGTGATGATAGAAATATTTCATGAGAACCCCAACTACAATTGACAAATTCATTTTTTGCTCACATATTATGTTTGTGTATGATATGAAAACAAAAAGGATGGAAAATTGCTAAACCGGTCACTCTATTATTTGAGAGATTCACACTAGGTTCAGCATTTTTGTTCGCGTAGGATATACCAAAACGAATAGATTAAAACATGGAAAAATAATCAATTTTTTAGGTATTCAAGTAGGGTTAACCTTATTTTTTCATTAAAAAAGATACAATTTCATGGTATTCTTTTGGTATACATTGATGATTGGTGAGGGTGGTTGGGGTTAAATTTCTTGATTAATCATTAATTTTATGTTAAAAATTAGTATAATTAATGGTAAATCCTAATGGTTCTCACAACTATAACTAATGAAATACATTCTTTTCAAAGGCTAGAGGAGAGTTGGAGATTCAGATATAATTATACACAAGAAATCACATTGTTCAATAGGATGGGATTTATTGAACATTAAACCATATAGGGGATTTTTTCCGAGTGAGGTAATCTTTTTTAGATTTAGTATTTTCTCAAAAGTATATTCCTAATCCTGATACGTAGTGAATTACCCTAAAAGATAATCATGTATTGAACTAATTCAAGTTTAATGGGGGTCTATTAACGAGTCTATTAATATGTATATAAGGTTCTTCATCTATTTCCAATTAATGGGTATCAATTTATATTTTGAATCTATATAACCAAGAACTATAGAATTTATTATCATATAAGGATAAAATCAATTCACTGAGAATGGGATAGAACCTGTTTGAAAAATGCAACATATTAATTTTATTGTAAGAATCCAAAATAATGTAGTTTGTTACACCCATGGTTTTAAAATCATAAATAATGGACATATTTGGGGGAACTTATACATTAGGTATTGTGATCATGCCGTAGGTAGGAATCCAACTAGTCATGGTTATGTTAGGAATCAGAGTCATCATAGTTAAGTCATACCATTGAGGATTTCCCTAATGTGGAAACCATTGAATACAAGGAGTATTAATATTATGATACTAATAAAGGATTTCCCATGACCCATTCTACATGCTAGAGCACCTTCACATGGAAACACTAACACACTATACCTCATTTGTTTGTTATATGAGTTATCATGTGACGTGAATAGAGAATACATGTGATCCCTTAAGATGTTATCTAGATATTTTACTTGAATAAGACCATGAGATCACGTACATAAAAACTCAAATAATACATCTCCTTATATTTAATGCATGATGGGACATGAATGGATGAATTTATTATGATGGGGGGTTATAGTAATTATTTCCCTGGTTATGCAACCCATTGTTAACTATAAATATCATAAATTTGAGATGCTCTTGTGGAGGTGTTTTCTATCTCTTGCTTCATATGATCCTAAAAAAAGTCATTAATGTTGTTAGATGATATTCATAAACTTTGAGAATTCGCTCACATTTCGATTTCTATTGGTCTAAGGCAGATCAATAAGATTTTTTCATATATATTAACATGTTAATGGGATCCTCAAGGTTATTATGAATTGTTTTAAGGAATTTTCAAGACCTTGATACATGAGAAAAATTTTTCTTGTTATTAAATATGGCTTCTCTATGGTCTTTCATGAGACAAAGGTATTATTCAAGGGGATCCTCATGAGATCAAACTAATCTATCAGATAAAATTTGTGAGATTATGTTGTCTCGTTGAAGGGGGGATTATTTGATCAATGGGGACCTCATGGGGTATATGAACCCTTTCATGTGAACATTAATATTTCCACATTCCAGAAGAAACTTTTATGTTTTCCAAATTTTTCAATCTTTATGTTATATAGACTAAGGATTTTTCAAAATTGTGTGATCGTTGTTGAAAATAATCACTCTTTCTACTTGTGTTGACTAACGTGACTAATAATGGGTCTTATGGTAACGCATAATAATTGTCATGAATACTGCAATGTTTTAATTTGGAGTTGAGGAATTAAATTGACAAGGGTCTCTGTGGTGTTTGAGAACCATATCAGTGTGTCACATGAAATCAATGACTTTAATAGGATACTAAATCTTTTCTATTTTATGAATTACTTTACAGGTTTTTTAACCACCCCAACTAGTTTCCCATGAGGGCACCATATGAACAATGTTGGATCTATTGATATAATGTCCACCATATCGTGGTTAATTTCTTTACAGGTTTATGATGCATTTTATGATTTATTTGGGGATCTTTCATCGGTGGGTGTCCATTTTCATGGGAAACTCATCTATTTATCTCATGAATCTAGTGGGGTAGAACATTATTGAATGGA
Organism: Viscum album; assembly: GCA_963277665.1. Taxonomy (NCBI): domain Eukaryota; kingdom Viridiplantae; phylum Streptophyta; class Magnoliopsida; order Santalales; family Viscaceae; genus Viscum; species Viscum album. The sequence goes on from OY728161.1 coordinate 643,900,253, forward strand.
AATGTTTGTTACCCTTTACATGATGAAGGTGACATGTCAATATAATCTTACATGATAATGTGAATGTGGCATTAAGGATATGAGGTGTCCTAAAAACCACAATGGGTGTCAAATTAATATTTACAACCATATTATGCCCTTACATTGATCATATTTCCATCCATTATTTTTATTTATTTTTAGGTGACCTCTAATTGACATGTCATGTGACTCGGTGGGACTTGTTTGGTAGCCTCCACAAGATTACTGATTTTCTTGGATTCATTTACAAGAACATGGGCTTTAAAAGTTGATTCACATGATCTCCAATGGGCCATAAACTGCACATAACCTATTTTCATGACCTTTATATGATTATCAAACTTTGTATCTAGTCATTGGTTATTCAATCAATGTGATTTTGGAAACCTTCAATTACACTATTTTTGGTGACATATATTTCCAATATATTGAGTATTTCAACCATTTTGGTTTTATGATGCTCATTTTGTAGGATTCAATATTATTTTTATCATTTACCACCTAGTTTAATCATATTAAAACAAATTTTCATTTATCATTTAAATTAATTTTTTTAGTTCTGTAAATTTTTTATTTGAATATGAATAAAATTGAATTTATAACAAATTTTTTTTCAATAATAATAAATAAAGTCTCTTTTTAATTAAAAAAAATTTCTAAATATTTGAAACATAAATTTTAAATGAAGTAATAAAATATATAGAAAAGATTATTTTTAGAAAAACTACATTTTAATCATTAAGTGTTATCAAATATAATTTTATATAAAATTATAATTAAATTAACTTTGAAATACTTTTTTAAAAATAGAATAATTTAATTATAATAATAATTTCTAAATGATCAATTCAATCAATTAATATATAAATAATCTACATAAAAAATGAGTTGAAAAATAATTATTTTAAGGATTAAATAATTTTTTTCCCATACCCATAAAATTAGATAATTATTTTCTATCAACACATTATGATGATAATGATTATATTTTTTTTATAGACTAATGAAATGATTCTATCTTTCTAATAATATTAATTTGTAATTACAAAAAAATAAAATAAAAAAATTTAAACTCAATTTTTTTAATTTAATTTAACTACTATTTGTCATCATATTTATTTTCAATTACGCAAATTAATTTTTCCATTTTGATATGAGCAAAAACAATACATCCAAAGAACATATCTGTAGAAAAAAAAGTATATCCACCATGTGTATAATGGTTTTATTTTAATTCTTTATATAGGCTTACACATATCATTAATATCATCATTCCTATTTATTTACATCAGACCAAAAATGTATATCATAATTTTAATAATTTTACATCAATCCAAAGTTAAACTAGAGGGTATTATAATCAACTGAAACCAAATGGATAACTAATTCATTTTCATTGTTTCCTAATTTACTAATTTATTTATTACTTATATTGGTTTTCAAATCCGGCCTCGTATTTTGTTCACATATAATGTTAATTTTTATATTTAATTGTCATTTTTTATTTTAAAAATGGATTTTAATTCATTTATTTTAGGTTTGGTTTGTGAAACAAGATATTCATCCCAATATATATTAAAAATTAAATTTTATACTAAAACCATTGGTAATTATAATGGATACGTATCAATACATTAATATTAGAAAAATAATATATTAAATATTAAAACATTATTGAATATGGTAATGGATGGTTGATCAAAAATTGGATCATCATTATAAGGTAACATATTGTTATTGGTAAATTACCCCAAACACGATCGATGTAAATTACATTCTTTCTAAAAAATCCCATGAATTCTATTAAAAAACATAGTTCTTGATAAATTATTGAAAAAAATTATCACACTATCATGGAATGTCTTCTATTGATGAAATTTTTATCAATTAGGGAGTATTGACATCATTATCATGATTTAATCATAATAAAATTAAAATTACCTGCATATGCGGATTAAAATAACCAATAATTGACTAATATATTTATAATAAATTATTATAATTGATGTGTAAAAAATTAAATCTATATGAATAATGACATGAAATAAAATTGTTAATATGTATATAATTCCTATAAAACATGCTTAAGGGATTCCATTAATGTTGGTAGTAAAAGTAATGGTTTTTTTTCAAATAACATTTTAAATGCTGACTATTTATTACTAAATTTCCATTGCGGGAAATGTAATTTTATATATTCTTGATTCTCTATTTATTTTATTCCTATATGGTTATTATTTTGTTCTCATATGTTTCATAGCCATTGAATCATCTTTTCATTAATAATTCATTATAAAAGAGTCTTTTAATTGTAGATGGCCACATCTCAACAATTTAGTCAATAACATCTCTTCTCCATGTCTATGTTTCCTTATAATTTATGGTTTTTCATTAACATACTTATATTATTTTGTACTTTCATCTTGTTTCCAATAATATTTATTAACATAGTGTGACTAAAACATTGTTTCATCTCTCTAATAAAATCATTTAGAATATTAATATCCAATTTTTCATGTTTCATAAAAATAATATTTAATAAATTTATCATTATGTTACTAAAATCCACTATTTTTATCTTAGATCCTTTGAAAATAAATATTACTATAAATAAATTGGTTGGTCATTTTATTTCAAATTTGTTTTAAAATGTTCAAAAAATTGTTTTTCAAAATACATTAATCATTGTATTTATAATATATGCGATATGAACCAATGATACCATCCACCGAATTTCACTAGACTGTTTGTTATCATGAATTATGGAATTATTCCCCAAAAATGGTTCTTTGTCATTGGTTTTTTAAAATATGATGGAATTTTGAATGATTTTATTTCCTATAGATAACATATATATGGATTTTCATATTATTATGTATTTGAAAGAAATTATTTGTTTCATAAATAAATTAGTTACAGAAGTGTATCCCATCAAATGATTTATAATGGAATGGGGTTTGAAGAAAATCCATTATCTTATATATTCCACAACAATTAGAGGTGTAAAATGTCAATAAAATCAACTACGTATCATTTTCCACTATATATATTGGAATAATTATGGAACCCATCCAACTATGGTACTATATACACATTGTGATGATGGTATTCATAGTGATCCTTAAAAAACTACATAGTTTTCTATAATTTTCAATATTCTTGAGAGGAACAGTTTTGGATATACCTAACACCTTGTGGGGGGTGGGTGAATTAGTGTTCAGGACTTTTTTTATTCCAATTCCATCTTTTAAACTTGTACCACTTGACCTGCTAAGATCATTATTCTCCTTTTCTCTTTTTCATCCCGCATGCAATAATAGAATGAAGTAACAATATACACACAATATTTTTACAAGGTTCACCACTCATTATGAGTAGCTACGTCTTTTCCATGCATGGATATGTCTAGTGCATGAATTCTCCTCAATAATTTAATGTGTTGTTATAATGCAGTGGCTAGAAAATCAATCCTCAAGAATTTTTGAGTCTCTACACGTTATAGGGGGTTGGGAATCAATCCTCTTCCCTGGAATAGTGATAGCCTAGTACAACGTGCAGCCTCTAGCTGGTTCTTTAAACTACCGACATAGATAGTATTCTTCCTTCATCAAAGGGTTGGATCTGCTCATTGTATTCTTTAGTGCTATTCACTTGATTACATTCTAAGAAGTATTCAGGAAATCCTTCTTTTTTTCTTCTCTTCTTCTCTAATGCAACACCAACTGCACTAGACATCTTATTTCATACACTTAGCGCAACAACCAGCTACACTAAAACATATTCTATATTCATGGATAGAATAACATACACCAATGAGATCATTCAGGCAATGAAGATCAGTTTACTTGGCATCATCTGAATCAAACTTCCTTAAATGTCTGTCTGCCTTCATTAGGGAATACACCATTATTCTTCTTATTCTATTATTTTTCATTGACACAGTATAATATGGATTGGTACTGTAGTTTCTTAATATTTTATTTCAATTCCCAATACCAACACAAGAGTGTATTAGTATACTACCTTTTTTCTTCTTGCAGATATGAATTTAGTTTCACATCCAGTTTTTCCTCACTTCGCAAAGCACAATGAGAGTGTTAAACATTAGTCGTGTGAGTGTGGTTCTACTTCTATTTGTGATTCCATATGGTTCATGGTACATCCTTCTTCACAAAATCACTTCGAGAGTTATATGAACATGTCGAAGGCCTGCATGACCCCAATTTTTTGCACACCCCCTTTTGGGCCACTTGCGTGCATCATTAATGACTTGCACGCAACATTCAACTTTTGTCATGGAATACCACTTCTGCGCATTTTCTATCTTGAACGACACACTCTTATTTCATGGAAATTCTATTTCTTTCATGCAACTCTTTTCATGTGCACAACTATTCTTTCTTGCGCTCAACACTTTCTTCTTTCACACAACTACCTTTGCATATATTTCGTAGGTGATTCAGAGCTCCGATTTCAACTAAGTGTTGTGAATTTGAAATGTGATGGGGTTACCTCTTATTTATATACCCCAATGACCCATGCACGAAAAAACCCCAATGGGCCACTCAATGTCTAGAAATCTTGAGAAAAATCCCAATTGTAGTCGCCTTTGGCACGAAAATTTCTGTTGCACCAACCTCATCATTTGCGCACTTTTTAAATATTTTATGCACTCTTTTCCACTTCCAATTTACGATGTTCAGACCACGAATTATGCCTGGTGCGCAAAAACCTGTTTTTCATTACAATTGTCTTGCCAGATTCTTTTGCACTCACATCTTATTTTTCGCACTTCGGAAATCTTCTACGCGCTTCCTTCCATTTCCATTTTCTAATGTTCAGACCTCGAGTAATGCCTGGCATGAAAAACCCCATTTTACGTCACATTTGGCGCGCAAGTTTCTTTCACATCAACCTCTTATTTCGTTCATGTTCTTCAATATTCTTCACAACCACCACTATCGCTCCATGTCTCCAATATTTCGTGCACCACATGCCTTTTCCATTTTTGGATGTTTTTCTCCCAAAAAATACATTACACACTAGTTTCTATACCAGCATAGAAATTTCGTGAAACTTCGTTTTCCAAAAGCATGATTCTTCATCTTTAGATTTTCAGGCCCTAAAATTTGGAAAACACTGGAAAACGGTGCCTCCTTAAACTGTTCATTTGTGCCACCTCCAGATTGATTGTTCCATTGTCATTGCACTCTCCACTTCATCCCATAACCATTATTCTACTTTCATTATGAAATCCACCATCATGATATGTATCTTTTGAAAGTACATATTGAGCATCTTCGGAGTATCAATAGGAAGTAATTAAACTTCACCATCTTCCAGAAGCATCATTCTATCAAATCAAAACATCATATGACTGGCGTCAACTTTACTCCCCCATTCTTCATATGGATTGCAACACAAGTTCTCAAAACATATGATATTTGTGAAATACAAATCTACAAAGCAAAGAATTATTTTCATACAACGTGAAATGCATTGATACCTTATATTTCTATTCCCTTCCGCATTCTCTCTTCTTCTAAAACCATAAGTCTACACATCATGCAAATCATATGATTATATACTTCAAGTAATCTCTTGAATGGTTCTCATGCAATCATGAAGATTTTCATGGTGTTCTTCAAATACTCTTTCTTTTGAAATAATCCTGAGATGGATGATACCTCACCATTCATCATTGTTGTAACCAGTATGTAATATTTGACACTAGTTCATTGAACTACGGATCAGCGCATCAATCGACTGAATTGATCTTCTTATAGAATTTCTCAAGTTTGACATCCAATGCTATAATTACATAACAATTCCACAAGAAACCTCACTTAATCCAATCTCCATTAACTTTTTAGTCATTCTTCTTCTCTTTCTCCATTTTGACCAATATTGACAACTATTGACAACAAATAAAATCTTCATTCACAATGTGGATGCAACAATTCATAATTGTTCTTCTTTAATTCTTTGTTTTTACACATTCATATTACTTGGATTATGATAATTAAATTATGATTCTGTATTCATATGCCCCATTTTTCATGTATTGTTGAAATCGTTATGTAATGATTCTAGATTTACGAAACACTAATTATTGGGTGTGATTTTATTTCTTTGTATTCATGTAATTGTATTATGTTCTCATACTTAGATATTCATCTTATACTCAAATAGGATCTTTTATTGATATCTTTTATGTACACCCATTACAATTAATCTGAGCTCACCCTTTTTTATGTTTACATCCCACATAAATTTATGATTAATATTATGTATGAAAGTACAAAAGTATGTATTGTGTGATGATTAATTATAAGATATAGTGAGTAATTTTTTTCAAAAAAATTATTTATTTATTTAACCTATATTGATAATAAAATTATGGGATAATGTGAGTGATTTATTGTTACATGTATGAATAATCATATTGAATGATGTTATATATATTTATTCAATATTATTTTATAAAACATAAATAATATATAATGTAGTGTTCACAATTTAGTTACTTGTTGTTGATTTCCCAATACATGAAATATGCAACACAATTTTCATCTTGGGACATAAAAATTAACAAATAATATCAAGAAATATCTTCCTAAAAATGATGTACCACCATGGGAGACTGGTCAAATTCCATTTCCACAATAATATAGATCTCATATGATTCCTCTATCAATAATTAGAAGGCGATAAAGTTCAACCCACTCTCATTGGATCCAATTTTTGCATCAAATTTTGAGATCTAGTCATAGAAACCACACAATATATATCACCAAATTAGTCCTCCATATCTTACCTAAATAATATAGGGGGCACCCACATAGATAAATGTTTATAAAAATATACATTATATTAATAATTTAAATAAAATTATTTTAGCTTATCATCCACACACTTAATCCAATAGTCATTGTATTTTCTACATAGGTATTTTTACACTATTTTTTAAATTTTTTTAATATTATCTTAATTTATGTCCTAGTAATAAATTTTCCACTAAAATTTCCTATTGATTTTTTTATAATAGTGTTGGAATAAATAATACTGAATCCAAAATTTATTCATGTAAATGAACGAAAAATATAGAGAGATGTAGTTCCTTAAAAAATCAATGTTAGTATTACCACCATAAACAAAAGTTAATTTGTCTCATAATTTATTTCATGTGGTTTTAACTATGAGTAACCATTTGATATCCCTACTCAGTTCAATATAATTAAATAAAAAACCCATACCTAGATGAATAAAACTATAGTATGTGTATATAGTAATAGTTATTTAAAAACACCACTATGTCTCTAGTTGACCATTTCATCATCCCCTATAAGTCAATATATTAGTAATCCCATAGTATGAGTAGAAGATAGTTTTGAGTAAGTTTTTTCAAGGTTATACAATCGTAGATAAGTTCCGTATGAATCATTGATTACGTCCAAAAATTGTATGGAAATATAGAATCATAATACATTTTTTGGAGGGGGGATTTCAAGAAATAACGGTCTCAATATATATAGATTAATACACAACCCCACCAACAGTAATAACTTTCACCTTGAAATTTAATTCATCGATCCAAAACATTCACTTTTGGATTTCTGTAAATAAATATTTCTCTTGATGTAGTTTATATAAAATTCAAATATGTTCATATTTTTCATCTTATTTCATAGAGTAAATAAGGACCACATAAATAAAGACCAACTTCGAGGATTTTGGAAATTAATGAAAAGTATAGTATATGATTCTCATTATTTTCGCATTAGTGACTACCCAATAGATTCAAATCACTTGGACATGTATTTTCTAAATTAGTACCAAATTTTTATGTTTTGATTATCCTCAAAAAATGTACATCTCAAATTAATACTCCATATATTTAATTATAAATAACAAAATATTATATTTTTGTTGTTAGTGAGGTACTTTATCCTAATAAGGTCATATTATTTCATTATTTTCATATTTTTTTGGTATTGTTTTCAATTTCATTACCCAAAACCACATTGAATTTTTTTTTAAACCCTAGATGGTGATAACTAGGGGTATAACGATGACTCATTAGTTTATTACTAAATGTTTAATAAATATATCCTTTATCTCTAAAGGCTTAGGTAGGTCCATTGAATTAGAAATAGATGATATAAGTGTTATCTACATAGGTAGGTCATGTTATAATCCACCTATTATAAAGAGGTAGTCATAGAGATTCATTAAAAAATATATCCTTATAATGTTATGAAATATAATGATTTTAATCCATCATATTGTCCACAGAAAATATCCAAACTCACCATTTAGTGAAAAATAAGCTATATAGTTTTAATAATATGATTGTATTACTCAACATAATGAATGAACTCAATATGAAACAAAAACTGAGACCCATCTAGTCAACTATGAATAAAAATGATTAGATAGCCACCCACCCATGTTTTATTAGTAGATATCTAATACATTCTAGGGATGAATTATTCGTATTATGTTATAAATGATGATATATCTATAAAAAATTCTCATGCTAGAGAAATCATATACTATATGAGAGACTGAGAACTAATAATAAGAGACTAATTCCACAAAACTCTATCATAGTGATCTCTTAATATACATGACTATTCGAATAATGATGTTTTATAAAAATAATGACTCTCACCAATCTTTATATGTATAATTATAGTATGTATTAGACATATATCATACCTAAATCCATCTACTATGTTTCCACATCATCTTTCCCTATTTAATTATTATATCAATTATTCTAGATTCCAAAACCATTTTCCTGACATAGTCTTCTAATATATGAAAGGGATGTGGATCAAAGGGAAACTCACATTAATATTATCTATATATTTAATTACCAATCATACTAAATTTTTATTTTGGTAGGATATAATTTAATCCATCTGGAGTCCTTATATAATAATGTATCATTAATTAATTTTTTATCAATTTTTTCCATATAGCTATACTCATTATCATGGATCAGGGGAAAATATATATCAATATGTCCTCTGAATCCACATTCCAAAAAATATTATCTCCCAATATGTTAGGTCACATGTATGACCCCATTATTTTCCATGACCATGAATTAGATCACAATGTCAATTCTTAAAATATATTTAACATAATTGAAGTTGTTACATTTTTTTTAAATGACTGTACTCCTGAGTCAACATATGCAACATTTATAGTCACCTAAACTTTTTAGTAATATAAATTTCATCTTGTTATATGAATAATGATTACATAAAATCCATTTTCAATAAAAGGATAGTAAATGTTTAATTTATTTTGTTTATATATATATATAAGTCATTTATATTATGAAATATCTTCAGGTTCTCCCAATACAATCTATCACATATATCAATTATAAAAAATATCTATCCTAAAGAATTCATCATATCCTACAGAAATGGAATCATAAGAATATGTGATCATAGATGATCGACAATGATAATAAAATCCTTATGAATCAACAACTGTAACAAAAAATAAAATAAACAGTAGGTGTGAGAAAATTATATAGAATAAAAAAATTCAAAACCAATTTTTCAAACATCATTAATCATGAGGGATGGAATAAGGTTAATTAAATCAAAATTAATAAGACATATGGGCGTTGAATTTTTACAAATCATTCATGACTCATGATAACATATCATAAGAATTTTACATATGTATATTTTATACAAATAATATTTAAAAACAATTATTTAGTCATATATACCAAAAATACAACTATTGTTGAATGGGTTCACACCACATTCCATTATATATTTAGTTAATATTCACATCTAATACTATCATTTTGGACAGAGTCACTTACTAAACTAGTATCAATCCCTATTTCAGTGATCAATATCGTAGGAAAAATCCATAATTACACATTTTATTGGAGTTATATATACATACAGGATGACTAATAACATAATTAATATAATACATATTTGATCCACAAGATCCTAAAACATTCATCATATCATGATTTCATGAACCATGGAAATTTAATATAGTTTATAAACATTCTATTATATACAAATCAAGTCACCCATACAAAATAAACTAGATTACAACCCATATCATTATCAAAATAACTACTCATGTAGGGACTGAATAAGGTCAGTATCATTGGATCATATCCATAAAAATTTTTAATTAACATAAATGTATTTTATAATATATGAAAAATTACTTTTAAATATCATTGGAATATTTCATGATGAAATTTCAATTGGCATATTGAAAAAAATAAATTAAATATTAATATTTGCTACAGATTAGGGAAAATAATTTCATTGAAAAAAAAGAGAAAAATTTAAAGGAAGAATAAAAAAAGTGGGTGGCTTTGAAGACATTAAATTCTTTTCATGATAAATATATTAAAATGAGGAATAATTTCACGTATTTTTTGGTAAAAATTGAAAGGTAATTAATATGGAAAAAATTAGAAAGTTTCCTTTGATAAAATATTAGTATTTTAAAATTTTTTAGAAATGTATTTATACTGTATTATATGAATAATAAATACATTTCAAAAAATATTTCGATGAATACGGGGAGACAAAAGAATTTTATTCCTTACCAGTGATGATATAAAGATGGGTTTTATTAAAAATATTTCATACAAAATTAATTAAAATGGGTTGTAAAATTACATCTTGAAAATAACATTAATAATCTGATTAGAATAAAAATATTAATTTTTATTAGATAAGGATCATATAAAATCCCTCAATGTAAATTATGGATAAAATAATCCCAATATAAAATATATTTAAACATAAATATGTTACAGATATTGTAACATTTAAATGAGAAACCAATGAATTATGTAACAAAAAATGAAAAATTAAATATAATAAATAAAAATGTACTCATGATATATAATATCCTAGGGGATGTATACACACTTTATGATTATAAATAAGTGAATAACATTACACTATTCTAAATAAAACTACATTGAGATGAAGAACCCTTATCACATAAGTAATATCAATTTAATAATTTTTTTAAAATAGTTGGACAAGAAAGGATTTTTAAATAACCATACTTTTCAAGATTATAATAATAAAATAAATTTATGTGATATATATAAAAATCCTAAATGAAAAATATGGTTGTAGATTATAATGTCTCACTGAAATAATACTGAGACAAGAAAACCTTACAAATATTTTTCCTTCTTCTTATGAATTCAATATTACTACATAATAAATATATATTTAATAGAAAAATATCCCCAAATAATATGACATCATTAATTAATATGTACAATTAATTTTATAATTATAATTATATAATTATTAATTATTTTTCTTGATGTGGACATTCTAGTACAAACTAGTCTATTTCATATGCATGTTTCGTTTCTATGATCCTTGTACATCAACCATGGTCATGGATTCATAAAATACATAATATTAATATTGAAATAAATATCATATTTATTCATCTAATAATATTTCTAAATTATTTATATAAAGGGGATATGTAAATATTTATTATATCACATCACACAAATTGTAGTTATTATGTAAACACAAGTGTTGTTTCCACTTTTTGATGGTTTTAATGAAAGAAATATAAATAATAATTCACCATTATAGAATAATTATTACATAATTTATATCATATATATCTATTAAATAAGTACTTATCACATTTCACATATTTATCTAAAGAAAAATCGAATCACATCACTTTGTGGAGATGGTGGTCGACTCATATGTATGAAAGAAATTATTATTTCCTAATGGATGGTAAGGTTTGATAGTATATTAAATATCATAATTTTATTAAAATAGTTATCTCTTAAATTTCATATATATGTGTTTAATCCATTATAATAACCAAGAAATAATTATGATTGTGTAAAATGATTCCTATGGCTATGCCAAGTGAGTTATCCCCACATTTTCTAGACCAATAATTTCATTACTCGTTTCATGGAATGATTGGGGGATAATTTTTGTTATAGAATTGATATAATAATTAAGTGTATTTTGGAAACTAAAATAGTGTTTTTATGATTATTAACATATTTTTAATTGAGGTAGAAAAATATATTTATTGAAAGAGTATAGGTACGAAAATTACCTCTACATTAATAGACCACAATTATATCCCCTCTGAATGATGCAATGAATTTCCATTTTAAAGACTAGAACCTATACATTTATTTGTATTTTAGGAAGATAATTGGGAATGGTAATAAAGATATATTATGACTAATGAAGTGAAATGAATAATGATGTGGGATGTCCAATTAAAAGGGTTGAAAATTCGACACAAAGAAAATAATAAAAATATTTAAATATCTAATTAATTTTTAGGAACATGAGGCACCAAATGGCCTGAATTTCTTTTATCAGATTGAATATGGTTTAAATAAAAAAAATAAAAATTATATTTGGATATTTTTTCATGTAATTGTAAACATTATTTATTTTAACCACTTTGATATCAATTATATACCATAACCATGGTGAAAACTATTCTTAATCATACTGTGGAATAATTTTACAAATAAGTTCACAAAATTCTCATATATGTATGTGATATGACATAGTAGTCCATAAAACTTCAATAATTTCCATTTTAATCAGTTTCATTAATTTTAAATCAATTAAAAAACAGTATATATCATCAAAGAAAATTAATGTCATTTTCTATTTTATAATTTTATTTTATAAATAATTATATCAAAAATATTATCAAATTAGAAAATAAACTATAAAACCATAAACTATAAATTATTGGTAGTAATATAATTAATGTTACATAATAATTAATCCAATAAATATTACTTTTTTGTGTTTTAAAATCACAAGAATTGATTTTCCAACTACTTGATAAAGCATTGTGGTACTGTTGTTGAAGAATTTAAGGTAATTATAATATTATTAAAATACTCAAATAAATTTACATCATAAAATTAAATAAATAATATCAAATATAATATTTTAAATTAAGTCATGACAATTATTTATCCTAATTTGAACATGTAAGTGAAATTAATATTAAAAGAGTTACATATTGAAATGTGATAACTTAAAAATATTATGAATCTCATAATCATCATAATATAAGTCCAAAATACAATATATTTTATTTTAGATTTTATATGGTTAAATAAGTCACATAAAAATAAATATATTTCATTTTGGGTTGATTTTGATTACATACCTTGAATTTTTAACTATATTTTTTCCATTTTATCATTTTTATGATGAAAAATATTCTCTATGGTAACAATATATAATAAATGAATATAAATTGAATAAGTTTAAAAAATTTGGACGTCCATATTAAAAGAATTTTATGAATTTTTATGACTCAATATCTATAACTAAATGAAAAACTATAAATAGAAATTCATAAAGCATGATGAAAAACATTATTTAGGAAAATATGCTTTAAATAAAAAAAATTTCAATTATATAAAAAAAATATATTTGTAATAGAATAGATTATTGTAATATATATAAAATGGATAATAGTTTACTTAATTTAAAATATTAAATAGAGTGTAAATTTTCAATTACATGGTTTAAAGAAACTAAATGACAGTATCTGAAAATAAGTTTTTTCACTATTCCATAAATTACTCAAATATTTCACCATATATAAAAAATAAAATTAATATTTCTTGAATGTTTTTTATTTTATAAAATTTATTTTATATAATTCTAAAAAGTTAACATAATTTATACTAACAGAATGAAAAAAATTATCCTAAAAACTATATTTTTATCTAATAATGTGGTTTCACTAAAAAGTTAGTGTCCAGTTTTTTGGAAATAATCAAATAATTTTATTATGTGTGGCCATTATAAATATACTTTATAATGATTTTTTCATATTCAAACCCTCCTGATCATTGTATTGTTTATGACAGTCAAATTAAAGTATTAGTTTTTCATTGTATAACAAAATTTTATAAATAATGATGTTTCAATTAATGAAAAAAATCAAAGTAAATATTATTTAAAACTAAATTTTTAGGGTATTATTTCCTCTATGAAATAAATTTTTCCATCAAAATGTAATATCATCCATAATATGATTAGTATTTAAAAATAACAATTATGATAACCCCCATCATAATGGAAGATAAAAAAATATTCCTTGTTAAAGGGGAAGTGGTGACAGTGAATACTATATAAAAGAATACAAAATTAGGATCCTTGGGAATAATAACATTGGATGAAAGTTAAATTATTGAAATTTAGAGGAAACATAACATCCAATCACGAACACTCAGCCGTATAGAACATGTTCTTGTAAAATAAATGACTAAAAAACAATAAATTAATGATAGGTTAAATGAAAAAAAATTATAAGAAATGTTGGTAATGGAATACCATTATTACATTATGATATTTTTATAAAGCCGATTAATTGTTTTATAATCTTGATATATGACATAGAAAAATATACAAGACTTATTTCCATTTCAAAAGAATAATTCATCCTTGGATTATGATATGATCAATTTTTAATTGATCTCTTACACTAATAAATGATATTTTTTATTGATGTTTTAATTTGTTAAAAATCAAAACAAAAATATAATGGAAAACAATATTGATAAATTATTTAGATTTTATTCTTTCTTATCATGTTAATTATGAAAATTTTTATGAAAAGTTATCTATTATTGATATATATAATACATTAATCTCTAAAACCTAAATTTTTTCTTCTAATATTCTATATAATCAATTACATAAATATTTTACACAAACAATAAACTAAAATATATAAAGACATTAAAAATTGAAAAATTAAAAGTAATTGGTCATATATTTTTTTAATCAACATTATCCTTATCGCTAGATATAATGAAGTAGTTCATAATATGACCTAACCAACATGAGAATATCTTGATCGTATATACTAATAACCTGAATTGTTATAAAACCTATATGAAAAAATATTTATGTTAAAAAAATTCTATCCTTATTCATCATATAAAAAAATTATTATTTAAATTTTTTAAAACCCAAAATTTGAAAATTTTCATTATGAATCAGTTATTCAATAAATATCTAAATAATATCAATGTTAAAAATATTATAACATTTTCATTATCTATTTAAATTGTATCATTATCCATACTATACATTATTTTCTCAATACTAATAATTTAAAAAGGGTAATCAATCTATCAATAATTTTTGTTGCAAAAATATCATTATACCAATAAATATTTTTTTTGTTTTTCAGAACAAGTTAAAATATTCATGATAATCGATAAGGAAAAAATATTATATAAAACTCCTTATAAATTTTCTTATTATATAAAAAACAAATTATAATAAACCAATTTTACATCATAATTCATGAATCATATTTTATAAACCCTTTAATCATTCCACATCAATGATTTCCATTGAGAAGGATCATATTTTCCCATAGAGTTAACCCTTAAATTAGAGCATCAAATTAGATAAATCCCGACTTTACCACATATAATAAAATTAATCCTTGAAATCTTTTCCAAATTCCATTTTTTCCACATAAAATTAATTATACCCTTCATTTGATAAATTCTCATGGGTGCATCTTCTCATACTCTTTAGATGAAGTAAACTGGACATTCTTTCTTATATGTTCATTTCCACAAGAACTTCATTTATATACCATTTTAATATTATTTTAAGCATTTGGAAACTCACAATAATTTGTTTTATTAATCATATATTGTGTTGTCTGGTTAGGTATAATAACATGTTCTCTCCATCCAAATCCCATTTTATTTGGTTGATCGTGAGAATAATCAATAAATTAATTGTCAGATTCTTTATTGAAACGAATAAGTCCACGTACATCAATTCAATAAATAAAAATAAGTTAGTGTGAGAAATGATAATAATTATTTGGAACCATATTATCATGAAAAATATTTCATGTGATTCCTAAATAATGAATACTTATTTTTAATATTTGACACATTATATTTAATATTGTTCATTAATAATCATCATCTATTCGCAGCCGTTATATGGGTTCAAGAATAATTATAACCATATAATATAACCTAAGATGTTCTAGCTAGGTGTCCATTATGATTCTCAATCATAATTCACTAATTAGAATAAAGATAATATCTAATATTACACATTAAAATTTCTTACCCATAGCTAAATCTATTCCAAAAATATATACAATTGTTAGTACTCAAGTAGCTATTTATTTTATAGGAAAATCACTTATTCTATACTTTACCACAACATTATGATATTATCATATTATTACACATATCTAGATTGTTTTTAGAATTATTCTAAAATCAAAATATTGAATAATTAAATAAACCATAATCAGATACCAATTATTGGGACACATACATTACAATCATAGACATTACATCTTATTATTATAATATGAATTATATAATGTTTCAATTAACTACAATAAATGACATGTATTATTGATTTTTTAGAATAAATACATAACAAAATTATTTTTTTTATAAAATTTGATATCTCCAGTAATTGTCTTCTCATAAAGAACACCTCATTGGAAAACCATAAATAAATGTTTTTTATATCCAGAGGAAAATAAAACATATTAAAGGGTGATTTCAGATGCTCTCTATAGGTAAACATAAAAAATATCAATTAATGTTGACAAGAAAGAATAATAAAGTTATTAGCATATGATAACATGATCACAACATACTTTAATCAACCCCAATGTCATGAACTATATATGTTATCCATGAACGAGACCCCGAAAATGGCTCGCGTTAAGGCTTGAAGGGATTCCCCAATTCCATTGGGTTGTCATATGTTCCATGTGAGTGTTTAAACACCAAAAAGAGGTATTTATTTCTATGAAAAACTGAATAATGTAATATATATATTTATATAATAGAACACACCTAAGAAACTAAAATAATAGGAATACATAGGCCTTAGAAAGAAGATCTATGTACATGATAAAATCATGAAAAAATAAAAATGTAACAATGCCAGATCTATGTGTGATCTCCTAGGAACCATCCATGCCCCATGACATTACAATCCAACGCTAAATCCTAATGGTACATGGACTAGTAAAATTATTTAGTTTTTAATTACACCAAGTGGAAATGTAGGGAATGACATGAACATTTCTTAGTAGGTAATCAACAGAGAGTCCATGTATTTACTTTTTCAAAAAATTTAGTTTAAAATATAGTTTCAAATACATAATAAATAATATATTTCTCTATTTTATAATGGAAGTTAAATCATGAGAATTAATTAAAATAACATCATTAAAACTCAATTGGAATTTAGAGAAAAATAATCTAAAACCTTTTCACACCATTTATTTTTAAACATACTCTTTTATATTGTCATTTTTTATAAAAAATTCCAACTTGCCTCTTGAAGCTCAATAATTGAAGAAAAGTAATAAGAGACATAAAATATATAAAACCATATATATTAACCTGGTTATCACCATTTAAAAAAATTCCCAAATTATCTTTAAAACTATATATTGAAATTTCCTTAAGAATTTCACATATTTAACTCTACATTAAGGAGTCGAGAAATTATTTTAAACAAATAAATCAAAAAATATTCCACACGATGACCCACAATCACACACACGCACACAAACAACCACAAATATCTGATTATTAAAAAATTTATAGTTTCATAAATAATGAATAAATATAATTTCATTCATTGGAATCACAATGTAAAAGTTCAATATGAACAACAAAACAATTATCACCACAAAGGGTATTCACTTGGGTAAACCAAATAATAATTCAATGGAACCGATGAACCTATGCCAAATACGAATTACCAAAATTCCCACAAGAAACCCATTTAAAACTATTATAAATGAAATCTAAAGATACTAAATAGTCCAAACCAATTTTATCAAATTTAAAAATTTTATCAATCATATAGAAGATGACAAACTTATTTACAAAGAATTGATGAAACCACATATTTTTGGATATATTTTACAAATAATATATATTATATTAGTGCTAATATTAACAAACATAAAATGAATTTTTAAATCACATAAACCCATGTTGGGTATATATAATGTGAAATATCATAACCACCTACTTCAAATCTATTCGGATTCCAATAAACATTTAAGAATGGAATGAACAAGAACTGTGATTTGATCCACATATCATAAAATGTGAACTAAAGAACATATGGTCATGATGAATCACCAAAATCTGGAAAACAATAATATATGTTAGTGAATAATTATTATTAATGATAAAAATGAAGGACAATGTATTGGTGGCCAAACTGTAAATATGGAACTAAGAGATGATGTGATTAACCAAAAAAACTGATGTATGAGAAATTAATTGGAGAGACTTGTGATCCCATAAAATCCATTGATAAATTGGTAAAAATAACCATTTTTGGTTTCAATCCTGAAGGAAAATTTTGTGATCAGGAAAAAATATCAGATTCTTGGAACTATGCATGGTTCTATTGCATGTTCTTCCAAACCATGCACATTCTGTGAGCTTTTCACCAGAGAGGAATTGTGTACTACATAGTTGGACCACATGGTTATACAAACCATGATCCAAATGTATAAATTACTATAAAATAACATAAAACCAAACCATGTGGTTTCCTCGTGATTAGAAAAATTGTACGAGCCTACCATGCACCCTACTCAAAAATACAAAAAACTTATAAAATTTCCCAGTCTCAACCCTATTCTCAAGAATGAGACCAAAATTATATAAAAAAACTAAATAAATGTAATTTGAGATGTATTTTGAAAAGATTAATTATGAAAATAATCCCCTACCCCACCCCAAAATGATTTGAGTTCTAATTGAACGTAGAATGATCCATGATCTTTAACTAAAATAATGAGAAACCTCATAATTTAATGTCTAAAATATTAACACATAGTAGAACAAACCATAAAATTAGAGATGTTGATAATATCTTGGTCATTCTACTATATAAAAATATAATAATCATAGGGGTATAAAAAAAAGATCTATGAGTTCCCCATCCAGAAGTCGGGTCCCAAGAATGATTTAGTAATAAATAAAACAATATCACATTATTAGATTCATTAAAAAACCCATAGACATAGAATAGGAACTAAAAACAGATGATCTTCTCAAAATATAATTACAAATTCCTCAATGATTAACCAAAATAATTCAAAAATAAATATGGGTCTACCATAATATCATTTCATTCCACCTTATAATATAATAAATTTTAAGGTATTCCCTTTTTAAAAAGTCTGTTTTGATGAATGAACTTAAAGATGTATCCTAATAGTCCCAAAAATTTTATTTCCATTGAACATAAAACAATTTGGATTGAGAATGTACAAGAATATTTTACCAAAAAAAAATGAACAATGTTATTATATAAATATGAAACAATATACGAATATTCACCGGAGATATACTCATAAAGCCTACACACTTCACCAATTGGATGCCTTTTCTAAATATATATGGAAGAAAATGAATTATTCCATTGTAGGATTATACAAATTTTAATGTACCTTGATATGACAGATCCACCAACTCAGAAAATCGGATATTCTTATTTAAAAAGAGTGGAGAAATGTTATTTGTGTGAAGACCCTTCACAAAATTATGATCCATCTAGAAACATATTACAAAATTATTGAAAATGTAAAAGAAATCAACAATGCTGCGGACATATTTTATCACTATATAATGAAATTAACGGAGAATCATATGAGCCGCAACATTAACTTAAATAAATTACTATGTAAGGAACCATTGATATAATGTTTTTATAATTTTTTCCTATGACATACCATGTTGAAACTGCAATATGATAATGATCTTCCACCGACCTAAACACAACCCCTAAAAAACATCAGAAGGACATTAACCAAAAAATTATTAGAAGTAAATAATAACTACAATACATTATCAATGTTCACATACATCTATTATAACTATATATTACCCATATAAAATTAAAGAATAGGGAAACCATGAAATGAAACTGTTCCCCCCAATCTATCATGAGTGTGGGTTCTCCCATATACTGACCATTCCACTTTTGAATCTTTAGGAACCCTCATAATTATTATAAGAGGAATTCTCTAAATAATAGAAGAAAATTAAAATAAATTAAATTCAATTCAAAATTAAATTAAAATAAAAACCATATTTAAAATAAATTTATATTTCAACAATCAATTTAATAAATATTTCCCACTTCATTAATTTTTATAAAAACACAATATCATATTTAATCATTCATATGTCTATGACCTCAACAAAAAAATTTTACGCACAAATTTTTTTTCCTGCATGATTTATCATAATAAACAATATCCCTTACAAAAGTAAATTAAAAGTTCCTTCCATGAAACACCCAACACATTTACATTATCAAGGGGATATAATAAATGGTGATTATCATTTAAATTAAAAAAATTATTTAAAAACTCACTTTCAATTCAGTGTGAATCTAAATGTTCTCTTCAAATTTTTTTAGAATGATAACAATATGCATCGAAAAATATATATCTTTTAAAAAACCAATCAACAATATATTATACTCATGATTTTAAAAATAATTATAACATATTAATGACAAAAGAACATCTTAAAAAATCATGATGAGAAAAAACTAATTGAGTTCAATGAAAAATAAAAGAGGGGACTACTCGTAGTTTTTAGCATAGTCACTTGGATTTGTAGACCATTTTCAAATGTAATTTAAAAAAAATAGTCATTATGAACTCTACACATCATATTAACCTGATTTGTATTCATTGTGATCTCATATAATACCAAAATATCACTCCCATTTTTCATCCCTAGGATAAAAACAATCATGAAACTCATAAAAAAATATAAAAAGCCAAAAAATATATGGTAACATGAGGCTAATGGAGTGTAAGATCACATGAAAGACTTCCTTCTAATAACTCATGAGTTTTGAGATTCCTAATTTACCGCCTACCATGAATATCAATATAGAATCACTATATAATATAATTATTTCTTGATATAACTATCATCATCGCTAAAACAGACACCCAAACTGGCCCATCATAAGGAAAACATGCCCTTCCTTATACATAGGGGATGGAATAGGTTTATTGGAATTAATGAACCAACACATGGGAATGTTTTCATACAATCAAAAATATGAAAAATATGGAATATAAATATCCTTTAAAAATTAAAACATATATAAAAGATATAAATATAATTCTAAAACAAGATCACAATACTCAATAAAAAACATGATTACAATAAAAATATAAGGCCCCAGCCTTAAACCTTACTTAAACATGAGTTATTACAAGATTACACATTGAGGATCATTTCAGGTTTAGAGTTTTAGAGAATTACATCATGAAACTTGCATTACATTCCACATTTAAACAAAGTGGTTACATAAAAGACATTATTCATTCTTCCCATCAACAGAAACATATTGAAAATAAAACAAGGATTCATTCTTGACACATCCTTGACACTATCATCACATCATGTACCTTTCCCTTGACCTGTGAAAAACATTTCAAAAAAATGGGATGAGCATAAAAAGCTCAGTAAGGGTTATAAAAATATGGAAAGGAAACATGGGTTCCTATATACATAAGAATGAAATCATACTTTACCCATAAAACGTAGGCACTTTAACATACCTCATCAAACCATGAATAAATCAAAGAAAACATAAGACATAAAGGTAACTTGAGGCATTCATAACATTCTTATGTAGGGAGTAACCCTCTTGGTTACGTTTGGAATACCCATCACAATATATTCCCTAAATCTCTTCGAAGAAACCTTAATGTTTCACTCCTTCGCGTTACCCAATTCATTGGAGAGCTATATCGGGCTCACCCACCCTTAGTTTATCACGGAACCACCCATCTTCATAATAATGCCCAAGAACCTCAACATAATCGTATCACATAAAACATGCATAAAAGAAACATAACATTTCCACCTTTAAATCACAAGATATCAATACAACACATTGATATAAAAACATTATGAAAACCATTTTCGATACCAAAATAAAAGAAAAGCAAAACATGGTATTTATTTTTCTTTTAAAAAGATGATATGGCTTGTAGAGGAAGCTGAAACTCAAATAACGGTCACGACGGCAGAGAAGTCGTTATCGCCTCATTTGTACGACAAAAACATTCCCTTTACTCATTTAGTAAACGCTTCGTATAAAAAATATTCCTTTTTAATAAACGTAAAAGTCAAAGGGGTTTATACACCGTATAAATGAAAGTTGTGTATAAAATAAAATATGCCTCAACGAAAGGAGATTTAGATGAAGTCCCATAAATAGACGGTATCCTTGGTTTAAGGATAAATCATTTACATAATTAAGTGTGACAAACAAATACACCAAATATTTGTGGATATTAAGTGTAAAATAATCAAAGGTCATTCACACATATTCAAAGGATGACATATTCAATAACTACATGTTGAACACAAAGAAATCGAAATTGGGTTAAGAAGTTCCGTTGACAGCCTAACAGCATCATATCAAAATGAGTTGATGAGAGATAAAAAGTGTATCTCATCACTTGGACATAAAATTTACATCAATAAGGATATATGAGAATATATCCCAACATAACAATATGTAAATTAAAATACCCAACAAAAGAAGTCTTTTAAAAAATAGGAGGGTGAAAGGTTCCCTTACCGACTTGGGTATCTTTCAAAACATACACCCCATGAAAGAAGGACAATAAATCATTGATTTAAATACTCATAAACGAAATTATATTACACAAATAATATAATAATGGGCATTACATACACCACTCAAAGGAAATTGTGGCAAATGAAGCATAAATCTCATGGGAATAAAAGTGAGATGAAAAATCCCTTACGAAAACTCGGCAGCCTAACAGTGCCACATAAAACATACAAAAATAGATTGATGAGATCAAATAGGGTATCGCATCATATTAACTTAAAGTTTATAGAAAGAGTAATATAAATGAACATCCCCCAACATAAAAAATAGGAGCTTAAAATATGTGACATAAAGGAGAGTACTTAAAAAGAAAGAGAGAGGTTAGATCTCTTACGAAAATTCGGCAACCTAACGATGCCACTCAAAACATCCAAAATGGATTGATGAGAGAGAATAGGGTCTCTCATCACATGAACATAAAAATTACAGTATTTTTAATACAAAATAACATCCCAATAACAAGAAAGATGATCTTTAGAGTGAAGGACATAAAAGAGTGTACTTAAAAAGAAAGAGAGGAGTAAGATCCCTTACCTCAAGTCCAACTTGTCTTGTTCGTTTCATTATATTCCTGAATAATAAACTTTGGTCAATTAATAATTGCCTAATTACCTCCTTTATAGATTATTATTCAGTTCATATCACATATTATAATTTTATAATAATTGTTTAATAATGTTAGTTCATATCAGACGTTTTTGCCAATGTTTGGTACATGAGTCAAAAATGAACTTGTTTGAAAAATGATTGCCCATGTATTTATAAGTAAATAATTTCCATAATAGTATTAATGATTAAAATATAATATATATCCAGTAAATATTCATTTCATACTATTCCATATCATTTGGAGATAAAAAACGGAAAGCACCGTTCATGGAGACGGTAGGTCGTACGTACACATGAACGCTACTTTCATTTTTTGTCATATTAATAGAATTTAAACAAAATGAGAGAGATATATATATGTTATAATTCAAGAATGATATCCATAATTTTGATGTAATATATTACATATATATCCATTATATATATGTACTTATAGTATTACATAACATTTTGAGATAAGAAATGAAATGTACCGTTCATGGAGACGGTAAGCCGTACGTACGCATGAACACTACTTCCATTTCTATATAATATTTAATGGAATTAATACATAATAATACATAATAGTATTTTAATTCCAGTATGGTATCATATATAATATTATTAAATATATCCTTTATACGTACCACATATTGTATTAATGAATCAAATCACTTTGAGGGGGCGGTAGTCCGCACTTCCTTAAATGAAGATATCGCGTTTACCCATAATGGAATCCATAAATGTATGCCCAAAATGAAAAATACAGAAGCTTAAGTAAAACATAAACATATTATATATCACATATAAATATATTGTCATCTTAATGGCCACCATTGAAGGTGTTAGAAGAATGTTGAACAATCATCATTTCGGGAGGCAGAAATTCGCGATCCACAGAAACAGTATGTTCTTTAACCATTATATGTAGGTGTGTGTAAGTGTAGCTCGAATCCTTGTTATAACAACATACTAGTATATTGAAGATACTGGATTTGTTACAAAAAAAATGAATTAAAAGAGTTTAGGGGGTTGGAGATGCAAAATAATACATAAGTACTCAAGTGAAGACATTACCTTAAAATCGGGTAACTCCCTTTGGTTTGAGCTCAAAGGCTTCCTTGGGAAGACTTATTCCCAATGTGAGACTTCAAGGAGTAAGAGAGGTAAGTGGAGAGTCAAAATGGGCAGAGTTTGGCCGAGCCAAAGGCTTTGGGAGTGTGGGTAAGGAGGTAGGGGTGGGGGCCTTTTATAAGAGCAGAGGAGGGGCACTCTTGTAAAGTTACAAAATGTTACTTTATTTTCAAAAGAATTTAGGATTTTAAAGGTCCCACATTGATGTATTTCGAGGATATGGTGATAAGGGTTCTAAATCCACTCATCCAATAGGTGTTTTACAGGTGTAGGTCTTAGATATTACATTATCTTTCCATTTTATTTAAATCGTTAAATAATGAGGTCATCGCTGCATCATCATGATGTCATAAATAATTTAATTTATTTAATGTCCAAAAATTAAAAAAAATACAATGACGTAGGAAATCTTTTTAACTTTCCAATTAATATTTATAGTAAAAAATCGGATTTCTATAACCCCTTGTAAAAATTGTTTTAGTAAAACATTTCATGTTTGTCTCATTTTTACTTTAACTTTAAATAAAAAGATATTAATGTCATTTTCCAACCAATGTGGCTTCATGGGGTCCCCAAGTTGACCCATGGGTTGTCTTGGTCGGCCATGACACATCCAATGAGGTTAGGACATGTTTCAAGTTAATTTCATATTATTAAAACATTATTTTTACCTTAAACTACACTAATTACCTCTAATCACGATTAAAAACTTAATAAGTTACTATTCACCAAAAAATTATTTTTATCCCATTGAACCAAATTTTACTTCTTAATGACAACCATGTATGTCAGATTTTTGAAATTAAAAACACAAAGATGGAAAATTTTCATTTTAACAGAAAAATCAGTTTTTATAATTACCACTTAGTGGTTTCACTATTCATCAAAAATCGAAGTTTTTCTGAAAAATCCCAAAAATTAACTCTAAGCTATATTTAATATTCTGAATTCAAAAATGAAGTCTATTTTACAAAATTCAAAACATATAAGTCACATTAATTAATTTAATAATTAATTCCCACTGTAAGATCAAGTAGCGTGTTTTTATGAAACAATAAGTATCAAAAGATTGACACTGGTTTAAGTCTGATTTCAAAGTGAAATTAATTCCAACCACCACTATTGGATTTAATGGTAAAAATATATTCTAATTTCACTTTAAATCCAATTAAAAAGATAATCTAATCATATAAATAAATTATATTAAAAAGAGGTTTTGAATTAAAATACAACATTTTACACTATTCATTAAAAAAATGAACTTTATCGGAATGATACCAAAAATTTTACACAAAGTAAATTTTTATGTCCCAATTCTTAAGAAGAGTTTTATTTGGTCCAAAAGGATGTATAAGAGTGAACAAAACTATATTTAATGATGGTTCTCCGTCAAAAGGCGATAAGTGAACCTTTAGTGAAAACTAGGGCATATATGCCTAAAATCGAATTATTTCCATATTTTATGCCTTTACCTTTTATTGGATAAATGTAAAAACATTAAAAAACATATATAATCATATTTTAGTTATTTCTATCCATTCTCGCCAATACAATGGTTACATGTGAACTACCATTTAAAATAATATTATTTTATTATTAGAGTGCAACGTAAGATTCCCAAGAAACTCGTTGTTGCGTGTTGGGTACGCCATCGAGCATAGCGTCCCCTTTAAAGTCATATTAATATTTTATTCACAAATATGGATAAATATGAAATTTTCATATTCTTTATTTACCTGTGGTGTTACATCCTTCCCCCCTTTTGGGAATTGCGTCCTCGCAATTTTAAAATTGCGCTTGGAAACATCCTTGAAAGTCCTACATCGGAACAAGAGTCGGTAAAACAATCACTTTAAAATAAAGAAATATAAGTACAGAGGTCACCCGAGTTAACCCATACTAGGACTCCATATAGGAAAACATGGACATAGAGGAGAAAAAATAGGGTCATGTTCTTATGGAGAGTGATAGAAAACATGTTTAGGAGAAAGTTAACAAGAAGAAAATCACAAACTTGTGATGGGTTAAACGGTGTTGGGTTCCCTAGTAGGAAAAGTTAATAGACAACATTTTTGTTTTAAGTTACTTTTTATTGAGGTATTTATTCATAAGGAAACATAATCTCTTATCATGTTGACTTTCAACTTTTACTAGACTCATTAATCAAACTCATATTTTTTCCAAAAGTCGAGTATTTAGGGAGACTTGTTCGCATTAAGAGTACTATAATCAACTTCTAGAGAATCACCTAATCCACAAAAGAGAACTCTATACATCCCATGTCTTTAGGCTTTAACCAAAACCAAAACTAGAAAGGTTCGTACAAGGTCAGATAATCCAAAAAAGGATAACACTTTATAAAAAGAAAATCTATTCTTAATCTCCAAAATTTGTCCAACAAAACCCAAAGTTCAACGAGGACCATCCGATAAACAATTTGTCCATAAAATTTTTCAAAGTAAACCAATATAAGATTGAAACACAAATATTTTAAGGATTTAGTCACATAGTCTTCCAAGTTAAATCGTAACATTTATCTCCAAACAACATTAGTTGCTCCTGAAGTCTCGTATTGAAAAGTAATTAACCTAATCACATATCCTCCATTATAGGTTGATCATTTTCATAAATAACCCAAAATCAACTTACTCTTAATTCATAAAATCATCTAACTAAAAATAATCGGTCAAACTAACCAGGGACTTCACATAGTCCAGTGGTAGATGATAAGTACCAGTCGCACTATGGTTGTGGGTTCGATTCCCGCAGCTTTGTCCGACGCGACGGGTTGTCACACGGTCTGCGTGTGGTCCTTTTTCCAAAACTATATAATTCTTAAATCATTCTCCAAAAATAGATAAAATCATCAAAAATGATCATAACATATTTTAACCTCATGTTTATCTCATGCCTTTCATTTTACAGCATATCATATAATAACACATAATTACCTCAAAAGTAAGGATCATATAAACTCTAATGGTTACCTTTATAATTATTACCTGAACTTCCACATGGATTGGTTATCTCGTACATGATGCATCAAAGATCATACCAAAGTTCAAGTGGTTGATCATGACTCCTTGATAGTTGGTTTAGGACAACCACGAGTTTCCTCATTGAATCCCCCATTTTATCTAGTATCTTAATCATAGAACCACCACATTTTCCGTCAAACCTGTTGTCACTTTGGTGCCTACTAGATCCATCCATTTACTAAAACCAAAAAGGTCATTGTGAGTATATCAACAAAACCATCATGTACTAATAAGGAAGGTAAACACAAAGATACACTTACTCATTCACTTTATCAAAAACTAGGACTATTTCTTAAATCCTAACCATTATTGTAATGTCACTTATGCTTAAAGAATACCCTAACCTCTAAAGTTATCTAAACCTTCCTTTGATACCAACTATAAGGCCCCATCCTTAAACCTTACTTAAGCTTGAGTTATTACAAGATTACACATTGAGGATCTTTTCAGGTTTAGAGTTATAGATAATTAGATCATGAAACTTGCATTACATTCCACATTTAAACAAAGTGGTTACATAAAAGACTGTATTCCTTCTTACCATCAACGGAAACATATTGAAAATAAAACATGGATTCTTTCTTGACACATCCTTGACACTATCATCACATCATGTACCTTTCCCTTGACCTGTGAAAAACATTTCAAAAACATGGGATGAGCGTAATAAGATCAGTAAGGGTTATAAAAATATGGAAAGGAAACATGAGTTCATATATACATAAGAATGAAATAATACTTTACCCATGAAACATAGGCACATTAACTTACCTCATCAAACCATGAATAAATCATAGAAAACATAAGACATAAAGGTAACTTGAGGCATTCATAACATTCTTACGTAGTGAGTAACCCTCTTGGTTACGTTAGGAATACCCATCACAGTATATTCCCTAAATCTATTCAGAGAAACCTTAACATTTCACTCCTTCACGTTACCCAATGCATTGAGATCTATATTGGGCTCACTCGCCCTTAGTTTATCACGGAACCACCCTTCTTCATAATAATGCCCAAGAACCTCAACATAATCGTATCACATAAAACATGCATAAAGGAAACATAACATTTCTACCTTTCAATCACAAGATATCAATACAACACATTGATATAAAAACATTATAAAATCCATTTTCGATACCAAAATAAAAGAAAAGTAAAACATGGTATTTATTTTACTTTTAAAAAGAAGGTATGGCTTGTAGAGGAAGCCGAAACTCAAATAACAGTCATGACGGTGGAGAAGTCGTTGTCGCCGCATACGTATGAAAAAAACATTCCCTTTTGTCTTTTAGTAATCACTTTGTATAAAAAATATTCCTTTTGAATAAACGTATAAGTCAAATGGGTTTATACACCGTATAAAAGAATTTTGTGTATAAAATAAAATATGCCTCAATGAAAGGAGATTGAGATGAAGTCCCATACAAAGACTGTATCCTTGGTTAAAGGATAAATCAATTACATAATTATGTGTGACAAACGAATACACCAAATATAAGTGGATATTAAGTGTAAAATAATCAATGGTCATTCACACATATTCCAAGGATGAAATATTCAATAACTACATGTTGAACCCAATGAAATCGAAATTGGGTTAAGAAGTTCCCTTGACAGCCTAACGGCGTCACATAAAAATGAGTTGATGAGAGATAAAAAGTGTATCTCATCACATGGACATAAAATTTACATCAATAAGGATATATGAGAACATATCCCATCATAAAAATATGTAAATTAAAAGACCAACAAAATAAGTCTTTTAAAAAAGAGGAGGGTGAAAGGTTCCCTTACCGACTTGGGTATCTTTCAAAACATACACCCCATGAAAGAAGGACAATAAATCATTGATGTAAATACTCATAAACGAAAGTATATTACACAAATAGTAGAATAATGGGCAGTACATACACCACTCAAAGGAAATTGTGGCAAATGTAGCATAAATATCATGGTAATAAAAGTGGGATGAAAAACCCCTTACGAAAACTCGGCAGCCTAACGGTGCCACATAAAACTTACAAAAATGGATTGATGAGATAAAATAGGGTATCTCATCATATTAACTTAAAGTTTATATAAAGAGGAATATAAAATAACATCCCCCAACATAACAAATAGGAGCTTAAAATAAGTGACATAAAGGAGAGTACTTAAAAAGAAGAGATAGGTTAGATCTCTTATGAAAATTCGACAGCCTAACGGCGCCACTCAAAACTTCCAAAATGGATTGATGAGAGAGAATAGGGTCTCTCATCACATGAACTTAAAAATTGTAGTATGTGTAATATAAAATAACAACCCAATAACAATAAAGATTAGATTTAGAGAGAATGACATAAAAGAGTGTACTTAAAAAGAAAGAGATGAGTAAGATCCCTTACCTCAAGTCCAACTTGTCTTGTTCGTTTCTTTATATTCCTGAATAATAAACTTTGGTCAATTAATAATTGCCTAAGTACCTCCTTTAGAGATTATTATTCAGTTCATATCACATATTATAATGTTATAATAATTGTTTAATAATGTTAGTTCATATCAGACGTTTTTGCCGATGTTTGGTACATGAGTCAAAAATGAACTTGTTTGAAAAAAGATTGCCCATGTAGTTATAAGTAAATAATTTCCAGAATAGTATTAATGATTAAAATATCATGTATATCAAGTAAATATTCATTTCATACTATTACATATCATTTGGAGATAAAAAACGAAAAGCACCGTTCATGGAGACAGTAGGCCGTACGTACGCATGAACGCTACTTTCATTTTTTGTCATATTAATGAAATTTAAACAAAATGAGAGACATATATATATGTTATAATTCCAGAATGATATCCATAATATTGATGTAATATATTACATATATATCCATTATATATATTTACTTATAGTATTACATAACATTTTGAGATAAGAAATGAAATGTATCGTTCATGGAGACGGTAAGTCGTACGTACGCATGAACGCTACTTCCATTTCTATTTCATATTTAATGGAATTAAAACATAATGATACATAATATTATTTTAATTCTAGTATGGTATCATATATAATATTATTAAATATATCCTTTATACGTACCACATATGGTTTTAACGAATCAAATCACTTTGAGGGGGCGGTAGTCCGCACTTCCTTAAATGAAGATATCGCGTTTACCCATAATGGAAACCATAAAGGTATGCCCAAAATGAAAAATACAGAAGCTTAAGTAAAACATAAACATATTATATATCATATATAAATATAGTGTCATCTTAATGGACACCTTTGAAGGTGTTAGATGAATGTTGAACAATCGTCGTTTCGGGAGGCAGAAATTCGCAATCCATGAAAACAGTATGTTCTTTAACCATTAGATGTAGGTGTGTGTAAGTGTAGCTCGAATCCTTATTATAACAACATCCTAGTATATTGAAGATACTGAATTTGTTACAAAATAAATGAATAAAAAGAGTTTAGGGGGTTGGAGAAGCAAAATAAAACAAAAGTACCCAAGTGAAGACATTACCTTAAAATCGGGTAACTCCCATTGGTTTGAGCTCAAAGGCTTACTTGGGAAGACTCATGCCCAAAGTTAGGCTTCAAGGAGTAATAGAGGGAAGTTGGGAGACAAAAGGGGCAGAGTTTTGCCGAGACAAAGGCTATGGGAGTGCGGGTAAGGAGGCAGGGGTGGGGGCCTTTTATAAGAGGAGAGGAGGGGCACTCTTGTAAAGTTACAAAATGTTACTTTATTTTCAAAAGAGTTTCGGATTTTAAAGGTCCCGAATTGATTTATTTAGAGGATAAGGTGATATGGGTTCTAAATCCACTCATCCCAGAGGTTTTTTATAGGTGTAGGTCTTAGATATTACATTATCTTTCCATTTTATTTAAATCGTTAAATAATGAGGTCATCGCTGAATCATCATGATGTCATAAATACTTTAATTTATTTAATGTCAAAAAATTATAAAAAACTACTATGATGTAGGAAATATTTTTAGATTTCAAATGAATATTTATAGTCAAAAATAGGATTTGTATAACCCCTTGTAAAAATTGTTTTTGTAAAACATTTCATGTTTGTTTCATTTTTACATTAACTTTAAATAAAAAGATATTAATGTCCTTTTCCAACCAAAGTGGCTTCATGGGGTCCCCAAGTTGACCCATGGGTTGTCATTGTCGGCCATGACACATCCAATGATGTTAGGACATGTGTCAAGTTCATTTCTTATTATTTAAACATTATTTTTACCTTAAACTACACTCATTACCTCTAATCGCGATTAAAAACTTAATAAGTTACTATTCACCAAAAAATAATTTTTATCCCATTGAACCACATTTAACTTCTTAATGAAAACCATGTATGTCGGATTTTTTAAATTAAAAACACAAAGATGGAAAAATTTCATTTAAACGGACAAATCAGTTTTTATAAGTACCACTTAGTGGTTTCACTATTCATCAAAAATCGAAGTTTTTCAGAAAAATCCCAAAAATTCACCCTAAGCTATATTTGATATTCTGAATTCAAAAATAAAGTCTATTTTACAAAATTCAAAACATATAAGTCACATTAATTAATTTAATAATTAATTCTCACTGTCAGAAAAAATAGCCTGTTTTTATGAAACAATAAGTATCAAAAGATTGACACTGGTTTAAGTCTGATTTCAAGGTGAAATTAATTACAACATCCACTATTGGATTTAATGGTAAAAATATATTCTAATTTCACTTTAAAACCAATTAAAAAGATAATATAATCATATAAATAAATTAGATTAAAAAGAGGTTTTAAATTAAAATACAACATTTTACACTATTCATTAAAAAAATGAACTTTATCGGAAAGATACCAAAAATTTACACGAAGTAAATTTTGATGTCCCAATTCTTAAGAAGAGTTTTATTTGGTCCAAAAGGATGTATAAGAGTGAACAAAACTATATTTAATGACTGTTCTCCATCAAAAGGCGATAAGTGAACCTTTAGTGAAAACTAGGGCATATACGCCTAAAATCGAATTATTTCCGTATTTAATGCCTTTATCTTTTATTGGATAAATGTAAAAACATTAAAAAATATATATAATAATATTTTAGTTATTTCTATCTATTCCCGTCAATACAAAGGCTACATGTTAATGACCATTTAAAATAATATTAGTTTATTATTAGAGTACAACGTAAGATTCCCAAGAAACTCGTTGTTGCGTGTTGGGTACGCCATCGAGCATAGAGTCCCCTTTATAGTCATATTAATATTTTATTCACAAATATGGATAAATATGAAAATGTCATATTCTTTATTTACCTGGGGTGTTACATCCTTCCCCCCTTTTGGGAATTGCTTCCTCGCAATTTTAAAATTGCGCTTGGAAACATCCTTGAAAGTCCCACATCGGAACAAGAGTCGGTAAAAAAATCACTTTAAAATAAAGAAAGATAAGTACAGGGGTCACCCGAGTTTACCCATACTAGGACTCCATATAGGAAAACATGGACATAGAGGAGAAAACATAGGGTCATGTTCTGATGGAGAGTGATAGAAAACACGTTTAGGAGAAAGTTAACAATAAGAAAATCACAAACTTGTGATGGGTTAAACGGTGTTTGGTTCCCCATTAGGAAAAGTTAATAGAAAACATTTTTGTTTTAAGTTACTTTTTATTGAGTAATTTATTCTTAAGGAAACATAATCACTTATCATGTTGACTTTCAACTTTTACAAGATTCCTTAATCAAACTCATATTTTTTCCAAAAGACGAGTATTTAGGGAGACTTGTTCGCATTAAGAGTACTATAATCAACTTCTAGAGAATCACCTAATCCACAAAAGAGAACTATATACATCCCATGTCTTTAGGATTTAACAAAAACCAAAACTAGAAAGGTTAGTACAAGGTTAGATAATCCAAAAAAGGATAACCCTTTATAAAAAGAAAATCTATTCTTAATCTCCAAAATTTGTCCAACTAACCCAAAGTTCAACGAGGACCATCCGATAAACAATTTGTCCATAAAATTCTTCAAAGAAAACCAATATAAAATTGAAACCCAAATATTTGAAGGATTTAGTCACATAGTCTTCCAAGTTAAATCGTAACATTTATCTCCAAACAACATCAGTTGCTCCTAAAGTCTCGTATTGAAAAGTAATTAACCTAATCACATATCCTCCATGATAGGTTAATCATTTTCATAAAAAACCCAAAATAAACATACTCTTAATTCATAAAATAATCTAACTAAAAATAATCGGTCAAACGAACCAGGGACTTCACGTAGTCCAGTGGTAGGCAATAAATACTAGTCGCACTTTGGTTGTGGGTTCGATTCCCGTAGCATTGTCCGATGCAACGGGTTGTCACACGATCTGTGTGTTGTCCTTTTTCCAAAAATATATAATTCTTAAATCATTCCCCAAAAAGTGATAAAATCCTCAAAAATGATCATAATATATTTTAACCTCAAGTTTATCTCATGCCTTTCATTTTCCAGCATATCATATAATAACCCATAATTACCTCAAAAGTAAGGATCATATAAACTCTAATGGTTACCTTTATAATTATTACCTGAACTTCCACATGGATTGGTCATCTCTTACATGATGCATTAAAGATCATACCAAGGTTAAAGTGGTTGATCATAACTCCTTGATAGTTGGTTTAGAACAACCACGAGTTTCCTCATTGAATCCCCCATTTTATCTAGTATCTTAATCATAGAACCACCACATTTTCCTTCAAACCTATTGTCACTTTGGTGCCTGCTAAATCCAGCCATTTACTAAAACCAAAAAGGTCAATGTGAGTATATCAACAAAACCATCATGTACTAATGAGGAAGGTAAACACTAAGATACACTTACTCATTCACTTTATCAAAAACTAGGACTCTTTCTTAAATCCTAACCATTATAGTAATGTAACTTATGCTTAAAGAATACCCTAACCTCTAAAGTTATCTAAACTTTCCTTTGATACCAACTATAAGGCCCCAGCCTTAAACCTTACTTAAACATGAGTTAATAAAAGATTACACATTGAGGATCTTTATAGGTTTAGAGTAATAGAGAATTAGATCATGAAACTTGCATTACATTCCACATTTAAACAAAGTGGTTACATAAAAGACAATATTCATTCTTCCCTTCAATGGAAACAAATTGAAAATAAAACATGGATTCCTTCTTGAGACATCCTTGACACTATAATCACACCATGTACCATTCCCTTGACCTGTGAAAAACATTTCAAAAACTTGGGATGAGCATAAAAAGCTCAGTAAGGGTTATAAAAATATGGAAAGGAAACATGAGTTCATATATACATAAGAATGAAATCATACTTTACCCATAAAACATAGACACTTTAACATTCCTCGTCAAACCATGAATAAATCATAGAAAACTTAAGACATAAAGGTAACTTGAGGCATTCATAACATTCTTACGTAGGGAGTAACCCTCTTGGTTACGTTTGGAATACCCATCACAGTATATTCCCTAAATCTCTTCAGAGAAACCTTAACATTTCACTCCTTCACGTTACCCAATGCATTCGAGAGCTATATCGGGCTCACCCGCCCTTAGTTTATCACGGAACCAACCGTCTTCATAATAATGCCCAAGAACCTCAACATAATCGTATCACATAAAACATGCATAAAGGAAACATAACATTTCCACCTTTCAATCACAAGATATCAATATATCACATTGATATAAAAACATTATGAAAACCATTTTCTATACCAAAATAAAAGAAAAGTAAAACATGGTATTTATTTTTCTTTTAAAAAGATGTTATAGCTTGTAGAGGAAGCCTAAACTCAAATAACGGTCATGACAGTGGAGAAGTCATTGTCGCCGCATACGTACGACAAAAACATTCCCTTTTGTCATTTAGTAAACACTTCGTATAAAAAAGATTCCTTTTGATTAAAAGTAAAAATCAAAGGGTTTTATACACTTATAAAAGAAATTTGTGTATAAAATAAAATATGCCTCAATGAAAGGAGATTGAGACGAATTACCATACTTAGACGGTATCCTTGGTTTAAGGATAAATCAATTACATAATTATGTGTGACAAAAGAATACACCAAATATAAGTGGATATTATGTGTAAAATAATCAAAGGTCATTCACACATATTCAAAGGATGACATATTCAATAACTACATGTTGAACCCAATGAAATTGAAATTGGGTTAAGAAGTTCACTTGACAGCCTAACGACATCACATCAAAATGAGTTGATGAGAGATAAAAAGTGTATCTCATCACATGGACATTAAATTTACATCAATAAGGATATATGAGAACATATAACAACATAACAATATGTAAATTAAAAGACCCAACAAAAGAAGTCTTTTAAAAAAGAGGAGGGTGAAAGGTTCCTTCACCGACTTGGGTATCTTTCAAAACATACACCCCATGAAAGAGGGACAATAAATAATTGATGTAAATACTCATAAACGAAATTATATTACACAAAGATTATAATAATTGGAAGTACATACACCACTCAAAGGAAATTTTGGAAAATGTAGCATAAATCTCACAGGAATAAAAGTGAGATGAAAAATCCCTTATGAAAACTCGGCAGCCTAACAGCGCCACATAAAACATACAAAAATGGATTGATGAGATCAAATAGGGTATCTCATCATTTTAACGTAAAGTTTATAGAAAGAGTAATATAAAAGAACTTCCCCCAACATAACAAAGAGGAGCTTAAAATAAGTGACATAAAGGAGAGTACTTAAAAAGAAAGAGAGAGGTTAGATCTCTTACGAAAATTCGGCAGCCTAACGACGCCACTCAAAACTTCCAAAATGGATTGATGAGAGAGAATAGGTTCTCTCATCACATGAACATAAAAATTATAGTAAGTTTAATATAAAATAACATCCCAATAACAAGAAATACGATCTTTAGAGGGAATGACATAAAAGAGTGTACTTAAAAAGAAAGGGAGGATTAAGATCCCTTACCTCAAGTCCAACTTGTCTTGTTCATTTCTTCATATTCCTGAATAATAAACTTTGGTCAATTAATAATTGCCTAAGTACCTCCTTTAGAGATTATTATTCAGTTCATATCAAATATTATAATGTTATAATAATTTTTTAATAATGTTAGTTCATATCAGACGTTTTTGCTGATGTTTGGTACATGAGTCAAAAATGAACTTGTTTGAAAAAAGATTGTCCATGTAGTTATAAGTAAATAATTTCCAGAATAGTATTAATGATTAAAATATCACATATATACAGTAAATATTCATTTCATACTATTCCATATCATTTGGAGATTAAAAAAATGAAAAGCATCGTTCATGGAGACGGTAGGCCGTACGTACGCATGAACGCTACTTTCATTTTTTGTCATATTAATGGAATTTAAACTAAATGAGAGAGATATATATATGTTATAATTACAGAATGATATCCATAATTATTATGTAATATATTACATATATATCCATTATATATATGTACTTGTAGTATTACATAACATTTTGTGATAAGAAATGAAATGTACCGTTCATGGAGATGGTAAGCCATACGTACGCATGAACGCTACTTCCATTTCTATTTCATATTTAATGGAATTAAAACATAATGATACATAATAGTATTTTAATTACAGTATGGTATCATATATAATATTATTAAATATATCTTTTATACGTACCACATATGGTATTAACGAATCAAATCACTTTGAGGGGGCGGTAGTCTGCACTTTCTTAAATGAAGATATCGCGTTTACCCATAATGGAAACCATAAAGGTATGACAAAAATGAAAAATACAGAAGCTTAAGTAAAACATAAACATATTAGATATCATATATAAATATAGTGTCATCTTAATTGCCACCTTTGAAGGTGTTAGAAGAATGTTGAACAATCATCGTTTCGGGAGGCAGAAATTCGCCATCCACGGAAACAGTATGTTCTTTAACCGTTAGATGTAGGTGTGTGTAAGTGTAGCTCGAATCCTTATTATAAAAACAATCTAGTATATTTATGATACTGTATTTGTTACAAAATAAATGAATAAAAAGAGTTTAGGGGGTTGGAGAAGCAAAATAAAACAAAAGTACTCAAGTGAAGACATTACCTTAAAATCGAGTAACTCCCTTAGGTTTGAGCTCAAAGGCTTCGTTGGGAAGACTTATGCCCAAAGTGAGGCTTCAAGGAGTAAGAGAGGTAAGTGGAGAGACAAAATGGGCAGAGTTTGGCCGAGACAAAGGCTTTGGGAGTGTGGGTAAGGAGGTAGGGTTGGGGGCCTTTTCTAAGAGGAGAGGAGGGGCACTCTTGTAAAGTTACAAAATGTTACTTTATTTTCAAAAGCGTTTCAGGTTTTAAAGGTCCCACATTTATGTATTTCGAGGATAAGGTGATAAGGGTTTGAAATCCACTCATCCAATAGGTTTATTACATGTTTAGGTCTTAGATATTACATTATATTTCCATTTTATTTAAATCGTTAAATAATGAGGTCATCACTGCATCATCATGATGTCATATAAAATTAAATTTAATTAATGTCCAAAAATTATAAAAAAAATAATATGATGTAGGAAATCTTTTTAGCTTCCTAATGAATTTTTATACTCAAAAATATGATTTTTATTACCCCTTGTAAAAATTGTTTTAGTAAAACATTTCATGTTCGTCTCATTTTTACTTTAACTTTAAATAAAAAGATATTAATGTCATTTTCCAACCAAAGTGGCTTCATGGGGTCCCCAAGTTGACCCATGGGTTGTCTTGGTCGGCCATGACACATAAAATGAGGTTAGTACATGTGTCAAGTTCATTTCATATTATTAAAACATTATTTTTACCATAAACTACACTAATTACCTCTAATCGCGATTAAAAACTTAATAAGTTACTATTTAGCAAAAAATTATTTTTATCCCATTGAACCACATTTTACTTCTTAATGACAACCATGTATGTCAGATTTTTTAAATTCAAAACAGAAAGATGGAAAATTTTCATTTAAACGGAAAAATTAGTTTTTATATGTACCACTTAGTGGTTTCACTATTCATCAAAAATCGACGTTTTTCAGAAAAATCCAACAAATTCTCCCTAAGTTATATTTGATATTCCGTATTCAAAAATGAATTCTATTTTACATAATTCATCACATATAAGTCACATTAATTAAATTAATAATTAATTCCCGATGTCAGATCAAATATTGTGTTTTTATGAAACAATAAGTATCAAAAGATTGACACTGGTTTAAGTCTGATTTCAAAGTGAAATTAATTCCAAAAACCACTATTGGATTTAATGGTAAAAATATATTCTAATTTCACTTTAAAACCAATTCAAAAGATAATATAATCATATAAATAAATTAGATTAAAAAGAGGTTTTGAATTAAAATACAACATTTTACACTATTCATTAAAAAATGAACTTTATCTGAAAGATACCAAAAATTTACACAAAGTAAATTTTGATGTCCAAATTCTTAATAAGAGTTTTCTTTTGTCAAAAAGGATGTATAAGAGTGAAAAAAACTATATTTAATGATGGGTCTCCATCAAAAGGCGATAAGTGAACCTTCAGTGAAAACTAGGGCATATACGCCTAAAATCGAATTATTTCCGTATTTTATGCCTTTGTCTTTTATTGGATAAATTTAAAAACATTAAAAAACATATATAATCATATTTTAGTTATTTATATCCATTCCCGCCAATACAATGGCTACATGTTAACTACCATTTAAATTAATATTATTTTATTATTAGAGTGCAACGTAAGATGCCCAAGAAACTCGTTGTTGCGTGTTGGGTACGCCATTGAGCATAGCGTCCCCTTTAAAGTCATATTAATATTTTATTCACAAATATGGATAAATATGAAAATGTCATATTCTTTATTTACCTGGGGTGTTAGAAAAATTAGAACAAAAATCAATCATTATGTGACCAACTAGTCAGCATTTTAACATAAGGATCGCCACACAGAGAAGAAACCAAAATGGTTACTAAACCTAAATAAAATAAGCTCAAACAATGTTGACTTCCAAAAGTATTCTGTAATCATAATAGTTCTCAGTTGGCAATCACTAAATAGTCCTTGAATTTTTATTTTTTTAAAAGACCAAAATTATTATTTTTCTATTACATAATAAAAGAATAACTTTGAACATTTTTTCAGGAAACCAAATCATGAAATTATATTAATATTAAACCGTATTTAAAAATTTTAAATTTTATCGAAGTAACTATATAATACAATTAGAAAACATTTAATACAAACAAACAGTTTTATATCCATAGTTTTTTATAAATAGGAACAACCCTTATAAATTCACTCAATAAATGAATAAAAGTAATATGAGAAGGAAAAGTATATGATGGTAAAAATTTGTAGGATGAATCCCATAATGGAATGATAATAATAAAATAACCTAATATTATCAAGGGAATATTTAAAATGAAAACATAAAATAATTGAGTGAACCAAAATAAACAAGAAAGTATAGTGGAATGTAAACATAAAATTTGAATATAATTTTAAGATAATATCATTACTATTCAATGTGAAACAATAAAATGACATAATATTTACTATTTCTATATGTTTTTTATGTCCTAATTTATGTGATCTGCATTAAAAACAAACATAGATACTCTACACAACCCTTATTGGTGGAACTATCCACCGTTGACTTTAGCTGCCACGGGGATCTAGTCCATCTAATAATAAAATAGATATTAATTTCTCTCTCACCTCACTAAAATGCATGTTATCCCCTGATGTTAGTATGTTTTTTTGTAGAGGTTTAAAATGGTTATACAATAACTCATTCATTAATAAACATTAAACAACTAGTGTGGGAAACCAAAATTGAATACCTCCCCTGAAAAACTACCCTTATATGTTGCGGGATTCCAGATGGGTACATGAGGATATAGGAAACAAATCATGCTACCAACGAGGAGTTATCATTTATATTTAATAAAATTGTTCATAAATATCCCTAAAATATCATTTTCTTTCAATCCATGAAATATATTCTATTAAAATTTCATATGGGTCATTAAACCAAACCATTGAAAAATACCATTAAAATCATATATATGAAACCAACTACCAATTTATCAGTCCTATATAAAGTGGAAACCATTCCTCAATGCATATTCAATATATATTATTTTAAAAAAACATTAAAAATAAATATTTTTGAATTTAGAATAGTTTTGCGAACTATGATTTCAATTAATCCTTCTCTACAACTATAAACTATATACACTATTAGTCAAATAAATATTCCCAATGATCTATATATAGACTCTTAACCACTATCATATATTTGTTTTTCTAATCATAGAAAGGACCATGGGAAAAAATAATTATGAACAACAAAATCATTATCACAACCATGACTATTCACACGGGGAAACAAAATGATAATTCAATATATGAAGGGAACTAAAAAAACCAAAAATTTATGAAATTAAAATAGTAAAAAAATTAATAGATTTCAAATGACATAACTTTAAAAAAAATATGTGCTACTTTGAATTGACTGATACATTTATTCAAACAACCTTAATGCCCAAAAAATCCTTGGAAACAGTTTTATGATGCACGTTATAGGAAATAATTTTCAAACCATTTATACTCTATTAATAAAATTAATAAAAAATAAAGAATCATTCTGAAGCTCATCCACCGATGGTGTGTAATGAAAACCCAAAATTACAGAACCACATACCTCCAACCCTATGTAGATTCCAAAAAACCATTATGATTGAAAGTGAAAGATCCAATATATGATATAAACTCCTTAAAACAATGATATAAAGGACAATAGGTAATGATACATGCCCAAATTTCTTCTAACAAGATTCTAGGTAATTGAGAAATATTAAAGACGTAGAATAATGATCCATAATATTATTTTCAGGGAAACCAAAAAAGAGATACCCAGAATCTATGAGAAGAACCTCAACTGTAAATACCTGACCATTTAAGAATAAAATTTCTTTTCTTTTAATGTCTTAGGATATATAATACAAATGAAATATTTTTTATTAGGTTTAAATTTCCATTAAGTATCATTAAAGTTTAAAATGTATCCATTGAAAATTGATCACATGATTTTTATAAATATAAGGTTTCAAAATATTATTTTGACAGACAAATAAGAGAGGATGGAGACATCTAGTAAACTCAGGCCATACAAAGCTCATTTTTCGAAACTCAGAAAGGTTGTAAGATCACTTGGCTTTGCTCATGACCAGACCTATTCTGAGCTTCAACCAAATAATCTTTAATAGAGTTGCCTATGGTACAAAGTTCAAGTTATTATAGATTACCACTCAAGCGATGTTTTCCGAGCCTTCCCAGATGTCTATCACAATCACACCACTTACCATTTGGTCTAAAGAATGTTTTATAAGGGGTCATTTAATATGTTATGGGTCAATAAATGTGTAATCAATTTCTATACAAAAAATGTCTTCTTCCACCAATTCCATTATCAGAATATTTTTTCATAATAAATGATGAATTTTAGAAATTTATGTTTTTGTTAAAAATTCCACATTGGAGAAATATAGACATTAGTATATTATAATGTAGTTTTTATTAAAAATATAATAAAAAAATATTTATAAATGATGATTATATCAGTTCCTTATAAGTAAATTATTAGGTAATCAATTTGATTAGAGTTACATTTTTTTACGATAATACAGAATGTTTGTTTTTGATGAATTTATTTTAAGTAATAAATGAATTTTTTAAATAATTAATATTATAATAAAATATTACTATAAATTTACTTTTCTTAATAATAAATGAGTTTATATGTTTTACTAAGGTAAATGAATTTTTTATTAATGAATGAATTTTTTTTTGTCAAAACCCATTAATTTTCAATAAATGTTGGTTTTCATTATAAAAGGTAAATTTTACATATATTAGAAATTATTTATATTTAATTAATAATTTTGGGTAAAAATTAAATACGGTATAAAAATGAATTTTATGACCACATAATGAACCAAAAATGAAGTAATAAATACTATAATAGGTATTAGTTAAAGTATATATGTTTTACCATTAATATAATGTGAGTTTATATTTTTTTACTTTTTTTATAAATCCTTAGTAAATCCTTAAAAATGTATAATATATTTTATGATAATAAATTCATTTCTATAATAATGTGACTCACCTCCACATAATGAAGGATAATATTTCAAGATGTTCATATATTGGCCATATAAAATATATATTTACACTCTTCTTGGGAAAAAACCATGGGAAAATACTCTTGGATGGTTTGTGGTTTGGAAAATTTAATTATATAGATTCCAAAACCCATGTTTGTGAAATATTAAAGAATTACCCACAAATTTCCTATATGATCCCACAAAATATCCAACATATCTTCATTAAAAACCATTGGATCACGTCCCTAATCTATTCACTCCTCTCTAGAATCCTCCAATAGTTCCCCAAGCTCCCATGTATCCCCTCTTGAAACTTTTGAAGACACACACTCAGGTAAGAGATCCTCACATTACTTCATTTCTCATTTTTGTCCAACTATCATTATATAATTATACCATATTATTTATCAATTTAAAATAATGTGGTATTTTTTCACACATCCCTCATACATTCCTTATTATATATTAATTGTGAGATACCCATTTTACTCTCATTATTCCCTCCTATGTACCCCGGTTACCATGCAAAAATTTCTTATGGGATTTTTCTATACCCATTTCCATTCAAGAATTTACCTTATATTATGCATATCAAAATGCACATAATATATTTTTATTTTATGCTCTTTATACCTTCAATTCCCATTTCATTTTAAAATGAATAAAGACTCATTTCTCTCTCATCAACCCATTTTATGAATCCCCAGGTGATGTTGTTATGCTGCCGGAAATGCACTGCGATTTTCCCTACCAAAATCATCATGTAGTGAATACCATAACAATTTATCTATCATGGGTATTCGACTATATGAACATATACATATTGGTTATAAATATTATTATATTTCTTTCACATTCCCCTATCAAGGTATAAAATATTATGTTGAAATAATTCATGTTATATGATCCATGTGGTGCACTTAAGCATATGACTAAAATGACCATGATGGGTGTTCCCTAATAGTGCTCCAATGCACTAGGTAATGTATAGAATCATGATATGTCCTGTTGGGATAGGGGTTA
Source organism: Viscum album (assembly GCA_963277665.1). Taxonomy (NCBI): domain Eukaryota; kingdom Viridiplantae; phylum Streptophyta; class Magnoliopsida; order Santalales; family Viscaceae; genus Viscum; species Viscum album. Next base: position 643,944,076 of record OY728161.1, read on the forward strand.
AACTAATTCATTTTTTTCAATGATTCAATGTTTTATGTAATTTCATATTTCTACGTTATAATAATCTTGTTATATCATGCATTTATGTTCTTATTTATCTTATGATTCACTGATATGTCTAATGCTAAAAATTCATTGTATTATTCAGGTTATGCCTTCATTAATCCCTTAATAGGATTTATAGATCACCAATTTTTATGTATGTCCCCGAATGATCCCATGAAATGCTTTGTACGAGGAAATATTGTGTTCATGTAAATGATGTTTTAATAAAAATGTTGTATTTTTTGTCTTAAGTTGTCAGGTAGAGATCCTAAGCACCAAAGACACTAGACCCCTAATAATTCTGGGTTTTATAAAGTGAAAATTACTATAATAAATCCTAAATATATATGTAATATAAAGAAGGGTTGTTATAGTTGGTATCAATTGATGGGTTTTGTTATTTTTGGGATTTGGACTAGAAATCCCTTGTGAATACCTTAAAGATAAGACTAATTACAAGAAAAACATTCATATATTTTGGTGAGTGTAGATTCAGTGATTTATCAAGAAAATAAATCACTTAATAGAAACAAAAAAGTACTGGTGGGAGTGGCACCCATGTATCTAGGGCTAAAACCTGAAAACAATGCTTTCAACTGGACTCGAACGACGACCGGTGCATGAAAATGAGCATTTATTCCCTCCTGGTTCAACCATTTTTGGGGATATGTTTTAGTAAATTCAAAATAATGGTACAAACCATTATTAAGAGATATAAAAATCCCATATGAATATATGTTAGGAAATAGATCACAGATAACATAGATTGATTTCAAGAAATTCACAAGTTAGTGAAATAAATAGAATTTATATATTATCTCTTTTATCCAATGGATTCTATTTTATGTGATTAATATTTTAGGATACGAATCCTAAAGTCGTTATTTGATAATGTAGAAACTAAGAAAAATGTGAATGTTAAGGTAATCTTACATGGTTTTTCACATTATTTTATATCTCGAATGATATGTAGAACAATCCAAACACCAATACAATTCATGGAAGTAGAGATTTTGATGAAAATAGAAAATGGGGAAGTTATTGTATCACAAGAATATAACTCCTCCCCTATCATAATTTGTGGATTTAAATTCATGGTAATCTTCGTCATACACCACCCAGTAGAATTTCATGAAATTTTTAGCATGGATTGCCTTTCCTGATATGGTGCGAATATAAATTGTCGTGAAAGGGAAACCACTTTCTATATAGATAAACAACCCCCAATTATATACATGTTCATATAACTGGATGAATCTCCATCAGTACCATTATCCCAATAGTGTATTTTACTTACCTTTAGAAACATGTATCTTTTCAAATGATTTATTACAATGATGGAACCATCCTTGAAGAAATTCCTATTGTGAGGTAATTCTCTGATGCGTTTCCCGGGGAATTGTCTGTTGTTGCATATAGAATAGATGATGAATCCTCAATTGATCTTAGACATGTGGATTTTCAAATAACAAAGACAACATATAGAATGGGTATTTCGTACTTGAGGAGAAAATGTGACAACTACTGGAGAATCTAGATAAAGGGTTTATATGCCCATGTTCTTCACCATGGGGTGTAGCAATCCTCTTCATCATGTATAATGGTGGGTCAATCCACCATTGCATTAATCATTGTGAGATGAAAAAATCATGTTAAGAAACTAGTATCATTTTCCATGAATTGATGACTTTTTTGATCAGCTATGAAGAACATTATACATAACCATTGTGGATATGTGGGTGCGATATTACCACGTAAGGGTGAATAAAGAGAATATCCTCAAATCTTCTTCTCGTATTTCGAATGGGTACTATGAATTCATAGTAACTCTATTAGGACTCACTAATTATCCCTCAATTTTCATGCCCTTCAAGAATAGGGTCATTAGAGATTACCTCAACAAAATTTTTGTAGTATTTATATTGGATATTCTAATATACTCCAAAGACAATGAAGATCTTGAAGATTATCTAAGCACGGTACAAAAGAACTTGAAAAAGGGGAGCTCCATTAAAAGTACAATAAGTTTGAGTTCTGGTTGATAGAAGTCACATTCAGAGGGAAAATCATCCCAATAAATCAGATATCTATGGATACGTCCCTTAGAAATGAAATTTAGGGACATATGAGGCCAACATATATGACATATATCCATATCTTCCTTGAGTTGTTGGGATATTATCGCCAATATGTGTGAAACTTATCACAATTTTCCAACCCTCATACCAATCTAACTCAAAATGGAGTCTTGTTTTCAAAGAATGTTCAATGTGAATAGAGCATTATGGAGATGACAATTAGGCTTCTCACTGTGTCCATTCTCACACAACCCACAAGTGGATAACCCTTGTGATATTTAATTATGCTAAAAATATGTTCTTATGATTCATGTTGATGTGAAATGAAAATTTCATTACATATGCTTCAAGGAAATTAAAATTTCATGAGGAGAATTATCCAACACATGATCTGAAGTAGAATGTAGTGATCTTCACATTGAAAATTTTGTAACATTACAAATTTGTGGAAAAGTGTGGAATATATATAGATCATAAATGAAATGATTATATATTCACACATAAACAGTTGAATATGCACTAAAAAGATTGTTAGAGCTGATCAAAGACTATGACTGCTCAATTAATTACCATATGTGGAAAGTGAATAAAGTAATAGACACTCTAAGATGAAAGGATCCAATAACACATTAATTGATGAGAATTAAATATGATTCAATCATCATAGTTTTTATGAATATGAACATGTGAATCATTAATAATGGAACATCATCAATACATTAACAAATGACTGACAAAACCACTCTTTCAAAAAAGAAACTGGATTCTCAAAAGGATGTTATTGGAATTCAAAGGATGGGGAAATTATAAGAAAATGTAAATCCTTCGAGATCAACATTAATAAAGAATGAATTGTCAGATTTGGGTCAAGACTATCCGTTCCATCAAATTCAGAGATAAATATATAACCTTAGGATGATGTATATAGTTCAAATTATTGCAGTAAAATTGGAAACACAGTGATGTATCGCGTTCTCAATGACCATTATTGTAGGGATAACAAGAAGAATGATATTGGTGAGTATACATGAAATTTCATTGTATGTTGGTATGTGATGGATGATATGAATAAGTATAAGAGGATAATGCAACCCTTACCCATATCAGAATGGAAATGGGTAAACTTCACCATAGACTATGGCATCATAGATCTAAAGAAATCCAAATAAAACAATGTTATCATGGATGTTGTGGATTGTCTTACAAAGAATATAGGTTTAATTAAAATTCCAGAAGATTTATCATCAGTTCAAATGGCATTAATATACATCTGAGAATAGATAAGGCTTTTTGGTGTCCAACTATCGATTATATCTGATCGGGATCCAAGATTCACCAATAAATTTTGGAGGAGTCTCTAAGACGCTCTAAATACTGAGCTAAACGTCATTGCAGATCATCATAATCAAAGTGATGGAAAATTTGAATGGACTAACAAAACATGGGAGGACATGTTGAGAGCATTCTCAATAGTCTTTAAAGGAGGATGAGATCAACATCTTGCTCTGTTGGAGTTCTCTTACAAAAAATGTATCAACTCAAGTATCCAAATGGCTACTTATGAAGCCCTTTTTTGGAAGAGGATTAGAACAACATCGTGATGGGATAATTTTGGAGAGTGAAAACATCTTGGACCATAAATGGTTAAAGAAATTTTGGGGTAGGGAAAGAAATTCTAACAGAACATTAATGCTACATTGAGTTGTAAAAAGAGATATGATGACTACTGTCTATGAGTTCTATAGATGGATGTTTGAGACATGGTATTCCTTTTTATATCACCATGAAAACGAGTTATGAGATTTGGGAATAATGGAATGATTTTCTAAGGTATATTAGACCTTTTGAGATCTATAATTGCATTGGGTAGTCCTTTATCGACTAGCACTCCCACTAATCCTATCTCAAGTACATTATATATTCCATGTACACTATTGAGTAAGTATATACCTAACCCATCACAAAGACTCTATCTAGATGTGGTACCATTGTGGAATGTACTCTCTTACATGGAGATTTTGTTAAAGATCTTAGATCTTAGAGAAAAAAATCTATAAAATTAGACATTACTCCTCATCAAGGTGTTGTGTCGAAACCGCGAGTTTAAAGAAGCAACGTGGAAACTAGAGGATGTGATGAGGCAGAGTTACCCCCATCTATTTTAGTGTAAGAATATATGTTTTCAAGGGAGAAATTTCATAATGGGGAAATGTTTTATTGATTACATCATTTATGAATAATATATCCTTTATTTTAATGTATTCTTGATATAGATAAAACATGCACACATTTTTTATTATTTGGTTTAAATGACCTTTAAGTCTCATTAATATTGAAAATATTGTTGTGTAATAGTGATATCATTACTGGTAAAAATATAAAGTTTTTTAAAAAAATTCATTAAAAAGACAGAGGATGACCACATCATATAGACTCGGTCTATAAAAATATCATTTTTGTGGCTCAAAAAAGAGGTAGTTCCACTAGGCATTGCTCTTAACAATTCCCAAGATGAACGTCAACACATTATTTTTTAATATAATCACCTATGGGAGATGTTCTTGTTAATAGAGATTACCACCAAGGCAATGATATCTGAGCTACCCAAAGACTATTTCACCATCACACACCAAACCCTTAGGTATTATGTAGTTGTTATAAGTGGTTATATAATAGGGTATTAGTTACTTATTATGTAAATATTTTCTATAAATAAGAGTCTTATTCTATAAATAATTTTAAAATAATAGTAATTTTTCAAAATTGATGAATTTGATAATTTGATTTTTTAGGTAAAAATTATACCTTTGATAAATATAAAAATAATAATTTTAAACTAGTGTTTCTATTAAAAATATTATAAAAACCATTATTATAAAAGATAATAATTTCATCTCTTTATCGGTTAATGATTAGGTAATCAGTTTTATATGATTTATATTTTTTATATGATAAAACATAATGTGAATATTAAATGACTATATTTTATGTAATTAAATAATTGTTATATATATTCAAAAAAAATTAATGTATTATTATAAAATTACTATTATGAAAAAGGACTATATAATTTTCATGACGTCAAAGGTAAATTTTATTATGGTTTGAAAACAGTTTTTGTTAAAACATTTGAATATTCAATAAATATCACTTATCATTTTTAATGAAAAAATTCACATATTTTGAAAAATATTTAATAAGAATGAATTTTATATTTGGATGCAGGACATCAATAGTATCCAAAATTTAATTTTTCATAACTTTTGGAGACACTCGAATTTTTGGGTAAAAATGAAAAACAGTATAATCAAAATATATGGTTTATGACATCATGATTTCTAAAAAATATGTAATAAATACAAAAACTGGGTATTATAATAAAAATATTTTTTTAACCATTAAAAATTTTGGATTATATATATATTTTTTCATATTTTATAAATCGTCATTGAACTCTCCAAAATGTATAATATATTTTATCATTTTAATTCATTTCTTTAATAAAGTGACACACCACCACATTAGTAATGATAGTATTTTAATATTTTTTGCGATTGGACTTATTAAAAAAGGAATCACACACCTCTTTGGAAAAAAACTATTGGAAATCCATGGGATGCCATGTATTTTTTGAAATATAATTGTATAGATTCCAAAACCCATATGTTTGTGAAATATTAAATAATTCTCCAATCATTTCATATATTTACCCACCTATCACACACTTATCTTAACTAAAAATCCTTGAATAACGTTCCAACTCTCTCCTTCCTTTTTTCGAATCCTTCCAAGGTGCCCCATTCTCTCAGAAATCCTATATTCAGGCTTTTGAAGTAACATACTAAAGTAAATGATCCTCACTTTTCCTTTCATTATAATTTTTTTCCATGTTTCCTTGATTTATTATACCCTTTTATTTATCATTTAAAAATAATGGGGTATGTTTTTCACCTCACCCATATAACCTTTATTATGTTTAAATGGTGAGAGGCCGCATTCACACTCATTAATCCATCCCATTTATACTCATTACCATGCTGAAATTTTGTAAGAGATTTCTCTTTCCTCATTTCCAGTCATGCATTTCATTTATATTATGAATCTCAAATTACAATTAATATATTGGGATATTATTATCCATGATTACATTACATCTCATTTCATGTATAAATTATTAGATACCCATTTCTCAATCATCAATCAATTTTATGAATCCCCCTGTGATGATGTTATGCTACCGAAATTGCACTGTGATTTTACATGGATGAATCATTATGTAGTTAATACCATGCCCATTTTTCATTCAAGGGTATTCACATTTATGATAATGTACCTATTGATTATAGAGATTAATATAATTATTCAACATTCATTTATCATTGAGTAAATAATTATTTTGAATTAATCCATTTATATAATCAATATGGCACACTTAAGGATGAGATTAAAATGTGCATGAAGGGTGCACCCTCATAGTGCTCTAATGAATTAGGTAATGTTTAGTACCATGGTATAGCCTATTAGGAGAGGGGTTTACCTGATTAATTTATTTTAATGATGTAATGTTTTATGTTGTGTCTACATTAACATTTTGTGTTAAACATTCTATATCATGCCTTTATATTCATGTTTCCCTTATTCTCCATCGACATTTCAAATTACTAACATGTACTATATTCTTCTTGTAATTCTGTGGTTACTCCTTTAATATTATTTATATATCAGCCATTTATTATTCATGTCCTCATTTTATCACATGTAATGCTAAGTACAACGTAATTCTCTGGTCATGTGAAGAAGATTTCAATAATGATGTTGTATACTATGTCTTATGTTATCATGTAATGTTCTTGCACCGAAAATCAAATGGTCCTTTTAATATTATGGGTTATATTTAGTTCGTGTTTTTTTAATAAATCATCTATAGATGTTTTTTAAAAATTAGGGTTCGTATATCAATAATTGAGGTCAGAGTAAGGATGAGTACATCCCTATGATCTCTTTGAAGATATGGACGACTAGGGTGGAAATACCCATTTGGGGTTTCAATCCATTAGGTAAATTTTTGGAAAATAAAAATTTTAATGTTTAAGGGAACTATCCTTGGGTTAACCAAAAAACTATCCAAACCAAACCTCCCACACTAGTGAGTAATTAGGGATAACATAGTTGGGCCATATGTTTGAACAATCTCATTTACTACCATAAAAATCAGAATTGGAAAATAAAAAATCCAAAGTGGATGATTTTATCATGGTTATACAATCCCTGAGGTTTAACCATGCGCCCTCCTCGAATGTCCAAAAATGAAAAAATTAACCATCTTGACACATTACTTAATAAACAGATGAAAAATAATAATAAAAAATATAAATTGGTCAGTATAGGTTGGGGAGTGAAAAGAATAGTATAATATCATTATTCATTAATCATGTAATAAGGTTTTGTTAATCAAAAGAAATAGGACATATGAGTTTGGAATATTAAAAAAGCAATCGTAACCCATGAGAAAAAATCAAATGATTAAGAAATAAGTTGTAAGAATAAACTTATTAATAGAAAATCAGTTCTTTATCTAGGGATAAATTTTTCAACTATCATATTATATTGTGTTTAAACGATTTTTTAATATACCATTCACAAAGTATCACTTCCCAAACTGTCATAGTTGATAGAGTCCCTTAATAAAATATATCCACTCCCATTTAATTCGTTAATAAATACTAAGATATACGTCAATACTAAATGAATTGGAGGGACATATCATTATAGTATCACCCATTAAATAATATATACCAAAATATGTTTTCCATAAAATCATATATCATTCATCATATCAACATATCATAACCCATGGAATTTAAATGGATTTCCTAAATTATTTATTATTTCATCATAGAAGAAACCTTGGAAGATAAACGGGATTTATAACCACCAATTCATCATGATAAAAAACAATACATATATATAATAAGGATACTATGATTGTATCATATCGTCATTAAATCACATGTTACATGAAATGATGTTAACATAGGAAAAACAACCTTTACATGATCATAGGAGTAATTCAAAGTAGAAATATAATGTTCAAATTGAAACCACTAAATGAAAAAAAAATTATTTTGGAATTACTATTGTAAACAATATTCTTTTTAAATAAAAATATGAATTTTAGATTGACTATAAAAAAATGACTAGTTTATGACATTAGGATGTTTTTATCATGATGAAATGCTAAAAAATTATTCCTTTAATATTTTTAGTAAAAATAAAAAATTACTTCATTAGGAAAATATAAGAATATTATATTGATACAATTTTTTTAAATACTATAAAATGTGTGAAAAACATTAAAAAATATAATATAATAGTAAAAAAATTCTTGAAAACATTTTAAATTAAACATGGGCATGGAAGATAATTATTCCCAAACAAGTTTAAAATAATGGATTGTTTTCTTTAAAACAATATTAATTGTAATTGTAATTAATAAATATTGGGAAATGATAGTATTATTTTTAAATTCCATTAATTAACGTATAATAATAAAATTAATGTTTTATAACAAATAATGATGATATAATTTCTGTAAATCTATATTAATGTTTTAGAAATTAGTATAATGACATTGAAACATAAACCCCTTCCCACTTTGGTACCATTTGAGTCATAACCCCATGAAATAAATTAAATTTAATGAAGATTTTAATATAATGAACATAAATTTTTTTCTGATATATCATATCAAATGGAATAATTATAAACATTAAATGTCTAAATGTGTCCATATTATCAAACATTCCTTAATTAATAAATAGTTGGTTTAGTGAACCATAACACATTGTTAATCTCTAAAAAACATAATGAAATACTGACCATTTGATGGAATTTAAAATACAAATAATATTGTCAAAAATCATCCTAAAATACATAAATGGAAATTATGTACATAGAAAATTATAGATGAATATGGTTGAATATCATTTTTTCCAAAAATTATTATTAGAATAAAAACACTAATATAATGTATTTTACTTATATGTATGTGTTCGATTGTCTTTTATAATAAATATCAATTTATTTTTCATATATTAATTAACTATATACATGTATAAATTTCTATGCTCTATATCTTCGAATAATTCATATTCATTTATATTAAAAATTCTTCCTTATAATTTTCAATTGTGTGAAAAATGTTATATTTGTCTATTCATGTTTTGGTTCCATGGATCCCATATATGCACTTTTTTTATGGGATCATCATATCCATAATATTAATCATTACACTTAAATTTATATATCAATCATATATAATTTTTAAATTATTCGAATAATGTGGTGTGGAAAAATTAATTATACCACTTCCTAGAGAAAGAAGATCATAATTATTCGTGATTGATTTTTCTACTACACTACATTTTGAAAAAAAAATATAACTAAAAAATAATTCATCTTTCTATAATTTTTATTTTAATACTTATATCATATATATTAGAAAAATATAACCTTAATAATTTTAATTTAATGTGGAAATAAATAAGGAACCACATCACTTAATGATTGTTATAGAGTTTTAAGAATGTTCATAAGATTATTATTATTTTATACTAATTTTATAGTGTGAGAAAAAACTATACCATGTATAATATATTTAATTATTTCTTCAATCATGATAGATCTGTCAAATATTTTTTCTTATAGGGGAATTAATTTTAGTTTAACCCCTTATGAAGTCCTTATATATAAATATTTAAACCATTTCATCATATCCCATGATCATGGATTACATTTCAAAATCTATGACAAAAAACAATCTAAAAGGATATTATATTATAAATTTCTATTAATAGGTCTATAAATAGATAAATATACTATTCATAAAGATATATTATGACATACAATATGACTTTTCATTAAATAACATAACAGTCTATTCAAGAATCTTTTACGTATAGTATCTTTGGAAACATGGAAACATAAAATATTGTTTAATAAGTGATCAACATCATATTAGACAATGTTCATCATAACTAGTTGAATTATTTTAAAAATAATCGTTAATACTTTTGTTAATCACCTAGGAAAGTAACCATAATAATGTGTGTCATCATATTCTCTATAAGTGTAGAAAAAGGAGATATCTACATAACATTAGCATAAGGGTACCATAAAATGGGTATAATAATTGAAAAATGCATTATATATACCATAGATCCTAATATTGAATAATTGAACGATTCGTGGATGTTAACAAGAAATGAATCATAAATAAGTCAGTGAATTGTATCCAATATAGCATAACGTTAACAAAAGATTTTTTTTGAAATAAATATAATAATAAGAAATAACATTCATTATAGCCACGGATCACTTTTAATCATTCATAGTTTATTGGGATCACTAAAAAAAATTAATACTCAATTTTCAAACTTATGACTATCATTGGGGATATATTAATTCCATAAACTATATTCAATCCCCATTTAATTAGTATTTATCTAATGAGATATCCATCATTACCCAGTGAATTAGAAGTATATATAAGTCAAGGATCTCCCCCATCATAATGATAATCATATATATGACTTTTTAAATATCATAATACCTTATTCATATCATGAAAAGGATAATGAATAGGTTTTCCAAACCATTCTATCTCAGAAAAACACATGGAAATGAATTGGGATTCATAAACATCTAACCAATTCATCATAACTAAACCCATCGAAAAGGTAGAGGTTTTATGAACACCAGTTCATGATAATAATAATGATTATAATGAAATAACAAAGATAGGATCATAGGATAACTTCTCCAATAAATAATAATTAACATCCGAGGATGTAATCAAAAATGAAAATTATCATTAAATTGTTACTAGAAACTTTTATTTAGGACAATATTATATTCTATTTGATATAAATTATTTGAAATATAAAAAATTAGAAAATGTTAATGATGAATTTAAAATTGAAATATTATTAAAAAATACAATGTAATATTCCAATCATTAAATGATTATGGTGGCATGACATTATTTTATTGTCATATATAGAAAATGAAAACATTCCTTTCACGGTTCTGTAAAATTAATTAAAGTGCCAAAATTATAATATATCAAGATTATTATATTTCAAATATTTTACAAAAATTTATTCATGGGTAAGTATTTCATTCCAAGATCATAGGATAAAAATATACAAATTCATGAAAGCATATTTATAATACATGTATATGTATGAAATTTGATTTTCAAAAGAAGAGATATATAAATCTAGTTTTTCTATTAAAATATTATATATTTCCATTAAAAAAATATAGAGGTGAAAATTAAATGGAAACAATTATTCTCTAAAAATAAAGAGAGGAGAATAAAATTAATTAGTTTATTGAGAGGTATATCATATCATTTCTTTTTCAGAAACATGATCACAAACAATCTCAGTAAATAATGAGATTTTGACAACAAACCCTCATGAAAAGTTAGATTTTAAATTACAATATATATGAAATAATAACATAAAATGAATCATTAAACATATTAGATATATTTATATTTATTAGTAACATTTAAATGGGGTTATATATAAACCTCATAAAATAATATTGGTGAACGACATATCATATGTTAAAAAGAAGACAATTTGAGGTGATAAAACATTACCTCAAGCACCGACTTCATTTATATGTGTTTAACCATCCATAAAAAATATATAATTTTTTTAAATTTATTATATAGAAATAATCATATTTATAATTTGATTAATTATTTACTTATTAAATTTCATAACATGTTTATTAATTTTATTTATTAAATGAATGATTAGGGTGAAAACTGCTTATTTGCGAAGCATGTCCAATTTTTTTAGTTAATGTACTTGTATATTGATCATGGTTATATCATCAAAATAATATTAATCATGAAATAAATATAATAAATATTAATTAATTACATACTAATTGTCATATGTAAATGTATGATATATAAAAATTTATTATAATGATCCTGGAGATGACATGCCAAACATACACATGAACGATGTTTTCTCTTATCATTTAATTAAATGAAAGAATGAGAAACAATAAATAACAAATATAGAATCATTATTTTATGACACATATAATGTATAATAATATTATATATATTAATTCACAACTATATATAACTAAAATGAAAAAACACATTGTTTCGGGGATCTGGTAGTTCACATGTATACATAAGAGATGTTCTCATTTTACAATGGATGGGTAGGTAAGAATGTAGTTAGGATAATATATTTAAGGAATAATAATTATGTAATAAATATAATATTAAAATATTAAAAAAAATTTACTACCCATATTTAATATACAGTGATTGAAAGTGAAATGTATTGGTACATGGAGATGGTAAGCCTTATGAACACACTAAAAAACTAAATTCACAGTTGATGAGAATTAGTGTTGATATTGGTGGTTCGGTATACAATAAAACATTTTAGTAAATTAATTATTCATAATATAATATCAAATAATATATACTATATCAGTATTTAATGTAAAATAATGTGTAAAATCAAATTTATTTTTTAACATTGTTAACTCTTCTTTTTCTGAAATCCATTGAATCTACTCTAATGGACAATAGTGTTGGTATTTTATGTAGAAATAGTAATGATGAACAAGGATAGTGATGTTTAGAAGAGAAATGGATATTTTTTAATTTGTTTAGAATACTCAATGAGTTGTAATGAATATAATGGAGGGGGTCCTTTTATAAGGGAGTGAGAAGATACCATTAAAATTTCATAAAAGACTAAAATATAAAATTCATTATCAGTAAAAATGATTCCGAATTTCCATTTATTACAATAAAAATTGTATTTTTTATCATGAAATCATCCACAAAAATTAAACATGATTTGGGGTCATTTTAAAAATTAACGTTTTGATTAACCACATACTTTAACAATTTTTATGTCAACTAGAGTAACAACTATAAAAAATTTAAAGGATTATTAATGATAACATAAAATGGAAAGGTTAATAATTAACGAACCAGTATATATATTTTCAAACATATTATACTCCCTTGTATAATGATAATAAATTTATAACTTTTAATTATTATATTTAAAAATATATTTATTATAAAACTATAATTTATATCAATTTTGATACTATTAAATTAAATTCATTTTTACAAAACCATGAAAAATATGCCATTAGAATATAACACATGAACACAAAACTACTAATTTAAATTAAAATATTAATTTATTTTTACCATGTAATTTACTCAAATTATATTAAGGTTCCTGCACATTACCACTAGAGTTGGGAACTAAATACTAAAAAAATCCACATCCACAAATGTAAGGCTGGATAACACAAGGGTGATCAACAACACCCTTAAAGGCATCAATTATCTCATGCTTCATGGGTTTCATTTTTTGATGTCCAAATAAAATCCCACTACAATGCAACAGATATACCACAACATTTTTCCTAAATAAATTAAACTGAGAATGAACAGTGGATGAACAGTCTATACCCAAACTAATGTTATATGTCCCCAAAACTGCTACAAAGAGGTTCCAACAAAATCTATCACCTTAAGATTCAGATCACACCACTGACATATGTGTGATTACCGAGTCACCTCAGATATATATATATCTAGATATTAGGCTCATGTTAGTGTTTCTTACAAGGAAATCTAGGTCTTTGAACATGAATCGTGATAATAAGAAATTATAAGAACCTATGATTATTAATACAACAACTTGTAGTAGACACATACCTTACATCGAATCATTCATAGACCCCTTAGGTCATACGCCTTGACTATAAGCAGCTTCAACCATCCTTTTTCCTCCATCTCTCCATGCTTTGTGTGGACCATGTTGTAGTGGTAGTTGTAACATGTCAAAATGTATACCACCTCCTTCTACTCTCTTAACTCCTCTTCCACATCTTTATCCCTACAAATTCATCTATTTCTATCACTTCTTCTATACCAGTGGCCCATCAACTATTTCAACATCAGCACAGTCTATTGAACAATATCTAAAGAGATTTCCCCTAACATCATTTAAAAATCATTACCTATTCCTAGGCCAACATGACTCAACCCATGATCCCTGAGCTGTAGATCCCCCAGCTTGGGACCTTTTCACAGAACATATCACATTTCCAAGTATTTTAGACTTATTTCGGTTGCCTTCATTTTCATAGTTGACATCCACTACCTGTATATTATCAACTAAAATACATCCTACCACAAGGGTTCTCTATATCACCCTAGAACAAGTAGTAATGCATTTAGGAATATCACTACCTCATTTAACCTTAAACAAACCATGATTGTGGGTTCATATCCTAATGCACTAGTCACATCATATTAATTGAGTACCTAAAAATTCAATTTTCCTCTAAGAATAATTGACCACAGTCATGTAATCCTCCTGATGTTTTAGAAACTCTTGGGTGCTTATATACCTTATCATTCATTGCACGATCCCTTTCTATGAGAAATGTTCTCTAGCTCAGACCACAGAAGTGTCACATCATTGTATTATAGGGTAATCTAAACTCCAACATTTCACTGTTAAGCCACATAAAATGATCAATTCCATGACCAACATCTAATCTAATAGTGTCCTGACTAGGTAAAAAACATGGTCATCACCTCAATCTAGTCCTTAGACGCATGTGAGTCGGGTTCTCCATGGAACCTTAGGGGTATCAATCGCTTAAAATTTGGATGAGTGCTCTTCATGGACATATTATCTATAGGTAATATGATAAAAATGTGCTTCTCCACAGGTGGTGGTGTATATGGTACACCAACTAGTGGTTCTATATCTAGAACGATCCATTGTACCAATTTCCCCACCCCACAGATCATCTTTTTGATCATGTGGTTGAATCCTGGCTGACTGTCTACATGGAAGCATCATGAAAAAAAACAAATGTACCTAGATCAATAAATTGTTCCTTATGATATGACTCTATTTATAGAATAATATAAGGAAACACTCAATTTCAATCTGATGCATGCAACCTGCATTTTTATGTATAGAGCCTAAAAGTAGACTTCAATGTCATGGTGTATGGATTTGTCTATCGCCACACAAACACTGGACTCCCAGAATCTAAAAGTTGAACTCCAAGCATTTAACACAGTTTCCCAAATACTAAATAATAGACATCAAGACATTGAGGAAGAACTTCCCACCTCTAATACCAATTTTTCATGAACCGCCCCCTAGGGCTCGTGTCGTGACTCCACCTAGCCCGCCACTCGAAGGCCAGTGGTTAGTGAATAGTTCTGAAGGAATCAACCTAAAATTTGGAGGTATTCCCTAGAGTAGCTTTACACATGCATAAACAATAAAATTCCATGATAACTTGAAAAGAGAACATTCATGCTAATAAAAAACCCCTTAGTGTAAAGGTGCAACTGAATGTAAATGGGCTACAATACTAAACCAAAAAAAGTGATCAAAAACAATAGTATGTAAGAGATTGATGGAAAGACGTATATTGAAAACCCCAAATGATGAGTATGTGTAGACTAGCTACATGAAGTCATAGGTGTACACCCATCTTTCCTGGTCTTATGGGGCACCACAAGGTCCTAGCCAACCATGTCCAATCTCATGGAGGTGGTCGTCTGCACCAGACACACCACGTGTGGCGAAAGCCCATGAAGGGGTGTATAAAACAGTACTCTTTAAGGACCCTAAAACCATTTAGGATAGAGGAAAAAAATTCATGAATCAAACCACGAAGAATGATCATGGAGCAAGACAACTCACACAAGGTATAATCTAGAGTAGGAAAGTAAGACAATGAGTCATTTCAAAGAACACCATCATCTACTGGATAACTCTTCCTTAATGAGCATTGTGAGTCTATTGGGTCACACTAAGCCACATCAAATAACAATGGACAACTATGGTACTTATCCATGATGAGTACTGTGGGTTTGATGGGTCCCACAGAGCCATTCTGCAATGTGGGAAAACCAGGTCACACAGAGCTGCGTTACACCTTGGCCATTCTAAGGTAATCCTCCTATTGAGTACCATGGGTTTTTGGGTCACACATAGCTACTCCACACCATTGGCCTATCAGGTCACATATAGCCACTTCCCACTAGGCTAACATAGATGATCCAAAAAGGGTTTTTTTAAGTAGTATTTATGCCTCTGCCAACAGAGGGGTTTCTGAACGTAGTTATCTTTATTCTGGGAGATATGCTCCACAACCCATTCATCTTATGTCAACATCCATGAAAGCCTCTGTAGATTATGAATGAATATATACTTCATTGTGAAGGTTCTAACACCACAAAATGGTCATCAATTGGATGCCTGATTTGTATGTTAATGTCATATTGGTAAAAATGGGATGGTTGTGTCTTGGCCCAGTCTGAATCGGTCAGGACCAACAAAAAAAACCCATAATTGAAGTCCCACATTCCCCAACATTGTTCAACTAACCCGGACCACTCAATTTCGGGTTAAGGTCAGCCCGATTTGTCCTGGCCAATGGGCTGGACCCATGGTGCCTCACTAGACCTTGTACTGTTCGATAGGTGGTCCAACCCATTGGGTCACCCCGCAACCCAGACTCATCCGGTCCATCCTATAGGGTGAGGGTCCAGCCTGGAGGGAAGAGATCTATGCTGCTGGGCATGTGTTGTGACTTACCTGGCCTGCCACTAGAATACTGGATCTCTTCAGCTCAAACAAGTAGCACGTCTCTGGTGATATCACATAGCTGGTCGAACCTGTGACCATTGTTCCACACCCAGTCATAGGATCATGTGCCTAGAAAAACTACAACCTAGGCTTGCGGGATATTTCCCTCCAACATCTGTCAGCCCGACAGATGGATCATGCTACCTTTCTGTGTCCTTTTCCTATTGTAGTCACTACCTCCGGCGTGCCATCAAGGGGTTCCACCACCCGCCCGTGGCCACCATCGGTAGGTTACTCCACAGACCACCATGTCCACTCTAGTTCTCCATTCATTGCAGTGTCTATGAATCCATCATTCGTAGGTTTTCGCCTTCCCTACCAATGACTCAAATGCTTCTTGCGGAAAATTTGGATGTTTGGTGAGGAAGAATGAACAAGGTGGAGGGGCAGAGGCCATGATTGTGTCAGCCTGCATAGTCTGCATTAGTGTTTTAATCATGGGGAGGTTTGGGTTTGAGGTTTTATAAACAAATAATTAATACTGTTATAGAAGTCCCAAGAAAAACACCCTCAAGAAATAACATGTTATCCTTGGGTCAACATAATCATGGTTTGATCATTGTTTGTTGTTTCAAAAAAAAGAATGGGAAATATTGAAACAAAATAAACACCTACATATTTGGTGTTTATTGTTGAATCAATTCATCTATGGGGATTGAAGTTCCATTATTGTTCTACGGTCTCCGATCTCATTCTTAGAAGTGCGTAGATGTCATGCTCAATTCATCGGAATATTTCATTTTTCATTGGAGATAATTCTTACTATGGATCTTCAGAGAAATTTCAACCTTTTATCCCGATTTCTCAAACGTGTTAAACCATTTAAAGAAAACATGTCACAATGTTTCGGTTACGATGCGTTATCTCGTCGTAACGTTGTTTCATTTATAAAACAAAATATCTGTTACGCTTCTTTTAATGTGTCGTTACACATCACGTTTATGAGCCATTTAAGAGATTTATTTAATGTGACCCGTCGATTCTTTATCACCACACTACAATTCTACCTATCTCCCACCCAACTGTTGGAAAAAAAAACAAAATATCATGGTCATTTATTATATTTTTATCTGATCTTTTGACAATTTATGTTTCAAGTCAAACATTATCAGTTGACGTTATGTCCATTCTATGAGAATCCCATCATTATATATTCCTTAGTGCCCTCTGATTTTCAATCAGGGCACCCGTTTATATGTTTGAAAAACATTTCTTGCATTCCAATTTAATTCTCTTAAAAAACACTCAAAAAATTAATTCACCCATGACCCGCGCTGGTCGAGGTTTAGTCCATCATAAGAAGAACATTTCATTATAAACCCAACAGGGTTCTCGGATTTTTAAACCATGTTACCATTTGTGAGTTATCAGCATTTGAAAACAAAATAACATTTATTTATATTATTTTATATACAGTTACATCTGAAAACCCCTCATTCAAAGCCTTCCCACGATGGCCGATGAAAAGCTCCACCATAAAGGATGAGTACCCTCACAAACTTAATAGAACTCTTGGATTTCAAATCTGTGTTACTGATTATGAGTTATAAGGATTTGAAAAAAAAATAACATTATTCAATTTTTAAAATATATGTCCAAAAACTAATTTTCAATGTAGACGCTCACCAACTAATAATAGGCTCGACCAATGGAAAGAATACACTCACAAATAAATTGTAGTCTCTAATTTTAAATCTGAGTCACCTTTTGTGAGTTATTATCATATTAAAAGTTAAATTATTTTGTTAAATAATTTTATTAATAGTAATTTCATTTTTGGGCTTTCTCAGTGTAGGCCTGCACCGACTAAACATAAGTCACACCTAAGGTAAAACTGCAATCCTGGACCAAACAGTACCCTCAAAATTTTTAATCTAGGAATCCATTTATGGGTTATTTCCCTTTTCATTAAAACAACTCATGGTGCTATTTAAAAGATGAAATTTTTTAATAGATCTTTCTGTGCACTCCTGGCCTCAGAATATCACGACTTCTCAGTGCATGTTCTTGAAATAATTCCATATAACATAAAAAATTCAAGGAATTTCTGGGACATTACAATCATAATAGTATTTTTTTACTTGAAACCGTATCATAGTGAACATAGTCCCTTATTAAATTGGGATCATTCTTCATTCCATTCATGTTTATCTAATTATATATCCATATTTACCAAATGAATTGGATGAAAATATAATCACTTACCCACCAATTTCCTAATGAAAAGAACATATATATTCTATATGATCATAAAACATCCATAGTAAGATAAACCCAGACAATGAAAAGAGTTTCATAACGATTTCATCACAATATTACTCATGGAATATAAATGGGTTTCCTAAACACATCAACAATTCATCATACTTTAAATTGAGAGAAGATTAAATTTTAATAATCATAATGTCATCATATTTATTAAACATTCATAGACATATTTTGTATGGTATCCTTCAATAATATATATATTAAAACATAAATAAATTCATTTGATTTTATATTAAATGAATCATTTATTTAAAAATTTATTTGGAACATTTCTTGAGGAAAATACACTTTCTCCATTGAAAGAAATTATTTTAAATCAGAAACATTACCTAATATTATAGATATCATATTCTTTTAGCTAAAACATGATTAAATATAATTAAAAAAATTATTCATTAATTGGTTAGGTTTTTTGTAAATTCTTTTTATATCGTATATGTTAAAATAAAACATTTAGTTCCCAGTTTTATAAAAATTCAAAAAATCTGCCATTTAGAATGAAATGAAGATTTATTTTAATCAATTTAGTTAAATATCATTCATTGGTAGGAATGAAATTAAAAAATCATTTAATAATATAATAAATATTCTTCATTTTTCATATAATACATTGATATGGATGAAATAGGATTTTTGACTGAAGAGATAAATAAATTCAGTCATTCATTAATAAGATGATTTCTATCACATGAGACCATAATGAGAAAAAATGATATGAGGGAGGATATTGTTGTCATAAAAATAATAATAAAATTTTATTATATATAAAATAATTAAAATAATATTTTCTGAAAATATTCAATAATTTAGAAACATTAAAAGAATAAGTCAAATGAATTCCATCAGTTAAGGAAGTTATTTATTCGATGATTGAACCCATATTTACTCTTGTTAACGACACTAGGGATGCTCTTTTGGTGACATAATCACCATAATTTATTAAGTAGATAATTTAATAAGGAAATTTGGATAATTTTAGTTAATCAAGAAGTGTTAATGTGGGGTAATGAAGACAAAAGATTGATTTCTTTAATATAGTGGGAGATGACACACATTAAATTCCAAAATATATTTTATATGATTAATTTCATTCTAAAAATAAATGCTTCCATGTGTCAATAAAATAAATTTAAATAATTCTTGGTGGAAAATAAAATAATCCAATTATGTTTACAATAGTTTGGTGTCAATTTTAACCTTTTCCTTTTGACGAACAATTCTTTAAATATTTTTGACCTTCACCGCTATAAAAATATTCAAATCACAATAGGATAAAGAAGTTACCATAAATAGAAACGATACTTACAAATGAGATGTGGTTGACATTTTTAACCATATTTCATTCAATATTATGAAGATGAATTTTTTGTCTCTTTTTAAATCATTAAATAATATAGTTTTCTTCAATTGACATTAATGTCAATTTTTTAGAAATTCATTTTTTGGAATTCAAAGACATGATTAAAAAGATATAATTAGAATATAGACAACTAAAACCACAATAATTTTTTTTATTCATCTATAAAATTCATGGAAGAATATAAATCAATCAAATTATATTTCGTTGATTATTTAGAAAAACCATATATTTTCATTTTTTATAAAATTTAAAATATTGTGCCATTGTTTCATATGAATTTAATGAAATTATATATATATATAATTATAAATATTTTTCCATCATAAAAATATTATCCTTATTCTCAAAATTTTCTTGATGATTCATTAAAATGTTTTTTTTTGAATCAGGTCCAAACAGAAGTGATATTTAAAAGTAATATAGGGTTATATCATATTAATCCTCAGTTATAAAATTATATATGTAATATTCAAGGTCAAGTGCCAAATAAATAGTTTAATTTAGATCAAATGTTTTTAAAGTTAATATAAAGCAGATAAAATAATAATTAAAAGGAAAATAATTTATATTAAAAGGAAAATAATATTTAAGGTTCCTGCATATTACCACTAGAGTTGGGAACTAAATACTAAAAAAATCCACATCCACGAATGTAAGGCTGGATAACACAAGGGTGATCAACAACACCCTTAAAGGCATCAATTATCTCATGCTTCATGGGATTCATTTTTTGATGTCCAAATAAAATCCCACTACAATGCAACAGATATACCACAACATTTTTCCTAAATAAATTAAACTGAGAATGAACAGTGGATGAACAGTCTATACCCAAACTAATGTTATATGTCCCCAAAACTGCTACAAAGAGGTTCCAACAAAATCTATCACCTTAAGATTCAGATCACACCACTGACATATGTGTGATTACCGAGTCACCTCAGATATATATATATCTAGATATTAGGCTCATGTTAGTGTTTCTTACAAGGAAATCTAGGTCTTTGAACATGAATCGTGACAATAAGAAATTATAAGAACCTATGATTATTAATACAACAACTTGTAGTAGACACATACCTTACATCGAATCATTCATAGACCCCTTAGGTCATACGCCTTGACTATAAGCAGCTTCAACCATCCTTTTTCCTCCATCTCTCCATGCTTTGTGTGGACCATGTTGTAGTGGTAGTTGTAACATGTCAAAATGTATACCACCTCCTTCTACTCTCTTAACTCCTCTTCCACATCTTTATCCCTACAAATTCATCTATTTCTATCACTTCTTCTATACCAGTGGCCCATCAACTATTTCAACATCAGCACAGTCTATTGAACAATATCTAAAGAGATTTCCCCTAACATCATTTAAAAATCATTACCTATTCCTAGGCCAACATGACTCACCCCATGATCCCTGAGCTGTAGATCCCCCAGCTTGGGACCTTTTCACAGAACATATCACATTTCCAAGTATTTTAGACTTATTTCGGTTGCCTTCATTTTCATAGTTGACATCCACTACCTGTATATTCTCAACTAAAATACATCCTACCACAAGGGTTCTCTATATCACCCTAGAACAAGTAGTAATGCATTTAGGAATATCACTACCTCATTTAACCTTAAACAAACCATGATTGTGGGTTCATATCCTAATTCACTAGTCACATCATATTAATTGAGTACCTAAAAAATTCAATTTTCCTCTAAGAATAATTAACCACAGTCATGTAATCCTCCTGATGTTGTAGAAACTCTTGGGTGCTTATATACCTTATCATTCATTGCACGATCCCTTTCTATGAGAAATGTTCTCTAGCTCAGACCACAGAAGTGTCACATCATTGTATTATAGGGTAATCTAAACTCCAACATTTCACTGTTAAGCCACATAAAATGATCAATTCCATGACCAACATCTGATCTAATAGTGTCCTGACTAGGTAAAAAACATGGTCATCACCTCAATCCAGTCCTTAGACGCATGTGAGTCGGGTTCTCCATGGAACCTTAGGGGTATCAATCGCTTAAAATTTTGATGAGTTCTCTTCATGGACATATTATCTATAGGTAATATGATAAAAATGTGCTTCTCCACAGGTGGTGGTGTATATGGTACACCAACTAGTGGTTCTATATCTAGAACGAGCCATTGTACCAATTTCCCCACCCCACAGATCATCTTTTTGATCATGTGGTTGAATCCTGGCTGACTGTCTACATGGAAGCATCGTGAAAAAAAACAAATGTACCTAGATCAATAAATTGTTCCTTATGATATGACTCTATTTATAGAATAATATAAGGAAACACTCAATTTCAATCTGATGCATGCAACCTGCATTTTTATGTATAGAGCCAAAAAGTAGACTTCAATGTCATGGTGTATGGATTTGTCTATCGCCACACAAACACTGGACTCCCAGAATCTGAAAGTTGAACTCCAAGCATTTAACACGGTTTCCCAAATACTAAATAATAGACATCAAGACATTGAGGAAGAACTTCCCACCTCTAATACCAATTTTTCATGAACCGCCCCCTAGGGCTCGTGTCGTGACTCCACCTAGCCCGCCACTCGAAGGCCAGTGGTTAGTGAATAGTTCTGAAGGAATCAACCTAAAAGTTGGAGGTATTTCCTAGAGTAGCTTTACACATGCATAAACAATAAAATTCCATGATAACTAGAAAAGAGAACATTCATGCTAATAAAAAACCCCTTAGTGTAAAGGTGCAACTGAATGTAAATGGGCTACAATACTAAACCAAAAAAAGAGATCAAAAACAATAGTATGTATAAGATTAATGGAAAGACGTATATTGAAAACCCCAAATGATGCGTATGTGTAGACTAGCTACATGAAGTCATAGGTGTACACCCATCTTTCCTGGTCTTATGGGGCACCACAAGGTCCTAGCCCACCATGTCCAATTTCATGGAGGTGGTCGTCTGCACCAGACACACCACGTGTGGCGAAAGCCCATGAAGGGGTGTATAAAACAGTACTCTTTAAGGACCCTAAAACCATTTAGGATAGAGGAAAAAAAATTCATGAATCAAACCACGAAGAATGATCATGGAGCAAGACAACTCACACAAGGTATAATCTAGAGTAGGAAAGTAAGACAATGAGTCATTTCAAAGAACACCATCATCTACTGGATAACTCTTCCTTAATGAGCATTGTGAGTCTATTGGGTCACACTAAGCCACATCAAATAACAATGGACAGCTATGGTACTTATCCATGATGAGTACTGTGGGTTTGATGGGTCCCACAGAGCCATTCTGCAATGTGGGAAAACCAGGTCACACAGAGCTGCGTAACACCTTGGCCATTCTAAGGTAATCCTCCTATTGAGTACCATGGGTTTTTGGGTCACACATAGCTACTCCACACCATTGGCCTATCAGGTCACATATAGACACTTCCCACTAGGCTAACATAGATGATCCAAAAAGGGTTTTTTTAAGTAGTATTTATGCCTCTGCCAACAGAGGGGTTTCTGAACGTAGTTATCTTTATTCTGGGAGATATGCTCCACAACCCATTCATCTTATGTCAACATCCATGAAAGCCTCCGTAGATTATGAATGAATATATACTTCATTGTGAAGGTTCTAACACCACAAAATGGTCATCAATTTGATGCCTGATTTGTATGTTAATGTCATATTGGTAAAAATGGGATGGTTGCGTCTTGGCCCAGTCTGAATCGGTCAGGCCCAACAAACAAACCCATAATTGAAGTCCCACATTCCCCAACATTGTTCAACTAACCCGGACCACTCAATTTCGGGTCAAGGTCAGCCCGATTTGTCCTGGCCAGTGGGCTGGACCCATGGTGCCTCACTAGACCTTGTACTGTTCGATAGGTGGTCCAAGCCATTGGGTCACCCCGCAACCCAGACTCATCCGGTCCATCCTATAGGGTGAGGGTCCAGCCTGGAGGGAAGAGATCTATGCTGCTGGGCATGTGTTGTGACTTACCTGACCTGCCACTAGAATACTGGATCTCTTCAGCTCAAACAAGTAGCACGTCTCTGGTGATATCACATAGCTGGTCGAACCTGTGACCATTGTTCCACACCCGGTCATAGGATCATGTGCCTAGAAAAACTACAACCTAGGCTTGCGGGATATTTCCCTCCAACATCTGTCAGCCCGACAGATGGATCATGCTACCTTTTTGTGTCCTTTTCCTATTGTAGTCACTACCTCCGGCGTGCCATCAAGGGGTTCCACCACCCGCCCGTGGCCACCATCGGTAGGTTACTCCACAGACCACCATGTCCACTCTAGTTCTCCATTCATTGCAGTGTCTATGAATCCAGCATTCGTAGGTTTTCGCCTTCCCTACCAATGACTCAATTGCTTCTTGCGGAAAATTTGGATGTTTGGTGAGGAAGAATGAACAAGGTGGAGGGGCAGAGGCCATGATTGTGTCGGCCTGCATAGTCTGCATTAGTGTTTTAATCATGGGGAGGTTTGGGTTTGAGGTTTTATAAACAAATAATTAATACTGATATAGAAGTCCCAAGAAAAACACCCTCAAGAAATAACATGTTATCCTTGGGTCAACATAATCATGGTTTGATCATTGTTTGTTGTTTCAAAAAAAAGAATGGGAAATATTGAAACAAAATAAACACCTACATATTTGGTGTTTATTGTTGAAGCAATTCATCTATAGGGATTGAAGTTCCATTATTGTTCGACGGTCTCCGATCTCATTCTTAGAAGTGCGTAGATGTCATGCTCAATTCATCGGAATATTTCATTTTTCATTGGAGATAATTCTTACTATTGGATCTTCAGAGAAATTTCAACCTTTTATCCCGATTTCTCAAACGTGTTAATCCATTTAAAGAAAACATGTCACAATGTTTCGGTTACGATGCGTTATCTCGTCGTAACGTTGTTTCATTTATAAAACAAAATATCTGTTACGCTTCTTTTAATGTGTCGTTACACATCACGTTTATGAGCCATTTAAGAGATTTATTTAATGTGACCCGTCGATTCTTTATCACCACACTACAATTCTACCTATCTCCCACCCAACTGTTGGAAAAAAACAAACAAAATAACATGTTCATTTATTATATTTTTATCCGATCTTTTGACAATTGATGTTTCAAGTCAAACATTATCGGTTGACGTTATGTCCATTCTATGAGAATCCCATCATTATATATTCCTTAGTGCCCTCTGATTTTCAATCAGGGCACCCGTTTATATGTTTGAAAAACATTTCTTGCATTCCAATTTAATTCTCTTAAAAAACACTCAAAAAATTAATTCACCCATGACCCGCGCTGGTCGAGGTTTAGTCCATCATAAGAAGAACATTTCATTATAAACCCAACAGGGTTCTCGGATTTTTAAACCATGTTACCATTTGTGAGTTATCAGTATTTGAAAACAAAATAACATTTATTTATATTATTTTATATACAGTTACATCTGAAAACCCCTCATTCAAAGCCTGCCCATGATGGCCGATGAAAAGCTCCACCATAAAGGATGAGTACCCTCAAAAACTAAATAGAACTCTTGGATTTCAAATCTGTGTTACTGATTATGAGTTATAAGGATTTGAAAAAAAAATAACATTATTCAATTTTTAAAATATATGTCCAAAAACTAATTTTCAATGTAGACGCTCACCAACTAATAATAGGCTCGACCAATGGAAAGAATACACTCACAAATAAATTGTAGTCTCTAATTTTAAATCTGAGTCACCTTTTGTGAGTTATTATCATATTAAAAGTTAAATTATTTTGTTAAATAATTTTAGTAATAGTAATTTCATTTTTGGGCTTTCTCAGTGTAGGCCTGCACCGACAAAATATAAGTCACACCTAAGGTAAAACTGCAATCCTGGACCAAACAGTACCCTCAAAATTTTCAATCTAGGAATCCATTTATGAGTTATTTCCCTTTTCATTAAAACAACTCATGGTGCTATTTAAAACATGAAATTTTTTAATAGATCATTCTGTGCACTCCAGGCCTCAGAATATCACGACTTCCCAGTGCATGTTCTTGAAATAATTCCATATAACATAAAAAATTCAAGGAATTTCTGGGACATTACAATCATAATAGTATTTTTTTACTTGAAACCGTATCATAGTGAACATAGTCCCTTATTAAATTGGGATCATTCTTCATTCCATTCATGTTTATCTAATTATATATCCATATTTACCAAATGAATTGGATGAAAATATAATCACTTACCCACCAATTTCCTAATGAAAAGAACATATATATTCTATATGATCATAAAACATCCATAGTAAGATAAACCCAGACAATGAAAAGAGTTTCATAACGATTTCATCACAATATTACTCATGGAATATAAATGGGTTTCCTAAACACATCAACAATTCATCATACTTTAAATTGAGAGAAGATTAAATTTTAATAATCATAATGTCATCATATTTATTAAACATTCATAGACATATTTTGTATGGTATCCTTCAATAATATATATATTAAAACATAAATAAATTCATTTGATTTTATATTAAATGAATCATTTATTTAAAAATTTATTTGGAACATTTCTTGAGGAGAATACACTTTCTCCATTGAAAGAAATTATTTTAAATCAAAAACATTACCTAATATTATAGATATCATATTCTTTTAGCTAAAACATGATTAAATATAATTAAAAAATTTATTCATTAATTGGTTAGGTTTTTTGTAAATTCTTTTTATATCGTATATGTTAAAATAAAACATTTAGTTCCCAGTTTTATAAAAATTCAAAAAATCTACCATTTAGAATGAAATGAAGATTTATTTTAATCAATTTAGTTAAATATCATTCATTGGTAGGAATGAAATTAAAAAATCATTTAATAATATAATAAATATTCTTCATTTTTCATATAATACATTGATATGGATGAAATAGGATTTTTAACTGAAGAGATAAATAAATTCAGTCATTCATTAATAAGATGATTTCTATCACATGAGACCATAATGAGAAAAAATGATATGAGGGAGGATATTGTTGTCATAAAAATAATAATAAAATTTTATTATATATAAAATAATTAAAATAATATTTTCTGAAAATCCTCAATAATTTAGAAACATTAAAAGAATAAGTCAAATGAATTCCATCAGTTAAGGAAGTTATTTATTCGATGATTGAACCCATATTGACTCTTGTTAACGACACTAGGGATGCTCTTTTGGTGACATAATCACCATAATTTATTAAATAGATAATTTAATAAGGAAATTTGGATAATTTTAGTTAATCAAGAAGTGTTAATGTGGGGTAATGAAGAAAAAAGATTGATTTCTTTAATATAGTGGGAGATGACACACATTAAATTCCAAAATATATTTTATATGATTAATTTCATTCTAAAAATAAATGCTTCCATGTGTCAATAAAATAAATTTAAATAATTCTTGGTGGAAAATAAAATAATCCAATTATGTTTACAATAGTTTGGTGTCAATTTTAACCTTTTCCTTTTGACGAACAATTCTTTAAATATTTTTGACCTTCACCGCTATAAAAATATTCAAATCACAATAGGATAAAGAAGTTACCATAAATAGAAACGATACTTACAAATGAGATGTGGTTGACATTTTTAACCATATTTCATTCAATATTATGAAGATGAATTTTTTGTCTCTTTTTAAATCATTAAATAATATAGTTTTCTTCAATTGACATTAATGTCAATTTTTTAGAAATTCATTTTTTGGAATTCAAAGACATGATTAAAAAGATATAATTAGAATATAGACAACTAAAACCACAATAATTTTTTATATTCATCTATAAAATTCATGGAAGAATATAAATCAATCAAATTATATTTCGTTGATTATTTAGAAAAACCATATATTTTCATTTTTTATAAAATTTAAAATATTGTGCAATTGTTTCATATGAATTTAATGAAATTATATATATATATATAATTATAAATATTTTTCCATCATAAAAATATTATCCTTATTCTCAAAATTTTCTTAATGATTCATTAAAATGTTTTTTTTGAATCAGGTCCAAACAGAAGTGATATTTAAAAGTAATATAGGGTTATATCATATTAATCCTCAGTTATAAAATTATATATGTAATATTCAAGGTCAAGTGCCAAATAAATTGTTTAATTTAGATCAAATGTTTTTAAAGTTAATATAAACCAGATAAAATAATAATTAAAAGGAAAATAATTTATATTAGCATTTAGTATTATCCTCGGATAACCCAATTTAACATTTATTATGGTGATAAATATTATGATGATTTCTATTTAAAATTTTAAATAACTAAATGGGATAATATTAAAAATATAGTGCTCCTAATTCAATCTAGTGTTTTTGATTAAACACTTTTAATCGGTCCATTTCAATCTAGTGTTTTTGATGTCCAACATGTGAAAGGGTTTTTAAATAGGAATATTCCTTCATATCAAAATGACTTATTTATCAAAGTTTGCCTAATATATCTCCTCTTTCACACTGCAAAATCTCATCTCGAATGGATTCTTAAATCATGAGATAAGTCATGCTATACTGATTTTATTTCTTTGCCAGAATGGTGGGATGGATTTCAATGATTCATTTGGGCCCCATTTTTTTAATGTCGGGAGATGAAATTTTAATCCAATACTCTTTTAATTATCTCCTGAAATTTGGAAGAGCATAAAATAATTTTGACACCCTAAATGAGCCCATAAATTAAATCTTCATGGCTAGTCCAGTTTCATCACAGATTCAGTAGGTCATCTTGTGTGTTAAATGTGATCCTTCAAATGGTAGAATTGGCACATGCTTCCTTCTAATGAATCAATTTATATTGAATTATAAATCCTAAAAAACAAGAACCACACAATTTTAATTAGTAGGGTGAGTATTATTAATTAAATATTAATCTGACTCAATTGGACTACTTCTAAAAATGCCCAAAAATTATACTTATTATTAAAACATTAATATTTCACACAAATTATGCACATTTCATATAAAATATGTACATGAAGTATATATTAATCCATGAAAATATAAATAACATAAAATCCCCCACACTTGGTTTTTTTCATGTCCTCATGTGTAACAAATATAAAAACATGAAAAAATCATTTTCACTCAACAACAAATATTAAAATTATGTTTTCTCCAATGAAGGGCGGTTTAGACTATTTCACTCACCCATTTTGAATTCCACCACAAGTTGTTATAGAAAAAATGTTCAAAAACTAATTCATTTTTTCATGCTCAAATTTAGAAATGGAAAATGTGGACACTCAAAACTCACACCTCTCAAGATGATAAAATTCATTTGTGGAGGTTCACTCTTTCACCAACCAAAAGTAAAAATTATAGTGTTTGAAAGAGCTCTCAGCTTACAATCCCAATAAAAATAGAACAAGAATCAAGAGGTCTTTTTAAGGTGTTTTTCTGTTGCTATGGTACGGTAGAAATATAATGTCCAAGAGAGAGAATAAGATGGTTAAAACACCAACATGGAAAAAGTAATGCACATTTTTTTGAAATAAAACTTGGAATGAAATGAGAAAAAATATTTACAAGGGAATGATTGTGTGAAGAAAGACTCAATAGAAGAGGAAAACATGAAGGTAATGAGAAGATGGAATATTTACAAAACACATTACTTCTCCCAATAAGAATATAATGCAAGTGTTGTTTTTTTCTTTTCCTTTTTTTATTTGTTTTTTCGAATGTAAAACTTGCAACTGATCTCACACTCATATCCCAACCCATTATGGATCTCCTCACGACAATAATTGTAATAGTTATTACAACATTAAAGGTTTAGTAAGATTGATTTTTGACATACCCAGACACAACCCATTTTTTCATTTATTTTTGATCATTTTTTATTTTTCATTTTTTGAGATCACTTCTCAATAACATTTAAAAAATTAAATATATGAAAGTACATTACATTCCCCAAATCACACTGAATGACAACCTCTCCCCCACACATAAATGGATTTTGTCCCTCAAGCAGATGATAACTCGTTAAAAATAAATTATAGGGTACCCAAACAATGAAATCCATTCCCCCGCACTTAAATTTAAAAAAATTATGAAATGAAAATCCATGTTGATATTTGGTGGGAAAATTTATTGGTCTTGTAATGTAACTTTCAAAGAAAAGGTTTTCATAGGCTTGAAGGGGCTTTCAAAAGGAGGATTAATTTAAGGGAAATAGGAGGCTATTTTGCTATTGTGATTCTTATATGGTTTAGAAAATTCCTCTATCATATTAATGCACACTATGTAGGAAATTCAGCTCAATGGTCCAAAAACTCAAGACTCGGAAATTGGGGTGAAAACACACATTTTTAAAAGATGTCCATAGTTGGCCTCGGAATGAAAGCAAATGTAGTTCCTCAAGGTTTGGGAAAATAATTTTCCAAATCAAAAATTGAGCATTCAAAATTTGTTAATTTTGACTCAAAATTATTTATCCAAAGTCATGATGAAAATACAAATTTTTTGATATAACACCATGTCTTTTAACTACCCAAAATGGTTGGACAAAATTTGAAAATTTAAAGTGAGTAAGTATGACTCTTCTGGTTTTTTTAATTATTTTGTTTTTTTTATTTTTTTGGTGTACTTTAAAATACACACCCACACAAAAGAGAAAGAGAAAAAGAATGGGTTTGATGTAGAAAGTGGTAAAAAAATGAAAGAGAAAGTAAGAAGAAGAATGAGGTAGAGGGAGGAAGAGAGAGAGATAGTTAAAGGAAAAGAGGCACCCCCTGGTTTGGATTTGATGGGTCACCATCTCCAACTAGTGGTAGGTCGACTATAAAAGTTGGGGATCCATTTGATGTGATGTGGTTCTAGGATTGTGGGATGTTGCATGAAAAATTAAAATTCCCAATTAATATAATGAAAAACTAAAAAGAAATTAAAATTTCACAAAAGTAAAAGAAAAAATGGGTTTCCTTCCAAGAAGAACTGCATTTTTTTTGTCTATATTTGGATAGTTACAGTGGACCACCCATAGCCTGACGATGGCCATCTTATTTTCTCAACATTAGTTTGCTTCCATAAAAACATCTCCTCTAGGATGCCTAATTGGTCATTGGATAATTTCTCCCCTTACTTGATGTGGTGCTTACAATTAAATGGATGTGGAAAGAGAATACGACTATCCTCCCTTCGGTCTTCAACATGAGGAATAATTTTATCCACAAAGTGATAGTTTTCTATACTCAGAAATTTAGGAAGATGTCTCAATTCTTATGGTTCATTTATGAATGTTTCATGTAACACAAAACTACAGTATGAGATCCTAATTTTTTTTACTCATTTATTTAATCACTTACTGATGTAGAGTAATGAGGATCAATGGAGTCATAATACTGAATAAAATATTCAACATCTTTTATTTCAATGTATTTCACCAATGAATTGTCAATTTCAACCTCACCAATGATCACTTTATTAATTAGGGAAAAAATCTCACAAACTTCACTCCCATTAGGAAAATATAATCAAATTGGTTTGGGGTTCAACTCACATATAAAATTATTTTCATAATCATTTATATGAAATGATGAATTTTGGATAATCAGATTTGAATCAAAAAATGAGCAGTCTAGTTCATTTTCTTTATTACCATCCATGTTGGAGAATTGGAGGTCATAGGTGAGATGATATTCCCAAGATTTTTCAAGATCCTTTAGATCAATGGAGTTTGCATTTGTAATGTCAACATTAATTTCTCCATTAATCACTTGGTTAATGAGGATACAGTATTCACAAACTCCCCTATTAGTAGAACATGAAGAACATGATGGATTGGGATTTAGGACACTCTCAGAGAGTGTTTCATACGAATGGATAGAGAATGTAGATTCATTCTCTGATGGGTATTGCATGGATTGAAAAATATTGAATTTGACCAGTTGGTCACCAAATTACATGTATAAGATGCCAGAATTGACATCAATCTTGGTTCTCACTGTCATGAGGAATGGTCTTCCTAGAATTAGGGGAGATCGAGAAGATTTTGTCTTAGGTTCCATGTCAAAAACATAGAAATCAGAAGGGAAGATAAGATCATTGACTCATACAAGGACATCCTCAATTATTCCCCAGGACTGGATTTTCTTCGATTGGTTAATGGAATGACAACACCCGTTGGATGTAAGGGACCTAGACCAAGGTAAGAGAAGATGGATTTTGGCCTGACATTAATTGAGGATCCTAGGTCTATGAGTGCATCATCAATGTTGGATCTTCCAATTTGGCATGGAACCATAAATGTCCCTGAATCTTTTCACATAATGGGTATGGACTCTTGGGTTGAATCATTTTAGAAGGTCCTAAGTTTCCTCTTGTGGGTAAAAAACTCCTTGAGAAACTTGGCATACTAAGGAATTTGTTTCATGGAATCTAAGAGGGGAATTTTGACTTCACCACATCTAAACTTGTCGAGCATTTCAGGATAAGGTTCAAAGGACATCCTTGGTTTAGAAATATCGTTATGAAATGGAATTGGATTCCTGAGTGGATGGAAGGAGGTGAGGGAATGGATGCAGGTTCCTTTTCAAGTTTCTATTTCTTTTCATTTTGTAGTTCAACATTCAAAGGAGTGTTGGAGGACTTATCTTGAGGCATATCAAGTTTCGTTCCTGATCTATGTGAAATTGGACTTACATTACCCTTGGGGTTGGGTAATGGTTGATCTACAAATTGGTAAGAATTAGATGGTTGCTACTAACTAAGGTGGGATTCCAATTGACCAATTTGGGTTTCAATGTTCTTGAGGCTAGAATGGGTGAATGAGGCATAATCTTCCACTTCACATTACCATGGTTTCTTCAAAGAAGAGGATTGTACCGTATTGGTATTACCTTGATTTTGGTTCTTGGGAGAGCAATTGAATTGGTTATTTAATTGGGAAGGCTAACTAGGATAATGGAATCCAGGAGGAGGATTGTTCCTTTTAGGATGAGGAAGAAAAGGATATGGTTTTTGGAAGTTACCAACACCTTGACCATATTGAATCTGGTTTGGGTCTTGAGGAGGTAATTGAGGGGGATGAGAGATGTGATTACCATACCTTAGGCCTTTGTTATTGGAATAAGTGAAGGGCTCAGAGTGAGATTGGTTAAAGTTTCTTAAAAACTGAACTGATAGTTGAGGGTTGGTGTTTCGCTGAGCATATGCTTCATTGAGCTCCATTGGTCCAGATGAATTGGATTGATCCTCTTGAAGTTGTGGACATGTGTCAGTTGGATGAGATAGAGAGTTTTAGATTCCACAGTTTTTTAAAGGTCCATGAAACATTGATTGTGGAGAAGATGAGGTTGGGTATTTTGTAGCCACAACTAATTGGCGCACAAGACCTGTAAGTTCACTAATCCACTCGGTCATCTTGTTCGGCTCAATTGATTTATTATCTTGGCATATTTTGACTTGATCATGTGCTCAAGTATATAATTGTTGTGTGTTTCCATCCATGTTACTTATGAGATCTCTTGCAGCTGTAGTAGTTTTATCAACAAGAACACAGCTACTTGCAGCGTCTATGAGTGTTCTCTCCATAGCCAATAACCCCTCATAGAAGTATTGGATCAAGAGTTGGTCAGTGATTTGATGGTGTGGATAGGTTTCAACAAGATTTTTGAATGTCTCCCAATATTCATGGAGTGATTCACTTGGGAACTGACGAATGCCACTTATTTCTTTGCGGATAGAAGCAGTACGAGAAGTAGGAACGAATTTATCTTAGAATATTTGCTTCATGTCATTCCATGTGGTTATGGAACCCGGAAGTAGGTATTAAAGCCATGAAATAGCAGTGCCAGCTAAGGATAAATGGAATTTTCAAATTTTGATTTGTTTTTCAGAAACCCATTGAGGATTAATGGTAGAGCACACTACTTGAAACTCTTTAAGGTGAAGATGTGGATCCTCACTGGCTAGCCCGTGGTAATGAGGGAGAAGATGAATCAAACATGATTTGAGTTTGAAGTTAGCCTCTATGTTTGGATATTTAATACCAATAGGTTGGTAATTCTTATCAGGGGTAGCAAGTTCTTTAAGTTTATATTCCCTAGGATTCACCATTTCTAATTCAATTTGTTGGAAAAGGGCTGGTTCTTGAATTATTTGATTATCTCTGATGTTCCTCCTAAGTTGGCAAAGTGTTCTCTAAATTTAAGGGTCAAAAAAATCCAAGGTATTGTTTGGAAGGCTACGGGGAACTCAGATAGATTTTTGAAGAATGAGGAAGACGAGTTTATCTTTGTGTTTTTTCTTCAATTTTTTTTAAAATGTTGTTTTTTTGTTTTTTTCAATAATCAAAAACTGAAGACTACTTAAAGCACCATCCCCAGTAGTGGCACCATTTTAAATTCATGGCCGATTGTCTCCAATGGACTAGTCAATGTTCTGGTGCTCTGTTAATGTGTATTGCAGCCCTCGGGTCGAATCCTCAATGATGATACTTTTAAATAGTTATTTGTTTTTAGTTGATTGTATTCTAATTTGGGGGGGGGGGTTTGTTTGCAGAGCTTAATTGAAATGATTAATTGATTATGATTGATATAACAAATTTAAAATGATTGGGGTGAGTTCATCATTAGGTTAGTTAAGCTTGTGATATCCTTGAGCTTTGCTTTATATTGCATTTAAATTAACACCCATGTCACAAGTTGACGTTGATTTGAATTCCCAAGTGTTAAGGCTTTCATCCAATTCTTAACATAACATAGGGTTCTAATCATGATTATATGTTGTTTAGGGTAGTGTATTTATGGTTCCAATAATCAATGGAAACCACACCTTAAACAAAAGAAGTCATTAATCCATGACATGCAACGTCCAACATACACAATGTTAATTCAACGAATACTCATCGAGGGAAATATCTCAATCGCTTAACATACCTAAAATAAAACTCACCCCAATGAGAGATTTACTCAGAAATTAAGATGGTTATTAATCTCGTAATATATGTTTATGGCGATGAATTATAAAGATAATAAAAAGAAAGGGACAGGATAAGAGTACTGCGCTGAACACACACACAAACGATGATGAAAATTACAAACTGATTTTCGATTGAATGAGGAAGAAAAATAAGGGAAGGGGATTCAACTTAATTTTTCTATTTTAAGAAAATAAATATTAAACTAAAGAAGTTGGATGAGAATAAGAGATATTGAAAAAGAAACTTACATTAAAACAGAATTACAAAGAAATAGACTTACTAAATTACAAAAACGAAGAACACGAAAGTAAGTGAAAACAATGTGAAGAGGAAAGGTCCCTCAAGTGAAAACTGGATTATGTAATGTCCTCCAAAACCTTTGGAAAGTCTTTGGTCGTGCCAATATGTCCCCCTCTCTTCTGAAATGCCAACCCCTTGAAGGAGAGGAGGGGGATTCATTTATAGCCCAAAGAAGTGGATTGTTTTCATTCCCAATATGTCCGTCCAATTGCATCGCCATGTTGGCTATCCAGACAGCTGAATATCATGAAATATCCTTATTAAAAGTTTTATAGAATAAAGTTGTCCCGCCGCTCTAAATATTTGGTGTCATTTGGACTTATGTTGAAATAGTTTTGGACAGTTGATTAAAATATTTTAATCTGTCCATTTCAATCAAGTCTTTTTGATATCCAACATGTGAAAGGGTTTTTGAATTGGAATATGTCTTCAAATCTGAATTCCTTATTCAAAAAAGTAGGCCTCATATATCTCCTATTTCACAATGAAAAATCTCAGCTTGATTGGATGATTAAATAATGAGATAAGTCATGAATACTATACTGATTTTATTTCTCGGCCAGAATGGTGGGCTGGATTTCAAAGATTCATTTGGGACCTTTGTTCTTAGAGTTGGGCCATGAAATTTTAATCCAATACACCTTTAATTATCCCCTGACCATTGGAAGAGAATAAAATAATTTTGACTTCCTGATTGATCCCAGAAATTAAATCTTCATGGATGGTCCACTTTCATCACAGATTCGGTAGGTCATCTTTTGTGGTAAATGTGATCCTTCAAATGGCAGAATTGGCCCCTGATTCATTCTAATTAAATGTTTTATATTGAATTAAAAATTCTAAAAAACAAGAACCACACAATTTGAATCAGTAGGGTGAGAGTTATTAAACAATAGTAAATTGACTCAATTGGACTACTTCTAAAAATGCTAAAAAATTATACATAGTAATAAAACATTAATATTTCACACAAATTATTCACATTTAATATAAAATAAGTAAAGGTAGTATATAATAAACCATGAAAAAATTAATAACATCAGACACCCACCCAGGGATCCTTCCTGTAGGGTAGGTACAACTCTCAAACGGTCGTCCCTACGGTACACCTAGTCTAATGTCCACCTTCGAGCTACCTCTCGTCCTGGTACCCTCGTCCTCCATCAGCGTTGTCCATCGTCTGCTCCAAACACAACAGGGTGGGGGCATAACCTGTTTATGGTATGTATAATGATACTCAGTAGGGTCCCCGAGACACTCAAAGTTCTCACAAAAATTCACAACGGATAAACCACAAATCATGAATACAATAGATAATCCTACATATGTATATTTCCAAACATATACATATGTTATCAAGTGTACCCATCTCATTTATGAGGAAACACATGGCCCATTTAAATTCCCAATGATCAACTGCTCCATGGAGTAAAGATTTCAAAGAAGGTAACACACCAAAGGTAAGTACCACAAAGGTAAAGTCACACATAAGTATACTACAAAGGTATCACCACTAAGGTAAGTACCAAAAAGGTATCTCCACATATAATATTACCACAATGATATCACCAAAAATGTAAGGACTCAGATCACACCAGGTATAACTTTGGTATGGTAGTAAAGATGATTAGATGTAACTACAGAATCCTCTATACCTGTTAAGACACAGACCCAGGAAGGATCCAAAATCATTATACCCATGTAGGGTCCTAGTACATCAGACCCACGTAGGATCCTAGAGTAGTTTCACATGGATTCCTATAGTCGATCCAAGTGAGACTCCGAAACACGGACCCACATTGGATCCTAAAGAACAAACCAACATAGGATCCCTTTGACTTGTTAGAGCCATCCATAGGGTTCCTGACACATAATATGGTTCTCAACGCAGTAGACATTGTGTCAATCAGATGCCCGATTGGAATGTTTTTGGCCATTTAGTCCCAAGGGCCCGGATGGATTCATGTTCGATCCAACCTGAATATACCCCAAAATAATCCAAATCTCAAGTGGGTTATATCAAAAGGACAGTCTAAATCGAAGGTTTAAAGTTCCACATACAGTTTTTCAAAAAGATACATGTAACTCATGTGATGGCCAAAAGAGTTAAAAAGGGGTCGAAGCTGTTTCGGGTCTGGTCTGACCTGATCGGACGGACCCGTTCGGACCCAGATACGTACCTGGTTTCGACTCGACCCGAAGAGTCCCTAATGGTTTGACGGGTGGCCCACGTTTGGTCCATGGCTTGGTGGCCCCATGGGACGGTCCACCCAAGCTGCCACCCAGGGGGTGCCACACGGGTTCCCCGAACAGCCCAACCGTTCAGGTTGGGTAGCCGACTGGCCGACACCATGTGGTCCTGGAAGAAAACACAGGAGACAACGTGTCATGCTTGGCTCTCCAACTGGCTAGACGACCAACCTTCCTCCGCACCATGGTCACGTGTCGTGCTACCACTAGTGGACGACAGGGATTCGACCACCCTCATTCTCTATCGTGGCCACATGTCGTGGATCTTGCATGTTCGGTGGTGCGGTCGCGCGCCACAGACACCTTTGCGTGGCCAACCATGTGCTGGTCGCCGTCCTTGCTCCGCCGGTGCAGACGAAAATCTGCCTTTCTCCAGCGACGCAGTCGGGCCTCCAGCATCGTCACGGCCAACCTGAGTGTCGGTCACCGTTTTTGAGCCCCACCAGTGCCGGTCGCTGGCACGGGTTTCCAGCGACGTTCCCCGGGGCACCGGTCGCGCCCTAGTGGCCCATTTTTCATTTCAAAAATAGCATCCCTCAACTCGGAATGTTTTCATCGATTCAAGACCATCATATAACAAAAAGGTTACAGAGAGTTCGGTCCATGTTCATTTGGCCCGTACCCTCCACTTTAGTACTTTAGAAAGTGACATAATTGTTCTTAAATCAAGATGATTGACAAGAACTAGGTAAGGGTTATTAAAAACAACATTCACTACCTCGATTAATTGTTTACATCGGTGAGGAGAGGAAAGTACGGATGTCAGTTTGTCCTCTTTGAAGACATTTCTCATTAGGGAACCTTCAACTAAGATCTTCTTTAGAGAAAGTGTTCTTCGTTGGAGAGATTGTTGCTTGAAAATTCTTCCAAGCTCTCATTTTCCAACAAATCCCGCAACCAAGAGGTGAAATTACAATTTATTAATGTTATGTTAATTAGTACAGTTAATGTTGGCACATTAATTAATTTTTTGTTGGCAAAATTAATTGGAATAGATCCCAAGTGTCACCTCCCTTATTAAAAAGGGAGTTCAAGGCTTGGGTGGCCCACCCCCAAAATCAAATTTGGAGGATTGAATTTCAAAAAAAAAATTAATTTATTTTACTTTCTCCCATGAAAATCACAAAAACATACATTCACCACCGACATACTGCAGTCATGACGATGGTCTCGTTAAGATAATAATGGTGCTGCGAGCTCATCAGTGTCCTCAGATTTCAATTCCTTGCACTGGTACAAAAGTTACAAACACCCTCTCTCACGTTTAATGAGTGTACCTAAAAAAAGTTAAGAAATTCATTCTGGGAAATCTAGCCCTCAGAATAACGCGCAGTAATTTTTCTTTGAGTCGTAAGATTCCCATATAATTTTTTTTAAAAAAATTACATGGAAATTCTGGGTCATTACAACTATTCCCCAACATACAAGTTAGTGTTAACATTATGAAAAGACTTACATTACTATACATATATGGATATACATTAACCCATTCTTCAGTATGGGACGACATGACCTATCAGGCATATAAGTCCATGGATTTACTTAAACAACCAAAATAGTGGAAATATCCTAGAAAAAGGAGAGCGTGTTGAATCAATGTATGATTTGAATTATTTCATTGAATAAATTGATTTTCTTTTATGGAGGTTATTTCGTCATATGACAAAAATATTCATTGTTAAAATTTTAGATGATAAATAGGGTCAAAATTTATTCTATAATTGATAAATTAACAAAGAATACTATTTAATATTATATTATGAAACACAATTTTGTATATGTATATAAAACATCCATTGCTTACAAAATAATTAACATGAAATAATCTAGAAAAGTTATGTGATATTCATACCGAACTGAAGTATTTACATTTATATTCATGTCGTTTCGGGGAAACCCTACATGATATTTTTATCAAGAGATACACTATATAGAATCATTATGATGGATTAAAATTTATCAATGATACATGAAGTAATTTTTATTACACAATAATGGAGTTCTCCTTAGTCCACACAAGAAGTGTTCCATAGGGGTTACTTAAGAACATAGAATTTTACACCCTAGGTTTTGTAGTCAAGAAAAAATGATGTTTATGTAAAAATTTGACATCAGGTGATATTTAAAATTTTTATCGAAACCACTACCTATAAAAAACTAAATATATATTTTGGATTTAGTGTTCACTCCATGGGATCAAAAACATAGTTTATAGAAACCTAAAATATAGGTGATTTGACCTACTAAATATAAAAGAAAATTGATATTGTGCGATTTAGTATTCACATTTGGAATAAAGGTCCCTCAGGTTGGTCTAGATTAAGATTTTACATTTTTATGTTGAATATATCATTAATATATTGAGGTTTGTAAATCTCAAACCTGAATGACCTGATACATAAATCCACGGTGGATATAGGGGATTTTTGAAATGTTGTAAATATATTTTAATTCTCCCATTATTTTGTCAAATTAATGTTTGAAACAAAATAGCATAGTCACTAATATTATTCAATCTAAATTAACTAAATTATTTTATATAAAATGAAATATGTGAAATCATACCATATTTATATATTCAATGGGTTAATGGTAATAATTTAACAAAAC
The DNA here is from genome assembly GCA_963277665.1 of Viscum album. Taxonomy (NCBI): domain Eukaryota; kingdom Viridiplantae; phylum Streptophyta; class Magnoliopsida; order Santalales; family Viscaceae; genus Viscum; species Viscum album. Next base: position 643,984,737 of record OY728161.1, read on the forward strand.
TTGGATAATGATATGACTATAATTCCTGGAAATAATAAGTGAAACTATTTTAATTATCTGCCAATCACATATGAAATTAACAACGCTTATTAGATAATAACATCATTATTTATATCAATTGTATGGTATTATGATTTTGAGATATTTAAAAAGATTAGTATTATTTTAACACCTATATGTGGATTCATATGAGTTGTCATTAGAAATACATTTCCCAATGCATAGTCAGAGGATTTATTCAAAGATACAGATATCGTAAATTGTTTTATATTCCCCAAGAGTGTGGAAAAATTATTCAACATGAACACTGAATCATAAAATGAAGTAGTAAATAACATCATGCCAAGATTGAAACACATTTTTGAATTCATTAATGAAATTCATGAAATAAAATTTAGGGGCTTCATATATTCGATTTTATGAGAGATACTAATGATTGTTAGTATTAATGTTGAAATTTAATTGGATGGTACTAATTAGTACAAATAAAAGATGATTGGTTATTAAAATTGTTCATAAGATAATGTCTATATGAAAAATTTACTTAATTGTTATAATAAAATTCTTTTTCAATTATATGTGGGATAATATTATTATATAATCATTTAATTTAGTATTTTTTATAAATGATACTTTCCTTTTTAGACACCATATAAAACAAGTTAATATTACAAATCTAAAAGGGTGGTGATATAAAACAATTACAATATATTAAAAAAATCCAAAATAAACATTCACATATTTTTTATCATTGTGATCCTAAATTATTCATTTATAATTGACTAGTTTCATGTATCAATATGATGTTAGTGGGGGTGATATTACTTTTCTTATAGATATGTGAATAATTTAAGGTAAAACAATAAATCTTACTAAATTGTGATGTATAATGAATTATTTTCACTAATTTTGAAATAAAATATCATCCAAAAACTTTGGAAGAGAATATACCTAGGTAGAGTTATAATGTTTTTCAATATTTTCTGGTTACATATGTTAATAATTTTAATAAATTAAAAGAAAAAAACTATTTTCAGGGTTATATGAAATAAAATTACTTCATCAACTATATGTCTGGTCATAGGTGATGCTATGAATCAAAATGTCAAACATATTAGTTTTATTAATTTAATTACAATTCCATGATATGAGATACTTTTTGATATAAATATTGATATTAGTAAATATATAAAACAAAGACAATTTTACTTAATAGATTGTATATAGAGTCTCTGGATAGTTCATAAGAATGTAAATAATGGATAAGTTCCTAATTAAACGATATATTTTAATACTAGTGTTTAATGTGACATAACATAAGTTTTCCATCAGATAAATTTTTATATTAGATCATTATTAGACTAATATAGTATAAAATCAAAACCTAATTAAACTATGATTTTCATATCTATAATAATCATGTACCTTTTAGTCACTTATACATCATTGAAATTGTTTTGTTAATCGGTTTTTTAATTTTTGATTATACCAAAATGATAAGAGTTATTATGATAATATATGACTACGGTATTAGTTAAGATGTAAATTTTATTTGGGAAAAGATGTGGATATATGAGGATAGTAACATGTGATTTATTTTAACAATGCTTCATGGTATATATAAGTATATTATATATACAAAAATATTTTAAAACTAACCATTTACATGAAAACATCATAGGCCGAGAAGAAATTACCATACCTAAAAGAAAAATGTCTAATAAATTATAACTAAAAAATTATGTAATAGTTTCATATTAGGAAAGTGGTTGTCAATTGATGTGGATACCATACAAACAATACTTTTTAGTTCATAATTCCATTGAATTTATTATCAGGAAAATTAGTGAATAATTTTCAAATATTAATTGTTCTTATGAAAAAAATTATAGTAGAAATATTCCAATGTATAAATATCATTATAAGTGTCCTATGAGTTATATTTTATATTGAGAATCATTAATACAAGATTTAATTCATAAACCATATGTTTTATAATCATATGAAATTATATAATGTAATATACATGGTGAAGACTATCTTGTGTTGGAAACTCATAAGATGTTGATAGCTTATCCCATGACGTTTTAACTTGGTAACATCCACGATTGGAGATTATGATGAGAGAATAACCATTATGAAATTCTCATGATGGAGTGTAATTCGATAATTCTATTTGCAATATTTTTTAGTGGTCGTAAAACTTGAATACTTGTATTAATTTATATAAATAATCATGTAATTAAATGTATATCATTAAACCATGATGATATATATTCATGAAGAATTTGGGTTCATTACGTTGATGAAATGTAATCTATTATTAATTAATAACAGAGATAAATATTTTCCCCTTCAATATTTATTAAAGAATAATACTCGACAAATTGATTGAAATAAATCTATCCATATGAATTATATGCCCATAATATATGGATAATTTCATATCATTATGTTAAAAAATGGAGTATCAACCATATTTATTGACATGAATATTAATCCCAAATCATTTTATATAATGGATAATGCATTATATTACCTATTAAGTGTTCATATGATCAATTTCACATTGTTTCATTAATATATCCATTTTTTCTTCTATTATGTTTTCTAGGTGATCATATTAGACTTAATGAGAACCCACCAAATTCCACTGATGAAAACAATTTATGATTACATATTTAATTATTCATCTAAAAATCCATAAATTTTCTTAAAATATATTTATTTTAATAAATAATATTAAGATGATAGGGGGATAATATTCATTTGGAATATAATAATATTATTTATTAACTCAGTATTAATATAACAGTTTAATGTATACACGAATATTTATTCCCAAGTCCATTGAAATAATATATTTATATATATATTTTTTTATCAATTAAATTTATCAGTCATGGGTTGGTAAATAATGTGGGAAAAATTAAGATGATGGTAAAGGGTTTATTATAAATTATATATATGAAATATCTGTTAAAAATAAAAATTTATTTAATGAAATGATAATTATTTTTTATTAAGGTTTTTCAAATGATATGAAAATAATAATTATAATGTTATAGGACATTGTGTTTTCTAGGATCTATTAGAATGTTAAAATATTATGTAAAATTATTTATTTTCTAACATGAATTTAGTAATACACTATTATATAAATTCCATTATTCAATAGAAGGTCATACATAACTACTTCCCCCATAATGAAATCTATCTATAAATAACATCTCTATGGTACACTCCAAAAATTAATATAACCACATAAATCACCATTTAAACTACCATGAATGAGTGAAAATGATTCCAACCATCAAACCCAATAGAGTATATTACATCAAAGTGCATCAATGTTATATGATTGAAACTAAAATATTATTAAATGGAGTATCATCGAAAACACTTCTTTATCATATGAGTACATTTAGATCATATTTAGATAGATTCTATGAATGGATATAGATAGTAAAATGACATCACAACCCACATGGTGTTTAAATGACCCACAAAATCATTTAATGATTTACTCTATATTGAGGTTATTTATTATTTTAAATTATCGATAAAATCAATGTTAAAGAACCCATATCCATGTTCCATCATTCTAAGATCAATTTAATGAATAAATTCATTATAAATATAATATATTATATTATATATTGTGTATTTATTTATTAATCATATAGAATCATAGTTTTTATCATCCAAAATAAGTACATCTAGTATGTTATAACCCTTCATAAAACAATAATTAAGAATGATATATTTTCTATAGTTTCATGAGCGCCCAAACACCAATGTTACATTAGAGGAATTGTGGTGAGATTATCAAATAATTTTTTTCACCCTATATCATCCACTAGGAAGGATTTATGTGATGAAATAATAGATTATATGGAATCTAATATTTTGTAGGTAGGTGAGATGATGGTGGATTAGAATAGAGTTTCAGAGCAGTGATTTATTTATTTCATGTAGACAGAGTTTCATGTTTGATATCCCAATCATCCTCCTTCTTCATCATATCCCAAACCACCACATATGCCTGTATGTCTCACTAAAACACCTATTACTCCATATGATCCCATATACTATAAGATATATATTTAGTAACCAAATTATAATATTTCAGTAAATGTGATCATATATTATATTTGGAAGATCAAACATAATGTCAAAATGGAGAAGAATTATCCGAGTTTAATAATATAGGATATTATAGATGCGTATTATAATGTAATATCAACTACTGATGAAGTTTCTATATTTGTAAATATTTTCAAAGACGTTTCCATATCCATCTGATCTTTTATAAAAGTGTTCCACTAAGGAGTACATAGATTATATACTTTAATTAATACTATAATTAAATTTATTTTAATATTTTTATATGAATATATACATTATTGGTAAAGACTTGTTTTATGGAAAATAAAAAGATGTTTAGGATCCATGTACATTTCATACAATACATTATGTATGACTTCCCATATTTAAATTATATTTTTTATGTTTATGAGTTACCAATTAGTGATGACTGTATTTGGTGTGATTATATGTTAATTATTTGTAGGAGAGAAGATATAGAAATTGTGTGTGTTGATATATTGGGTCTCACAATGATTAAACTCTTTCCCATATAGGTCGACTATAAAATTTATTTTATTTATAAATTTCTTTTTAACTGATTACCTTTTTTTATTTGGGATCATAATTCATTTTTTTTCAGTATGATACACCATTAGTTTATCCATTCAATGAAAAAAAAAATTAATTATCAACAAATAATTTCAATAAATGAATAAAAGAACATTATATATTTCGGAATGTCATCGTAAAAAGGAAATTTATGATCAGATGTTTCTTTATCATAAAGAGTATGACACATATATTGCATAATTTTTTATTTTTAAAAAAAATTGCAATTCAATTTATATTTCACTATGAATTTCCATTGGATTTTTTATGATATTCCCATTGAAAAGTGACCTAAATGCATATCTTTTATCTATTATTATATGTATTAAATGTTAAATGATGTATTAGTGAAATAATTTGGATTATTTTAATTCCTACATTATATAATATTTATTTATTTTACATCAAATATATCTTTTTCAAACATGGAATGGGTTCAAAATAAAATTTTATTATGAATTAGAAGAAAAGAATAAAATTTATTATTGTATTGGTGAGTTAGTTTAAACTAATTATAATTTACATTGAAGAAAAAAATTTATTTGGATTTTCAAATTCTTTTGAATTGAAAATTTCTATAACATGAAACAGTAATCAAACGTGGATGTTATGCTCTGATATTTATATATTAAATAAATAAAAATATAATTTTAAAAAAAATTAAACAATTTTACATTTTGTTATTGTAGTTTGTAATATTTTTCTTATCATATATTTGGTTAAAATGTTAAATATATATATTTTTAATTATATTTTTTAACAAACCTATCTTTTATAATGGAATCAAGATAAAACAATTTAGAGGAGAATATGAGTATCATATTTCATGATTGAATTAGATTTTGGTAATCTCCATTTTTAATATTAATTTTATCAATTAAATATCAAATTTTATAGTTGTTTTAATTTTTAAAATGATGTTTTGAAAATATTTAGTATTGAAATGTATTATCTAGATGTGTAAAATATATATTTAAAAATATAAAATATTTTAATTTACAATAATTAGAATCTATATTATAGACCACATTAGATATTAAATTAATAAAAGTTTTAATTTTTTAATTTTTTTTTTTGATTTAGGTTTTTATAATTAATAACCAATATCAACTATACATTTTAGTAAACATCTAAAATAAAATTAATAAACAAAGTATAATTTTTTTAATCAACTAAGTAGTTTTTTATTTTGTCTTTTTAAAAAAATTAATAACTGTCCATTTTCCAAAACAATGAATTGGTTTCTTAATGTCATTAATAAATTTGATTTTAAAATAATTTGGATTTATTAAATCATGAGGAATGATAATTAAGGTTTAATGTAACCTTCATCTTGAACACATGTGGCAATCATCTCAAAGTTGTTTTCATCATGGATTGTGCTTCATGATTACATTTTTCATGAGTGCCTTTGTGGTTTTGTAGACCTTTATATTACAGAACATTTACTAGACCTAGTTTCTGTGGATTATTTAGAACCATCACATTACAAATAAATTATATTTTTTTCTAAATAGTTGGGTTCTCTGAATCCTTCTTTTTTTTTGTGGTTCCCCCCATGATTACACTATTTTTCCTTTTTGTCAAATTGAATTATTATATTTAGATATTTAAAAAATAATTGTCACAATCAAAAGACAAAAATCAATACGATTTTATCATTTTAAATAGAAATAAAAAAATAAGAGTGATTTTTTTTAAAAAACTAAAAATAAATATGCAATATAAATAACTTCTTTATTTTCTTTAAAACTTTTTAAAAAAATTTCTTTTAAAAAATAATAATGAAAATACTATTTATTTTCCATTAAATTTATTTATGTTTTCTCAAACAAAATCACAAAAATATATCCTTATAACCAAATGAAAAAAAGTTATTTTTAAACACAATTGTCTTATAATTATCTTTTCATCTAGTTTTATTAATTATTTTAAAATGAATATACATTTTATTTAATTTAATTTTATATTGAATTAACAAAATTATAAATTATATTATTTTCCAACACAATATTTCTTAAAGAATGAATAGTGAATTTTAAAATTTAAATTATTTCCCTATAAAATTGGGTAAAATTGATTTTCTCAAAAAAAAATAAATAATAATTCATTATATTATAACAAAAAAATTGTACACATTAATAAAATCATATAAATTATCCCATTTACATAAAAAGATATTAAAATTTATAAAATTATATATATGATAAAATTAAATATAAAAATACATTTTAAAAATAATATTTTAATTATAATTTTAATCATAAATTTAAAAAAATATAAATAATAAATATCAAATAAACAATATTACCAAATAAGAAATTTATTTTAGAAATATTAAAAAATATCATTATTACCATAATGTTTTTTGAAAAAATATTAAAATTCAATTTGGATTTTTTTTAAATTATTTTATAAATTTAAAATGAAACCATTAATATTGAATTTTTTTATTAATCATCCAATTTAATTAAATAAAATGTTCATTATATTGTTGAAAATTATAAATAAATGTATACATATTCTTCAATAACTATATAATTACTACCAATAGAATGTTCTGGCATGATTTCATCTGTAAGAGTATCTATAACTCTTTAACAAACTAATAAGGTTTTATTCATCGTAAATGAAGAATCACTAGGAAGCCAACCATGGTTCATTGTAATTTAGTCCCCTTTATTAAACTGATCAAAGAAAACTACAATACTGAGAAAATTTGGAATGATTAAAGATATGACAAAAGCCAATATTGAAAAACCCTTTAATAGTAAAATAATCTCTAAATATAAATTTAATTCGAAAATTTAATACTAAATTATAAATTATACATATATCATTTAAAATAATTAATCAAAAAAAATTATAAATTTTTTTTCAAATAATATATTTTTATAATAAATATAAATTACATTTTTCTATATTAAAATTACAGAAAATGTACTTATTCACAATAATTATTTTTATTTTTATTTTTAAAAAAGATAATAGACTTTTTTTTGTTTATATAAATATCATATAAAAATATATTTCATAATTTGAATTGAATATTTCTTTTTAAAATCACAAAAAAAATTATCTTCTTCTTTAAAATAATCAAAATTAATTAAAAATTAATTTTTATAACAATATTTCATCATTTAATAAAATAAAAAAAATAAAAATATTCCTGAAAATTTTAATTTTTAAATTTATTAAAATAAAAAAATACAAATTTTTTTATAATAATTAATAAAAGTTATTATTCATGTCCAAAATAAAAATTTAAATTGTAGATAAATTAATTATTTTTAAAATAACAATATATAATTTTAAAAATAGAACAAATAGAATTTTTCATCAAAAATTACCTCTTTTACCTGATACATTAAAAATTCAATTTTTAATTCCAAAATCTATCCATGATTAAAATATATCATTAAAATAATTTATCATTTAAATTAAAAAAGTAAATAATTTTTATCAAAAAATTATTTTTTTTAAAAAAAATCTTATCTATAAAATTTTAATTAGTGAAAAAATAAAATAATTTGTTTCAAAAATAATTTCTTTTATAATGAATTAAATTAATAAAAAAATCCATTTTTTTATATTTTGAAGACATTGATACTTCATTCCATATTTCTAATTTTTTTAATAAACATTTTACATATATATTATACTAACCATGACAGTTTTCACAATTAAAAAAATAATTACAGTCTAATTATTTATTTGAAGAAAAAAAATTTATTTTAAAAAATACCTGAAAATCATATAGTCTTATATTTTGTTTTAAACCATAATTTTTATAAATAAAGTCTTCATTTTTATAAATTAAAAACAATTATAAGCATTATTTTAAAAAATATTCACACATTTTTATAAATTTTATTTCAAAACCTCTTTAATCATAATAAAATTGAGAAAAATAATTTTTTTTATGAAAATAATTTTTTCATTTAGGGAATGATAAAATATAATATTCTTTAAAAATTGATGTATAAAATCCTCCTTTTTTATTTTAACAAATATTATTTTTCCTTTGAAAATGATATTTTAATAAATTTTTATATAAATATATATTTTATATTTTATTTATCATCATAGTTCTATTTATCATAGGGTATATAATATATTTTTAAGTTTGATAAAAATTATACATTTAAATTTTAAGATTATAAAAATATATTTATTTTATTATATTAAAAAAATAAAATATTCATCACTTTATTTAAATGAAATATAGTTTTAATTCATATAATACCATAATTACATTGTAAATGTATATTCTCTCAACTAAAAATAGAAAAATATTATCATTTAGAAAAATTAAAAAATAATTTTTAACTTAAATATTAATAAAAATTAAAATATTTTAAATTAATAATTAGTAAGTAAATTTTTTTTTACTATTTCTTAAATAAATTAATTCTTAATATAAATTTTATTTAAAATTATTTATTTATTACAATAAATTTTAGATAAAATCTAAATAATAAAATAATTGTATTTTAAAAAAATCAAATAATAGAATTAAAGTGTTATAAAAAGATTCAAAAAATTATATCATTGATTAAATAAAATTTAAATTATATATTTTTATAAAAAACATTTATTCCATTGAAAATATAGAAAATGTAAATTTCCATTAAAAATAATATTGATCATTTTGTATAATATATGTATACATATTCCATTGAAAAACTATCATTAAATATTGAATGACATTTCATTAAAAATAAAATATATCTTCTAAAAAATTAATAAAAAAAATTAAAGTGAATAAATTATTTAATTAGAATATTATAATTTTATAATTTTTATGTAAAAAATTCAATTTTATATTCAATTTTTTCGTTCAAAAAAAAATTAATTTGATTTTTTGGGGGAATGTAAAAAATACTAAATCCCAAAATATTATATTATATACGATGTTGTTTAAAAAAATAGTTATATATATGTAATATCATTTATATCATTTAATATTTTTTTGTTGAAAATTATCATTTTAGTTCGAAAATTAATATAAAAATTATCTATATTATTATAATAAAAATCCATCTCAATTACAAAAACAAACAATCATTTTCTATTTTTAACAGTCTCAGTGACTTGTTCTATGAAAATAATATATCTTTTTATTTAAAAATGAAATATTTTAGTCAAATCCCGTAAATTTATATATAACTATAAGTCCCTACAAACGGTTCGGGTGGGGTGAAATTGTGTACCAAACATAATCTAATTTTAGACACATTTTTTCTTCTCACTACCCTAAGTGATCACGTCTTCTTAATATTACAGATCATATTATTTTGATCTTTTATCGTCTATATTTTATTGATTACTTGACCTTCCTTTAGAAAATAAAATTCATGGTTTCTAAAACATCATTTTTAGATCATGTTATATAGAAAATTAATAAACAAGAACACACAAGACATATATTTTAACTTTTTTATCACAATAGTATAATCCATGTATCATGTAATAGATAATGTTTCAATGTCCCAAATAACTAATCAACACTACGTGGGGTTCAATCTAGATAATTATTAGATGGACTCACATCCCTTAAAATGGTATTGTGTGTATGCACTATCTCTATTTGATAACATCCCTCACATTCCTCTCCTTTACATACTACATCAATGTGAATATTGATTTCAGATAATATTTTTAGAAAAAAATTAGAAGTATTTTATAGACGCACCAGACCATTAAGATGGGTCCCTTTGATCACATATCACTACTTCATAGACTTATAAGATTATAAATTTGATAGGTAGCTACATTCTATGAGATTCCTTAAAACCACATTCATATTTTTCCAAATAGAATTGGAATAATTATTATTCACATTAATAGAATAATCTATTTTAATATTTTTTCATTGGTAATAACATAAATGAGTTTCATGATATATCATATTTTTAAAATTAAAACAATTTCACTTAATATCAAAAAATAAATTATGCAATTTTTTTCTTATATTATTTTCAATAATATTTTAGGTTGTTATATTAACTTACAACCCTCAATCTATGGTTTTAGATTCATTATCATTCATGTTCTATTGTTTAGATTTCATCCATTAAACAACACATTTATTTTTTTTATTTAGCCCCATTAAATATATATTAAGGCACTAAAATCTCATGTAATAACTCATTATAATGAAATATTAGATATAGGGAAAACATCTTCAAATATGTTCCATTATTCAATGATATGTATATCTTATTCATTATTTCACCACGTTATTACACATCACAAAATGGAATAGAATATGATCTCAATCAAATATTATAACCATGAATACTTCTCTCTGGGTTAGACTCGTAATGACCCAATATACAAATCGTTCAAAATTAACATTATTATACCACACCCAATATAATGACATGATATAACAATAACATAATCAATAATATAATTAGACGTGTTTTGACTCATTTACTATGACATGGCTTCTTATAGTAATGTAAAGTCATTAACATATCCTTTACACCAAAATAAAACCATATATGTTTAATGGTGATTACATGGTGTAGAAATATTCCCTTCCACGTGACTGCAACATGTCGATTACATTTGTGGAATAAATTCATATATTTTTCTACTCATTAAACCAATCCATTAAATTTTTATCCAATTAAATTTATATTTATTGAAGAGGCCTTTTCATGATTAAATTTGTCACATTAATCATTCTACATAAAATCCAATACGATCATTCTTTATGGTTCCATATACATTGACTAAAACTATTCCATGTAGTGTCTCATGGTTCTACAACATGTTTTACTCCTCTAGACATAAATAGATCCATAATCTATATTGATATAAACTATACAACCTAACATATTCACCTTTACCTTAATTAATGCCAGGAATGTATCGTCAAACCAATGTTGAGATCATCACATACGATCCTTATGGTGTATCCAATTACACAAGGGTGTAGGAAACATTAATCTACACATATGTTTCCATAGTATTTTGGGAGATACTATTATACCTATCACCCATGATTTCTTGTTACCTATACAATGAATTAATTATGAAAAAATATTTAAATTCTATAGTGTTGTACCTTATTAAAATATAAAAACATCGTATAATCAAGAAAAAAATCCAGCTTGACCGATTTTATAACACAATAATGGGATTTTTGGTATAGATTCTAACATCTAAACATACATCCCTCCATAATCCACAATAATTCTTCTTCAAACTATATAGATTTAATGTGTACCTAAACATACATTATGAATCAACTAGTCCACCTTAAAAATAAACTATTAACAAATATTATTATCCTTACATCATCATATATGTTCTATCAATTCAACCTAAGAAATATTCCACTGAAATTATTGATAATTACAATCAATACATATTAACAATAGATCCATTATAAAACAGTATTGGTTCAATAGATCCCCACCTTCAGATTTGTTTTATAATATCCCTTTAAGTAGGGCTCTATATAATATCCCTCAAATTAAATTAATCTTCCATAAAAACATGTGCTAATTTGTGATATTTTCTCACTCCCCATTAGTTGAAATGAAATAGAAATGGTAATTACTAACCCCATTTCAAAATTGAATCTCAATTCCCCATATTTTTTATAAATTTCATGGGGTCTACTCTATTACTACTTGTAATTTATTACCCTAATTAAAATTACGGATTGAATCATTTATTGAGACTAATTTCTAAATATTTTGGTTGGAATATCCAATTATAGAGTCTCTTAGTAGTTTTTATTGATTTGATAAGAAAGAAACACAATGGAATTATGTGTGTTAATTTTCTACATAGATTGTGGGAAGTTAATAACTCCTCTTGGAATATTGATCATAGAATTTCTATAGGAATCTTTATTATATGTAAACCTCTATATATCTTTACATTTAATTCATTAATTTCATTGTTATAAGAATATGATGAATTTTATTCTTATAAAAACCCATGATCTTATCACATATTCAAATATTACAATAGTAAAAAATGTCATAATATGGGAGAAAAAAAACTCTCTGAGGCCAAAAATGATTCCATTTGTAAATACAAATAGCTAATTAAACAAGATAGAAATTTAATAAAAAATATTATACGTGATTTTATTCAATGACGTGGGTGAAAAAATATTGAAAATTCAACATCTACTCTCACTTTGTTCATGCATAATAATTTGTAACTAACTAAAGAGTTCATTTCTTGAATGTGGATTTCAATCCTTGATGATGAAATTTTCTAAAGAACACATTTTAGTTATTAGTATAAATATGTAGATTATGTAATGATGTTAAAATATAAATATATAAGACAAAAATTTATCATTTAGCTTCTTCCAATCTATTACCTACATTAGAGGTATGCTATCACTAAAAATTAGACATGATACCAATTGTTATACACTAAATTAATCATTATTCTCCTTGATCAGGTCTATTACCTACTGGAAAATGGGGAACCTATGACTCCACTAGTTTATTTTTTTATCATTAAAATATTGTAAACAGTATTCACATATTACTATAAATTTTATAAAAAATGTTCAAACACAAATAATGATTTTGGAAATATAGACAAATGATCATAAAATACCTCAAATAACATTATCTACAGATAATTTAGATCATTATATCATATATGATTTTCAGCTCATTTTTATCTTATTCTGATAACACTTACTGTTTGCATTTTGTTCTGTAACACCCCATGATTCCACAGTACGCTTCTCTTTGAATACTACAGTAGTGTGTGTTGTACGCAACTTCGAGTTCTAACACACCACAACCAATAAAACAAGTTGTTGTGAATAGTAATACCTACTTTTTGAAATTTTATAAATTTTATCTTTCAAAATGGAATTCATTTTTGGATTCATAATTTCGAAATTAGCTTAGGGTGAATTTTTGTTATTTTTCTTAAAACATTCAATTTTTGATGAATTGTGAAAAACACAGAGTTATAGTTTAAAACTGAATTTTTATTTTAATAATTATTTATTTTATTTAAATTTATTTTTGGTCATAATGAATATATAATACCTATATAAGTTCAATTTAATTCAATGGAGCCAGTTTATAATAATTTTAGATATATAAAAATTTTATTAAACTTTTCACGGTCTTTTAGCCACCTCCTAGGAGAATTTTTAAATTCACATAAAACATAATTTTACAGCTTCTGTGAGTTGAATTTTAAAAATACATGAGACATGGTTGATATCAGTAAGAAAAATTTGGTTCAATAAGATGAAAATAATTTTTGGTGAATACTTACATTTTACTTTTATTTACCACGGTTAGAAGAAAATTGGGTAATTATGGGTAAAAGTTATATTATTATTACCCTAACACATATCCTAATTATATTAAATAAGTATAATTCGACCAAAAACAAATTTAGTAATAAAATATAATCCTCTTGGGTCCACTTGGTTTTGATTAGGACATTTATTATTATTTAATTCAAAGAAGAGTTGAAAGATTTAAAATCAAAGTGTAATAACTAAAACGTTTTTAATATAGGGTTATATATAAGATAAATAGATTATAAATATTCATTATAAATATAAAATAATTTCCTACATAATGATATTTTATTTATATTTTTTAGACATTAAATAATTTAATTTATTAATGACACAATGATGGTGGAGTAATTACCTAATTAATGAAATATTAAAATAATTGATATTATATATATCCAAATAAATGTAATTTGAAATTTTATATGATTTCCACTAATTTTATAGGTTAATATGACATTTTGTAGTTGGTTATATTAATTGTTTTTATAATTAATAATGATTTTATGAATTTATAAAAAACAAGATACCAAATAGTCCCAAAATTGACATAAAAGTGTTTTCAAAACAAATATTATATCATTAACTAATATTCTATATTAAAAATCAATGGTTCGTCCAAATGACTTATTTAATGATAGGTGAATCATTAATGAACCACATGGGGATTTCTCAATAGTATATAGTATGTTTTTTAACCAAATAATATAAAAATACAAAGAGACGCGGTAAATGTCAAACTATTTAATTAAGATTTAAATCTAAATGAAAAAGCTAATATAATGACCCAAACCTGTATAAAACCTTTTTGTAGAGTTTCTTTCGACCCATCACCACCTTATATTTAAATAATTTATTTTTGAGCCATTAGAAACCGAAAATTATTTTATTATAAAATAATATTTCTAACTTTTCCTATGGTGCCCCTCACCCCTCTTATAAAAGGGAACTCCACCTTCTCTCTAATTATCACCATAAAATCCATTTGTCTTGGCCAAAATCTGACCAAATACCCTCTAATATATCCTAACATAATATTATAGGCCTTCCTTTAGTATGAAAGCCAACCTATGGAGCCTTTTTTATCAAATCAAAAGGAATAACCCGAAGAAGAGGTGAATATTTCATCACCTCTTTCAAATTCCTTTGCTTCTTCCACATCCTTTTTCTTTGTTGTTTCCATTATAAATTAATTACTCTAGTTTTTTCAATATAATGTGATGTTATTATAAATATGTAAGAACAAAATTAATTATTATATTCATCCTTTAAATGACATGTCACCATACGTGCGTACGTACAACTTACCGTCTCCATGTCGTGGTGTAATTGTTATTCAATACATTATTACTTGGATGGTTATAATAATGATGTGTAATTGATGTAAATAATGAATATAAAATTATTATTATTCTGTATATATGATATAAAATCCAATTATATATTATTTTAACATCAAAACAATGATATTTTCGCTCGTGCGTACGTACGGATTACCGTCTCCACGAACGCGATGACATTAATTCCACATTGTATCCATTCAAGACTAATTTTCATTAGATGAATAAAATTAATTTTTAAATACTTGATATCAATCTAGATATGAATAATATACATCCTATATATAACAAATATGACAAACATAACAAATAATATAAACGAAATCAAATTTGTTAACACCCAAAACAACGATAATACTAAGATGTTATCAACAATGAAATATTAAAAAATCATATATGAAATCATAATAATTTATATGATTATTTTATAATTTAATAACAATTATTTCACCATTATACAGGAGGATAACCTACCCTCCACTAAGGAAATGTACAAGGTAAGGTTTCATTTCACAATCTCTTTATTATCCGAGGTTGTTTTTAAGTAAGTATCTACTGGGACATCTATATCATCCACATCCATGTATATTAAAAAATTATTTCAAAAGATATTTACTATTTACTAGACTATGGGTTAAATTCATTTATAGCCTTTTTTGACATTTAAAAGATGTTTATAAAGGAATCATTCCGTCGTATTCCAAAGAAGGTACATAATGACCTTCTCGACAAGTTTAAGGTAAGAATGTTTTTTAACTTATATGGCGGGTGATGCTATTTTAAGACCTTATAACATCGTCAACGATTCCCTTACAATATTATAAGAATATTTCAAAAATAAATGTTTCCTTTTTATAATTATATGAATTTTAAATTATTTCAAAATAGAAAGATATATTTCTCTAAAAAGGGTTAAATATCATCTATGTCAACATCCTTTGGAAGATTTTAAACTTATTTGAAGATAATTTATTAAGATACAAAACATCAATATTGTATTGAATATTTTTGTGATATTTTTTACTGTGGATGTGTTATTTTTACACAATTCATGTTTTATGGATAAAGTGATGACATTTTGTATGCTAGTTTTAATACGAATGTTTATGTCATGTTTAAAGCTATTCATATGAGGAAGGAATTTGACTTTGTATGTGATGGGTGGATCCCACTATAGCTCCTCGATTCATCGGTAGGTCTCATGAGACATAATAGTTTCATGGCACAAGGACATGAAAAAATCTTATTTGTATTCTTGGCAGAAGGCACTGACTATGTGGTTATTAAAGTCGATAATTATGAATTCTAACTTTGTGAATGTGGCTATTTATATTGAATGTGATTATTATACTAGTAGAATATCAATGTGAGTAAGTAAATTTCCTTGATTGATTTTATCATTTCTATATTATGCTGATGTTCAAGTTTAAAAGTCATTTGTTTTAGTCATAAATATTTCCTTAAATGTTAATTCTTATTTATGAATGTGTCTGCTATATTGTTATCCTTACTGAGCATCTGAGCTCGCCCTTTTCTATGTTTTATTTTTCCTAGGAGGCGAAGAAGTATTATTTGACTGACATGCAGGGATAGTCTAAGGGTATATGATTGTGGTCTAGGGAAAAAATGTTTTTGTAGTTTTTCATGTTATGATGTAATGTAAACCTTATGAATGTATCAAGTACATCCAAGGCAACTAAACTAATCGGTCTTTAAAGACTTGATCTTCTGTGATCATGCCAATGTTATCTAATAATGCACAATCTCTGGGTAACTGGGGTCGTGGTTTTACAGTTGCTATCAGAGAAAGTTTAGTACAAACCATGGAATCTAGATTTAGATAAACACTGATTAGAGCACATTACCCTAAGATAGAATTTTAGGATTTGTATAGAAGAACATCCTAGAATTTTGGTATTATAGATATTTTGTGAGTTTTCCAAGCAATACATCCTTGTTTGGATACAAGAAGGTAGAGGTGGATCTAGAATAGATCTACCAAATGGTAAAACCTGAAAACACCACTTTGTGCTAGACTCAAATGGGAACTATTGAATGACAATGGGCCTTGCTGCACTCTTGGTAACGAAACTTCTGAGGGATATGCTTAGGATAATTTTCATTTTCATTACAAACCATTATGAACGGTCTATGAGTATATACATCTTCAAATAAAACATGTTAATTATTATGGATTATATCCATAAGCTGTTCAATTTATGTTAAGTGTTTTACAAGTTCGGTATTATGTTTTTCAGTTCATATACTAATCTAGTTTATGCCATTGTTTAAAAATGGGGCCTAGTTTAAGGAATGGAAATGGTATCAATGCACACACTGTATTTATGGATTTCCCTCATGCTCATGATAATTATACTGGAGTTTGTGATACAACTAGTGCAGATCATCTTATCATTATAATGGGACAACTCACTCAGGTTATGAATAATAACCTTACCCGTATGGAGCACCATTATCCAAAACGTGGAGGGTGAATGTAAGACCGCTTCATAAGGAAACAACCACCAACATTAAGTGGGAGTAAAAATACATTAGTAGATAAGCAATGGGTAAATTCCATAGAGAAAATATTCGATGCCTTTAGTAGTAGTGAAAGGGAAAAAGTGGTCATTGTAGTTTACTGCCTCACTGGTGATGCTGATCAATAGTGGTCATTGATTCTAAACACACATTAAGATGAAGAAGTATCAAATATCTAATGGAGGGAGTTTAAAGAGCTTTTATTAGAAAAATAATTTCCTCGTGATGATCGAGCAGATATGGGATGGAAATTTCTGAGTATAAGGAAAAAGAAGGATGAGAACGTCACAAAGAATGAATCTAACTTTATAAGGATAGTAAGGCATGATGAATATTATATACAAAACCCAATAAGTAATATTTATAGTTTCATTTATTGGTAAAAAACATTTATCTATCTATCAATAGTCTCACAATCCTTCCTGTCGTTCATAGATATTGTCTCATGTGCTATGAATATATAAAAATAATTCCCTACGTCTTAAGACTTTAAAGCAATGAAATAGAAGAAGATATCTGTTGAACACTCTAGAAATGGAAATAAGGGGAAGAAGTGAAATGTTGAATATCCATACTAAAGTAAATGTGGGAAGAAACACCCTGGCACTTGCCTGAAGGGAATGGGTGTCTGTTACAAGTGTGGTGAAAAAGGCCACCTAGTTCGTGATGGAAAGGGGAAGAAAGAGGCTGGCGATGTTGAATGCAACAATTGTAGATATAGGGGGAATTATACAAATAAATGTCCTAAGAATGAGGGGAACATACCTAAGAAAAGTCCAAGAGATCAAGGCCAAGCTTATGCTATCACTACAACAGAGGTTGAAGCTCTGAAATACGTGGTGTCAGGTAATTTAATGATTTCTTCAAGTTTGGAAAATGCATTATTTGATTCTAGATCATCCCATTGTTTCATATATTCCTAATTTGATTTGAAAATTAGATATTTCCAATTTAATTTAACATAGATTTTGTCAGTCAAATATTTTAAGGGGAGTATCATTACAACAACATTTTGTGAATCAATCCCTAATATAGCACATAAATTTTCATTATCTTCTGATCTCATGATCATACATATGATTGAATTTTTTATAATCCTTTGTATGGATTTGATTTCTGACCATGATGCGAACATTTATTGTATGAAGAAAGAGGTTATGATTTTGGATGACGATGATAATGAACACCTTATCTTTAGAGCAGAATCGTCACCACCTGATTCTTATCCAGATCCACCCCCAGTAGCTCAAATAAATTCAATAATTGGGGAGGAAGATAACAACATAACTATGGGTGAGGAATGGAATGATCAAATAGAGGATGTACCCATTGTGAAATAATATGATGATGCGTTTCCAGAAGATTTACTTGTACATCCTCAATAACGTGAAATTGAGTTTTCCATTGATTTAATTCCTAGTTCAAGGCCCATATTGAAGACCCCTTACAGAATGGAAATTATATAATTAGTGTTAGTAAAGAAAAAACTAGAGGAATTGAGTATTAAGGAATTTATTCTCCATAGTGTTTCTCCACGGGGAGCCCGTTTCCTTTTTGTTAAGATGAATGATGGATCTATGAGGTTGTGCATTGACTACATGGAGATCAATTCTATAATGGTAATGAAAATGTATCCCCTACGTCGCATTGATAATTAATTAGACCAAATTCATGGAGCTCAATACTTTTCCAAGATTTTCATTTGATTTGGATTACATTTGTTTTGCGTGAAGAAGGAAGACATTCTGTAATGGATCGGACCCCTCCGATCCATTCCTTTGTTGAAATCAATGTGGTCAACACGATGCGCTTTATAATGATAATTTTAATACTGATGATAACGTAAAAATATGTTAAATAATAATGATGATGACATAAATTGTGTGATTAATTAAACTAAAAATAATAATCATGATAAAATGATTTAATGGGTGTTATTATTATTAATGACGTGAAGTGGGAAGGTGTGTGATCCATTAGACGTTGATAAATGAAACATGCAGTTTGTTATTAATTGAGTAATTGTAGAAATTAAAATTGTTTAATAATAATGGGTTTTGTGTTATTAATATTATTCATAATATTTATGATAATGAGAAACTGATGAAATGAGTCATGGTATTTATTGCAAACAATTAAATAAAGATGCAAGTGGATGCATGGTGGTGCATTCATAAAATTGAAGGTGAGTTCGTTATATTGGGTTTATTAAATTGAATGGTTTTAATTTAATAAAAGTGGTTTCAATTTAATCAATGTGAAATAAAAATAAATATAAATAAAATAATTAAATTAAAGGATGTTACGCGACATTTACGTGGCATGGTCGAATTCATATATCCAACTGGATGGTTTAACGTGGTCAATGCGATGAGCGTACATATTTTTTTTATTTGAAACAATAATGTCAGTGAGTTAATGAAATAAGTTGATGAAATGTTATTGTTATTGAAAAACAATAAATCACAATGATGGTGTAAAACTATGTGTGAGAGGTTAATAAAATTAAATGTATTAAAATGGGGTTGAATATGTATGTTATATTATTTTTTTTGTTATTTAATTCAATTAAATGAAATGATTTTGAGTCGCATGGAATGGTTGTGCATAGGATCTCCGCAAAGTGAAATATGAAATTAATAATATTTCTAGTATAATAATATGATTATACAATTAAATTAATAATGGATAAAAGGAAATGGAATTAGTAATTTTTCTATTATACTTGAGGCGCATGGAATATAAGAGGAGGTGCCACTTGTTGGGGCATGATAAAATGGGGAGAAAAATTGGTGGAAGATAATAATTGGAATTGGAGAGAGATTGAGATATAAAATTTAAAAGAGAAATAAATGGAAAAGGGGGGATTGGTGTTTCATTACAGCGTGAAAGGAGACCCAAATCGTGATTGAATTGGAGTTATGAAAAAAATGGTTAAATAAAATAACAAAATAATAATGTAATTATAATTTTGTTGGGAAAACCGTGTTTTCTCCGCAACTTCTTCGTACGACCTCGGTTTTAAAAACCATCAGCAGCAGTGTGACCCTGACTACGAGATAGATATTATGAGTCCAATATTGGATGTATTTTTCAGGTTTTCAGATCGGGTACCTGAAACACTCGTGAATTAATAGATTTAATATTATTATTAAATCTTCGATCCGTCATAACTTCCACGTGCGATGTCCGATTGAATTCTCAGTAGTGGCGATGTGATCCTATCATTAATACGATCAATTCAAGTCTAAGGTTTCATATTAAATTATGACTCATGTCTCGGTTCAATAAAACACCTATTATTAATTTAATTTATTATTATCATTAAATGCATGGAAAATGTGTGACGTGTCGTGTGTTGACCAGTCAAAACGCGTAACGGGTGTATGGTCACACCGTGTATTCATTAATACATGTTGCATACTGTTTTACCTATTCATTGCCTATATAAGAAAGGGTTGAGGATTATTTTCCAGACCGATCGCTTCTTCTTCGCACAACGACGCTCTTGGATGATCGAGAAATCTTTCTCCTCTAACTTCTTCATCCGGACTCCTATCGTCGATCTGTCAGTGGCTATGGGATCGTTTCGGCAAGGAGAACACCATACACCCTGTTCCATTCCCACTTCTTCAAATTCCCCTCCGCAGTTTCCAACCGATGATACTGTTGATAATTGATGGGAACGATGGTCTTTGACGAACGACTCTAAAAAGGTTTGTTAAACCTCTGTTCTTGTATTCTCTTTCCAATCGTACTTCTCCCATTTTCTTTCCATGCTATGGTGTGTGATCTCTGTGTTGAGGGAGTTTCTTGTTTTGTTGATTCTGTGGTGTCGCGATGTCCTTGGTGGGTGCAGTCGTTCTGGGAAAAGCCTTGTGATCGTGGTGGACGTGTTCGTAGAAGGACAGCAGAACCTGTTGAGGTAGGCATCTTACCTTCGTCTCTCTAATTTTTGCATCATTTGGGGTGGTTTTCCTCTTGTTTTATGAAACACAATCGAACCGGTTTAATGAAGATAATAATAGGCTTATATAACGAGGATTGGAAGTTTGTGATTACTGTTACATTACTTTATATATCCTGTGATATTATATTGTTAATTGAAGAGGCTTAGGCCTACTGAAAATCACGATTGTTGGGAGCCTTTGCTTTTGCAATTAAATGTTTCCCTATCTTCTAGACCGATTTTGTGAATGGAACTTTGTGGAATGTGGAAATTGGTTAATCGCGTAAAGTTGGATGTTAAAATCTGGAACCCTTGTGTGATCACCCTGGTTAAACAAAATGGAATAATGAACATGTGGGTGTTGTCTTGGTTATGTGGCATGTGATGGGGGTGTTTTGTGGGTTGTTGTGGATAGGGTGAGTAGCGGGGCTGCGGCTGACTTGGTTGTGGGTTGGTGTGAATGTTGTGATGGTGATGGGCAGTGGGGTTGCGATAAATGGTATTAAAGGGATGATGATGTGCGGGTTCGGCGTGGTTGTGGTTATGGTGGCTGGCAGCGGGGCTGAAGGGATGTGTTTGAATGTGAACGGGTTATGGGTTGTGATTAATAAATAAAATGTGGAAGAGTTAATGAATGGTGGGGCGTGGTAATGGAATGGTTTTAATAGTTAATGGGGTTGGTTGGTTAATAAGAAGGACTTGGTTGTGTTGCATGTGTTTTCCTAACTTGATTTGTGGATGGTAGGGATATGTTTTACAAATGATCTATGTGGTCAGTTGTCGATAGTTTCCCAGTAGGTAAAGAACTAATAAAATAATTCTGTTGAAACATGAAAACCTTAATGGGGTTGGGGTTGTTTGTTGTATGCATGCTTCATAGTAGCAGTGCCGAGGCACGTGCTCAGTTCTATGATTAGAAGCCATAGGTTGGGCTGAGTGTTTGGTATATATATATATATATATATATATATATATATCTTTGTGTTTTATCGCACCCCACCCATGTTGAGCACTTAGTGCTGAACACTCCCATTTCATGGGAGATGGTGTTTTCCCATAGTTACTAGCTCCTTCCTGGTCCTTCTTCCCTAGGCTGTGATGTCTTGAGGTGACCTTACACCTAATACTCTTTATGTAGGTTTCAATTGGGGTGGATTGGCCCAAGACTCTTCGGGTATGTTTGTTTTCCCAAGAATCTTCGGGATGAGGCCCAGGTGTCTTCAGGGGAGAGTTCTGTAACTATTACTGTTCCCAATAATCATTGGGATGAGGCCCAGGTGTGTGCGAGGATGATACGTGGTTGTGTTGCCCAAGTGTGTGCGGGCGGGATGCATGGTTGTGAGGCCCAGGTGTGTTCTGGAGGGATGTGTGGTGGTGAGGCCCAGGTGTGTGAGGGCGGGATGTGGGGTTCTTGAGGCCCATGTGTGTGTGGGCGGGAAGAGTGTGGTAGCGTTAGGATGTTCTCCATTAGGAAGAGCAGCTAACTAGTAGGAAATGGTGTGGGGTACCAAATACTCTTGTTCTTATATACTACTACCTGTTGTGATTATGTATTTGGTGAGTGTGGCTGGTGAGGTTGGGTGGATAGAATTCCTTTCAATGTTTCTTCTATTGTTCTCATGGGACATTAGGATGACTCCCTACATGTGCACGAGAGCTTTAGGTTTCCCTCCTGAGTATACATGTATGATCACCCTATGTTTACTTTCAGGTTTCCAGGAGGAATACTAGGGTCGTGCGAGACCCTACTAGTCAGACAGTTGGAGTTTTTGCAGTTGTTGTACTCTTGTTTTCTTTTGGTATTGTACTATTGATCTTTCTTGTACATTCACCTTGTTATAAAATTGTTTAAACATGCATGTGGGATTGGTTTGGGTTTATTTCTATACATGTTTTCTTTTTGTTGTTGGGTGGTTGACTTATGCTATTTCCCAATCTTAAATAATAAAAAGGGTAATGCCTCCCATATTTGTGAAAACTCATACCCTTGGTGCTAGTCTCCACCCCGGGGCCTACTGGAGGCGGGACTCAGGGGTCATTATCTCCCTTTCACCATTACCAGCTCAGGAGGGGCACCTTTTGTGGGAGGGGGTCGTGACAGAATGGTATCAGAGAAGATGGTTGAGAGATCAGATGGAGAATGGAGTTAGGCACAGTGAGGATTGCATGGGATAGTAGGGCAACAATGTTAGTTAATCTTGGTGTGTGACATAGGCCAGGGAAGACCGTCTAGGACACAGGATTTTAGGGCCCCCCGTGATCCAATGCAAGGACTCTGAGCCTACAAAATGACCATGTGATACTACATTGATTGTAGGGTAGAGACCCTAGGGAAGGTACATGCATCATCATGATTATGTTTTACTTTATTTGGGTGTTTTGGGAAAGAAATTGATTAAAATGATAACATAAAACCATGAGTATTATCTTACTACTTGGGATTAGGTGATCCTTGTTTACCGTACAGCTATGGCACCTAGACGTCATCCTCGGGTGGCTCAGACGGCTGAGGCCCTGCAGTTTTAGGTGGTCGATTAGTTGAGGATTGACCGAGAGGAGGAAGATAGCCAGTGGCAGAAGACTCTCCGTTCTTTTCAGCGGTAGACCATCAAGAAGTACGAGGGTAGTACTTCGGATATGGAGTTAGAGGGGTGGCTTGAAGAGCTAGGGATTGCTTTTACCTTGATCTGTGCTCCGAGGGAGTACTGGGTTCCCCTAGCAGTCAGTCAGCTGAGAGGTGCGGCGCGATAGGGGTGGACGCTCTACCTCGGAGAGAGGATAGAGGCAGAGGTTCCATGGGATAACTTTGATAAGGAATTCCGAGAGGAATTCCTTTATTCTATGATCAAGGCATAGAAGCGGTAGGAGTTACTCTCCCTTCATCAGGGGATTATGTCAGTACGAGATCTGGGGATCAAGTTCATGGATCTCCTGCGCTTTGCTCCAAATCTGTTTCCAGATGAGGAGTCTCGGGCGAGACGTTTGGAGGAGGCGCTTCATCCATCGCTTCAGTATGCTGTCACCCCCTTCACCCTTCCGATGTACATGGAAGTACAAAAGAAGGTAGAGGTTGTAGAAAGCATGCACTCATAGGGAGGTGCACCGTAGGAGGGGATCCAGCAATGTTCGTCGAAGGGGAAGGCAGTCAGCAGCAGGTCTCCTGCGACGGGACCTTATAGTTTCAGGCCAGTAGGGAGCAGGCCCCAGCAGTTCCAGTTCAGATATTTGGTTCCTCGTCCCTTTTTCATGAGCCCAGGACCGAAGTGTTTTTCTTGTGGAGGTTTCGGGCACGATCAGAGTCAGTGCCCGACCCAAGCTCAGTACGGTGGAGATGGACTGCTTCAGCGCCCGCCTCAGCAGCACCAGTCACCGGCAAGACCCTTCTAGCATAAACAAGCTCTAGTCCCTCTGAGGGGAGATGAAGCAGGTGGTGGCCAACCACAAAGAGTTTCTCAAGGATATCAATTGGGATGTGTTCGAGGAGGCGGACGTCAACAGAGAGGTAGAGGAACAGGGCGCGGAGAGTTTCATGCATCAGAGGCAGCATCTCTAGAAGGACCAGGGATCGATAGAGATGTGTTTGGGTTTTCTTGAATGATCTCCTTTATGTTTTGTTGGGAGCATTACACTCTATTGATGGAACTATTTTGCTCATTATTTGGGCCTGGACCTTGTTTTTTGTGTGTTTTTAATGCTATGTTGTTTCTCTCTATTCTTTAAATGTACGTGAAGAGACCTATCATGTGGGGATGGGAAGACCTAATCCCTAATTGAGACGCATTAATGTGGATGTGACTAAACCCGTGCATGCGAGTCAGTGCCACCTAAAGTGGATAATATCTCGAAATAGGAGAGGGAATTCCTAACTCATATAATTAGGGTTGTCGGTGGTTTCTTGTTATGACAAGAGCACTGAGAGGTATCTTGCAGAGTGGTTATTCAGATCCATTCTTTTTTTTTCTGGGTTGTTTTTTAATTCTCTAGGACAAGAATGATTCGATAGGTATCTAATGTAATGGACCGGACCCCTCAGGTCCATTCCTTTGTTGAAATCGATGTGGTCAACACGACACGCGTTATAATGGTAATTTTAATACTGATGATAACGTAAAAATTTGTTAAATAATAATTATGATGACATAAATTGTGTGATTAATTAAACTAAAAATAATAATCATGATAAAATTATTCAATGTGTTTTATTATTATTAATCATGTGAAGTGGGAAGGTGTGTGATCCATTAGACGTAGATAAATGAAACATGCAGTTTGTTATTAATTGAGTAATTGTAGAAATTAAAATTGATTAATAATAATGGGTGTTGTGTTGTTAATATTATTCATAATATTAATAATAATGAGAAATTGATGAAATGAGCCATGGTATTTATTGAAAACAATTAAATGAAGATGCAAGTGGATGCATGGTGGTGCGTTCAAAAAATTAAAGGGATTTCATTTTATTGGGTTTATTAAATTTAATGGTTTTAATTTAATAAATGAGGTTTCAATTTAATCAGTGTGAAATAAAAATAAATAGAAATAAAATAACTAATTTGACTAATGTTATGCGACATTGACGTGGCATGGTTGGATTCAGATATCCAACAGGGTGGTTTAACGTGGTCAATGCGACGAGCGTAAATATTTTTGTTATTAAAATCAATAACGTCGGTGAGTTAATAAAATAAGTTTATGAAATGTTATTGTTATTGAAAAACAATAAATAACAGTGTTGGCGTAAAACTATGTGTGAGAGTTTAATAAAATTAAATTTATTAAAATGGGGTTGAATAAATGAGTTATATAAATTTTTTTTTCATTTAATTCAATTAAATGAAATGGTTTTGAGTCGCATGGAATGGTTGTGCATAGGTTCTCCGCAAAGTGAAATATGAAATTAATAATATTGCTAGTATAAGAATATGATAATACAATTAAATTAATAATGGATAAAAGGCAAGGGAATTAATAATTTTCCTATTATACTTGAGGTGCATGGAATATAAGAGGAGGTGACACTTGCTGGGGCGTGATAAAATGGGGAGAAGAATTTGTGGAAGATAATAAATGGAATTGGAGAGAGAATGAGATATAAAATTTAAAAGAGAAATAAATGGAAAAGGGGGGATTGGGGTATCATTAAAACGTGAAAAGGAGACCCAAATCGTGATTGATTTGGAGTTATGAAAAAAAATTGTTAAATAAAATAATAAAATAATAATTTAGTTTTCATTTTTTTGTGAAAACAGTGTTTTGTTCCCAACTTCTTCATACGACCTCGGTTTTACAATCCATCAGCGGTAGTGCGACCCTGACTATGAGACGGAAATTATGAGTCTAATATTGGATGTCTTTTTTAGGTTTTTGGATCGGGTACCCAAAACACTCGTGAATTAATTGATTTAATATTATTATTAAATCTTCGACCCGTCATAAATCCCACCTGCGACGTCCGATTGACTTCTCGGTAGTGGTGATCTGATACTATCATTAACACAATCAATTCAAGTCTAAGGTTGCATATTTAATTATGACTCATGTCTCAGGTCAATAAAACACCTATTATTAATTAAATTTATTATTATCATTAAATGCATGGAAACTACGTGACGTGCCGTGTGTTGATAAGTCAAAACGTGTAACAGGTGTACGGTCATACCGTGTATTCATTAATACACGCTGCATACAGTTTTACATATTCGTTGCCTATATATGAACGGGTCGTGGATTATTTTCTAGACTGATCGCTTCTTCTTCGCACGACGACGCTCTTGGATGATCAGGAAGTCTTCCTCCTCTAACTTCATCATCCGGACTCCGATCGTCGATCCGTCAGTGGCTACGGGATCGTGTCGGCAAAGAGAACACCGTACACCGTGTTCCATTCCCACTTCTTTGAATTCCCCTCCATAGTTTCCAACCGAAGAGACTGCTGATAATTGACGGGAAATATGGTCTTTGACGAACGACTCTAAAAAGGTATATTAAACCTCTGTTCTTGTATTCTTTTTCTGATCCTACTTATCCCGTTTTCTTTCCATGCAATGGAGTGTGATCTCTGTGTTGAGGGAGTTTCTTGTGTTGTTGATTCATTGGTGTCACGACGTCCTTGGTGGGTGCAGTCATTTTGGGAGAAACCTTGTGATCACGGTGGTCGTGTTCATAGAAGGACATCAGAACCTGTTGAGGTAGGGATCTTACCTTCATCTCTCTAATTTGTGCATCATGTGGGGTGGGTTTCCTATTGTTTTATGAAACATAGTCGATCCGGTTTAATGAAGATAATAACAGGCTTATATAATGGGGATTGGAAGTTTGTGATTACTGTTACTTTACTATATATATCCTGTGATATTATATTGTGAATTGCATACGCTTATGACTACTGAAAATCACGGTCGTTGGGAGCCTTTGCTTGCGCAATTAAATGTTTCCCTATTTTCTAGACCATTTTTGTGAATGGAACTTTGTGGAATGTGGAAATTGTTTAATCACTTAATGTTGGCTGTTAAATTCTGGAACCCTTGTGTGATCACCCTGGTTAAACAAAATTGAATAATGAGCATTTGGGTGTTGGCTTGGTTAGGTGGCATGTGATGGGGGTGTTTTTAAGGTTGTTGTGGATAGGGTGAGCAGTGGGGCTGCGGTTGACTTGGTTGTGGGTTGGTGTGAATGTTGTGATGGTGATGGGCAGCGGGGCTGCGATAAATGTTATTAAAGGGATGATGATGTGCGGGTTCGGTGTGGTTGTGATTATAGTGGTTGGGAGCGGGGCTGCAGGGATGTGTTTGAATGTGAACGGGTTATGGGTTGTGATTAATAAAGAAAATGTGGAAGATTTAATGAATGGTGGAGCGTGGTAATGGAATGGGTTTAATAGTTAATGGGGTTAGTTGGTTAATAAGATGGACTTGGTTGTGTTGCTTGTGTTTTCCTAACTTGATTTGTGGAAGGTAGGGATATGTTTTACGAATGATCGATGTGGTTAGTTGTGGATAGTTGCCCAGTAGTTAAGGAACTAATAAACAAATTATGTTGAAACAAGAAAACCTAAATGGGGTTGGGGTTGTTTGTTGTATGCATGCTTAGTACTAGTAGTGTCAAGGCACGTGCTTAGTTATATGATTAGAAGCCATAAGTTGGGATCAGTGTTTGGTATATGTATATATATCTATATCTTTGTGTTTTATCGCACCCCCCCCCCCATGTTGAGCACTTAGTGCCGAACACTCCCATTTCATGGGAGAGGGTGTTTTCCCATAGTTACTAGCTCCTTCCTGCTTCTTATTCCGTAGCCTATGATGGCTTGAGGCGACCTTACACCTAAGACCCTTCAGGTAGGTTTCTATTGGGGTGGATTGGCCCAAGACTCTTCGGGCAGGTTTATTTTCCCAAGAATCTTTGGGATGAGGCGTAGGTGTCTTCGGGCGAGAGTTCTGTTACTATTAATATTCCAAATAATCTTTGGGATGAGGCCCAAGTGTGTGCGGGCAGGACACGTGGTTGTGAGGCCCAGGTGTGTGCGTGCGAGATGCGTGGTTGTGAGGCCCAGGTGTGTGCTGGCGGGATGCGTGGTGGTGAGGCCCAGGTGTGTGCGGGCGGGATGTCTGGTCCTTGAGGCCCAGGTGTGTGTGGGTGGGAAGAGTGTGGTAGCGTCAGGACGTTCGCCGTTAGAAAGAGCAGCTAACTAGTGGGAAATGGTGTGGGGTACCCAATACTCTTGTTCGTATATACTACTACCTGTTGTGATTCTGTTTTTGGTGTGTTTGGTTGGTGAGGTTAGGTGGATAGAATTCCTTGCTAGGTTTCTTCTGTTGTTCTCACAGGACATTAGGATGTCTCCCTACTTGTGCACGAGATATTTAGGTTTCCCTACTGAGTATACTTATATGCTCAACCTACGTTTACTTTCAGGCTTCTAGGAGGAATACCAGGGCCGTGCGGGACCCTACTAGTCGGACAGTTGGAGTTGTTGCAGTTGTTGTACTCTTGTTTTCTTTTGGTATTATACTATTTAGCTTTCTTGTACTTACACCTTGTTTTAAAATTGTTTAAACATGCATGTGGGATTGTTTTGGGTTTATTTCTATACATGTTTTCTTTTCCTTTTTGGGTGGTTGACTTATCCTATTTCCCAATCTTAAATAATAAAAAGGGTAATGCCTCCCATATTTGTGAAAACTCATACCCTTGGTGCTAGTCTCTATCCCGGGGCCTACTGGAGGCGAGACTAGGGGTTGTTATCTTCCATTCACCATTTAAAGCTCATGAGGGGCATCTTTGGAGGTAGGGGGTCATGACACATTCTGAGGACAGCATTTCGAACCAGGTATGAGAATTATGAGTTTACTATAATTCCTTTTGGATTGACTAATGCACCCTATGTCTTCATGGATCTAATGAATAGCGTTTTCAATGAATATCTCGATGACTTTGTAGTGGTATTTATTTATAATATCTTGGTATAATCCAAATGCTATGAAGATCATGAAAATCACTTGTGCATTATATTGAAGACTCTTAGAAGACATGAATTATATGGGAAGTTTAGCAAGTGTGAGTTCTGGATTTTGGAGATTTCTTTTATTGGTCGTATTGTCTCTAAGCATGGAATCTCTATTGATCAATCTAAGACCAAGGAAATACATGAATGGCTAGCACCGATGAGTATAACTGAGGTATGCAGTTTTATTGGTTTAGCAGGTTATTATCGGCGTTTCATGCACAATTTTTCCCATTTGGCTAATCCGTTAACATAGCTCAGACGAAAAGGGGATAAAATTTTTTGGACAAAAGAGTTTGAAGAATGTTTTGATTAATTGAATAGAAGATTAGTCAATGATCCTATCTTGAATCTACCATCAGGGAATGATGGATTTTTTAATTTTATTGATGCATCAAAGAAAGGACTTTGTTGTCTCCATATGTAGAATGATAGAGTTATCACTAATTCATCACGACAGCTAAAAATTCATGAGAAAAACAATCCTACTTATGATCTATAGATAACAGCTGTAATATTTTCTTTGATGATTTGGAGACACTATTTCTATGGTGAAAAATGTGAGATTTATACTGATCACACGAGTTTGAAGTATATTTTATTCGAGAAAGAACTCAACATGTGGAAATGGATATGGATTTAACTACTCAAGGATTATGATTGAACTATACACTACCACCCGGGGAAAGAAAATAAGGTGGAATATTCATTGAGTAGAAAGGATCATGGAGTTTGGAACAATATTATAGTTAAAAATGATACTATATACATGGATCTAGTAAATATGGATATGAGAATAACCATGGAAGGTGAAACATCAATGTTTTTTCAAATGGTTACTAAACTATCATTATTGGAATGGATAAAGAGTTGTCACACTGGTGATGAAGAGTTTCAAAAGAAGATTAATGCTATGAATTATTGGTGATAGAGTTACTTTGTGTATAAATATAGAATTTTGAAATTTGGTAAGAAAAGTTTTTTTCCCGATATACCTAATCTAAAAAGGGAATCATTGGATGATGGCCATATTTCCAATTTCCCTATACACCCTGGGAGCACCAAAATGTACAGAGATTTGAAGGAACTTTTTTGGTGGGACAACAAGAAGAGGTAGATTTCTGATTTTTTGTCAATATGTATGGTTTGTCAACAAGTGAAAGCTGGAAGGCAATAGCCTGAAAAATTCATGCAACCTCTTCCCATACTGGAGTGAAAATGGGATAATATTACAGTGGACTTTGTCATGGGACGTCCAAAGATTCCTAGAAGGAATGATTCAATATGGGTCATTGTTGATCGTCTTACCAATTCAGCATATTTTCTTCCTATAAGAGAATATTTACCACTTGAATGATTGGATAGACTATATATTAATGAAGTTGTAAGTATTCATGGAGTAACCTTATTGATTGTTTCTTATCGTGATCCACGTTTTACATCAAGATTTCAGAAAATTCTTCAGAAATCCATGGATACTGATATAGAGACCCAAAGCTTGATGTACATGGACATTACATTACTTTTGAGGAAAACTTAATACAATAAAAAAAACTCCCAATGACCATATTAGTTTAGTGTCTTTGGAAACACAGAACATAATCTTCTTATCATGGTGAAAGATATTCAACATCTCCAATAATGATATTCATTTTTTTCCTACCAAAAACTGACATTAATATCCGTGGGGAAATGAAAACATAAAAAGGTTGAGCTAAAATTTTTATTAAGGGTAACCATGGAGAAAATAAAACCATTCATATACATTTGAACTTAAAAACATGAACATAATTTTTAAACATCAAAATCTTGAGCAATGACATTAAAAATGGTAGTACATAAGGCATAGATCATAATAGAACATCAATCATAATAAAATGGCATGGGAATAAAATAATTAATTGTGGAAAATTATTATTCACATGATATGATTTCCATATTATCCAAGGCATTGCTTCTAAGACCATCATAGTGGACAAAGTCCCCTACTAAATCGAGTTCACTCCTCCTTCCAGTCCTGTATCACTGAACCAGGTTAACATGTCATTCCAGCCATGTCTATCTCAAGAGATATAAATAATTAACCAATTTATTGGAAGTATATATAGGTCCCACCCATCTAAAAATGAAATCATTCTTAGTTGTGCCACAAAATAAACATAAATCATTCATCATAACCCAAATAGAAAAATGGGTTTCATAAAACATCATCTCATCATAACATAATCCATATAAAAAATGGATATAATTTCAACATAAGAAGAATCAAACCATATAAATAATAGATATATTATACGTGAAACATAATCATACTAAATAATGTAATCTTAGAAAAAAAATAGTTTTTACAAAACACTTGAAATGAATTCTTGAGAAAAAAATCCTTTCTTCTTGAAAATCATTTTATTTTCACAAAATCCCATGCAATTTTAAAAGAAAAGTATTTTTTGTAAATAATAATGAAATCATGAAGAGTAATCTTCATAAAAATAATGTTTTAGGAAACCGTAAAATTCATCCGTGCCATATAAGTTAAAAAACATTCTCCTCGTAATTTTAACGTAAAAGTCAAAAAGTGCCAAGTATGGTAAACAAAAGAAAGATTCCTTCCATAACCCATAGTAAAAGACAAATATGGGTAAAAATGACTTTAAACAAACATGAATATTAATAAATGCTTAATTAAAAAAAATTTAGGGAATATGATGATGAATATAACCCTCGTAAATACTTACGAATAAACAATCCCAGATAATAACAAGATTTGAATAATTATCCCTCACCTTAGGTCCGATTTGATTCATAAGTATCCTAACATCCTATATAATAATATAAATAATATCATTTACTTATTATTGAATCATATTAATATTTATGATATCATATATGGTTCACATAAGACTTTATATTACACATTCTTTTGTAACTTCTATGTTAATGTAGTGTTTTGGGTAAAATTGTTTCATTTATCGTACGTGTTTTGACTTGTCATTCTTTATATTATTACTTATATCCTGATTTTAATAATTATATAATGTAAAAAATGATTTATATATAATATATATTTAGTATATAAATATATATTATATATCGATAAATGGAGTGAAATACACCATACATGGAGACGGTAGGTCGTACGTACGCTTGAACATTGTTTTCATTTCCTTATTGAATTGAATGGAATTAAGTAAGTGAAACATATATGAACATAAATCCAGTATAATTATTATTTAATATCTTTTATGTCTATTTATTATATATACTTTATAATCATACTTTAATGGTTAATTATGAAAAATGAATCCCATCGCATTCATGGAGATGGTAGTCCGTACGTACGTACAAGCGATGATATTATTATTTTGATATTAAACTTT
The DNA here is from genome assembly GCA_963277665.1 of Viscum album. Classification (NCBI taxonomy): domain Eukaryota; kingdom Viridiplantae; phylum Streptophyta; class Magnoliopsida; order Santalales; family Viscaceae; genus Viscum; species Viscum album. The sequence continues at coordinate 644,018,458 of OY728161.1, forward strand.
TATATAATTGGATGGTATATCATATATACAGAATCATAATAATGTTATATTTATTATTTATATCATTTATACTCATTATTATACACTTTCAAACGATGAAATGTTTGAATAACAAACTACTCCATGACGTGGAGACGGTAAACCGTACGTACGCACGTGTGGTGACTTTTTCATTCATAGGATGGATAAAATAACTAATATGGTTGTTCCATTTTTATAATAAAATCACATTATATAGAATATAATATATTAGTTAGTTTATAATGGAATCAACAATGAAGGAAGAAGTGGAAGAAGAAAGAAACTTGAAATAATCGGTAGAAGAGATTACCTCTTCTTCGACGTGCCTATTTTAAACTTCCACTTAGGGAACTAGAGATGTTCTTTTGAGAAGACTAGTACCTCTATGATATAACTAGAAAGGTTGAAAAGAGAAATTTTAAGGTGTTGTCAGAGGTTTAAGGCTCAAAATTTTATAATGAGGAGAGGGAGGAGGTGCACTTTTATAAGAGAGGAGAGGCGCACCTTATAAAAAACATAAATTATTATTTTATAATAAATCCATATTCGGTTTATAATGGCTCAAAAGTGACTTATTTAGATTCTAGGGCGGGGATGGGTATAAATACTCACAACCAATAGGTTTTAGGAAACATTAGGTTACCATTTTAATATAATCTTTAAGATTTAACTCTAAGTTAAATAATTTAACGTTTACAATGTCTTCGTGTATTCTTACACTATATGGTTAATAATCTTACTATAATCTTCTAATCTAACCCAATTGGTTCATTAATGTCTTATATAATATTATATAAGTCCTTTTGTTGATCCTTAGAATTATAAGACCATCATATCAATTAATAATATAATATTCTATTAAAAAACTCTTTTATGTCAACTTTGACACTATTTGGTATTTTGTTTTTTCTAAATTTATAACAACATTATTATTTCAAAAAAATTCTTCTAACCAACCATAATTTGTTATATTAATCTATAAAATCTGTTTAATTCATAAAAAGTTTGAAATTACATTTATTTGGGTATTTATAATATCAATTTTGTTAATATTTCATTAATAAGGTAATTACATCATCATAATTGTGTCATAAATAAATTAAATTATTTAATGTCTAAAAATTATAAATAAAATACGATTTTTTAGGAAATCATCTTAGATTTATAATTAATATTTATAGTCGAATTTATCTTATGCATAACTCTATATTATAAATCCACTACTTATTAAACATTGATTTTAAATCGTTTAACTATTCTTTTAATTAAATTATAATAAATGTCCTAATCTAATACATGTGGATGTATATGATCATATTTTATTCCTATGTTTGTTTTTGGTCGAATTATACTTATACAATTGAATTAGGACAAGTGTTAGGGTAATAATAATATCATTTTACCCTTAATTACCCTATTTACTTTTATCCGTGGTAAATAAAAGTAAAATGTTACTATTCACTAAAAATTATTTTTATCTTATTGAACCAAATTTTACTCCGTCATATTAACCGAGTCTCTATTATTTTCTAAATTTCACTCATAGAAGTGGTAAAATTATGTTTTATGAAAATTTGCAAATTCTCCATTTAGGTGGGTAAAAGACGGTGAAAAGTTCAATAGATTTTTTATATATCTAAAATTATTATAAAATGACTCCAATGAATTACATAGAACATATATAGAAATTTAGTATCAATGTTTACCAATAATAAATTTCAATAAAATAAATAATTATTTAAATAAAAATGTTGTTTTAAACTATAATTCAGTGTTTTTCAATATTAATCAAAAATTGAAAGTTTTCAGAAAAATACAAAAAATTCACCCAAGGATAAATTTGATATTAAGAATCCAAAAATGAAGCCCCTTTGGAATGATAAAATTTAAAATAATTCAAAAATTGGGTATTACTATTCATAACGCCTAGTTTATATAATAATTTAATAATATATCGCTGTTTACTGAAACTCGGTATTTCGTACAATGCAAGCTATCGAGGATGGTTACTCTTGCGTGCAACACAACCCAAGAATATTTTTACATATAATACAAGCTAACATAGTGTTCGTATATCACAAGATAATATTGGTGTAGCGTACAACACAATACATCAAATAAATTAAAAATAATATTTCTCATAAAATCTCAGGGTGTTACATTCTACCCCCCTTAAAATGAATTTCACCCTTGAAATTCGTCGGGGTTATAAATGGTTTACTACTTTAATGTTTCATTCATAAAAACCCACATCGTAAAAAGGAATAGTAAAACATAATTTTAAAAACTAATGTATGAAATGTTATGGTAACCCAAATTAACTCATCACTGGGCTTCCTCATTGAAGAACAATGGTGAAAATATAGATATGGAAGAGAAATATAACCATCATGTTCTGATAGAGAGTGGTAGAGAACATGGATATGAAAAATCCAACAATCACAAAGCCATAAATTTGTGATGATCTAAGGTACAATCTTGGACAAAATTTTTGTTTTTCAAGATCATTTCCCTAGAGTTGAAAAAATAGGAATTAGAAGAAATACTTAATTGATTTCGGTACATTCTCATCATTGTTCGTGACTTGAACTATTTCCACTTCATGTCCTAAAGAAATGAAGTTTAATTTTTTATTCATGAAGTTCTATCAGATCATGTGATAAAATGATAGGTCATTCCATCTTTCTCAAACAAAAGGTTAACAAAAGTTATTAAATATACATAAGTCCTTCTTTGGTGAGATTAATCGTATATGGTTCCTAAAATGGACTTATAATTCTTATATCATACCACATAATAAATTAAAACAAATATATACCAACCAGGGACTTCCTGTAGTCTAGTGGTAGGCGATAAAGGCCTATGGAAATTTGGTTGTGGGATCGAGTCTCACATCCTTGTCTGACGTGACGTGTTGCCGCCCGTTCTGTAGGTTGACCCTTTTCTTAAACAATACTATTAAAACATTCCAGAAATAAAATCTAAAAGAGGTTCTATAATTAAACAATACTATATGGTGTTTGACATAATTCATTTCAACCTTAAGACTTATCCAAAATATTTTTTTCCCAAACTCATAGTATAAAGAGAACGATTACTAAAAAGGTCATATAACAAGCACATGAATACCATCATTTATCCCTCATATATTAGAAGATATATCTTGTTGGTCACATTCCAAACATGTGATTACCATAATCATGTATTCTTTTGAGACATGTATTACCATAGAACCTTAGTGAAAACATGAATGCTATCAAAAGATAACTCTTTCCACATAGAAAAATCCCAAAAATTCTATATACTCAAACAATGATATCACTTTGTCCTTATACCAATCATGAGCTCATGAATACTATCAAAAATTTTGTTTTCTCATTATCCCTTCATTATGTGCATATCATCTGCTTTCCAAAAATATTTCATTCACTTTTCATGGTTACCTATACCATATAATTATCAAAAACAACAAAAAACCATTACATAGATATTCCAATATCCCACAATACTATAAATGAGACTCCACGACATTATGTTTGAATCTCATTACATAAACACATAATCATTTCAACACATCATTTTCATACTCAACATCTCCAATAGTGATCGCATGTGACTTCCCTCTGTCCTTTTCCTTAAGAGGTTGCTGATGTAGATCATCATTAACCCTTGGATTAGGGAATTGGTTAGCATAATGCACCATTTCATTTCACTTGAATCATTGAAGTGTTAGTCGTGAGTTCTCTATAGTATTTTCTCTATTCACATCATTAGATACCTTTTTCCCATTAATTCAGCACTTAGCTGCTCGATGACCTTCTATTCCACTCTTGAAACATTATATAGTTCCTTTTAGTCCATCTCCACCACGCTTCATTCCATACATTATTCATAACGAAACATTTGTCTTCTTTTCACCATTGTTTTAAGATTTTTCCTTGACCTCCATCTTTTGTTTCATGTCAAAACATTGACATGGATATGTTACACCAACTTCTAGGTCTACCTTGATAGCACAATTCACAATTTCTTCATAGCTACTAAAGTCTCTTATAGCTAATGCCCTTCGAAAACTTGGTTTTCAGCCACTAAAGAATCGATCAACTTTACTTTCAGGTTGGATGATAAATCCAGATGCATACTTTGCAAGCCGTCTAAAATTCTACTTGTATATACCAACAGATTCATCATCCTTTTTATTAATATCAAGGAACTCCTTTTCTATATTTGTTCAAAGAATACGAGGGAAGTATTTATTGAAAATCAAGTTCTTGAACTCATCCCATTGCATGGATTCAATTTCATCTTGGGGCCCTGTATTCTTAATTAGAATACACCACTGGTCTGCTTCACCTTCTGAACACTAAACAGTCAAAACAGATTTTTTATGTTCCAAAAATCGAAATATGGAAAATATCATTTCAATGGTATCGATCCATTGTTCAGCAATAAGTGGATCAGAAGACACACTAAAAGAAGGTGGTCGTTGCCTCATGAAGGACTCAATAGAATATTGTTCCCCTATCTACTCATTTGGAAGTCTAGAATGATTTATAGATTGTGTAAGTTTAGTAATAAGGTTTTTCACTCCATCTCTCATCACATTTCATCGTTCAGGAGAAAAATCATTGCATTTTCCATTACATTGATCATCACGACCCATTTAGGTTCTAGCCAGAGTCTAAACCCCAAAATGAATAGTGTGAGAGGAAAAAATCATGTTAGGAAAACAACATAATAATGGGAAAATACCTTAAATATATAAAATATTAGGTTTAATTATAAGATCATTACCTAATTATAGGACTATAACCTATACTTATTCTTATCTTTAGATACATCCCTATACATACCATAGAAATATATCTAGGGATTTCACTAAAGTTTTTGCATCCTAGTTTCTGAAGGTTAACTAAACATTCCCTCTGATACCAACTATAGAGACCCAAAGCTTGACATACATGGACATTACATTACTTTTGAGAAATAATTAATACATTACAAAACAGATTCCCAATGACCATATTAGGTTAGTGTCTTGGTAAACTCAGATCATAATCTCCCAATCATGGTGAAAGATTTTCAACATCTCCCATAAAGATGTTCTTTTTTTCCTACCTAAAACCATCATTTATATCCTGGGGTAAAATAAAACATAAAAATGGTGATCTCAAATGCTCAGTATTGGTAAACATGGAAAAAATAAAACAACCCATATACATTGGAACTTAAAAACATGAACATAAAGTTTAAACATCCAAATCGTGGGCATTAACATTAAACATGGAAGTACATAAGGAATAGATCATAATGAAATATCAATAATGATTAAATAGCATGGGAGTAAAGCATGTAATTCTGGAAAACCATTAATCGCATGATATGACTTCTATATTAGCCAAGGCATTGCATCCAAAACCATCATAGTGGACAAAGTCCCTTACCGAATCGAGTTCAATCCTCATTCTAGTTCTGTATCACTGAACTGCATTAACTTGTCGTTCAAGCCATGAATATATCATGAGATATAAATCTTTACCCAATGAATTTGAGGGAGATATAGGTCCCAGACATATCATAATGAAATTATTCATACTTTTTCCACAAAATAAACATAAATCATTCATTATAACCCAAAGAGTAAAATGGGTTTCATAAAATGTCATCCCATCATAACATAATCCATATAAAAAAATGGATATCATTTCATCATAATAAGAATAAAACCATGTAAATAATGGAGACATTATACTTGAAACGTAATTATACTAAATAATGTCATCATATATGGAAAATAGTTTTGACAAAACAGTTGAAATGTATTCATGAGGAAAATATCCTTTCTTCTTCAAAATCATTTTCTTTTCACAAAATGCCATGTAATTTTAAAATAAAAAGATATTGTTGAAAAATAATCATAAAATATTGTAGAGTATTCTAAATTAAAATAAGGCGTTATGAAACCGTAAAAATCTGTTCATCCTGTATAAGTTAAAAAAATAATCTCCTCGTACTTTTATCAGAAAAGTCAAAAAGTACCACGTATGGTAAACAAAAGAAATATTACATCCATAACACAAATTAAAAGTCAAATATGGGTAAAAATGACTTTATAAATACATGTATGAATATTTTACACTTTATAGAAAACAATTTTATGTTAAAGGATGACAAATATAACCCCAGTAAATACATACGAATAAAAAATCTTGGATAAGAATGAGATTGGAATTATTATTCCTTACCTTAGGTCTGATATGCTTCGTACGTATCCGAAACTCCTGTATAATGATTCAAATAATGTCATTTACTTATTACCAAATCATATTAATTGTTATTATATCATATATGGTTCAATTATTACTTTATATTACCCGTTCTTCTGTAAATTCCATGTTGAAGCTGCGTTTTGGGTAAAATCCTTTAATTTATCGTACGTGTTTCGACTTGTTGTTCATGATATTATTACTTATATCCCGATTCCCTTAATTCCATAATATTAAACATGATTTATATATAATATATTTTCAGCATATAAATATATATGATAGATCGATAAACGGAATGAAATACACCGTTCATGGAAACGGTAGGCCGTACGTACGCATGAACGCTGTTTTGGTTTCCATATTGAATTGAATGGAATTAAGTAAATGAAACATATATCTACATTAATCCAGCATCATTATTATGTAATATAGTTCATGATTATTTATTATATATACATTATAGTCATACTTGAATGGTTAATCATGGAAAATGAATCTTACCACATTCGTGGAGACTGTTGTCCGTACGTACGCATGAGCGATGATATCATTCTTTTGATATTGAAATCATATATAATTGGATGGTATATCATATATATAAAATCATAATAATGTTATATATATTATTTATATCTTTTTTACTCATTATTATACCCATTAAAATGACCAAATGTTTGAATAAAAAACTACACCACGACGTGGAGACGTTAAGCAATACGTACGCACGTGTGGGGACTTTTTAATTCGTAGGATGGATAAAATAACTAATATGGTTGTACCATTTTTATAATAACATCAGAGTATATATAATATACTTGATTTTTTATTTAATAATGGAATCAACAATGAAAGAGGAAGTGCAAGAAGAAATAAACTTGAATGAATCGGTAGAAGAGATTGCCTCTTCTTCGACATGCCTCTTTTAAAATTCCCCTTAGAGAACTAGGGTTGGTATTTTGAGAAGACCAGAACCTCTATGACATAACTATAGAGGTGTAGAAGACAAATATTCAGGTTATTTATGTGTATGAAGGCTCAAAATTGTTTAAAAAGGAGACGGAGGAGGTTCACATTTATAAGGGATGAGAGGGGCACCTACGGAAAAACAAAAAATATTATTTTTTAATAAATTCATATTTGGTTTATAATGTCTCCAAAGTGAATTATTTCAAGGCTAGGGTGGTGATGGGTCTAAATAATCTCATAAAAGTTTTTGTATACAAGTTTAGGTTACCATTTTATCCTTATCATTTTGATTTAACTCTAAGTAATATAATTTAACTTTTATCGCATCTTCTTGTTTTGTTACACTATATGGACAATAAACAAACTATAAACTGCCAATCGAACCCCAATTAGTCCATTAATGTTATATATATTATTATATAATCCGTTTATCTAAACCATAGATTTATATGACCATTATATCAATTAATAATATAATATTTGTTTTAAAAACTCTTTTATGTCAATTTTGACACTATTTGGTATTTTGTTTTTTCTAAATTTATAACAGAAATATAATTTCGACAAAAATTCCTCTAAGAAACCCTAATATGTTATATTAACCTAGAAAATTATTATAATTCATAAAGAGTCTCAAATTACATTTATCTGGGTATTTATAATATCTATTATGTTAATATTTCATTAATAAGGTAATTACTTCATCATCATTGTGTCATAAATAAATTAAACTATTTAATGTCTAAAAATTATAAGTAAAATACATTTATGTAGGAATTTTTTTTTTTTATTTCTAATAAATTTTTATAGTCTAATTTATCTTATGTATAACCCTATATTAAAAATGTTTTACTTATTAAACATTGATTTTAATTCTTTTAACTCTTCCTTGAATTAAATAATAATAAATGTCCTAATATAATCCTAGTGGACCTAAATGGTCATATTTTATTATAAGGTTGTTTTAGGTCTAATTATACAAATCTAATATAATTACGACTTGTGTTAGGGTTATAATAATATCATTTTTACCCTAAATTACCCTATTTACTTTTAATCGTGGAAATAAAAGTAAAAAGTTACTATTCACAAAAAATTATTTTTATCTTATTGAACCAAATTTTACACCTTGATATTAACCTTGTCTCTTGGATTTTACAAATTCAACTCACAGAAGCGGTAAAATTATGTTTATGTAAATTGGAAAATTCTCCAGGGAGGTGGGTAAAAGACGGTGAAAAGTTCAACAAAATTTTTATATATCTAAAATTATTATAAAAGGACTCTAATGAATTACTTTGTACTTATATAAGAATTATGTATCAATTGTGATGTAAAATAAATTTTAATAAAATTAATAATTATTTAATTTAAAATTAGGTTTTAAACTATAACTCAGTGTTTTCCACTATTCATATAAAATTAATTGTTTTATGAAAAATACCAAAAATTCACCCTTTGATAATTTCGATATTCCAAATCCAAAAATGAAGTCCATTTTGAATGATAAAATTTATAAAATTTCAACAAGTTGGTATTACTATTTATAACAGGTAGTTTATATAATATTTTAATAATATATTATTGTTTAGTGAAACTCGGTATTTTGTACAACGCAAGCTATCGAGTATGGTTGCTCTTGCCTGTAACACAAGCCAAGAATAGTGTAGATTATACTAAAAGCTAATACAGTGTTGCGTATTGTGAAAGATAGTCTTGGTTTAGCATACAACACAAGAAATCAAAGTAATTAAAAATAATATTTCACATAAAATCTCGAGGTGTTACAACTGATCTTCATTTGAGCACTGCTTATCAACCCCAAACTAATGGAAAATCAGAACATACTATTCAAACCATAGAACACTTATTGATATCATTCTCAATTTACATTCAAGGTATGTGAGATCAATATTAATCTATAGTAGAATTTTCTTATAACAATAACTTCCATTCAAGTATTCAGATGGCACCATATGAAGTGTAATACCTAAAGAGATGTCTCATACTAGCCTGTTGGGATGATGGTGGTGAAAGAAAACACATTGGCCCAGAACTGTTGGAGGAAACGGTGGAAAAATTGAAGGTAATCCAAAAACCACATCAAAGCAGATCAAAGTAAGTAGAAGAGCTATGTTGATAATCAAAGGAATTATTTGGAATTTCAGTTAGGAGATCATGTCTTCTTGGAGGTATCTTCATGGAAGATTGTTATACATTTCAGTAATAAGGGTAAATGGAGTCCTAGGTACATCGGACCTTTCGAAATTCTAGAATGAATTGGGGTCGTAGCTTACCGTTCGGCATTGCTGCCAAGTCTCTCACAAGTTCATGATGTGTTCTATGTATCACTATTGAGAAAATACATGCCTGGAACTACACATGTACTCAACTATTATGAATTAGAACTGGAACCCAATTTTTCTTATGGGTAAGATACTATCAAGATTCTTGATACAAGAGAACAAGTGATGAGTAACCGGACGACTCGTCTGGTAAAAGTTCTAAGGAGAAACCATAAAATGGAAGAGGTAATGTGGGAACCCAAGGAAATAATGATAAAGAACAACCCAAGTCATTTTATGTGGTAATACTCAGTAAATTTTGAGGACCAAATTATTTGATGGAGGGGATAATGTACCACCCGAAACTTCCACGGTACGCTTCTCTTCGAATAATACAGTAGTGTGTGTTGTACGCAACATCGAGTTCTAAAAAACCAAAACCAATCAAAATATCCATTATAAATAGTAATACCCACTTTTTGAAATTTTATAAATTTTATCTTTCAAAATGGACTTCATTTTTGGATTCGTAATATCGAAATCAGCTTAGGGTAAATTTTTGATATTTTTCTGAAAACATTCAATTTTTGATGAATAGTGAAAAACACTCAGTTATAGTTTAAAATTGAAATTTTAGATAAATAGTATTTTATTTTATTTAAATTTATTTTAGGTCAAAATAGACACATAATACATATATATGTTTAATGTAATTCATTGGAGTCAGTTTATAATAATTATAGATATATAAAATTTTTATTGAACTTTTCACCATCTTTTACCCACATCCTAGGAGAATTTTCACATTCAGATAAAACATCATTTTATAGCTTATGTGAGTGTAATTTCATAAACTCAAAAGACACAGTTGATATCAGTAAAAAAAGTTGTTCAAAAAGATGAAAATAATTTTTGATGAATAGTAATTTTTTACTTTTATTTTCCACGGTTAAGAGTAAATAGGGTAATTTAGGGTAAAAATGATATTATTATTACCCTAAAAATGTCATAATTCTGTTGGATGAGTATAATTCTTTCATAATAAACCTTTTAATTAAAATATGAACCACTATGGTCCACATGGTTTATATTAGGACATTTATTATTACGTAATTCAAAGAAGAGTTAAAAAAGTTAAAATCAATGTTTAATAACTAAAACATTTTTAATATAGGGTTTTAAAAAATATAAATTATACTATAAATATTTATTATAAATAAAAATTAATTTCCTAAATAATGATATTTTTTATATTATTTATAAATTAAATAATTTAATTTAATTATGACACAATGATGAGGCAGTAATTACATAATTAATTAAATATTAATATAATTGATATTCTAAATATCTAAATAAATGTAATTTGAGACTTCTATGATATAAAATATCTTTATAAGTTAATTTTACATGTTAGAGTTGGTTAAAAAAAAATTTAAGTAATAATGTTGTTATGAATTTAGAAAAAACAAAATACAATATAGTGTGAAAATTGACATAAAAGAGTTTTTAAATCAAATATTATATTATTAATTGATATTCTTTGTCTAAAATTTAAAGGTTCAGGCAAAAGACTTATATAATGATAGGTGCATCATTAATGAACCACTTGGGTTTATCTTCGACCTATATTTTATGTTTATTAAACATATAATATAAAAATACTAAGAGACTTGGTAAATGTCAAAATATTTAACAGAGTTAAATCTAAAAGATGGAGTTAATATAGGGACCCAAAGCTATCTAAATCATATTGGTTCAGTGTTTTTCGACCCATACCAACCTTGTCCTTTTTATAATTCATTTTGGACCCATTAGAAATCGAAAATTATTTTATTATAAAATAATATTTTCGCATTTCTTAAGGTACCCCTCACCACTCATATAAAACGGAACTCTCCATTATCTCTAATTCAAACCTTCAAACCTATTTGGATCATCCAATATCTTCCAAAATACCCTCCCAACTATCCTTCCTTCATCCTAGAGGCCTTCCAATAGTCAAAATTTTAACCTAAGGAGCAGTTTTGATCAAATCAAAAGTAAGAACCTGAAGAAGAGATAAATATTTCATCACCTCTTTCAAGTTCCCTTTTTCTTCAACTTCCTTTTTCTTTTTTATTTCCGTTATAAAATAATAACTCATGTATATTATATATATTTTGATGTTATTATATATATGGTAAAACCCAATTCATTAAAATATCCATCCTTTGAATGGAATGTCACCATACTTGCGTACGTACAGCTTATCTTCTCCACGTCGTGATGTAATTATTATTCAGTACATTATTATTTGGATGGGTATCATAAGGATGTATTATTGATATAAATAATAAATATATCATTGATAATGATTCTGTAAATTTGATATATGACCCAATTTTATATTATTTTATTATCAAAAGAATGATATTGTTGCTCGTGCGTATTACGGATTACCGTCTCTACGAATGCGATGAGTTTCATTCCCCATCGTATCCATTCAAGACTAATTTTCATTACATGATTAAAAATAATTATTAAATACTTGATATCATTCTGGATATGATTAAGATACATCCAATCATTAACAAATATTACTCACATAACAATGAATATAATGGAAAACGAATCCATTAAAACCCTAAACAATGATAATACTTAGATATTATTAACAATGCAATGTTAAAAGATCATATATGATATCATATTAATGTATAAGATTCTTATATAAGTTAATAACAATTATTTAACCATTATACCTGATGTTAACTTACCCTCGAACAATTAAAAGTAAAAGGTAAAGGTTAATTTCACAATCTCTTTATTATCCGAGGTTGTTTTTACGTAAGAATCTACTAGGACATCTTTATCATCCACATCCATGTATCTTAGAAATGTATTACAATACATTTTTAATATTTACTAGACTATGGTTTAAAGACATTTATAACCTTTTTTGACATTTATTAGATGTATATAATGGAATTTTTCTGTCTTTTTCCAAAAAATGTACTTTTTGACCATTTTGACATATTTATGATAAGAAAGTTTTTTTTAACTTATATGGCATGTGCGACTATTTTCTACCGTTATAACATAGTCTAAGATTCCCTTACATGTTTTTAAGATTATTTCCAAAATAAATATTTTCTTTTATAATTATAGGAATTTTAAATTATTTCAAAATTGAAAGGGATATTTCTCTAAAAAGGTTTTTGATTTAATCTATGTCAACATCCTTTGATGGATTTTATGCTTATTTAAAGAAGACTTATTATGATACAAAACATCAATACTGTATTGAATTTCTTGTGATATGTTTGATTGTGGATGTGTTATTTTTACACCATTGACGGTTTATGGATAATGTATTGACATTTCGTATGTTAATTTTAATATGAATGTTTATGTTAGGTTTAATCCTTTTAATATTAGGAGTTCATTCGACATAGTAAGTGAAAGGTGGAGACCGCTATAGCTCCTCGATGCATCGGTAGGTCTCATGAGACAAACTAGTGTATTGGCACAAGGCCTTGACAAAATCTAATTTTTATTCTTGGAACAAGGCCTTGAATATGTGGTTATGAATGTCTGGCATCATACAATCCATCATTAGGAAAGGGGCTATTGGTATTGCATGTGATTATTCGACTAGTGGAATATTCATGTGAGTAAGTAAATAGAATTATTTTATTTTATCTTTGCCATATTATTATGATTTTCATGTTTAAAAGGCTTTTGTTTTAGTCTTATACATTTCCTTAAATGTTTCTGCGTATTTATGAATGTTTCCAATATATTGTTATCGTTAGTGAGCATCTAAGCTCACCCCTTTCTATGTTTTATTTTTCCTAGGATAAGAAGATGTATTTTATGACAGACATTCAGGTATAGTATGAGGGGATATTAGTGTGGTATATAGAAACAATGTTGTTGTAGTTTTTCATTTTATCATGTAATGTAAACCTTATGAATGTATCCTGAACTTCCAAGGCTACTATACTAATTTTTATTTTGAGACTTGATCTTTTGTTATCATGCCAATGTTAAATAATAATGCATTGACTCTGGGTAACATGGGTCGGGGCGTTACATGTTCCCTCCTGAATTCAACTATTATTCAAATAGGTTTAAAATAATAAAATTTAAAACAGAGAGAGTTATCATAAACATTAATGATATTGAAGAGTAAAATTAGTCACTAGGGATCCCCATTTTCAATTTTCATTAATTTTGGATACTTTTTTATAACAATAATATGATTTAATGGGATGCATTCAATTATACAATTCTTTGGGTTTCATGTTTTCATTACACTAAAAAAATATTAATCTGTTGATATATTTCTCATTAAGAATTATTTGTAACCACTATAGGGTGATATTTGTTTTCTCAAAACCATCATTCTTATGATTCTCCATGACAAGAATAATTTAATTTTTTAGTACATACATTACAATTGGTTATTTAATTCACATGATCATATAATGATTTAAAAATATGTAAATGAAATTCACTCCTTAACATCTTATTAATGTATTTCAATTAATTTTTTATTTTAATTTATATTTCAATCTTCTCATTCCATAAATTTTATTATAGTAATAATCATATATTATTTTTTAAAATGTGTTTCTCAATATAATAATTTTTACTCTATATAAATTTTATATTTTCATTATTCCATACTAACAATGATAAAAAATTTCAATTTGTTTCATAATTTGTGTTTTTCAAAATATTTCTAATGATAACTATAAAACATTTGACATTCATTGAAAAATAAAATAACACATATTCTACCTTATTTCTAATAGTTTATTAATTCTAATAGTTCAGAAAAAAAATCAACAGACAATACCATGGATTCTAAAAATTTAAACATGTTTTCATATCATCCAATGAAGATAATAGGATATTTATTACATTTTATAGGGTCCCATTTATATATGTTTAAATAATGAAACATATTTATATCATTTATGAGAATTTTCATGGATTTAGTCTTATATGGTTTTGAGAGTGACTCATAATTACAAGGGCCAGTTATTAGCATTTGTCTTGGCCTTTGTGACAAGATAATATTAGAGTGATTTTATTTATATGTGGAACATTTAAAATATAATTCAATATCATTTACAAAATAATAATTAGATAATAAATTTAATCAATATTTGAGACTAGTAATACATTATTTATCCAACTTCTACTTCAATGAAATATATTCATCTTATAATTGTTTAATGTTTTCTACCTCTTAATTCAATTTAGTAATTCATATATTCCTTGACATTGTTCCTAAGAAAAAATTATTCATCTACAATATGATGGATATTTTTTGGTAAATTTTTTATATCATATTATTATACATTTGACAAATATAGTTTTAAATAAATAACTTCTTGATACATACATTATTTATGATCAACCAATTCTAATTGTTGGGTAGACAACTCAGTAATATTTATCTTCAAATTTTTAACATATTTTGCTTTTAGAAAATATCAGTAGGAAACAACATTGAGTCATTCCACCTATATAGAAATCACATTAAAATATTTATCTCATGAACCATTATTCTCTCTTCGATCGATGGTTACCCCAATAACAATTTTTTAGGTATTTCATATCATTAACTTCTATTGAAGACACTTTATTATGGATATCATGATACATGATCACTACTATAATATTTATATATTTTTCATTTAAAAATATATCTATTTCGATGGAAAAGTAGAAAATATTAATTTCTTACCTTCTTGGGACTTTATTTTCATCAAAAATGAATCTTCACTTGGCCAACCAGCATCATCAACCATTCATGAAACACTAATTAATAGATAAATAGATAAATAGTCATAATTTTTTTAACCATCCTTGTACGGGTTATTAATATACATTTATAATTTATCACCCATTTCCAATATAGTTTATCAATAAAGACTTTCACCAAACTAGTTCTTATTTTAGCCTTTCGATACAAGGTAGTTTTAATTTAGTAGGTTTTATTTTCCAAATAAATATTCTAACAGAAACCACATATCCGTTGAGAACATATAGTGGAAAATAAATTTGAACACATATGGTCTTAATATATTCCTTAACACATTCTCTGTCAATTTGTAAATATTAAAATTTCTATTTAACATTAAAAAATTTCTACATGCCTTCTTAAAAAACAAATCAATCAAGGAAAAACCCTTAATGAATTCTAATTTGAATCTAAATGTATTAAATGATGACAATAGTCTATGTTTTCAAATGATTTACATCGAGAAAAGTAGATTTTATAGTGACCATAATTCATTTTAATAAATTTTCATCAAGTCATAGAAAAAATATCTAACAAAGTGTAAACCACTTGATGATATCAATTGTAGGTCCCTCATGGTGATTAATTTTTTTTACCATTATGGGGATGGGGATTACGGTACGGGACTAATTCCTAGAGAAAAACAATTTTATTTTTTCATTACTGACCTAACAATTTTTTACCACATAATGTTAATAGTAAATTCCCATTATTCTTTATACATATAAGTTCATCATATTACATAAAAATTCATTAACAAATAAAATTAATGGTTACTGTACCTAATTTATTAGATTTTGTTGGGATTAATATAAATACAAAAAAACCTAGAATATAAAAAAAATTACTTTTTTACCACAACCAGACAATCCAAATAGAATTTGATAGTTATTTTGAATATTATTTTAATTAATATAGCTACTACATAGGAGTTATGATTGTTAATTCCTTGCTGGGATTGATTCCCTTATTACTTTTTATATTACTGAAACTTCCTCCATGGGAACACTTACCTCATATTTCCCTAATATGTTGACTACATGAAAATGGAAAATAATTTAGTCTCATTGGACATGAATAATGTCACATATATTCTACAGAGGAAACAGGTTGTACATATGGATACCTTTTTCTCAACTATTTATATATAATATCATAGTTTGATCATCAGAATTATATATCTACATTTTATTAGATTTCATGGAATTAACATTCTCTACTATCTAGGATAGTTATGTTCTTTCTCTTCTTCACTATCCTATAATGATTTATTCTAAATTTTAGTCATTAGAGATGACTTTAATGAGTTTAATGATATCACATTATGGGTATTATTGACAAAATTTACTTTTTCCTATAAAATTTCAAATTATATAAATCATTTAAAATATTATTTTTTGAATAAACTCATGAATTTTTAGTAACATGTATCCAAAAAATAGAAAGATTGGATAAATCCTCCATCATCATATATGATTTAGATTTTCCAGGAAGAAACGGAAAATTTTATTGTATAATTTTTCATCCATTAAATTTTTTTTAATGCTAAATATATAAATAAAATAATCCAAGAGTCCAAAATTTAAGTAAAATATAAATGTGATTCAATTTGAGCACATGAGCCTTAGCCCGTTTGGTAAGGACTCAGTAAGTGCATCCAAGCGACCGGGGATCAAATCCAGAAGGAGGCAGAAAATCCGTGGTACTGTTATAGTACTGTAGCAGTACTGTAACATTATTGTAGTAGTACTATAGCAGGTATTGTAGCAGGAACAGTGTTGTAATGGACCAGGTACTATAGCTGGAACTGTAGCAGTAGGTATTTGGCACTGTAGCAGCTGAAAATGTGCCCCCGTTTGGGCCTTAGGGACACCGATTTGGTCCCTTAGTCCTGTAAGGCCTTCGGGCCACCCAGGCCTTTGGTTCAGTAAGGCCTTATGGCCACCTCATGGACATCAGGCCACCATTAAGTGCAGATATAAACCAGGCAACCTAAAAGGAACAAACTCTACAAGAAGGATAAGCTAGGAGCATTCACCACAGCAGAAGCTAAACAAATTGCAAGATTGAGAGGGTGTGGTATCTACCACTGGGACAAGCCTTTGCATGAACGGGATTGCCTAGCCGAATAGCCATGATAAGGTGGAGAGTTGATTTCACGATGAAGATGCTGGGGAGGGGAAGTTCCAAGTAGCTACTCTGGTTTGTATGTAATGTTTGAAACCTATGGGAAATGAATTCTTCTATGGCCTAAAGGGCATGTAATACTAATGCCTATAGGGCTTGTAAGGGTTCCACCCAACCCATTGAGAGGAGGATTATCAAAAATCAATAAAAAATGAAGGCCTTTGGGCCATTGGAGTGATTCACTATGGCATAATCCACTATTCTATAGAATAACCATTTTCATATATCCTTCACAACAATATAACAGATACCAATAATGTGGATAATATGATCTCAATAAAATATTAATGAATTGATAGGTTCATTTTGTTCTAGACACTTGTTAACCATATGAAAAAATCTCATACAATTATGCTCCACATAAATCACCCATTATCATGAAATGATCTCCTCAAACGCTTTTGAACACCAAAATGGAAAGGGATGAATTAATTTTTTATCATTTTGATTCCAATAGACATGAAAAATCATATGAATATCTACTATTATGTAACCCCACACTCTATTCCACCTAATTATTCATCATTATTGATATATTCTCTTCAATATGATTGTCATGAATCTCATTCCACTGTTGTGTGACCTCTTGTATATTGAAACCTCATTAAATTACACCTTCATGTCGATCTACAATTAAATTTTTTGGGTGTAAAAGACCTTTACAAAAGTAAATTATCCCTTTAAAATGGGTTACCTAAATCAAATTATGAAAATTACACAATGTTTGAGTCACATTAAGAAACTATGTTCAATGGTGAGTCTCCATCTCCTATAGCAATGTCTTTTCACCTATTATTACATAGATCCATTTTCAATGGAGATAATGTTTTTTTAAAAACAATAACAAACAAATAAATTACTATAAATTTAGAAAATTAACTATAATTATGGTATGTCTCTTACATAATATCATTAAAAAGTATCCCCCAACACCATTTCAATGAAACATTTCTCTACACTTACATAGTTTTTGCATATTTGGTGAAAAAATTATGTTGGTCATCTATGATTCCTAGTTACCATTATGAAACCTACTTTTTTGTGAAATTATTATTTGATACTGAGTGGATCATTGATAGGTTATAGACTCTTATAATAATCTTATAAAATATATCCAACAGAACTGATTCTATGTCCTAACTGACAATGTTGTGTCACATAGTATGTTTTTGGGACATATCTCACTTTGAAAGTGAAAATTTTTATTATTCAAACATTATGGACTTGATTGATCAATAAAAATATTCCTAAAATCACTTTATACATCTTCATTTATTTTTGAAAAATATTTTTACTCAATCATGTAAATATAGTCATAACAAATAAACAATTGACTGTATTTTTCTAATATTTTCCAAATATCCAATAAACACACATTTTTAAAAAATACAATTCCCAAACATAGGGATTCAATAATAATTTTTTTTGTTCATAATTTAAAAAATTAAATCCTTCTACCATATTTTAAAATAATGGATGTCATTACTCAAATAAAGAATCAATGGGTCGATGAAAATATTTCAGAAATGATGTAGTTTGAGTGTCCATTTATTTATTATTGTGGTAATGAAATTTTTGTTGTTTGACCAAAAAATAATAATGATTGAGAAATTCACTATTTTATTCTATTTCAGGATATATCTAACACTATAGTGTTTCCGGTAAATAAACGTCACTAGAATGCTGATGGTGTTGATTATTTCTTATATTGTTCAACATGAAAGATGTATGGAAGGAGAAGATTTTCAAATGGTTGCTTGTGCAGTATACCAGATCCATGTTGACAACAACATTTTAATGGTTCCAATATATTTTGTGGGATCTTTGTTTGTCATGGGTGTGAGGTTTCTATTTTAGGCATTGTCTACATCATGGGTTTGTTACACGATCATGTGGGATTGTTGAGATGATCATTATTTGGTGGAATAGAATCATTGAGAATACCATTGTTTAATGAAATAGCAAGTAAAATATAACCAAAAACCACATTAAAAAATTAATTTACTCCATTGGGTTGACAAAATTAAAAGAACAGGATTCCCATATTTTTCTCAAACACCATATTATTCCATTATATGTGTATTGGTATATTAGACCCAAAATGTGGTAAAAAATAGTTTTAAAACATCTAACAAATTATAGAAATTATAAAAAAAAATACTTTAAACACACATATCATTTTTTTATATTGATAAAAATAATTATTTTTTAAAAAAACTACAAAATTAAAAATTTATAATATTATATAATAAAATATTTTTTCATTGACTTCATAAAATAATTTCATTTATTTGTAAAAATAACAAATTATAAAAATTATTCAAATTTATTATGTCATTTCTTACTATAAAAACATAATTTCTACTACAACAAATAATTATATTTCCAAAATAAAAAAAGTAATAATTTGGATTTATATTTCAGATATAAATATTTCATGATTAATTGAAAATGATAAGAAATAAAATTAATTAATAATTTTTTTAATGTTTTATAATAAATTAAAAAACAGTTATTCATAGAACATATATATTTTTCTTATTTATAATATTATAATATATTTAATAGAAATATTATATAGATAATTAAATATTTTAATTTAACAGATAAAAAATCATAATAATACTAATGTAAATATTATGTATCATTTCATCCAAAAAAATAATAGTTAGGGTAAGATTTTAAATGAAATCCCATGAAAAATATGTTCTGAAATATCCATGAACATAATTCAAATTTCATCAAAAAATAATTTAATATATATACATATAAATTCATTTTTAGTGTTTGAGAAGAATATGTTATAAAAAATTTGTAAAACTATAAATGAAAATTCATGAAATATGTCTTACTTGAAAATATTATACATGGGAATATATAAGTTCAATATTCTATTGGTATATCCAATGCAACAATCTAATGGAAAATTTATGTTGAATATTATATTAGAAATATATTATTGAATTTTAAACTAACTATTTCAAAATAATAATTTTTAAAAAATATTTAGAAATTTTGTTGGAAAATTTTAGAGTTATCATCCAATGGAAATTTACAATTTAAAATTTTACTGAAATAATCTTATAGAAACATCCATTAAATTTTAAATGTTGATTCTACCATTAAAATTTATAGCTGAAACAACCTTGAGAATATCACTATGTCAGATTTCATTGTAAAATTGTAGATGAATCGTACAATAGGAAATTATAGTTGAAGCTCCCAATAGAAAACATATATAAAAGATCCTAGTAGAAAATTCCAGTGTTATGATTCACTTGAAATATATTGGTGAAACAACCATTATAAAATTCTAACTAAAACTCATTATATTCCATTTTTATGAAATATTCCATGAAAAAAAATCTAGTTGGATCATTTAATGGAAAATATCTATAGAATATTTCAATGGAGGATTCAAATTGGAATATCCCCATGAATAATATTTCTGAAAATTCCAATGAAAAATTCGAATAAAAACATCAGTTGAAAATTATAGTGGTAACTTCCATAATAAAATTCTAATAGAAACATAAATTCATTATTGGGGGAAAATATCACTGTGAAATTGATGAATTTATATCAAATGAACCATTCAATTGATATTTTAATAATTAAAAAAATAGTAAAGTTTATTCTCACAGTTATGGCTTCTATAGGTTTTTCCAATTCGGTGCAGGACTTGTTTTTCAAATGCTTTAGCTCTCCCTGGCTCTCAATATCGCTGATGGGTAAGAGAACTGGTTTCTTCAAATATGTTAGGGGCTTCATACAAGGCGATCCTCTTCTCCTAGTATTTTTATTATGATTCAGGACCCCCTTAGTAAACTCTTTGATAACAAGATCAGCAATTGCTACATTCAAAATTTTAAATGCCAAAATCAGACCAATGGAATATCTCACCTTCTCTATGAAGATGACATGCTCTTTTTCATTAATGGGGGATGTATATCTATTAGAAATCATAAAATGGTTCTGGAAGAGTTCAATAAATGGAGTGGTGAGAAAATTATTTATGATAAGAGTAATCTGTAATTTCCATGGCCATGTTCAGAAAGGCGGATAAGAAAAATGGAAGAAGTACTGGGTATCAAGAGAAAACAGTTTCCTTTGGAATATCTTGGAGCTCCCTTATCTCCTGGAAGATTGATAATTAGACACTTTGAAGGGATTGTTAAAAAAATTATCAGTAAGATCAACAATTGGGAGAATCGTTTTATGTATTTTGGGGGTCGTATTACCCTAGTTAATTGTGTTCTATCTTCAATCCCTATGCACATTATTTCAGTTCTCAAATTTCCAAATGCAGTTTTGAGAAATATTGAAAGGACCTTGACATCTGTTATCTGGGATTCTCATGGGGAAGGAAGATACCATTGGGCGTCTTGGAAAAACATGGCTAGGCCAGTGAATAATGGGGGTATTAATCTCCGCAGTGTGGAAGGATCTATGCATTGTCTTCAAGAAAAGTTGGTCTGGGAAGTCCTTTAAGGTGATACCTTATGGAGTAAGTTTATTAGAATGAAATATGGGAGTAACCTGGACCTCCTGAGGGGTAATATATCTTGGCTATGGAGGACGCTTCTTGAGAACATTCCGACACCCAATTTTTATTCACGGTGGATCGTGGAAAGGGGTGATATCAATTTTTGGTATAGTAATTGGTCGGGTTCGATCATTGGCTTCCCTGCTTGTCCTATGCCTAATCTGAATTTTCCCCAAGCAAGTCTTTATCCATATTTTTATTCATGCCATTCTTAATAAGTAGCAACAGGAAATTTTTGACAGCATCGACCTCACTGTAAGTGCTGATTGTCTGGTTTTTACAAATTCTCCAACGAGGGTATTCTTAGCTAAGAGTTACAGAAAGACTCTGACTTCTTCAAATGGCGGAAATAATTTTATGAATGCATATTGGTGTAAATAGTTGCCTGTAAAATACAATTGTCTTCTGTGTTGTCTTTATAACAAATGTATTCTGACGGATGACCTCGTTTGTAGGAGGGGTGTTCAGATTGTTTCGAAATGTTGGTGTTGCAGGTCTGCATGTTCAGAAATGGTGAAGCATTTAATTTTTTCGGGTGAATGGGCTAAAATGGTGTAGAGCTACCAGGGTAGCCACCTTGGTATTGACATTCATCATGAATCTGGTTTTGATTTCCTTCTGAATGACTCTCTCGGTGCTGGCGTGAACGAGCATGAGCGAAAGGCCCACTCTGTGCTAATGGTTGTGGGTTGCTGGACTTTAGGGAGCGCTAGGAATAAAGACTGCCACAAAGGTAATCAGAGCTCCTTTCTTTCCATACAGGTCCGATTCAAATGCCTGGTAGTGGAGTTGGGATCATTGATAAAGCAAGGGAAGTAAAGTAAATTCCTGACAATGTTTTGCACTGCTAGAAGATCTGATTCCATTCAGGAAGAGTATGGTAGACTGAAACATGGAAAATGGGTAAGTTGGAACCCACCTATTAGTGGATATAAGCTAAATGTTGATGGATCATGAGCTCTTGGAATGATACGTGGAGGGGGAGTCATCCGAGATAACAACGGTTTTGTTATCACTACTTTCAGTATCTTCTTCGGGCAAGGAGACTCTATCAGAGTGGAGTCAAAGGCTCTTCTTGAGGGGCTTGAAATATATAGTGGATTCAATTTGTCTCCGTCCTTGATTGAATCATACTCTATAGTGATTTATAAATCTATACAGTGCAAGACAAAAACCCCATGGTCTATTGATTATTACATTCGAAGGTTTATCTATTACATTCTTAATGGTGCGGCTGTCCAATATACATGGAGTGAAGGAAATAAAGTGCCAGATTTTTTAGCCTCCTAGGGCGATCAAAATGATCCTCGGATTGTTTTCACTAATATGGTATGTCTACCTTCAGAATGTGTTGATCTTGTTCGGGCGGATGCTCTTGGTTTACAATATTTTAGACCTCCATAACTCCCTTGCATTCATATTTATTATTTTTTTTTATGTGTGACCTTGCTCCCACATTTTAATAAAAATTGTTGTTGTTGTTGTTAAAAAAATAATAAACAGAAATTCAATTATAAATAATTTCTAAAAACATATAATAAATAATTATAATAAAAATTAACAGGTTAATTCTTTTCGAATAATTAGAGGGAAAATCATACTTCAATATCAATGAAAATTTTATTTAAAAAATAACACAATAAGATTTATGTTAAAATTTTCATTGTATTTTTTTTGAAAACTATTTTTGATACCGATCCAGGGAAAATTAAACATTAAAAATTATAGATTATAAATTTTGGAATATAATTTTCTTTATGTTATAGATATTAATTTTGTGACATGAAATAGTTATTTAATATTATTTATAAAATATTATATGTTTTAAAAGAATACAAAAATATTTTTAAATTTAAAATATATATTTTTTGGATGGAAATTATTATGTTTTATAAAATATAATAATTAAAAAATATCTCTAAATAAAAAATCCATCAACATGTAACTGTAATGCCTCGAGACCTACACATCCGGATCATTTAAAAAAGTGTGATACATGTTTTTTTCATAATTATAATATAAAATAAATACACTATTATTAAAATGAGGATCATAATAGTATATGATTTGGAGGGAGATAAAAACTATTGAAAATTATCCTTGTTAAAATAATAATTAAAAATGAATCTATTTAAAATTTCACATTATTTATCATTATCAATGATAATATAGTAGAAATAATAAAAATATTTTAGGAAATGGTTTAAAAATAATGGGGTGAGTATAATGTCTTCGTAAATGTATTTTTTAAAAAGGATAGTGAAAAGATGTTTTGTAATTGTCATTTAAACTCTCTTTTGAATGAATTATTCCTTCATATACAGATATTTATTTAATATTTATTTTTTATAAAAATATAATTCTTAAGGTTGTAAAAATATAGATTTGGAAAAAATATTTAAAATACTTTTCAAAATTATATTAATTTTGAATATATTATTATGGAAAAAAATTTCAACATATATTACTTTTAAAAATTCAATAAAAAAATCATTAAAAATTGATTATGATATTTTTTAAAATACATAATCGTTGAAAATATTATGATAATTTTGGGAATATGTACACTTTTAAAATATTATAATTATTTGAAAACATGTATAATAGAAATATAATTATGTTAAGAAAATAATGTAGTAATTTTTTCAAATAAATTATGATTGTATTGGAAAAAAACCATTGGGCCATATTAAACATTTAATTTTATCTGAACCAAGGATCTTTTGAAGTGATGGGATCACTCTCGACTTCTATATCTTTGATAAAATGATCAACAACTAAATTTTATAAATACATTTTGATATTATATATATATATATATTTTAGATGGGTTTTTTCTCTTTTAAAATAAGAAAATTCATTATTACATGTGTACAGTTATATATATATATATATATTATCTTTCATTGAAAAAAATATTATTGATTCCATACAACCAATTATCATGAAACTTTATAATGCATATTTTCATTGTATGTTTGAAAAGGAATGATTAACACACTTTTATTTAATGTTTCTTTTTTAATATAATAAAATTATTTTTGAATGTAGTTCCAATAGAGGAATAATTTATTCATTGGACATGTTTATGTGTAAATATATATGTTTGTGTGTGTGTGTGAAGTGAAATGAATGATCAATAACACACTTCCATATTTATGATCACGGATGACATGTATATAAAATAATAAAATGATATGATATGTTTCCATTATTTTAAATTATTGGTTTTAAAAATAATTTTTAACGCAAAATAACACACAAAAGATATACTTTTCAATTAAATTAATAATCAAAAAGTATTTCTTTTGAATTTTTTTAATATACATTACCATATTCGTGAAAATAATACTATATTTTTGTACAAAAAATATAAAAACATCAAAACATAGTATTGAATAATAATTTCAAATCAGTATAGTAATTTTCTATACATAAAATAGATGCTGGAAAATATTATAACTCCCTTACACGGATATTAATATGTAATACAATTTCTTAATCAGAATTAATTCTCTGTAATAAAATATGTATATAAATGATTTGAAGAACTAAAAATTGATAATAACATATATATATATATATACATCATGAATATAACGATGACATTTAAAAATAATATATATATATATATATATTAACATAATTACCCTTAAATTGAATGTTGTTGTTGAAACATATATTGAATTATTCAATTTTTTAAATTAAATTTTGTTAAAAAATAATAGAATATCCCCTTAAATAATGGAAATCTAAAATGGTCTTCCTACATGTGTATATAGACTAAATCAAGGTACATGTATTCTACTAGGTAGGGATTCTTCTTCTCATTACAGTTTGGTGCTCAAACTAATGGGTTCATGAGAGATTAAATATCGAGAGGTTTGGCTAATATTTTCCAATGAAGGGGAGGGTTTGTCGTCGTGTATGGAAACATACATACATTAACATATTTGAAGACTGGTTTGGGCTAGATAGGATTCATTTTTTATAGTATCTATGATTTCATTGAACCTATAATCCTCTTAGACACTTATTGTGTGTTTGAAAAGAAATCAAATAATTTTCTTTCTAAAATAAAAAACTACAATTTTAATTTTGAAAACCATATATATAAATATATCCATCTTTAAAATCTTCCAATATTAATTGATAAGCAAGTAGTGATATTTTTTGATGAAGATCAATATAAGATGAGGCCTATGATGGAAATTTTAGAATATGGTTTACCATCTTCAAAAAAACAACAGCGATATCCCAAAAAATATAGGTCTTTGTGCTATTGATTTCATAAGTGAAAAATAGGACGTGATGAAAAAACTATTATGGATATAATGATAATGGAGACTTGGATACTTCATCAAGCTTGAGGAATAATGGTTAATTAATAGTTTTGGTTTAGGTTGTTTTGAGGATGAAGATAACATGAGAGAAAGATCATATGACTGTGGTCATTAGACCACACTGTCATGTTATAATTTGATATTTTTTCAAATGTTTTAAATTGATCAAATGAAGCCTCTTAGATTAAAGTACTTAGCGTATGGTTACTCACATATAAAATAAGATCTCATAGTTGAGGTCCCAATTCATGTAATGGGGTCAACACCTGACAACCTTAAACATGGGATATTTCTATAACCAATGCATACAGGTTGTCACCCACATAATCAATGGACACACATTTATGTGGACCATTAGAAATTTCCCATTCTATTCATTTTATAGAATACCATGGGATTGACTAAGTTTACTAGGCCCACATAATCATTATTTGTCCAATATACATAATTACCATTGATTGGGTGTATTTTTTTAATAAAATATAAATAAAAATTATTTAAATAATCACTTAAATAGATATTAAAATTAATATTATTTTAATTATTTATATTATACAGCTGAATTTCTAATCATCTCACATTTTCAACTCGAAATGTTTTTATCCTTATATATTAAATTATGTTTCATAGTTAAATATTATTTCTTACGTTCTATTGTTTATAAATTCTAACATAAAATTATTATATAACAAAATCTTATATCATTTGAATACAAATAACTTTTCAGAAACATTATTAACATTTAATTACATTTACTAACTATATTTAAAAAAGTAATAATGGTCCAACTAATAAATGTAAGTAAATATTTAAATCAAACAATAATAAATAATTTACAAATAATAAGTTTATAAACATATTTTTCACACATAAAAAATGATGAATATTTAAAATAATAAATTTTATGACTTATAATATATATATAATATATATTATTATCAAAAAATCGAAAATATATATAAGACAAATTTTATTGAAAATTTATATTGTAATAAAACAAATAATATTTAATTTTTTTGAAAAATGTAATTTCATGTAAGGAATCTTATATTAAAGAATATTTTATCAAAACTACATTGTGTTAAAGATTATAAATATATCTACATACTTTCATATTACATGATAAAATAAAGTGGATATTTTATCATAATAAACAAAACCATATTTCATTAAGAAAAAAAACATTTGTTTTGGTGAAATTATAAATTATTTTACTAATTAAAAATTAGTTTAATAATCATTTATTTAAATTTCAAAATTCTTGGGATGTTACATTATACACCCGTTGAATTATATTTCACCCTAAAAATTATGTTTTCATAATTTTGAAAATGTCTAAAATTCCATTTTCTGAATTTCGAAGACTATAATCCGTATAGTTTTATATTCTTAAATGTAAATTATTTATTTAGGAGTCAAAAAGTATATTTCTAACAGTTATATTTTTCCACAATCTAGATGTTTAAAAAATAGAGGTTTTATAAGAATTTATTTATACATTCTGTGTATTTTTAACTATAATTTCAAATCTCCAATATTATTTAAATCATTCCTATCATAATAAATTTTGTACTCCACGGAATTCCCTTTCTGTTCCAGAACATTAAAATATTTTATATATTTTTTATATAAATAATATAAAATATATAGTCTATTATATATCTATGGATTATTTCCGGTCTAAAATTTTGAAGATAAATAACTATGAATATACATTTTTAGAGTTAAAATAACAATTAAATGGAATCTATTTTACTTTTATCATTCATATTACTTATTGAATATAATCTCCTTGAATGCTTTAAAATGGCCCTGATTTTTTTTGTAAAATATTAGGTGATAAAAATTTACAAGTAAGGGGGGTTTTAGAAACCTAGTGATTTTTTTAAAAAATAACTTTTGAAAACAAATATAAAAATTGTTTTCATTTTTATCAAAATATTAATTTTTTATATAAATTATAAAGAATATAATTACAGATTTTTCAAAATATAAATTCAGAAAAATAATATAAAAATATTTTTAAAATACAAATAATTATGAACAATTACTTTGAAAACACCATTTTAAAAATAATGTCATTTAAAATACATTTATAACCCCATTAAAAAAAGTATTTGGAAAATTAATATCAAAATAACTACACCTTGAAAATATTATAATACTTATGAAAATATATAATAATTTAAAAACAATAATATATTTTAAAATAAAAAATCTTAGATAATCTCATTTTAATTAAATAATATAGTGAAATTTTTGAAAATATTAAGAATTAATTGATAAAGAAAAACTTGGGTCCTCATGAAACATTAACGGTTGTTTAGGCCTACCAACATCCATATGAATGGGGATACTCCCCCATCACATATTTTTATTACGGAGTTCGTCTTCTAAATTTTATTAAAACATTTGTAGCATGCCTTTGATATAAATATTTTTTGCAGAATATTTTTTATTTAAAAACAAGTCAATACATTATTAAATATACACATTTATATAGATATATATATAATTTCAAAGGAAATAATATGATATATTTGGTACAACCAAATATTAGGAAAATTATCAATTCCATTCGTTCTTGGGCTGTTAACGAAGGGATGATTAACAACCACGAGTTTTTAGGTTTTTTTCATAAGAAAATATTTTAAATATAGTACCAAATAATGAAAATTTTATTAATTTCACATGATTATATATAAATAAAAATACATATACATATTTAATAAATTTCATGAATAATCAATAACATGTACCCAAAATTATGACCATGAATGATTTCTGTATTAAACAAAATGGCCGAAATGATTTGATTCCATTAAATTTTATAATTAAATTGTTAACCATTTGTTCTAACATAAAATATTACATTGCTGATATATGTTTTCACATAAATTAATAATCATAAATAGTTTCTTTTAAAAATAGTTACTTTTTTTAACAGACTATAGACATTAGAATAATAAATAATTTTTCTATATAAAATATATGATCTTCAAAACACCCCATAAATCACAATATGAAATTATTATAATAATTTTCAATACATAAAATATAAGTTTCAAGAGATTATGAATCACATATATATAAATTAATTTTTAAAAAATCATTACTAGAGTAATTAAAATGCAATGATATAAGTATATATATATTTTTAATAACATTAAATAGAAAAAAAATATTATATTCTTATATACATGAATAATATAAAAATGAAATTTGAAATTATAATATATTTATACACAAATATAGTTACATTTAATTGGGTTTTAGAAACCTATATAAAATTTAAAACATTATGAAAATAAATATAGTGCTAAAAATAATAGAATCTACCCTTACCCATTGGAAATCAAAAAATGGTTTCCAAATTAGGGTCTTCAAAATTAATGAATGAATTTTTCTTCTCCATGACATGACTTCTTATACATATTCAATTTTAGTGCTCAAAACATTGGGTAAGAGAGAGGGGAAAAGGTATAGGTTCTGCATGGGTCTTGTAGTGAGGGAGTGATGTTCTCACTGTGTGTAGAAACATATATTTTCGTATATATGAATAATGGTTTCCACATGAGTGGATTTAGGGTCTATGAGAAGCTATGATATTAATGATCCTATAATCTTATGACATTCCATTATAGTGTTTAGAATCAATGAAATTATTTTCATTGGAAATGAAAAATCCTCATTTCAAATTTGATTAAATTATATGTGTGTATTTTTTTCAATTGAAATTCATTGATAATCAAGGTGTTTTATGGGTGGCTGACATTCATTGTATGTATAATCCTATTAAAGAATATTTAGAATGTATTTTATGGCCTTGGAAAAAGAATAAAAATATTATCTCTTGATAACTAGACCACCGTACTATTGAATTATTTCACCTGAAGGATGAGGATAAGAAAACACTATTGGGGTAACATGAATGATGGTGACATGGATGAGTCAGCTAGATTTTGGGAGAAGTAAAGATAAACATTTTAATGTAGGGGCACTGGGAGGAATTAGATGACTTAGGATGAAGATCATACAGCTTTGGTCATTTGGTCAAACTGTACTGATATAATAAAATTTTTATATATTAAATTAATAGTGATCATATTAATCATCAGACGAAAAATGATTCATCATTTAGTCTATTGCATGTCATATAAGATCCCAAATTGATGGTCAAAATCTATATAAATTTAAGAAACTTAAAAACCAATTCAAAGGCAAACATGTGTTTAGCCTAAACATGAAAGCATGTAAAACCTTACCTAATTTGTGGAGACACCTATACATTATCTTTTGATACATTCCATAGTGTATACCACTTATAGAATACCATGTGTTTGGTCGAGTGTGATTTTCACACTTATGTAGTGGTTGTCCAATACACTTGGATGTCATTGGTTGTGTATATTCATTAATAGAATAAAATTAGAACTAATATTATAAATCACATAAATATATGGTAAATTTATTATTATTTTACTTATTACTATTACAAATACAATATTGTAATTAACTAAATATCATCAAATGTATAAAACATAGAAAAATAAATTACCTATAATTCATAGGGAAATATTATTTTCAATGACTGATTATTGGTAAATTTCCACCTAAAATTACTCTTTACCTAAATCATTTTACATATTAAATGTTGAATCACAATAAAATTCATTTTTAGCATAATTTTAGAATTACTATCTATATTTACTATAGTTATAATTGAACGATTAATTAAATATAGTAAATATTCTAATATGAATATAATAAGTAATTCAAAAACAATGAATTAATAAACATAACTTCTACATATAAAAAATGAATAATCCTTCAATCAATAACAATTATGACTTATAAGTTTTAAAAACTCTATAAAATTTTTAAAAATGGAATTAAAATATGTATAATTATTTTTTTGAAATTTAAAATTGTATCCAATACACATTATTTTTGTAAATGTGGTTTTGGAAAAAGTTAATTTTATTTAATGAATCATATTTTTAAGACACTTTTATAAAAAATACATTTAATTAATAAATAATGTTATAGTAATGTACTTATATTTATTTTCTTAATTAATGGATTCATTTTATTTTAACAAAAAAACCAATTTTTATAAATGAATAAATTTATTTACAAGTAAAATTATACATTAGTTATATAGAATTATAAAACAAATCACATAATAAATATTTATAAAAATTCATAAATTCTGATGATGTTATTGTAATTATAAAAAATATATCTCTTTTTTACTTCTATAAAAAATATTATTATTTCATATATAGTAAATTGTGCTCCTGCAATATTTATTTTCCTAGTTATAAGGGGTAAATTTAATTTTTTTAAAATACATTAAAATTATTTTTAGAAAACGAAAATAATAATTATTAATGAAAAATATTTAGATTAGAAGAAATTTTTTTATTAAATTTTCAAAATATGAACAAAAATTTTTAGTATTTACAAAATAATTAAAAATATACCATTGATTAATATCATTTTTAATACTTTTCAATATTTTAAAAAACTATTTTTAAGAAAAAAAATCCGGAATATCATTACAAATCATATTTATTATGTTGAAAATATTTCTTAGCATAACTCTATGGAAAATATATAGATTTCAAAATATTAATTGTTTTAGAAATATGGGAAACAAATATTAGTATTCATTTGAAATTATATTAAATGTATTTTATTTATATAATTGTTTTATCTTGTTTTTTAAAGTATTAAATAATTATTTATTATAAAAATGAGATATTATTAGTTTATATATTTTGTTGTAGTTTAGAATTTTTTCTATAAATAATAAATTATATCCCCTCTATATTATCATGAGATAATCACAGAGGAAAACAAATATCATGTCATCATCCACATACACCACCAGATCACCGAATATTTTTTAAAATATATATGATAATTTCTCTGATGAAACCAAATAGAATTTGTTTTCGTCAAACATTAGTGTTGGATTTCGTTATGATTTTTCTATTGTGATGCGATTTAATAACTTTATAGGTCTATATCCTATTTTTGCTTTGAATTCATTATATTTATTTTAAAAAAATATAATTAATTCCACCTTAAAAACATTAAACCCTTTTTTAACTAAATAATCCAATTATTTTAAAAAAAATCACCTAGAATTAATTTAAAATAATACTATTTATAAATATAAAAATGTAAATAATTCAATCAATGTCACATCCTTGTTTTTGTTTTGATGTATTTTTTTTTATTTTTGGTCTTGCATTCATCATTTGAGTTCTCCATGAGGTTTCGATAAAAAGTGGAGATTTTATTTTTGACAGTAGGTGGGGAACATTTGGTGCAGTAATAAAGAAAAATTGTGCTCTGTTCGATAGGTAAGCGAGTTTTTTGTCTCCTCCTGGATTTATGTGACCACATGGTTACTTTGTGATTTGTAAAAATATAAGGGATAATTATTTGGTATTCTTCTCATTGATAGTGAGGGACACATGGTTTCTTCCTTGTTTAGAAAACCATTTAGTCAATTAGGGGGCCTTATCAATGTCATTAACAGATAAAGTTCCTCTTATAACATCTTCATATTTATCTATACCACACCCATTTTCATGTCTCATTCTTTGTGAAACCTGAAGGGAGCCACTCCCTTCTTCCATAATCCCCATATCCAATACCATGTGTTAGATTTAATGTTTTAGTAATGTTTTCAGGGAATATAATCTGGGTTATATAATCCTCTCTTCTTATGCTTGCAATTTCAATTTTCTCTTGAGTTTTTCTTCCCCCATGGTCTTGTTGATCTATGGCTAATGTTTATTTTGACTTCAATTAGTGGTTTTAAGGTTAAGGTTCCTCTTTGATGATCTATCTTCATCAATACTTTGTGTGTTTTTTTCATGTGGGGACTGTTTAAGGGTCAAGAGTTTGAGGTAGGATTCGTAATGAGCTTGTCCATTAAATATAAGGATCATTTGGTTAATTATTTTTAAAAATTTATTTGTTTTTTGATTACTGATGGGTACTTTTTTGGAATAATTTTTATTATGAAATTTGGCGAATTCCATCTTATTTTGATATCTAGGGAATTGTTTTGATTTGTTTTTCAAACCAAAAATATGATAAAATGCTAGGTTGTATTTTATATGTTATTTGGGATATTTTAATTATGTTTTGGATTGGTAATTGTACTTGAATTTTAAAATGTTGGTTTGGGTTTCATAAATTGGTCTCGACTAAATGGTTTTGGATTTGAATGTGGTGTGTGGTTTGATGGATTGGATAATGTTTTGACATGTTTTTATGGTGTGTAGTCGATTTAGCATCTAATGAAAGTGGATTTGGTTTGAATATGTGGTGTGGTAGTATAAAGATAAATTTCTAAAATGATCCTGAAATAAAAAATCCAGTGTTTGGACCGTTTTGGAATGGTGAATTTGGTCCATTGAAAAAATTTATGATTTCATAAATGGTTAATGTGGCCTATTTGGTGATTTCATAAAAAATATATACCTGAAAAATCTCCTTGGATAGTATTCATTACATAGTTCTGCATTAATTTTTTTTTGAGGTCCACACTGAGAGACTCCCATGTGTTTGAATTTTTCAAATGAAAGATATTTTTTCTTGGTGTGGCTTGGCGGTGACCAACTGTGTGAGTATCTTTTGAATGAATAATTTACATGTGACATGATGTTTATTTTGAATTTTTAGGTTCCCATGCACTTTATTCTTGATGTGGGAACCTTGAATATATAACAAATTTTCTATCAATAGTATCTAAACATGCTTGGGATTTCTCTATATATAGTGGCCCCTATAATAGGTTTTGTTTATTTATTTATTATAATTGTACAATGTCCCTCAGTTAAACTGATTTCATGAATTTGGAAAACATTTATGTCATTGGTTGGGTCATGGTGTTGTGAACAGTTGATATGTATTGATGGTTCTCGATTATTACACTAAGCATATATGTTTTCCATGTACATCGGCAATAAGTTTTCTACATCAGACTCTTGAGATGCATGGTTGGTCAGTTACTCTAGCATGACTATTTTCTATTTCCCTTATTATGTGATCATTTTTTATTCTCTCTTGTGGAATGTACATCTTTTATAATCTGATGAGTTTATTTTAAATGGTTTATTGAATACATTCTAGAATTTTTATACATTTCCTTTCTCCCCACATCAATGAAATCATATTCTTGTCTCTTGAAAAATATAATGGATGCTTGTTGTATAGGAATCTAGATTTAAATATAAAAGGGAAATAGAACACCTTTTTCATTAAATATAATTTTTTGGAACCAAATAAATTTACATATTTTATTTCAAACATTATGTTAATTATTATATTATTTAAAAGGATTATAATTTTGAAATTATCTTTTTAGGAACACCTAATGAATTTAAATTTTCATCCTTATAGTTCATTATTTATTTTTTCTTTACGTGATGGTTTCAACTTTGTTTTTATCATCATAGGAGATGGCTGGTGTTGGTATCAGAGAGTGAGTTTTAAGGTCACATGGAGATCTTGAGAACATCAGCTTTAGTTTTTGGATTGTTGGTTAGTTATTTGTAATTTAATTTTTTTTAATAGACGATGAACCATTTGGGTATTTATTTATATAGGAGATATATTTTTGTTTTACATGTTCATTTAATATATAATGTGCAAAGTTATTTCCTTTGTTTCATCATTGATGCCCTGATACTAGTTTCCAACCCGAGAGGATTGGTAACACCACCCACTCCTCTTCTTGGATGTTACAGGTGACTGTTTCATTGTTGACCTGGGTTGGATAATGGAAAAATAGTATCAGATGTTGTTGTGTTATATTAGAGACCTTGTTTTTAGATTGGCCTCTACTATTTTCAATGTCATGGTAGTTGGAGTAGGACTATAAGAACATGTGGTGTAGGTATGAGTGATTGTTTTTAAGACACCTTTTATTCCAAAACGTGTGTTACCATGGGATGTTGGGAATTATATTGAAAATCTAGTGCACATTGCTTGTTTGATATTTGGGATGTGAAATGTGTGATGGGTTAGTGGTCTCTATGGGATCACAGGGCCTATTAAACCATGTGATGCATTAGGAATGGTTCTAAAGTAAACTACGCAATAGTGATGGGATTTGATTACAACCATCCACCATATGATCAAGTCACCCACTGACACTAATTTCCCCTAGTGAAATTTTTTGGGAGACTTTTTATTTTGAAATTGTTTTGAAAACCCTTGTTTTGGAATGGTGAATGGTGGATAAAAAGTTGTAATGGTTTAGATTTTTGGAGGATGGAAAATGAATTTTCTTATTTAGATTGATGAAATATTTTATAAATATGATTTTTATAAAATGGTCTTTTGGTAAAATCGGGATAGGTTTAACAAGGTAGAATTTTTGTAATCAAAATCCTTGGTTTATAAAAATCCGTATTTTGGGAGTCAATACTTATTTTAAAGTGAGGTTTTGAATTTTTGTAAAATTTAGAATAAAGGAGTTTTCAATAAAATTATTTTTAATGGAATGAGTTTTTTTGAGAGTCATAAAATGATTTTAATTGGAGGTATTTGATCATTAGATGGAATGCATTGTATTTTATTTTTGAGCAGTATAAAATGGATTGGTGTGTGGAGTTTGAAAATTGGTGTGTCTTGGAGGTTAGTGATATATTTTTAAACAATATTAATTTTAAAATGGGAATTGGATTTAGAATAAGAAAATTTGATACCTCACTTGTTTTAATAATAGAAGTGTTTTATTTTGAATATGGAATTACCATGACTAATCGCATGCATGGATATGTGTGGGAATGTAGAATGATGATGATGTGGGAGGATGAGTGCCCATATTATCTTGAGAAGATTATTTCTTAGGGTTTCATGAGAATGTGAATTTTGGAGGCTCTGAGGAAATCAATTTTTAGTGAAACCCAAAAATTATTTTTCATTCATATTTACTTCAATGTTGAAAACTGTGGTGTTTTGATAACTGTTGGTTTTTTGGTTAACATTATTTTGATTTTGAAGGGCGGTTTATGTGGTGTTTTTTGTTTTATATCATGATGATGAGTTGGTTTTGATTGAGTACGTTTCTCTCTTATTAAATTATATAAGACCCCTAATAATGATTTGATGGATAATGGAGGTTTTGATAAATGTTGTTTACTATTAGTGGACCCTCTAGTTGACCAATACATTGAATTTCATAGTGAATTTTCAATGTTGAACCCTCTTCTTTTAATATCCAGTATGATCATCTCAACGGGGTCGAGTGGATGCGGAAAAGGGTCTATAACATTAGTTTCTATGATTTTTATAGTCGGAAAAGGTGGAGTTCACCTCCTTTAAGTTATAAGGTTTAATCTATAAGGGGTGGATTCTGATCCCTCAAATAAAGCCTCATAATGATCTTACATGAAAGTAATTAAATTATTTGTTCCTCCCTAAATATTTTTCATAGGTAGTGAAGATAATGGTGGTGATTGATATGTTATGTCGATAGAATGGTGATAAATAAATGTTGGTGTTCGTAAATAATTTTCTAGATGTAGATTCAAAGAATTAATAGTGGGATAAAGATTATTCCCAGAAGGGTCGATGTTTTGAGAGTGATATTCAACCATATCTGCAAGTGAAAGCATTAGAGTTTAGTCACACTTACTTTTTTGATGGCATCAAGAAAGATTTTTAAGATGGGACTGTACTAGTGGTAGTACTTGAAGTGAAAAACACTAATATATTCTTAGGAAGTGGTGATGTGAATTCTAGTAAGGCTATGATATGTCTTCAATAAAATATTGGGGATTTTTGTGGAATATAAATGAATCTAGATCATTCTCTAGATTCTTGTAGGAATATGGTAATGGTGTTTCCTCAGTGTCAAAATCCAGATCATAAGAATCTATCATGTCATAATAATTTAAAGACATTTTATAAATATGGATGCCTTCGTCACATGGAATAGTTCTATAAGGGTTTTTTTAGAAATATATATGGATCTAGATCCAACCCTCTTGAAGACACTACAACTTGTTTTTAGGAGTAGGGTAAATTTTTTGATTCAGTTTAACTCCTCTTTCTATGGAATTATGCTTTTCAAGTAATTTTTTTGTCTAATGGGGTCTTAGAGGATTTAATTTTATATAAAAATAAAAAGTGGATTTTGTGGGAATTAATTGAATTTATTTTTTAATGAATTTCTAAATTTTGGGAATTATGAAAATGTTTCATAGCGAGTGGTGGTGCGTTCTTTAGTTTGAAAACTTTTTTCAGCCTCTTAATTGGGGTAGTATAGGATGAGGTGTGTAATTTATTTAAAAGTTCTTGTAATAGTTTTCTTTTTTCTTTTTAACATCCTATATATTTAAAACATCATGTTGGTTCTATACTCATACAATTAATATGAGATTACCTTTTCATATACACATATCTGATCAGTTTTCCTTGTGAGGTTAGCCTTAGTGAGTCAGTTTTGGTCTTGTTCTATGTAAATCTGAATATGGAATCATCTATTGTAGATGGTAAATCCTAGTATAGATAATGGTTTTTGAGTTTCTTTCTTTAGGTACCCCTTTTTAATTGGTGGGGGAGGGAGTGATGATCTATTTCTTTAGTCTCCCATTTTGGTATGTCTGAGAAGTTACTATGTTAGAACAGGTTGGGTTTCCATACAATTAGTGTTTAATTTGTTTTTAATGTTGTAGATTCTAGTCTAACCTCCCATGTGGGTAATATGATATACTCTTTTGGACTGTATTTCTATTGGATAGATTTTTTTTGGGTTTCTATCATATAGTTTTTTCATTTGGGTGAATGGTGTGTTTTTATGTGTACACTAAATAGTTATTTTGACGAAAATGTCATAGGCGTTATAGATTGATTTTTAATTTTCTTTTCAATAATTTATATGGGATCATTGGTATAGTCAGTACAAGAGGTGTATGTATTGTTTTGGGAGATGTTCCTGGGATTTCTTTTTTATGATGTTTGATATTGTGAGCATGTGAATCCTTGACTGTTGAATCGATAAACTAGAGATGTTGTTGATTTATAGGGGTAGAAAGCATAATTTTGGGATGAATTTTAATATCCATGTCGTTTTGTGTCACTCTCTTCTTATTTTTATATAAATAATCATTGGGTCTCAAATTGATTTTTTTTCTTAAATTGGGATATTTTTTTCTTAATAGTAGGTGGGGCAGTTTTAGCACACGAGTTGAGAAAACTATTCACCCTTATTTAAGTAAGAATGGGGAAAGCCTCCTCCTAGATAGAGGTGAAACACAATTTTTTAGGGTTTTTAAAACCATGTGTTATAAAAATGTGTCGTTCTCCTCTTGGACATTGAGGGGTTCATGGTTACAGCACAGTTTAGAAAACTTTTGGGAAAACCATATGACCATTTAATGTCATTAACATTCTGAATTTACTATTTTACACTCATTGTATTTTAACTATCAAACACCAATTTTTCCTTCTCTTAGTTTGTACAACAAAAAGTGAGTTTCTTTCTTATTCTCCAATATTTTTCTCTTCTCCCATTAGTTGGATCTAGTTGTTTCATCATGATTTGGGGAAAATATTCAAAGTGAGTTTTTACCCTTTTCTTCTTCTCCCCCCTTCATATGTTATTCATTGAGTTCATATTATTCCATGGTCTTTTGGATATAGGTTTCATGTTTCATATTGTTTTTGTAACACCCCAAGCTTCCACGGTACGCTTCTCTTTGAATAATACAGTAGCGTGTTTTGTACGCAACATCGAGTTCTAACACACACCACAACCAATCAAACTAGCCGTTCTGAATAGTAATAACCACTTTTTAAAATTTAATAAATTTTATCTTTCAAAATGGACTTTATTTTTGGATTTAGAATATCGAAATTTTCTTTGGGTGAAATTTTGGTATTTTTCTGAAAACATTCAATTTTTGATGAATAGTCAAAAAAACACTGAGATATAGTTTAAAATCGTATATTAATTTCAATAACTATTTATATTTTTTAAATATAATTAATGTCAAAATGGATACATAATACCTATATAAGTTCAATGTAATTCATTGGAGTTAGTTTAGAATAATTTTCGATATAAAATAATTTTATGGAACTTTTCACCGTCTTTTACCCACCTCCAACGAGAATTTGGAAATTCACATAAAACTTAATTTTAAAGCTTCTGTGAGTGGAATTTATAAAATCTAAGAGACAAGGTTAATATCAAGGAGTAAAATGTGGTTCAATAAGTTAAAAATAATTTTTGGTGAATAGTAATTTTTTTACTTTTATTTACCACGGTTAAAAGTAAATATGGTAATTAAGGGTAAAATCGATATTAATATTACCATAAAACATGTCCTAATTCTATTGGACAATTGTATCTCGGCCAAAAACAACCTTATAAATTAAATATTATCATTTAGGTCCACCTGGATTAGATTAGGACATTTATTATTATTTAATTCAAATAAGATTTAAAAAAGAGTTAAAATCAAAGTTTAATTACTAAAACACTTTTAATATAGGACTATACATAAGATAAATTAAATTATAAATATTAATTAGATATATAAAAAGATTTCCTAGATAATGGTATTTTATTTATAATTTTTAGATATTAAAAAATTTAAATTATTTATGACACAATGGTGATGAAATAATTACCCAATTAATGAAATAATAAAATAATTGATATTATAAATATCAAAATAAATGTAATTTGAAACATTTTAGGAATTTCACTAATTTTATAGGTTAATATGACATTTTATTATTGATTTAATTAAGTTTTTTTATGTAATCATGTTGTTATGATTTTCACAAAAATCAAATACCAAATAGAGTCAAAATTGACATAAAAGAGTTTTTAAAACAAATATTATATTATTAATTGATATACAATTCCTAAAAATCTAAGGTTCGGCCAGAAGACTTATATAATGATAGTTGAATCATTAATTAACCACTTGGGGTTATCTTGGATGTATTTATTATTTTTATTAGCCATATAATATAAAAATACAAAGAGACATGGTTATGGTGAAACTATTAAACTAAGAGTTAAATATAAATGATAAGGTTACTATAGTGACCCAAACCTGTCTAAAATCTATTGGATGAATGGATTTCGACCCATCCCCACCATAACCTTT
The DNA here is from genome assembly GCA_963277665.1 of Viscum album. NCBI lineage: Eukaryota > Viridiplantae > Streptophyta > Magnoliopsida > Santalales > Viscaceae > Viscum > Viscum album. The sequence goes on from OY728161.1 coordinate 644,059,034, forward strand.
AAATAATTCACTTTTGATCCATTAGATACCGAATATGAATTTATTATAAAATAATATTTCTAGCTTTTCCAAAGGTTCCCCTCACCCCTCTTATAAAAGGGCACTCCCCCTTGTCACTTTTTCAAACCCTCAAAGCTTTTGGGATCAGCCAACCCCTACCCAAATATTCTTTAAAAATCACTCAATTCATCCTATAATCCTTAGTTTGATCAGAAAGAAAACCAAATGATCCCTTTCGATCAAATCAAAAGGACGAATGTGAAGAAGAGCTAATGTTTTCCCCACGCTCTTACAAGTTCCTTTATTCTCCAACTTTTTCTTTCATTGATATTTCCATTATAAAATAATAACTCCAGTATCTCTAATATACTATGATTTTATTATAAATATTTTACAACCATATTAAGTATTCTATCCATCCCTTGAATGACATGTCACCATAAGTGAGTACATATGGCTTATTGTGTCCACATCGTGGTGTAATTTTATTCAATACATTATTATTTAGATGAATAGAATAATGATGTGTAATTAATGTAAATAATAATTATAACATGATAATTATTCTGTATATATAAAACACCACCCAATTATATGTTATTTTAATATCAAAATAATGATATTGTTGCTCGTGCGTACGTACGAACTACGGTCTCCACGAATGCGATGAGATTCATTCCCCATCGTATCCATTCAAGTATAATTCTCATTTGATGATTAAAAATAATGTTTAAGGACATGATATCATTCTGGATATGAATAAGATACAACCTATCCATAACAAACACGGCTTATGTAACCAAACATATAAAATAAAACGAGTAATTTAACACCCGAAACGACGATAATACTAAGATATTATTAACATAGCAATTCTAAAAGATCATATATGATATCATATTAATGTATATGATTCCTGTATAATTTAATAACAATTATTTCACCATTATACAGGAGGTTAACCTACCCTCAACCACGTAAAAGTACAAGGTAAGGGTTTATTTCACAATCTCTTCATTATCCGAGGTTTTTAATACGTAATTATCTACTGGGACCTCTTTATCATCCACATCCATGTTTCTTTAAAAAGTATTTCAAATAATTCTTACTGTTTTATAGACTACAGGTTAAATTCCTTTATACCCTTGTTGACTTTTTATAAGAATTGTATAATGGAATCTTTCTGTGGTTTTCCAAACAAGGTTTTTTTAACCTTTTCGACAAAATTAAGGTAAGAATGTCTTTTTTTAACTTATACGGCAGGAGCGGATATTTTCAGCCGTTATAAAATTGTTGAAGCTTCTCTTACAAGCTTATAAGAATATTTTCAATGTAAATGTTTTAATTATGTGGATATTAAATGATTTAAAAAAAAGAGATATTTCTCTCAAAATGTTTTGATTTCATCTATCACAATATCCTTCGATGGATTTTAAGCTTATTTGAAGTTGATTTATTATGATATAAAACATCTATATTGTATTGAAGGTTTTGTGATATGTTTGACTGTGGATGTGTTATTTTTATACCATTCATGGTTTATGGATAAAGTATTGACATTTTGTATGCTAGTTTTAATACGAATGTTTATGTTATGCTTAAACCTGTTCATATGAGGAATTCATTAGAGATAATTAGTGACGAGTGGAGCCCGCTATAGCTCCTAAATGCATCGGTAAATCTCATTAGCCAAACTAGTGTCTTGGAACAACGCCTTGACAAAATATTATTTGTAGTCTTGGCACACGGACATGAATATATGGTTATGATAATCTGACATTATGCATTCCATCATTATGAAAGTGGTTATTGATATTGAATGTCATTACTCGATTAGTAGAATATAAATGTGAATAGGTAAATGAAATTATTTCATTTAATTTCTACCATATTATGGTGAAGTTAAAGTTTAAAAGGCTTTTGTTTTAGTTATACATTGTCTTAAATGTTTATGCATATTTAAGAAAGTTTCAGCTATCTTGTTATCCTTACTGGGAATCTGAGCTCACCCCTTTCTATTATTTATTTATCCTAGGATGTGAATATGTATTTTATGATTGACCTGCATGGATAATATAAGGGGATATGAGTTTGAAGACAAGATCTTGTTGTAGTTTTCAATTTATTATGTAATGTATACTTTATGAATGTATCTAGTGTTTCCAAGGCTACTAAACTAATCGTTTATTCGAGATTTGATCTTTTCTGATCATGTCAATGTTATGTAATAATACGCTGACTCTAGGTAACTAGAGTTGGAGAATTATAGTTGGTATCAGATGATTTTTAGTACAAAACATGGAAGCTAGATTTAGATAAACTCTGATTAGAGCACATATCCTTAAGATAGACTTTGAGGATTAGTATAGAAGTACTTCCTAGAATTTTGGTATTGTACAGATTTTGTCAGTTTTCTGAGCAATAAATCCCTGTCTCGATACAAGAAGGTAGAGGTGGATCTGGCATAGATGTACCTAGGGGTAAAACCCAAAAACACCGCTTTGAGCTAGACTCGAATGGGAACTGGTGCACGAAAACGGGACTTACTTCACTCTTGGTTATGACACTCCCAGGGGATATGCTTAGGATAATTATAATTTTCTTTAGAAACCATTATGAACGGTTTATTAGTATATAATTATTCAAAAAATACATTTTTATGATTATGGATTATAACCATAAATAGTTCAATTTATGTTATGTGTTTTACAAGTTTGGAATTTTGTATTTTGATTCATAAACTGATCTAGTTTATGCCATTCATTAGAAATGAAGCCTAGTGGAAGAAATGGAAACTGTATCAATGCACACACTCCATGTAGGGATTTCCCTCGTGTAAAAATAATTACAGTGGAGCTGGTGATGTAACTAGTGCTGATCAGCTAATCACCATCCTGGGAAAACTCAGTCACCTTATGAATAATAATTGTACCTGTATGGAGCACCCTGATCTGTAGCATGGAGGATCAATGTTAGATCGCTTCATGAGGAAACAACCACCAACATTCAATGGGAGTACAAAACCATTGGTAGCTAAGCAATGGATACGATCCCTATAAATTGTATTTCAGGCTTTGGGTTGTAGTGAATGGTAAAATGTTATCATGAAAGTTTATCGCCTCAATGGAGATGTTGATCAATGGTGGCTATTAATAAAAAACACAAAGGAAGATGATGAAGTATCAAATATTGAATGAAGAGTGTTCAAAGTGCTTTTCTTAGAAAAATACTTTCCTCATGACCATCGAGCATATATGCAAAGGCAATTTATATGTCTGAGACAAAAGGAGGATGAGAATGTCAGAAAGTATGAGGCTAACATTACAAGTTTAGAAAGGTATTCATGAGATTATATACGTAACCCAATAAGTAAGATAGATCGTTTATTTGATGGGTTAAAACCATTTCTTCACTGAGAATTAGTTTCACAATCCTTCTTGTCATACGAAGATATTGTCTCAAGTGCTATCAAGATAGAAAAAGAATTCTCTAAGTCTTACGACTTTAAAGAAAAGAAAGAGAAGAAGAGATCTGATGGTCACTCTATGAATTGAAATAAAGGGAAGAAGGGAAAAGTTGAATATCTATCCTGTAGTAAATGTGGGGAGAAACAGCCTGGTACTTTCTTGAAAGGAATGGGAGTCTGTTACAAGTGTTGTGAAAAAGTCCACCAAGCTCATGATTGCATGAGAAGAAAGAAGCTAATGATGTTCAATTCTACAACTACAGGGAGATGAAACTTTATGCAAATTAATTTCCTAAGAATAAGGAGAAATTACCTCAGAAAAGGCAAAGAGATCAAGGCCAAACTTATGTTATCACTACTGCTGAGGTAGAAGCTCCGAAAGATGTGGTGGTAGGTAATTTAATAGTTTCTTCATGTTTAAAAAATGCATTATTTGATTATGGATCATCGCATTATTTCATATCATCCCAGTTTTCTAAGAAAATTATATATTTACAATTTGATTTAACAAGGGAGTTGTAAGTTAAAACTCTTAAGGGATGAATCATTGCAACAATGTTTTGTGAATCAGTCCCCATTAGAGCACATAAATGTTCTTTATATGTGGATGTCACTGTCTTACCTATGATTGAATTTGATATAATCCTCCATATGTATTGGCTTTCAGACCATGGTGCAAAAATTTATTGTAAGAAGAAGGTGGTTACCATTTTCATTGATGATGGTAAGGAACACCTTATCATTAGAGAGGAATTATCACCACCTAATTAATATCTAGATCCACCCCAGTTGCTCAACTAAATTAAATTATAGGGGAGGAAGAGAATGAAATGACTGTGGGTGTGGAAATGAATGTTCAAATAGAGGATGTATCAATTGTGAGAGAATATCTTGATGTTTTTCCAGATTATTTACCTGGATATCCTCCAGAATGAGAAATTGAGTTTTCCATTGATTTAATTCCTGGATCGAGACCCATATCGAAGACCCCTTATAGAATGGCCACTGTGGAATTATTTTAACTAAAGAAACAACTAGATAAATTGAGTAATAATGGATTTATTCGCCCTAGTGTTTCTCCATGGGGAGCCCATGTCCTATTTTTAAAAAGAAAGATGGATCTATGAGGTTATGTATCAACTGCAGGGAGATCAATTCTATATCAATAATGAACAAGTATCCCCTACCTCGCATTGATGATTTATTCAACCAACTACATAGATCTCAATACTTTTCAAAGATTGAACTTCGATCTGGATACCATCAGTTGTGTGTGAAGAAGGAAGAAATTCCGAATATAGCATTTCGAACAGGGTATGTTCATTACAATTTTATAGAAATGCCTTTTGGGATGACTAATGCACCCTCTGTTTTCATAGATCTAATGAATAGTGTTTTCAAGAAATATCTTGATGACTTTGTAGTGGTATTTATTGATGATATCTTGGTATACTCAAAAATACATGAAGATCGTGAAAATCACTTAAGCATTATCCTAAAGACTCTGAGAATACATGAATTATATGGGATGTTTAGCAAGTGTGATTTCTAGATTCATGAGATTTCATTTCATGGACATATTGTCTCTAAGGATGAAATCTATTTTGATCCTTCTAAGACCAAGGCAATCCTTGAATGGCCAGCACAAACGAGTATAACTAAGGTACGCATTTTTTTTTGTCTCAGCAGGTTATTATCGACGTTTCATCCAGAATTTTTCCTAGTTGGCTAACCCATTAACAAAGCTCACATGTAAAGGGGTTAAATTTGTTTGGACAAAAGAGTGTGAATAATGTTTTGAATAACATAAGAGAAAATTATTCAATGCTCCTATATTGAATCTACCAACTGGGAATGATGGGTTTGTTATTTATAGTGATTCTTCAAATAACGTACTTGGTTGTGTCCTTATGCAGAATGATAGGGTCATTGCCTATGCATCACGATAGCTAAAAATTCATGAGCATAACTATCCTACTCATGATCTTTAGTTAACAGTTGTAATCTTTTCTTTGAATATTTGGAGACACTATATCTATGTTGAGAAATGTGAGATTTATATTGATCACAAGACGTTGAAGTATATATTATCACAGAAAGAACTCAACATGAGGCAAATGAGATGGCTTGAACTACTAAAGGATTATGATTCCATGATACAGTACCACCCGGGGAAGGAAAATAAGGTTGCTAATGCTTTGTGTAGAAAATATCATGGTTTTTTGAACAATATGAGAGTTGAGAGGGATCATATTTTCATGGATCAAGTAAAGATGGATATGGGAATCACCATAGAAGGTGAAACATCAGTACTTTTTCAAATAGTTTCCAAATCATCATCATTAGAAATGATTAAGAGTTCTCATACCAATGTTGAATAATTTCAAAAGAAGATTAAAGCTCTGAATGATGGGAGATTGAGTGACTTTGTGAATGAATATGAAATTGTGAAATTTGGGAAAAGACTTTGTGTTCCCAATATACCTGATCAAAAAAGGGAATTTTTTGACGATGCTCATAGTTTCAATTTCTATATACACCCTGGGAGCACCAAAATGAATAGGGATTTGAAAGAACATTTTTGGTGGGATAACATGAAGAGGGAGATTTCTGATTTTGTGTCAAGATGTTTGGTTTTTCAACATGTGAAAGCTGGAAGGAAACAACCTGGAGGAGTCATGCGACCACTTCCCATACCATATTGGAAATGGGATAATATCACGATAGGCTTTGTCATGGGACTACCAAAGAATCCTTGAAAAAATGATGAAACATGGGTAATTGTTCATCATCTTACCAAGTCAGCACATTTTCTTGCTATAAGGGATGATCTACCACTTGAATTTCTAGAAAGACTATATATTATCGATTTTTTAAGACTTCATGGTGTACCCCTATCGACTGTTTCGGATCGTGATCCACATTTTACATCAATATTTTGGAAGATTCTTCAGAAGGCCTGGAATATAGAACAGTGTTTGACCACTACCTACCACCCTCAAATTGATGGACAATCAGAACAGACTATTCAAACCATTGATGTCCTATTCAGATCTTGCTCATGTGACTTTCAGGGTTTGTGGGTTTAATATTTACCTATGGTAGAATTTTATTATAAAAATAGCTTCCATTCAGGTATTCAGATGGCACCATATGAAGCGTTGTATGGAAGGAGATGTCACACACCATCCTATTGGGCTGACGTTGGTGAAATAAAACTTGTAGGCCCAGAAATGGTGGAGGAAACGATGGAAAAGGTGAAGGTAATCCAAAACCACATCAAAGAATCTCAAAGTAGGTAGAAGAGATATGCTGATAATCGAAGGAAGGATTTTTAATTTCAGGTAGGAGATCATGTTTTCTTGAAGGCATCTCCATGGAAGGGAGTTACACGTTTCAGTAAGAAAGGTAAATTGTCACCCAGGTACATTGAACATTTCGAAATTATATAACGAATTGGTGTTGTAGCTTACCGTTTGTAAATGCCGCCAAATCTCTTCAAAGTTCATGATGTGTTCCATATATCACTATTGAGAAAATAAATTCCTGACCCAACGCATGTACTCACCCATGATGAATTAGAACTGGAACCTAATCTGTCTTATTGAGAAGAGCCCATCATGATTCTTGATACTAGAGAACAAGTGCTAAGAAATCGGACGACTTGTTCGGTAAAACTACTATGGAGATACCATAAGATGGAAGAGGAAAAGTGGGATCCTGAGGAACTTATGATGAATATCACCCAAGTCTTTTCATGAGATAGTATTATTGAAATTTCGAGGACTAAATTAATTGAAGGTGCGGAGAATGTAACACACCAAGCTTCTATGGTAAGATTCTCTTTGAATAATACAGTAGCATGTATTGTATGAAACTTCGAATTCTAACAGACACCACAACCAATCAAAATAGCCATTATGAATAGTAATAACCACATGTTAAAATATTATAAATTTTATCTTTCAAAATGGACTTCATTTTTGGATTCAAAATATCAAAATTAGTTTGGGGTAAAATTTTGGTATTTTTATGAAAACATTCAATTTTTTATGAATAATGAAAAAACACTGAGTTATAGTTTAAAAGTGAATTTTTATTTAAATAATTATTTGTATTATTTAAATTTAATTAAGGTAAAAATGGATATATAATACCTATATATGTTCAATTTAATTCATTAGATTTTGTTTAGAATAATTTTAGATATATAAAAATATTATGGAACTTTTCATCGTCTTTTACCCACCTCCTATGAGAATTTGGAAATTCACATAAAAAATAATTTTACTGCTACTATGAGTGGAATTTAGAAAATCTGAGAGACACGGATAATATCAAGGAGTAAAATGTGTTTCAATAAGATAAAAAAAAATTTGTCGAATAGTAAATTTTTTCTTTTATTTACCACGGTTAAAAGTAAATAGGGTGATTAAGGGTAAAAATGATATTAATATTACCCTAACACATGTCATAATTTGATTTTACAAGGCTATCTCGACAAAAAAAACCATAGGAATAAAATATTATCATTTAGGTCCACCTGGATTAGATTAGGACATTTATTATTATTTAATTCAAAAAAGAGTTAAAAGAGTTAAAATCAAAGTTTAATTACTAAAAAAAATTTATATAGGGTTATACAAAAGATAAATTAGATTATAAATATTAATTATAAATATAAAACTATTTAATACATAATGGTATTTTATTTATAATTTTTAGACATTAAATAAGTTAATTTAATTATGACACAATGGTGATGCGGTAATTAACTAATTAATGAAGTAATAAAATAATTGATATTATAAATATCAAAATAAAGGTAATTTGAGACTTTTAATGCATTACACTAATTTTATAGTTTAATATGACATGTTAGTATTGATTTAGTTATGTTTTTTCATAGTAATCATGCTGTTATGATTTTCACAAAAATAAAATACCAAATAGTGTCAAAATTGGCATAAAAGAGTTTTTAATAAAAAATATTATATTATTAATTGATATACAATTTTTAAAAATATACAGATCTACCAAGAAACATATATAATGATAGTTTTATCATTAATGAACCACTTGGGGTTCTCTTGGTTATATATAGTTAGATTTATTAACCATATAATATAAAAATACAATGAGACATGGTAAATGTGAAACTATTAAACTAAGAGTTAAATATAAATGATAAGTTTAATATAGTAACCCAAAACTATCTAAAATCTATTGGATGAAATTATTTCTACCCATACCCACCTTAACCTTTAAATAATACACTTTAGAGCCATTAGAAATAGAATATGAATTTATTATAAAATAATATTTCTATCTTTTCCAAAGGTGCCCCTCACCCCTCTTATAAAAGGGCACTCACCCTTCTCTCAAATTCACACCATCAAAGCATTTTGGCTCAGCCAAAACCTGCCCAAATATTCTCTCAACTTCCCTCAATTAATCCTAGAGGCCTTAGTTTGATCAGAAGACCAACCAATGGATCCCTTTTGATCAAATCAAATGGAAGAACCTGAAAAAGAGGTAATGTTTTCAGCACCCTCTTTCGAGTTTCTTTCTCCTTCAACTTCTTCTTTATTTGTTGTTTAAATTCTTAAATAATAACTCCAGTATATCCTATATACTGTGATTTTATTATAAATATGGTACAACCATTTTTTTTATTCTATCCAACCCTTGAATGACATGTCACCATACATGCGTATATACGGCTTATCGTCTCCACGTCGTGGTGTAATTGTTATTCAATACATTATTATTTGAATGGTTATAATAATGATGTTTAATTCATATAAATAATAAATATAACATGATAATTATTCTTTATATATGATACACCACCCAATTATATATTATTTTAATATCAAAAGAATGATATTGTCACTCGTGTGTACGTACGGACTACTGTCTCCGCGAAGGCGATGAGATTCATTCCCCATCGTATCCACTCAAGTGTAATTCTCATTTGATAATTAAAAATAATGTATAAGAACTTTATATCATTCTAGATATGAATAAGATACAACCTATCCATAAAAAACACAGCTTATGTAACAAAACATATAAAATAAAATGAGTAAGTTAACACCCGAAACGATGATAATGCTAAGATATTATTAACCAAGCTATGTTAAAAGTTCATATATTATGTCATATTAAGGTACATGATTCCTGTATAATTTAATAACAATTATTTGGCCATTATACAGGAGTTTAACCTACCCTCAACTATGGAAAAGTACAAGGTACGGGTTTATTTCACAATCTCATCGTTATCCGAGGTTGTTTAACCATAATTGTCTACTGAGACCTCTTTATCATCCACATACATATTTCTTAAAAACAAATTTCAAAGAATTCGTACTATTTTACGAACTATGGGTAAAAGTCATTTATTCGATTGATTAATTTTTATAAGAAGTTTATAAAGGAATCTTTCAGTTATTTTCCAAACAAGGATTTTTTATCCTTTTCGACAAAATTGAGGTACAAATGTATTTTTTTAACTTATACGGCGGGTGGGGCTATTTTCCACAGTTATAAAATCCACAAATCTTCCCATACAAGCTTATAAGAATATTTTCAAAGTAAATGTTTTAATTATGTGGATTTTAAATTATTTCAATAAAAAAAGATATTTCTCTCAAATTGTTTTGATTTCATCTATGTCAACATCCTTTGATGGATTTTAAACTTATATAAAGTTGATTTATTATGGTACAAAACTTTCATATAGTATTGAATGTTTTTTGATATTTTTGACTGTGGATGTGTTATTTTTATACCATTCAGGGTTTCTGTAGAAAGTATTGACATTACGTATGATAGTTTTAATATGAATGATTGTGTTATTTTTAAACCTGTTCATATGAGGAATCCATTGGACTTAATATGTGACGGGTGGAGCCCACTTTAGATCCTCGATTCATCGGTAGGTCTCATGAGACAAAATAGTGTCTTGGCACAAGGCCTTGACAAAATATTATTTGTAGTCTTGGCACAAGGTCTTGACTATGTGGTTAGGATAGTCTGGCATTATGAATTCCATCATTATGAAAGTGGTTATTGATATTGCATGTGATTATTCGATTAGTAGAATATCCATGTGAATAAGTAAATGGAATTATTTCATTTTATTTCTGCCATATTATGTCGAAGATCATGTTTAAAAGGATTTTGTTTTATTTATACATTTCCATGAATGTTTATGCTTATTTAAGAAAGTTTCCGCTATATTGTTATCCTTACTGGGCATCTGAGACCACCCCTTTCTTGGTTTTATTGTTCCCTGGATGTGAAGAAATATTTTATGAATGACTTGGAGGGATATTATAAGGGTATATGAGTGTGGATACATGATTTTGTCGTAGTTTTCAATTTATGAAGTAATGTAAACTTTATGAATGTATCTAGTGTTTCCAAGTCTACTAAACTACTCAGCCTTTCGAGATTTGATCTTTTGTGATCATGCCAATGTTATATAATAATGCACCGACTCTGGATAACTAGGGTCAGGGCGTTGCAGTTTTAAAAAGGTGTTTTATTTTATTATGGTTACTATTTGATGGTATTTATTCTTTAAACCTTTGAGATGTTGATTCAGGTGGGTGTTTTTGAATCCATGTGAGTGTGAGGAACTATTACCTTTTCACTTGTCCTTAAAATTTAGGAATCATTTGGTTTATAAATTTTTCAGCATCCAAGGATCAAAATTAGTGATTTATTGATATTTGTATATTTGTTTTGAATGATGTGAGTATATTTCTATCATATTTTGAATTATAAGGAATTTTTTATGATCTGTTTAACATGGTGTGTCTCATAAAATAACGCATTTTATTTTGACTGGGATTTTAGATATTTGAAGCTTGGATTTGACTTATTAAATGTACTTGGATTCTATAATGATGGATTATATTTATTAAATTGGGATTTCTAAAAACATTTAGTATTTTTAAGAAGTTTGTGCTTTTTTTGGAAAATCCATTAGCATTAATCATATTTTTTACCTATTTTTCATCATTATGAATGTTGATTTGGATTAAAAATGTGGTTTGGTTGTTAAAATGTAAATTTATAACAATATTTTAAAATTATAAATCATGAATTTTTACCTTTTTAGAAAGGTGGATTTGGTCCTCTAAAAATGTGTTTTAAGGGTTCTTAAGGACCATTTGGCACTTTTGTGAAAATTATTATCTTGAAAACCCTCATAAGATAATATTAAAGACATGGTTATGTTGAAATTTTTTGGATGTATCAATGACAGACTCCCTTTTCTTTAAAATGTTGAAAGGGAAGTGATTATTCACATGGGAATATCAAGGGTGTGTGGTTGTTTGAGTTTTCTAAGTTTGATTAATGTTCATGTGAATTTCTACTTGTTTGGCATTATTGGCTCACCACCACTTTATTCCGGACATGGTAACATGGTAGAGAATATATATTTTTTGTGAACTATTTTTTCTATAACATAGGATTTATCACTAGATGATGACCTATAATATGGTGGGTTTTCATATAGGAATGTTTCACTCAATCTTACTGGGTAGGGAGAGATCAAACAAGTTGGAGAAAATTATATCATCATGTGAAGCATGATTTCTGGATGAGTCAATATTTATATCATGTTCTATATTATTCCATTTGGGCATCTAGTTTCTCTCTTTTTTTGGCACATCACTATCTATGATGGAATATTGAGATTCCTAGTGGTTAGATACTCTTTCATACTTACTTTCCATTTCCCTTATTATGTGATCTTTAATGTTTCTCTCTAGTGTTCTGTACTTACTTAGTAAAGTGATGTGAATAATTTCAATGGTTTATGAAAAACATTTTGGAAATATTTTACACTTCCCTTATTATGTTTTCATTGAATCATCATCATAATTTTAAAAAATGATTATGTTTTCTTCTTGTAAATGAATAAAGAATTAAATGAAAGAAGGGGAATAGATCATGTTTTTAAGGAAAAATGTGTGTATGATCATTATTTTATGTATTATATTTAAAACTATAATTTGATGTTTATTTATTTTAAAACAATGTCTCTTGGGACTAAAATTTTTCACGAATACATACTGAGCTTTATTACTTATGCCTGCAGTTATTTATTGTTTCTCTCTTCTAGTGTGGTTTATATCTTGGTTTCGATCACTATGAGGATGGTTGGTCTTGGTATGAGAGAGTTAATCTCATGATCACATTGTGAGGTTGTGGTAATTAGGTTCAGTATGGGTTTTCATGTTTGTTTATTTTTTAATTTCAGTTTTTATACAAATGACGTTATATTTCTCTGTTTATTTATATTGGGTTACCCTATTTTTTCCCATGACCTATTTTTTATATTTGGATAAATAATTCCCATGGTCTCTCTATTGATTCCCTTGAACTAGTTTCCAGCCCTGGAGGATCAAGAATAACTCTCAAGCATGTCATTTGTCTAAAATTGGTGACTAGTTTAAGGTTAAACTAGGTTGGATTGTGATAATCAAATAGATAAAAAAGAAATATTATCAAAATTTAATCAAATAAAAATTTTCCAATATACACAAAAAATTTAGACATTCTTCTAAAAAATAATTTATACCACACTACAAACATTGAAAATACCATCTGATTCAAATATTTCTTAAATTAAAAAAAATGTACCCAAATAATGAAAAATTTCCAAATTAACCATTCAAATACAACACAAATCCAAACATGAATTTATTGAACATTACGAACTCCAAATAAAATGCTAAATTTAAAAATAAATGATATTAAAATAATTTTCATAAAATAAAAAATTAAGGAACGACATTTCAAAACATCAAAACCTATTATGGAATAATTTTTAAAGCCTCAATAACTCTCAAGAAATACAAAAATTTGAACTGAAATTAATGAAAAAAATACCAATAATTAAAAAAATACTATTCCAAACATAGAAAATCTGAAAGGAAATTTTTCAGAATTTTATAATCTCTGAAACAATAATTTTTAAACGTCACATAATTTTCAAAACAGAATATTAGTAGTGAACATATAAAAATAAAAAAATCTAATTTATAATTTCTAAAAACAATTAGAAACTAAAAATGTACTATAAAATAATCTAATTTTATAAATAACTAAAAACCCATCATATTAAAAATTATCAAAATACCATTAAAACCATATAAAACACCAAAAATAATATCAAAAACATCTCTAACTCAAAAAATATACCCAACATAAAAAATAAATAAGATTACAGTAATACTAAAAAATGAAAAAGAACCAATGTTCCATTTAATACCTTATAAAGACTAAAATTTAATAACCAAATAATCTTAAAATATTCAAATAATCAGTAACATGAAATGAATAAAATTATATCATAACTCTCTAAATGATAAACATCCAACATGCTATGCAAAAAAACACAATTACCATGATGTTGATTTTTTAAAATTCTCAAACTCCATAAAAAAATAAATTAATAAATGAATGAAATTTAAATATTATTATTATAAAATTGTACATATTCTCATAGGTACGTAACTAAATACAAAAGTTGAATTTAATAACATCAAAAAATTAACAGACGCCTATATTAAAATATAAACAATTTCCAAACTCCCAAATCACAAAAAAATAAAAACTGACTAAGATATCAAAATAACCCTCACAAGCATAAAATTATACAATAACATTTAAAATTTCATACAATTAGTGTGAATAATTTTCAAAAACATTACAAACACCAAATATTATATTGAATTCATAAATTAGTAAAATGAGAAAAAAATTCAAAAATGAAAATTATAAAAAAATTACTTCCTGAAACATTAAAAAAACCCAAAAATAATTTTATAAAAAATACTTAATTAGCCTCAAATTAAAATTTTATGAAAATGAGTGAAATATATTTTATAACATAAAAAATACTAGTACAGTTGATTTTACAAACATTAAAAAATTTAAAATATATAATCAAAAATAAAATGGCAAAAATGACTTCAATTTCTTTAAATATAAAATGACCAAAATTTAATTCAACACATCACGAAATCTAAAAAAAATTAAAAATTAAACATTAATAAAAATAACATAACATTCAACAAAAAATAAAATGACCAAAATACCGTCAAATATAAAATAGTCAAAAAATACATTAAAACATTACTACCTCTCAAATTAGATTATCCAAAACATCAAAAACTCATATATTTAACCAAATTCTTAATGGAAAAAAATTACAACATATAGATAAAATGAAAAATGAAAAATAAAAATATTATATTTCTGTGTAGAGTTTAAAAAATACCACAAAGTCTTAAAACACCCAAAAATAACAAATTTCGAAAATAATAAACATATTAAAAAATAAGATAATAACATAAAGACCCATAAAAATGTGTAATCCTTTAAAGAAATATTTCAAAGCCTTTAGAGACTCCAAAAATAACCTTAATTTAAAAAATGACTATAAAAATAAAATATTTTCAAATGAATCTTGACTGAACTAAACTTCAACACATCCCCAATAGGAATATGTGAATTCAAAAAAACAATAAATAATTTCAATAAAACCTAAAATTAAATCATAAAGAAATTGATTGAAATATAAAAAATTGATAAATGGCCAAATGGCCTTCTGAACATCCCAATGGAAAATACATTTTTTATAATATTAAAATATTACAAAATAACAACAATTATTTTAATGAATATAATTACCAAGTTATCTGGAAATGAAAAACAACACATATAAACATCAAAAACTCACTAACTCAAAAAGATTATTTTCTAAAACATCACAAACACTACAAATACCATTAAATATAAAAATATTTTAATTAAGAAAAATACAACCAAATTTAAAATTATTTAAATGCCTTATAACACTTTATAATATATCGATAAAAAAATAAAAAGAGTTCCAAACCTAAAAAATAACCTCAAATGAAATTTTTAAGAAAAATTAATAGAATCCCTATAAATAAAAAATTACAAAAATTTTCATTAAAATATAATATTCTAAAAAACTAAAATAGGAAACATGGAAAACTCTCATATAACAACATATTAAATAAATAAATAAATGAATAAATATCATTAAAATGATAAAAAATTAAAAGGCCTTTGAAAATTTTAGAATATCAAAATGAATATTTTCTAAAATATAACAACCACAGACAATAGTCTCTAATAAAAAATGAATAAATTATTTCGGTTTAAAAATGGTCAAATTGATATAATAAAACTAAATATAAAATAACCAAAATACACTTCAATGTATAAAGAATCCAAAAGAATAATTTTGAAATTATAAATAATATCACATGATATCCTCAAATGACAAAATAATTGAAAAATATAAGTACCCACAAATAAAAAAATTCAAAATATACTGAAATACCATTTAAAGAATTTTTTTAATAAAAAAATAACCTATATTATAAAATATTCAAGATTACATCTGATGTTAAAAAAATTATAATTTATACATTCTTAAACATCACTTACTCCCAAAATAGCCTAAAAATAAAATTGACTAAAATGATGAAAACAATATCAATTGATTTTTCACAAAAGTACCATTTGATATCAAAACAAATTACCCCAAAGTATTTATAAAACATAAAATTGTCCCAAACTATTTTCAAATATAAAATGACAAAGAAAATATACAAAAATGAAATATAAAAATAATCCCATATAAAACAACATAAAATTCAAATTTTAAATTTCATCAACTTCATCAAATAAAAAAATCCTATTAAAAAACGTAAAAAAAAATTTAGATGAAAATTGTTGAAAATACAACTCAAAATATCATAATATTACAAAGACTAATTTTTACACAATATAAAAAATTAAATTTATTTCAAATGGAAAATGATTATGTATCTATAAAAACGAAAATAAAAACTGACAACCATTTTTGACAAAATATCATAGAATCTGAAAGATATATTTTTATAATTTTATGAACTCCTAAAAAAATAATAAATTATTTTAGAAAATAATTAAAATAGTCTAGAATATATATATTTAAAAATAACCATAAAAACATTAAAAATTGTTTAAGAATATTTCAAAAAATCAATAAATAAAAATATATCCCAAGAATAAAATATTATTTAAATTTTATAAGTAACCTAAAATTAAATATGAGGTACATAACCTTCAAAACAACTCAAACACCCAATTTAAAATTTCTAATACCTATAAACTCCCAAAATACCCTCAAAAATAGAATGCACAAAATAACCTTTACAACATCATGAACTCAAAATGTAAAATATTCAAATATATTGAATACATATATATTCGGCTAAATAAAATAAATTAATATAATATCAAAAATAGCATAACATTTTAAATCAAAAAAATTACCTATAAATTATAAAACTCTTAAAGAATAATGTCTAAAATCTCAAAAACTACCAAAATACCCCCATATACATAAAAAAAATAAAAAAATAAAGACATAATCTAAGGGAGAATTAAAAAACCTCCTTCAATTCCCCACAAAATCATAGAGGGTAATGTCCAAATTTATGAAACCTACAAAATACACTCAATTAATAAAATTTCGTTAATGAAAATTATAAAAATACCAAAATACCATCAAATAATTCAAAAAAACTTGATGGATATTTTTAAAAGCATCCAAAACTTTGAAAATACCCTCAATATTTTGAATAACACAAATGAAAAAACAAACAATTGTAAATCTACCAAAATACCTTTCAAAACATAATAAATACCTAATGAAATGTTTTTTAAACATTTTGAACTCTAAAAATCCACATAAATATAAATAATGATAAAATAGACTCTTGAAATAACTAAAAAATATCATTAAAAAATAAAAACCATTAATATCATTGTTAGTAAAATAATTATAACTAATCATATTCCCAAAAATAACAAAAAATTATTAAATGGATGAAATTACATCAAATATAAAATCATTTTACTTCTATTTAAACAATTAAAACACACCAAATATAATTTATAATTTTTCATATATTCCTATAATATACGGAATTATAAAAATAACTAAATTTACAAGAATACCCTGAAATATACACATCATAATACCATTCAAACCATTAATGACATTAAAATATAATTTTAAAACATTTATCATGTTCCAAACTATAAAATATGTGATGCTTAAAACCATTTGAAATTCTATAAACTCATAAAAATATTAAAACTCTAATTAAATATAAAAATACATAAAAATTTAAACATATGAATTTAATGTGAAAAATAACATCAAATAATTATCAACAAGAAATATCATATAAAACATTAAAATGATTAAAAATAGTCACAATTGATAAATAATTGACCCAAATTTATTAAAACAAAAAATAAAAAAATATATTTTTCAAATCAAGACTCTTTCCAAATCAAAACATTCAACAGCTACTCGAATTATATGAATACATTCAACTAATATAAGAACTATGATAAAAATCATGTAATAAACATATAAAATATCTTTTTAAATAGTTTTAACATCTATTCAAATTATTTTTTACTTAAAAAATTCATGGAAAAAATAAATTAAATAAATTAATAAAGTGACTAATATACACATTAATCCTTCACAAATTGTCATAGCATAAATTTAAATACATTATAAACTACCAATGTATCATCAAATGTAAAAAATATGATGACATAATAATATAATTGAAAAATGAAAAAATGCCATTCAATATTTTAAAATTATCAATTAGAATTTTGAAAATTAGTAAAAACATCTAAAATAACAAAAATAAAATTTTTTTAAAATGTCCAATATACATACAGTTATTTAATTTCTAAAATAATTTTTAAATCACCACACCCTATTAAAAAATTAGATATTATCATAAAATACTAATTTACTGTAATGTAATTTACTTATAAAATGAGAAAAATGGCCAAATATACAATTCCTAAAATAAAATTCAAAGAGTAGAAACATCCATAATACCCTCAAATTAAAATAATTCAAAATTATGAAAAATAATCTAAATTGAATATCTAAAAACCCATTAAAACATCAACAAATCTATAAATGAATGTCAAAAATCATATTATTCTTCCAAATTTCATCTACTCCAAGTGAAGAATTTTAGGAACACCACCATCGTAAAATTAACTTGAAGTGAAAATATAATTAAATTAAAAATTTTACATGAAATTAAAAATTAACCAATCACCATTCAAAATATTTCAAACTCCCTTTGAAGAATGTTTAAAACATTATTTCTCAAAATAATTAAAAATTTTGGGAATATTGAAAAAAAATAAACCAATTGAAAAATGATCATTATTCCCTTTAAAACATCATAAAAACCCAGTGCATAATTTATATTCACTTTAAACTCTTAAAATAAATTCAAATTGAAAAAATAACTAATTTGATTATAATATATACCAATGAAAAAGGGAAAAAATTAATTTATAATGTAACGACAAAGATATTTATAGAATAGTATTCTTTGATTTCTATTAATAATCATGAATAAAAATTAATTTACTGTTTAATGGGATGTTTTTTTTTGATAGCGTACTCAGCACGGATCAAAGAGTTTCTATGAAATCTTACGTTTAACACAACATTGAGTAATACTGAAAAATAATACAATAATAAGATAGTTATTTTAAATAGTAGTTAACGACTTACTGTTGGAATTGAAGTAATGAATAATATCAAGTTAATTTTGAAATATTATTTACACTTGTTTAAATAATTATTAAATGGTTACAAATTTTTTTATAAATGTATATAAAAAAGGGTGAAAATAAGGGATTTGTTTTTTTAAAAGAAAAATAAAAAGAGAATAATTGTGTTTATAAAATCATATCACTCGTTATAGATTTTTATTTACAGAAAAATATAGGTTATATATTAAATTAAATGTTTTAAATTCATATTATATTTTCTCTAGATACGATATATTGGAAAATTGAACTATTTGGATATATGGAGTATTTTTCAAAAAATGAACTTTTTCCACCATTTGATAGAGAACTGTTTTTAAATATTTCTTTCACTTTTATATATTATATTTTGAATAAATAAAATCTCTACTTGAATTAGGACACCAAGATATTCATTAGTTAAATTTTTTGTAATTTTCTTATAGAATTCAATTTTTATTTAGTAGTAAAAAATACTACATTTTATTTCAAAACTGCATTTTCATATAATTTATTTATATAGTTCTATTGTCATTTTAATTAGTCTAAAAATATAAATGGTATATTTTTTTGTAGTTTAATCCAATTTTGGACACTAGAAGTAATTTTACTTAGAAATTAAAAATAAAATCTTGTCAATAATTTGATAGTAATTATTTCTTAAGAACCGAAACATTGGTTATGATAAAGAGAATTAATTTCAAATAAATTACAAAATTATTTTTGTTGTGATTTTGGAAAAATGGATAGCATATTTCGAATTAGAGGATCTAAATTTTCTTAATATGTAACTTTTTTTTTTGAAATTATGAATAGTAACTTGATAATTTTTTTGTTCTCCATTTGTTAAAGGGTAAATGTAGTAAATAAAGATAAATTAATATTATTATATTAATATTAAACTTCAAAAACACATGTACTAATCATATTTGATGAGATATGACAGATCATGGGAATCCATGGGTCGATTTTGGAGCCCCATGGTTCCACTTGGATGTGAAGATGACATTTTATAAGAATTAATTTAAAGTAAAGATAAGTATAATATAAGCATGTATCTTTTAATAAATCAATTTTTATATATGGTTTTATGATTGATCAATTTGACAATAATTTTTTATTAGAAAGATAATAAGATATCATACATCGTCGTATTTTATTTATTCTTACTAGACCTCAAATAATTATATTTATTTCTGACACAATGATGATGTATTGATCACCTTATTAATGTATGATTTAAATAGATGATATTATAAAAACTAAAATAAATTTATATTGAAACTTTTTATGCCATACGGGAATTTTATGGATGAGGATGACTTTTTATATTTAATATAATGATTTTTATTTTAAATAATCAGGTTTTATGTATTTTTATTGAGTCGTGACATGAATAATAGGAAAATGGGCATAAATGATATTTTAAATCCAATACTATTTTTTAAAATGATATAATAGTATTACAAATTTATTATTTAAACAAATTAAAATGATATTATTTAAATTGTCATTAATGAAAATTTTGTGGTTATAATGTCATTTTATAGTAACTATATTAACCATATAGTATGAATACACAAGAAAACATGGTAAGAGTTATATTAGTAAAGTAAGGGTTATGGATAAAAGATAAGGTTACATTTGTAACCTGGACTTGTATAAAACCTTTTGGTTGATAGTTTTTAAACCAAAAATAATATTATAAATTATATAAATGACTTGGTTAACTTTTGAAATAGAATATAATTTTATAATAAAATAATATTTCAATACCTTTCTAAAGTACCCTACTCATTCTTATAAAAGGGCATCACCATTACCCATTTAATCACACCACTATATCATCTTTTCACCTCCAAATTCTTTTGAAATGTTATCCTGACATCCCTAACTTCCTTATAGAATCCATACCTTGGGAAAATGGAAATTCAAGAATGCATTTGGGATTTAATCCAAGAGGGTTAAAGGTTTTATAGGTATCGTCTTCTCTAATGTTCCTTTTAATTATTTAATTTCATCACTTTCTACAGTATTCTTATTCCTTGATTAAAAAAATAGTTTATTTTTTATACAATGATGTTTTTTATATGTATTTTAATTACAAGTACACACATCTCCAACTAATTCCTACAAACATAATGTTTCTGTGTACAACGAACAACAGTCTCACGAAATGACGATTGTTCATTTTCTGTTACCACCTCCAATAGTGACCATTATGATGGAATGTATTTTTATATGATATATATTATATTTAAATTGTGTCTATTCCCTTAAATTTTTCATTTACAACATACCTCTATGATTTCAATAATGTGTAAATATGATAAAAGAATTTTAGAATGTGCAAACTAACAGCCCCTCCATGTGATAAGACTCATTCATACCATAAATTTAATTTATAAATGAAATAATTAATGAAATTATATAACATAAACAAAATATAATATTATAATAAAATTATAATATATATCTGTATCATTTAGTTATCATTTCTTTAATATGATAAATAAATCAAATTAGCATTCATCTGTACGTACGACCTACTGTCTCCATGAATGGTGAATTTCATTTATTATCGCAAAATAATATAGATTATTATCAATACCTATATATAATGGATATATATGATATTTAAATCATTAAAACTATACTGAATATAATTTACTATTGACCATATGGACACTTTAATTATATCAAGTTCATTTTCTAATCAAGTACCGAATATCAACCAAACATCTAAAATTATATTAAATAATTATGTAAGGTTTATAATTGTGTAATAAGTTATATAAATGGAAAAATGAACTTGAAAAAGGTTTTTATTCAAGTTGAAATTAACATAAGTTTATTATTCAGAAAGATAAAGGAACATACATGACAGGCCACACTCATGGTAAGGGGACCATTCACCCTCCTCTTTTAGTAAAAGACTACTTTTATGTTAGGTATTTTAATTTAAATTTTCTTTTATTGGGATTCATTCTAATGTATTAATATTTTTGTAAATTGTATGTCCATTTAATGAGTTATCCTTGTCTCTCTATTAAAATCATTTCTAGAATTTTTATGTGGCATTGTTAGGCTTTTGATTTTTCATAAGGGAATTTATAAACACAATTTCCACTCTATGGGTTTTACACATACTCCGTTGATTTTATTATTCAAAATATTAAGTGTGGAATCATTTTTTAATTATTTATGTTGTATTTTCAACATACCTTTGTGTGAATATGTTATTTCTAAACATAATCACACCATTTATAATTTCTTTACATCATTTATATAAATTTTAAGGGAAATCATTACTCAGTCTCATTTCATTTGAGTTAAATATAAATTTCATTGGTTTTGTTTTTTGAATAATATGTGTGAATGACCTCTGATAGTTTTACATGTTATATCCTATTATATTGGGAATATTTATATTTGTGTCACATAATTATATCATTGATTTATCCATAATATAATGTTATTATATTTGAATGGGATTTTGTCTCAGTTTACATTCCATTGAAGCTTATATGTTGTATAAACCAATTAACATTTATATGGATTATATACTGTCCATTAAAATATTATAAGATGAATATATTTATTCTCATGATATTATTAAATTTGTTTAATGTTATTTTATAATATTTTTTATTTAAGTAATTTCCCATGTAGAAATGTGCTCTCTAACGAAAATATTGTTCAATATGTTTTAAATATTTATTCCTATAAATTATTGTAATAACTGTCCATTGTATCAAAATGGTTTTTTGAATTTTTTTATGGTCATTAATGAATTAAAATTTTAATTCCATTAAATGTATCATAGTGGTATAGGACACTTTGATTAGAAATTTCCCTTTATTAAATATTATAAATAGTTTTGTAAATGGATTGAATATTTCAGTCTCTTGAATTGATTCATTGTCGATGATGGGTGAAATTTTATAATTTCATTTGTTTATTTGTTTTTATTATGTAATGGTACTTGAACATTTGACCAGTGGTTACGTGATAAACCAAATACGAGTGGTTCTGTGATAAACCTTGTGTGGGTGAGCCCAAGATAGCTCTCCAATGCATTGGGTAATGTGACAAAGGTAAATGTTAATATTTCTCCAAAAAGGATTAAGGATTATACTGTGAATTCTATTCCAAAAATAACTCCATGTATAACTGTGAAAGCTACAATGTTTTTATTTTATGGATGGCACAAGTTACCTTTATGATTTATGATTTCTCTCTGTTATTCATAAATCTTTATATTTAATGTGGTAAGTTGAAGAGAATATTTTTTATGATTGAAAATTATTATTTCATTGATTTTTTTATTTTTATCAAATAATTTATCATTTCCTTATTTTATAACCCAAATTGATCTTTTTATAATCGTCCCATTTTAATGAATTTTTTTACAAGTTTTAAGGATGGGTAAGAGAAAGGAAGACATCAAGAAAATTTTTATGATGAAAAAATGTATTGTTTTAATCAAGGGATATTATTATTGATGAAAAAATTGGATAGATTAGAAGTGTATAATTTTTAATATTTGAGATGTAATGTAATATTTATTGCCTAATTTTCTAAAACACTAAACTTGAGAAAATCCTCTCGGTGAATTCATGACTTAACTCGGGATTATGTAGTGTTTATGGATGGGGTGTTTTAGTTGGTATTAGAGGAACATTTTAGACAACATTAGGGATTAGGAACATTTGTTAAAAACATTCTTAATCACTACATCTATTATTTCAGTTACATCTTTATTTTATAAATTTTTCAGATCAAGGAATTTCGGAAAAAATTTAAGGAGGAGGATCTTAAAAACATTCATATCTCTTCCTGATGACATGATTTCAATAATTATTGAAATTTTGTGTTTGGATGATTGTGAAACAATTTCATGCATAAAAATCACAATGAAGCAGTTGTTTGAGATATCAAACACCTTAATTATACCTCAATAGTGTCTTGGATCATGGGTGGTATTTAATCAATGCCTATTTTCTCAATAATCTCATATTATTAGGATTGTTAAATATTATGAAACCATTTTCAAATATTTTACCTTATCACATGATTTTGAAGCATATTATGATTTTGAAAAAGGTGCTGAAGAAGGAGAACCTTAAAAAAACTATTTATTTTTAATTTTAAAGTATAGACTTTCATAACATATTTTTGTATTTTAAAAGAACGATTTATTGAATGATTAAAATCAATATAAGTAGGACTGTTTTATAAAAATCAGGTTTTATCGTATGTTTTAAAAATATATGTCATACATGATTAGTTTCCGAAACTATTTTTCTTGTGAACGCCCATTTGACCCAAGTTGTAAAAGGTGTATTTGGATAATAGAAAAAATGATTTTAAGGATCATTAATTATTTTTTGTAATGCATGGACCTTCTATCAACATGAAAAATATAATGATTAAATCAGGGGGAAACCATGAACAAGGTACAATATTAATTCTTTGGCAATAATGTTATTTTATCATATGGCAGTGGAAAAAAAATTTTAATATATATAAGACTTCATAAATTAATTTTTTTAGGTCATTATGATGTGGAATGAACACGAATTGTAAATAAAAAACAATGATGTTAAAACATGTTAGGTTTATTTTTTATTTCATTAAAATTGGACAACCTGCAAGATGGTTGAAAGCCAATCGTGTCCATCATGGCCATAGGAATCAGAACCACAAATAAAGGGTGAAAAGGGTTTTTCACCTAACACAACCCTAATTGTATTCCTTGTTTAGTATGACTTGCTCTTTATAGTTAAATTATTTTATAGATCAATATTATGTTGATTTTGGGAACATATGTTTAATTAAATGGATATCCTTAGTATAGGAAAATAATTTAGTGATTAAGTGATAAATGTTATTTTGGAATAAGTCCTCTATTTTTGGAACACTATTTGCGTATGGAAAATAGAATACTATGAGATTTAATTTTTGTAATAATGGTTGAATTTTATTTTGGAAGAATATTTATTTTTATTGTAGGAATATAAAAATTTGGGTAATTAATGGAATTTATTATCTTATAAAATAGAATACGTGATTAGATTAATTACATTCCCATATAAGACATTAAATGTAGTAGATTTTATTTGGAGATAAATGTTTAGATTTATCGTGGAATATCATGATATCAAATACTTATTTATTTTTTTTCCATCTTAGTTTGGATATTTCTAACAATTTTTAAGAATAATTATTTATTGAATGGTCAATGTTGAACAATTGGTATTGTTTATTGAATTTTGGAGATTGAAGTATTATTCATTTCAGGTGAATTTCTGATCTGGTATTGACCAATTTGGTTTTAGTTAATGTATAAAAAAATAGAAATATATTGTTCATTGTTTTGGGATTATGTGATTCTATAAATGTTGATTCCATCACATTGGGTGTGACCAAGTCATCCTGAGTTCTCATCATTTGGAGAAAATATGAGTCTGTGGTTGAAATTATTTAAAGGATGATACCCTAAAAGAAATGAATGTATATTTTCATGTGTTCTCATTAAATCAAATAAATAAATTTATCATATTTATAAAAAGGAACATAAAACAAAAACATTTGGCATATACATTATGTACTTTGAAATCTATGGCCGTTTAACCCATCAGAACATTATGGTTTTTTTATATTTTATTCTTTCCTGATCGTGTTTTCTACAACTCTCTAGAGGAACCTGATGGTTATGTTTTCTTCCATATTGATGTTTTCATGGAATCATGGTATATTTTTTCTTTGGTGAGCATTATACTTATCTTACCTTCTTTTAAAGTGATAGTTTTATTGAATCTTTATAATATGTGGGACTTTAAATGATGTTTTCGAGCCCAATTTTAAAATTTTGACGATGTAATTTCCCAATGGATGGAAGTATATAATGAAAGAGGTATATTTTAAAAAATAATTTTATATTTCTATTAATACATATAATAAGATAATAATTTTAATTTTTATGGAATGTTATTTTTGATAGAGCACTTGACACACAACAAGAGGATTCGCCAAAATTTATGAATCACACGATATTGAGTTATAGCAAAAAATAATAAATTAATAATATTTTTATTTTAAATAGTAGTTAATGCCTATCCGTTGAAATGGTGGGAACAATTATTATCAACCAATTTTTGAAATATAGTTTACACATGTTTAGATAATGATTCATTTGTCACAAAATATTTTATAAATGGAAATAATAATTGATTGAATATAAAGGATGTGTTTCAATAAAAACGTACTTAAAAATATAATAATGGGTTTTATAAAATCATACCACTCTTGATGGATTTTTATTTAATATCATATATATTTCATATATTCAATTCAATGTTTTAAATTTAACTTATTTGTTTTCTATATAAGATATAAGGAAAATTTCAATTTTTCCAATAAAAAAAGTATTTTTTAAAAAATTTAGTTTTACAGCCTTTTGATGTTGAATCCTTTTTAAATTTAGTTTTTATCATATGTATCTATTATATTTAAAAAAATAAAATTACTCTATAGAATCTGAATACCAAAATTTACATTGGAAAATTTTTTCGTAATTTTTTTGAAAAGATCATTTTTAATGAAAAATGAAAAACTACTCCATTTTAAATTAAAATTGCCTTTTCATTTATTTTATTTATATAGTTTGACAGTACTTTTAATTTGTTTTAAATTATAAATGGAATATATTTTTATCATTTAATATATTTTTTTTCATTGGATGTAATTTCACATTGACATTGGACAGAAACACATTTAAATATTTTGATAGTTATTAATTCTTAAAAACCCCTTATTTGGTTTTGAAAATGGAAATTAATTTAAAATTTATTACTAAAACACCAATTTTATGAATTTCAAAAAATTAATTCCATATTTGGAATTATTGTTTCATAATTGTGTGAATAGGTAC
Organism: Viscum album; assembly: GCA_963277665.1. Classification (NCBI taxonomy): domain Eukaryota; kingdom Viridiplantae; phylum Streptophyta; class Magnoliopsida; order Santalales; family Viscaceae; genus Viscum; species Viscum album. The sequence continues at coordinate 644,086,132 of OY728161.1, forward strand.
CATTTATTTTCGGACAATATGATTAGTAAATTTAGTAATTATTTTATTTTCATTTGTAAAGGGATAAATATGGTAAATAATGGTAAATAATAAAATTATTACAATATTAAACTACCCTAGAACATTTTATAATCTTATTTGATTATATATTTCTAATCATGAGAATCCTTGGGTTGATTTAAGAATCCATGGATCCATTATGGATAGAAAATGACATTTTATAAGGTTTAGTTTAATATAAAGAAAAAAATAACATAAACATGTATGTTTTACTAAATCAATTTTTTATGGGGTTGTATAATTGATCTCTTAGAGTATAAATATTCATTATAAATATAAAAATACTTCATAAATAATTTTATTTTATGGATAATTTTTTGACATCAAATAAATAAATTTAATTATGACACAATGATGATGAAGTTATTACCTTATTATTAAATTATTTTAATAAATGAGATCATAAATATGAAAAGAAAAAGTGGAACCTTTATATCTAAATAAGAAATTTTATTGATTATTGTGACTTTTTACCTTAGAATAAATGTTTTTTTTAAACCGAATCAAATATTAAGGACATGTAAAGTGTAATAACATGAAATGTATAGTAATTTACATTAATGATATTTAAAAAAAATATTATTTCATTAAACAATATTATGGTCTTAAAAATATATTATTTGAGAAAATTGTTTTGATAATGTATAAAATTTCATTAATGAACCATATGAGGTTCTATTGGCATTTTATTTTAATTATATTGACATTATAATATGAATATACAATACGATATGGTAAGAGTTAAATTAATTAACTAAGGGTTAATGCTAAATGATAGGGTTAAATTAGAGACCTAGAATTCCTAAAAACAATTTTCAAGATAATATTTACCTCAACGCATCTTAAATTTTAAATAAATGACTTTGGGATCATTTGAAACCGAACATCATTTTATAATAAAATAATTGGTCAATACCTTCCAAAAGTTCTCCTCCTCCCTCTTATAAAAGGGAATCACCTCTACCCATTTAATCACACATCTCAACCCCCTTAAATCATCTATATTATGTCCAAATAATCTACAAACATCCCCCTTCCTCCTCGAATCCATAACATGGGAATAATGAAATTCTAGAATTCCTTGGGGATATAATCAAACAGAGTTACATGATTTAGAAGTAGCTTCTTCTCTAATGTTCCTTTTCATTATATTACTTATTTGATATCAATCCTATTATTATTATTTTAATTACATAAAAAATTTCCTAAATATTCTAGGTCGATTTTATTAACATTATTTTAACTACACATACACACATCTCTATATAATTGATAAAAACATACTAGTTTTTGTGTACAGTGATCTGCTGCCTCACGAAATGATGATTATTTGATTTTCCCATACCATCTCCCAGGATGGGAATTATGATGGAACTATATTTATATGTGACATATTTTATATCTATATTTCTTCTATGATTATTTACTTTTCACTTATGACATGAATTTGTTCATTTCATAATGTGTAAATATGATAATTTCATTTGAGGAATTGCAGACTATAGCCCCCTCTAGGTGAGATGACTAGTTCACACCTAATAGAACGTTACAAGGATGGGATCAATGAACATTTTTAATGTATATATAATGGAATATTATACTAAAATTATAATTTAATAATTAATAAGTGTGTTTTCATTTCATTAATATGAAAAAAATATTGAAAGTACCGTTCTTGAGTTCGTATTACTTACCATCTCTATGAATAATGAATTTCATTTTTTATCTCCAAATGTTATGGAATATTATAAATACTTATATATAATGGTTATATAAGATATTTATATAATTAAAAATATTTAATATATAATTTAATTTTTACCACATTGACAATTCTAAATTATATTAAATTCATTTTCGACTCAAGTACCAAATATCTAGAAAATGACTGATATTATAAAAAATAATTATGTAATGTATATAATGGAGAAATAATTTATATAAATGGAATATTATATTTTAAAAAGGTTCTAAATAATTTTTAAATTAACTTATGTTTATCTTCTAGGAAGAACATGGAACATAAATGACGTTTCAGACTCAAGGTAAACGAAACATGCACCCTCCTCTTTTAGTTACAGTCATCTTTTAGGTTATGTATTTTAATCTACATTTTATTATTTTGGGATAGGTTATTATATATAATTTTTTATGTAAATATGATGAGACAACCTTTTCTCTCTCATGAACACTTTCTTGGAATTATTATGGGGCACTATTAGGCTGCATAATTTTAGTAAGGGAATTTCTAAACTCGATATCCATTATTTGGGTTTTACTCTTACTTCATTGATTATATTCTGAAAATATTAGGTGTCGAATCACTATTTATTTATTTATGTTTTAATTTCCACTACATATTGATGTATATACTCTTTTTACACATAATATCACCATTGATAAATTCATACATCATTTATAAATACTTTTTAATGGAAATATTAACACACTATCATTTCATAATAGTTCAATATCCATGTAATTGGTTTTTTCCCAGATTATTTTTGAAATAGCACTAACTTTTTACACATAATATCAGCTCTTATTTGGTTTATTCATATTTGTAACACATAATAATTTCATTGATTTGTCATTAATCTAATGATATGATCTTTTGTATAAGATTTGGCCTCAATTTACATTCCATTGAGACATATTTGATATTGTACACCAATTAACTTTTATATTGTGTATTTATTGAAATTTAAAATATTATATCAATAATATATTTATTCAACTGAAATTATAAGCTTTGGTTAATGTTATTCATTAATTATTTTTTATGTATTTTTTCAAGTGGTAAGGGACTCATAGAATAAAACACTATTTTAAATGATTTAATGATTTATCATTCAATATATTTATCATTGCATTCAATTTTTTCAAAATGGTTTTTAGGGTTTATTTATAGGGAAATTAATGTATTAAAATTTAAATTCTTTTTAATGTTTCAATGTGATATATGAAACTTTGATCAAAAACTATCTTTAATAAATTTTTAAAATGGTTTTGGAAAGGGATATAATATTTCAATATCCTGAATTGATTAAGTGTGGTTTATTTGAGAAATTTTGATAATTCTAATATTTTACGTGTAGTTATTATGTAATTGTACATGGACATATGATGGGTTGTAAGGTGATAAACCAAATATAGGTGGTTCTGTGGTAAACCTCGGGTGGGTGAGCCCGATATTCCTCTTCAATGATTTGGGTAACATGATGGAGCTAAATGTTATAGTTTCTCTTAATAGATGCTGGGAATATACTATGATGGGTATTCCAAACGTAACTCTTTATGTGGCTGTGAAAGATACAATGTAATTATGTTATAGATTCCACTTGTAACATTTATGATTTATGATTTCTATGTGTTGTTCATAAATCTTATTATTTCATGAGGTTTGTTAAAGAGAATATATTGTATGAGTGAAAAAGTTTCATTACATTTATTTTTATGTATTGATTGATTAATGTTTTCATTACTTATTTTATAACCCTTATTGATCTTTCTATGCTCATCTACTGTTTTTGAAATGTTTTTCACAGGTTATAATAAAGAGTAAGAGAAATTATGAATTCAACAAGATATCAATCAAGAAACCAATTGTTGTTTTAATAACAGATATTAATTATTTTGAAAAAAATGGATATAGTAGAAGTGTCTAATTTGTAATAATTTTATTGTAATGCAGTAGTTATGACCTCATTGTCTAAATCATTAAACCTAAAAATATCCTCATGGTGAATTCTTGAATTAACAAAAGATTATATAATGTTTATGGCTGGGGCCATATATATAAACTCCAGAATATGATTTTATACCTCATTATGAATAAAATTTAATGTAAAAAAATCAAAAATAAAAATAACATAAATGTACCCTAAGAACTTTATAAACCAAGATTAAAATTTATAAAAATTAAAAAACTCCTAAAAAACGTTCAAATAAATAATATTAATAATAATAAAATTAATGACACATATAAATTCTCTAATATAGTATTTCACAATTCAAAATTTTTCAAAAAAATTAATATACTCGACAAAACAACAAAATATCATTATATTATAATAAAAACTAAATTTATAAATACACACTTCGAAACATCTGAATGCTAAAGTAATAAAAAAATATTAAATTTTACAAACATTTATAATACTTTTAAATGAAAAATTAACTAAATTATAAATTTTTAGTTAAATTTGAAATTAAAAAAAATTATTGTAAAATGTTGAAACATTAAAATAAAATTTACTAAAGCTTCATTGAATCTAAAACTAATGTCAAATAAAAAAATAAATTAAACATTAAAACTCCATTCAATGAAAAATATCTAATATATGATTCAAAACATAACAGAATACCATTTAAACATAAAAAAACATTTAAAACTAAAAAAATCCCTATAAAATAATAATCAATAAAATAACTAAATTTACAAGAACTATCAAATAACCAAAATACCGTTCAAAAATTCGTTAATTAAAAAAATTAAGCATCGTATACTTCAAAAAATTAAATGCATTTTTCCCAATTAGAACCAAGCTTCAGCCCATAGAAAAGGATAGGGTGACACCAGAATCATACCAAAAATATGCCATCAGTTGTATATATTCACTCAAGGAAACAAAATAACAAATGTGAGGCAATTCCCCCATTAATCCCATGATTATATAAATTATTTAGAAAGAAAGGCACTAAAAACATAAAAACAATACTCTTACACATATAAATTGCAAACAATAATTATTTAAAAAAATTGAAAAACTAAAATATGACATATTTGGAAGTGACTATGATGAAAACAACATACTTTAAGATATTAATGTCTAACTATGTCCGTAAGGATCTTATGGAAACCTAAAAATATGTTTTATATATTATGGTTTGTAAACATGTACAATCTATCAGATCCCCCTCAAATACTCTCTTGAAAATTTGGAAGAACCATACCAATATTTTTTTTTATTAAATAAAACAACCACTATGCACTTAAAAGAGTCATATGTCACTAAAATCCACCAAGGTTCAATCATCCAATAATGAATCCATTTATAATAATATAACAACGATATAATATATCGAGAAGTCACCACGCTACCACTTATCCCATTAGTTTATTTCACTTAGTTCCTAATGAATAATTTCATGTGATTATATCCCTTCTTTTTCAATTTAAATTCATAATAAAAAAAACAATATATATATATAACATGTCACAAATGAAGTTAGATATAACACAACCAGACCTTCTTATATCCATATAAGGTCCATCATTCTCAATAATACAAGTTCAAGTCAAAATAAATTTAATACAAGATGTAAAACTACTTTCCCCAAAACATATAGGTTACAGTTCTCATGACCCCATCCCAAAAAGGTGTACCCCTTCTGGGCCTGTAATGTGTGAAGGGATATGGTGACCCTTGACTCCCACCTCCATTTAGACCATGGTTGGCGACTATCACCAATGATATGGTAACCAAACAAATGAGAGGAATTCACCACTAAGAAAAAATACAAAAAAGAGTGAGATAAGATAGACACCAACCAACTCCAACTCCAACAAAATTTAAAAATAAATCCAATTTATAGATATTTAATGTAATGAAATATTTAATAAAACTAAAATGGATAATATTTATGTTCAAAAGGAAAGTAAAAAAACAACAGCAACTACAAAGCCTAAACTTCTCTTGCAACCCCAAGCAAGTAGTAACCAGCCTAATATCCAACCAGCTTCAAGGGACCTGAGATAAAGATTATATATATATAGGGAATGTATAATAGTATAATTATTAGGATCTTCCCAAACACACTAAGTATCACATACTAGAGTATATAATATAATAATTAATATTAAGGGTACCCCACTACTACATCCACTAGTATAGAAATGTACTTTAACATTGTTTTTTTATTTTGTGGTCATTTTATAACTAACATTGAATCCTTGGATGTGAAAAATATTAAGTTCTACGTCATTTCTTTTTAACTGATGCGAAAAACATATTATATTAGGTTTTTAGCAATGGTGTTGTAAAAAACTAATGAAAAAAATCATTCAGACCTTTTTTTTTGGTTTTCTTATAAAACGGACACCAATTTTTTTAAAAAAAATAGATTCAATGTCGGATTTTGAAAAAACCTGATTCCAGAAGTGAAAATTAATATTTTTTTATTGTTTTAAAAAAATGGCCAGAAAAAAGTATATTTTTTCTTCAATGTTTTAGATCCTTTACTAATCATCCATTTGATTGGTCATAGAGCTAAAACAGAGTTACAGATCAAAAGTTATGGCTTTTGGAAGTTAAACATTTAAGAGATTATATTGATACAAATTGTTTCAATAAAAACATAATAAACATGAATTAAAGTCACATACAAAAAATGAAATAATATAAGAATAGAATTTCAAACATATTTCAATGGTTTTAGTAGAATCAATACAAATCAAATGTTTTTTATCATTATATGAAATATTTTTAAGTAGATCTCATGCGATAATGAAAATGGTGATCGATAATTAATTTACACCATAGTTGTTAAATGTAATCCTAATGGTTCTTATTTTTTACTCAATAATAAGAATAAATCCTCTTTATATTCATGGTAATTGTGTTGTTTATAAATAAAGGAATATAAGAATATATATAAAATACTAGATTAGAATAGTTACCATGTTCAAATTAACGATTGAAGCTATGTTGAAGACACCATTTAATCGTTGTTGTCGAAAATGATGAACGATTGAGAAAATGGATTTATATATGGTAAAAATAAATATTTTTGAGAGGGTTTTATGAAAATGTAGTCTAGATTTTAAAAATATAATATGTATTGTAAAAAAATTGTAATTAAAATCTTGTGTATTGGTTAATACTCTTTGGAATCGATTTTATTTGAAACTGACAAAAAATATTATTTACTTTGGTTTTTTGGCATCATTATTTTACAAAATTCATGCAATATATGCGTAGTATTTTTTAGAAAACCAACTTCAAAAAGAAAAAAAAAATTCAAGTCATCATTTTCTTAAAAAACCCAAAAAAAATATTACTTTTCAAGTCCTTTTTCTAAAAATATTCGACAACAAAACTAAATAAATAATATTTTTCCAAAAGGTTTTTTAAAAACATGACACAAAAAGTAAAAAAAATTATGTCTCATATTATGAAAACAAACAACATAAAATTATAATGCTTTAGATCATTTCTTATGCATCGATTTGACTAGCCGTAAATCTAAAATGGAGTAATTAAATATGTTGGGAAAAAATCCCTCAAGCTGATCCTTTGGAATGTTTTGAGTGTCATTGTGTCTGTTAACCAAGGTATATGACCTTAAAAAAGTATGGTTGGTGTTTTCCAAAGGAGGATTTTTTAGGTGGGGCAGTTTCCCAAGCAGTGGGAATGGTACCCGGATGTGGTTCACAGAACCAAAAACGATTTGTGACCAAGAAATGGTGCGGTATGTGGATGCGCTGAATTCGACAAATGAAGTTGACCTTGTAATACCAAAGGTGGAATGTTGAGTGAATATGAAAACGGTTCGCTGATGACTTAAGGTACACAGTTTCATGATTATCACTACGCGGTAGGGGCTGTATAAAATCAAGATTTGTAAATCATGATTTAGCGGATTAATCTGATATCTTTTCCTATATAATAATCACTAACCACACTGATTACTGGTGATATGGAACATTATTAGAAATTATATTTTTCTCCAGGAATTCAGTGAAGTTGAAATGATGTTCGTGATGGGAGGTCCATGAATGCTAAAGTGTTTTACTTGGATGGAATTCTATCAAAAGTGTTTGCGAGTATTCTTAACCTATATAGGATGTCTGGTACATGGGGGGACCTCTAGCACATGGAAGCGAAGGCAGTTTGAGACTTGAAAATAGTTCCCGTATAGAGGGTGTTTCATGAGGAGGTTCACGGAGTCAGTAGGTGGTAGCGGTACATGATCATGATTGTTGTGGCAGTCTGTGGGTATAGGATGTTCCCAAAAGACGATGTAGTACACGAAACAGGTGTCTCGCATACCAAACCATGTACATGTAGGACCCCGGGACACCCTGAGAGGGGAGGGGTGAATTGCGGTGTCCACTTTTTCTTCTTAAAGTTGTGGATCTTGTTCCCATATTGGTAGGAACTACTTAAACCTGAATGATGGATATGATCAGCAATGAAACATTCACATTCAAAGAGATTACACAACAATTTTACTTGGTTCACCACTAAGGGATACGTACAAGGAGAATATGCCGACAGGTTGTCTGTTGTACCAAAATCCACTATGCTTCACTAGCTGTAGATAACAAAGGTTCGGGCACAGTCACTCTGTACCAGGCTCACTGCCTTTACAAAACTTCAGGGATAGCTCACTGCATCCCTCGGGTCACTCCCATTGACTCCCCCTGGCTCACTACCGTTGGTGAAGTCCCACTCAGTTTATAGACATGAAGGTCTCTTCAATAGATGTTCATTGAAATTCTTTGTCTCCTGTTAATCATGAGACATTTCTTGCATCAGGGTTCAGAGTTGATGCTCTTTTCAGTTCAATCCTTCTTCTTTAGTGCAATTAATGAATGCACTAGGTCCCCTTGTCTTCATTACCTTGGATCACAATCACTTATGTGATTGCTCAGTAAATGATGATCAGCTTTCTTGGCATTGACAGAATCAGTTCATCATGTATGCATGAGATCATGCATGTATCATTTATATTTCTTCTTCAATCTCACTTTGCACCGAAAGTATCAGGAAATCATTCAGCTCTCGTGCAGCTCCAGAAAGACGGGCGTGCTTCAACAATATCCGGCTCTCCTTTTCATGCCCAGCGTGCAAGTCTCAATACGGTGCACAAGTCCTCGGCGCGCAAGTCTAAACTGGCGCGCAAGTGACACCAAAGCACCTGCGCGATGCTTCCTTCCCCAACTACAAACTTGCGTGTCCCACTTCCTTTCTCTACCAAACCTCCTTGGGCGTGCAACCAACAACTGGCGCGCAACCTCTACTTGCGCGACCAAACTACCACTACTATGGCTTAATCACCTGCGCGACGAGAGCTCAAACAATATCTATGACTCGAACTCCATTAGAAATGAGGAGGGGTGGTCCAGTATTTATAGTCAAACTGGACCCCCTGCGCGATGGCGCGTAAGTCTCGGCGCGCAGCTCTCTTCCCCTACTAGTCACATGTGCGACCAACTTCCAAACTTGCGCGAACCTCTTTCCATTGCCATATTTTGAAGTTATAAACATGAAAAACAAAAGATGCGCAAGTTCCCAATCCTCCAAGGCATCGGTGCACAAGTATCTTCACGGCGCGCAGGTCACTTGCGCGACCAGACCAAAACTAGCGCGACCCTTATCCCTTTTCCATTTTCACATGTTATGAACATGAAAATCATATGGTGCACAAGTTTCCTCTACTTCAAGTACACGGCGCGCATGTCTCTTTTCCAAAAACCCTTTTATTCATTTGTCGATTTTTCCGGCCCAAAAATTTGGCAAACACTGGGAAACGGCGCCATCTTTACTAATGTTGTCTTCTTGAACGGTATGATCTCTTTGCTGGTACACATTATGAACATCCACTGAGGATTGACAACAAACACAAACCATATGCCAAATCATGCTGTGAAGACCCTGGTTCCAACAATCTCCCCCTTTCGGTTTTTTGGCAATCAAAAAATAAATTCAATAGATCTCCATCCATGTGCAAACCAAAAACGCAAGAATCAACTAATCCAACACTCTAAGTCTACGTGAGAAATGCTCGGTTTAGAAAATAAGAGAGGAATCTTGAATTGGGTTCCAGTGTTTTGGAAGTCGCCATGACAGCCGATGTTTTCATTCGCATACATTTCATCACATAAGCATTACTTGCCTTGAATTTATTCCTTTCTCCCCCATTGACAATAAATCCAAAGACTGATAAGTTGTTCAATGGTCAGTTCAAACCATACTCCCCCTAGATAGTATCTCCTCCATAAACCTTCATCATAGCCATAAACAGATTAAAACAGTTAAAACAAATGGGGAGAGGGGTTCTCCGGATCCTCCTTATGCAGTAGTAGGTGGTTGAACACTGAGGTTCAACCGATGCTTCTCAAACACAGCCGCGGATAGTTGCTTGGTCAGAATATCAGCCATTTGCTCATTAGTTCCAACATGGTCCATTCTAATCATGCCTTGTTCAACCTTTTCTTTGATAAAATGATACCTTATTTGAATATGTTTTGTACGAGAATGTTGAACCGGATTCTTCTTAAGATCAATTGCGCTTTTGTTATCACAGAAAATCACCATTGGTTGTTGCACCTTATCACAAATATCTGTTAGTTGATGCTTCATCCAAATCAGTTGAGTGCATGCCGTTGTGGCAGAGATATACTCAGCTTCAGCGGTACTAAGAGAAGTACTTTCTTGTTTCTTTCTCAACCAGCGAACACATTTCTGCCCAATATAGAAAGCTCCACCACTAGTGGACTTTCTGTCTACAATATCACCTGCCCAGTCAGCATCAGAAAACACTGATAATTCACTGTCCCTACCAGCAGTAAAAAATAACCCAAAGTTATGTGTACCTTTAATGTACCTCATGATTCTTTTTACTTCTGCCATATGTTCCTCCTTTGGATTACTCTGAAAGCAGGTTGCAAGTCATGTGGAAAAGACAATATCTGGTCTTGTCGCTGTCAGGTATAGTAGGCTTCCAATGATCCTCCTGTACATGGTGGGATCAACAGAGCCCCATCCTCATGATTTCCAAGTTTAGTTCCAACTGCAATCGGAGTTGACATTGGTCTGACGTCTAGCATATTAAACTTCTTCTATAGCTCTCTAGCATATTTGTCCTGAGAAATGAAAGTGTTTTCCTTCTTTTCAATCACCTACATCCCCAAGAAATATGTCACCTCCCCAATCATAGACATTTCAAATTCTAATTTCATGTGGTTGGAAAATTCATCCACTGATTTCTGCCTGCTGCCACCAAATATGATATCATCAACGTAGACTAGAACCATGAATTAATCTTTTGGAGAATTCTTCACATAGAGATTGTGATCAACTCCTCCTATTTTTAATTCCAACTTCTTGAGATATGAATCCAGCCGTGAGTACCACACCCGTGGTGCCTGCTTCAAACCATATAGAGCTTTCTTCAGTTTGCAGACCTTTGTTTCATCAGTACCCAAAACAAAGCCCACTGGTTGTTCAATGTAGACTTATTCTTCGAGTACACCATTCAAGAATGTTGTCTTGACATCCATTTGATATACTTTATATCCTCTTTGGAGTTCCATGGAAAGGAATAGCCTGATTGAATCCAGTCTAGCCACTAGAGAAAATGTTTCTTCAACATCAATGCCTTCAATCTGGGAGTATCCTTTACATACCAGTCGTGCCTTGTTTCTGATGACACTTCCATGCTCATCAAACTTATTTTTGAAGATCCATTTGGTAATAATAACATTTTAACCTTCTAGGCTCTGGACAAGACCCCATGTCTGATTGTTGTCAATCTGATCTAATTCATCATTAATGGATTTCACCCAAGATTCATCCTTTGCAGCTTCTTCGAATGAGGATGGCTCTACAACAGATAGAAATGCATATTGCATGTTCTTCCTCATCCTTCTTGTTTGAGTGGGTGCACTCCTGTCCCCAATTATGTTGGATGGATCAATCTCAGCTCTTCGATTTCTCCTACGAGGTTCAGTAGCATTCTCTTCAGCCATAGTTTCTTCTTCAAGTTATTCTTCCGAGTAAATATCTCGATGTGACTGATGAGTGGTTTGAAAAACTTCCTCTATTTCCACATTTGTATTTTCTTCATGTTCACTTTGTTCCTGACTTTCTATCACATCAGCATATGACTTCCTTGAAGAATTTTTGGTTTTCTCTTCAATTATCTTAACATCACTACTTTCCACAATCCTTCCCAAACGCTTGTTGAAACATTTGTATGCTTTTCTGTTCATTGAGTAACCGAGGAAAATACCTTCATCTACATTGTCGCCATATTTCCCTTGATTTCCTTCTTTGTTCCTTCTATTTGAGGTTGTTGGGCCATATTCTTAAGCTTTTCTACTCTATTTGAGGAACCAACTTCCTCCTTTTGATTCTCATCCACCCTAGCCATGGTGGTAGGTTTATTCCACTCACCTTTCCTCATCCATACATTCTTAGAACTTTTCTTCCAACCTGTACTGATTTTAGGAATGTATTTAGAAACATGAGTACAATATGGTTTGGATGGTACCTTTACTTTATCAGTTGCTTGTGATAGATCAATGAGTGAATTCATGATCTTCTTATCACACATTGGAGGTCTTTTGAAAATAGAATCCTCCGATGAGCATTGAGTACCAGCAGCGACTGTTTCATTATTTTGTGGAGTCTCAATATGTGTCTTCTCAAGATTTTTCAATTGGGCTTCCAATTTTTGACTTTCATTATTGAGGATGATCTTCTGATCTTCAATCATGATCATCTTCTCTTCACAAGTCTTCTTCAATCTTTCATCCTCATCCCCATGCATCGTAACTTTTTTTTGTAACAAAGAGTCATGTTCCCTAAATTTCATGGAAGTTTATTCTAAACAAAAACTCTTGACTTCATTGTTCTTCTTCAGCTCAGCTTCCAGTGAATGGAACCTTTCTATTAGAGTCTTATTGAATTCCTCTTTTTCTTCAAAGACTTTCACCTGTTTGGTGAGCTTAATACTTTCCAGAACATTTCTTTCCAACCCATTTTCCATATTTTCAGCTTCCCTTTCTAATCGAGTGATCTCAACCTGCATAGATTGGAATAGGCTACAAATAATCACAACCCTGTCTTCAGGAATATCATGCAGATATGTTTTGAGTTTTTTCTGAAACATTGAATTAGGGGTGTTATCCTTTACTCTAGAAGAATCCCGAGCCACCTGCTAGATACTTTCCAAGCCTGATGTTTCTTCATTGTTGGAATGGCATGGAGGACAAGACACTACATATTCTTTGGATATGAGGGACTTCTTCAACTGCTTCTTCTGTTTCTTTTTCCTTTTCATCATGGTCATTCTAGATATAAACTTCTGCTCAGAAATGACTGTGTCATTATTAAGACTGCTCATCATTGTTGACTTTAGGAAAGAAACTCAAATCCTCTTCTCTATAGAATTACTGTAGAATATCCAACATACATTAACCTTTCCCTCTGATACCACTTGTAGGACCCCGGGACACCCTGAGAGGGGAGGGGTGAATCAGGGTGTCAACTTTTTCTTCTTAATGTTTTTGATCTTGTTCCCACACTGGTAGGAACTACTTAAACCTGTATGATGGATATGATCAGCAATGAAACATTCACACGCAAAGAGATAACACAACAATTCTACTTGGTTCACCACTAAGGGCTACGTTCAAGGAGCATACGCCGACAGGTTTTTGGTCGTACCAAAATCCACTATACTTCTCTAGTTGTAGATTACAAAGGTTCGGTCACAGTCACTCTGTTCCAGGCTCACTGCCTTTACAAAAGTTCATGGATAGCTCACTCTGTCCCTCAGGTCACTCCCATTGACTCCCCCTGGCTCACTTCCGTTGGTGAAGTCCCACTCAGTTTATAGACATGATGGTCTCTTAAATAGATGTGCATTGAAGTTCTTTGTCTCCTGTTCAGCATGAGACTTTTCTTGCATCAGGGTTGAGAGTTGATTCTCTTTTCAGTTCAATCCTTCTTCTTTAGTGCAATGAATGAATGCACTAGGTCCCCTTGTCTTCGTTAGCCTGGATCACAATCACTTATGTGATTTCTTAATAAATGATGATCAGCTTTCTTGGAATTGAAAGAATTAGTTCATCATGTATGAATGATATCATGCATGTATCATTTATATTTTTTCTTCAATCTCACTTTGCACCAAAAGTATCAGGCAGTCTTTCAGCTCTCGTGTAGCTCCAAAAAGATGTGCATGCTTCAACAATATCGGGCTCTCCTTTCCAAGCGCGGCGTGCAAGTCTCAATACGGCCTGCAAGTCCTCGGCGCGCAAGTCTAAACTGGCATGCAAGTGACACCAAAGGACATGCACGATGCTTCATTCCCCAACTAAAAACTTGCGCGTCCCACTTCCTTTCTCTCTCAAACCGCCTTGGGCGTGCAACCAACAACCGGCGCGCAACCTCTACTTGCACGACCCAACTACCACTAGCACGGCTTAATCACCTACGCGATGAGAGCTCTAAAAATATCTAATTCTTGAACTCCGTTATAAATGTGGAGGGGTGGTCCAGTATTTATAGGCAAACTGGACCCCATGAGCGATGGCGTGCAATTCAACCATCGGCGCGCAAGTCTCGTCTTGAAGCTCTCTTCCCCTACTAGTCACATGCGCGACCAACTTCCAAACATGTGCGAACCTCTTTCCTTTGCCATATTTTCAAGTTATAAACTTGAAAAACAAAAGATGCGCAAGTTCCCAGTTCTCCAAGGCATCGGCGCGCAAGTATCTTCACGGTGCGCAGGTCACATGCGCGACCAGCCCAAAACTTGCGCGACCCTTATCCCTTTGCCATTTTCACATGTTCTGAACATGAAAAACATATGGTGCACAAGTTTCCTCTCCTTCAAGTACATGATGTGCAAGTCTCTTTTCCAAAAACTCTTTTCTTCATTTGTCGATTTTTCAGGCCCAAAAATTTGGCAAACACTGGGAAAAGATGCCATCTTTACTACTGTTGTCTTCTTGAACAGTATGATCTCTTTGCTGGTACACATTATGAACTTCCACTGAGGATTGGCAACAAACACAAACCATACGCCAAATCATGCTGTGAAGACCCTGGTTCCAAAAATATCCCCCTTTCGGTTTGTTGGTAATCAAAAAATAAATTCAATAGATCTCCATCCATGTGAAAACCAAAAACGCAAGAATCAACTCAGCCAACACTCTAAGTCTACGTGAGCAATGCTTTGTGTAGAAAACAAGAGAGGAAGTTTGAATTCGGTTCCAGTGTTTTGGAAGTCTCTATGAAGCCCGATGTTTTCCTTCGCATACCTCTCATCACAGAAGCATTACTTTCCTTGAATTTATTCCTTTCTCCCCCATTGACAATAAATCCAAAGACTGATAAGTTGTTCAACGGTCAGTTCAAACCATACTCCCCCTGGATAGTATCTCCCCCATAAACCTGCATCACAGCCATAAACAGATAAAAACAGTTAAAACAAATGGGGAGAGGGGTTCTCTGAATCCTCCTTAAACAGTAGGAGGTGGTTGAACACCGAGGTTCAACATATGCTTCTCAAACACAGCCGCGGACAGTGGCTTGGTCAGGATATCAGCCATTTTCTCATCAGTTCCAACATGGTCGATTCCAATCACGCCTTGTTCAACCTTTTATTTTATAAAATGATACCGGATTTCAATATGTTTTGTACGAGAATGCTGAACCAGATTCATCGTAAGATCAATTGCACTTTTGTTATCACAGTAAATCACCATTGGTTGCTGCACCTTATCACCAATATCTATTAGTTGTTGTTTCATCCAAATCAGTTGAGTGCATGCCTTTGTGGCAGAGATATACTCATCTTTAGCGGTACTAAGAGAAGTACTTTCTTGTTTCTTGCTCAACCAGCCCACACATTTCTGCCCAATATAGAAAGCTCCACCACTAGTGGACTTTCTTTCTACTATATCACCAGCCCAGTCAGTATCAGGAAACGCTGATAATTCATTGTCCCTGCCTATAGCAAAAAATAACCCAAAGTTATGTGTACCTTGAATATACCTCATGATTCTTTTTACTGCCGCCATATGTTCCTCCTTTGCATTACTCTGAAAGCAGGCTACAAGTCATGTGGCAAAGACAATATCTGTCCTTGTCGCTGTCAGTTATAGTAGGCTTCCAATGATCCTCCTATACATGGTGGGATCAACAGAGTCCCCATCCCCACGCCTTCCAAGTTTAGTTCCAACTGCAGTCGGAGTTGACATTGGTTTGGAGTCTTGCATATTAAACTTCTTCATAAGCTCTCTTGCATATTTTTCCTAAGAAATGAAAGTGTATTACTTCTTTTCAATCACCTGCATCCCCAAGAAATATGTGAGCTACCCAATCATAGACATTTCAAATTCTAATTTCATGTGGTTGGAAAATTCATCCACTGATTTCTGCCTGCTGCCACCAAATATGATATCATCAATGTAGAATAGAACCATGAATTGATCTTTTGGATAATTATTCACATAGAGATTGTGATCAACTCCTCCACTTTTGAATTCCAACATCTTGAGATATGAATCCAGCCGTGAGTACCACGCCTGTGGTGCCTGCTTCAAACCATATAGAGCTTTCTTCAGTTTACAGACCTTTGTTTCATCAGTACCCAAAACAAATCCCACTGGTTGTTCAATGTAGACTTCTTCTTCGAGTACACCATTCAATAATGATGTCCTGACATCCATTTGATATACTTTATATCCTCTTTGGAGTTCCATGGAAAGGAAAAGCCTGATTGAATCCAATCTAGCCACTGGAGCAAATGTTTCTCCCACATCAATGCCTTCAATCTAGGAGTATCTTTTCCATACCAGTCGTGCCTTGATTCTAATGACACTTTCATGCTCATAAAACTTATTTTTTAAGATCCATTTGGTACCAATAACATTGTGACCTTCAGGTCTCTGGACAAGATATCATGTCTGATTCATGTCAATCTGATCTAATTCATCATTCATGGCTTTCACCCAAGATTCATCCTTTGCAGCATCTTCGAAAGAGGATCGCTTTACAACAGATAGAAATGCAGATTGCGTGTTATTCCTCATCCTTCTTGTTTGAGTGGGTTCACTCCTATCCCCAATTATGTTGGATGGATCAATCTCAGCTCTTCTATTTCTCCTGCGAGGTTCAGTAGCATTCTCTTCATCCATAGTTTCTTGATTAGATTATTCTTCCGAGTAAACATCATGATGTGACTGCTGAGTGTTTTGAACAACTTCCTCTATTTCCGCATTTGTATTTTCTTCACGTTCACTTTGTTCCTGACTTTCTGTCACATCAGAATATGACGTCCTTGAATCATTTTTGGTTTTGTCTTCAATTATCTTAACATCACTACTTTCCACAATCCTTTCCAAATGCCTGTTGAAACACTTGTAGGATTTGCTGTTCATTGAGTAACCGAGGAAAATTCCTTCATCTGCATTGTTGCCATATTTCCCTTGATTTCCTTCTTTGTTCCTTCTGTTTGAGGTTGTTGGGCCATATTCTTAAGCTTTTATGCTCTATTTGAAGAAACAACTTCCTCCATTTGATTCTCATCCACCCTAGCCATGGTGGTAGGTTTATTCCACTCACCTTTCCTCATCCATACATTCTTATAACTTTTCTTCCAACCTGCACTGATTTTAGGAACGTATTTAGAAAAATGAGTACAAGATGGTTTGGATGGTACCTTTACTTTCTCAGATTCTTGTGATAGATCAATGAGTGAAGTCATGATCTTCTTATCACACGTTGGAGTTATTTTTACAATACAATCCTCCAGTGAGAATTGAGTACCAGCAGCGACTGTTTCATTCTTTTGTGAAGTCTCAATATGTGTCTTCTCAAGATTTTTCAATTGGGCTTCCAATTTTTGACTTTCATTATTGAGGATGATCTTCTGATCTTCAATCATGATCATCTTATCTTCACAAGTCTTCTTCAATATTTCAACCTCATCCCCATGTATCTTATCTTTCTTTTGTAACAAAGATTCAAGTTCCCTGAATTTTATGGAAGTTTCTTCCAAACAAAAACTCTGGACTTCATTGTTCTTCTTCATCTCAGCTTCCAGTGCATGGATCATTTCTTTTAGAGTCTTATTGACTTCCTCTTTTTCTTCAAAGACTTTCACCTGTTTGGTGAGCTTCATACTTTCCAGAACATTTTTTTCCAACCCATTTTCCATATTTTCAACTTCACTTTCTAATCAAGTGATCTCAACCTGCATAGATTGGAATAGGCTACAAATAATCGCAACCCTTTCTTCAGGAATATCATGAAGATATGTTTTGATTTTTTCCTGAATGATTGAATTAGGGGTGTCATCCTTTCCTCTAGAAGAATCTTGAGCCACATGCTCGATACTTTCCAAGCCCGATGTTTCTTCATTATTTGAATGGCATGGAGAACAAAACATTGCATCTTCTTTGGATATGAGGGACTTATTCAACTGCTTCTTCTCTTTCTTTTTCCATTTTGTCATGGTCTTTCTAGATATAGACTTCTGATCAAAAATTACTGTGTCATTTTCAAGACTGCTCTTCATTGTTGACTTTAGGAAAGAAACTCAAATCCTCTTCTCTATAGAATTACTGGAGAATATCCAACATACGTTAACCTTTCCCTCTGATACCACTTGTTGGACCCCAGGACACCCTGAGAGGGGAGGGGTGAATCAGGGTGTCAACTTTTTCTTCTTAATGTTTTGGATCTTATTCCCACGTTGGTAGGAACTACTTAAACCTGTATGATGGATATGATCAGTAATGAAACATTCACATGCAATGAGATAACACAACAATTTTACTAGGTTCACCACTAAGGGCTACGTCCAAGGAGCATACGCCGACAGGTTGTTGGTCGTACCAAAATCCACTATACTTCAATAGTTGTAGATTACAAAGGTTCGGGCACAGTCACTTTGTGCCAGGCTCACTTCCTTTACAAAAGTTCAGGGATAGCTCACTGCGTCCCTCGGGCCACTCCCGTTGACTCCCCCTGGCTCACTGCCGTTGGTGAAGTCCCACTCAGTTTATAGACATGACGGTCTCTTCAACAGATGTGCATTGAAGATCTTTGTCTCCTGTTCATCATGAGACTTTGCTTGCATCAGGGTTTAGATTTGATGCTCTTTTCAGTTCAATCCATCTTTTTAGTGCAATGAATGAATGCACTAGGTCCCCTTGTCTTCGTTAGCCTGGATCACAATCACTTTTGTGATTTCTCAATAAATGATGATCAGCTTTCTTGGAATTGAAAGAATCAGTTCATTATGTATGCATGAGATCAGGCATGTATCATCTATATTTCTTCTTCAATCTCACTTTGCACCGAAAGTATCAGGCAATCTTTCATCTCTCTTGTAACTTCAGAAAGACGAGCGTGCTTCAACAATATCTGGCTCTCCTTTTCAATCTCGGCGAGCAAGTCTCAATACGGCGCGCAAGTCCTCGGTGCGCAAGTCTAAACTGGTGCGCAAGTGACACCAAATCACCTACGTGATGCTTCCTTCCCCAACTATAAACTTGTGTGTGCCACTTCCTTTCTCTCCCAAACCGCCTTGGGCATGCAACCAACAGCCGACACGCAACCTCTACTTGCACGACCCAAATACCACTAGCGCGGCATAATCACCTGCGCGACGAGATCTCGAACAATATCTAATTCTTGAACTCCGTTAGAAATGAGGAGGGGTGGTCCAGTATTTATAGGCAAACTGGACCCCATGCGCGATGGCGCGCAAGTCAACCAACGGCGTGCAAGTCTCAGCGTACAGCTCTCTTCCCCTACTAGTCACATGGGCGACCAACTTCCAAACTTGCGCGAACCTCTTTCCATTGCCATATATTAAAGTTATAAACTTGAAAAACAAAATATGTGCAAGTTCCCAATCCTCCAAGGCATCGGCGCGCAAGTATCTTCATGGCGCGCAGGTCACTTGTGCGACCAGCCCAAAACTTGCTCGACCCTTATCCCTTTTCCATTTTCACATGTTTTGAACATGAAAAACATATGGTGCACAAGTTTCCTCTCCTTCAAGTACACGGCGTGCAATTCTCTTTTCCAAAAACCCTTTTCTTTATTTGTCGATTTTTCAGGCCCAAGAATTTGGCAAACACTGGGAAACGGCGCCATCTTTACTACTATTTTCTGCTTGAACGGTATGATCTCTTTGCTGGTACAAATTATGAACTTCCACTGAGGATTGACAACAAACACAAACCATACGCCAAATCATGAGGTGAAGACCCTGGTCCCTACTGTACCTAGTATACTGGAGATAATGTTTGTACACAGTTTTCTCAAGGAATCTTGAAAAAGAATCAATTTAGTTTTCCAAAGTATTTTATGGTACCTAAGAGTTCTCATGATGGTGGAATTCATCTATGGGTGAAAACATAACTTCAACAGTGAGTCTACTTATAGTTGAGAATGTAAGAATTCATATAAATGATGTGACCTACTTGTCTATAAATTGTGTTTGACTTACATGTCAATAAACTGTGAGTGGATTCCTTTCCACGAGCAGTGAGTGAAGGAAGAGGAAGATGAGGTCCCTTTCCACTTATTGTGTGCCAAAGAAAGAAACATAGGGACTGAACCTTGGGAACATAATGAGAAGTCCCAAATCCTAATGAAGGCAGTGATCCTGTATATAGAATATCTAGTTGAATCATTGTACTCATTATTTTCTATAAACCTTAGTGAATTTTGTACATCAGCACATTGAAGTTGTATACTCCTGGGATGTAGCCCAGTGAGAGTGAACAAAGTAAAAATCATTGTTTCTTCTAAATGATTTCATATCGGTATGTATATTTCCATGAGGGGAAGAGATAATTGGGTTTTGTAAAAATACAATATCTAAATGAGAGAAAGTTCTAATCAACCATTCCCTAACCCCCCCCCCCTTTAGGGTGTTCGACCTACTGGTCCTAACAGATTAAAAGTTATGGCATTTGAAAGTTGGTTATCTATAATACTTCTCTAAGAGAAGATAAACTTCTGGCACCCATAAATTATATTGAGTAACTCTTTTATTTGACCAGGACCAGCCAAATCAATACATAGGAAATAATATAAAACAATGTAAAAAATATACTTATTGGCATCATTTTTTTACGAAACTGACACCCATACTATTTTTTTTGTTTTAGGGAATTAGTTTTTTAAAAAAACCAACCCATCAATGGCTACTAAATCATATTTTACATTGGTTTAGAAGAAACCGACATTAAACCGCATTTTATACTAGTGTTCCCCAAAAGTTTTCTTCTTTATCCCAATGTCTCATGTCTTAAGAATATCTCTCCAAAAAGGCTTTCCCACAGATACATGGGTGACATACCCCAAGATGCACCTCGTGCTACGAAAAAACAACATTCACATGACCGAATTAAATAGGTAGTTTCCAGGAATCACCACATCTCACATAACTTTTATCATACATTGGGTATTTAACCTGAATCCATTATATTCCATACCCTGAGCAAGTATCCCCATGAAATCATAGCCTATACATGTTACACCTACAGTATTCCATAAGATACTATATCTAAAAAATATGTGTGTGATTATCCACAAGCCATTACACCCCTCTACGCACAAATATGGGAAAATTAACCATTGTACTTAGTAGCACAAGTAACTACCAAGAGAATTAAGTGGGGAAAGTGGGTAGTCATCTATCCATCCTCCCACCGTAATGTTGAAGAAAACACCCCTAGGGGATTAAAATCCCTGGGATGTCAATTTCCAACATTGAAGTGGTGGTTTAGTAAATAGAAAAAAATGCTCTAGCAGACATCCCCACTATGGGAATAACCTAGTATTAAAATAAATAGCAGATAATGTCTCTTGAACTCCCAGATTTCACAACTATGTCTAGGTAAACTATAAGAAGACAACCATTCAATGAAATTTATTATATTACTTTCTACTTTTCTATCAGTTTCAAATTATGTTCATTAATTCTTTAAAAATTAATTAAATATTAATAATACCCCATTATGTTTCATTGATATCACACAAATGTTTCATTCCCTCTAAGAATAAAAAATCAAAGTCCATAGATTCTCAGAAATATTACCCCATCATTCCATCAAACTAAGTTCCAACCACATGGGTTAATATAATTTATTAAATAATTTATCAAAATAATTATTACATTCCAATATTCACATGAATTCTAGAAAAAAAAATATATGTCCCCAAAAACTAGAGGCTCAACACTGTGAGTAGGTGAACTTCCCATAGATTCCTCTCCATCTATAGAAAGAGTGTAAAACCATACTCCATTGAGAACCAAAACACAAAAAGCATGTGGAATACCCCACACAACATCACTTTTTTTGGAAAGAGGGTATGAAAGAACAGCTGCATTGAGCAGTGGGTAATGTCAACTAGATAAATATCCATTTAGATTCAAAAAACATCCTAACATTCACATCCAACCTGTTTTATCATCTCTGGTGTCCTCCCTGACACCCACAAGTGAAAAATTGATGCATTGTTTCCTTTAAGGTTTCAACTGCTACCACAAAAAATGGGAATCCCTACCACCAGATATCATAAAATCCATCCAAGCTCACATCACAACACAAGAATTAGGAAACAAACATCATATAATCTAGGATCATGGCCCTTAAACAAGGAATCCAACATTCATCTATATTGAGAACTCATGTCTCCAATGCACAAGGCACTCAACATTACAAAAAAGTAGGTAACTCTGAACCCTACCTGGATTTATATTTTTATCAAACAATACTTTTTTAGACCATATGGAATTAACCTATTTATTATTTTTAGGACCCAACTATGGTAAACAAAAACAACAGTCAATCATATCTATCAAAACTCAATTAAACATGCTTACTACATCAATTTTATTCACACCAAATTACGACAATAACATCCTGATTCATTTACATGCCCCGTTATCTTTGAAAAATATTTTACAATTCATAACAGATTATGTTCTTTACCAATTCAAATCAAGAACAAAAATATAAACAAATAAAACATAGATATCACACTATCTAGAAAAATAATAGGCAATAACATACGATCGATATAAATTTATTTATCAACTTCCAATATTTAATATGTTAATTCCATTTTGATCTAGTGGGATAATACGACTTAACTCTACAATTTCATGTAAATGAATAGATAAGCCACATATATCCCACCTCCAAAGGTTCCCGATATTATTTACACATGAATGATCCATGAAATCGATCACGATCACCTCCACCATGATGACTGTATCTACCCAAGGACGTTGCGGCATAATTGCACCAACCAAAACCCATGAAAAAATAATTATAAGACTGGAGATCACATGCCACCATAGAGAAAGGTGTAAAGGGAGAATAATGATCGATGAAAACACAAGAACTGAGTTAGATCATACATTATATCGATAACAGATTGACACTTTTTTCATGTACTAAAATAGGGGGTGCACATGCCGAAAGAAGAAACAGAATGGGGAAATGTTCCAAGGATTAAGTTTCAATCACACCACTCCTATGGGAGTAAGAAAAGGTTTGACCATCTCACACAAGGAAACAAGAATGTAGAACAGGAGAAGAAGATATCTCATCCCTTTAGATGATTTATGGAGTAGTGGTTTATGATATGAAGTATTTATCATTTAAAGAGGAATGTATATAACCATAATTTTTGACCACATAAAGGCTTCCCGAGCCTTATGAAAATTAATATAGGAGTAATATGATTTAAATTTTCATTAACACCCTTTAAACTAGTCCTTGATTGTGTTTTATGTCAAATAAGATGTCAAATGGCTAATACTATATGAAAATGAAAACACTCTAAACCTACTAATGCTGGAAACACTATTCACATCTACCTCACCAACACCGACAACACTTTTCAAAAAATGAATCACCATCACTGATGTCACTGTTCACCAAATTACTCACCAACACTAATTGAACTTCTCCCAAAATGCCTCCCCGACACTAATGGAACTATTCACAAAATGACTCAACGATATTCATTGAACTATTCACAAAATAACTCACTGGAACTAATGGAACAGTGCAAAAAATGACACACCAACATCGATGGTAATATTCACAAAATGACTCACCAACACCAATGGCAGTATTTAGAAAATGACTCAACGATACAGATGGAACTATTCACAGAATGACACACTGATGACCATATTCACATCTATCTCACTGATGAAACTATTCAAAAAATAACTCACAAAAAGTGATGGCACTATTCAGAAAATTACTCACTGACACGTGTGGCACTGTTAAAAAAATTACTCACCAACACCAATGGAACTATTAAAAAAGTTACTCAATGACACTAACAGAACTGTTAACAAAATGACTCATGGATTAAACTATTATGAATTTTCTCAACAATGACACTGTTATAAAAACTATAAACAGTATTCAAAAAACTGGGAATTTGGAAATGAGTTAGGGATAATTCACCTTGACCTCTAATAACTTGGAAGACTATAAATTTCACCAATGTAAGGGACTAGAGAGGTTTGAGCCATTACATTAGATACCCTCGAAAACATTCTCATCCTCAAGAATTCAAAACCAACCTAAGGGGTCCGAAAAACCCCCCATCATGATACCTCTAAAATGATATTAAGTCACAATAAGCAATAATATAAATCCATATCATAAAAACAAATAGTCTATATCCACAATGAGAAAATTGTTACAGGAAAAGAGATAAACATAAAACAACTCTGGGTATTAAGCAGGTATCTGCGACTCACATTCTCAGGTACTCTCATCCAAGCCATTGTGTAACCACAATACACAAACAAATGGGATAGAACACCAAAAAAACACCTTATATTTCTGGTCTTGGATCTCTATGGGAATCTAATAAATGGTCTCTACATGATCAACATCAATATCTCCCCTATTAATTACTTCAGACTCATCATGAAGATAACGATAATTTTGTGAGATATGAAAAAAATTCTTGTCTTCGAATCCTCTAAAGGGGATGTGCTACTTGATAAACCACAACTCCAACACGATCCACCCCCTTCAAAGGCCTATCAAACTATGGAGAAATCTTTCTCCCATGACCAAAACATTTCTCGCCATGATAGGGAGTCACCATAAGAAACACATGATCCCCAACATCATACTATAATTGTATCCCCCTTTGATCAGCATATGAGTTAGGATAATCTTGCATTTCCTTCATCTTCTCACAACTCTCATGAAGCATCTCTGTTATATTCTCCACTAGTTCTTGTCCAAGAATTACTGACTCTTCGACCCTAGTCTAACACTCAATATAATTGAACGGTCTATCATACATGGACTCAAACGGTTCCATAACGATTGTGGAGTGGAAAACATTTTTTTGGAAAACTCAAAAAAGTGTATGTTCCTCATCCATGAACTTATGAAATCCAAGACAGAAAATAGAAACATGTAATGAAGTGTTTTGATGGTCCCCTCTATCTGGCCATCCATCTGTGGATGAAAAAGAGTGATAAGGAATTGTTTAAAACCTAAATAATGCTGAAGACATATCCATATCATAGAGGTAAAATGAGGATCTCAATTGGAAATTATCTTCATCAGGACTTCGTGGTGTATCACCACGTCCTCCAGATACTTTCTCGACAACACATCCAATGATCATGACTCATTGAATACTATGAATTCATATTATTTCATTAAATGATCTACTATAACCCAAATAGCATCATTTCTTTCCTAAGGTAATGGTAAAAACCTCAAAAAGTACATTGATATTTCCTCCAACATCCACTTAGGAAAATATAATTGTTGGTGAAAACCACTGGGGGCACGGGATTCGACCATCACCTTATAGCAGGCCAATCATGGAGACTCAAACTTCGCAACTACACACTTTTTCCCAGGCCACCAAAACTGAAACCTAAAAGCTTGATACATCTTTGTCACAATATGATGTTTCACTAAAGGTGTACTATGTAACTCTATGAGAAATGTCTCACATATTGCCAATAGAATAAAAATCATTCCATTATACAACACGTGATATTGTTAATCTGTATCCCAACTATGAGGGGGCTCACTATAAACAACTTATTCTCTCTAGACCTCCACCTCTAGAACCCCCAAATGGGGCACTTCCACCTACAGAACCAATGGTGCATGAACCATCATATGAAAATTAAATACTCTACCCCAAACATCTCCCATATCATGATGCAATGTAAAATGTTCATTCATCTCCCTTAAAGAATCGCGAGATACACGCACTACATCACTACATGACTTCCTTCCCTATGAATCAGCTACAAAATTCACCTTTCCATGTGTATATAATATTTTGAAGTAAAATTACTTTATAAATTTCATCCAATGATGTTGGCACGTGTTCAAGTCAAGCTAGGTGAAATAGACATCAGGCTGTTGTGATATGTGAAATCCACAAAGCCCCCTCCAAGGAGATAATGTCTCCAAAACCCCAGAGAAAACACCAAAACACCAAATCAAGACAATGGGAGGAATAGTTATGCTCATGGGGACACAAAATATGAGTCTCTTAATAAATGACTGATCTCTTCATCATAAAAACACAACTTCTCCCATATGCGAACCATCACAAACAACATGAAACTGAGCTCCAAATGTAAGTAGAAAAATAACCTTGTAATAGACCATCTTCTCCTTCAGATACTCAAAAGATGTCTAACTATAATTTTTCTACATGAATACATGATCCTTATAAGTAAATAATGTTTGAGGAGTTGCAACTAGATTGATATTGGATACGAACCTCATGTAGTAGCCAACAAGACCAATGAAAATATGCACCTCTGCAACTGTCTTGTGGGCATCCCAAGACAAAACTGCTTCTATCTTCGATGGATCCATAGCTATGACCTACTTCAACACAACATGACCAATGAAATGAACTTCTCGAGAACAAAAATAACACTTCAAACACATTTCAAACAATTTTTTTTATGATGTACTCTGAAAATGGCATGTAGATGATCGGTATGCTTCTCTACAGATGCGGGGTACAAAAGGAAGTCATTGATGAAAACCACCAAGAACTTATCTAAGAACTCACAGAATATAACATTCATTAACAACATGAACATAGATGGATCATTATTCACACAGAACGACATTATGATGAAGTTTTAATGCCCTTGACAATCATAGAAAGAGGTCTTCGAGATATCCTCATACTTCAGACGCATCTGTTGATTTCCTAACAACAATTTGACAATTGAGAAAAAACCTTCACCCTTAATATGATCAATTAAATCATGAACCTATCTAAGAAGATAGTGATTCTTAAATATCACTTTGTTTATGCGATGATAATAGATACACAACCCCAAAATGTATTCATCCTTCTTCAAGAAAAAATATGGTGCACCCCACAGTGACAAACTTGACTGAACAAAACGACACAATAACATACCATATAGATCTATTTGTATCTCTCGTATCATAAAAGGGGCCATCCTATATGGATATATGTTGATACCAGATTCTATTATTTGTATCTTGATCCCATACCTGACCTCTCGTCGTGGTGGTAACAATAAATTCACTTATGGATAGAAATCAGGGTACTCATCTATGAACCTGGTAAACACAAACCAGTTATCCATATAATAACTCATAATCATCCCAACCATCAAGGATGACGAGGCTGGAACATGAATTTGACACATCTGAGGGTCTCGCTCAATAAAAAAGATCGATGAATCTTTATCATCATCTAAGAACACCACCTACAACTTGATGAAATTCATGATAGCCTGCACAAAACACAACCAATCCATGTAGTGGATGACATCATATAGGTGTACCCATAAACATAGGAAATCTAAACAAGAGTGGTGTAACCCCATCAATATATTGTAGTCTCAACATACTTTGAAGAAGTCAGTTAGACCTCTAACTTTCATAGTCAACACCAAGGGAACTGGAAGCCTCTCATCCTTAAGTCCCAATGCATGGACATTGGATGGTGATATCAAGAAGTGTGTTTCTCCTATACCTAACAAGGAACACAACCATTTAGAAAACAAGAAAAGGGTACATCAAAAGACATCTCGATCATATGGTGCTGGAAACACTAAATCATGAAGCTGACCACAACCTACTACATTGCCTCTATGACTAAAATAAAGACTACAACCACAACTGCGCTCTGCTCTCAGATGATGGAGTGCGTCACATGGCGGTACACTTCCAACCCCATCTACTCATTTATAATAAAATGCTTATTCAACCAGTTGATATTTCCTTGGATGGAACTGACTCATAGAAGGAACCTCGAGCGGTACAACTGGTGCATGATGACTGCTCTGAATGGTGAGGCATTGTCACTACTGATGACCTCAACATCTACAAGAAAAACAAGCTCTTGATCCTTTTGGAATGGGCCTGAGAGATGCCTCCCCCAGTGAAATTAGATTATGAGGGCTAGGAACTACCACTGGCCGAATGGAAGCTCTTCCTCCCTGAAAACAAGGAACCCCGTACCACAGATCTGCTTCATGAGGAATCATGATGACTCCCCTCTCAAAACAATCTAGTTATGGGAGATGTACTATAAATGATCTCTTCCCTCACCAGAACCTCAGGTTATATCTTCAGAATAAACATGGTGGCATGGTATTGGACCTTTGGACACAAAACCTCCACGAAATGCCTCACCCTGGACTCCTCGTCTAGAAAATGTTCTGAAGCATATCTTATAAGGTTCCTAAAATGGATTCCAAACTCTCTCACAATAAAGCTAATCAATAGAAGGCTATGAATCTTTTGGGGAATGAATTTTTTCAGGCTTGAAGAAACAAAATCGACTCTAAACATGCCTTGAATCTCCTCTGATGATATTTCCAACACCTAGCGATCACTGAGGAACATGAACCACCACTGCCTTGCTGCCCCACGCAGCATCGTCACTTCCAAAGACACCTAATGATCCTTCTGGATATGGATTGAATAGATGGAAATCTCAACCTCCTCCAACCAGTCTTCCATTATTTTCTCTATAATAATTACTTCATACTTCTGCAGAATCTAGTAATGAAACTCTTAGAGTGTCATCTTCCAAGTGTCATCATCGTCTACCTCTACCCATCAACAATCTACTAGCTTATCCTGGTAGTCATCTTCTACATGAACCTGACGGGGATGTCAACATGGAGACATACATACAAAATAAAAATCATTTAGAGCTCTTAATCCAAGAATATCGATGAATCAACATTAATTAATTAATTTTTTCATTTATTCATTTATGGATAACATATCCCAAGGTTTACTAATTCAAACACATGCAAAAAAGAAAAATGATACATGATCCTTTACGAGGAATCTACCCTGCAACTATTATTGCCTCATTTAGTATCTAATGTAAACATAAACTCTTATGTTTCCGATCATATGAGTCCTTAAATGTCTATGTCTCAGTTGGTCTCTAGTTTTTACATCACATGAAAAACATTACTAGAACTGTTTTCCTACCAACCAATGCAACCTAACCTCTGCCTAACACAAAAATCCATCATATCCTTCAACCAGATCTTTGATTGAAATATAATCATGACCCCATACCCCACACCAATGTGTACCCCTCCTAGGCCAACAATGTGAAAAAGGAGATAATGTCCCTCGAATTCCACCTCCAGTAGGCCCCGAGTTGGAGACTAGGAATAATTGTATAGTAAACACACAAATGAAAGTCATTACCCTCAATAAGAACAAATTAAACAGAGAGAGATAATAAAGACACCAATGGAATCTCACTCAGACAACAATATAAAATTACACCCAAGTATATATATGTGTTGTCAAGTAAGAACTACTAAAACTGATAGGGAAAACTGAATGTACCAATGGAATGTAAAAGTTATAGAAACCATGAAGCCCAAACAAATATTGATTCCCATGCTTGTAGTAACCAACCTAAACTACACCATATTCCAAGAGACATGATAACAATATATATATTGGTAGGGTCAGTATAATAGTATACTACTTTGGATCGTCCCTGGATCATTTCATGAAAATGCAAATAAAGCATGCTAATGATCAGTAAACAACAAGTGAAACAAACTCGTCACCTAAATAGGTATATTTTGTTCTTATCCTCACCATGCCAACTCTCACCAAGAATCATATACAAGAGTATATAATATAATAATTAATGTCACCGGGAAAATGAAATTACTTCCCCACATGTTTTTCGCTTTACCACAACATCGTATGTCCTATGTATCTCTCTCCAAAAGATTTCTCGTAGAAACCTGGTCAAAGCACCACAACATACATATCGTGAAACACAACCACCACATTCTTGTTACCAATGTAACCAGGTAGTATCTAGGATCCACCATAGCTCTCATAACAGAGTTATATAAGAAACTATACCCATAATATATGTGTGTGATTAAAAACAGGTCATTACAGCACTCTAGACACACATATGGTGAAAACTAACCTCTTGGCTTACCATCACAAGTATTTAAGAAGAAAATATATAGAGGTGATAGTGTGTATTCATCCATCCATCCTCCCACTGAAATGTTAGAGAAAATACCTCCTAGGCCCATAATCCCCTGGGGTTCAGTTTCCATAACTGATAGGGTGGAATAGCATATAAAAACAAAAAAAGTGCAGAACATACTATAGATCACAACCGCACTATCGACATAACAAATTCTTAGAATCAACTGCGACTAATGACTCTCGGACTCCTGGATTCTACTATTAAGACTATGTATACTATAATCACACAACCATTTAAAAAGATCAATTAAATTTCATTATTCCCTTTATACCAGTTGCACATTACATTAATTAATTCATTAAACATTAATTAACCATTAACCATTTTATATTATATTTCATTGTCATCACACCAATGATCCATGTCCTCTAGGCATAACCAAACCAAGTGTACAACATCATGGAAATATTACCTAATCATCAGATCCTAGATATATCCGACCCCATGGGTTAACATATTTTTTTCAATAATTTATTAACAACATTATTACTATCCCACATTTACCATCATTCTATAAATACATTTTTAGCTACCAACATAAAAGGGAACAACACGGTTAGTAGGTGAACTACAGATCAAGTCTTACCCACCAATTATAAGATCATAGAATCATCCTCCCTTGAGAAGCTAAACACGGAAAGCATGTGGAATACCCCACATGCCTTCACCCCTTTTGGGAAGGATGATATGCATGAACAACTACACTGAGTAGTGGGGAAAGTAAAGAAGATAAAAAATAATCAAGATTTAGAAAAAAAAACAAACATTCACATCCAACCCGTTTCTTTATCAATGGTGTCCGCCCAAACACCCACATGCATAAACAGATGCATCTCACCACTCTAGGTGTCAACTATGGCCACAAACAATGGGCCTCCCTACCTCCACATATCACAATAGAAATCCAAGATCACATAACCCCCACAAGAAGCTAGAACCAAATATCACATCAACTGGGCACTTGCCCCTTAATCAAGGCATCCAACAATCAAACATAATTATCCCTCATGACTCCAAGCACAAAGAACTCATTCATTCAAGAATGTGGGTAACTTAGAATCCTACCAGGCATTATATTGGTTTCAAATATCCATCTCTTTAATCCATTTAGAATTATCGGATTTTCATTTTTATGTTCCAACTATGGGAAACCTAATCAGAAAGCTATCAAAGAATTTATAAATCAATTAAACATGCTTACTGTATCAATTTTATTAAAATCAAATGAAATCCACAACAAAAAGATTCATGTACATGCCACGTTAGCAATGAAAAATAATTTACAAATAATCTGAATTTATGTTATTTACCAATTTACATCAACAATTATATTCTAATCAAATAAATCTTAGATTTCACATTATCTAGCAAATCATGAGGCAGTAACATATGATCAAATTAAATTTATTTAGATGGTTTAAATAATTATTATCTCAATTACAATGGGATCTAGTGGTCTAAAACATGATAACTCTACATTTGAACATAAAACAATAGTGAATCCACAAATCTCCTACCACATAATGTTTTTGAATTTCATCACATGATAACGATCCCTGCAACCGATCATTATCACCTCCCCCTTGATATCTGTATCCACCTGAGGATGTTGCGACATGACTGCAACAACTAACTTCAAATAAAACATTATTAGATGCATGTAGATCACATGAAATAACATCTAATGGTGAACGAGAGAACAAGGATCTAAGAAAACACAAGAACAGAGGTAGATCATACCAACAATCGATTATGAATCGACAATTTCTACTTGAACTAAAATAGGGGTGAGCATATAGTCGGAAGAAACTTAAATGATTAACAAACTAAGGATTAAGGTTTGATATCACCAATCATATTGAAAAAATGAATTTTTCGAGAATCTCACACCAAGAAACAAGAAGGTAGAACAAAAGCGGATGATATCATGTGTATATAGATGATTTACGGATCATCAGCTTAAGATACACTATATTTTCAATTAATAGTTGACCGCATTAATCCATGCGGTTTGACCAAGTAAAGGGATACCAATCCTTATGGAATTTAATATAGGTGTTATGTACATCTAAACGTCCTTAAATCTCTTAAAAAGGCCTTGAATGTGTTTTACGCTAATGAAAACTTCAAAGGGGGTCAAACTATAGGATTCTGGAAACATTGTACACTTACCAATGCTAGGAACATTGTTCACATTTGTCGCACCAATGCTAAAGGCATTGTTCAAAAAATAACTCACTAACAAAGATGTAACTATTTACAAAATGACTCACCGACACTGATGGAACAATTCAAAAAATGCCTCACCCACACCAATGGCTATATTAAAAAATGACTCGCTTACACCGACATAACTATTCACAAAATGACTCACATACATCAATTCCACTATTCAAAAAATGACTCACCATCATCCATGGCACTGTTCAAAAAATGATTCACTGACACTGATGACACTGTTGACAGAATGAATCACCGACACTGAAGAAACTGTTCAAAAAATGACTCACAAACACCGATGGAACTGTTCATTGAAAGACTCACTAATGACACAATTCAAATCTATCTCACTAATGACACTGTTCACAAAAAGACCCACCAACACCACTTTCACTATCCAAAAGATGACTCACCAACATCGATGGCACTGTACACCAAATGACTCATCATCCCCAATTTAATTGTTTACCAAATGTCTCATTGGCACCGATGGAACTGCTCATAAAATGACTCACTAACAACGATTTCACTATTCACTGAATGAGTCACCGACACCGATAGAACTGTTAATGAATTTACTCACCGATGAAAATATTCATAGTTGTCTCACTGATGTCATTTTTTTAAAAAAAAGGAATCATTGTTCGTAAAACTATAAATTTGGAAAAGTGTTGAGGATAGTCACTTTGACCTCCCAGCACACCTTAGACACTAAATTTCACCAATGGAATGGATAGGAGAGGTCTAAGACATTACAAAAATGTACTTATTGGGACTTTTTAAATGACTATATCCATTTTCTCATTGAAACCATTGAATGAAATGTATCAATATCATTTGAGAAATCCCCGGCATACCTTTCTCCATATTGGCACAACCCCCATCAGTTATCCTCAAATCATATCGATAAATCAACAATAAATTTGGTATCATAATCATGATGTACATTATCATTATTCCATCTTCCAACTATTCTTGTACCACATCATATATCATCATATTATAGTAAATTTTATACTACATGTTTAATATATTTATATCTCATATTCGTGTACTAACAATGAGCTATCGTATATCATACATTATCTTAATATATAGTATAAAAAGGAATTATTTCTCCCTATTTTTACTTTCTAAACCAAATATTGGGAGAAAAAATTTATAACAAAACCATTAGATTTCCAACAGAATCAAAATCAGGTGGGGTGCATAAGAAGTCACAATGAAAAAAAAGACATATTATATAGATACATACATGGGAAATATAGTGGTTTAAACTAAAAAATTACAAAATAATATATTTACATCTTTTTCAATCACCAATAACTCAATTCAGGAACCATTTTCAATATGAAAATGCAAACCAGTCGAAACCAATCTCTGACAAAATAAAAATAATTATTATTTCTCATTAATTCACAAAATTTAATGATATCCAGATTTACCATTTAACCTAAACCATATAATAACAATATCATTTATTTTCATTGATAATGTAAAACAATTAATTCAATATTTACCAATATATATTAGCATATACACATTTGATTTCAATAATTCTAAACTCATTAACATCTTATAGTTAATTAAATTTTGGCCCACAAAAATGACCATAATAATCATTTTCATTGACAACTAATTAATGTTGAGAAACTATATTAATATAACCACACACAAAAACTATTTACCATTCATGATATATAATAAAACATGAAAACATATATTAACATTATCATGAGGGAGAATAGTTGATTTATATATCAAATTTATATTTTCTAGGAAATTTTTATAACCATATCCTTTCATTAAATAACCAGGAAACATTTTCATATTGTTAACCTAACCACACTTTAAACTATTTCCAAATATATAAAATGAGGACAACCACTACACCATCCTCTCAAGAAAATTAATAATTCAATTTTTTATCATGTTTATCAGAAGTTAATGATTTTGAAAAAAATAGTATTAACAATTTTATAGGATTTAACCAATTTTCAATTTGAAAGTAATATCTATTTTGGTATCTATGGTTATCACAGAAGAAAAAATCATTAAGATACATATTCCT
Organism: Viscum album; assembly: GCA_963277665.1. Lineage (NCBI taxonomy): Eukaryota > Viridiplantae > Streptophyta > Magnoliopsida > Santalales > Viscaceae > Viscum > Viscum album. The sequence continues at coordinate 644,120,827 of OY728161.1, forward strand.
GGAGAAAATCATTGATCAAAAATAAATTTACACTATATATTAATCTATGAAACCATTATTCCACTATTAGTTAAGGATAATTATGTGTTTATATTTAAAAATAATTACCATTACAACATATTATCATGAATCCAATTCATTTCAATATTTATGTGATATCATTTTGTGAAATTTTATTCCAACATTAATTTAGGAGAAAGGTTCATAATTAATTTTATTAAAAAATTTCATAATAGAAATAACCATAAATAACCAACCACATAACTAATATCACAGATTCATATCAACACATGTGAATAACACCCTAAAATAGATACTATTTAGTAAAATTCATTATGTTTAATAGAGATAATCCTTAATATCCACCCTACGAGTGGAAAATAAGTGAAATTTTAAATTTTAAACAAAACCAAAGGATTGTAATTGAATCATACTCTTAAATCAAGTCATTAAAACTACTGTTTACGGAATAAAGTGTTGTAGATGATAATAGGACAAATTTTTTGAATAAATCCTCAACAACCAACATTATAGAAAAACACATCAACTACTAATAAAAAAACCAAATAAAAACCACTACCACTACATGAACCCTCCATGTTTGAAAAAGAGAAATAGTTCATATATGGAGGGAGGGGAAACTCACCATAGATCATCTATGTACAAAATATTGATGATAAGAATCATAAAAATACTAAATGGTCCTCACATTCCACCAATAATATAAATCTATCACCTAATGATTATATATAAGTTAAACTTATTTAGGTATCTTGATTTTCATTTGAATTTACACTAATGAGGAAAATTTAATGTTTCATGGGGTGATATGTCATTGTTATACCTTGACGTGACTCTATCAACTAATATATATATATATATTCAAGAAGTGGTATCGTATATAGAATTTATTTTAGAATCAGAAAATATTTAAATATTATATGACCTTTAAATGGTTGTGGTGCAACATAGACACCATGGATGAACCACCACTACAAATTCATTACCACAAAACATGTAATCCAAAGATCTACAACATGACCACCATTTCCATTTCGTGAAGATCATTAAATGAAAATACAAATAAAAAAATTAATGATCCCTTATATCATGACTAAATCCATTATTACCTAACTTGAAATCAACCATAATAATACATATTATTTTTATTCTATATATAATATTTCTCTGCCCTTATATATGTTTATATTCAGAGAAAATAATCCTTAAAAACATTATGTTGTCACATTGACTTCCTTCAAAAAAATCAAATTGTCATTCTCTCTCTCTCTCTCCTAGATGACAACTAATTATATGACACAAAATCTATAAAAGATCCTATAAACATAATTAAATTATAAATTGGACAATAAAACTCCCTTGATATCAATATATACATGCATTCTATCCTTCCCATGGAAACACCATTACTAACACATCATATCTTAAAACACCACTTCAATTCAAATTCTATTCCTTTAACATTCTCCCAACACCCCCAACATTTGTGTTATGAAATATAATGATTCGAGAACTGCTATTTCATTATATCTGATACCTTTCATAACATTCTCATCCTCTAGAACCATAACAAAAATAGGTACAGAAAAATAGAAAATGATCCCAAAAAACCATTGGATATACCTCTAAAAAGGAAATATATATTATTAAAACATGTATTAAACCTAATTTATTTTATTTGGCCATAATAACACTACATCAATTATATTAATAATGAAATGAAAAATCATGGGTCATTGCTACTAAATAATATATAAATTATTGGTATCCGGTACTTGTGTGGGAATGAATATCAATCCCCCCTAGAAAATAATAGTTGGTTAATATTCTGATGTTTCATTTGATAACAATATTGGATGTCTACCATTTTTATAAATTGACTTTAAATTCAGTACTAATTGAATTTTTTAGACTATATAAATAGTTATAAAATAATAAATAAATATGTCCACTAAAGAGAATGTTGATAACATCATAAATGGACTTCAATAATGTAATTAGGACATCATAGTTTAGTATATAATAATTATTTTTACAAAAATATTATTATAAACTCCATTTGGGTTCTGGGATTTGATTTTGGACTTTTAATTTCCGATTTATTATTATTATAATTTTTACACCCACTATATATTTAAATATTATCTTATAGGGAGGGGTATTTCCTTATCACAAAAGTAATACCCAATATTTGGAATGAGAGGTAATTGAATTAAGAATTATCTAGAGAATCAATTTGGATTGTATCATTCCAAAGGTTGCCAATGAATAGGAGTATTGACTTGAAATATTGGATATTTCACTTCAAAATAATCCATTAGTTTTATTTTTATACATTCTACATAATTTATAGTGTTTTTATGATTTTATTAGTTTTAATAAACATAGGTAATTTCATGAAATAGTTTGTGATCTTGTAAAGACCCGAAAATTCCATGTAATTTTTTTAAAAATTGACTTGACATTATTATGAGTCTGCAAAAATTGATGGAATGTGATTCTGAGGATTGGTGTGGTGGGAATGAATTGCAGACCTTTTTTTAAGGTATGAATAGGCTGTATTTTCTATCATTTGAATCAGTGCTCAGATTAAAAATTTGAGGGCACCATTGAATCCACTATGCCATGATTTTCCAAGGGGAAGCTTCAAATCGTCTATAGTATGTCAAGAAAAAAATATGGATTTTTACTTTTTAAATAAATATAAAATAACATGTAATTGTTAATTTATTTTGTATTTCTCCAACAAATGAGCGGCGGTGGTGCGACCGATGATAATTCATGCCAACTAATGGCTTAACTCATCAACTGTGTAACTCCACCAATATATATTAAAAGATGTTAATTAATTCATTTAATGAACCCAATAATTTCTTGGTGTGTTACTCACCTATTTACCCACTATTTATGTGAGGTTTAGGGTGGAGTTTTGACACGACTTCACCCAATAATGATCCTCTAGAGAAGTTATGTGATGGACTTCTCCGACAGAGGATGGGAGCTTGGGTGGCGCTGATCTGGGACCAACGAATGCCGACGACCTCACTCCAAATAGTATTCTCTTCCCACCGACAACTTTGATGCTCCAATGAATAATATGTTTCATATTATCATTTAACTCATGAAATTCCCGCATTTCTTATCCTCATTCTAGAATTTGTAGGTTGACAATGTATGGGATTTAAATAGGGTTCTTCCTTATTTTTAATGGGATGAATAATTTATCCCCACTTGTTATAAAGTTAATGCGGTAGGTGTGGGCCAAATGAACACGTCTTGGAACCTCCACTACATGTTTTTAATTATGTTCTTTTGAGGTGGGTTGTTCAAACAAAGCGGAACATTGAAACCTAGAGGTCTGAAATGACGACGTCATCCCGAGAGGTTCCTAGGCATGTCTGGAAGGATGAACGGGCCACCAAAACTCACAGTCTGGCCCACGGAATGAAGAGCCAGTGCGGTAGTGCCGATGACCCGCACCGAAAGATGAGGGAGGCAGTCAACAACTGCTGGCAGAAGCCGGCTGCATAGTTGGACGGGGCGCGCCGTCGTGCGTCGTGCTGATGTAGGGGACCCGCTCCCTATGGGTCCCATGGGTGATGAGGTGAAACCACCTGACCCTGCCAATAATGTAGTTGAAGGGATCCTTTGAGATGTTCAGGTGCAGTAGAACGCGTGACCCCGCGTGGGTCGCGCTAGCCGACTTGCCGAGTTGCCGCGACCAAGCCCAGTCATGGAGGGTCGGGCCGGTCTGTGGCCTAGCAGGTTGATATCAGTGCATTCCAACCCATCTATATTATCCCAGGCTAGATTAGGCTAGGCAGGGTCATATCAAGACATGGTCGGTCAGACCGGACCCTAACCACTCTCGAGCCCTGATACACATAAGAGACTGAATCATTCCAATCAGACATCCATTTGTTTAATCATATGTGGCTTTGGGATCCTTCAAACAAGAAGTTACTTTTAAGATAATCAACATGTGAATTTGGTAATGTTGGAGTACCTCTAGAATGGATCGAATCTGAATCCAACCGGGCTCTCGGTACTAAAATGCCTATAACATACAGACCGAGCATCCAGATGACGTGCCATCTGTTGCGTTGGAACCCTAATGACATGATAGATCATCAGGTTAATACTTCATTGGACATAACAACTTTTGAAATATTGTTTATGGCTTGAGTAGTGGTTTTTATAAAATCAAGCATGCTTTGAGTGGGAATCCAGTGGCTAGCAGTGAGGCAGAGGTAGGAGACATATTATACGGAGGTTATACTGAGCTATCCTATGTGGATAAGCATCTTTCAATAATATTATGGTCATATACCATTTGGGTCAATGTTATAGGATCATATGTGGGTCAACACATACTAATCCTATGTGGGTCAGATCTGGTGTTGGTCAGCACTCAATGATCTTGTGGGGGTCAATTCATATCGATCCTGTGTGGTTTAGATCATGTGTGGGTCAGTGTGGGTTAGTAACTATCAACAACATGTGGGTCAGATTTTGTTTGAGTCTTGTGGGGGTTATTACCTACTGATCCTGTGTGAGTCATCCTCCTTATGTTCAGAAGCAATGCCTCTTAATATAAAAAGATGACATAGATTCATGACTAATAATATTTATATAAGTTCATTAATTAAATAAGATTTGAGTTGTGTCTATTGATTTGTGATTTATTATTGATGTCATGATTTTGTGTTTTCCGTTGTGAAATTCAGTGAGCCCTAAAGGGGGACATGGGGTCCATACTGGGTATTGTTATACTCACCCCTACAAGGGCTTCACCTGCATTTTGTTGTGTCTTGTGCAGATGATGATCAGCTCGGTTGAGTCTTCAGGGAGCCAAGACCAGGCAGAACACAGCGGAGAATGGCTGACGTAGCGGGTTGTAGAGAAAATTTGTACTTACCATTCAAGTAGGATACTTGGGGGGGAGATTCTAGGATCTATTTTCAGTATTTCAATTGTAGTTGTACCTTTTAGTTTGGATTTTATTATGTCACCTTACATTCATTACACACCTTTACTGCATCAGTTTTACATTCTGGTAACATCTTGTTGTGTTTATAGAATTTGTTTTTTTACAGGTTTAAAGGAAATTCCCTCCCATTTTAGGGATACACCTTTCATGTACTTGTTTCCATCCCCTAGCGTAAGGAAGGCGGGTTTGGGGTAGTCACGAAACGGCCCCAATAGATGAGTCATGAAAAATTGATATCAGAGGATTCTGTTCAACCAAAGTAATAGGACTTTGATATTTTTAATAGAGTAACAATTTTATGTGTTTTGAGTTTGGTTTTCAGTTTGGGGATTCCAGTGTTCATGCAGCGGCTGACGTATCAATACAGCAGAACCCTGAATTCTGATTTCTGACTTGGTGCATGAAAATACTGATTGTGTGTGTTTAGGAAATGTTTTTACATTGATCTCTTTTGATTCAATGCACCATGTATAACATATTGATCACGGAGAACCTATTTATTTTTAGGGTTCCACTACATAGAAATCCAACCAGTATTCTCAAGAGAGTATACGATGATGGCCCCCCAAGCGACGAGTCTTCAGTACAGGGTCCTCTTATAGTGGTAGCACCTTCGGGTGGTGACCAGCAGCACCACCACCAGTTGGGAAGCATATGAAACCATCCCCACTTGCAGATAGTGACCGCTGAATATGTATTTTTCATGAGTTCCGGAGATAGAGGCCTCCGTGGTTTCAGGGCGATAACGATCCCTATAAAACTAAGGACTAGCTGGAGGTGGTGGCTAGAGTTTTTCTCTTCGTTGAGATACTAGTATAGTAGATGGCTATCCAAGCTACTATCCTTTTCCAGGGAACTCTAGGGAGGTGGTGTATCCTAAAGCTCTAGACACCTGATATGGTGACCCTCACATGGACAGACATTGAGAGCCTCTTCAGGGAGGAGATCATTCTAGAATTAATATGATCTACGCACATCCAGGAGTTGTTTCTCTTAAAAGTGGGTAGCTTATTAGTGGAATAATACTTGGAAAGAATCACTTACCTTTCTCCCCACTTCACCAACATGATACGATATCCATTTTTCAGGGCTCAATCCTTTGAGTGGGGAATCCGACGGGAGATGTGGGCGTCGATGATATCACTGTATATCCTGATGCATGCTGGAATGCTCGAGGAAGCATTGTTAGTTGAGAGCTTCCTAGGTGAGCAGGAACTGATGGTGAAAGCCACCACCAGACAACAGGTAGCTCATTCGTCTTTAGAAGGTAGTTGACATATGATGCAGAAGGCGAAGTGGTCCAGAACCACCAGTGGATGACACCGGGATGTAGGGTTGTAAGTTCAAAGCTCGCGAGGTAGAGAAGGTTAGCTGGGATGTAAGAATGTGTTTCACGTGTGGTGGGCAGTGCCACATGGATCACGACATCTTGACCCACCATTAAAACAATCAGCATACAGTTGAGGGACCGCTGGGGTAGAGGGGGAGATTTGAGCAAGGATGTCTGTAGGGAGGAGGACAAGGTAGAGAAGCATGTCCTACAGTAGGCGGTGGGTAAGGGTTTGAGGTTTTACTACCACCCACTCTAGGAGGTCCACTTAGACCAGAGGGAGGATGTGAACTGGAGTGAGAATAACTTCAGGTAGCAAAGGCCTATGACCACAATGCTCCGATGTTGATTAGAGGTACGATATGTGTCTATTCCATCATAGATGACATACTTATAGACATAGGTGACTCTCACACTTTCATTTCCACGAGACTTATTCGGAGCTCATAGATTCTAGTGGATCCATTAGCTCGATTCTTGCAACTATGGACTCCTACGGGAGAATCTTGGAAAATTAAAATTTGTGCTAAATGAGTGAGTTTACCCAAGGAGGTGAGATCTTCGCCGGGTATTATGTCAACCCTTCTCCTTATTTTTCACTAAAACATGATTTATTACATAAACAACACTTAATACAATATAGAATATTGATAGGTCTGGTGAATTTAAGTATTTGGATCGTAACATAACAATATAAAACACGAAATGTAACTTCTTTATTGAAGAAATTCATTACATGACCACTATATTCCCTCATAAATAGTCATTAATGGGATAACCTGAGCACATGCATAAGAAAAGGGTGAGCTATAAATCCCAGAATGAGAATAAACATGAAATAACATGAGGAATAAAATACATGTTAGATAATAGGAATATTAATGGATCACAAAAGAAAAATGAAAATAAAGGTATGATAAAGCATGATAATCAAAACATGGAAATGTGGCAACAAAACTTAACATGTAAATAGCATGATCCAAGGCTCACTACACAAAGAGCAAGAGTAAACCCTCATTTCAAACGAATCACTAGTAAACCCTCATTGCACATGAATTATCATGAGTCAAAAATCATTGCACATGACATATAATGATATTATACTTTACCCAATGCATTGGATAACTATCAGGTAATACCCCCTTTAACCATTTAATTTCTTACGTAAGTGTGCTGCATAGATCATAAAACCTAGATTCATTAATAATAATAATTTATTCCATGATAAAGGAATGTGGAATTCATAATTGATAATCTATAATCAATATGTATATGTTCATAAATTTTAATACCCTTGATAGAGAGATGGGCATGGTATTCACTACACACTGACTTTGGCTTGGAAAAATACAAGTTCAATTTTGGCAGCCTAACAATGTGACATAATAGTTCATAAAAATTGTTGATGAGAGGGAAAGACTGGTCTTATCAAATGTAAATGAAATTGACATTAAGGGGGTCATATTGATACATTTACCAATAACTTTAATAGATTTTATATTCATAATACAAAATAATTACTTGGATTTAAAGTGGGCAGAGAAATATCTCACGGAATTTCACATTGTAATGGGTGTACATGGGAGGAATTAATGAGAGATAAAGGGGTCTCCCAACATCCAATAATAAATAGGGAAGTATGGGATAGGTTATAAATCATACCCCAACATTTTTTATTGATAAAAAGATCATATCAACTAAATGAAAATTGTACAAAAATGTGAAAGGAAGAAATCCCTTACTTAGAAGTGTGATCCCAATAGATTGGGAGAGGCTTGATAAATGATTATTGGGAGTTGGGTAACCTTGGGAGGATTATATAGAGAGTATGGAAGAGGTTGGTCGAACTCAAAAGCTTTTTAGTGAAGAGTAAGTGGGATCCTGGGTGGGTTTATTTATGAAATAAGAGGAATCATTTTATTATTTAGGTTTGGGACACCTCACATTAAACTAATCAAAACCACAAACCAGCCCAATGGTTTTTTCCCTTGGTTTTTTAGATAGGGGAGTGGAAAAAAAATATTTTATAAGGCCAATGGTCAGTTTTCATAAAGTAGAAGGTTTGATTATGTGGAGGTGAGTTACACTCTCAGGGAAACAAATATAAAAAGACAAAATGTTTGATAAGCCTTGAAGGGTCAACTGAAGATTTATAAAGTAAAAAAAACCAATATTCACAATATTTTAATGGTAAAATATATAATCGCAAAAAATAATGTTTATTGTTTTTTATTACATCAATATTTGGTCATTATGATGTCATAAATCATATTATATATTTAAATGGTATTTTTTTACCCAAACATTTTACTGTCTCAGACAATTATGAAAAATTCACCATTGGATAATTTCGACGTCATAATTCCAAAAATAAAATTCATTTTATCTAACTAATATTATAAATATGTAAATTTATACTTTTAAAATATAAAATTACATTTATCGAAAATTCACGGGTTTTGAAAAAAATAGATTTCAAACCCTAATAAAAATTACAAGGGCATTCATAAAAGTATGTAATCATTTATATTTAATAAAATTTAATTTAATAATAAAATTATTTTATTAAAAAAATTTAATTAAAAAATCCAATATTTAATCAAATTATATTTATTAGTTGAATATTAACTTAAAATACTATTTTTACATTAAGGACTATTCCCAAAGTAACAATAAAAAATTAAATTCACATTCTTTATAAAAAATATTGTACATAGTCATAGTTCTAGGGTCCTGTTACATAACCCATAATAACACCTCCATAAGACCGAAGGTTAATGTGTGCGATAGTGACAGACTCTTGGGGTGGCTCGGATAACATTGCTCACCTGTTAAACTCAATTAACATCTGTTTGTCCCATAGTCAATTACGCTAATGATTAACATGTTCAAGCTCGTCATGGGATTGGACCAGAGAAAAGACCAATGATGCCTCCTCATTTACAATCTTTGAAAAATGGGATTTGTTTGTGGAAATTCAACTAGATGATGCCATCGTTTCCTTTTTCTGAGTAAATTGTGTTTGTTGAAACCATATATTTATACTAATCATATCATAACTGTTCAATAGCTATATTTTCAACGGTCATTATTCAAAACGGTATATTCAAAAACAGAAACATAAAACCAATGATGTTCACAATTTATATAACCATAATAAGACATTTAATTAGATCAAGAGTTATTTTTATTTATGATGGTTTGGGTTGTTACAATATTCCCCCTTAAAAAAATTCACCCTATAAATTTTCATTTCCCACACTAAAACAGATGTGGTTAACTTCAATTCATCACATCCTCTTATTTCCATGTCACTTCTTCGAACTTGTGGTTTTTCCACAACACCATGATAGGGGCATTGTCTTATTTCGTTGAACATTTTTTCTATGATCTAAGATCTTCACTACGTTCTCCTTATAGGAAAGATCATCCTCTAGCTATACTACCTCAAAAAAGAGTACATGTGAAACTTATATTATAAATTAATTTAAGAGGGATTCATGAAAGACATCATTTACATTGGCCATAGTTGGTGGAAGTGCTAGTCTATATGCCACATCCCTAACACAATCAAGAATATCAAATGGGCTGATGTACCTAAGACTTAACATCCCTTTATTTACAAACATCGTGACCTTCTTCCATGGAGATTTGCATAGAAATACCATGTCTCCATATTTGAATTCAAGGTCACATCAATGGTTGTCTGTAGAACTCTTCTGTCGAAATTTGGATACCTTGATATGTTGTTGAATGGTTTTCAACATCTCCAACATTTCTTCGACCATTTAGGGTCCCCACTGGATATGATCATGGACATCATGCCAATATGCATGTGTTCTTCACCTCTTCCCATACAAGGCATCATAAGGTTCCATTCAAATGCTTGAGTAGAAACTGATGTTGTAAGAAAATCCAACCAGTAGAAGATATTAGTCCCACCCTCATTTGAAGTCTATATAACTAGATATTAACATATCCTCCAGTATCTAAGTAGTTCACTCAGATTGGTCATCCATTTGAGAATGATAGACTGTTCTAAAGTTCAATTTATTATATAGAGAATGTTGAAGACTCTTACAAAACCAGGTCATAAATTTTATATCTCGATCCGATATAATAAATAGTGGTACTCCATGCTGCATTACCACTTCCCAGATATATATTCATTCCAGTTGATCAAATGAGAAATCCTCCCAAATAGTAATGTAGTGTGCAGACTTTGTAAGACATTCCACAACAACCCAGTCCTCATTGAGGCACTTGGATATCTTCAGAAGTCTGGTGAAAATGTCCATGGTGATGTTCTCCCATTTCCATGCTGGAATGATAAATTTTTTCATCATCCCCTTTGACTTCTGCCTCTCTACCTTCACATTATAACACACTAGGGACATTGATTTATGCGTAGAAATATCCTTCTTCATATTATCCCACCAATACTTCTCTTGGAGATATCGATACAATATTGATTTTCCTGGGTGAATAGAGAAATTTTAACTATGTGCTTCATCAAAAAGATCCTTCTTCAGCTCAGGCTTGATGTAACACATAGTATTTTTTAAAATCTCACAAATCTTTCTTCATTAACATTGAACTCTGAGGATTTCCATTTTCTGATAACATCCAATTTATTCTGAATAACCACATCATCCTTTAAGCATCCTTTAACCTTTCTAAAAGAGACTCTTGGGAAATCACTTGTGAAATGATTGATGATGTTCCCTTCATTATATTACCATGTACATTTTCAACAAATCTATGAAGATTGGATACTTTTGAATTCTCATCAATGATAAAATTGCAGGGTCCTTTCAACTTATAGCATCCACCACCTTGTTCGCTATCCTATGGTGGTAATGGATTGAACTGTTATAGAATTTGATCAACTCTAACCATCTTTGTTGGATCATGTTCAACTCTTTCTGTGTGAATATATACATGAGGCTTTTGTGGTCCGTATATATTTCCCTCTTCTCCCCAAAGAGTTAATGTCACCAAATTTATAAATCGAATATCACCGCAGGAAACTCCAGATCTTGTGTTGGATAATTCTACTCATGAGCACTCTAATTCCTTGAAGAAAAGGAAATGAATTTATAATTTTTCATTAACCCATAACCCAAGCCCTTCTTCGAAGAATCACTGAATACATCCAAAATTTCTTAACTTGTGGGTAAAATGAGCATAGGCATAGTGATATGCCACTTTTTCAACTCGTTAAAGCATTCTTCATATTCATCACTCCATGAAAACTTCACTACCTTCCCAGTTATCCTAGTAAAAGGGTTTGAAAATTGTGAGAAATTTCTCACAAACATTGAAAATATCCATCTAACCACAAGAAGCTATGGATATCCATTATCGATGTTAACCTCAGTCATCCCTCTATTGAATCTATCTTAGAGGGATCCACATATATCCCATTTCTTATGATGATATGGACCAAGAATGAGACTGCCTTAAACCAGAACTCACACTTGTTGTACTTTTCATAGAGCTTCTTCTTTCGCCAGGTCACTATTACAATTCTTAGATGCTCCTCATGATCCAACTTGGATTTTGTGTATATGAAAATATCATCTATAAAGACTACCAAAAAAATTTCTAGCTAATATCTAAAGACTCTATTCATCAATCCCATGAAGATTGATGGAGAATTAATGATTCTAGAAGGCATTACAATGAATTCATAGTGGCCGTATCTTGTACGAAAATCAGTCTTGAGAATATCATCCTTCTTCAACCTTTCTTGACAATTTCCCAAACAAAAATCTACCTAAGAAATGTGTTGTGCTCCACGTAGCTGATCAAACAAGTCATCAGTTCATGGGAGACGATACTTGACCTTTTTAATTTTTTAGTTAAATCACAATAATCAATGAAAAGGAACATTGAACCATCCTTCTTCGTGAAGATGAGGACTAGTTTACCCCATGGTAAGGCACCTTGGTGTACTAACCCTTTATCCAGATTATCCTATAGTTGTTTCTTCAGCTCCTCATGCTCCACACAATCTATTCTATCATGAGTCTTGGATATTGGAAATTCCCCAGTTATAGGATCAATTGACAATTCAACATCTCTTATAGGAGAAGAAATAAACATTATCTCCATAAACACTTCAGCAAATTTCGTCACAATAGGAATGTCTTCAATAATGGTTTCCCCCTTATAATCAATCATTCGAACCAGACACACATTCTCATGGGGAATTAATATCCACACTTGATAAGATGAAGCTAAAGAAGATTAATATTCCTCCTTGTACTTGTAAAAAATCGAGGGTCGATTATCCACATGGAGAGTGACTTCCCTCTCCTGGAAACATATTTTGGTACTATATAGGGAAACCCAATCCATGCCAAAAATTGCATCAAATTCCACCATAGGTAGTTTTATGAGGTTCACCGAGAAGTTAAATTAACCAATTATGATAGGAGAGGAGTTATATTCAAGGGATTCCATGATTGACCCATTTTTAATACTCATCAGCATCATTACTTCCTTGATTTGGGCGGTGTTGGGATTTTCTACTACACTTTTTGGGATATAAAAGAATGCATAGAACTATGGACGATAACCCTACCATTCACTTTTTTATTCTGGTTCTACTCATTTACTTTATCCATAACAAACATAGGAATGATAACTATTAAACACATAATGGGGAATCCTAAGGACAAAAAAATATAACTTATAAATTACTTTAATCTCCTTAACGAATGAATTTATATGCTTCAATCTCTGTTATCCATGATCTAAATTTTAACATTAATTCTTAGAGGATTTTTTTAAATTTCCTTAATAATGGTTTATACTAATCTTGTTAATTTACCATTGAAAATCCCCTAGGAGTGTCATAACCAAGAGTGCATCAATTCCCATTGTCGTGTACCATGATACCCTAGGTCAAGACAAAAACTCCTTGTCAGGGTTTTCACCCCTAGGTACATCTGTGCCATAGCCACCTCAACCTACTTGTATCTAGACAGGGAAGTATTTTCTTGATAAACCACTTACTCATTACCCACCAAAACAAAGAAATGTTTTTATTATACAAAGTATTACCTCTAAAGTTTCACTGGGGTTTTTTAATCATAATCCCAAAAATAAACAAACCTATACTTTGATAACAACTATGACAACCCTACACGTTATTACACATTAAAACATGACTTATTACATAAAAATCACTCGATACAATATAGAAGATCAATATGTCAAGTGTTTTTCGGGATTATGATCATTAAATAATAACATAAAACAAGAAAATACAACATATTTGTTGAAAACACAATTTACATGACCCCTTCATTCCCTCATACATATCATGCATGGGATGACCAGAGGACATGCATAAGAAAAGGTTGAGATATAATGCCCAATAAAGGAAAAACATGGAATAAAATGAGGAATAAAATTCATGTTAGAAAATATTTTTATCAATGGATCACAAGATAAACATTAACATAATGGTATGATAAATCATGATAATCATAACATGGAAATGTGGCAACAACACATAACATGAAATTACCATGAGCCAAGGCGCATTGCACATAGAGCATGAGTAAACCATCATTGCACATGAAGCACGAGTAAACCCTCGCCGCACTTGAATTAGCATGTGTAAAAACTCATTTCACATGACATATCATGATACAATACTTTAACCAATGCATTGGAGCTCTCTCAGGGTGCCCCCTCTTTAAACATTTCATTTCATACATAAGTGTGCCAAATGGATCATAAAACATGGTTTTATTAAAAATCATCATTTATTCCATGATAAAGGAATGTGTAACTCATACATAAAACTCGATAATATATATGTTAATGTGCATAAAGTTGAATACCCTTGATAGTGAAGTGGGCATGGTACTCACTACACAATGACTTTCTCTTGGAAAAACATTGTGAAATTTCGGCAGTATAAAGGTGTGACATAATAATTCATAAAAAAATTATGAGAGAGAAAAGTATGTCAATATTATGTACATGAAATTTAAATTAATGGGGTCCTATATATACATATACCAAGTATTGAAATGGAATTTTGATGCATAATACAAATGAATTACTTGGATGTAAACAATAGAGAGAAATCTTTCATAGAATCTTGGAATGGAAACAGGTGTACATGGGAGGAATTAATGAGAGATAAAGGGGTCTACAATTATCCAAACATAAATAGTAAAGTATGGGGGATGTGTAAAATCATATCCCAACACATTTAATTGAAAGAAAAATCATAAAAACATAACGAAAATTGGACAAAAATTAGGAAATAATAAATCCCTTACATGGAAGTGTGATCCAAAAAGATTGGGAGAGGCTTCAGAGGGGATTTTTAGGGGATTGGGGAACCATGGGAGGATTATAGTAAGAGAAGGTAAGGGTTTTGTCGAAACCCAAAGGCTTTTAGTGAAGAGGTAATGGGGGATCGGTTGGGATTATATAGGAAATGAGAGGGAATTCTTTATTATTAAGGTTTGGGACATCACACATTAAACTAATGATATCAAAAGATAGCCCATGTTTTATTCTCATGTTTTTGGCCAATGGGGAGTGCAATAAATTTTTTTTAATCCCAGTGGCCTAAATTCTTAATATAATAGGATTGATTATGTGGAGGTGAGTCACACTCTCTAAGGAAACAATTTAAAAAGACAAGATTTTTTATAATCCTTGAAGGGTCCACTAATGCATTGTAAAATAAATCAAAAAAATACCCAAATCACATTTTTTAATTTAAAACATATATTGGCCGAAAATAATTTTTATAGTATTTTATTAAATTAATATTGGGTCATTATGATGTCATAAAACACATTATAAGTTTAAATAGTATTTTATTTGTTCCAAAAATTTCTAATATCTCTAAAAATTATGAAAAATTTACTATTGGATAATTTTGAAATCTTGATTCCAATAATAATATTCATTGTATCTAAATAGTTTTCTAAATATGTAAATTTTTACTTAAAAAATAATAACCTAATTTTAATGAAATTCCTGGGTTTTGTCAAAAATAGTTTTCAAACCTTAATAAAAATTAACATTGCATTCCTAAAATTGTACAATAATTTATATTTAATAAAAAACAAATTAATAAAAATATTATTTTATAAAAAAAAATTGATTCAGAATTCCAATAATTCATCAAAATAGATTTCTTAGATGAATATTAACTAAAAATACTATTTCTGATCTAAAAACTATTAACAATGTAACAATAATAAAATTAATGCACATTCTTTATCAAAAAATTTGCATAGTCATAGTTCATGTGTCTTGTTACATAACACATTATAACACCCACATAAAAAAAGGATATGGTGTGTGGTGGCGACAGACTCTTCGGGTTTCTCAAATAACATCGCTCGGGTGGTAATCTCAATTAACATCCACTTCTACTATAGTTGGTTATCCTCAATCTTAATGTGTTTAAGCTCGGATTGGTCTTCGTAATGTGCGAAGTCCAATGACACAACCTCCTTTCTGAGCTTCGTCAACTGAACATCGTATGGGGAAAGTCTACTATCCGAGTAAAGATGATTTATTAAATCCCTATATTTATACAAATCATGTGATCATTTTTCTAAAATAATATTTTCTATGTTCATAATTCATAATAGTATTTTAATATAAATAAACATTAAATCAATGAAGATCTCATTTTATATAACCATAATAAGCCATTTAATTAGATCATGTGGAATTTTCATTAGTGAATTTTTGGGTTGTTACATTGATCTCCTAGTAGTAGGGTTTAGGCCTTATAATGCCATCTTGGGTATGGACTTGCTATCCATAGTCCAAGCAAAGATCAACTATTTTAGATGCAAATTGTTCTGTTTTCGGGAGGATGGGATCATGTTTTCCTTCACTAATGAGAAGGAAACTTTCGTAACACATGTTGGACTTTCTCGGAGGAGGTTGCAGCTGATCACACTTCATTTGGCTAGCATTACCCTCGTAGCAGTTGAGATGAGGAGTACAATATATCTTGTAGTGGTGGATGAGTATGCTGATGTATTCCCTGATGATGTTTTGGGACTACCTATTTGTATAGAGGTAGACTTTCAAATCAACATGTACCCTCAAACGACACTGATATCTAACCCATTATATCAGAAGTCGCCCATGGATCTTCAGGAGTTGCGGGTACAGTTTGAAGACTTGTAGGGAAAGGGGTTCATAAGGCCCATTGTTTCTGTAGGGGCATCCATGATCTAGTTTGGAAAAAATGCATATGGGAGATTGTGTCTTTGTGTGGTCTATCAATGCCTAAACTATGTGACCATGAAAAACAAATATCCACTCTCGAGGATTTATGATCTCTTCGACCGGTTGTTTGGAGCTCAATGGTTTTCAATGATAGACCTTAGATCATGCTATCATCAGCTCAATGTATTGGACGATGGTGTATAGGAGACAACCTTCCGATGTCGGTATGACCATTATGATTTCTTGGTCATTCCTTTCGGCATGACCAAAACTCCGTCAATGTTCATGGGGTTCATGAAAATGATCTTCTAGACATACCTTGATCACTTTGTGGCGGTATTAATCGACAACATCTAGATATACTTGGAGTTTGAGTTGGATCTCACCATGCACCTACAAATAGTTTGGGATACACTCAATGAGAACCTTCTCTTTTTCATGCTCTTGATGATGAAGTTTTGGATATGGGATGTCCAATTCATGGGGAATGTTATTTCAGAGGCTAGATTCATAGTGGATCTGAAAAATATAGAGGTAGTTCTTGCTAGGGAACCACCTAGGAGTGTGACAAAAGTGAGGAGTTTTCTGGGGATTGGCTGGGTATTTCCAGATATTTGTACCCGACTTCTCCAGGGTAGCGGCACCCTTACCAGCTTCGATAAAGAAAGGAAAACCATTCCTGTGGATCTAGAGGTGTCATCAGAGTTTTTAGGAGCTGAGGTAGATTTTGAAGAGGTCTCACATCTTTATGCAACTAAAAGATTTTTTTGGGTACGTAGTCTACTACGACCCATTAGTGAATGGACTATGATATATCCTGGTGTAAGAGCGAGCGGTGTTCACCTATGGCTCACAACAATAGAGATAGATTGGGTAGAACTACGCTGCTCGTGCCCTAGAGATAACAGCAAAGGTCGTTGCACTGAAGATGTGGCGATACTACTTGATGGGTGAATGTTTTATAGTCTAATATGTTCACAAGTGTCTTAGGTACAACTTCCAATAGAAGTACGTGAACCTAAGAAAATTACTATGTCTAGAGTTCCTCCAGGATGATTACTTTGATATAGTCTATAATCCCATGAATGGAAATGTAGTAACACATGCACATAGAAAGAGGTCTAGTCTACAGCTACTGAGTGAGGCAACATAAAATCTTGCCGCGATGTATATAATGTTGATGGATGGGGAAGGATGATCTTACCTCCAGTCTATGACTGTCACTCCCCCACTTCTATGGCAATTTCGTGAGGCACATCTTCAGGACACTGACTGGGAGACCCGACGTGCTCTGATATCCTCAAGACAATCTCCAAAAATATTTTTCAAAGGTTGGGAGCATGTCTTTCTCTTCATAGGATGCACTATTGTACCTGTGATGCTATGGGAGGATGTGTTGGGGATGTTCCACACATCCCATTTATCATTTCATCCTAAAGTGGAAAAGATGTACCCTGACATCCGGTGTCTGTACTGGTGTCCTGAAATGAAGAAAGTAGTGGCAAATTTTTTATCTAAATGCCTCACTAGTACAACTATTGAAGGTTGAGCATCATGTATCAGTAGTCTTAGCTCATCTAGTTGAGGTACCAGAGTGGAAGTGGGATGGTATCACTATGGACTTCATGACTGTGTTACCGCATACGCCCATGGGACACAATTTAATCTGGGTGATCGTTTCCCGACTCACCAGGTCGGCCCACATCCTACCCATCCTAGAGAATGGATCAGTAGAGTGATTTTGACACCTCTAAGTGCATGAGATTGTGGGACATCACGTTGTGCCATTGAAAATTGTCTCAGATCACGACACACAATTTACATACCTTTTTTAGAAAGTATTGTTGGAGGCGTTCTAAACTCAGCTACACTTGAGCACAACCATTCACCCTTAGACAGATGGTCCGACAGAGTAGACCATACAGACCCTCTAGGACCTTCATCATGCTTGTGTCCTCGAATTTGATCATATTTCGGAGGACCACATGCCCCTGGTGGAGAGTGAATATAACAATAGTTATCACTCCACCAGCAGAATGACATCGTTTTAGGCCTTGTATAGGAAACCATGCAGAACACCTATTTACTCGAAAGACCTTGGGGAGTCAGTACTTATGGTTCCAGAGTGGGTACATGCTACCATAGAGAAGTTTCTGGTCACCTAGGATTGGATGAAGACTACACAATTTCAGGAGAAAAATTATGCGGACAGGAGACGGTTAACATTGGAGTATGAGGAAGGGGAAAATGTCTTCCCAGGGGTCTCACACCGATGAGGATTACATAGGTTTTTCTACAGAGGAAATCTATCTATGAGGTTCGTTAGAACATTCTGGATCCTCCAATGTGTATGCAAGGTGGCGTACCATCTATCCCTTCTCAAATAGATGCATAGGGTGCATAGTTTTTCCCACACGTCGCAACTGAGAAGATACATGCATGATCTATCGCATGTTATTAACTATGGTGTGCTAGACATCGACGATGGGGTGACATTTTCAGAGTATCTGGTGGAGATATAATATCAATATGAGGCGGTCCTTATTGGGTGGTTGATTCCTCTTGTGTGAGTTTGTTGGTAGCATGGAAATCTGAAAGTGAGCACATTGGAGTAGGAGGCTCAGATGGGTGCTCAATACACCCAATTTTTCCCCTATTTCTGTTATATATTTTAGGGATGAAAGTCCTTATAGTGGGGAGAATGTAAAGTCATTAAAACTGAATGTTTTTTTAAAATTTATTTCGGATTATTATGAGTCTATGAAAATTTATGGAGCATGATTACATGGCCCAATGTTCCCAGAATGAAAATATGAAGATTTTTAAGCTACTCTAAGTAAATTCAAGGGATGAATTTTCTATATTTTGAATCAGTGACTGATTTAAAAACAAGTGGGAACCGTTTAATCCATAGCACTTGGATTATCTTATGAGAAGCTTCAATTAGACCACAGTAGTTCATGTTAAAAATATAGTTATCTGACTTTTTAATGAACTATAAACTAATAAGTAATTATTATTTTATTTTATTTTTCTCCAATGGATGAGTGGTTGTGGCAGCACCAGTGACTTATCAAGCCAATTAATGGCTTGACTCATAAACTGTGTAACTCCACCATTGTGAATTAAAATAGGTTCATTAATTAATTTAATGATCCTCATTAATTCCTCGTTGCATTACTCATAATTATCCCTTTATTTAGGTGAGGCTCGGGGTAGAGTTTTGTCATGGTTTCACCTAGAACGGAACCGTGGGTGAAGTGATGTAACGTCTTCCACCAACCGAGGACGAGATCTTGGGATGCAACAATCTGGGACTAATCAATGTCGATGACCTCCCTCTGATGAGTACACTCCTATATCCAATGACCGTGATACCTCCAATGAATCATGATGTATGGTCTGTCATTTAATTCATGAAATTCCCATGCTTCATCTTCCCATTTATGAATTAGTGGGTGGTCGATGCGGGTGATTCAAACTAGGATTATCTTTAATTATAATGTGACGTATAACTTACCACCACCTGTTATAATTCTATCGTAGAGGGTGTGGGCCAAGCAAATAAGGCCTGGACCATTCACCACATTTTTTTCATTGTGCTCTTCAGAGGGGTGTTGTTTCAACATGGTGTAACCATTAAACTGAGAGGCGCACAATGACGGTGGCATCCCGAGGGGACCGTAGGGAAGTCCGGATGGAAGAAAAGACCACCAGAGCTCACCTGGGGGCCCGCGATAGAAGATCTAAGGAGGAATAGGCACTAGCGAATGAGGGTGGTGGCCCGCAACCACCCGCCGTGTTTGAAGAGTTTCACCGCGGTGGTCAGACAGGTGGTTGGCAGTGGTCACCCTAAAGGTGGAGGCACCGCACTATCGCGTGCCATCCTGAAGGGAGCCACGGCTCGACTCCTCGGTGATGTAGGAGACACTTTCCCTACAGGTCCCATGGGTGATAGGGTGGCACCACCGGGAGATGCCAATAAATGAGCCGAACGACTCCTTTGATCCATTCTGGAGCAGCAGACCGCTATACTCAGTGTGTATCGCACCTTACTGTGGGCTGAACCACCGTAGACCAGCCCTTCTAGGGCGATCAAGGCCTACCCATGCTGTTTGGGGTCGGTCCGTGTAAAACAAGGACTAGGGTGGGTCAACCCGAGATATGATAGGTTGGGCCTGGTCAGTCCGACTGGGTCGGACAGGACCCGAACCCCTCTCGGGACCTAATATGCATAAGTGACCAAATCATGTGAACGAGACATCCATTTGATGAACTGTTTATTGCATTGGGATACTTATAAAGATATAGTACATTTGAGATACTCCACAAGAGTTTTAGAGAATGAGAGAGTATGTCCTAGTTGGATTGACTCTGAATTCAATCGGGCCCTTGTCACTTATATTTATATAACTTATAGAATGGACATCTCATTTATGCGCCTTCTATTGCATTCAAAACCTTATAACGTTTCAGATCATCGAATTACTTCTTCATGGGACATAGTGCCTGTAAAAATATGACCGATGGATTGAGAAGTAGTTCCCATAGAATCAAGTGATATTTGGGTTGGAATATAGTGGCTGGTAGTGAGGCAGTGGTTGGAGACAAATCATATAGAGGTTAGTACAGACCAATCCTGTGTGGGTAAGAACCTATTGATCCAATGTAGGTCAGATCCTATGTGGGTCAGTGCTGATCGATCCTGTGTAGGTCATAGAATATTGATCATGTGTGGGACTAATCCTATGTGGGATTGCGCTTAGTGATCCTATGTGGGTCAGCGCATATGGATCTTGTGTGTGTCAGATCTGGTGTGAGTCAACATGGGTTAGTATCTATCAACTCCAGGTGGGTTGGATCCTATGTAGGATTTACGGGGGTTAGAACCTATAGATCCTGTCTGGGTTAGACTCTATATGATCAATATAAGTTCCTCTTGATAGAATAAGATGATCTAGCTTCGCGACTAATCTATTGTACTTCAATGCTTTACATATTCCTAGTTTGAGTTGTGTCTATTATGTTGTTTTTTTATTGAGATCATGCTTTTAGTTTTCCCTTTTTTGAATTTTGTGAGACCTTCAGGGGTCTTAGGGTCTATAATGGGTATTGTTATAATCACCCCTAAACAGTTTTTTCCTACACCATGTTGTGTCTTGTGTAGATGATGAGCAGCATGGCTGAGACATGAGGGAGCCAGGACCAGGAGGTACACAGAGGAGATAAACGTGGAGTGTTGTGGAGACGAGTTATACTTACCCATCAGGTAGGATACTTAGTGGAAAATTCTAGGAGTTGTTTTCTATTTTTCAATTATAGTTGTATCATTCAGTTGGGCTTGTATTCCGACCACTTAATTTTAGTACACACCTTTACTAAATCGGCATTACATCATGGTTGCATCTTGTTGTTTTCTTAGAATGTGTGTTTCTGCAGGTTTATAGGCAATACCTTTCCATTTTAGGGATATCCCTTTCCGGTCCTAGTCACCAAACCCTAGCCTATTGATGGTGGGATTCGAGTAGTCATGGCATGGTCCCCAAGGGATGGATTATAACAAATAGGGGATAAAATAGGGTCATCAAATGACTTACATGGGTTTTCAAGGGAAAACCCTGATCACATTTCATGTAGTTCCAGAAAACATGTTCTGTATTCCCTAGAATAATAATTGTATAAGATGATGTAACCAATTCATTTAGA
Organism: Viscum album; assembly: GCA_963277665.1. Lineage (NCBI taxonomy): Eukaryota > Viridiplantae > Streptophyta > Magnoliopsida > Santalales > Viscaceae > Viscum > Viscum album. The sequence continues at coordinate 644,143,107 of OY728161.1, forward strand.
TTATTTTGGCACATTATTTATGTAAATTAGTGTATATCTCGAGATTTTTTAAGGTAATCATCTAGAAACTTCATATAAGGTTATATTGAGTGAAACGTACAATGCATGACCTCATGTATAGTACATGAAGATACACTGCATGATGTATTTGGAAAGATATTGCTTTAGGAACATATATAGATACCATGTATTGGTTAAACAACATCAATATTTGGTGAAAACCATATACTTGTGAAATACATTCTAGGAATTGCTAAGATATAAACAAAAGTTACAACAACAAGAGTAGAAATTATGTACACTAAGCTATATAGTGTACACTATGCCCTAAGAATGTGTTTTGTTGATTTCATATTGTTGATAAATAATTATTGAATGAGGAGTCTATAGATAGTATATTATCATATAGAATTTGATGGAGAGGATATCATCAATATCAAAGGCCCTTGGTGATGTAATGTTTTAAATGAAATTGATAATTGAATAACATCTTAATATCTATGTTTGGAAAAACATTTGGGTAATGAGAATCCCATGTGGTGTTGGACATGTCTAGGTTCCAAAATGATGGTACCAAGATGAGTCAGAGAGTCCATGGTAGATTATATATTGAATGAGATGATACTATTAGAAGATATAGATTGTATTATTTCGGTGACCATGATGGTGTGAGTAATAACCTTTGTTGATAGATAGGAAATGTAGTACATCAATGAAACATACCATGTTTGAGTGACTAGGGCCCATGTGATGAGCTTATCTATTATTACAATGTGTTTTGATATTTGTTTATGTGTATATGGTTAGTAATAGATCTTGATGTTGAAAATAAAATATCCCAATGTTTGGCCTCACAATAAGTGAAAAGGTATTGTTAACATTAGTCCCTACCATTATAGATAATAAATTTTTTACCAAATGGGCGATATAGTGTGTGAGAATGTATGGTTAACCACACCTAGGGTGAGATAATATGGGTTGAGATATTAGAATAGAACCATACCTTGGGTTATAAGGTAGTGGTTACTAAGGTAATAATTCCTGAGATGGAATTTACTAGTAATAAGATGTTATCAAACCCTATTATGAGTGATAATGTAGTAGTAAATTTATGATAGGAAACCGAGCCACACCCTAAGTGATAAGGTAGTAGTTACATAAAGGAGAATACATTGAGTGCGATATTATATTCAATCCTTTTTTTATTGAGGGGATTTGGGTTGATGGAAGTTCATGGATATTTGGAAATACATTGAGAAGTACTGTAGTGGTCAATATTTGTTTGAGGGCCTACCTTTAGTAATAAAATATTGTCTATATATTTCTCATATTTTACTAGGACTGAGAATGAGAGTCTAGGTTCAAACATGGGACCCTACCCTACTCCTAGGTTAGGGATTGAGGGATAGTGGTTATCCTACCCTAATATATTGGGTATGTTCTATTTTATTACCAATAGGTAACCAGAATATACATTTTTAGATTCAATACATCTTATATTTTGTTATTGGGTTTCCAGACTGTTAGGGATTGATAAAAAAGATTTTTTTCAGAAACAAATACATTGGTATTGGGTCGGTGAATGGTTTTTACAATAATTAATGGATAGTGTTTTGGGTCACAATGTTAAATTTCATGGATTAATCATGGTCTTTAAAAACATTCATGTCCTCGAGGTAACCATTCAACTTATTTTTTTGGGAGACATAATCACTAGTATAGTTAGACTATGAAGTTTCTAAATTAGATGTTGAACCATGGAAATTTCTCATCTCATAAAAATGATAGATTTTTACCAAATTTTCCATGGATGATTTATATTATATGGGATTAAATTTTCACTCTCTCTTGTGAGAAACCCCTTTTATTAATTTTTATATACTATCAAATCCATATTGGTGGGTTCTCAATTGATAAAATATGATTTTTCTAGACAAATATCCACATATTCAAAATATTTTATTCTTCCCCCCTTCTCATATTTTAATCCTCTAGTGTGATGGAATGTGGAAATGTTTATTTTTTGATGGAAAAATATTTTTTTCAATGCATGTTATTGGTATTATTTTTCATGGGTTATGTGTGTGAGGCTTTTCCCTTTTAAAATCAATCGCTTTTCATGGATTGTGAAATTTTTTGAACAGTTTTTTATTCAGGTTCCATTATTTTAGGGAATTTTTCATGCCAAATAATATAATTATTAATCCATTATGGTATATTTTTTTATAAAATGTCGATTTAAATGATGTCTGGTTGAGGTTTTCTCCAATATTTTTGTTATCCATAGTTTTACATTGTTAATTTAACGCTAAAAGTGTGTTTTAAAATTTTAGGATTCCTATGTAAACTCCATATATTTGATTAAATAGATCAATGTGGTTTAATAGTTTCAAATTTTTATATAAAGAGGGTATAGATAATTTTCAACAAATATCATGGTCTGTTCCCAGATTTAGAATGATTCATTATTAAAATGGACCATGAAATATCTTATGTTCATGCCACATGAGATCGGGTTATTTTTTCAATTGAGTAGAATGAGGTCTAACATAGGCTTGAACTTGTTGTCTAAGGGGTAGAGATATCATTTATGAGGAACACTGAGAGGTATTTTATTCATTTTTCCAAGATATGGATAGACATATATTTTGTCGGTCCCTTTAATGATTATTAAATGTTCCTCTTTGTTTTTCTGGCTTGTTTTTTTTTGTTAGACTAAAATTTAAAATTTTTATTAAAAGGGAGACCGTACAATATTTTTTTCGGTGAAGGAATCCTAAAATGGTGAACCCATAGGGAATCACCTATGATAACATATTTATAAACAAGCATAATTTGGATGGGTGTCATGAGAAGATAAATTACTTTACATGTTTAATCTTGATACCCAAGAATCTACCATATGATACCCCTCCTTCCAAGAATGAATCAAAGTAGTGGATTCATCAATAAGATCTTTTCATCATAGAATAGGGAAAATTACCACCCAAGGAACCATGATTTGTCCAAAAAGGGAGTGAAGAAGAACAACTGAGTTAGTATCCACATATGGCAGATGAATGTTGCGCCTATAGCATAGCTCCAACCCATTTCCCATAGTACAAGACTATGTCATTATGAAGTCACTCAGAACATAAGATGAACTTCAGATACCATGTTTATTTCCAATTATTTTATGTTAGGTATATGTTGTTATTATATTGTTAATGGTACCTTCTTGTGTAATATCTTCCTTACTTTGTATGTTTGACTAGTTATCTATTGAATCAGATTATGTTGTTGTGGTCATCTTTTTCAATGGATTGGTCATGATGGTTAATAATGGGGTAAATCATTTCCAAAAGTGTTTTAATTCTAAAATGGTTATTTTTAGTAGTTCTTGGTTATTTGGAAGTGAGCTTCATTATTTTAGCCTTCTGTATCATGTCATGAGTTGGGTTGACCCATGTTGGTTCACTCAAATATGGTATTATTGTATGTTGTTTCGATTTTTGATTGACATTTCTGAAAATAGATCATAACATCAGGGATATTGAGTTTAGATAGGAAGATTTTTTCAAAATATATTCTTTAGGATAAACATTAGGTTCATATGGGTGCTCTTAGAGTTTTTTTGAGTTTTAATCCAGATTATGGATTGATTTGATAGGAATTGATGTGTGTAACTTGATTTTTATGAGTTAAAGTGTGATCATGTTGGTAATATCGAGTATTGTGGGGAAATTGGGATGTTTGAAAGAGTTTTTCAATTTAGGCACATAATGAGAAGTAACCATGCATAGTCCATGTGTCATTTTCTAATATACTACAGTGATAGTTTCACTTATGGTGAAAGGATTTTGTAACCTTTGAATGAAACCATTAATTGTGAGGAAATGATTTAATTAATTAGTTTTGACAACCTATTAATTTAAATTTTATATTAATTATAGTGTAATTTTTTGAGACCTATTTTACGAGTTTAGTGTTTGATTAATTATAATGTTTTAGATTCAATTGTGTATCTGTTGGGATCCTGTTTTGAGTTAAATAGAAAAGGTCTCCAAAAAGGGTTTCTTATATGATTAGATTGGGTAGTGTAAAACAAATATAGTAGGCTAATCCTCATTTTAATCTGACACTAAAAGATTCATTCATCCATATATTCCAATCAATGGTCCGGATGGAAAGTTAGGATCAAACCCATATCTTGTAACTCATTGAAGAATTTAGTAATCGTAATTCACTTATTTGCATTATATAAAAGGGTTCCAATAATAACAAGGAATATTTCAGTTGGATAGAGTAAATATTTGAGTCCCATAAATAATGTAATACCTCTTATGTTGGAAAAAACACCAATATTATTAGTGGGATGATTGTGAAATGGTGTGAAATAATATTGTTCTCAAGAATATATGAGAATCACAGATCAACTTAATTCAGGGCTATATTTAATCAGTAGTTATACATAGAAATTTCTTGTTTAATGAACAAATATGGGATTGTAATGTTGGTGATAGTGTGATATTTTGTGATGGAGTACACAAATAAATTCACTATGTTATTTCATGCCTTTCCAAAACACCTCATAGATAATTATATGAAGAATTTTTTTTCTTAAATGGGAATAAATAGTGGGGCCAAGTAAATTATTATTATTCATTTCATGAAAATATTTTTCGACGTGGTTGATAAGAGATACATAGTAGATTATTACCTGACAAGGAAAGTATTCTTAAAAGGTATTTTATAATGTTGTGGTTTCTAGATCCTCAAATATTCTCAAAAATAGAAGTGGGATTATCCTCATAGGGTAAGTTTTAAGAGTTTTAAGTTGTCATCAAATATAATAGTGTTATATCATATGGGGAAGAATCTAATTCTATAAAATCGTCGTGGGAAGATAATTTATACCATGAATAGTTACTTAGAGGCTCCATGAATGCTGCACTATTGCTATAATTCATTAAATAATTTTCCATTATGTAATATTATAGAGTATGATAGTTGTGTATTATAAAACTTTTCAATGGGTTCTTAGATGTTGTCTATTTCTTCTAAGGATGGATGAAATCATGATAAAAATAAAGGTTATTCTCAATGAGATATGAATTATTTGGATGGGATTCAATTAGAACATCTATACTTGTATGATGATGTAACAAATGGATTTGATTTCTGGTAATACACATTGATATGTTTGATATTCATTGTTTTTAAGGGATTTAGATTTATTTGACACAAGTGAATGTCATTTATTTATCTCAATAAGGTTTTTGGGTTCTTTTGGTATCCAATGTTAGATGATTATTTTTTTCATGGATTTACTTATCTGATTTGGTTGGAATAAGGAAGATTTTCTCAAGTTCCTAGGGATCTATTCATTGAATATTTATGTGAATGTTGTTTTCGATTTCCTCATGTTAGGATTATATATTTTTGAGAATATCATTATTATGGGTTGGGTGATAATAATTTACGATTAAATTTAATATTAACAACATATTTTGTATTTTGTTACTCATTCTGGGATAACACATGTCATCTAGGGTGAGTAGATAATCTGATTATGGAGATATTTAAATATTTCTTTTGAGGTGGGGTTGGTTTCATTCTAGTTGTTTAGATTTTTCCTTGATATAGTAGAGTATTATAAAAAGTGAAGAGTTATTGGGATAGTGGATAGGAAAAAAATGTGTTTATAGAGTATTTTGTCAATATCTTCACCAGTGAGAGGTTTTGTTCTCTTTAAATTATCATTTTAGTGTAATACTCACTTCTCTGACCAGACACTAGATTTGATCTGTTTAAATTAAAGTGCTAAATTTCCTTCTAGAATCCATATATGGTAATTGATTTATTCACCATAGATTATCTTTATGGGGTTCCCAAGTTCTACATCAAAGAAGGTGAATGGAAGTCCCATAATCTTTATAAAATATCATAAATTCACTAAATTGTCAATATTGAATAATTACATGTTTTCAGATATAACGAACTTATCAAAAAATTTAGGCAAACCCATTTGTTTGAAAATAATAAACCCATGATCCATGTACCAGTTGTCATGGATCCCAGAGTTGGGTACTCCAAATACAACCTTTCAATGTATTTATATATATTTTATGTATTTTTTAATATATTTGGGAATTAAAATTAATATATGATCATTATTTTGATGATGAAATGGATCATCAAAATATTATTAGTCTACTTCATGATCATGTTTTTTATGACATCCTAGAGTATTCAAAGATGAAGGATAACTGTTTTTCACATATAGAGGAACTATATTCTATATTAAAATAAATACAAATGAAATCTTTTGATTCAGTATGTAAGGTTCTTGGGCCACATAATTTTTTAGTGTGGAGTATCATTGTATCTCAAGAAACAGAAAGTAGTTATGTCATTGGTCGACCAAGTATTTTATTTGAGATAAAAATATTATTGGTTCGGGATGGATATTGTAGATTTTGTTTTCATAAATTATTCATGATATATTTTCCCTTGAGGTTTTTGATTACGAATGGCGTGATTATTTTTTTGAAATGAATAGTGGAATAAATATTCTGATAATTTTTAGGATGATATGATATCTAATCATGTTATAATTCATTCCAACCCCAAAAAATTTTTTGTTTCATAAAATGATTCCTTTGGAATGGGGTTGGGATATGTGATGATTTCGTGTAACCATTTATTGGATAATATGTAATGGATTTATTCCCAACACAATATAATTATCCAACCCAATAACTATAGTTGGAAGATGTTTTAAATGCACTAAATACATTGATGTTTTACCTCTTCAGTCATAGTGTTATAGTGTAAATGATTCTGCAACACATAATGTGCATCTTTAACCATAGGTAATTGAACCAAATATAGAGATTATAGTAATAGTATCTCTTGAAATTTTATATTGAAATTTATTATACACCTAAGAAGGTGAACATAGACACTGGGATGTTGAAAAGGATTATTCCGATGTTGGTTTTTTTAATTAGTAGATTAGTGGGGTGTGATTTGTGTATTTTATTATATGAATTAAGGGGACGGGGAAGAAAGAGTGTAGGTGATATTTAATAGTGTGAACACATTTCCCTATCATTTTGATCGATTTATGATTGAGATAGAATTGAATCATGATTGAAATAAGAATAAAAATTTCCAAAATATTGTGGATACCATGGTTGAAATCTATTTGTATCCATATTGGTCTATCTATTTCAAGAAGAATATTATAGTTCCAATGAGTATTTGGATGGAAATAATTCATTATTGGATAGTTATAGTTGTGTCATGCACCCTAAGAGGTCCGTGATGTTATATACATTGAGAGGTTTGTACATGTGAAATAGGATTTTGTGTTGAGTTGTAGACATTGTTTCCCAATGATTGACATGCCATAGAATCAATTCTGAGCATCAGAGAGCATTATTATGGTAATACCCTCATCGCATAACTATATATATGAGCTATAAAATCATGATGGATTAAATTATAATCCTACAATGAAAACTTAGTGGGAAACTCTATATATGCTTTATAATCATCTATTTGATGAAATTAGTCAATTAGATTCCCAACTGATTGTAGATGAAGGTATATGATCAAGTAAAAATGTAAATCCAAATGTTATCTATGTAATGGAGTTCCATCAAGAAATTCATCTCATCATAATTCCCTTTTTTTACGCAGTGGATCTATAAGGGAAACTAAGATTTTATGGGAACAACGATATGGATGATAAACTTCTATCAGCCTAAGACATATTTATAGTTCGATAAGACCATTCAGATTATTAGATATATATTATAAGCATCTATGGTTGAATTAAAATGTTAATGGGCATGAATCATATTGTTGTATGAGGTTTTAAAAAATAAAAGATATCTCAAATCAATTTGGATATCCAAATTTTTGGTGTTATATGGGTTGACATAGAAATCCTAATTGTGTTGGGATGAGGTCAGTGATATTTATTTATTTGGATTGTGTCTCATAAAGATGATGATAGATACATTACACCTTATTCAGAGAATTTTATTGATACATCACAATAAATCTATCCCCATAACATAAGGTTACCCATTCCTTTCGATCAACATCACTAAGAAGGTTCCCTTTAATCATATTTTCTTGATTCCTCACTTCTTTCAAAGTCATTATCACCACCATATTTTGAATCATTTGCATAAAGGAATACTCAAAATGAAATTATTATCTATCATCATAATTATAAGGGACAGTATTCTAGAAAATAAATGCATAATTTGGAACACTGAGATCATTTAAAATAGATATCCCTTTCCAATGATTCAAAATAGTTTTCATTCATCCATTCCAATATTCTTGGGAAATTAAATTCATCCTGAAATGTATAAGGACTTCACCCTGTAAAATATTTTTTGGTTTCCCCGGATTCATCTTCTATAACACTTAATCCAACTCACAGGGGAACATAGAAGTTGGAAAACCTAGAATCAATTTGACGTCCTCATAAATTGGAAGGAAACATTAACACTTTTAATCCACTAATGACGATAGGGCATTGATTGTGACACCCAAATTTAAACTTCCAGATCATCGTCTACATTAACATTAATTTTAATACATCATAAGAGTTACAAAAAACTCCCATGATGAAAATTATAGTATCTTTGGGAATTAAAGATATCTTTATATAAACATATACTCCAATAAAAGATTATTCCAAAATGATTGTCCACAGATATTATTATATGAAATATATCCCATTGATTTTTAATAATGGGTGAATGGTTAATCACAAGAAACATTGATCTATAAATACATGTTCATGAATAATGTATGAATCATGATGATCATTTTCATTTTATTGAAGAGGCATATCGTTATTACATAAGGAGGAGGTATCCATACAATCTCACAAGGTATCATTCCATGAGAAAATCACATTATAAAATCATAGTATCATAAGAATGGAACGCCAATATAAATAATTCCTTCATAATTACATTGAGAATAACATATAAATGTTTGTATAATATAAATATAAGTCATCAATAGGAATATCACCATGATTCAACAACAATGTTTCATAAAACATATTTCCATGGTTGTTAACCATGGAATTATAAAACATTTCCTAGAAATACAACCAAGCAATAAAAATAATGTCAAATCTATAGATTATATTTTTAGTAAATGCATTTGAGTGTTATTAGGGTGCATCGTTCACATTAGTAATGTGTAAATGCAAATTTTTTCCATATAATGGAATCGATCATGAATCAGTGGATAATCATAATACCATGTAATGGAAATTTAATAGGTATCCAATTTTAGTAAGAATCACTCATGGTAATTAAATATATTAAAATATAATTAAATATGAGGTATTTACACAATATAAAATAAAAGGTATATATATTAATCAATAATTCTTCTATCCAGTAAATGAATTCGTAATAATTTGAACAACCTTAAAATAAAAAAAGTAAAAAAGGGTATCTATATGGGATAGGCATTAGAAAACTAGTTGCACATATCTAATCAAAAGAAGGAAAGAAAAATGAGATATTTTTTACAACATACCTTGGGTGCATAGGATTATAAAGATGGATGAAAATGTGAAATATATGAGAATGATGTAATTCAAATTAGAACATGAAAATTGGTTAAAATATGGGTAGGAAAGAAACCCTAAAAATTGATTAAAACAATATTTTAGGTTAATATCCAATAATCTATTTTAGAAAATAAATTTAATTCACAGTTAAAAACAATTAAAACAACTAAATGAATTATGAAAAGAATAATTTAATTTAAATTCAATGAAATAGTGATATCAATTAAATGTAAATCTCAATTTATATATCCAAATACTTTATTATTGATCATAATGTGAATTTGAATAATTAAATATCAACTATTAGTTTTAAAATAGCTGAAATGGTTGGCCACATTGTCAAGAACTGGATGAAGATGAAGTTAGTACCAAATCATCCATTTAATATGTTAATACCCCAGGTTCTATTTAGGTGTGATCCATTATCAAATTGTATTTATCCAAATATGGATGTCCTTTCCATGATAAATACGATCTTTCTATAACAAATGTATAGGAAAGAGTCATATATACATGATTGTTCATGTAATATAATTTATTTTAATGGAGTTATAATGAGGTTAAATGGTCATATATAATTAATTTAAAGGTAATTAAATTATCAGATCGAATCATTATTACTTTTCACATTTATAAAATATGGAAATAAAAATGACCTCAATTATAATGAAAAAGTAGTGGTAAGGAAACCTTATTTCTGCATAGTAATGAAGTATGAATATTATATAATGAGAGGTAATAAATAATATCACATTTGTTAATTATAAAAATTAATATGGTACTGTATAATAAATAGTATATAATATTGTGGAAAATAAATTTAAAAATGCAATATAGAAATATAATTAAAATGTAAATGAAAAGGATAAACTAGGGAAACCCTTATATATTTTGAGCATTATCAAAAAAAGAATATCCATCCAACCAAAAAAATTATGAATATTGAAGAGGGAAAAATATCTGAAACTTCTCAATGATATAATAATAATTTTATTTGGGATTATTAGAATAAATGGTCTATATTTATTCCTGAGAAGAGAGATATTTAAGGGTTAAAATAATAAAAAAAAATTATGAAGGCCAAAAATTTTGTGTGGAATAAATTTCAATGAAATAATGTTTTAATTATTATTTAATCGGGTTTTAAGAAAATTTAAAACAATAACTTCCTTTATTATGGTATGATTTTTTATGTTTTTAATGAATTTATCTTTTGTTTTCTTTTCAATTTTTTATTTATCAAGAAAACACATATTTTAAAATGGTAACCTAATTTAATGCATAAAAATAATATTTAAATGAATACAGAAGATAAAACCTATCAATTAATATATAAATTTAAAATTATTTTATTTAATTCATAATAGTGGAAAAAATATAATTCTAAAATGATGGATGTAAAATTGTAGAAAATATTTTTAAAAATTTATATAACATATGATCAAAAATATAAAACGTAATATTTTACCATTATTATATTATTTTTATATTAATTATTTATGTCATTGAAAATAATTTTTTTTGATTCAATGGATTCATTATATTTTTTTCATTCTGGTATTAATATAATTTTATAAAATCTATATTATTAAAAAAAAGTGTATATTCACTTGTACCATAGAATTAAAACTTTTTAGTAAAATCTTTGAAAACCATCCCTATGCTGAATTCAATGTGATAATTAAAAAAAATTCATTTATCGTAATATACTTATAAGTATGATAAATATATTTTAATGAATAACAAGTTATAGGTAAATTACAGTTTTTATGACACAATCTATTTTTGAATGGAAGGGTTATTATTACAATGGTATGATTAATTATATATGTCTTATAAATACCTCATATAATTTTATAAAATTCAACTCATAGGGAATTTTATATTATTTTCAAAAAATATGACTGGATTAATGATAATTGGTTTGTTTTTTATATTGTTTTCCATTTGATTGATAACACCATGAGACTAGAATTATCTAAATTTTCCTATTCAAATTTTTTTCTCATCCAATAATAATATTGAGTATTTTATAATCTATGATTATTTCATAAATTTATTTTTATTAGTTAATTAAATAAATACATATCCATTTTTATTACAAAATAAGATAATTAACATTTAATAAAAGAAAATTATCGACTAATAAATTTACATGATGGGTTATTTTAATAACTGTTTCAAAATTAAGTTATATATCATTTAAATCATAATTACAAAACAACATATTAATTATATTTGGAAAAATATTTTTTCACATGTTTACATAAAATTCTATATTAATATACTTAGAATGGTTGTACATTATAATTTTATGATAATGAAATATTGAATCATACTTTGTAAAATATTAAATTAAAATATAATGATTACCCTGTTGATAGGGAAATTAAACTTATTAATAATAGGAATTTAGTTATTAATTAAAATATCATCTGTAAGAATAATATTTAATACAGTAAAATATTTATAAGATTATATTATAGAAGAATATAATATTAAATTATGAGAATGCCTAGGATAATGGTAATTATCACATCCTCGTCACCCTTTACTCTTCTGATTGAGTCTCATGGTCTCATTAGAGGTGGCAGGATGTCATTTTGTATCATATCTAACATTTAAGAATAAAAACTATTTTAAAATAAAATATAAAAAAAGTATTGTTAAGAAACATGGGGGATAAATATATTTATATACTCATCAATAATATCCTTAAAAGTTTAAATTAATTTCATATTTAGATGAATAATAAAAATTCACCTGAATATTCATTGGGAGTTTGGGATGTTACATTCTAACCATGATATAATGTGTAACCCTAAAATTTAAATAGTTGATATAAAATTATTAATCCCATATTATACATAATTGATATCAATTTAAATAATACATTATAAATTACTAATTTTTTTAACTATAAGTGGTCACACTAGTTATTTATTTACTTATAATCTAAAAAACGTAGCCATCTATAGGCACATGAGACTCAGCCCAGTTGGTGAGGACTCGCTAGGTGCATCCAAGATACCCAAGATCAAATTCGGGTGGAGACATATTTCCATGTACTATAGCAGTACAGTTGCAGACACTATAGCAGTACTTTACCTGTACTGTAGCAGGCACTGTTTTGTACTATAGCAGTCGGAACTATTCATCCATTTGGGCCATCGGGCCACTGGTTTGGTCCTTGAGTCCTACAAGGCGTTCGGGCCACCCAAGGCCTTCGGGCCAGTTTATTCTCAAGGCCTTCGGGCCACCATAAGACCTTAGGGCCACCCTAAGGCTATCGAGCCACATGAATGAAGGCCCCAGACACACTATAAAAAAAGGAGCAGCCCCATAAGAGGATTCAGAGAAGGTACACTCACAGAGGAGAGTCAAATGGATTTTCTGAATGAGAGGGTATGGCTATGACATCGGTAAAAGCCTGTGATTGCACGAGATGCCTAGCTAGACGGTCATGCAAAGATGGAGAGCTACTATCAGGATGCAGATGCTGTGGAGCGGTAGTTCCTTGTAGATAGTCCGGTTGAATTCTCTAAGACCTCTAGGTCATGTAATATCTTAAGCATACGAACCACGTAATCTCTAAAACTACGGGCCTTGTAAGGGTTCCCCCACTTCACTTGAAAGGGGGGTTATCAAAAAACAATAAAAATGAAGGCCTTTCAGAAATTCGGGGAATATAAGGATATATTATTAAATATTACTAATCATAATTCCCAAAGACAACAGAACTCGACACATATACCAACTAAGATGCTTCATAACACTACATCAAGATATAAAACCCAAAATACATTTTTTTAATACCAGATAATAGTTATAAATAATTACACGGATCAAGAGTTTATTATCACTAAAAACTAGGTACATATCTATATTAAATAAATGATTAATACATATTTTTTTGAAAAATATTATTCGTATATGTAATACTCTTATACATATCGCATTTAATATAAATAATGTGTAAATAGTGAAACATAAGAATGGGAGAAATACAAATCCCAATAATGAAACAATTAACCATATCATGATAAAAAACAAAACATGTGAGTTGAAAGGCATATAAAGATACCATAAATAGGTAATAATCTTTTATATTCCAATTGAATTATTTCATGATAATATGACATTATAAAATCATAGTACCTATGTAACATGGAAATAATATAAAATTTTTCATCATATGTACATGAACAATATCATGTAAATGTGTCAAAAACATTAACATGTGACATTCATAATCAAATCACTTGATTTCATCACCATGATATTGAAAAAATATATTATAATCGATATTCACAAAGATATTGTAAAAATATAATGTAGTATGATTCCATGTTCTTATAAAATTCCCATAACTAGATATTATTTCTTTACCCAATACATTGAAATGTTATAATGGAACACTCTTCATATTCATAACATGTAAATTAATTTTTCATCCACAAAATTGAATCATACATAAATCAATCAATAATCATAACATTAATCCAAAAATAATAAATTGGGGTCTGAGGAATGTAAATATATCTATAGGTAAATAAATTTCAGTCAAAAAATTTAATTATGATATTTTTACACAAATATAATAAATGTATACGGTTTAGAAAACATTTTTCAATTTGTATAAATAAATTTATATCCTGGTGAGAACCATTAAATTCTAGTAAACATCCAATTGTGTCAACAATGTATGGTCATTGGATGAAATGTTATGAATTATTGATGATATGGAAACAACAAGTTAGTGATGGTACATTCTCATTGGAGATCATATTTCAACTATACGACATATTCAAAAGAAATTTTTTCAAAGATTAAAATTGAATTTTACATTGTAAATATGGAGATTAATTGAGAAAATTTAAATTGGATACAAATGAGAAGATAATGAAACCATTTAACAGCATTTCCATTCATATATGGGTTAATATAACAAAATTTAACATTAGAAACAATATGATGTTCACAATTTAAGGTCCAACATCCCAATTAATTGAATGATAACATTAATTGGAGTTGGGAACACTCATGGAATAGTTATTGTAACTAATTATAAATTATAATACATATCATCAATAAATTTTAATTTCTTATAATGTTCATGTGAGTTTTACAAAGAAAATACCTCTTCTATCACAAACTATGTTCATAGGTTTACCTATTTTTATAGAAAAGGTTATGTTATAGTAAATAATAAATCTGATCAATTTAGTTTTATTATAACATTCTTAATCTATGCCATATCATATTTCAACTTTTTTATCCAAACATGGATGTTCTATCCAGAAAACAAAACACAAATTTCATGACCATTTTTTAATGCCTTCATGAATATGGGAATGTTACTGAATTATAAAAGCATATGATGGAAGTATAATGATTGCTAATGAGGTTCTATTTATTTAATGTAATAGTAATTAAATTTATGGTATGATGTATAAAACATTTCCAATTACAATGAAAAGTAATATAAAATTCATCAAAATGTAATTGGAGCGGTGGGAGAGGAACAATTATTTTAGAATATTAACAACATAGGAAAAGGATATGGTAAGAAGGAATGAATAAAGATTCTTTTATAACATGTAAAATGGAAGAAAAATAATTTCATTATATTAAAATTAAATTTAATGCGTTAATATAACAATATAATGGATTTGGAATAGAAATTGAATGATTGATGAAAATTGTATATTGATATTCATAGATTAAGTACAAAAATCATACCAACCAAAAATAAAATGAATGAAATAAATAAATAATGAAGAAATATTGTGAGTTACATTATGAGATAAATTGAATTGTTATGTGGGATAATGTAAAAATGGTGTGGGTATTTATACTAGGTTATAGAGGTTTTTAAAGGATAAAATAATGAATTTTTTTATTATTAATTGAAACCACATTGGGATGACATTTATTTTTCTGGATTTATTCAATTATTAATATTTAAAATGATTTTTATTTTTATTAAAATCATTGAAAAATATTAATTTGGTGGATTACTAGTTATTATATTCCCTTTCAATTGAATTTTATCTTTTTATATTATTTTACCACTATAGATGAAACTCAGATAGCCCCTATGTATGTTATTTATGTTCCAAATAATGTTAATATTGTTACTATGTAATTAGGAACATATTTTTAAAAATATTAACTCATGTTTATTATTTATTTATTCTTAAATTAAATCTCCATACGAAGAAAAGTAGTGAATATTATATATTTAACATAATTCCACAAAATATAAATCATTGGTTTCTAAATTTATATTTATTATTTATAATCAATGATTTCATTCTTTATATAATTTATTCCAACAATCATTTTCATAAAATCTTAGTTCATTCATGTATCCTAAAAATTTCTTAAAATTCATAGTATTTGTCAAAACTTTTTTTCATCTTTACAATGAAATTTTAATTTTCAGAATAATCCAAAGAAGTAACCATAGGAAAATTTCAATGTGTTGATTCGAAAAATTAAATTTATTTTATTGAAATGGTTTTTTAAAACATCATATATTGAATTTTTAATGAAAATAATTATTTAATGATATTTTTTAAAATAATATATTTTTTTAAATAGTTATGTTATATTTCCAAGGGCCACATTTTGTATACTCACTCAATCAAAGTTCTATATTTATTTATAAGAGAAAGAGAAACAAGGGCAGCTGGAGAAACCAGAACAACAAGAAGAAATCAAGCCTAAGGAGGCCTGAAATGATTCAAATCGAGGGAATCCCCTCTAATCAAGGACATGCCATCTGTATTGAAGAAAGATATATTTGGAGTAGTGGTGACTTCAAGGCCTTGTTCAGCTTGGGATGCAAGATGGTCGGCTACCTAATTTCCTTCTCGCCATGTCTGGGTGACCTTTGTGCCATCGTTGAGAAGAGATTTGAATTCTCTAATTATGTAAGAAATCAACCAAGGTATTTGTCTCTTCCCTTGTAAGGAGAAATGTATAATCTTCGAGTCCGTCTCCACATGGGATATAATAATATTTTTCTTGATGGTCAATTTGATCCCTGTCAACAATGAATTTACCTCTTCCTGGATGCTTGTTTCATTGCCATAGTGGGCCTTAAAATCCATGATGACACTCCCTCTCCCATCGCGAACAACTCCACCACCGCGAGCAATATCATCTTTGCTGGAACCATCTGTGTTTAGCTTAAAGCCTTCATTAGGGGGAATCCACCTTACCCAGTGCCCTTGTACCCTAGAGCAAGATGAAGTGGTCCCTCTGGGTGTAGAACAGAGGTACTTCAGAGATGGTGCTTCTTGCCATTTTCTAAAAATATAAACCAAGTCTACCAACAAATTCATGATCCTAGCGATGATAGACCGCCCAGATGAAGGGGCCCCCACGAACTTCACCCTATTCCTCGCTTTCCATAAAAACCAATAGCCCGCATTAAAAATAATGGAACGGGACAACATTTCTGAGACTGCATTATCCGTCCCATGAAACCATCTATCTAGGAAAGTTTTTTGCTAGTTAGCCTATGAATCATATACTGTGAACTCTCCATGAAAATGCAAGACAGCCTTCGCCATTCCCATTCATAGAATATGTGGTTCATATCCTCTTCTCTTCTATTAGGACAAAAATGTCATCTGGACGCAAAGCTAATGCCCAACCGCTTGATGTTGTCTTTGGCTGGAATGGCATCGTTTCTGATTCACCAGATAGGAAAGCAGTATTTGGAAGGGATCAGGTTGCACGAGACCTCCTTTCCCCATCTATCATTAAGTGCCTGTGGAAAGTGAATTCGAGGAAAGTCCCTGGAGTTGAAATTCCCCAAGGAGGACGGTGAGAAGACGCACTTGTCTCATTTAGATGTGGTTTGAATACGGTAAAAGTATTCTTCCTTCATTTTGTCCAGGTCCATCGAGATGAAGTCAGGGAAGCATCGCGCCTCGTTGAAGAAGATGGTGGGTGTGGGGAAACCCGGGTAGCCAACCACCTCACCTGCCTAGTTGTCGAACCAGAACTGGATGTTTCCTTCTACAACAATCCACTGAGACTTCTGGATAAGAGACGGAAAGACGGATTAGATCGAAGTCCAAAGGGGAGATCCATTCACGTTACGGTTATCAACACCATACCCATGTTTTCATGGCATGATTTTCCCCTACAGGGTTCACCATTCATTCGATTCACATGCGAGCTTCGCATGCATGTATTGAATGGTGGATTGTAGGCTCTTCACGTTGATGCCCCCCTCCTGAATGGGCCTGGACATTCGATCCCATGACACCCAATGTTTCTTCCCCTCCATAGCCGCATCCCAGATGAAGCCCGCCAAGATTTTATCAATAGAATTGATGACCCCTTTGGAGACTACAATGATCTAAATATAATTATATTAGTTTTACTATTTTTTATGGTTATATACCTATTGTAAAACCTTTTATTTAATTTTCTAGTATTACTCAATAAGAATATTGTTATCAATGAATAAAATATATAATTCATGAATTTTTATCATCAAACATGTTACATAATATTTTAAATGAAAATTATTATATTAATAAATCATTTTTATAGAGTAATATATTAATCATTATCAAAAGTAATGACCTATATTTTACATCCTAAATAAATATTAACTTATTTTTTATGTATATCTATACACATAGCACAATGATTTTATTATTAAAATAGTGATAAAAAACCAAACTTTATATGACTCTATAAGACAAGTCACATTTACATCATAGATATGTAATAATTGAATGAGTCTCAAAAACCCCAGTCTACAACCTCCACTCTATATGGACTTTACTACATTGTAGGTGACTCAACCACACCACAGTTCACATATTTAAAATATATAATCCTCCAAAATTTTTGATTTTATCTTTAAATAAATCTTCTCTCCCTCAACACATCACTTAACATCCCTTCCCATAAAACAACATAATTTAATATGCTAAAAGAGCAGGGGCGGTTACACTGTGAGTTTTGAAAAGTAGTTTCAATGAGTTTTCTTTATATATATGAATATATATTATCTTTTCTGTTAATTTATTTTCATTGTTTAATATTATAATGTAAATTCATTTTATTCTACTTTATTTTATATTTATGTTCTATTCTTAATTCTAGTTTTGCAGAAATTATATCTATTTAAACAAGTATATAATAACTATTTAAAAAATCATTCATCTGGTAATGAGTTTTATATAACGGGTTGTCATAAATTATTTTTTTCAAATTAATAAATGATCTTAAGAACATTTTGATACCATTAAGGATGCTATTGATTAGATGGATATTTTTCTACTATGATTACTTTTTGCGATTCATTGGTTTTAGATAGATATTTTAAGGTAAGGTGTCCCCATTAGTATTTTCATAAATCAAAATTTTCATGACTATGGATATTCTTCTTAATATATAAAACTAGATCACTATAAAAATACATAATTGGTTTTGGAATTAGAAATTCACATTTGTATTTTAATTATGTATACGGAATGATTCATTCAATATTTCTCATTTCTTTGGATTATCATTTTTACAGATCTATAAAATGGGTTATATGATGAGATGATGCTGTTTTTTTGTTTTGATTAAAGGATATTTGGCTCCTACCTTATAGATATTGGATTATTTCCTAAACGGTAGATCAATTGCGTATTTATCCTATGTTTTTGTGACACATATGTGATACACCTCTTCATTTTTCTATAACCCCACTATCTGTGATATATATGATAACCTCTAGGTTTGGTATGTGGATTTAGAAGTGTTAATACATTTATTTTGGATTTCACATATGATGCTTGATTTTCTAGGTTGGTATAAGACCCATTCTAAATTTAATCCTTATCGTGTGCATCAAGACACATCATATTGAGGCATGATACATGAGGTAGGTTAGTGGTCAAATTTAGAGTGTAAATTTACAACTACTTATATTAATGATAATCAATGTGATTTTTTAGATCCAAATGAAATATGATTATTGATGTGGAAAATATTTTTTAATGATGTTGTACAATATGATAGATCAATTTGTAATTAAGTGTTATTTTCATTAGGCAATGATACTCTTCTAAAATTATAAAATTTAATATATTAGTTATTTTCTAATATACTACAAACTTTCATTGCATAATACCTTTGTCAAGGATTGATGAGATGAATCATAGTATGATTTTTTCCATAAAATTTTAATTTCATGTGATTACACACTATTAATAATTTTTACTATTTATTCATTATGATATTTTAATATAATCAAACTTGTATGTTTTTTGGTCCGCTGTTACTTTTAGTTGAGATTTTATTACTTTCTATCATTTATTTTGATGGTTGGACAACATTCACTTTCTTGTTATTGGTTTTTTATACCAACATTGGTTTTGATAATAATTTAATGACTTTTTTATAAAGTTGTTTGATGACTGATGGGTCATGTGGGACCTTAATGGACATTCCTTTATGGTTTAAAAATTATCTCTTTGAAATTATTTGTCATGAGTTAGGAGTGACTATGGGAGAAAATAAATCAGATCATATGACTATGTAAGTCATTGAATATTGAAAAATGGGATATAGATTGAGTTTTTCTTTACTGGTTAATTATTAACGATATATATATCATCTACACATGATGTCACTTGGGGATGGACTATTATGATCATATAAGACTATTGGTTCATGGTAGGTAAGTTTCAATTATATCCAATATCCACTCTCTAAATATTCTCAGGCATATCCACTTGATCTGTAATGTATTGTTTTTGAAGGAGTGTGTGGGAGATTCCACCAGATCGTTGGACTCAATGAATATATGTTTATTAAGTAGGATTTTATGTACGTGGTTATAAATTGTTGTTCAATTTAATGAATATGTATAATCTTATTTTGGGTTTTTTATCATGGGATTATCATTTTATTTGAGTTGAAATATTCGGAAAGAGTTATGTGTTAGGATAGGGGACTTTTTATTTATTTATTCAATTATTATAAAACATATATATTAATATATTTATTATATTTATGGTCTATAATAAATTATGAAATATTCATGCGACGTGTTTATATATTGTTTTAATACTGATATGTTTATATGAATTACGTAGATCATTTTCATTCATATTATTAACTATGGGAATAAATGTTTTCTGTTTATGTTTAATTTATACAATTTTTTGGTTTTACTATAATCTGAATTGTTAATTTTGATTTTTAATAGATTTTGGTAGGAACTAAGTTACATTATATTTTAGGGAATGTCTCCCAATGAAAATGTTAATCCTTTGCATCTATTTTAATGTATCCATTATACACTGAGCCATACTTTATATCCTGTGGAACACTTAACTCATTATTGTTTTGGTCAACGAGGTCAAGGTATTACCGGAGGCACCAAAGTTCATTTGAAAATTGGGAAGGACTTATTTTCTTATCATATTAAAAGTAAATAAAGGATTATAAAAATTGGTTGGGATGGTTTCCCTTGTGTTAGTGGTATGGTATTCCAATTTGAATCGAATTACTATTAGATTTATTTGTGATGATTTTGGAAATATTACTTTTAAAAATTGATGGAGTAAAATTTTAAAGGGCTCATTGGAATAGATTTACGGAAGAAAATAACATATTTTACTAGAATATGGATTCAATATATTTTGATACTTCTTCTATCATTGAGTGTTTTGACTCTTCAAAATTATCTCACATGTGGAATATATATATCAGTGATAAGCTTTTTTGTTTTCTTGGACATGATATATTTTCATTTTGGTTTGGTGAGTGTAAAATTAGACCCATTACACAATTTTTTTAGAATAATAGAGAATAGTTTGTTTTAAGAGTTAACATTCATTAGGAAATTCATTGTACTTGAGATAGTTAATTCTGATATTTATGATCCTATGAAATATATGATATTTTGGAAGATTTTTTTGTGTTAAATTTATAATTATTATTGGGTTTTTATGTTGAATTCTAAAAGATAGATTATAAATGACATTAAAATGTATTAGGGTTCTATTTTGAGGGAAATAAGTATCATGCCAAAATGTTTTTAAACTAATACTGGTTGTATTATTATATTTATTATATGTACTATATATAAAACTATTATAAGAAATATAATATTCATCCTAGAACTTATAATCTCTATTTTGTATCTTAAGGGATTATTAGAAACTGAATAGAAAGAGTTTCATGTTTAAATTTTTAAGTGATGTTTCCTAAAAAATATTTTTATAGAATAATTTTTTACAATAAAATATATTATCATATAATCATTCACTCATTTTTTATTAGATTAGAAATATATGTTGATTTTGTATTGAATGTATATTAGTCATAATAACATTTATATGTATCGGTTTAAATAGTTTCCCATGTGTTTATAGAAAATATATGTAAATCAAAATGTAACACTAATTAGTTTATTTTCATTTTATATGATAATAATGAGATTGGGTAATTATTTTATGATCTAGTTTTGAAAAATCATGTTAAAATTCTGTATGAAATGTTAAGTTTTGTAAAACTATTGCAAACATTGATATGATAGAAAAATATACATCATTAAATTTTGATGTTATTATAAGTATGAATCATATTTATGATTCTATTTAACTATATAAATTCAATTATGATGATCCTGGGGATGTGTAGAATACTTTAATAAATAAAAATATGTATTTTATATTTCTAATCACCTAGTCATTTGTCAAACTCTTGTTCCAAATCATAGTAATAAACATATGGTATTACATAAAAGAAAATCATAGTAACATACTAATTCTACATGGAATTCCGTTGAAGTGTGTGTACTCTTGGATATTATGTGTGAGGGAAAATATTTTCATGAGGTTTTAGAAACTGATAGAAAGGTTAAATGGGTTGCAATAATGTATGTTATATGACATCATTTCCTTAAAAAAATATTTTTTATCTAGGGATGATACCTAATGATATGATGGGTTTTCATATTTTTTTGAAACAAAATAATTAAAACAAATAATACAATTTTCATTCATTATATAATGCATGGTTAGTTATTATTATTTTTATAAAATTATCTGTATTTATTTAAAACAAATTTTATGCATTGTTCTCAAAATTTCATTAACCATTATTATTTTTGGGTTTTTATCTAATCTAGATGTGTATAATGAAAAAATATATTTTGGAAAAACATTCCCCTATGTAGAATTTGAGGAGGAATTTGTATAGAAAACCTTTCAATTTTGAAATAGGTAAATATGATGTTTTCTATAGGTAAAATATGTGTTTTTCTTGTTTAAAAAACATTAATGTAATCATATATGAACATTTTTTCTTTTAATATATCATTATAGATTTCGGAAGACCACTTCTAATAATTATGTATATTTTTTAAAAAAAATAATTATTAATTTATAATATTATGATTTTCTTTTTTTTATGTATATTTTTAATCATTATTCTTCTATAATTAAAAAAATATCAAAGGATAATTTATGATAATTTTTATAAAATAATTGTGACTATTGTATTACTAGAGTATCAATTATGTGATGTGGACAATCTATTTTAGTAACAAATAAAAATAAAAAACACATTTCATAATTTAACAGAAGAGTAATCATATTTATATATGATGAATATCAATTTTGATCTAACATGGTAAAAATTAGCGTAAAATGAATTTTGGAAATTTTCCATTTGAAATAAGTTAGGAAAGATAATAAATATAGAATTTAGCAATTTCAAATTTTATATATAATGATTATTAAAAATATATATAATATAAATTTAATTTAAAATCAATTTTAATGATATATATATACAAATATTTGGTGTAAAAATTGTTTAATTTTTAGAGAACCTTTTTTCGCCAGAAATTGTTATTTTTAAAAAAAAATATAATATACACCCATTTGAATAATTAATATATTATTAATTGTAAAAATAATTCAAATATTTTAATGCATATATATCTAACTATAGGAATTTAACTTTATCTTATTATTATTAGTTTACATATATTTTTTATAATATTATTATATAATAGAATAATGCATTTCTGGAAAACCCATTTTTCACCATGATTCATGGTTTTGTTATGACTCTAAATATCAAAAATGTTTTCAATTAAATTTATTAAAATGGTTTAATATATATTTAATCAATATAATTAATAAATTTTATATAGAAAACATATTTTTTTGGGGATAATAATTAATAAAAAACAAAAAACAAAAAATATTTTAAAGGATAAAATGAATTTTTTCGCTTAAAGATTGATTATCTTAAATTAATTTATTCTCAAACTAAAAATTAATTATTTGATACTTTTTTTATACATAGAATCATTTTTTTAAATATTATATAATAAGGAAAATACTATTTGAGTCTTAAAATATTGATTTCCAAGGATGAAACTTTGGCTTCTTTGGTGAAAACTGAAATAGTTAAAGAATTTAAAATTAATGGATATGGTAATTTATAATTTCAAACATGTTTTTTATGATGTGGAGGTATTTATTGTCCTAAAATTCAATGAAATAAATTATTTATCACATTTTTTTGGATTGAATTCTCATTATTGAATGGTTTGGGGTATTTCCAACAATGATACTCCCTCCCAATTTTAAAAGATAATTATCTCCCCTCACGTCTCGAAAATAATAAACATTTTTTTTCTCAAAAAAACTGAATAAATATTCTGCAAAATATTTATGAACAACATACCCCTTTCTGTATTCATAAAGGAGAAAACATATGTCCATTAAGATGATATCCTATTACAAACCGAATAAGGTCTACAACATTAAAAAAACCAAACCCGTCCCATGGAAAAGCCTAAAGGTCATTCCATATCCCCACGGGCTGGCACAAGTGCCCAAGTATCATCATTAAAGGTATGGGAATGAGTTACCTGAATTAGGATACACAAGACAACAAAAAAATCAATAAAAGGTATCTCAAAATTCATTCCAAAAAAACCTAAATTAAAAAATAAGAACTAAATATAAGGTTTTTAATAGGAAACAAGGGGTAAAAACTTTAAAATTAGTAGCGAAGACAACCCAAAGACCACCCGATGTCAAGGGGTCATCACCCAGGAGCCGTCTCTACAACACTGCACAACAGATGAAATTGGCAACTTGAACTACAATCTCCAAAACCCATGCCCTTACCTGTGTCAAACACAACCATGTCTACTTACACCCAATGGTGTAAGTAGGTTTTGATCCTAATCCCAATATGATACCCCCAAAATATTCCATGTGTATTGTATTATATGATAAAAATTGTACTAGTTTTATAAATAAAAAATGTTATAAATAATTTCTAAAGGTGAATCTTTTAGATAAAAATAGTTTTAAAAGAGGGTAAAATTATAGAATTTGTAAATATAAATAAAACATGTAATCTATTGAATTTTCTATCTAAAAATATCCAAATCAAATGAAAAATTCCAAATAGTCAATGATCACTCAACACAAGAACACCCCTATGCAGTAGTAAGTTGAGAGCCATATGTACCTCACATGTAGGTGTATAAGTAACCATAACAATATACATTATCATGCATGAGAGGAAACTAACATCATTGAGAAATGTAAACTACTCTTCGACCCAGGACCTCCGCTCCCATGTCTCATGCTCATCAGTCACATGTTTCCAGGGGACTCGAACCAGTGGAATTTTTGTACCTCAATGTAATTATGCTCAAGAGACCACAATATTCATTGGTTTCTAAACCATAGATTGATTAAGATCTATATCCAAAACCACACAATTCATCACATGGGATGGATCCGAGTTTTTCTTCAGTTGTGATGCCTGGAAGAATTCATGGATAGTTTTCAATAGAGAATGAAAATATTACCTATATTCCAACTTTCCAACCATATTAGTAATCTCAAAAAGGTCCAACATACCTTAGTATTAGATTTCTCTGCTTCCACCAATGGGGATGACCCAGATGAGGGGCCACCTTCAAAAACACCAGAACACCGATCAAAAACTCTTGGTCTCAGTGCCTCTAATCAGTATTTGATTTATGGAGACTCTATGATGTCAATAAATGAATCCTAGTCATTGTGATCTTCTCAAATGTATCATACAGATGTCTCTCACCCCAACAGTGTGGTACTACATACCACAACCAAATACAGGGGGACCGACAAGGCCGACAATAGAGAGCCTCAAAGGGATCCATTAAGATTGAGGATTGGTGACTATTATTATAAGAGAACATAACCAATACCAAAAGGCTATCCCATTAACCTATAGATCCAAAAAACACATGCAAAGAGAATGTCATAAAAAATTAATTCACCTACTCTATTTAACCACCCATTTGAGTATGGTATTCCATGTTCATTTTAATCTGAGTCACCTAGGCCTTATGAAGGCCTCAAAAATCACAAAGTGAAATGGTGGTCTCTATATGAGAAAACTAAATATGGAACACCCTGAATACTTACCTCCTCCTTAATATACAATCAGGACAACTCATCCATGTTAGTTTTATATTTGATCAGATGGAAGTGGGATGATTTTATCAGAATATCAATCACCACCCAAATGGATTTAATATCTCGGTGTGTACATGGTAGTACAAAAATGAAGTCCATAGATACCTCATCCCACATTATGGTAAGAATGGGTAATGGAAGGATCAAACCAAAGGGCCTTTGGTTCCCTTCATTATCCTAATGACATGTGCAGTATCTCGACATGAAGTCAGTTATGTCCCGTCTCAGACCTGGCCACTAGAACTGTCATCAAACATTATAATAAATCATGGTGGCACCCAGATAGACAACCTACTGAGATTGTCGGTTATCATGTATCTCAATATTTTATAGATACAACGAAACTACTGAATGAACCTTGATGCCCAAGATGCCCACTTTAGACGATTACCAATCCAAAGACGTCTCCCCACCATGAAGAAACATCCTTGGCCACTAACAATGCTCATCACTGGGTTGTTCTCACTAAATCAAATCAAAGAGGGAAGATGTTTATTGAATGCTCGTATAGAACACCCATCCATTGTACCCCTTTGTCACCACAAGCATCTGGGAAAATATCCCCATTAGCATTCACTCATCA
Source organism: Viscum album (assembly GCA_963277665.1). Taxonomy (NCBI): domain Eukaryota; kingdom Viridiplantae; phylum Streptophyta; class Magnoliopsida; order Santalales; family Viscaceae; genus Viscum; species Viscum album. The sequence continues at coordinate 644,169,820 of OY728161.1, forward strand.
CTGGACATACTCAAAGCGTGCACTGGTACATTTATAATAACATCATTGGACCCAAATTACCATTTCCCGAGGTATTGAAAATATCAGAGTCAAACCCCTACTAGTACTCGCTCTAGTGGAGATGCCTCAGATTTAGATCCTTCTGAGAGAATATGTATGCCAAGTTTTTTAGTTAGAATAGACAATTAACTTGTCCCCAATGAGGTAGTGACTCTATGTTTTCAAAGCACGCATCACACCTACTAGCGCTAAGAATTGGGTCGGGTTATTTTTTCATGTGGTCAGAGTTGGAGAGAACCATACGCCACTACGTGATCACCCAGCATAAGCTCACACCCATGACCCATACCCAAAGCATTGTAATAAATTAGAAACCCCTTTCCCGCCTCTGTAAAATTTTGCATGGGGTGGTATTCAGCCACCTATTCCACTCCTCTAAGGATTCCTGACATTCTAGGACCCAAAAAAACTTCACCCATTCCAGGTGACCATAGTCATGGGAAAACCAAGCAGAGAGAATGTAACGACCCGTCCTTGTAGCCCATGTTGTGACTACCCCATGCCCGCCATCCTTAGGCCATTGGATGACGACTAGCACCAAGATGATTCCCTGATAAAAAGGGAAGGCATTGCCTTTAAACATGTGACACACAAAGCCCGAAAACAAGCAGTAGTGGAAACAAGTACTAAAATAGAAAGGTAAGGTGTGCTGAAAGTAAGTGGGATAGTATACAAACCCATCTAAACAACAAGTAAAAGTAAAAATGGAAAATAGATCCTGGATCATCCACTAGAGAATCTTACCTGAAGGGTAGGAAAATAACTCGAACAACTCTTTCCTGTCGTACGCCCCATCTAGTACAGCATCGATCAACCTCTCGTCCATCACCCCCAGCCTCGATCACTGATTTGTGTCATCTGCACAGAACACAACAAGGTGCGGGTGAAGCCCTTGTAGATGTGAGTATAACAATACACAGTAGGGTACCCCGAGACCCCCGAAGGTCTCCCAGAATCCATAAAGGATAAACCATGGTAGAATAATAAAATCATGAAGTATCAACTAACCCTACATAGGTATATTCCCATATATATACTTATGTAACCAGTCACAATTCGGCTCCATATCTCGAGCCCAAACACAACCCAATCCACAAAGAAAGTAGGTCAATCACATTGATGATAATGATTGTAAGACTAGACTCAGCTCACACACGTATATTTCTTTCATAGATTGATAGAGAAGATCAGATGTAGTCATTTATTCATCTAAGGTGTCTAACACACATAGGATACAAGATAAGCTAAGCTATCAGACCCACAATAGATACAAGAAAATCTATTCTGTCGGACACACACATGATACTTGAACAGAAGTCCAAACTATCAAACCCACATAGGATCCTAGTACAGTAGCCATTGCTATCGAACCCACAGAGGATTCTGGTTCAGTAGTCATCGTTGTCGAACCCACTAAGGATTCCAGTATAGTAGCCATCGCAGTCGCAGCCAACCCTAGGGTTCCTGCACACAACACGCTCAATTCCGGGAGGGACCTCTCCACAAGCCAAGTTTCGATACATAAAAAATCATAGTGTTCTGAGTTTATGTATCCCACAGTTTTTTCAAATCATAAGACACTCAATGCGACAGACAACACGTCATTCAGAATCTTGGTCTGAGAGTTATTGGCATTTTCATTCTGGGGGCCTTGTTGGATTTACGCTCGAACCAAACACGGTCGTTTTCCAAATTTTTCTGCAACATATAAATGTATCCCAAAAGGATCACCTCATCGAGAGGGTCCCAATTCCACATACGGCACATCAATCGGAATCACGGTCTAGGATATATTCTCTTTTAAGTGAATACGGGGCCCGACCCGTCAGGCCTAGTGGGCTGGCAGGTCAGCCCGACCCGGCTCCGTGGGTCCGACCCACCTGGGGGTCAGCCATGACGCTAGGGCGTGGCCCACTTGCAGACCCGGCCCATGCTGCGAGCTGGTCTGGTTCTCTCGGTGGTGTCGCCTCCTCCTCTACCCGACCGGCAGTAGCTGGCTGGTTCAGCCCGATGCACGCGACCCGTGCTGCGGGCTGCGGTTCTTCCAACACGGTACCTGTAGGTGCTGTGATTCTTCAGCCAGGTCGGCACGTGGACGGCCGGTTCACCCAGTCAGGAAACCCAAGGACGCGGGTTGTGTCCTCTTCCACGCAGCGCCTAGGGGTGTTGCGGTTCTCCAGCATTACCAGTAAGCGGTATGTCGTTTCTTCCAGTCGAGCGGCCCGCAGTCTCCCTCCATGAGGTTCCTTCGTGCGCCACGTCACCTACATGCGGACCAGACGGATCAGCTGGCCGGTTGTCCCATGGACCGGATAGCCTGAGCGGCCGCCGGTCCCTCCACGCGGCCGGTGCGCGGCCGCCGCTGCAGCCGCCGCCTCCGGTCGCTGGCATCACCGCCTCTTTCGTCTGTTGCGGCCCGCATGGCCGCGACCCCCTTTCGGCCACTGCGGTTCTTCTTCGGCGCGGTACGACGACACAATTCCCATTCGACTCTACCTCTAACTTCGAGACAGAGAGAACAACAACAATAGGGGGGAGGGTCTGACCATGTTCATGTTGTGCGAACCCTCCTCATTACGTTGCTAACTTTTTTCATCAAGAGAACAATACACGATGAGGAAAGAAGAGTATAACTCATACGTAAATACAATTCAAATTTCCCCTACCTCATATTTTATGTTGTACGTTGACGTGTTGCAGAAGACAGACGTCATTCCATAAACGTCGGAGGGAGTAGAGATTGATGAAGCCTAGTCGAGATGACACCCTCAGTGTACTTCATGGGCGGTAGTGCTTCCCTTCCTTTCTCTGGTTGAAGAAGGTAGAAGATGTTGCTTCACATTCTTCGGAGATGTGGAGCGTTCTTCGTCGAGAGGATGGTGTTATCCCAAGAGTTCTCCCAAGCTCACCAAAGATTATGCCAACCCAAAATAAAATATTATTTTCACTTATTTTAATGTTGGCATAATGAAATCAAAAGAATTCAAACACTCAAATTAATTAATTAATTCATTAATTAATTGTGTTGGCACCATTAAGGGGAATTCGAAGAGTTTACCCAATTAATGGGGAGCACAAGGGGTTCAAAAGGGGTGTTTTAGGGGGTTGAGCTCATGTGGGACGCACCACAATATATCCTCCCATGGGAGGTTATGTGGGGGTTGGCCCCACCTCAAACATCCCTTTCGAGGATTAAACCACCACTTAAATAAAATTAGGTCACACATAATTTTTATTTAATATTATTAAAAATACCACCAAAATTAACATCCACTCTCGACAAAACACAAATGTGATAATGGTATCCTTAAAAGAATACTGGCGCTGTGAGTTCATCGGTGTCCTTGGATTTCAATTCTGAGCACCGGTTCGAAAGATATAAAATCTCACACATAATTTTACTGAACGCACCTAGTCAAAACATCATAAATTGATTCCGAGCACACTGGGTCTTTGGATCAAGTGCCGTCAGAAACTACATACTCGTAAAATTCCCATGTATTTAAAACAAATTCCCAAAATTTTTGGGTCATTACATTCTACCCACCTTAGGGCTTTACGTCCACATAAGCTACATCTCACAATAAGGGAAAAAATTGGTGGTACTGAGAATGAATCTGAACCTCCCGCTCCCATGTGCTCTCTTGGAGGATCTCATGATGCCAGTGAACACGTACCAGAATAATTGACTGTCCACTCAGGACCCACTCCTGTCGATCCTCAATATGCACTGGAACATCTTTGAATGTTACCCCATCATTGATGTCTATCTCCCCATGGCCGATGATGTGGGACTGGTCCTGCATGTATCTCCTCAACTGAGATACTTGGAAGACGTCGTGAACCTGGTGCAACTCAGGTGGAAGGGCAAGGCAGTAAGCCACCTCGCCTACTCTACTGAAGACGTGGAATGGTTTAATGAATCGCGGAAACAACTTTCCACCTCGGTAAAATATTTCAGACCTTATTGAGGTGAGACCCATAGGAAGACGTGGTCTCCATCCTCGAACTCCATTGGTCTCTGTATCCTATCAACGTAGGACTTCTATCTACCCTATGTAGTCTTCATTCGCTCCTGGATGATCGGCACCTTCTCCGTTGTAGCTTGCACCATCTCTGGTCCTACAAGTGCTGACACCCCTGGGTCAGTCTAGTGCAGAGGTGATCTGCAAGGTCGGTCGTACATTGCCTCGTAAGGTGCCATCCCGATGGCATTGTGGTAGATGTTGTTATACACAAACTCTACCAAGGGAAAATGATCCTTCTAGCTATGACCGAAGTCAAGTACTCATAAACAGAGCATATCCTTGAGAGTCTGAATGGTTCTATCTGTCTGACCATCCATCTAAGGATGGAAGGTGGTTCCTAATTGAGGCTACGTCCCGAAAGCCTCCTACAACTCCTTCAATAGCCGGGAAGTGAAACATGCTTCTATATCGGAGACGATCGTCAATGGCACGCCATGAAGTCGTACGATCTCTTGTACGTAGAGGTGTCCCAAGATCTCTACTGATCCCTGCTCTCGGATGTGTAGGAAGTGGGATGACTTAGTGAGGTGATCGACAATCACCTAGATAGACTCATTTCCTCTAGATGTAGGTGGAATTCCCATCACTAAATCTATGGATATCCCATCACACTTCCATTCTAGGACCTCTAAGGACTGAACCAGGCCTACTGAAACCTGGTGCTCCACCTTCACTTGATGAAAAGTGAGGCATTGGGAGACAAACTCTGCTACCACCTTCTTCATACCCAGCCACCAGTGCTGATGTCAGTGGTACTGGTACTTCTTCTCAACTCCTGGATGTACTGCTAAAGGAGATGTGTGGAACTCCCTCAGCACTTCCTCCTGGTGTTCAACTAGTACCATTGTTCATCCTCTAAATAAAATGACGTGCTCCCCACCTTAAAAAAATCCATCAGGTTCCTATGCTATGGATATCTGAGCACATCACATCTCATAGTCAACGTCCCCATGATGTGCCTCTCTGACTCGCTGAAGAAGTAGATGAGTGACTATGAGAGACTACAGAAAGGCTAATCTATCTTTATCCACAAAGCATATATGCATTGCAGCCAGCTCCTCTATCGCCTCTCTTATCAGCTGAATTCCAGATCTCCTGCTAAGAGCATCTGCTACAAAATTCCCATTCACAGGAGTATAGACAATCTCAATGTCATAGTCTTGGTGGAACACGAGCCATTTCCATTGTCTCAGGTTCAGTCCCTTATATGAGAAGATGTACCAAAGACTCTGGTGGTCAGAGTTGACTGTAAAACATTCTCCCATAAGATAGTGTCACCACATCTTCAAGGAGAAGAGCACTGCTGCTAACTCCTGGTCATGTGTGGCATAGTTCTGCTCATGTTGTCTCAACTGCCGAGAACCATACGCGATCACTGCTCGATCCAACATTAGGACACACCCGATTCTGGTCCCTAATGTGTCACAGTAAACTACGTACCCAACACCCTCTTCCAGTAGCCTCAAGATGGGTGCACTAGTCAACCTCTGCCTCAGATCCTGAAAGCACTGCGGTAATCTATCTAACCACACGAAGGGATTCCCATTATCCATCAATGCTAAAAGTGGTGATGTGACTATGGAGAAGTTTGGAACAAATATCGATAGTACGCATCCAGTCTGAGAAAACATTGTACCTATGTCAGACTCCTGGGTGGCTCCCAAGAAAGTACTTCCTCGATCTTCACTGGATCCACTGCAACTCCAATCTCTGAGATGACGTGTCCCAGAAAGTGATCCTATCAAATCCTGAACTGTCACATAGAGAGCTTACCATAAATCTTGTGCTCTCGGAGTGTGTCTAGTACTACTTGAAAATGGTAGGAATGCTTCTCCTCAGAATTCTAGTAGATCAGTATGTCTTCGATGATGACTACGACATAGTGATTGAGGTAAGGCTGGATGATCTATTCATGAGAATCATGAACACTAATGGAGCGTTGGTTATGCCGAAGGGAATAACCATGAACTCATAGTGGCCATCCTGACACCTGAAGGTCGTCTTCTACACATCTTCATCTCAAACTCTGAGTTGTTGATAGCCTGACCTATGGTATATCTTCGAGAACCACCGTGCTCCCTTGATCTGATCAAAGAGGTCATCAATCCTTGGGAGTGGATACTTGTTCTTCACGGTCACCTGATTCAGGAGATGGTATTCAACACATAGTCTCAACCTCCCATCCTCCTTCTTGGCGAACAAGATTGGGGATGCCCAGGGTGAAACACTGGGTATGATAAATCCCTTCCCCTGTAAGTCCTCCAGTTGTAAATGTATCTCACGAAGCTCGGCGGGAGCCATCCGATAAGCTGGAGTAGATATCGTTGTCGTCTCGGGGTACATGTAAATGTATAAGTCTACCTCCCTACGAGGATATAGTCTTGGAACATCTTCTGGGAAAAACTTCATGTACTGATCCACCACAATAAGAAAACGTGTGCTCCACACATAAACCACTCCGATGATGAGACTAGCCAAATGATGTGTGATCGGCATCCCCCTCCTTTGTGTAAGTTCATCCTACAATTCAAAGTCACCCATCTCGCCGGTGAAGGTGATCCTGGTTCCATCCATGTGGATATATAGCACTTTGTGCCTAATATAGTCAATATAAGAATGAACTATAGATAATCAGTCCATACCCAAGATGACGTCGTAAGGCCTCAACGCCGCTACATGAAGATCATAGCCGACACACTCACCTCTTATAGTATGCTCCCACTGCCGGACCAAGTGCATAATCATTGAGTCGGCTCCTGTAGGAGTCTCTAGCCATAAAAATCAAACAACCGGCTCTGCCGAAATCTCCGAGCTTCGAACGAGGGAAGTGGACATAAAACAATGACTCACACTTGTATCTATAAGTACTACATCAATGGTGGAGTAAACATAGATAGTACCTCAGATCATATCCGGTGCGCCATGGTCGTAGGCCTCGTCTGCCTAGAGATGAGCCTGCCTTTGTCCGCAAGCTCCCTGGGTTTGGGGTGGAACTCATGGTGGTGGTGGTGGTGGTAGAGCCTCGAAACATCGTTCACCACCCGCTGCTCAGCCATCTCCTCTGCCATGTCCGCCTACTCCCAACGGACCACCACGATCAAACCTCTACCTCTACTTAGGAGGTCTCTCTACAATCTTCTAGTCATCTGCATGGATGGTCGGGCAGTCACGAGCCATGTGGCCCTGCCCGCCACATGCATAGCACTGCCTGCTGCTCGTATAGCTGGCTCTGTCTCATGTTCCCCGCACAACCGAACTGGTATCCAGGGGTATCCCACATGATAGCCTAGTCCTCTTGGAACTCTATGACATCTATCTACTACTAGCTGAAAAAGACTCCACTATGTGTCGCCCTATGGTGGGTCTCGCCACTGGTGTCTGCTCAGCAAGAAAACTCTCCAATAGAAGGGCTTTTTCTAACACCCTTGCCTACGTCGGAATGCTGAGGGGACTAATCGAAGCCCTGATCTCATTCCTGAGTTCCTACTCGAAGGTCTGGGCCCTGAAGAACGGATCGCATACCATATCTATGGACTAGCACGAGTGGTTGGTGAACCTCACTGATTACTGAGCAACTATCATGTCGCCCTACTGTAGATGAAGTAACTCCTGAATCCGCAACGCACAAAGGGTGGCTGGAAAAAACTTTGAGAAAAAGAGACTCTCAAAGTCTGCCCAGAGAAATGATGCCTCGTCATGCACATGGAGCATCTAGCTCCCCCATCTACCTATTGCTGCATACAGGAGACTCGCGGCAAGGATCGCCATGAGGTCGTCTTGTGTCCTTTCCAATCTAAAAACTCTCATGACTGCCACCAGCCAATCTTCAGCTGCCTATGGGTCCCTCTCTCCATAGAACCTGGGCAGCCTCTAGCACTGGAACTCGTGCAATGCACTCTGGCGGCGTGCAATCTCTCCTGCTGGAGCTGGTGTTATCTATGTCCCAGTGGGTAGTGGTACCGCTTGTACCTCTGCTGTGATGGGGTCCTGCACCGAGTTCTCGTCGTTCGGTGGGATACCATCTCGTATGAAACTCATAACCCTAGATGGCTGCCATTATGGATCCATCCTGATATAAATTGGTGCACGATTGTTAAAAAAATATACCTGGTGAGCTGGCACAAAGTAATCATGAAGAAACCTTTTTCAACGTAAACATACATGGAATTAGTGTTTTTGTGCACTGAGTCAGAGATCAGATTTCAGAGTCCTAGTATATGGATATGTCAGCCCCCGCACCAACACATGTTTCCCTTAAACGGATAACCACACCCAAAACACATAACATTATTGCTGTTAAAAGAATTAGAGTTAATGTTCTCTAGTAGAAATGACTCCTGTGATACCAATTTGTCACAACCCGTCCTCAAGGCCCATGCTGTGACTACACCAAGACCACCTTTCATAGGGCAGGGGCTGGAAACTAGCACCAAAGGTGATTACCTAATAAAAAGGGAAGGATTTTCATTTAAACATGTAACACACACTGTCTGAACACAAGCAGTAGAGGAAACAAGTTCTAAAATAGAAAATTATGGTGTGATGATCGTAAGTGGTCCAGTATACAAACCCAACTGAACAACAAGTACAAGTAAAAAGGGAAAAAACTCTTGGATCATCCACCACAGAATCCTACCTGAAGGGTAGGTACATAACTCGAACAACTCATCCCTACGGTATGTCTTGTCTTGTCCAATTCTGATCAGCCTCCCGTCTATCACCCTCACCCTCGATCCCTGCTATCTGTTGTCAGCACAGAACACAACAAGGTGCTGGTGAAGCCCGTGTAGAGGTTAGTATAACAATACTAATTAGGGGACCCCGAGACCCCCGAATGTCTCCCAGAATCCACAAATAATAAAACACAGTATAATGATTGAATCACGAAGTATCAACCAACCCTGCATTGGTATATGCCCATACATATACCTAAGTTACCAGTCACAATCCGGATCCAACTCTCAAGCCCAAACACAACTCATCCTACAAAGGAAGTAAGTCAATCACATCGATGATAATGATTGAAAGACAAGACTCAGCTAACACAGGTATACATATTTGGTAGAGTAATAGAGATAATCAGATTTATTCAATGATTCATCTATGATATCGGACCCACATAGGATATAGGACCATCTAGGCTTTCAGACCCAGAGAGGATACATGACCTACTATTCTGTCAGACCCACACAGGATACAGGAACAGATGCTAGAAATATCGATCCCACATAGAATCCTGGTAAAGTAGTCATCGCTGTCAAACCCACATAGGATTCTTGTTCAGTAGTCATTGTTGTCGAACCCACGGATGATTCCGGTACACTAGTCATCACAGTCGTAGCGAGCCCTAGGGTTCCCGCACACAACACGCTTGATTACGAGAGGGTCCACTCCTCGAGCCAAGTGTCGATACATAATCTATCACTAAGTTCAAAGATGATGTATCCCATAGTTCCGCCTCATCATAAGGAAATCAACGTGACAGACTGTAACGTCCCCATTCCAGAAGCCACCCAGAGGCACCCCGTACCTGGTTGGTTACAAGGCATGAAGCCCATTTCCCCAAACGCTAGAGGCTACTGACTAGAAGCGAGGGCCTTGGGTGTGATAGTGGGGAAATTATGCCCTCATTGGCAGAGTACATAGAGGAAAAGAAAACAAATAACAACCAAAGCAGAAGTAGTAGACATACATACGCGAGTAAACGATAACAGTGGAAGACTAACAAATAAACAACTGGAGTAGAAATATATGTAAAAGATGCATGATACATATATGTCTAGAAAAACAGCCAAACAAGTCACAATTAAGAATAAAGTACTATTCCAAAGTACAAAAGAAAAATAGATGAGTGACTCCTCAGCATCGCAAGCCTCGTCCTAGTCCCATGCTCTCTAGCTCCACAGCAATCAAGAACCTGAAGTAGAAGGGTGATTGCCCTTATCTATACCTGCAACAATATAATCTGCTTGGGCCCAAAAGCATGGCCCAAATAGGGAGTGAGATACAATCCTAGTAGAAAATCACCCAAAGATCTGTCCCTAACAGTCAATGAATAAAGGGCATGAAAAAGTGCAGAAAGCAGTAAACCGAAAAGAACACACAGCTACAATCTACAGTTCTAGCATATAAAGTACACAAGTGAACAACCAACAACAAGTAGAAATCATGTAACCCTCTGGGTAGCTCTCATATCCTAACCCATGTGGTTCAACCTACAAGAACTAGAAACCCTCTAGGAGGCACACTCAGTCTCACCCCTCTGGTTCAGCTAAGAGTAGAGTTTCTGAGGAAGCACTCACCGTAACTTCCCCCTATAGTCTCGTATCACACTAAAGGCTCTCTAGGGACGCACTCAACATCTCATTCCCCCAATGGTCGGGGTTGACGCACTATAGACTCTCTGAGGAAGCACTCATCATCAATTCCCCATGTGGTCTCGCATCGTATTAAAAGACACTCTAGAGAAGCCCTTACCTCGATTCTCCCTATGGTCTACTACACTAGGTTATCATAGTCCTATGTAAAATAAACATGCTCAGCCCACGTGTATCATCCCAAGTAAACCTCAAGAACTACATGTCTATCATTCTAAGGCACAACATCATATCAGTATAACAGCCCCAGTATCCTACAACTAGGATTGGAAACTGCCAGAACGCCTAATAAGAAAAACTTGGAAGGCGAATCACAAAAAAACAGTATAAATTATCCAAAATTTACAAACAATGATCTCTACTCAAGAAATCAATAAATGCAGACAAACAACATGGAAAAAACAGGAAACCCACAATTCCCCGTTCAATGGAATTGGTGTAATTTTCACAAAATACTCATAGACTACCTACAGAAAGGCACAAACCACCTACCTCGATCCTAGGAGGTCGATATAATTGAGCCACATTGACTGATTCTCCATTTAACGTCTTAGATCTGAGAAAATTCCCAAAAAACTCAACCCCTGATATCTTGAGAAAGAGGAGAAATTGGAAAGTAAGGATCAAGCAAAAGGGAGAAATCACCGCTGCGATTCCAATGCAATCGACAGTGCTTGAAATGCATAACGGACAGAGAAACGGTGGCTCGTCGAAGATCCATGGATTCCCGGTACTCTCGGACGAATGAGACCTAGAAGAAGACGTTTATCGTGAGCAGGCATAACCCCAGTCCGTTTAATGAAAAAAAAAAGAAAGTACACGACATGTACTTGTAGAGTACACGACGTGTACTATGTCATTCTGTACTCCACCAAAATCGGCATCCACATCACCGTTACACACCGTGTGTGTGGCCGGACATGGCCAGAACACGGCTTCGAGCCGAAAAATATTACACGACGTGTACATAGAAAGTACACGACGTGTACTTCTAAAATTTCCAGAAACATCATTTTTTCTCAAAAACTCTAGAAAAAGGAAGGACATACCTAAAACCAAGATCCCGGTTCTTACAAACATCCCCCCTTAAAGAAATTCATCCACAAATTTCCCTAGCGAGGCAGTGAAGATGAAACCCCGAACAGTTTCGGACATTGCGATCGTACATCGGCCTCCCTCTCCTAGGTCTCGTCCTGTACTCGCCCATGCTGCCAAAGCACCTGTACTAAAGGAACAGACCGCTCATGGAGAACCTTCGTACTGTGATCAACAATCTGGATAGGATGCTCCTCAAACGGCACATTCGCTTCGAGCTCAACCTCCTCGGGCGGAAAGATATGGGATGGGTCTGAAAAGTAACATCGGAGCTGAGAGACATGGATGGCATCGTGCATGGCCTAGTACCTCTGAGGTAGCTGCAACTAATAGGAAACCGGCCCAAATCTATCCAAAACCTCAAACGGCCTGACGTACTGTGGTGAAATCTTACCATGTCTCTAAATCCTCTTGTGTCCCAAACTCGGTGCAACATGAAGGAAAACCGGATCCCCGACCTTGAACTCCAAAGGTCGTCTCCGCTGATCAGCATAAGATTTCTGTCGAGACTGTGCAGTAGCCATCCTCTTCCAAATCAACTATATCTACTCAGAGGTCTCCTAAACAAGACGAGGTCCCAGCAAATCTACCTCTCATGCCTCTAGCCAGCATAAGGGTTATTGGCATGGCCTACCGTACAGAGCCTCGAATGGGGCCATCTGAAATATTGCCTGAAAGATGTTGTTGTAGGACAACTCCACAAGAGGTATATGTTTCTCCCAAGTACTGCAAAATTCTAGAATGCAAGCTCAGAGCATAACCTCAGGCACTTGGATCGTGCGCTCGGACTGGCCATCAGTCTGGGGATGGTATGTTGTACTCAAAAGTACATGTGTATCCAAAGCCTTCTGAAGTCCCTGGCAGAACCGAGAAGTAAAGCGAACATCCCTATCTGAAACAATGGAGTTTGGAACTCCACGCAGACGTAAAATCTCTTGGATGTACAACTGTACTAGATCAACAACACTGAAGGTCTCCTTGATCGGAAAGAAGTGTGCGAACTTCGTGAGTCTTTCGATGACAACCCAAACAACATCGTTCCCCCGAGGCAACCTCGGCAACCCGGTCACGAAGTCCATCATGACATTGTTCCACTTCCACCCCGAGAATGGGTAACTGCTGTAAAAGCCCTGCTGGTCGCTGATGCTCTATCGTCACCTACTGACAAGTAGAACATCTAAGGACAAAACTAGCAACATCTTTCTTCATACCTGGCCACTAGTACTGGCGGTGTAGATAATGATACATCTTGGTGATGCCAGGATGAACTGCCCAAACTGACGAATGAGAATCCTGAATCAGCTCCTCATGTATGTCTGCTGGCACCCATACGTGTCCCTAGAAACGCAAGATCTCATAATCTCCCACTGTCCATCTTGGAAGAGGGTCCTCTCCCGACACACTCTCCTGCATGACTAAGCCTTCTGAGTCTGATAGCTAACTCATTCGTACCCGATCAAGTAATGTAAAGGTAATATATAAAGAGGATATAAAAGTTTGTCCCTGTCTATCGTGCACCTCCAGATGCATCTCAGAGAACATAGCCATAAGATTCCACTCATTTCTGGCCTCTTAAACTACCTGAAACTGAGTTCTCATGCTCAACGCATCTTCATCTACGTTGCCCTTTCCCGGTGTATAGGCACGCTCGAAATGAAAATACTGAAGATACTCGACCCACCTGCGCAGTCTCAGAATCAGATCACATTAAGTGAACATGTACTTGAGACTCTTTTGGTCGGTGAAAACCACAAAGTGCTCTCCTAGAAGTTAATGTCTCCAACAGCGTAAGGCATGATCAACAGCTGCCAACTCCAGATCATGTGTCGAGTAATTCCTCTCATGTGGCCTCAACTGCCGAGACCCGTACGCAACGACTCCATCTCCCCGCATTAGCACAACGCCCAGCAAAATACCTGAAGCATCCCAATAAACTGTGTAGCTCTTTCCGGGCTCGGGCAAGACTAGTATTGGTGATGACGTCAACTTCCCCTTCATCTCCTAAAAGGCTGATTCGCAAGAATATGACCATGATAACTTCGCCCCTTTCATGGTTATACCTGTCAAAGGTGATGCTAGACTTGAAAAGTCTTTAATAAAGCGTTTATAGTATTTAGTCAGCCCTAGGAAACTCTGTACCTCAAAAACGTTCTTCAGCTGCTCTCAGAAAACTACAACCCTCACTTGTTCTTGGTCCACAGATTCTCCTGCCTCTGAGATGATGTGACCCAAGAAGTGAATCTGATCCATCCAAAAGTGGTTCTTCGAGAGTTTAGCGTAAATATGATGCACTCTCAGTGTACTCAGATCAATCTCAAGTTGGGTAGCATGGTCGTGTCGAGTGTGAGAGTACACTAAGATATCGTCCATGAAGACCACGACAAAGGATTCCAAGTTAGGATGGAACACTCGGTTCATCAGTGCCACGAAAACTACTGGTGAATTTGTGAGACCGAACGACATGACTGTATACTCGTAGAGACCATACCTACTCTTGAAGGCTCTCAGAGCTATATCTGATGGTCTAACAAGGAACTGATGATAACCGGACATCAAATCGATCTTCGAGAACACCCGGGCTCCCCGAAGTTAATAAAAAATGTAACCAATCCTAGGAAAGGGATACCGGTTCTTGACTGTCAACAGGTTCAGCTTCCGATAATCCACACAGAGCCTAAGGGTACCGTCTGCCTTCATTGCAAACAGGACAGGCGAACTCCAAGGAGAAGAACTGGGTCGGATGAAACCCTTTGCCTGCAACTCCTCCAATGGCTTCTTGAGCTCCTACAACTCAGGTGTATCCATCTTATAGGGAGGAATGGACACTGGTTCCACTCCTGTCACGAGATCACTAGATAAGTCCTCCTCCTGGTCCAGAGGAAAACCTGAAAATTCCTTTTGGAATGAAATCTTTGAAACGATCCACCACTGGAGGAATGTCCATCTGTGTAGTCCCCTGATCGTCAAGATAAAACTAGAAATTTGGACTGTCACCCTTCCTATCCCAAGATGCTCGAGTCCTTACCAACTCTCCCGGACATCCCATTCGCCTCTATAAAGAAAATATTCACCCTCTGGTGAGATGAAAATCACCCTGTGGTGATAACAGTCAACGAATTCCTGGAAGGGAACCAACCAGTCCATCTCGAGAATGAAATCATAGCCTTTCATCTCTAGGATACAGAGATCCCATAAGAAACGATACCATGAAACCTCGAGAGGGCACTCTCTACACTAACGTACACTATATGTCCTTGTCCCCAAAGGTGTTTCTAATGTCATTGAGTAAGCAGAAGAAATGATACAGAGCCCAAGGCTCTCCATGACAGAAACATAGATAAAGCTATGCCTAGAACCAGTATCGAAAGGATCTGAAGATAAAAATGAGGCTACTAAAATTGTACCTCAAACTGTAGAAGGTCTGGGATCCTGCTCCTGATGGGTCTATTCCACGCTGAAAGAGTGTCCTGCACTGCGGCCCTGCGACCCTGCCTGACTGCTCTAAGCTGATCCACCCTACTGACACTGAAAGACTAGTTGTTGAACGCCACAGCCTCGACCTCCACCTCATCCCGAACGGCTGGAAGAACTCTAGTTCCCCGATTCGTGAGAAACTAGTGGTGGTGATCCTGAACAAGGAGTCATAGAAGAACTCCCGTCACCAGTTGCTGGTGAGAAAACCTGGAAGAAACACTAACGGTGAACAATCTGGCTATAGGATAGAAACTCCACTAGGTCTCTCTGGCACTGCGGTCTCGTGTGCCCTGACCACCCACACTGGTAACATATCACCTGGCTGCCTGATGATGCATCTCGCTTCCTCGGATCACCACGCATAGACTATCTACAGTGCTTCATCCTATCATCTCGATGAATACTAGCTCTAGAAGCAGAACCTCCCTGGCCCGCAGCTCTGTAGTCTCTCTGATTGTGCTCTGCAATCAGTGCCTGGTTGACGATGGATGTGATGGAAGTCAACTGGAAGAGATTCACCAACGAGCGGATCTCCCGCCTGGGACCATCCTCAAACATTATCACTAAGAACACCTCATCTCCACCCCAGAGGGGTGTGGAATGCTGCAACTTGTTGAAACGAGAGGCATACTCCAAAAAAGAAAGAGTACCCTGCTCTAATATCATGATATCCTGGGCTCGGTCGGCCCTTACGGTCTCCAGGTAGATGTAGTCATAAAGGACGCACTGAAACTCATCCCAAGCCATAACCTGCTGATGAACTACCTGTTAGATCACGTCCCACCACCTCTTGGAGAAATATCGTAGCATATAGCTAGCAAGATTGACTCGCCTCTCTGGAGGTGTCTTCAGATGCTCAAAGATGGTCAACATGGCATCCATCAATGACTCTGCAGCCTGAGGTCCTCCTTCCCCCGAGAAAGTGGGTCGATGCTTATTCTTGGAAAACCGTGTCATTTCTGTCATTGTCGTGGAAGGAGGCGGTGCTCCCTGAAAGGTCTGAATCATCTTCATGAAACCTTCCCTGAACTGCGCATCCGCTCCTGCAACTGGTATGACAGTTGATGCCAAGGCTGGCCCGACTGGAGGATCTTCAGGAAGTCCCTGATCAGCCATATCTGGCATCTGATCACTGCCTGTCAACTGACGTACAACCGGAGGACGTCTTGGAGGAATAAATCTGAAAGATCAAAACATACCATAGAATAGGAAAACAAGGGCAAAGAACCACGGAGTACAAAACAAAAACAAGAGAAGGAAACACACATGATTTAAAAAACAAGACTACATGGTGTGTATAAATTCTACATGGCGTGTACTTAACTCTGTTTCCCAACCTGTGTCTCCTTGCACAGCTTGCCCACATGGTCTTCTTAAACTGAGACTACACGGTATGTGCCTTGTGGACACTTCTTTTAGGAGAAAAGGTTTCAACGACCCGTTTTGTTGGATACATGGCCGACAACACGGCTAAGACTACACGGCGTGTTCCGAACAAACACGATGTGTACTTAAAGACTTTTCCCAACCCGTGTTGTTCACGACACAATCGATTACATGGCTGACCCTTACACGGTGTGTTCCGAACAAAAACGACATGTTTGAATGAAGATAACCCCAACCCATGTTGCTCGTGACACGAATGGGTACCTGGAACAAGACTACATGGTGTGTTGTTATCCAACACGGCGTGTTCTACTCGAGCTTCCCTGGCCAATGTTGTTAGTTACACGGTCCTGTACACGCTCACTACTACACGACATGTACCTACCATACACGGCGTGTTCCTGGTGATTTTTGAAACCCCTGTTTCTACTCACACTGTCAAAGACACAGTTTAAAACTACACGGCATGTATATATAAAGTACACGCCGTGTATTCTGGGTTTTTCTGGGCAGTAGAATGAAACTACATTGAAGCTAAGAAAACACTAAAAAGGCATTATAGTGCCAAATTACGATCTGTGTGGGCCCATACTCCTCGCGAATCAAAGTTTGGTATTCTATATAGTCATATACAGAGGAAAAAAGTCAATGATCCACCAATTTACGATTCAAGAGGGCCCATAACACCTCAAGAACCAAAATTTTGTGTTCATTCAAGCAAAGTACAAAAAAAATAGTCCTCTATCAAGCATCAATGATTCTATCAAAGCATCTATCACAATAACATGAAAAATCTACACAAGTCTATCACAACAACATGCAATCACTAATGCACCCAAGATGGCATGGAAAGAGTTAATGGCATGTGATTTCTAACAAGTGTCTATATGATGCATGAGATGAAATACCCTCATCTCATCGGGTTGCAACAGAAATAGAACCACAATAGAAAAACAACAAAAACACAGGACACCTGAATCAATCTAGGTGAAATCATATCAACAGTAAATCTCAAAACCAGAAAACTGTAATAAACAAGGTAGTATGGATTTTCCCAGTACAGGGGTTAGCTACTCCCGGGCACAACTTAACACCATGTACTAAATCTGTCCTATCCCTAGCTATAGGCTCCAAATAGTATGTCATGAGAAAATAACACCCTCTTATACCACTGTGTATCATCCTGGTTCCGGAAGCCACCAAGAGGCTCCCCGTACCTAGTTGGTTACAAGGCCTCAAGTGAATTTCCCCATACGCCATAGGCTGTAGACTTGCAGCGAGGGACTTGGGTTTCATTGTGGGGAAACTATTCCCTCATTGGTAGAGTACACAGGGGAAAAGAAAACAAATAACAACAATAGCATAAGCAGTAGTCATACATACACGAGTAAACAATAATAGCGGAAGACTAAAAAATAAACAATTGGAGAAGGAATATATATAAATGATGCATGATATATATATGTCTAGGAATATAGCCAAACTAGTCACAATGCTGAATACAGTACTAAGAAAAAGTTCAATAGAAAAACAGATGAGCGACTCCTCAGCATCGCCAACCTCGGCTTGGTCCCATGCTCTCTAGCTCCACACCAATCAAGAACTAGAAGTAGAACGGAGCTTTCCCTTATCTATACCTGCAACAATATAATCTTATTAGGCCCAAAAGCATGGCCCAAACAGGGTGTGAGACACAATCCCAGTAGGTAATCACCCAATGATCTGTGCCTAATAGTCAATGAATACAAGGAACTTAAAGATGCAGGAAGTAGTAAACAGAAAAGCACATAGCTGCTACAATCCACAATTCTAGCATATAAAGTACACAAGTGAACAACTAACAACAAGTAGAAAACACGTAACCCTCTGTGTAGCTCTCATAGCATAACCCCTAAGGTTCAACCTACAAGTACTAGAAACCCTCTAGGAGGCACAGTCAGTCTCACCCCTCTGGTTCAGCTAAGAGTAGACATTCTGAGGAAGCACTCACCATCAATTCCCATTATAGTCTTGTATCATACTAAGGGGTCTCTGGGGAAGCACTCAACCTCTCATTCCACATGTCACCCGTGTCGAGGAAACAAAGACTCTCTAAGGAATCACTCATCGTCAATTCCCCCTGTGGTCTCGCATCGTATTAAAAGACACTCTGGAGAAGCCCTTACATCCATTCTCTCTATGGTCTACTACACTAGGTTCTCACAGTCCTGTGTGAAATAAACATGCTCAGCGTGCTTGTATCATCCCATGTAAGCCTCAATAACTACTTTTCCATCGTTCTATGGCACAAAAACATATCAGTATAACCTCCCCATTATTCCTAAACTAGGCATGGAAACTGGAAGAACACCTAATAAGAAAAACATTCAAGGCGAAGCACAATAACACGGTATAAATTATCCAAAATTTACAAACAATGAACTCTACTCAAGAAATAATGAAAATAATACAAACAACAGGGAAAAACATTAAACCCACAATTCCCCGTTCAAGGGAATTGGTGGAATTTGCACAAAATATTAATAGACTTCCTACGGAAAGGCACAAACCACCTACCTCGATCTGAGGAGATCGATTTACGTGAACCATGTCGACTGATTCTCTCTTTAATGTCATAGATTTGAGAAAATTCCCAAAATGCTCAACCCATGATATCATGAGAAGGAGGAGAAATACGAAAAACAAGGCTCAAGAAGAAGAGAGAACTCACCACTGTGATTCTAATACAATCGACAGTGCTCGAAATGGAGAACAGACGAAGGAATAGTGGCTCGTCAAGATCCGCAGATTCCAGGTGCTCTCGGATGAATGAGACCTAGAAGAAGACGTTTATCGCGATCAGGTGTGACCCCTGTCTGTTTAATGAAAAAACGAAAGTACATGGTGTGTAATTTTAGATTACACGGCGTGTACTAGGACATTTTGTACTCCGCCAAAATCGGCCTCTACATCACCCTTACACACCGTGTGTGTGGCCCAGACATGGCCATAACACGGCTTCGAGCAGAAAAAGTGTGTATGATGTTTACTCAGAAAGAACATAGTGTGTACTTAATAAATTTCTAGAAACATCATTTTTTCTCAAAAACTCTAGAAAAATGAAGGACATACCTAAAATGAAGATCCAGGTTCTTACACGGACGACGTAACAATTGGACGCCTGGTCTGAGAGTTATTTGCATTTTTGTTCCATGGGCCCGGTTGGATTTACACTTGATCCAAACATGGCCATTTTACAAATTTTTCCTTAACTTATTATTTTATCCCAAAAGGACCGCCTCGTCGAGTGGGTCTCAGTTCCGTAGATGGCTGGTCAATAGGATTCACGGTCTAGGAGATGTTCTCCTTTAAATGAAGACCAGCCCCGGCTTGTCAGGCCAAGTGGGCTGACGGGTCGGCCCGACAAGGCTTGGCGGGTCCGACCCGGCTATGTTTCGGCCCAGCCTGGTGGGGCGCGACCCACCTGCAGACCCGGGCCGCGCTGCGGGCCTGTCCAGTTCACCCGGTGGTGCCAATCGGGGCCGCCTCCTCTTATGCTCGGCCGGCCGTAGCCGGCCTCTTTGGCCTGGTGAAAGACGTCCAAGCTGTGGGTTGTGGTTCTTCCCATGGGGTGCATGCAAGCACTACAGTTCTCCAGCCCAGCCGGCACGCTGCCGGCTGGTTCGCCTAGAAGATTGGACCACGGATGTGGGCGGCATCCTCCGCCACGCGGCGCCTGCGGACGCCCAGTTCTCGGGCCCGGTCGGCAAGCAGCCGACCTGTTCATCTAGCTGAGTGGCCCACGGTTGCGAACTGAGGTCTCCCTCTACACGGCGCATTCGTGTGTTGCGGCTCATACAGGCGGACTGGCGGGATCGAACGACCGGTAGTGCTGCAGGCCGGGTGGCCCGAGCGGCCGCCGGTCCCTCCATGTGGTCGGCGCGCGACCATCACTTTCGCTGCCGCCTATGGTCTCCTGCACCACTGCCTCTTCCTTATTTCGTGGCCCGCATGTCCACGACCCCCTTTCGTCTGTTGTGGTTTTTCTTCGGCGTGGTGTGATGGCACCACGCCCATTCATTTCCACCTCCGACGTCAAGACAAAGAGAAAAAAACAAAGGGGGGGGGGGACCGTGTTCATATGGTCTGAACCCTCCTCGTTATGTTGCTTACATTTGGCATCAAGAGCACAACACACGATGAGGAAAGAAGATTATAACTCATACGTAAATACAATCCAATTTCCACCTCCCTCATATGTGTTGTTGTATGTTGACGTGTCACAGAAGACAAACGTCATTCCGTCAACATCGGAGGGAGTAGAGCTCGGTTAATTCATGTCGAGATGACGCCCTCGGTGTAATTCGTGTGCGGTGGTGCTTCCCTTCCTTCCTCCCGTTGAAGAAGGTAGAAGATGCTACTTCACGTTCTTCGGAGACGTGGATATTTCTTCGTCGAGAGCATCGTGTTCTCCCAAGAGTTCTCCCAAGCTCTCCTATGATTATGCCAACCCAAAATAAAAGATTATATTCACTTATTTTAATGTTGTCATAATGAATTAAAAATAATTCAAACACTCAAATTAATTAACTAAGTCATTAATTAATAGTTTTGGCACCATCAAAGGGATGTCCAAGAGTTTCCCCTATTAATGGGGAGCTCACGGGGTTCAAAATGAGGGTTTAAAGGGGTTGAGCTCGTGTGGGACCCATAACAAAATATCCTCCCATGGGAGGTTATGTGGGGGTGGGCCCTACCTACAACATTCTTTTGGAGTATTAAACCACCACTTAAATAAAATTATGTCACACGTAATATTTATTTCATTTTATTATGAAAACCCTCAAAATTAACTTCTACTCTCAACAAAACACAACTGCAGTAAAGGTCTCCTTAAGAGAATATCGGCACTGTGAGTTCATCGGTGTCCTCCGATTTCAATTCCGAGAAACAGTTCAAAAGATATAAATTCCCACACGTACATTTGTTGAATGTACCTGAACAAAACCTCAAAAATTGATTGCAGGCACATCGAGCCTTGAAATCATGTGCCTCCAAAAATTATGGACTCGTAAAATTCCCATGTATTTTAGAAAAACATTCCACTGAATTTTATGGTCTTTACATAGAATCCCCGAGCAATCTGCCTATAGTAACCAGCTTTCCCAAGGAAACTCTTGATCTCGAACATGTTCTTCGACTACTCCAATGACATGACGTCATTGATCTTATTGTGGTCTAATGAAACCCACTAAGTTGAGATCACATTACCCAGAAACATCACCTCCTTGATCTAGAAGGTTCACCTGGACATCTTTGTATAATGGTGGTGATCCTACAAAGTGCCCAACACGATATATAAATGATTTTCATGCTCTTACTCGGATCCAGAGTAAATCGGGATGTCATCCACAAATACCACTTCAATATAATTGTGATATTGGTCGAACACCATATTCATGGATGTCGTAAAAAACATTGGAGCATTGGTCAATCTAATGGACATGAACAAGTACTCAATGTGGTCGTACCAGTTTTAGAAGGCTGTCTTTGGGATATCTGACTCATTCACCCTAAGTTTATAGTAACCTGAACACAAATCTATTTTTGAAATCCACATTTCCCGCTTCAAGTGATCAAAAAAGTCATCTTTTCTAGGAAATATGATATTTTTTCTTGATGGTTACCTTTTTCATACTCTGGTAATCAATACACATCTATAGGGACCCAACGTACTTCAAAACAATGGGAACTAGAGCTGCCCGGGAGAATTAATCCTATGGATTCTAAATAATCAAATAGAATCAATATCTCCATAAATTCGGTGGGGTCCATATGACATGAGGGAAGATATATCAGTTGTGTTACATGAACAAAAACGATGGATAACTTCATGTCCCACTTCAGGGGTAAGCCTGAAAAATAATCTTAGAATACCTCTGTGAACTCATCCACTAGATGATGTAACCCATCCTAAAGATAATTCCCATAATCTTATAGCATGAGCGGCGATATCCGTGAGATAATATTTTCCAGCTATATGAGTGGAGGTCTCACACGACCTGAACAAGGATCTCATTCCCTAGGAAAAACATTCCGACTATCGTTATATTCCGTGAAACTCACCCACCGCCTATAGAAATCAATGTGCTCGTTAAAGTGTACTAGAAAATACATGCAATATATCAAGTAAAATAGATCAATGTCTATGACCAGGATGTACCACTCAATATCAAACCATAACATTGAAATTTTACACAATGGGCACGTGAGACCCTTCGCTTTCTTCATTACCAGTAGTGTCAGCAACTCCATTTCAAAAGACAAAACCTTTGTTGGAAAATTCAGCATGTTCAAAAAACATATAGATATGAATGAAATAGAGTCACTGATAACAAAAAGTGATGAAGATATAGAATATTCATTCAAAACGATACCTCTAACTATCGATGGTCCTACCTCTAATCCTATAGGTTCCAAATCTACAGAATTAGGATGCCTGGTCTCTGCATGAGAATGACTACTTGTCTGTGGTTGTGCCCTAAAGTGGATCAATTGATAAGAAGGTCTGGACCTGCCACCATGGCCATTATACTATGACCCCTATCCACAATGGCTCTTACTGAGATGGAACTCCCCTACAATCCATTGATCCCACCCCTCATAGGAGTGGATGTTCCATCTTCTAAAAGCACTGTGAGTCCCCCCATACCACCACACTAATAACAAGGAATCAGAAGAAAAGTTAACGCTGGTTGGATGTGCCTTAGCCTCCCACACTGGATGAACATGATGACCCTTACATCAGAATCCATTGATGAAATCCGCCTAGAAGGTCGGCCTGAGATGCCACCTCCATTCATTCCCTCCTCCTCCAGCATGCTTTTATTCTCAGAAGAGCTACCACTACCCAGACCTAATGTCATCCATGAAACCTATTCCTCCCCTTACATTCGATCATCACCATACACACCCATTACACCATCTCTTCATAGGGTTTCATCTCAAACAAGAAGACCTAGGAATACATCTATGGTCGTAGACACCTCTTGAACTTCTGGGCCATCATCTCTCATCTGAGGCAATTTTTGGAGCATACATGACCAACTACAAAAACTGGTTGGCATAATCCATCTTAAAAAGATTCCATGGTACAAGATCTATAATCTCTTGAGATCAAGCATATTCCAATGCTTTTGGAATGTACTGGTTGTTGATGATACCCGTGAAGTACTTATATCTCATATACTCAAGATTCCCAGTTTGAAGCACTTATTCGCACCACGGTCAGCTTGGACACTCTAAAAGGAAAGAGGGATATTTCACCCTATCCTCGTTAGGTGTGTATTATAATTGAATCATATTCTTGATCTTTTCGTTCCAATCCTCCTTTTCCTCAGTTTTTGTGCTTCCTCACATGGTAGGAGGTTTGTTTTTCAAAACCTTATGGGTTTTATCCTTCATAGGACCAGTCTGGTTTTCTTAAACATGAGCTAGAAAAGGAGCCATTCCATGTCCTAGAGAATGGAAATCCCTAAAAACAACCTCTAAATGCCTCTGGTCATGTAGGCAGGAAGAAAACTCTCCCTCTTCCTCCCATGGGTTCATGTGAGATTTCTAGGGAGTCTTGTTCCTACACAAGGCAACCATCAAAAGAGAAAACAAATCAGTAAAATAGTTATGAAAAAATTCATTAATAAAATAAAATAAAAATAATCCAAACACATGTCAACAATAAAATAAACAACTAATTCACCCCCACTAGGTGTCCACGTCTAGTCTACAACCCACACGTCTCAGCTAGTATTGATGCCAAATAAACAATTCTTACATCCCACATTGACTCAAGGACTATCACGAGAGGTGAAGGCCATGATACCTACTCATGACTGAAAATCCAATATCTGATAGCCTAATCACTTATATATCCCAAATCATCCAAAATTTGTGATATAAACCTAAAACAGTAACCTCCTCGGATACTATTTTGTCATGAACTGAATTTGGTTGTTGTCATTACCTGCAATAAACCCATCCCATGGAAAGGAGCAAAGGGCGTTCCCTATACCCACGGGCTGACACAAGTTCCTCAGTATAATAAATAATTGTATTGTATTGATTTACTAAAATTATGATACATAAGACAACAAAAAACAATTAATTAAACAAATCTGAAAATTCATGTGAAACAAGCGTTAATTAAAAATTTAGAAATAAATAAGAGGTTTTTAACATGAAAAAAGGGTCGTAAACTACAAAATTAACATTAAATACAACCCAAATACAACCACATGACAAGGGGTCATCACCCATGAGTCGTCACCACAACACTGCACCACGAAAGCAACTAGCATCCCGAACCACCATCTCCAAAATCCTTTCCCTTACCCATATCAATCATAAACATGTATAGATACACCCATTGGTGTATGTAGGGTGTGAGCCTATGAAAAATAGAATACCTCCCAATGATTACATGTGACATGCATTAATGGGAAAAAATCTTGAAAGTTTTATAAACAGGTAATGATAAAAATAATTTCTAAAGGTTTATTTTTTAAATTAAAATATTTTTAAAATAGAGTAACATTAAAGGAGAGGTACATTAAAATAAGTCATGGAATCTATATAATTTTCCATCAAAACACACCAAAATCATATGATAAATGCTAAATATCCAATGATAACTCATCACTGGAACACCCCTAGGAACTATTTAGTTGTGAACCCTAGGTACCTCGAATCTCATTGTGAATGTAACCATAAAAATATCGGTTCTTGTGCACCAGCCACTAGTAGGGAAATCACTAATAACCTAGTAGCCCAAACATCATCATCGACTTCATAGTTTCTTTAGTGTATTAAATGTAAAACTTTTAAATAGAAATAGGGAAAAAACCACTCAGGATCACTAGCATTCTAGTATACGTCAACCCACTTAGATACCTAGGTTTCCCCATTTGGGCTCAAACAATTTCCAAATGGTACCGAAATCCATTTACAAATAAAAACAACTGTTTGGGTCAAACACACTCATAATAGTTTCTAAAAACAATTTTCAAAATATTCATAAGTCAATCAATTACATAGAATATGCATAAAATAATTATACGAGATATAACAAAAAATTTCAAATAAAATACATTAAAAATCATTAGGTTAAAACGGAATGCATACTTATATTACACCATACTCGAATTTTTAGCACTAAACCATTATTATAAATCCATTCCAGGAATTATAAAACAATACCAATTGATCAAAAATAAAAATAAAATGTAAAAAAACAATTTTCAAAAAAAATCGACACTTAAAAATAAACTTATTACACATGGAATCAACTACCATATATTTCAAAACCCTAAAATAATTGTATGGAATGTCAACCACACCAGCTTCGTACCTCAAGGGAGTAAAAAAACATAAAACCACGTGATTGGAAGAAAAAAGTAAAATTAAAATCCTGGGCTTGAATCACTACATGATGTACACTAGGTACATCAAGAAGAATAGAAGATAACCTTTGAAAACAGAATAAATACTAATCATATGGGAGGAACATGAGACAAAACTTAGTTAATTGAAAAAAATTGAATAAATATCCCAACATACACCAATATCTGAATCTGTAAACAAAAACAATTAAATTGTGTTATGAATAATGCATATTATGTCATTTAGGAACCGAAATGGGCGAAAAGAGTGAAAAATTAAGGAGTTATGAAAGAAACAAATTACCTCTTCAAATATGTATGATTTGAGAATGCTTGAGAGGGTTTTACATAATCCACAATGATAATGACCTCCTATGATTGACCCAAGAACATGAGAGAGTGGATAGTTGTGTTCTATTTGAGTGGGAGGTGAAATCATCAAAAAACTGTAAAAAATGTGTGACATATTAAAGAATTAATATTTTTAATGCAGCAAATCTGCACAAAAGTTGACAGAATTCCAAACAAAATCACCTGAATCAAAAATGGTAATGAGTTACTAAGTGGACCAAATATATTTGGTGGTTTTAATAGGTCATGGGTGTTCAATAATAAAATTAAATTGATGATAAATGTTTAAAAATTAATGAGATATAAAAGAAACAATATTTCATTTTAAATCCCAAAATGGGCTCACTATTGGGACCAAATTATGACAACCCCCCATTTACACCAAAAATGGATGAGAAACCCCATAAACAAAGCTATAATATAAACTAGATGAAAAATATCTTTATTATATCTCATGGATGTGACATATCAATATGATGATTCTATTTGATAAGTTAACTATTCTATCAATTCCCTTTATTTTAAATTATAATCTCTTAAACATAAATTATGTCTAAAAAATTGAAATATAAAAACCCTAGTATCTAAAATAAGCATAAAAGTATATTATTTTATTTAATATTTTTATCAAATCTCTATCTCATTTAAATGGGAACAAATCTATTTCTTGTGAGTTTGGAAGATTACTACCTAATGAACCGATGCAATTTTTTTCAATCACAGACTTAAATGGATAGATACCATGATAGAAATGATTAATATACATGACACATATGAAATTTTATTAATTATAAAAAAACAAATATATAACCCACTTATTACCCTTTACCCATTAAAAATATGATATCATCACTTGTGTGTCAGTACGACATACAATTTTTATTAAGTGATGTGATTAATTTTCCATGTGAAACATTAATGAAGTGATATAAAATGCAATTAATGAATATGTATGATATTTATAAAATTAATATCATTATTCTGATAAATTAACTATATTATATTAATGATAAACAAAACATTCATACAGAAACATGCATTAAAGAATAAGTCTATTAACACTAAATTGAACTGTAATATAAATCATTGTTAATGAATAATTGGTAAGATGATAAAATAGGATCATATATAACATAATAAATAAGAATATGGTAAATGAATATATTAATTACATGTTTCCATTATACACGTGTTTAATGAACATTCAACTAAACAGATGCATGGGGTAATGGATTGCAACACAATTTACACCCCGTAGAATGATTTTTGTTATTATGCACCAATAAATATAATGTGCTATATATACTAAACCATTGATTTATTTAACATGAATTAATATTTATTAATGATGATTTATGGATCAATTATTTTCTAATAATTTAATTGGATACTATTTTAATGTTACCAATAATGTAAGAATCTATTTTACAATATAACATGCATTTGGGATGGTTTTTGATTTCCAAAGAATGAATCTTATAATTTGTTATTCATAAGATCCAATAATTCTCTTAACCACTATATATTTTAGGATTATACATACTTCATTAAATATATTATTCATTATCGTAATTTATTCAGGAAAAATAATGTATAAAAGAAATAAATAAATTTATTTATATTTTAATCAGATACTTTTTCCTTCCTTGTCCCTGTTTTTAATAATTTTTTTAAAAAATTATTTTTATTTACACAAATGATTTATCAAGGGAATTTTAATTTATTCGCGGTTCTTTCAAGAGGTATTGAAAGGATTATATATATTTTTTCATAAGGGATTTATTTTATGTTATTTACAAACTGTCATGTAAAATATACTTAAATGTATATAATGATAATGATCTTCCCCACCACCATAACAGTTTTTTGATATTTTTTATCTTCTACATGATTTTAACTGGTTGATAAATATAATCCTTTTACAAATAATATTTTAATATTTCTCATCCATTACCATTATTTTTCAAAAATACATTATTTTATTCCAAAAAATATCACCAAAGAATCTATTGTCCAATCATATAAACACATTAATGTTTTGGTTGTAATATTTTCATGAAACAGTCACTATATTATTATAATTAGACTTTGAATTTTCTTTAGATATATATATATATAATTTATCATATATATTCATGTTTATTAAACTCTATATTATTTATGCATATTTAGTTCTACTTTGAATTTTATTTGATTGACTGGGAAAATATAGATAATCTGTATTCTTCATCAAAAACATAAATTTATTAATAATTAATTTTTTCATGAATAAAATATATCATTTATCGTATTATAAATTCATTAGTAATATATTGATGGTTGTTTCCTAAAATTATATATCCACTATATGCATTAGTAAGTATCGTGAGGAAAATCCATTGGAAAAATAAAATGGGTTTTTACTAATTGTTCTGAACTATCAGGGAATAAGGTCTTCATGATATAGATATCTTGATGTATGAGATCAAGAACTCAAATATTATTCTTCTATGTACTTGGTAATTTAGTTATTATTATCCATGAGAATATTATATCACAAATATCCATTAATGTAATTTTTAAGCCTGTTATTGATTTAATGGAATGTTATTTTAGTTATTTACTATTTCTATATTGATTATCCATGACCAAATCATGATAGTATAACTATTGGTTAAATGGGATTTGTGTTCATTTATTTTACAATGAATATTGATTATTCCTTATGTAATCCCAAAATATTGTTTTAGATTTAATGGAATTTGGGATAATTTATTTACCTTGAAATAACATCTATTCTTTATTTATCTATGATTTCATCCACTATATTTAACCCTAAAAGACAATTTTATGTCACCCTTATTTTCCCCCATCCACAAGTTATGAGGAATTATTATTATTATTTTGAGTTCCCAGATTATAAATTTTTTCCATTACGATGTACTATATATTGTCCACATAAAATTGGAAGAATGATTGTATCTATCTATACAATACTACTAAACCGATTATTTCATTGATATTTGATCCATTGTAACTATGATAATGTTATAGAACAGACACATTCACCTGGTTTCTATAGTCGGGGTTATTACAATTTGTATATGTGTAATTTTAATAGAAACCCTGGGAACTAGATCATGGAAAATCATGATTTGGGTACATAAACATATTAAAGAAATTGATGATATGTAAAATGGTGTAATATTATTATAATGTATTCATAAAGTAGGGATTTTTTTGGTTTATGTAGTAATACATCATTGTATAAATACTACATGTTTATTTGGTTCTAGAATATTTGTACATAGAGGTAATAACTTCTAAAAAAAAAATTTATATTTTACTTGATCATCATATAGTACATGACAACAGTCTATAATTATCCCATGGTTTCATACTCCATGAATATATGATTTTAATAATTCATATTATATTTACAAACCATTATGATGGATTTGGAAATAAAAATATTCCCAAAGAACCCATGTTTATTATTTGGAGATTAAGAATGCATAAATTTCCAATTTATAATAGGCATTATAGAAATTTCAGAATTATTTGTTTAAATTCAAATTCATATTATAATTAAGTAATCCATTTAAGGACATTTTTTAGAAATGGACCTTTGAATAATGAAGGATATCAATAATTGTTTCCAATGTAGATCGTACACTAAATGAAATACAATACAGCTGGAATTAGACCTGGGTATATCATTAATATACTAGAGAATATTTATTAGGATATGACAATAACTTCCTCTAGTGGAGTTACATATCCTTTTATAATGTGACTGTTCAATGATAGATTAAATCATGATACAAGATCCACCATCATTATGGGTGAATACTAGTAATGTTGTAGATGATATCAGATTATGTTTGTTGAAAATAAATTTTTGGTGTTGGGATGTGTTCATACGAAAATATTAATAATTTAATAAAGAATATAGATGTTGTACAAAAATATGTTGATTTATTTCATATAGAATTACAAGGCCATCCACCAGAGCATTCAGTTTTGTTTTCAATTGATTTATTCTTTGATAAAAAACCTCAATCATAGAATCGATATATAATGGCCACAGTGGAACTAGTAGAGATGAATGAATAAGTAAAGGATTTTTCATGATATAGTATATTTTCACAATCCGTTTCCATAATATGGAACCAATATTCATATTTTTTTGATGAAATATGGATCTATTCAGAAGATTATTGATTACAGTGAAATCAATGCTATTATGATAAGAAAAAATATCAATTACCTTGTATTGAACACTTATTTGATCAACATCATAGAGGTGAAATATTTTATATGATTTTGCTTCATTATTGGTAACATTAATTGATATTAAAGAAGAAATATATTTTGAAGACAACAGTTTGATTGAGTCCTGGACATTATGAGATTTTTAAAATGTTGTGTGGATGTACTAATTCACCATCAGTTTTTATGGATTAGTTTAATTGAGTATTAAAGGAAATCATTGATTATTAATTTTTTTATTCAATTATTATACATTATTTTATTTTAAGATATATGAGGTCCATTATAATCACATTTGAATCATATATCTCACAGGCTGAATAAAGTTATTATATGGAAATTTTAGCAAGTGGGGAAACTATGTTAATAACGATTCTTTTGAGGGATATATTGTTCCCAAGGTTGGAATCACAATTGATCAAATAAGGACAAATGTTGTCCGAAAATGGCCTAAAATAATTAAAACAAAAATAATAAATAGTTTCATTGGGGTTTTAGGTTACTATTAGTGATGATTAGAAAATTATTCAAGATTGGGTAACCTATTGACTGAGAATTCAAGTAAAGGGGATAATTTAATAATGATATTTTTATTAATTTAAGATGATATTCATTAATACTTAAATTTTTTACATTAACATCAGGAAATTGAGCATTGGGGATATATAATGAAACATATATTAATAGAACTGGATGGGTCTTTATGAATTTGGAAAATTTCACTTCATTTTCATCAACAGAGTTAACAAATCACTAATAGAAATATCCAACACGTGGTCTTATGTCTGTAGTTGTAATATATTAATTTAAGACGTGGATAAATTATCTCTGTGTAGAATTATGTGACATTTACACATAATATATTAATCTAATGTTCATAATTTTATAGAAATAGCTTAACATGAGGAAAATGAGATGGAGTGAGATGCTAACAAATTTTCATTTATCAATACAGTATCAACAAGGGAATGAAAATAATGCATTACATGAATTCATCCCAAAATATCATGGCATTTTGACCCCAGAAAATATTGAAAGGTATCATTTTTTCAGGGATATAGTAGATTAGTATGTTCGAACAATATATTAATGGGTAAAATTTATCCTTTTACAAATGATTGTGAAACCATAATATTTGGAAATGATATAATTTTTTTTATTGGATCATGCTAATTTTCTGATAAAATATGTATCTGTGAATGAAGGGATGTTAGAAGACATCAATTTTGAAGATATAATTATGAAATTTGGAAATATAGAATGTGTTACAAATTCTAAATATCTAAAAATAGAATTTTTAGATGAATCTAATTGAATGATATTTTCTATACAACCTGGTAGTATATGTGGATTCAATAATCATTTTCTGTAGAAAAACATAAATCCTAAAATTTACTAATTTTGGGTACAAGGTTTTTGTTTTCCAGTTTCTTATTAATCATATAAATAATATATGAGAATTCATAAAACAAATTCCATTTATTATATTCGTATTTTGTGACATTATTATCGATTTTTTCATGAGATTACTCAATTATCCATGAAAGGATAGCGTAATATTGATTATTTTTGATCACCTAACAAAATCGGCACATTTCTGAATAATATATGAAAATATATATCTTTTGTTTCCAATCAATGTTCTGTATAAATGAATAAATAATACATAATGGTACACCTAATTTGATTATAACTTATCATGATTTCCATTTTGATTTGATATTCTCGATGAGGTATTTATCTCATTACATTGATCATGTTTGGGATAATTATTAACCTTTGAATTATTTTTCAATAACAAGTATTTTTAATTCAATTTTTTTAATGACTTTGTATTAAGAATTATATCGAAAGAGATGTTATAGTCCAATATGTCGGGGTAAAATTGGGGCAAAGAAAACTAGCATACATAGAATCGTTTGAATTCACAACCACAAAGGAAAAAATAACATACTTGATAATATATATAAGCAAAACAATGTTGTAGTAACAATTATTCTTATAATTAGTGTAAATATATTTAATTTCAAGTGTGGGATCTTGTTTTCTTAAATTTATATACATTGAATAGTGTCATTAGGTTATGTAATTATAGAAAAAGGTTCCCCGGGAACATAAAACCTAGAATATTTTATAAAAAACTAGGTTTGTGGATTACCAATTGGAATATCCAGTATTCATATTTGAAGTATATACTGTGGCCAATATATCATAATAATGGAAGTGCGTTCTAGGCCTAGGGCATGTGCTCACATCTAAATAAATAAAATTAGAATCTTATATATCTTTTTATGAATAACCTATCCATATTCGTGATTCTAGAAAATGAGTTATAAATAATAGCATGAAAACAATAGTAAAGATACATTTGAGAAATCGTAATATGTATTATGAAATGTGGTATCAATCAAATGTTATAAAAATATCCACCCTCTTTTTTTAAAAGGCATCATTCATGAAAATTTTCATGATGAAATTCTAATGGAGGGGAAAATGTAATAAAAATTCCTCAATTAGTGTTTTTGAACATTATATTTTGAAAAACTATAAAAAATTTATAATTTTAATAATTAATGTAATACAATACTAGTTTTATATGCTTAATATCTATTTTGAAATTTCTGGTGAAAATATGTCCACGATGTATTTTTTAAAATTTCCCTCTGAATTTATTTAATTTGAATGATAAAATATATAGAGTTTAAATATTCCAAATATTATTTTTAATAATTTATAATAATATTAATAATTAAAAATATTAATTAACTATCAATTTTACAAAAAAAATTAAAATCGTTTGGAGGAAAATTGTATTATTTTCTAATGATGTTTTTTTGAGAGGCACAATGTTCATCAATTGAAAATAATTAAAATACATATTAATTATGAATGATTTAAATTAAAATTAAATTTTATATGTCATCATATATTTTTTTTTATACATTAAATGATGAATACTAGTCTTATTGTAATTATATGATCTTCATGTCGTTGAATAAATCATTTTTTGGAAAATACATTTCGGCCTAATTTTTAGGTTTTCTTTTAATATAAACTATACCACATTGGTGAATATTATTTATTATTATGAATTAAATATTTATAAAACAAATAAATAATATTATTTAACAATTTAAAATAATTTATTGATCATAATGACTTATTATTAAATTAAATATTAAATAATGTGGTAATGGATAAATCCAGGTTTTGAGATTTACATGTGTTTGTGTTAAAATTTATATTCCAAACCAAAAAAATGTTATTTAAAATGTTAGTTTTAAAATATATAATTAGACATCGAAATTAACAAATATTTAGGAATTTTTTTTATTCTTAAGGGATTCACTAAATAGTTTAAAAAACTAGTGATCGTGGTAGAAACTGAAACTATATAATTAAGTACACGTACAAGATAAGAGGATAACACATTTTAAAAATGTATATATATATATATATATAATATTTATAGTTAATACATGACCGTATGTTACTGTATCTCTATTATTTAAAATTATATAGACACTTTTGGTGAGATTAGTTTCTCATTTTTGAATACTTTATTTTATTATGTGATTTTACTCCTTCTTAATTATAAGGGGATCTTTCTTTCATCACTTATTCACTCATCAAAATCCATTTCACTAAAAAACTCTTTAAAAAACATATCATATTATATAGATTATTTTCGTCAATAAATACTATTCGTATGGTCCATAATAAGATATAAAATGGTGGGTTTTCTAAGAGAATGTAATTGTATAAACAAAGCAAATTATGTTTCTTTATAATTTTAAAACATTAATTTCGTTCCAATAAATTAAATATAATAACTCATTTATCTTCCATTTATTTATATTTTTAATATTATCTAATAATATTAATCCAACACCTTTTAAATCAATGTGAATACACATACATTCCTCATGTGTATGGTGAACTAACACCTCACAAACTGATTTAATTCGTTTCACTTAAATAACAAAAATTTATTGAAATAATTATAAAAATAATAAAGAAATATGATATATGTGAAATGATATTAATTATGTTAAATAAATATACCATTCAATTCTTTTAACATTCAACTCTTAAGAGAATTATATCATAGAACATGCAAATGTAAGGCCCAACGTCTCCATGAGATGAGGTTATCCATTTTCCATGTCCACATTTCATGAATGGTTATATATTTTGAGTTGATTAAATTTAATATTTAGTACAATGATATAATTCTATATATTATTTAATGATTTCTTACACAAAATAACTGGATCTCTCCTAAAACCAAATGACTGAGAAAATAATATGATTAACCCATGAACAAGGGAAATAACAAATGATTGTAGACTAATGGGTGGCAGTATGTTATAAGTGGTTCACATATGATTATATAAATATGATTATTGTTATTTTATAAATTATTTAAATATGTCAAACAATTACATAAGATACTAAATTAAATTCATCTCAGGGGAAGTGTAATGTAAGTGATTTAATCTCAATTTACAGTCCATTGAGTAATATTTTTTATTATCCATCTTTTCACTTCCATGGTCAATATATACAACCGAATAATGTATTTAACATGACTGAAATTTTATTCATAATTATTTTATTTTCAATTCATATTTTTATTTCTTGGGGTTATATATTATTAGTTAGTAATATGAATAAATCTATTTTACAATGTCACATTATTCTAAAATGAATTATATTTTCATTATAGGAATCATATAATTTATCCTTCATAACATCAAATAATTTTCTTATCCACAATATATTTGTGGAGTTACTGTAATTTCTTTCAACATTACCTATCATTGGTAGTTCAATAGAAAATTATTGAATGAAAAACCATTCACATGTCTCTTTTTTTGAGATATATTTTTCTTTTGAGTCTACGAATTTCAAATCAAAATTTACAAATGTCATTTTATTTTCTCAATTGTTTTATATTATATTTTATTATGTCCTTGAATTTTTAAAGTGTATTCCAATGGATTAAATTTATTATTTTCTTAATGGTATATTTTTTTTCTATTTCATTACATAAATTCCAATTAATGTCATTAATATATATGATGGAAATAAACTTTTCCACACCCATAACCATTGTATGAAATTTATATTCTAATAAAAAAATTTGTGCGTTTACAAGGATAAATATTTTATGAAATAATATAATTGTACTTCACAAACATTGGGTTTTTTATTCAGAACAATATGAATTTATTTTAAAACCTATATTCGGGATGAATCTATGGTAAAATTTTATCCATTATTAATTGTTAGCTCGTTGTCTTATTCATAGATATTCACATTTTTAAGGTAAATATAAATTAATTTTAACATAAATATACTTAATAATTATTATTAATATTCTTTCCTCTTAAAACATATATCTTTCCCACTTACAGTTATTACATTAAAATCTATTTGATGAACTTGAGGAATATTGTTATTTCACATTCTTTATTCAATATATAAATTTATTTATTTGGAATATTATTCATAAATGAAATATTAATTTTCATATATGAGTAATTTATTTTACAATCAGTGATGGATAGGTCCTTGAATTATATATTCCATTGATGATTCAGTAGGTATCTAGATACAATTCATTTGGACAAATCTAATTTGGTTTAACAATATTCATAAAATATAATTCATCATGTTCATGATCATATAGAAATACTGATGTTGAAATTATGGTGTCCAATATTTCAAATATCATTCACTAGGAAATCAATAATTTTTATCAATGATATTATTTTCTTGTTATTATACATTTATGCATTTTTTGAAAATATGTTCATTAAACTGAATGCATTTTTAGTTATTTACCATAACATATTGATTATTTATTATATAATAATAGTATATAGGTTATTTATTAAATGGAGTTTTTTTATTATCTACCACATCATTTAAATCTTGTGTTATCCAATTATGATAGTCATGTAATTGATTAATTGGAATTTGTGTACAACTTAATACCCTTCCAATTTTATTGTGGATTATTTATTCACGATAGATTTTATTTTACATTATTTGTTCCAAGAGATTGACATCTCACTCATTTTATTTCTTTTCCCCTTGATATGGAGAAGTGTTCATTGAATGAGTTTATAAATTCATATTGTTTCCCATTTATATGTTTAATATTTTATCACTAGTAGAAAATGGATGTCACATAGAAATTTGGGTCTTAAGGAATAATAAACTGAAAGGTCCTTTATAATTAAATACATTATATCTATTCTAATAAAATAAATTTGCCACTGTCTCTAGGTTACCATAGTCTAGCTTACTAAATCACGGGATAAATGTTTACGCCCTTTTGATATCCCAAAAATTAATTGACAATAAATTAAGAAAATCTTGAGAATGGTATACTGAGAAACCATTACTATACTTTTCTATTGGAAGATAAAATGGTGTAACTAGTCCACTTATATTTCATTTAAAATCATACGAGGTCTTTCTCATTATAGTGTTTAGAAGAGAGAGAATGTGCATAAAATAAATTATTTTTATGTTGTATATTGTTTAATTCATGTGATGCTATGTTCATGACATTATATATTATATATCATTATTATGTATGGTCATTTTCTCTCAAATCAAGGTGTAGACCATAAATGGAATGTAATGTAAATTTTCATAAATTTGTATGGTCATTAGGAAATAAAATGAAGCTTATATAGTTAGAAACCTATATTTTAGTTAGTTGTAGTGTCTTATATGATCAAAGATATAGATTTAATGAATTTAACATCTTTTAATTTGATCACATTTGTGTGGTCGTTTATATCATGAACATATAGGTTGTATGGATATATTAATTTATCTATAAGTAGGTCAATATTTTTTAGGCCTAAAATGAAATTATTAGATTTGAATAAGTAATTTTATTTTCAATAAATTTTTAATCTGGAAAATTATATTTTTTCTGATAGTCATATTTATATTTTATTGTTAATTAATCTCACATGTCATGAAAAAAAACAAATTGATGCATGCTATTGTTGGATATGTGATTTCATTGATTATTGATTGTCTGAGATTGAGAAGAACAACATGAATATAAATGATTTTAATATGTAGATAATGTTGTAAAATTTGAAAATTTTATAGATATTGACTGATTTTCTGGAATGTGGTGATCTACTCTTCAGTTAAAGGGGGAGTTAATTTTGAGCCATTATCATCCCTTTCATTATAAGAAGTTTTTAATATTGATCTAATTTATAGTGGATGTAATATTTGACACTATTATATTATTATATATTGTTATAAAATATATTTTTAATTTAATTAAAATTACATGTCTCCTAAAATTTGTTCAATATAGTTTTCAATTGAACAATGATATTCTTTTCTTCCCCAGTTTTTTAAGAGAGAGAAAAAAATTCATATTTTTTATTTAATATATACATATTTATGATTAAATGGAATGATCGAAAACCCTACTTTCTATAATATTTGTGAATTTATAGTGGATATTTGTTTAGTTAGAGACCCTAAAATTTAAATAAATAGATCTTATATTTCGAAATCATTTTTCAAAATTAGACAATTATTCAAATATCCTCTTACTTCCATAGAGGCCTGCTAGTATTTTAAAAAATTTACTGTTATATTTTTAATATGAAAAAATTATTTTAGAATTCATACCATATACTATTCAATATTAGAATAATATATTTTCAAAAATAGGCCCCCTGGTATTTTAATTTTACTGTTATTCTATATTAAACCTTTTTAATTGAGTGTTGTTTTTGAAAGCATTTATTTTTTCATAATTATGTATTTAATTATACATTAACTAATTAAAGGGGAAACAAAGCCATTTTTTTTATTTTCCATTCATATATCAATTTCTAATCCCAATCATGTATATATTTGTTTACGAATCTCAATATTTTATAAATGTATGTATGTGTATATATTATTATATATTCTTAAATACATGTATATGTGTATGTGAAAATACATGCAATAATATACATTTATATATGTATATAGGTTGGTAGGGTTTCATATAAATAGAAATTTTTTATGCACAATTTTATATTATTTAAAATGAACTTATGAACACATTAGTATTAATATGTGTGTTTGTGTGTATTCATGCATGAATATACTTATAATTATATATCTAAATAAATGTATTAAATTTTATTCATGTAAATACATAGAATATACACACACACATATATATATATATATTAAATTCCTTACCATTATTTATGTATATATGTATTTACTTTTGAATTTATTTATGAATATATGTTTGAATGTATTTTTTTTATGTACATAACCTCTTTTAAAATTATTCTACAAAAATTTATGTTTCAATTTATACTAAAAAGTTACATTATATAACTATATATAAGATATTTTTATATAAATTCTTTTATACATATATATTCATTGATATTTAAATATGTTAATTATAGTGGCCTATCATTTCTAATCTTATCTATTAAATAATAATAGATGAATATTAAATAAAGTTTACAAGTACACATCCAATATACCGTAAATTGTTAGTGTATTTAGAAACAAGTTTCATAATGTTATTATTTTATGAAATATTTTCAAAATCAACAACAAATTACTTCCAACATAGTAATTTTCAAATAAATACACAACATAAACCATTCCTCATAACTATTAGAAAGAAATTATTAGAAATGGTTAGCATAGATGCTGAGTGAGGGTATACATGGAAGATATAAATAGAAAATCATATGAAATCAGATGATAATATAAATAGTGTGAAATGATGAATATAACAAAAAAAATCATACACATTATGTCATTGATTTTAAGAATGATCCTTTCATAAAACATTATCATTTCATAATACAAAAACAAAAATATAGAAAATTCATTATAAATAAATCACAAATGAGTATTTCATGTAATATAAATGTGACATTTCCTTCAGTATGGAAAAAACATTTATGTCCAAGTTAGCATCATATAACATCACATCATAATGAATACAGAATAAACCCTTGGTTCCAATTTCACCATATATTGGGCATCATCGTCAATTTACCTTCGTTGATCAAGCATAATGAATTGTTTCTCATAGATGACCATGTACATCAGCTTGATTCCCATCGTTATATAATTAGATAAAAAAATTACCCAATGAATTTTATGGAGATATAGGACCCACACATATCATAATATGGGAATGTTTATCACCATGATAATAAAAAAATCATCATATCATATCAAGGGAACAATAAAGTATTGTAATCATTTTATAGTGGAATAAACCATGGAAGAACGAGGTTTCATAAAACTCTCATCAATTCATTATATTATTATACATTTAAAATTATAGATTTTAATTTCCCTATTTTTATTATAATCGTAAAAAGTTTCCATCCAAATATATATAAAATATCATACTGTTGGTTCATTTTCCATGTAAATCATAAGCAACGCCAAATGATTTTCTCTTTGATGAAGATAATCTCTCTGAT
This sequence comes from Viscum album, assembly GCA_963277665.1. Classification (NCBI taxonomy): domain Eukaryota; kingdom Viridiplantae; phylum Streptophyta; class Magnoliopsida; order Santalales; family Viscaceae; genus Viscum; species Viscum album. Next base: position 644,209,767 of record OY728161.1, read on the forward strand.
ATTATCCTTATATATTTTTTGAGTAAAATATATATTATATTTTAAAAAACTTTTTCAAAATATAAATACATAGAAAATAGTAAGGAAAAAAGATTCATTAAAAAGATCCCTAGAACCTATAATGAATTCCTTAAATAATTTAATGGACATAACGTCAGAGAATTTTGTATGTGCAGTACATTTTAAAACAACGAATCAATTAAAATTTTTGTTAAAAGACAAAAAAAAATGTTTGTAAAAAACAAGGTGATGAATTTTTATAATTTTTCAAAAAATTTATAAATGGGTAAAAATTTATATTAAAAATAAATGGATAATTTTTAAAATAGACAATAAAACATTTTTATAAAACATGCACAAGGAAAAAAATGGATCTTTGACTGAAGACAGAAATAAATTTTGGGTTTCCATAATTTTTTTGAAATATTTAATACCTAAATAAGGTAAAATAAATATAAAGAATGTATTGTATTTAAATAAAATAGTACTAATAAATGGATTAGGTTAGTGAATATTATATCATAAAATTTATTAATCGGTAGCTCAATTACAAAGAATCCAGATAAACAATGAGATTGTTACAAATAACATTTACTAATTTGGTAACTTTTAAATAGTATTCCCCATAAAATAATTTACTTCATATCTAAATGTATATCCCATAATATTAATGTGAATAATAATACATTAAATTCATGAAAATTTTATATTCACCACATAAAAGAAACAATTTTCGTACATGGGATAATTCTCAAAGAAGTAAAAGTGAGATGACAATCAATTAACCTAAGTCTCAATATATTTCTTAAATTAATGAAATTACAATATAATTAATACTAGTTTATAATAAATCTATTAAAACCAATACATATATATTTAATATCATATATGATTCCCTTATGTGATTTTATAACCTGTTTTTGAATAATGTGATGTTGACATCGCATTTTGATTAATATCTACTTTGTTTATCACATATGTTTTCGTAAGGTATATTTGTTCATTAAATTTTTATCGTGGTGAAATTAAATGAAAAATTATAAAAATGAAGTAAATATAATAAATATTTAATATATATATTTTTAGAATAATCCATTAATATTAATTATTGAAAAATTATTTACATTTTTTAGAGATGGTATGTCGTACATATGCAGGAATATTGTTAACCATATATTGAAGGATATAATGAATTATATTAAAAATATAATTCAAAATTATATAATAATAATGATTTTAAATATATCACATATATTCGTTAGAATTATCCTTCATTCCATCAATGGGAAACTTAACTAACAAATTAATCAAACAGTATTGTGAGGTAGTATTCTTACATACCCTTGAGCTGCATTATTATATTCTCACTAAAGTAAAAGTATTAATGTATATTTAATATTATAAGTCCAAAATTATAACTAATGTAAAAAATATATTATATATTTATATTAATTCAGTCAATATATATATATATACATATTTATGTTTTCATGGAAGAAAATTACATCTGTTCATTTGGTCATAGTCTGTCACATACATGAATGATGAGTTTATTTACCTTTTGAAATAAGTGATGTTTAATATATTTTTTCCATTAATATAGTAAAAATATAATCATATTGAATATTATTATTGTATTATATAATAATAATGGAATAATATTTAATTGACGTGTAAAGAGAAATAAAATTAGAATGGTCGGTTGACAATGATACCTCTTTTTTGGATATCCTCATCTAGATAGAATGAAATTACATCATTAGTTTGATTAATAATCAAACCCTTTACTAAATTATGATATAAGGAAATAAAGGATAGGATTTATATTGGTTTTTTATGATCCAAGATGTTTTATATGTTTGATGATTGGTGGTGTTGGTTGCCTTTTATTATCGGGGGAAAGGAAACACATGGATTTTTTTTAAATTTAATGGTGTACACCGATTTTAAACAGTCAAAAAAGATCATAATGGATAATTATTTAACCATATATGACCTAAGGTCATAATTTTGCTTTATAATTTTATTTTAACATGTTTATATGTCATTTAAACCCATTTCATTTTAGTTTAACACTTGGTAAACCCATCATAACACTAAATATGGTACTTTATTATGAGTATTTTTATTATTAATTTTAACAAATAATTAAGTTTAAATTGAAATATAATTTTAATTAAACTTTATAAAAATATGGAAAACATATTTAAAAAAATTCCATTCACATAATTGTTCAAACCTTATTTAAAATTATAACTACATACACAACAAAAAAGATGGTTTCGAGAGCGAAAATCATCATAATTATAGAAAGTAATATTTAAAAAATTATACATCAATTTAGGGCCATTGAACTAAATAGGATAAATAATAAAATAATATAACTAATTATACTTTAAGAACATTTTTAATATGTATTTAACATTATTAATGGATGAAATATAAATAAATATTTTAATAGAAATCATTATTTTTAACATTCACTGATGTAATAAAATTTTCAAAATAATATTAACATTATTATAAATGATAATTATGATATGTAGATATTAAAAGTGATGATTATCTTATCAAATAAATTTTTAAAAATGGAAAATTATTACACTTTTTTTTCATCATAGAAATAAATGAAACCTTTTTTTAAATTGTATTTTCGAAACATATAATGACTTTACTAGAAATTTTGTAACTTTTAGTCAATATGATTTTTTTAAATAATATTAAATTATTTTTAATATTTATAATTCTTTTTAATTACACAATATTTTATGGAATGATTATACCATTGATGTTTATATAATTGTATCAACAATATATTGTGGGTCGTTTTGACTCTATGTTAGTTGTAATGCCTTCTATAAATGAAATTCAATTCATTAAAAATAAATTTTTTTCAACAAATTTTAGTATTTTTAAATCACACCCCCTTAAAATTAATTTCCCTCTAAAAATTATTCACTCTGATATAAACATAGTAGAGCAATTCATCTTCATCATTTCCTCATGATCCAACATATATTTCTCAAATTAGTGGTTTCACTACAAATCAAGGGGTAGTTGAGTGATTGTGTTTCAGTTAACATTCCCATAATTATATATATTCTACTCTAGTTATTACTCACATAAAGGATCATTAACTAGTCATCTGATTTTTGTGTTCATTACATGTGATTGATTAGGAATGCGCTTCCTCCAAAGATATGCTTGGAACATATTATGGACTTTAGAGAGGTTCAGTAGAAGCACCAATCGAAAAGCTACCATCAAAATATGATTATGAATTTCAAATTGAATGATATATAGGGATGTTTCCCTTTTTCTGAATATCATTACAGTCTTCCATAGAGATATTCATTGAATGACCTTGTTAATAACATAAAATTCTAGACCACATTAGTAATTGTCTGCATAAAAATTATTCAAACTATGGGCTATACATATTTGTTTCTGAATAGATCTAATATTATCCATAATTTAATTTTATATATTAGGTCCCAATACATTTATTTATTCAACTCTGTCCCAAAACATTAGAGTTCTAAAATTAATTCTATTGAGGGCCTAAAAAGAAGATATCAGAATAATCGTGTGAAAGGTATTGTTGTATGAAAACATAAATTGACAATGTTTTTTATATGAAAGACAATTGAAATACATTAATAAAAATATCAACATATACTACATGGTTTCAGTCGCTCACTCTAACCGACCATATGTATATGGATGACATTTTATTTTGAAACATTACTCTGTATCCAAAGAAATTGGAATACATTACTCAAACTAATTTTTCGGATCATAGTATAAGAATTTTATGGTGAGGCACTTATTAAAAGTGTATTTAAAAATAATTTTCTTAAATAATAAGTATGGATATTTCCTATCAAATTTATTAATTATTTTTTATATTAGATGAAATATTTACATGTGATTAATAAATTTATTCCTTTATGATTGTTGATCATACAAAATAACCATTTATGATTTCCATGATTCTGAAGATAGAATCCAAGGATATAACCCTTTATAGGTTATCCACACATGACACAATTATCTCTAAAAAACACAATTTTATCATCTCATTCGGCTATAAGGAATCAAATACATTTTATTGTTCGTTATTGATCTCAAATTCTTCAATATTCATGAAATATATTCTATGATTCTTGTTCGTGAGGGGGTTTGTTAAAGAGGACTTGAGAGAAAATCTGTTAATCTCAATAATTATCTATTATCATTATTGTATGCAATTAAATATTGACATGATAGTAAATTTATAGGGAAAGGGTTTAGTTTAATATATTAATTACAATTTATCATTAAATAAATTGTATATGATGATGTTTTAGAATATTTTTAATTCATTATTATGAGTGATTGTTTGATGATAATGATATGATTTGTCATAACACCATGATATTTTATAAAATATTTTTGGGATTAAATTTTAATCCTAGGATACCTTATATTACATGAAATACTTTGTTTTAAGGCACCATAATATTTAATTTATATTATTATATATGTCTAAGCATTATAACCTAGCTATCAATAATTTGTGTATGTACATGAATAACTACATTTTATATATTAAGAGTAATGATTTTATATAGAGATAAAATATTGAAATAAATGCACATAATATTTAGTAATGTTTCTATCTGTTTCTAAAATATTATATTGTACCAAAAATTATTTGTTAATGTCAATTAATATATTTATGTTTTAAAAAAATTTACAAATATAAATGAAAAAAATAAACCTCATTATTCATGTTTATATTAAAAAATTAACATTGAGTTAATTTTTGGGAGTTGAAAGATTAATTTTTAAATAAATAATAAAAAATACAAATTTTTATTAAAAGTTTCCCTTTAATTTAAATAATTTATAAGATATATTTATTCTAATATTTCTTAAATATATATTTCTATCCTTTATAAATTTATTATTCGAATATGGTTTAAAGGAATCAATTTAATATTGAATTTTCATTTAAAAACATTATAAAGTTTTTTAAATTTTTAATTTAGAAAACATCTTTTTCATTAAATCTTGGAGTTATACCTATATTATGAGAATATTCCAAATAGATTTCATATTTTTATCTACCATAATAAATATTATAAAATATTGTCATTATACATTATTAACAAAATGAATAGTGATATAATAAAAATTAACTACCATTGTTACTACTAAAATGATATTAAAGGGTTAATGTAAAATTATATGTTGTAACATTATATAGAAATGATTCAAAATGAAATTAGGTAGACATATTACAACCATATCCGATGAAATGAAATAATATATGGTTTTTTCATTGGATTTTTCTTTATAATAACAATAATTTGGGATTATTTTATGATATTTCCAAGTAGTTTTTATATTTGATCATTTACCCACATATAAATGCACCTCTCATTCTCTTTTCCACACACCTTGGTCATTTATTTTTCCTAAATACACAAACCCATTCCATACAAATATCCCCACTTGATAGATTCCTTAATTTCAATAGGTTACCTTTCTAAAAAGGCTTTGGGTATAATCCACAATAGGCTCTCCGAATAAAATAAGTTATAAATCTGTAAATTGGATGTTGAGACCTAAGTGATGTGATCTTTATATCACTTTTTTTGTATGAGAATCATTCCATATAAAATAATTTTTTTGGTATATATACTCCCAATTAATGTATTTTAGTTTGATTGTCATTATATTTATGGTATATATGAATTCATAAAATTTTCATGCAGTCAGGTGGCTTAAAAATCAAAAGATACCAAAGTTGTAATATTTTTTAGTTAGTATCTCAATTCATAATGAGATTTTATATGATAAACATCCAATTTAAATATCATATGATATAACTATCATAAAACTCATATTATTTCTTCTCTGCTTGTTATTTCGTGTAGATAAATGATGTTTCCATTAATTTCCCCTATTAATGTTTTAAAGAGACGTATAGTATGTATTTAATAAAAAAATTTCTTAATTACCTCATTTCTCTAAAAACTTTTTTATTCCATATCCATGTTTTTATAAAATCATTTTAATTATTGTATTCACTAAATAAATTTATTTATAAACTAATTTTTATCCATTTTTACATTCCACAAAATAATTTAAAATTATTCATCATGTCAATTTGCAGTCAAGTATATTTTGAATTTTATTGAAATGTAATAGGAATAATTGTTTTAACATGTATAAAATATATAGAAAATTTTAGAGTTATTATTGATAAATGTTTTATAGATTCACTTTTATTATTCCAAGGCCATTTTGAAATATAGTGATTTAGAAACTATGTTGCGAAATTTTTTGTTTTAAAATGTGATATTCAAAGTAGAAATGCAATTTTCATCATGAAATGATACTAGTGATCTATAAATAACCTTTTCATATAATATGACATAAATTTTTGTTACTTATTCTCTACTACGGATATGATCAAATCGAATAATACATAATCTATCACTTTATGGTTTGTATATTAAAATATGCTTTTCCAGAAACCTATTCCCTTTCCAAGGGTTATGCACTGATGAATTGATAAAACGTTCATGAAACCCATCTATGTTTCACATCTCATTATAGGATTTATTTTTCTATTAAAAAACCATCGATATTCTTTTGTTTTGTTATGGGGATTGTTTTATGATATTATGGATAAATATATTCTACGTTCATTTTGAGATAGGTTGTATCTATATATCACTCCAATGAATTCAAAAAACATTAATATCTAATAAGATAATAATGGGAAATATGTTGATTTCTTAATCTACTATGAGAAATATATGATGGTTTCCCATCAATTTTAAAAGTATAAGCATTCATATTATGAAATTAGAAACATGTAATGATACATGTAATATTCTAAAATGGAAAACAGGTGTTAAAGCATGATCAATTAATTTTTATTTGTATAAGATTACAACCTTGAAAAATTAAATGGTTCCAATACATATTTTGATAACAAATATTTGTTAAATGGGCTTATTGTTTAGGAATTAATATAATTTTAAAATCTCACGATTAAATTTATTTTGATTGAATATTATTAATTTCATGAATCATGTGTTTGGTCATTGTTAGTTTGGGCATGAACATTATAAGTCTTGATCCAGATCACATCCCATTTTTCCTATCTTACACTTTTATATTATCATTGGATAATATATACCTTGTATACATTTTCTAAGATTATGATCTCACCCTCTCTTAATTTTCCATTCCATTGATTATAAAGAAAGGTTTAAATATGGTTATGTTTATGAAAATTACAAATGGGGAAGACCCTTATGTGAGATGTTGACAACATATCACTACATTATAAGATTTTATACCTAGTATCCAGAAGTACTAAACAATTTTGGTCCATGTGTTTGTGTTAGTCAAATTTATTGAATATTACCCCGTAATGATAGGATATTTATGTATCAAATCGATGTCCTTATAGTAAGTACTAAGAAAGTGTTAAATTAATCTGAGGAAACTAAGATGATAATGATTTATTTTCATCCTATGGGATATGTCAAAATATATGAATTAGAGTGATTCAATGTATAGAAAAAAGATCATGAATTTTTGTGAAAGATAGACCTAGTGGATTACCCGAAATTAAATTCCTAACTGGATATGACATGTTTGTGTGACTATGAAAGAAATTAAGCTAGGCGTAATAACTAAAAATATGGTTCATTGATATGGAATTGTACATCATGTGGTTCACGAAAATCATCATACAAGATAGCTTCATTGGCACTCTCAGGGGATATACTTTGGAAATTCATTAAAACATAAAAAACCATCATGATGGATTTAAATAGATTTGTACTATAAATGAATATGGGTAAAACATAGGTAATTTATTTTGAAATGAAGTAGTTATTACTTATATATAATATTAATGATTTTTTATGACTATGTTCTTTCCAATATGACTATAGTTTCTAACACTATTCATTTTGGTTTTAGTAAATATATGGAATCCAAAAGAAACATGTTAGTACTGAATGTAATATAAAATAATTTTTTTCCTCTTATAATACAAAATGTTATTGAGAGAGAATTTTAAATATCATTAATATAAAAACACAAATTTCTTATGATATGAATCATGTTTAACAGTCAAAAGTGAAAGGGGGGGAAGAATGTTTTCATGAGCACATTGTGAGAAAAATCAACATTATATAAGTTGGTACAGTGATATACTAGTCACAATTTTATGGTTCAGAAACACTAAAAAGCAATTTTCTATTCTATATTGTTTAGAGACAAAAAATGTAATATTAGATTACCATCGTTTAGATGGTGAAATATATTATAAGTGGAAAATTAATAAGAATATTACTGAATATGAGGTAATTTATTCCATTGAATGGGGTTAGTTTAATAGGTTATTTTTTAGTAAGTACATATATTGAATTATATCAATGGTGAAGGGGAATGAATTATGTGATCTCAAACATAAGGATGGTGAATATATTAGTACATAGGAAGCTATGCTTGACTTGAATGGTACAGTTCTAAATTAATCATTAAACGCGAATGAAAAATTGATAAACTCTTTGTTGGCCTACAAACTTTTATTTGAATGGAATTGTATATAAGTGGCTTTATTGACTACAATGATGTAATTTTTCTGCCTTTAATGTTTATATAGAAATGTGTGATTCATACTATTCCCATGGTTTTCATATGAAATGGATGATCATGTGTCATGAATAAAAAGAATCACATGGTGGAAGGAATATTCAGTATCCTACAGGGTGAAAATGTGAGAATAAGAACTTAGTTGATTGCCTAAAAGTAAAAATAAGTATTTTTAATGTTATGCGAAGTAAATAAATCAAGAAAATTAATGAATAAAGGATGAGAAAAGATCTATCATTGAATTGAAAGGCATGATATCTCAATAGAATGTGGCCATGCACACACTAGTGTTTCTATGGAAAATCATTTTATCATTATACGATTAAATTATATAATCTAAAGATAAAATAAAATGGAAATAATTTTTTAATATATCATAAAATGGGAATTCTAATATAAATTTGACAAATAATGTGAATAATGATAAATTGGGCACCCCATAGTGGAGAATTTCATTTTATATTTTTTCTGAAAGATCTCAAAAAAAATTATTTTTTAATTTTTTTTTGTAACAACTCATTTATTGATAGAGAATTTATTTTTATGTTTATTAATTTGATTTACATAGTTATATTCAATAAAAATGATTATTTATATTTTTTGTAAAAAATTGAAATATTATTAAGTACACTATTTTTAAATATGATTATCATTTAAATAAAACAAAATAAATTATTTTATATTAATTTTATTTAAATATTTTAAAAAATATTTATGTCAAAATTACATTTGGTGATATTGTTTGATTTTTTGATCAATAATTATTTTTTGGTCAATAAGTAAAAATATTGTTTTTTGTATAAATAAATTTTTTATTGGAATAATATATTTCAAATGTACAATTATATTTTGAATATCATTTTAGGTAACATAATAATTATTTATCTATATTTAATCTGATTAATTAATTTTTAATATCAAATATTTTTTATGTTTGTATATTTATATTTTTGTGATTAAAAAACTAGTTTTTTTAAAACTGTTTGAATGTTCTTATTTTTTTTTATAATTACATTAATTGAAACAACTATAAATAAAGGATGATATAAATGAAATTTATATATTATATATAAAAAATATTAATTTAAATTCAAAAAAAATATTACTAGTCATTGATATGATATAAAATCATTATTTTCATATAATATACACTGCATGAAAATCCTAATTTCCCCTCATAATTAGATTTTATTTTAAATTTTAAATTTTAAATTTTAAATTTTCACTCATGTGAGTTATATTTTGTGAAGTGGATAAAATGACATTTTATAGGTATAGTTTATAATATATTATAATGTTTACTTACTATTTCTCTGTAATGAATAATCAAAATAGTAAAAATTAATTTTCATGTTATTGGATATAACACATTCACATGGTGTTAAACTAAAAGGATAAAGGTAAAAATTATATAAAAAATTATAATTTTTTAATCTGAATATAAAGACCCTATAATGTGTAATTATTGATAATGGTCCACTTTTTATCATTTTTCCTTGTGAAATACGATGGAAAACATTTTTTAGAACAATTACAATTGTGCTTCTACACTCACTTTTAAAATACCACCCTATATTCCGTCTTCTTAATACATTCAAAGGACATAGTATTGGACAATAATAACCCAAAAATATTTTAGAATTACATTTACATGACCAATATACCTTGAATTGATTATAAATACAACCCATTTAGGCTTTTGCTGTTATACATGGCGGTTTTATGAAAAATTGGAATTGTGTTGAATACAATGTTTTTATTTTATTTCACCTTCCAAATCCATATAATCTTATAAAATAATTATTATATACAAAATAGTATCAAAATTATTGTAATATTTTAATTTTTTTAGTTTAATAACATTAATTCATCTCTTATACCATCAAATGATATATAAAATCATCAATCTTTTCTATGGCTACTGCCTTCTTACCCCATGTCACTCATTTTCCATAATAACCTCACAATAATTTTTTAATGATGAATTTAAATTATATATATATATATATAGTTTATGTAATTTATTTATACGTCATGAGTTATTATATCATATATATGTTATTAGTTTCCATTCTTCTAAGGGATAAGATTACTTTAGTTACGTGTATGGAAGACTGCCGCCACACATAGCATTGGGATTTTTTTCAAATGTTTTTAATTCAGAAGGTAATAAGTTTATAGATAATAAATATATGTGATATAAATGAAATAATTTTTATATTCAGGTTATATTTATCTGTATTAAAATTTTCTATATCATATTCATTATTATACTAAAAATTTAAAATGCCTTTGTTGCGAACATGTGGGATGTTGTCTCCACAAATTGGTGTGACTCTTTTTTCATAACTTCAAAAAATGGATGATATATATAAGTAGATTAAGTAAATTATGCGGTATTTATAATATTTTTATCTTTATTTATAACTAATATATAATGTTGATAAATTCAAAAAAAATTAAAAAATGAAAACATTACTCATGCGTAGGTATGACCTTCCATCAATTTTATTTTAATGTAGTACATTTTTCACTTACATATCTCATGATTTTTTTCAAAATTATAAATAAGATATAAATATAATAATTATTTCATTATTAGTATTGTTGATATTTTTTAATAATTAGTTCATTGAAAACAGTTAACACAATAAAGATATTTTAAAATAATGAACAATATATCATCAACGCATCATTCATAGACATAAAAGGTAATGTAATTGTAGATAATAAGGTCATAATAAAAATTAAATGAATAATAAAATTGGAATACATTTTAATGAAGTTAATGATTAATTTGTTTAATATTCAGGAATATAAAAATTTAAGTGACAAGTTAGAGTCATGGTATGTGACTTCCTCTAAATATCTTTTCTTTAAGGCGTAATTTTTTTATACACCCATGTTATTTTATTAGTTGTAAATATATCCCATTTATCATGTTATATCCCAAATATCTATATTATCAATTTATTTTCTATTTTGTAATATATTATTCTTTTAATGTTCTTATGATTTTGTAGGAACACAGATCTTCTTTTCAGGTATGGATATTTTTTTAAGATGTTTTGAGGAAAAAATGAAAAAAATATGATTTTCATAGTTCATGTCAAGTACTTCTTAGTGCAGGTTGTGTACATCGGAGTACATTCCATGAACAAATTGTGTCACATACTACCGCATTTTGACCACATAATTGTCGGTTATATGGTTGTGTGGTGACCAAGAAGACCTTATTAATTCTGGGGCTGGTGGAGGTTAATACACAGAGTGTAAATTTAAAGAAAATGTCATTCACATTTCTTTTCATTTGATAAATTAGAGTGGGGCCACATCCTATTTTTTGAAACATCTTCTTCTAGCTGTGGATTACACTTGAGTACTTTGGAGTGATGATAAATCTTTGAACCCCTAATTTTTTTTCCGAGCTCAGATTGAGACACATATGTGCGAGTTGGAATCCCACTAAAGTGTTCTAAAACCATCTTTAGCCCTTCTTTATGATTCATCATCTCTTGTGAGTTATGCTAGGTTGGTAACTTTATCACCCTTTTATAGATCTATGCTGATTGAAGTCAATTAAATGGAAAAAATTCATTTATATCGATCATACGACATCAAGTTTGGTGGTTTGTCCCTTCGGTAGTTTGTCTTTGGATTATAAATTCTCAATGTCCCGCATACCCACGTTTTGGTTATTGCGTTCATTGGAATTAAAAAAAATTATTTTATATTATGGATTAATTGATTGATAAATGGTTTTTTCTTATGTTTATGGTTATATTCCTTGTATATGTGTCATCCCCTGGGTGTGTTTCCCTTGATTGACTGTTTATGACCATTTCGTGGGGGGTGCATATGAGGTGTACCTTGGTTTCCATTCCTTGAATTTCATAGAATGACGTTTTTTTTGAATGTAGGAAATGAAAGTGATATGAATTTTGAATGTTTTACCCAAAGAGTTATAACGTGAGAGATTTCCATGGGGTTGTTTATAATTAATTAATGGAATGTTTGACCAAAGGGGATGGTTCTATGAGATCTTTCTAAATATGTCATTTATGAATGTTTTACTGGAATATTTGACCCAACAGTATTGACAATGAGAGCTACCCTGGTAGTCATTAATATTTCATTAAATGGGTGTACGACAGATGGGTTTAGACCATGAGATATTTCTTAGGTTCTCATTTATATTTAATTAATGTTATTTTGGAATGAAAGAGTTATACCGTGAGAGAATCGGAAAGGGTCATTTGTGGATAATTGAATGATTATGATGAGTCAAACAAACCAAAGCACTATAATTGATTTTTTTCTTACATGATTGTTTTGGATTGTATTATAAGACATCTGTTTTGGTTACATTACAAAGAGGATACAGATAATTAGATCTCAGGGTTACATGATTCAACAGATGAATAATAAATGATAAATGAATGAAATTAAAAACAATAAGATTGGTTACGTTTGATTATATCCTAGTTTATTTCATCACCTCTCCATATTACCTGCAATATATATTCCCAGATAGTTATTCATTGATCTATTGGTGGTTTCAAACTGGGATTCATCACACACCTTGTTTGGGCTATGATTTTTCTACAAAACATGTTATATGATTTTAGGTACTAGTAATAGAAAGTTCACTTCTCCATCAACTACATTATTGTTGTTGGTGTTGGAGAGAATGGGACAATGTTGAGGCATGTAATGATACTAGATTTTAATTATTATTTTGTTCATTGTATCTTTTATTTCTTTCCATAATTGTGAAATGTTCGGATGTTTTCTTAGATACATATTCCATGCATCATATATATATTGCGGTCTTGGTTGGTTTTTCTTTCAATAATCCCCTGTTTATTTCTATTTGATATTATTTCTTCTGATTTTGTTTAATTTTTAGATACTTATTTTCATACACTACCAATAATGTAATAGTTTCCCCAATATCATATATTTTTACTCACTACTATTCAGAAGCCTCTGGTGTTTTGGTAAATGTGCTAGAGACCATGTGACCAACCGGGTTCAAGGCACCTCTGGGTGGCACCTTGATTCTGGATATTATAAAGTGGTATCCATGGTTGTTATTCTCTTCTTTGAATTAATTTTTGGATCCATTAGAATGCTAATGGAAGGAATATGTATTTGGTAATAATCTGTTCTCGGGAGTAGCTAACCCATGTATAGGGAAAATCCATGTTACCTCGAATATTTCATTTTTTCTACTTTTTCTATAGTTATAGTAGATTTTATTTCAATATTGGGTGATGCACATGGTTTCTGTTGTTATTATTGATCACATTGTGGATTGATCTTAGTTTAAACCTGATGAGATTATCGTATGAAATCAAATACATCATATTGGAACTTGCAAGGCATCACATGTCATGCATTATTGTCATTCCATTTAGGCTGCATTACTGATTCCATGATATTGTGATTGATGTTGTGGGATAAATGAATGATTTCTTGAAATATTGGGTGATAGAAATACCTTCTACTTGGATAGGGTATTGGTATATCTAATTTTTTATTTATAGGGATTCCAAGCATTGGACCATGAGGTGGTGTGGGACCTCTTGGATTAGAATTTGGGGGATCAGGTTTGAAATTTAATTGAATTTGGTTGAGATAAGATATGAATAAAAATTCAAAACATAGATTTTTAGAGTGTACAGTATCTCATGGATTGTTACATGGCATTCATTGGTCAAATTTTTTGATGTTGGGTGTTCTAGAGAAGTTTTAATGGATAACTGTCTGAAGGGCCCATAAAATATGTCATGTAAAGTTATGAACACACGCTATGTGTTCTTATGTTCTGGATGTAATGTGCTTTCATATGTAAACACCGTGCACCATATGTAAATACTGAATATTTATTGACCGTGTGACTGATTGTGTGTGCATAAACTAGGGATGGTAATCTTTTGGAAGAACACATTCTGTACATATAGTACACATCTTGATATAGTCGACCGTGTATCCGACCATGTGATCAAATACCCAACTGGGTGGATAATTTGAGTATACACTGTGTCTAGGGTGAACAAGTCATGTAAGGTTACCTCAGTAGGACTGTGTTGTTAAATCCATGAAAAACGATCCAGTTATGAGTGGATATTCATGTACATACCATGTCTCATGTGGAACATGGTTTGTGTTTTGGGTGTTACATAACTTTTTTTGTAGTGGTACACACCCCTGTTAAATCATTAGAGAACATTCCATGTAGTGTCTCAACATGCAGTGTAGCCCTATTTTGGAATAAATAAATGATTTCTTCCACATGTTCCTTACATTCACTCCTGATTTGTATTTCTATTAATATTGTACTGAGGTATGCACTTTCCCTTTCAGATTCATGATACCAAGACTTCCTTTGATTGTATACATGGTACATGGAGATGATCATACAACAAAATTCATATATCATGGACAACAAAAAGATCCTTTTATTTTTATAGTCTCAGAAGTATCTGTTATACCAGACATAGGTGCTGATACATAGTTCCATGAATTTTTTTTAAGAAGATGCCAACTTTTCAAGGAGCCCCACATTCTTCCCTGACTATGGCAGAGCTGACACTCTTATTCCTGCAGATGTATCCTCACACATTTTTTGGGGATGAAGGACTATAGGCTGTAGATTCAGGGTTAGAGTCCATTCATTTTATATTCCATAATCTAGAGATGTCTCCAGAGAGGAGGGTGAATATCATGACTTACATGCTACGTGATTGTGCCAAGAGATGGTGGGATGTTATCTCACAGGTAGGGCGTCATTAGGATATGGATTGGGAAGATTTTTAGAGGAAAATGGGAGACTACTTCTACCTTGATACGTTGATGTACAATCGATCCCGACGGTTTATGAATTTGCAGCATGGTGCTCTTTCAACAAATTCAGTGTTCTTATAAATTTTCATAGCTTCATCACATCACACATATTTTGGGAGGTGGTGATTTAATAATGGCTTTGACATTTCAAAATAGAGTCAGGTATGTCAACTGATCATATGTGAATTCTTTTCGGTTTACATATGTAAATTCTATAGTAAATTAGGGAGTAGTTACTGAGTGAAATATGATGGATGTAGGATCTATGAGGCAAGGTGGTTCTGCATCTAGGGTTGGTACTCCATAAATCGGTATCATAATTTGCACAGTGAGATTTCATGCGATCTTTATTTATGTAGGTGACTGGTGTGCAACCAGTGCGAAAGGAGTGGGAACACAATACCACATTACCTGAGAGACCCAGTTGAGTTCTGATCTAATGGAAATAAAAGACATTTTTAGTTTTTGTTTCTGGGTGTTCTCACCAACTGGGAGTGAGAGAGGATCTATATGGACACCACATACAAGAGAGGTTCCACAAGTTCCTTAACAGTCAGAGAATTAGATTTCATTAGCATATTCAGGATGAGGTGGTGGTTGTGGCCATGGAATCCAGACGAGAGGTTTTTAGTGACAACGTGGGGGGGATAATCTCAGGGTAGTTAGGAAGGGTAACAAGTCCATGGTACTAGTCAAACTTTTGCAATTGAGTATAATAAGTGGGAACATAATCACGAAACATGAAAGGTTATATTTAATATTCTAGATTCCTCATTTTTAGCTTTTTCCCTTTTTCATATAGGGGATTCCCATAGTAAAGTATTTTTTGTTGGTGTAGCCATCTTTGGGCTCTTTATTATTACTTCTGATGATGTAATGACACTATGCACTTTTTTGGGGACTAGGGTGGCTAGTGTACATTAGTGCAATGAGTTCCCTCTTGAGAATGGTGGGTGTCACTTTATATATACACTATATTCCATAGAGATGATAAGCATTGATGTATTTCTCGGAATGGACGGGTTGGTCTCCTTTCAATCATTTATTGACTTTTATCATTGTAGGGTGATTTTCATGTCACCAGTGGATAGATATATTTAATGATTGGGAAATGGGATGGTTATGTTAGTAGAGAGGGACCAGAGCATCATGGGTTGGGAGGAATTACAACATATAATTCTAGTTTATTTATATTTTAATAGGGAATTTCACATATAGGCTTTCCTCTAGAGGTTGATCATTTCAATAATGCATTTCCAAATGAATTTTCATGTTTACCTCTAGTGTGAGAGGTGGATATTCTTTTTGAGCTTGTTCTTCGAGTGGTATCATTGTCCAATCCTCCATACATGATTACTACACCAGATATACATGAGCTTAAGAAGATGTTAGTGGAGTGTTAATAAAAGGGATTCATATAGACCATTAAGTCATCTTTGGTCTTGACAAACCTTTTTGTAAAGAATATGGATGATCGCCTCAGAATTTTGTGAATTATCAGATGCTGAACTAGTTGAAGGTCAAGAACCGATATTCCTTTCCAATGATTGCTGATATATTTGATCATCTTTGAGGAGCCTGAGTGATCTTCCAGATTGACTAAAATCCAATTATCATCAATTGCGTGTTTGACCATCATATATACAATTTACAACCTTTTAGAGTCGGTATGTTCTATAAGAGTATTTGGTTATGTGGTATGGTCTGAGAAACACACCGGTAGTTTTCATAGCATTGATGAACAGAGTGTTCCATCCTTACATGTATTATTTTGTGGTACTCCCCGTGGATGATATCATTGTGTACTCTCACACATGACATGACCATGCCAACCATCCTATGATTGTTTTGTGTATACAAAGAGGGCATGAATTATATGATATGCTCTCAAAATGCCACATTAGGATGGATCAGATTCATTTCTTGGCTCATGTCATATCAGAGCGAAGAGTATTAGTTGACCTAGAGAAGTGAAAGCGGTAGTTTCATGGGAGTATCATAATAATGTTATTGAGGTAAAGAGTTGTATAGGGTTTAAATGATACTATAGATGCATCATTAAAAACTTTTTACTATTATCATCGCCACGAATGGGATTAGAAGTTGAACAATAACATTTTTACATCATTTTTAGCTTTTCAAATTGGTTTTTTGGCTGCATTATTGTAAGTGACAATTAAAATATGATTTTATACATTGGTTATTTTATAACCAATGTTAAAAATGGTTTTTATGGTTTTTAACATCTGTTTTTAAAAATTGAAGTGAATGACCTTCTGAAAATGATGTTAATAATCCATTTTTACATAGTTTTTTGAAAAAACCTGCATTAAAAGACATTTTTTTCCAATGTTATTTAAAAAAACATTAAAAATAAATCTAGATATTTATTTTTAAATAAAGACATAAAAAATGATTACATCCTTGTAGATATTTTCTTAATATTTAATTTGACTGGTTGTGGAGCTCAAACAGAGTTATTAATCAAACATTATGACCATCAAATGATTGATATTTTTTTCAAAAAAAGATCAAATGAGCCAATTGTAACTTCTTCATAGAAGGAATTTTAGAATCCAAAGATGGATTTTTCATATTTCATTGATATAAATAATTATCCATCATTATAAAAAAATAATATTCATTAAATGGTAGATCAATTAAAAAATGTAATCCTAAAAAATACAAGTCATGGAAAAATAATTAAAAATAACATGATATCATCGTGAAAAGAATAAATAGATGATTCACATGGTAAATCAAACATTTTGAGTGGTGGAATGATGATGGTTTAATGAAATGATTATTAAATGGTAAATCAATGAAGAAAAAAATTTAGAAAAACCATAAATCATGGATAAATAATTAAAAATACCATGTTGTGATCACGAAATGAAGAAAAAATTGATTCACGTTGAAGAATAAATTATTCGATTAGGGGGAACGATAATGGTAAAAATAAATTATCTTCAAATTAGGATATGTGTATAATAAAAACTTATAATCGAGATGAAAAAGAAAATGAGGTATAAGAAATTTTATGTGGCAATTAGAAATTTTGATGTCATGATGTAAAAAAATGGAAATTTAACTTTGAAAGGATAATAAAATTATCTTTCACGTCGGTTTCATGATAAAATTCATGAAAAAATAGGAAAATTTTCACTTATATTTCATGTCGTTTATTCTATAACCAACGTGAAAATCAATTTTCATCACTTTTTTCATGACAATTATTAAATATCTGACCTAAAAAATAAATTTTCATTATTTTTCACATCGGTTATTTAATATCCAACATAAAAATGTTTAAAAACAAGTAGTTCATCTCTCAACCTTTGATTTGATATTTCACGGATATAAAATGAAGTTCTGGATTATAAGTTATTGACTTCAGATTTTGGCCTTCCCTAAGTCTTCATTTAGAGATGATCAAATTCTGAAGACAATACCATTTGATCAATAACTCCATTTGAGCTCTATGACCTATCAAATCTAAACATGGGAAATGAAATACTTGTTTGTAAACATTCTTCACATTGGTTGTTAAATAAATTATGTGAAAAATACCTTTTAATGTCATTTATTAAATAACCGACTATAAAAAGTCATGAAAATTTCTTTTTCACATAAGTTATTTAGAACCCATGTGAAAAAGAATGGAAAGTAGATTTTTAACATCAGTTATTATATAACAGACGTGAAAAGAACATATAAAATGGATTGTTCACGTTTTATATTATATAAACGACGTGAAAATCAACAAAAATGGACCTTCAGGTCAGTTATATAATAACCAACATGATATATCATTTTTCAGATATTTTCTTGTCAGTTCTAAAAAACTGATATGAAAAAAGGTGTAGTTATAAATAGTTTATGTACTTGCATTACTATGAAGGGTGGGAAATACTTGTGGATAGAATCTTGTGACTCAAACATTTAAGAACAGAAATGGAGATAATAGAATATATAATATATAATACATCATAAATATCATATATATATATATATAATAGAAATAATTTTTTCCATCATAACTTTCAAACATGTGAGGTTGTAAATGAAAAATGAACATCCCCGTTACGCAAGAAAATAGTTCCCTGTAAATGAACGGTAATTTCATTACCCTTTTGATTGAAGTGTTTGTAGGTGAAGGTAAAACCATTATCATAAAAACTAAGAATTATATTGTGTATAATTATGATATTTTTTTAATAATTAAATAATAATAAATGCAGGGTATGAATAATGAACTAAATTGAAAAATATATGTTGATTAATGTTACCTCTTCTTTATGTAACTCTTTTTGGAATGAACCAAATGAATTATTGGATGGATTTATTCACATTGTGACTCGTATAGGGTGATGGGGTGGATTTTGTTAGATAATTTCATAATGTAATGGAAGAGAAAATGGTCATTAATGTTTTGAATATGTGGTGAGGAGAGGAGGCCTTTTATAAAATGGGAAATGACACATTGGGTATTATAAAAAAGGATTGTGTGATCCTTAAATTTTATATGACCTAAAATGGTTGAAAATAGGTAATTATATATTCATAGATGTGTAATTATCACTATAAGAACATCCAATAATTTTTGACATGCTTATGTTAGTTTTAACACTGTATATTATAGGTTTAGTCAATAATTATGGTGGGTTTTCATTAATCAATAATATAAATATTAATTGATTTTTCACATCATTTTGGTCATAAAAGATTTAAATATTTATATATTATATATTATTCAAAATTAAAATATTTATAAAATATTTATTATTTCAAAATAGTAAATTGGACACAATTAAATTTAAATTAATTCTAGATACATGATGTGAGGGTGGGCTTATAATGTCAAAATGTTCAAAAGATTTGTTGTTTTTATATATAAATTAAATTTGAAATTGTTTAAAATTATAAATATTTTATTATTGATATAAAATTGATCAAATTATACATTACAAAATTATAAAATATAATTTAACTATATAAAAAAATAAATGAAAATGTATTTTTGAAATAAAATTTGGTAGTATTAACTATTCATCTATATATAAATCTTCTTAGAAATATTGAAAATAATAATACAGGGTAAATTTTTATATTTCTAATTAATAATAGAAGCATAATATTTTATATATAAATTATAATTGTGTCAAAAACAAGATTTATAATAGGCGATCCATTAAATCGATGGAAAAATACCTTTTAAAAATATAGATCATATTTTTTCTTAAAAAGTTGATTTACTCTTTTTTCAAACATATGATATTTATTTGATCAATGTGAAAACATTTAATAAAAAAAATTAACGATAATATAGTTATTCCTATTAATTCCCTCATATATAATGATTCTGTGATTACTAGAACATAAAATAATTATACTAACAATATATTATTATTTACTATAACTCATTACTATAAGAAACACATGTTTTCGTAGAAACACATTATTATGGTTTAGGTATGCTATGGGACATGACATCAATTTTCTGGGTAAAATAACTATAAAATTCCTTAATATTAATAAATTTGAAAAATACATATTCCAACCTTACCTAGGATGTTACATCCCCCCATTTGGAAATTGCATCCTCAAAATTTAATTCACTTATCATAAAATTGGGGATATTTGAGCAACATATTAATTTTAGCTTTCCATGTTGTCTCTTCCAACATGTTGTTTTCTAAAAACCCCATAAATTGGTGAATTTGATTATTATATTAAATATTCTTCCTATTTTGTATAACTGCAACTAATTATTCCTCATAAGAATTATTCTCATAAGGCGTAACTTATTTTTGAATCCCAACATGTGATAAAAATGATACGTAATTCATTAACATTGAAACATGAAATATGTTATGAACATGGGACAAACAAGGAGGTAAGGCTCATTGGTTTGAAAATGATCCAACATTATCCACGATTTTATACAGTTTAATAAACTATGAACTCAACTTGACCTTCTTACCAAAACACATTATACATTTTGTTGGAAAAACATTGAGAAAGACATAATCTCCTAGCAAAGAAGAATGAACATTTCTCCGGTTATCCACATAACATTTTGGCCTACTCTAATCTATCCTATTTTGTTGCTGAATCAATTTATTCTCTCTATCATTTCCTATAACAAATATAGTCCTATTTATATATTTTTTCCAATATCAACTTAAAAATATGGTGTCCAACACCCCTTTCCAGTTATTTCTCCTAAAGGATACTTCTTCATAAGAAAATGAAATCCATTATTATAAGAAAAAAACCAATGAATGTTTAAAATAAAAATTTCCCTACTAACCATTGAGAAATAATGTAGTATATATTCCATGGAATGAATCATCATCACAAACTATATATCGGATTGAGGATGAAACATTGTACACAAATTAAATTCCACACCCAATGCCTTCTGATGTCATTTCCTAAAATTTAATGTGAAACTCAGATCACACCTGATATAATAGATAGAGGGATTCCATGTAACCTAAAAATAACATTTAATTGTAGCCACTATTTCTAATCCATAGAAATTCTATCATAAATAGGAAAAATATGTAATGATTTTATCAATTGATAAAAAATCTCCCAAATTGTATTTTTTACCTTGAGAAGTCATTGAGAATCCAACTTGGAAATCCATTGATATAATTTTGCATTTACATTATGTTTCTAGAAATGGATTAAACATACTCTTCCATAACTATCATTTCACATTATCCTAATGAAATGTCAATCACTTCATTGTAAATTCATTAATACATCATTCCAATCCATCTCACTAGTAATACCCCCAATGGACTATGTATATCTTAGAACTACACAAATGAATGAATAAATGAGTACTATGATCATATATCAACAACCCATTAATTAATTTTGAATATAGAGGCACATATAATGTTTTTACAAATATTAAAACACATTATTCAATAATATTGAAATATAGAAACTTAACACCCTTAAATGATTAAAATTTTTCTTTCAATGATAGATCAAATTTTAAAGTCATCTTAATTCTTTCTTCCAATTTTGACTACACTAAAACCTGAAAAAAACAGAGGTTTCCCCTATAGTAAAAACTTGTAACCCAAAATACTTCAAATAATAAACAAATGGTATCATTACAAATGTAACATGTTTATTGTGTAATTACATTTTTTGACTCAAATAATTGGTCTCCTTGTTTTATTTTACAGGATGATACTAAATCATGAAATCATAATCCTTGAATAGATTGATCCATATTCAATGTCTCACATAAAAGTTTTTTAGTGTTAATATATACTTAAAAATTTGATAATCTATATATAATTCAAAATTTATCACATACAAATTATGACTCGAAAATTTTAATGACAATTCAATTTCATCTATCTCCAAATCAAGAGTAGTGTAATTTAACTCCATATTTTTAATCATCTTTGAAGCATAATAAATTTCATTGTCATTCTTTATTGGGTAACAACCAAGTTCCATCAATGATGATTAAAATAACATGAAGTATTAACCAATTATATTAGGCCATGTCCAAATAAAATCATTGATCGGTCTTCTTTTGAGCTCCTCAAAACAATTATCATATTCATTTTTTTAGATGGTAATAACTCATTTTCTGAGTTCACGTATTTGGTTGGAATGATTTCTATGTAATTATTTAGACATATTCATAGTAATAAAATACTAATAAATTAAATAAATTAGTCATAATGATATAGGTTGGTCTTTTCAACTCTTCAACAATATTTCATTAAGGAGAATGAATAGTTAGGATATAATTTAGACCAATATGACAAATGAATGAAATGTTTTTCCACAAAATTTCTTACTTACTAATTTATAAATATAGTTTTTTTATTTGTGGTTATAAAATAAAACGTCATGATCCATTCAGGTTTCTGATGGATTTTATAATATACCAAATTATCATATAAAAAACTACCTCAAACTATTCCCAAAATTGATGGAAAATTCAATTCATATGATTCATAAATACATCAGGTCTATTAGATAAACCCAATGGAATAAATAAAAACTCTTAAAGAACATATATAGATTGAAACGAGGCCTTCAGAATGTCATTATCTCCACATTCTATTTACTGCACCCAAATATTGTATCAACATCCATATAACATCGAAATCCCATGACCTGATCAAAAAATTCATCAATATGAGGAAATGTATACTTTTTTTACATGGGTGTTATTCATGGATCTCAAATCATTGTGAAGCCTCATAGAACCATCCCTCGGATTCACAAATAAAAATTAGCACCCCATGATGATGTGCTCAGTTGAATAAACATATTATCAATTAATTTATATGACTTTTATTTTAATTACACATGTTCTACATAATCCATTATATAAGGTAATTTATAAATATTCCTAGTATCATGCACTAAAGAAATATTAATTTAAACATTTCATTTATGAAAAAAAATCTACACAATCATCATTAAAAACATCGATATATTCATTTAATAATGGGATGACACTAATCATAACTATTTATTTATTTTCAAGAACATGAAATAGAAAATTTTATCATCAATCATTAATCATTTTCCTAGCCATGGTATTTTATTAAATGTATAAATTAATTGAATAAAACTATATATGATTTTCTATAAGGAAAAACCATTAAAGGATTACCTAATTGTGAGTTTTAGACTTGAAAATCAATTACTAAACATTGAGGTTCTTTAAATATATAGAGTTTTAGATAATTATGGCATAAAATATACATAACATCACATAATCATACAAGATGATACAACTAAAATAGTGTGCACTTTTTCAAAATTATAAAACATCTTATATCAAACATAATTTCACTGAAAACACTATATAACATTTAAATTATCTTCTTCCATTATCTCACACATCCTTATAACCTATGAAAAAAAATTAAAAACATAGGATGAGCACCAAGATCTCAGTAAGGGATATAATGAAATTTTCTGTTAACTAATACCATAAAAACCAATAAATCCCATCAGAAAACTAACATAATAACATGAATTGAAACATGATGTAGTATCCAAGGAAATTATTTACCATATTAATATTAAAATCACCCCTACACATAGAATTACCATTAGTTCAATTTCCATATATGGTGTACCAAATTCATTTGAGATCTATAAGGGTTTTCACTCATCATATCATCAGCTATAATGGGCTCAACCCTACATAAATTGTTCTATAATTGGCTCAAACCAACATATATTGAGAAATAATTGTCTCTACACAAGATAACTATTTATATTGAAAATATCATTGTAATACAGTATCATTTAATCATGACTAACCACACATACCATATATAAGAAAATAAATTGTTTAGAATTTTATTATAGAGTCTTTTAAAATGATTTTAAACGGAATGTCCCATGAAAATATCATTGGTGTGAAAATTAGTAGAATAGAATGGATACGTTTATAAAATATAAATACACATAATTAGTCATAATATAATGAAAAATTCACCACTCAAATAATCTTAATAGTATATATTGAATAAATTAGAATGATAACCCAATGAATTGAAATTGGGTGAATAATTTCCTTTCCCCGAGTTCTTCTTATTTCAAACATGATTAAATGTCTTGTATAATGGTTAAAATAGTGTTATTAATAGTTTATAAAAATGGATAGATTTTTATAAATACTTATATGATCATTTTATAACATCATTTAACACATTAATTTGTAATATTTTATTATTTTCATTGTTTCGGGATCCTTATTTACATGGTTTCCATGGTGGGTTCGTAAATGATTTCATAGTTGAATGGAAGAAAAAATCCAAATGTGAAATGATTTGGTATTAAAATGTTTCCATTAATATAAATAAAACACTTTTAATTTTTATTTTTTAATATGAGGATGATTTACTATTTAAAAAAATTATTTTTGTTTAGATCGTTTTTTCGGTTCTACGATAATAAAGAACTTTTTTCATCATATTCCTTTATCATTATGTGTATAAGTTACTTCCAGAACATAATATTGGTCATATAATTATCTTTTATAATCTTTTCCAACCATTAAAATGTTTTTACAAATAGATTTAATGGGAATAAAAAAATTTGGAGACAGATAATCAAGGATAGCGGTAAATCAACCCTTAACAAATGTTTTTTTATTTTTAGAATATGAGTGAGACAAGAAGAAATATGATGATTAAATCTTCAATAAAAATTATAATGATCTAGTATATATATGATAAAAGATCTTCCCTGCCACTTGGATAGGTGAAGGTGATGAGATTTTATGAAAAAACCCATTTTAATGAAATTAAAAGGAAATTAAAGAGGATTTTTTCCTCTTCAACTCTTCTCATTGAGACCCTCCTTAAAGACATTGATTTTGATCCTTTGTCCTAACCAGTAGTTCAGGGATTTGGGTAAGTTCCTTGGGAGGGTGTTTGGTTATAATCTGGACAATGATAATAGATTGAGAGGTGTCAGAGGAAGAGCAAGGTGAGGGTGGCATTTATAGTGGAGTAAAAGAAGGGTTTTACATTATTTATTCATTAGTTTAATATTTTCTCTCAAGACTGTGAATTGAAATAATTATTTTCCCAAAAAATAGTAATAAGTGCATGTACATTCCAAATATTTTCCATTTTCATTAGACATGAAACATTAGTGATGTATAAATTCATCTAATTGGCACATTACTTAAATGATCGAATATCACTATAAACAAAAAATTCAGGTATTTCAAAAAATTCCCAATAATTCTCCATAACTATTTTTCGATATGCAGAATATAAAAATGAACTCAATTGTACCACAAAAAATTTCTATTTATGAGAAATTTAATTTTTAGATAAAATAATAATATACACGATAAAAATTAATTTTAAAACTATAACTAATTTTATAATTCCATGAAAAATTAATCAAGGTATAATTAAATAAACTTATAACCACAAGACTATAAAATAAGAATTTACGAATAAATTTTATGAAAATATATTTTTATTTAAATTATTAAATTAATCCCGAAAGTGTTATTAAATAATTATGAATTACTAAAAACACCAACACTTAAACTAGAGTCATATTGTTACAACTTAGATTACATCTTATTCTAAATCCATTGGGGAGGGCACTATTCATTTAGTAGATTTACTATTCATAAGGGTTACTCAACTATTCATACGGGTAGGATACTTTTCAATAGGGTACGATACTATTCATCAAAAAATATGTTTGTCCTATCTGAACCCAAATAACTTACTTATCGTAACCATGTTTTTCTAATTTTTTGAAATTTAAAACATAGAAATAGAAATATTTGGTATAATGGATAGTGTATAACTATCTCCTAAAAACAATGTGTTTCATCATAGAGACATATTTTTTCCTGCATTAGTTGGAAATCCTTTTGGCGTTATATTAAACCCAGCTTCAATAAATTGGGTCCTAGTAATTTTTATTTACTTATTTGACAAGTGAAGGTGGATTTTCTTCAGAGAATTTTTAGATTTCCATCATTTTTATTGAACCATGTGGTATCTCCACAAATCCCTTACTTAGTAGATTACCTTATACCATAATACATTTTCAATATGATCACGAATTTAAATATGAATTTATTCAAAATAATGTTTCTCTTCCAGCTGATCTACCTCTCAGCTCAAAACAAGAGATGAATCTGCAACATGATTTTTCAACAACAAACATGAAAACAAATACATAACATTGATACAGGTGGAAGAAAATCTACTTAGTTGGAAACTGGTCCAACTTTTTCCAAGATCTCATAAGGTCCAACAAACTGTGGACTAAACATTCCATTTTTACCAAAAATCATAAAACTTTTCCATATAGATATTTTATGGGAAACATGATCACCTACATCAACTGAAATGTCTATCCTCCTGTAATCTAAATAATTTTTTTCCATCTATTGTATTTATTCATGTGTTTCTAAATAATCTGAAATTTTTACTCCACTTCTTTAACTTATTCCATTCCCATAAAATTCCATTCCCTAACTTCATCACAAAATGATGAAGTTCGACACCTCCATCTATACAATGACTCAAAAACTACTATTTTATATTCTAATGAAATTTTTTTATAATATAACTCAACTAATGAAAAACTCTTATCCTAGTATCCCTGGTAGTCCATTGAAAATGTTTTAATAATATCCTTCAATTCCTGAAATATTTTCTCATTCTGTCCATTATATTGAAGATCAAAATAAATGATGAAATTTTATTATATTTCCAATTACTTTTGAAGGCCTTTCCAAAAGATATAAATGAACCTGAGATCATGTTCATATTTATTTTAAAGAGAAACTCCATATAACATGAAAATATATTTAATGTACTGTCTAGAAAGATAATCCAACAAAATATTTTCTCTAAAATGAAAAAAATTAATAGATTTAGTCATTCAGTGACCAATAACATAGATTGATTCATTACCTTGAGATTTGTTTTGTAGTCATGAAATAAAATCCAAGAATATATTATCGTGTTTCCACTCTCGCACTAGTAAATGTTGAACCATCCACTTCGGTAGCTAACACTCTGATTTGATTTGTTGTCTCGTATATCATTTCATTTTATAATTATAAATATATCTTTTCATTCCACTAAAAAAGTAATACTCTCGAAGATCAATGGACATATTTGTGCTGAAAAGATGAACTGAAAATGATGAACTGTGGGATTCACAAACTGATTCATTCTTCAACTGAGAATCATGATGAACAAATAATCTCTTCCAAATCCATAGGAAACATTCATTATCAAGTTTAAATTATGGTAACATTATGATTTTAACCAATTCTACCTTTCTCTGTGACTCTTCGACTTCATTCTTTTCTTGCATAATTCTGTCTAACAAATATGCTATTAATAAAACCTAAAATAAAATAGTAGTATTTCCTACACCATCAACATCCAATACAAAATTCCTCAAATAATTATCCATAAGTTCAGATTCCAAATGTATCATGGTTATTGTAGCATCATTTTTTTTACTCAAGTAATCACCCAATATTTTTTTTCCATGATTGTAATAGATTATGTAATCATAATCCTTGATTAGTATGAGAAATCTTCTATTTCTCATGTTTAAGTAATTCAGAGTAAATATATACATAAATTTTTTTATTCATTATATATTTTACATTTTACATCATATGAATGATTCATCTAAATTACTATTGAATAAACAACAATACCTAATTCCAAATCATGTTTAAGGTAATTCAACTGATGAGGTTTCATCCGAAATAACGTATAAGCAATGAACTGATCATTCTATATTAGAACATTACCATGTCCCTTCCACAATGCATTAGTATAGATGAAATACTCACCACTTAAGAAAGGTAGATTCAGAACTGGATCATTCACCATTATTTTATTCAATTCATATAAATATCATCACATTATTTTTACTAAATAAATTTATCCCATTTTAAAGTTATATTAGTTAGAGGTAAATATATTCATGATATGTTTTCAGGAAACATTTTATAATTGCCTTCAAAACCATGAAAACTATGTATCTCAGTTACCTATTTGGGACATGACCATTCTTCAACAAATGTAATTTTTTAAGGATCAATAGTTATGACATCATTATAAATATTGTGACAAATTAATGATGTTATTTTCAACCAAAAATCAAAATTGTTATATTTTCCATACATATTATTTTATTCATGGTAGTCAAAACAACCCAAGGGTGTTTTTCTTTCTCATCATTACATTTAGAATATACTAGAATATCATTAATAAACACAACCACAAACTTATCTAGGAACACATGAAATATTATATTCATAAGATCCACCAATATGTAAGGAGAATTTGTTAATACAAAAGGCATAACAAACAAAATTATAATGCCTATATCTAGGATGGAATGTAGTCTTTAGTATTTCTGCTTCATTCACTGGTGAAAAAAATGTTCAAAACGTTGATATTTTTCACATCGATTCTATATAACTGACATGCAAAGCTAGAAAAATTGGTTTATCACATCGTTATAAAATAAACGACATGAAAAATTGAATCTGGGTGCTTTATTACTTATATTTTAAAATAACTTATCCAATAAATCAAATGTATGAGATTTATCATGCTGGTTATAAAATATCTGACATGTTAAATGATTTTTCGCACCCTGTATTATGTCATTCTATTTTTCAATCGATTGAATTAAGAATTGACTCTCTAGCATGGAAAACCAAGAAAGGATTCTTCAAAGTTGTATTCTCCAACCAATTTTTTCCAACATCCTTCATCATTTTTATTATCACCAGATTTATCAGGTCGACTCACAACACACAAGAAATCCACAGAGCTATTAGTTTCTTTTTTTATTTTTTGCAAAGCCCTAAACATATGTTTTAAGATGTTAATATTATATATTTTTTCCTTCTATCATGGTCAGTTTCATAGTGTTATTTTAGACATGGGAAAATTATTTTCTGGTAAAATAATCCATGGGAGTGATATCATGCATGTTCTAAATTTTTTTTCTACCATGTGTATTCTATCATTTGAGTGTGCATGTAAATTCATGTCTGTGGTGGGTTTCCAGGGGTTGGGGGTTGTATGGGGGTGAGGGGGGTGAGGGGGATATTAAAGGGGATAAGGGGTGTCTAGGGTGTGGGGAATCCCCTGGATGGGGAGCTTCCATGGGGTTGGGGGGCTATCCATGTGGTGGGGTGTCAAGTAGGGTTGGATGACTAGGGGTTTGGGGTTGTCCATTGAGGTGAGGGTGTCTAGGGGGTGGAGGTTGTCCAAGGTGGTGTGAGTTTCCAATTGGGTGGGGGTGTCCAGGTGGGTGAGGGGTATCCAATGTGGTATGAGGGTCAGGGGGTGGGGGTGGGTGTGGTGTCCTGGGGGGTGGTGGTGGTGAGTGGGGCTGTCCATTGGGGTTGGTAGTGTCCAGGGGGTTGGGGTGGTTTCTAGGGGGTGAGGTTGATGTGTTAGAGGGAATGGGGTGTCCATGGGAAGGGGTGTTCAGGGGGGTGGGGGTGTCCAAGGGGGTGGGGGGGTTCTCAAGGGGCGGGTGATTCTATGGGTGGTGGGGGTGTCTAGGTGGGTGAGGGGCAATCCAAGTGGGTAGGGCTATCCAGGGGGTGGGGGTGGTGTCAGGTCTGTGTGAGGGGGCTATCTGAGGGGGGTTAGGGGTGTCCATGTGTATGGAGGTATTCAGGGGGGGGGGGGTTGTCCATGAGTTTAGGGTTTGTTCATTTGGGGAGTGGTGTATAGGGGTTAGGGTGTCGGGGGGGGGGGGGGGGGGGGTTGTTTATTGTGGTGGGGTTGTCCCATGGGTGGGGGTTTCCATGGGGTGTCGATGGGGATGGGGGTGTGTAAGGGGGTGAGGGGGTTGTCCAAGGGGGTGGGGTGTCCAAGGGTTGTCCAGGGGATGTCCATGGGGTGCCCATGGGGTGTGTCAAGGGGGTGAGGGGGATTTCCAAGGGGGATATTGGGTGTCCATGGGGTGGGGTGGTGTCTAGGGGGTGTGGGGATGTCCACGGAGGCATGAGGTGTCTAGGAAGTGGGGGTTCCCGAAAGGGGGGTTCTTCATTGGTGTGTGGTTTCTATGGGGTGGGGTTGTCCAAGGGATGGGGGCTATCCAGGGGGTGTCTATGGGGTGGGATTTTCCAAGGGGTTAGGGGGTTTCGAGGGGGATGAGGGGGCTATTCAAGGGGTAGGGGTGTCTAGGGAGGTTGGAGTGGTGTCCATGGGTGAGAGGTCTATCAAAAGGGGTAGGGGGTGTCCATGGGTGTGGGGTCTCTAGGGGTGAGTTCTATCCATGGGGTGTGGTGTGGGACTTTCCATGGTGGTGGGGGTGTCCAGTGGTGGTGTTCATCTAGAGAGTGGGGTTTTCTATGAGGGGTGGGGGTTGTCCAAGGGGTGGGGGTGTCCAGGGGTGTCCAAGGATGTGGGGAGGGGTGTCCAGGGGGTTGGGGGGGGGTTCCAAGTAGGTAGGGGTGTCGAGGAAGTGGGGATGGTGTCTAGGGGAGTGAGGAGGTTGTCTAAGGGGGTAGAAGTGTGGAGGGTGGTGGGGGTGTCTAGGTGTTGGGGGAGTCTAGGGGGTTGGGGGGTTTTCTTTGGGGGTGGGTGTGCCCAGGGGGGTGGGGTGTCCAGGGGCTATCCACGAGGGTAGGGGTAAAACAGCCCCTCCCCCTAGACACCAACCCATGAACACCCCCACAACCTTTGACACCCCCACACCCATGGACACCCCGACCTACTTAACACACCCACCCCATGGACACCCCCACACCCAATGACACCCACCACCCCCTGGATAGCCCCAACCCCTAGAAACCTCCACCCCCTGGACACCCCCAACACCCTGTACAGCCCCACCCCCTGGACACCCTCACCCCCTTGGACAACCCCTTACACCGTGGACTGCCCCCTCACCTCCTGGACACCACCCCACCCCCTTGGACACCCCCTGGACACCCCCACCCCATTGGACACTCCCCCACCCCTGGAAACCGCCACCCCCATGGATACCCCCACCCCTGGAGAACCCCCCACCACCCTGGACACCCCCTGGACAACCCCACTCCCATTGACATACCCCCACCTCCCTGGACAGCCCCCACCCCCTGTTGCAAAAGATTATACACTAGTGAGTGTATGCCAACAGTTCATGAACCGTTGGAATTCATATATCCCAATGGTTTCCATGAATCATTTGGAATAGATTATATGTTGGACAACATGTATACCAATTGTACATGAACCATTGGTATAAATATATCCCAATAGTTTCATTGAAACTATTGGAACATATTATCTTTAAGCAGTCTATATCGACGGTTTTTGTATAACCGTTTGTATAGGGAATTTGCAATAGCCATCATGCCAACAGTGTGTGAACTCATTGGGATATTCTATACCAACGGTTTTAGGGGATATCTCAATGTTTTCAAATCTTTGGTATATGTTTTGTTTTTAGTAGTGAATGTATACACATTTTAATATTTATACTTCAAATTTATTGTTTTTGTAAGTTTGAATTTTTTATTTTGTTACAACAGGATGTATTCATGGTGTACCTTAACAGGAAAGGATCCATGATTAATAAATACTATTATATAATTATCCATATGATAGAGATGTAATCCATAAATGATTTTCATATGAATATAATACTATTATATCAAATAATATTTTCTTTTTAAAATCATTTTCATGCATATATTTTTCAAATACACATTTATTTGTTTTAAATTTCAAAATTTATTTACATTCAAATTTTGATATTTTTCATATAAATGTAAAATTGACATATCATGACAAAGATGTATAATTTTGATAAATTTTTTAGATAATAATGAGTTGATGTTGTATTATGACACCAACAATGAGTAATGAATATGTGGAAGGTGTTGATTCCTTTTTGGAATTTTCTAAATGAAATGTTCCAAGAAGCAACATTTTTTCTGCCTATGCCTAAAATATTTAAATATGAAGAATTTGAAAATTAAATAGATCAAATATCATCTGATTTGTCAAGGATTTTAAACAGAGTTACAACCATTGGATTGGGCATGGTGAACCTCGAATAAATTTCAGATCTACTGATGATGATGATTTGTAAGATGGTATCTCCGATGGAATTGGATAAATGATTCTTGATATTACAGCAACCAAATTGACATAGAACTGACAGTTTCATGTCTATATAGTGATGCTGAAAAACTATTGTATCCTAGTTGTATAGATTTTACAATTTATTCAGTGGGGTTATGATTGATTAACCTGAATTTGAAACATAGATGGAGTGACAAAGGATTTACATAGATGGTAATATTGTTGAAGGAAATTATTCAAAAATACAACGATTATCCAGATTCACATTATAAGGCCATGAAAATATTATGCTCAATTGTATTTGGGATACAAGAGAATACATGGAAATATGAATGATTGAATGATATATAGGAAGGAATATGAATTTATGTCAGAGTGACCTAAATGTGCCCCACCACATTATAAGTTGAGAGAAAATCACAGTCTTACGTAGTGATTAAAGAGATGCCTACCAAGATATTTTGATATCTTACTATAATTCATCATTTGAAACATTTATTTTCTAATTCACATGATTAAAATAGGTTAAAATGGCATGCTGATGAGAAGATATGTAATGGTAAGATACGTCATCCACCTGATTGTCCACAATGGAAGAAAATTTACGATAAATTTCCTATATGTTTAAATGAAATTAGAAATATCAGACATGGGTTGTGCACATATGGAATGAATCCATGCCAAACCATCAGTAGCACACATAGTTCATGGCTTATTTTATTGGTAATATATAACCTCTCTCAATAACTTTGTATGCTGCACAAATATTTCATGTTGAGCATAATGATATCTGGTTTGAAGCTACTCGGAAATGATGTTGATGTTTTTTATAACCGTTGATTGATGATTGGAATATTTTAGGGACAAACGGTATTAGGGTGAATGATTCTTATAAAATGTAATATTTTCATCTACATGTAGTGCATATGTTCATAATAAATGACATCCCGACATATTGAACTTTGTCTAGATATAGTGTTAAAGGGAATAAAGCATATATAATTTTGGAACAATAATGTTCATATTGTCATTTTAATCATGGGAAGGATCACTCCTATATAAGAATAAAAAGGCATTCAATGGCTAACAATAATTTTATATTTCTCCAAAACCTTTATCCCATGTTGTGTATTTTGAGAGGGTAAAAAACCTTGCTGTGATATTGGGAAAGAAACATAAATATGGTAATGATAGACATATTTGGAAGAAAAGGTCAATATCTTTTGAGATATTATATTAGATATATAATCAAATAAAACATAATATTTTTGTCACACAAGTTGAGAAAAATATCTGTAACAGTTTGATTTGAAAATAGTTAGATATTAATGTAAGGACAAATGTTGGGTTGAATTGAATATTTTACATACAATCAATGTGAATAGGTATGGTGTTAGCTCTCACGTCTAATAGAAAACATTCATTTCTTCCCCCATATGGTAATACATTATCCAAGAGGGATAAAATTAGCTTTTTTCAATATCTTAATGATATCAAAGTGCCTCAAGGTTATTCGTCAGATGTACAAAAATTTGACTCTTTGAAGGATTTAATGTTGATAGGTATGAAATATCTTGATTATGACATCATGTTGAAACAACATCTACTAGTTTCATTATGTGGAATATTTCCCATTCCTGTCAAAATGACTATAATGAAGTTGTGTTATTATTTAAATTCAATTTTTATAAGGTTATTCATGTGAATGAATTGCACATTTAAGAAAATGATTCAATATATATACTATCTATATTGGAAATGTATATTATTCCATCTTTTGATGATATAATTGTTCATTTAATACGGAATCGGGGTCAAGAAATAATGCTTTGTGGACATGAATATCTTTGATGTATGTATCCTTTTGAAAGGATTATGAAAATATTGAAGGGGTATATTAGGAATCAATATCGGCCCGAAACCTCTATTATTGAAAAGTATATTTTTGAGGAGGTTTTAGAGTTTTGTATGTGCTACTTAGATGTGGAGGATCACATAGGTTTGCCTCCATATCCCCATGAATTAGTTAATGATGGGGGAAGGGGATTCAAGGTTGGAATTTAAAATCATTGTTAGATGAACATATGATGAAGGTATAATTATACATCTTGAATAACATAGATTATGCTTAACCAAATATCACAATTTTTATTAATATGTTGAAACAATGTAATCCACAGAAGATAGAAATTTGGATTTTGAATTATCACAACAAAACATTTTTTCCATGGTTTAAAAAGACCGTTCATGAATGATCTGATGTATCAGATACATTAAGATGATCAGTGTGTGGTACATGTTTAAAAGTGATAACATAATATGGGTATGAATTCATGTCTATAAATTTCATACAAAAGCTCAGGACAACCTAAGTGTAGTTCAGAATAGTTGTTTGTTGGTGTTGCAGAAGCCATACATTTTTGAGTTCTGAGGAAAAAAACCCAATGTTTGAATCAAGTGAAAATTATAGAGTCTTTGAATAAATATTGGAGGATTATTTCTATAAAATTAATGTTCTTGTTTTTAAATAAAAATTGTTTATAGGTAACAACCATGTTAGTCATGATGAATTTGGAATGACAGTTGTTAATATGAATATATTTTAAGACACAAAATAATATTTTATAATGGAAACACTTGAAGACAAGATTTTATATGTAGATGATCAGTCATATATTCTGTGCTCTTTGGTTCTACAATGGGAAAAACAATATGTTGGTGAGGATCAACTTGATAAAGATACTGATTTGTGGGAGATTCCATCTTCCATGGAAAGATTAGCATAAAATAATTATCATCATGTTGAAGACATGGATTGTGCCAAAAGTAATTACTAGGATGATGAAATTTGGGAAATCAATCCACTTATACATTTCTAATATTATGGGTAACATATGTTTATTTCTTTTTTACATAAATTATTTTCATTAAAGTGTAGATATTGTAATTTTTTTTCTTTATTAAATTTTTTATTAATACAAATATTTATAAATTTTTGTTTATTTTAATTATTTTTTTTACTTTATCATGTTTACCCGTACATAACATATATATCTATTGGTTTTGTTGAAAAAGAATTTCATTACCAGGTTTACCATGGTTACCATGTTTACAATTTTTACCATGTTCACAATGTTTACCATAGTTTACAACAGTTTACCTTTCCGTAACTTATATATTTATTGATTTTGTTGAATAGAAATTAAACGCCCATGATTACCTTGTTTACCATCTTTAATATTTTTTAACATGAATACAATATTTACCATGTTTATTATTACATTACATAATTCATTTTTCCAATTTTTTTTACATTAGTGTTGTAATATTTGATTTTTTATATTTGTGAACTAGTTTTTTCTTTTTTGATTTTAAGGATAATGAATGATTATTCAGTTGATGAACAACATGATTATGGAGATGAGCATCATGATCATACCTCATGGGTTGAACATTCACATGCTCCTCTTGATGTTCCCCATTCTTCATCAGGTGCTCCCACAAAGATAAAGAGGAGTTCAAGAGTAGTTAAATGTGGATTCCCACATTTACAAAAATTATCACATGCCCGTAGCTAGGACCAGAGGGTACTCATTGATTTTGATGAGAATTTTATTCCTAGAGGTAGAAATGTAAAATATTTAATGTGTTTTTTATCAAATCATGGTAAAGTCATAGTAAGCATTTTGTTTGATGATTGGAGATGTGTGGAAAAATAAATAATAATTAAGTTGGGGAGATGATTTTGGTAAGACATTTTTCCATTTTTTGACTAATTTTTAAATGTTTCAAGTATAATATGAAATAAAAATTCATTATCAGATGAAATTTGATATTGCTGAAATAGGAGGAGTCCTGAAGAAAATGTTTATCGATGGATGCTAGAATATGGAGGGATTTCAAATCAACCCTAACATCTGATTTCATTTTTTGTTAGAAGAATTTGGAAAATACATGTAACATAAATCCATTCATAGATGAAGACACATGGAGACAATTTGTCAAAAGTAGATTAAAAGATTCATTTTTGGAATGGGTAATGTAATTTTTTTTAGACTTTATATATTAATGGTATTATTAATGGTTTTTTAATGATTTATTATTCTTAATTTATAGAAAACAAGGACATATCATCAAGAGATAAAATCTAATTTTGTATACTCTTATAGTTTATATAGGGGAGGGACTACATTATAGGAATAACTAATTATGGAATAAAAATTACAAAAACTGAGAGCAGAATCTTCAAGATCGATAGAGGTTTTCCCTCCATACCCTTCATCCTGACATAATAAATGGAAGAGATTTGGGATGGGAAAATGAGGAAAATCATTCAGATGAATTGAGAAGCGTAGCTGAGAGTAATGTAAGATATTTATTTTATTTATTTAAGATAAAAAATTATTTATATAATTTGATTCATTAAAAAAATTTAAAATTAATTACTACAGGATGCTCATGAGGAAAAGAGATCTCAAGTGGTTTTTACAGTAGTAGGGAGGAAAAATATTCTATCTGCAGCACTGGGAAATCCCAAAAACCCCGTTAATGTATGAGGATATCATATAGGTGTCTCAGCAAGAAAATTGATTCCACATTATTCAATTTCTTCCGTTGAGGGTGTTAATAAAAAAATAATCCATGGAGTCTAATGTTTTTAATATTAATTCAATTATGGAGGAAAAATTTAGAGCTTCAGTACAGTCTATATTTTATGTCATGAAATTTCTTTTTTATACTGTAGCTCCAACTCCTCTACCACCCCCTGCAGACCCCATTAATTATCCTACATATTTTCTAGTAGCTCCCACTCCCCCACCACAGCCCGTGTACCCCATTTTTTATTCTACTCCTCTGCAAAAGCATCCAACATATTTTGAGATGTATATTGATGATCCTCACAACCATATAGTGTCAAATGTGTTGTTATATTGTATAGGAGATACAGTTCGACATCAATATTTAGAGGTAGAGCATTATAGAGCCATTTTACATGATATTATAGATAG
This sequence comes from Viscum album, assembly GCA_963277665.1. Lineage (NCBI taxonomy): Eukaryota > Viridiplantae > Streptophyta > Magnoliopsida > Santalales > Viscaceae > Viscum > Viscum album. The sequence goes on from OY728161.1 coordinate 644,247,919, forward strand.
ATCAGATCAAGTACCATTACCTATAGATGATGTGATGAATTTTGGACATAGTATCAACCACTTTTTAGTTTGGACATCTAGACTTCTCTGAATATTTACAATAGAGGTGTGTATGTGATAAATTTTATTTTATTTTCCATTAATGTTGTTTAGAGATATGAAAACTAATATATTTTTCTATTATTTGTACATGAATACATAAAATTTAAATAAATATTATTTAGACAACAACCAATACATATGGCTATGACATCAGATAAACATTCTAGTTGTCGTGAGAGATTTTCTAGATAATCAAATTTGTTAGTGGATAATTATGACATTCCAATGGAAGCTCATGTTTGTGGGGGTGAAATAAATGTGGGTATTGTGAAAAATTATTTTATGAACCTTTTTAGGAGATATATGTTTAAAATCAAGAAGGTAAAGATTTATCCACAAAAGTATTAACACCATTCCCTATATTATATTTATTAAAATTTTATACTTATGTCTCTTTTGTTTTAGGCATATTTATAACATGTGTGAGAATAATGAGTAGAAATATGTATATTGATTCATGGCCCACATTTGATTTCCCCTAAAGCACATGAATTAGATAAGGAACATAAAACAATTTATATTTCTAAATGATTTTGACAGAACATATTCATGAAATTTGGATGATACCTTTTTTATGAGGTAGGAAACATATATCTGGAAAAGTGTTTGTTATCATCTAAAATAAAAAATAAAAATCCTTAATGTTTCTTCTAGATCAGTTATCGTTGGATGTTAGGTGTTTTTTTTTTCAAGGGATAAAACACTTTATAGGATATTCTTTGTCCATTGCAATGTGTGGGGAAATTTTACGAATATGTTGGAAAAGTAAGTTTCAATTTCTAAACAGTTGTTTATATTATAATGAATTTAATATTTATCCCAATATTATTATTTTATAGTAGAGGATAGAACTAATTTTGAAAAAAACAAATGGAAAATATTTCCAAGATCAAATATATAAAAGTAAATGTAAATATATTTTTATATTTTGTACCTTTAAATTTACTATATAAAAATATTATTTTTGAATTGAAACTCATTTATTGAGAATTTTCATGAACAACAAGGTTTCATAAAATGTTGATATTATATGTCACGATTTATGTATGAAATAATTACAACCAGAACAGTTGTGAAGTTTGACCAGGTAGGATTTCCTTATAAACTTCTCCATAATATTTCATTTGATTTATTCATTATACATGTTAAATACTACCCTTTTAATTTTTATATATTTTATGACCATAAATCCAATAGTTCTAAAGAGGTCAAACACTTAAAAGTTGAATTGTAAAATTTTTTTACAAGATTTATTGGATTATAGTATTTTTTTAGTGTAAAATGTAATTTTTAATATTGTAATTAAAATTGTGTATTTTTTTAGTTTTTTTGGTTGGATTTAGGTTTTATTATGTTTACATTGTAAATTTTGATTGTTATATTTTTGAATGTTTAATTTTTTATTGGTTATTCTTGTTTTGGTATAGTTCTGATGTTTTTCTGGTGTTTATGATGGTCTTGTTTTGGTCTCCTTTGGGTGAGGTTTAAACTTGGTTGCTTCTTTGATAGAGCATGGTAATGGTTTCCTGGGGGAGTGGGTATCAATGGGGTGGGGGTGTCCATGTGGTAGGGGTGTCCATGGGGTGGGAGTGTCCAGGGGGTGGGGGACTGTCCAAGGGGTGTGGGGTGTTGTCTAGGGGTGGGAGGGTATCCAATGGTGTAGGGGGTGGGAGGGTGTCTGGGAGGTAGAGGTTTCTAGGGGGGGTTGTCCATGTGGGTGGGGTGGTGTCTAGGGGGAGGTATGGAGTCCATGGGGGTAGGGGGATGGGTGGGGTTCCAAGGGGTGGGGGTAGTCCAGTGGGGTGGAGTGGTGTCTAGTGGGGTGGGGGATATCTAGTGGGGTGGGGTGGGATGTTGTCTAGGGGGTGGGGGTGCCCAGGGTGTGGGAGTGTGTCTAGGGGGTGGGTGTGTCGTGGAGGTGGGGGTCTCTAGGGTGTGGGGATGTCCTTGGGTGGGAGGGCGTCTAGTGGGGTGGGGTGGTGTCTTGGGTTTGGGAGTGTGTCTGAGGGGTGGGGGTGTCCAGTGGGTTGGGGTGGTGTCTAGGGGGTGAGGGTGGGAGGCTAGGCGTGGGGGAGTCTAGGGGGTGGGGGTGTCTAGGTGTGGGAGTTTCTAAGGGGTGGGCAAGTATCCAGGGGGTAGGGGTGTCCATGTGGTGGAGGTGTCTTGGGGTGGGGGTGTCTAAGGGGTGGGCGGGGGTCTAGGGGGTGGAATGTGTCTAGGGTGAGGGAGGTTGTCTAGGGGGAGGGTTCTATTTAATGGGAGGAGGGGTTATCTAAGGGGTGGGGGTGTCCAAGTAGGGTTTGAGGGTGTCATGGGGGGTGGGGGTGGGGGTGTCCATGGTAGTAGGGGGAGTCCTGGGGGAGGGTTGACCAGGGGTGGGTGGTTGTCCAGGGGGATAGGGGTCTTGAGGGGTGGGATGGTGTCTAGGGGGTGGGGAAAGTCATCTGGGGTGGGGATCTCTCCAGGGGCTGTGGTGTGGGCTGTCCCAGGGATGGGTGTCTCTCTAGGGGGGTGGGCGTGTGTCCAGGCTATGGGGGTGGGGTGCAGTCCAGTGTGGTGGGGTGTTGTCCATTGGGTGGGGGTGGGGGTGTCCAGGGGGGTTGTCCAGGGGGTGTCTAGGGAGTGTGGGGTTTCAAGGGGTGTGGGGAGTTGTTCATATAAATACCCATAACTTCTAATGTAATTTTTTAATTTAAATTCAGAATTTTAAGAGTTCATGAAAATTGAAGTCACATGATTTCGTGGCCCGGAGTGCGTAGAATGAATTTCTGAACATTATTTCGGGTACGTTCAGTAAATGTTTTTGCGGGTTTTTTCTATGTTTTGAACTAGATCTCGAAATAGAAATCTGTGGGCACCATTGATCTAGCAGTACTGATATTCACTTAAGGAGACCTTCACCTCGACCATAGTAGGTCGAGGGTGGAAGTTAGCTTATCCCTTATTTGTGAAAGAATAAAAATAAAATAAGTTTGTGTAACATTTTATTTTTATTTTGAAACTTCTATGTGGATGTTTCACAGGTGGAGACCACCAGGACTAAACATCCCTTGAGAGTTTATGGTGGTGGGGACCACCCATGTATAAACCCCCCTTGAACTCCCCTTTAATGGAACAATCCATCAAACATCTTATTAAATTTGGGAGAGCCTCTACAACTCCTCCAACATTTATTATGGCAGCATAGTTAATTAATTTATCTTTTTTCAATTTATTCCAACGAACTAAATAGAGAACATAATCTATTATGTTGGATACAGGGAATTTTTGGTGGAATTTGGAAGAAGGATCCTTGGGAGAAAGATCTCCAATGAAGAACTCCAACAAAGAATGCCAACTTCGACTCTAACTTCATCCACAAGAAATTTGTTGATGAGCAATGTCTTCAACGTCAACGAACCGATGATCGAGGAAAAGACGACATCACTAATTTCTGTCTATTCTCAAAGACATCATCTACTACCCCGCGGAAAATATTCAATGAATCAAACGAATGAAGTAGGTATAATGTTTGAAATATTTTCCTTTACCCGTTCTTGATATTCTTGTTCTTGTTGAGTTGCTTTCTACCACTCTAATGTGGAGGGTGCGGGCCAAACAAACATGGCCCGACCCATCCATTGTTATTCATAAATGGTGTATCCTTCGCGATGAAATATGGAGACCTTGGTGATGGTGACCGCTGCTGGCGATTGGCACCAGTGGAACTCGAGAACCGCGGATGAAGGCACAACACCGCGTCGCCCTGTGGCTTCCTCACCCCACGGTGCTCCGCCTTCCGTGACCATCACCGCCCTGCTACCTTGCCACGCCGTGCCGGTCTCACCTCTCTGTGAAACCTACAGCCTCACCATTCAACCCCTATCAAGCCGCCCTGTTGTACCCGTAGCCTCATCCCTCCCTGTCGAGCGGCCCCCGATCGTGCCACCCCGCATTTTCAGACCCTCCCAGCACCCCCACGGTGGGGCCGCCACATGCCTTCATAGAGCCCTCATGTCTAATCCGCCTCATGGACCTCACGACACCCCCATGGCTGAGCCTCCCCGCACCCTCTAGACACCCCTACGGGTGAGCTGCCTTGCGGCCCTCATGGAACCCTTGCAACTGAGCCGCCCAGTGCCCTCACGACACCCCCATGGCCGAGCCACCCCTCACCCTCACAGCGCCACCGAGGCCTCGCAGTCGTCATGTACTGCTAGGCCGAGTTGACCCGAACCAGGTTGAACCATGCTGGGTGGGGCTGGCTCGGTCTGACCGAGTCTGACCGGACCCTGACCAGATATGACCCTATACTTTACTTGGACCATAACTTTGGCACCGGATGTCCGTTTGACAAACTGTATGTAGCACCAAAAACCATTGAGGTAGATGGTCCCTTTGGTATACCAACTAATGTTTTTTATAATGTTGGGAAACAGTCTGGTTGGATCAAGCATGATTCTAACCAGACAGTTGGGACTACAAAGCTAATAACTCATATATCGAGCATCTGATTGATGCTTCATCTGTTGCATTGATACCCCTATGATGTGGTGGTCAATTGAGGCACTTTTTCATGACACATCACAGATGTTGGAGTATTGACCAGTGGATTGTGAAGAATACCCTCCTAGAGACAAGCGAGAATAGTGCGGGAACCCAGTAGCTAGCTATGACGTGCATAATAAAGAGCGATCATGTGTTGGTCAACACCTTGCAATCTAATGTGGGTCAGAACCTTGAAATCTAATGTGGGTCAACATGTATTGATCCTATGTGGGTCAGCACCTTGCAATTCTATGTGGGTCAGCACCTAGCAATCCTGTGTGAGTCAGTACCTAAGGATCCTGTGTGGGTCAGCACCTTGTGATCCTGTGTGGGAGAGCACCTTGCGATCCTATGTGGTTCAACACCTTTCGTTCCTGTAGGAGTGAACACATAGTTATCCTATGTGCGTCAACACATTCACATCCTAAGTTTTTTTAGCACTTTTAGATGCTATTTAGGTCAACACCTGTCGATTATGTGTGGGTCAGTGCCGAGCGATCTTGTGTGGGTATGTCTCTTAATATAATAATGTGATTTAGTAGTTACATCAAATCATCTATACTATTATAATTATGTTAAACCCATTGTGATCTGAGTTCGTAACAAAGTTGTAATTTTCCTTTGTGGTAATACCTTGGTGGTATTCATCTGTGTGGCGTACCTGTGTGGTACATACCTTCCATGTTTTACTTCCTTTGTTGAATAGTTGAGCTTGGGGAATTGGAGTTGGACTATGTGTTATCCTTATTATTGAGATGGGTATGGTTGATAACTTATATATATTTAGGGGCATATACCTAAGTTGGTTTGTCAGTTGATTTAATGCATTGTGGTTTTACCTTTGTGGATTTTGTGAGAACTTGAGGGTCTTAGAGTCCCTACTGAGTATCATTATACTCATCCATGCATGGGCTATTCTCGTATCTCGATGTGTTTAGTATAGATGACAGACATTTCTGGTTGAGGCTGAGAGTTCCAGGACAGGATAATGCTTGGAGTTGGACCATACAGTGTGTCGATACGTAGAGAAGATGGGTGGATGAGTTGTGATGAGGAGGCGATCTGTCCCGAACCTTCTGGTAGGAACCTCAGAGGAAAAAACATTAGTTGTCTTTATCATTCTCTAAATGTATAGTTTTTTCTTTGTACATGTACTTTTCAGTTGGGCTTGTATTATGGCCCCTTATTCTTACTACACACACTCTGTTTACTGTTTAGTTTACTTGAGTTCATATCTTGTTGTGTGCTTGGTTTTGTGTGCTTACAGGTTATAAAGGGACTTCCTTTCAAGTTTTAGGGAATATGATTTTGGTTCTAGTCTCCAGCCACTAGCCTATAGAAGGCGAGCTTGGGGTAGTCACCACTTGGGCTTTGGGGGATGGGTCATGAAAAATTGGTATCATAGGAGCCAGTTCTACCAAAGAACATAGGACTCTGATATTTCTATTATTGGAAAGATTTTTAGGTTTAGTGAGTATGGTTAACAGTTTTGAGAATCATGTGTTGATGTGGCAGCCGATGTATCCATACACTAGGACCCTAACTTCTGATATCTGACTTAGTGCCTGAAAAAACAGATGCATGTGTGTTTTGAAGAGTTTTATTTGTTATCTCTTTGAGTCAGCTCACCAGGTATAAATTTTTAACCGTGGAACAACTGTTTCTTTTTAGGATTCCTCCACGAAGACAACCAGCTTGGGTTCTGATAGTTTTACGCACCGATAGCCCACCGAGCGATGAGGCCTCGGGGTGGGGGCCTCTTCCAGTTGTGGCACCAACAGAGGCTCTAGTAGTACAATTACCCATTGGACCACCGATGAGACCATACCTTGCAGTAGAGAGTGCACGCCGCTTGAGCGCATTTCACGAGTTCCAGCGCCAGAGGCCACCCAGGTTTAGGGGAGATACAGACCCACAGGCGGTCGAGGATTTGTTCGAGGCAGTAGTGAGAGTCTTTTGATTAGTAGGGACACCAGCTGATCTGATGGTGATCATTTCCACTATCAATCTACAAGAAGCAACACGCAGATGGGGGATCTTGATTATCCAAGATCATGATGAGGTGACACTTCTCTGGGAAGACTTTGATAGCCTATTTTGGGTAGAGTTTTTACCAGTGACTCTTCACGCAGTGCGTATACAGAAGATTCTTTATCTGTAGTAGGGAAGCCTGACTAAGGATCAGTACTCAATGAGGTTCACCGAACTCTCACGCTACTCCTTATATATGGTGAGAAACCCATTCTACAAGGGCCAGAACATCGAGCAGATACTCATTCAAGATATATGGGCTTTGATGATCTCACTTAGCATCCCAAAACAGGAGAGGGTGTTAGAGTGAGCCCTCTTAGTAGAGTGTTCTCATGTTGAGCAGTCACTAGCAATGAGACCCACCACCAGACATCATGTAGTAGAGTCTTCTATAGATGGAAGTAGACAGATGAAACAGAGGTCCAAAAAGGACCAGACCTATAGGTGGATGAGTGCATGATTCAGAAACAGTTGAGTAGGGAACAAGAGACAGAGCCCATCATTCCAGGAGCGTGCAGTGTTAAGCATGCAGTGGGCAGGGTCACATGGCTCGTGACAGTTAGACCGACCATACAGATGATCAGCAGATAGTCGAAGGACCGCCCATGTAGAGATAGAGATTCAACTGAGGAGTTTTGCAAGGAGTAGGTGGACGTGGAAGAGGAGATGGCCTTGTAGTTGGTTGTGGGTGATGATTTGATATATTACTTCCACCACCACCAAGAGTTCCACCATGACCAGAACGAGGAGGTGGAGAGGGTAGAGCCCAGCTCCAGTCAGTTGAGGCCTATGATCATGGTGCTCAGGAGATGATACGAGGTATGATCTGTGTCTACTCTACCATAGTTACAGTTCTTATAGACAAAGGTTCCAAACATTATTTTATTTCCACTGCCCTCATGCGGAGCTCAGAGATTCCAATGGATCTGTTGGCTCAATACATACCGCTAGAAACTCCAACAGGAGTGGATTAGACGATTACACACTAGTGCCCGTAGTGTGAGCTTACTCTAGGAGGTGAGAGCTTTAGCAGAGATCTCATAGTAGTAGTATTGAGGCCTTACGACATCATCTTGAGCATGGACTGGTTATCTGTAGTCCATGCTCAGATAGACTATATTAGGCACAAGTTGTTGTGTGTCTGCACGGATGGGATGAGGTTTACCTTCATTGGTGAAAATGGAACCTTTGCAGCACATGATGGACTTACCCGGAAGAGGGTGCAGCTGATTACTCATTGGTTGGATATCCTTACCCTTAGAGCAGTTTATGTGGGGAGTCCAAGTTATCCTATTGTGGTGGACTAGTATGCAGATGGTTTCCCTGATTATGTTTCAGGTATACCTCCTCGCAGAGAGGTGGATATTTACATTTACATGTACCTCGGGAAGACACTGATTTCTACACCAACGTATTGTATGGCTCCCACGGAGCTTCATGAGCTGCTGGTACAGCAAGAGAACTTATAAGGAAAAGGATTCATTTGGCCAACTATTTCACCTTAAGAAGCCCTGATATTGTTCACCACAAAGGTGGATGGGAGTTTGAGACTTTTTGTTGCCTATAGGCACCTGATCCAGGTGACCGTGAAGAATAATCACCCACTTATATGGATTTATGACCTCTTTGATCATCATAAGAGATCACGGTGGTTCTCGAAGCTATACCGTATATCAATCTATCACCAGCTCAGAGTACAATATGAGGACGTGTATAAGACATCTTTTAGATGTCGGTACAGAGATTACATGTTCATGGTTATGCCATTCACTGTAACAAACGCTTCATCAGTGGTCATGGGACTCATAAACATGATCTTTCATCCATAGCTATATCGTTTTGTAGTAGTCTTCATCAAAAACATTCTTATCCACTCAAATACTAAGGAGGATCATGCCTATCATTTATAGGTAATATTGGAAACACTCTAAAAGAAACAACTTTATAGTAAGCTCTTGAAGTGCCAGTTTTGGTTTAGAGAGGTTCACTTTTTGAGACACGTCATCTCAGAGGCTAGAGTAGCAGTATATCCAACTAATATTGAGGCAATACTTTCTTGGGAGCCACCCAGGAGTGTGATGAAGATCCGTTGTTTGCTAGGTTCGGCTGAATACTATCGGGGGTTTGTGCCATATTTCTCCAGAGTTGAAGCACCTCTACCATCATTGATGAAGAAGGGGATACCCTTCATGTGGTTGGAGAGATTCCATCAGAGTTTTCAAGAGTTGAGGCAGTGGATGACTAGTGCCCCCAACTTGAGGCCTCTAGAGGAGGGTGTAGGGTACGTAGTATACTACGACACATCATGGTAAGGGCTCGGATGTGTCCTGATTCATGAGTTAATAGTGATCATTTATGGTTCTTAATAGCTAATACAACATGAGAAGAACTATGCTCCCATGATCTAAAGTTAGTAGTAGTGTTCTTCGCGTTGAAGATGTGGTGACACTATCTGATTGGTAAATTCTGTATAGTGTAATCTCATCAAAAGAGTCTTAGGTCTATATTCTCTTAGAATGACCGGAACCTGAGGAAACGATGTTGTCTTGAGTTCCTACAGGAATATGAATTCGAGATAGTCTATAATCCTAAAAAAGGGAACATTGTAGTAGATGCACATAACAAGAGGTCATGTATTTAGCTGCTAGGTGAGGTGACAGAGCAGCTTGCCGCTTTTCTGATATCATTTGTGGATCGAGAAGGAGCATCTTTTCTTCAGTCTCATAATGTCACTCCCCCACACCATTAGCGGGTCAGGGAGGCGCAATGTGGGGAAGCTGGATATGAGGCTCGACGTTCTCAGATATCCACAGGACATGAACCTGATGGATTTTCTGAAGGTGGGGAGCACGTCATCCACATCATAGGACGTACTATGGGACCAGTGTCACTTTGAGAGGAAGGGATGAGGGAGTTCCACAAATCCTCTCTAGCGGCAAAACCAGGAGTGGTGACGATGTACCAGGATCTCCGACGACATCACTGGTGGCCTGGAATGAAGAAATCAATAGCAGAATTTGTCTCTCAATACCTCAGTTGTCTACAAGTGAATGCGGATCATCAGTTACTAACAGGCATGGTTCATCCTTTAGAGGTCCCAGAGTGGAAGTGGTATGGGATATCCATGGACATTGTGACAGGACATCCATGTACATCCAGATGTCATAATCTTATCTGGGTGATCATCAACCGACTCACCAAGTCAGCCCACTTCCTACTGATCAGAGAGAAGTGTCCATTAAAGAGCATGAGAAGACTTTATTTTCAACATATTGTGTGGCTACATGGAGTACCCTCGTCGATTGTCTTCGATCGTGATGCCCATTTTACATCTCATCTATGGAAGGGGTCGCTAGAGACTTTTGGGATGTAAAGTCGTGTGAGTACTGCCATCCATCCTTATATGGATGGCTAGACTGAGTAGGCCATTCAGACTCTCGAGGACATGCTTCTTGCTTGTGTCCTAAAATTCGGTCGCAGTATGGAGGATCACTTTCCTATAGTGGATATTTCATTCAAGAACAGCTATCACTCCACCATTAAGATGGCCCCTTTTGAGGCATCGTACGTGAGACCTTTCATATCACCATTATGATGTACTGCCGCAAGGAATCAGCACTAGTGGGACCAGAGATGGTAGGAGCTACCGCTGAGATGGTGCAGATCATCAAAGAGCATATGAAGACTACACAGAGCAGGCAGAAGTTGTATGTAGACAGGATATAGAGACCACTGGAGTTCAAAGATGGAGACCACATCATTCTATGGGTCTCACATCAATGAGGATTGCATAAATTTGGATGAGGTGGAATGTTATATCTGAGGTTCATCAGACCTTTTCAGGTACTCACCAGAGTTGGTGAGGTGTCTTACCACTTATCTCTTCCACCTTAGTTGCACTGAGTTTTCAACATCTTCAAAGTATCCCAGCTGAGAGGATACATGAACAACCATTCTCACATCATCGACAATGGCGAGCTGGACATCGACGATGGGGAGACATTTATGGAGGTTCCGGTTGTGATTTAGGATTGATAAGAGCAGGTCCTTCATGGGCAGTTGATACCTATGGTGCGGGTTCGCTGGTAGCATGGGAACTACCAGGAGAGTACATGGGAGCGGGAGGCTCAGATGCGTGCTCTGTACCCCCAACATATTTTTCAAGTTTTTTATGTGGAATACAGGGAATAAATGACCTATAGTGGGTAGAATTTAATGACCCATAATTTAATTGTAATTTTTTTTTAACTGAAGGGGAATTACTTGAGTCCATGAAAATTGACGGCATGTGATTATGAGGCCCGGAGATCCCAGAATGAATTTCTGAACATTATTTCGGGTACGCTCAGTAAATTTGCAAGCGGGATTTTCTAACTTTTGTACCAGTGCTAGGAATTAATATTTGACGGCACGGTTGAACACATAATGATGATATTCTCTTAAGGATACCTTCACCTCAACCATTGTAGGTCATTGGTGGATGCTAGTTTTTCACTTATTTGTTAATGAATAAAAATAAAATAAGATGGTGTAACATTTTATTTTTATTTGGAAAATCCAATGTGGATGTTTCATAGGTGGGGACCACTTCAACTCAACATAACATCAGTGGTTATAGTGGTGGGTACCACCAATGTATAAACCTCCCATGAACTCCCATTAAATGGAAGAAACCCTCAAACATCCTATTAAATGTGGGGGAGCCTCTCCCACTCCTCCAACATTTATTATGCTAGCTCTGTTAATAAATAAATCCTTTTTAATTTATTCCAATGAACTAAAAAGACAACATAATCAATTTTTTTGGATACTTGGGATTCTTGGTGGAATTGGGAGGAAAGAATAAAGACCCAAAGCTTGACGTACATGGAATTTACATTACTTGTCCGAAAAACATCATACATGACACAAACAGACACCCAATGACCGTATTAGTTTAGTGTCTTTGGAAACTCGGAACATAAACTTCTAATCATGGTGAAATATCTTCAAAATCTCACATAAAGATCTTCCGCTTTTTTTTCTTACCTAAAAACATACTTTATATCCTAGGTAAAAGAAAACAGAAAAAGGGTGATCTCAAATGATCAGTAAGCGTCAAAAAGGAGAACATAAAACAATCCATAAACATTTTAATGTAAAAACATGAACATAAAACATCAAAATCATGAGTCGTGAAATAAACCAGGGCAGTACGTAAGGCATAAACCATAAAGGAACATTAACCATGAAAAAATGGAATGGTAATAAACCATGGAATTGTGGAAAACCATTAAGCACTTGATATGATTTCCATGGTATCCAAGGCATTGTTTCCAACACCATCATAGTATCCAAAGTCCATTACTGAATCGGGATTACCTGTCGTTCCAGCACTGTATTACTAAACTGGATTTACTTGTCATTCCAGCCATGTCTATCTCACGAGATATAAATCTTTACCCAATGCATTGGAGGGAGATATAGGTCCCACCAATATCATAATGAAATCATTCTTACTTGTGCCACAACATAAACATAAATCATTCATCATAACCCAAAGAATAAAAATGGGTTTCATAAACATCAACCCGTAATAAAATAATCCATATAAAAAATGGATATCATTTCATCATAAGAAAAGTGAAACCATTTTAATCATAGTGATATTATACTTGAAACATACACATATGAAATAATTCCATCTTAGATGGAAAATAGTTTTGACAAAACACTTGAAATGAATTCTTGAGGAAAATACCCTTTCTTCTTCAAAATAATTTTCTTTTCAAAAAATGACATTTAATTTTAAAATAATAGGATTTTTTTAAAAATAATAATGAAATATTTTTGAGGAAGCTTCATGAGAACTGGGCATTATCAAACCGTAAAAATTCATTCATGCCGTATAAGTTTAAAAAAAATCTTCTCATTCTTTTGCCAGAAAAGTCAAAAAGCACCTCGTATCATAAACAAAAGAAAGATTCCTTACATACCAAATAGTAAAAGTCAAAAATGGGTAAAATGGACTTTAAACATACAAGAAAAAAAATTAGAAAACAGGGACATGGATGCTAAATATAACCCCAGTAATGACTTATGTATAAGCAATCTCGGATAAAAATGAGATTTCAAAATTATCCCTTACCTTATGTCCAATTTCATCCATATGTGTCGGAGACTGCTGTATAGTGGGTTTAAACATATTAATAACTTTTAATAGAACCATAATAATATTAATGATATCATATATGATTTACTTATGACTTTATATTACCCGTTCATTTGTCAATTCCATGTTAATGCATCGTTTTGGGTAAAATCATTTCATTTGTCATACGTGTTTTTACTTCTAATTATTCATATGATTACATAGATCATGATTAATTAATTATATAATGTAAAACAATATTTATATATAATATATATTCAGATTATAAATATATATAATAGATCGATAAATGGAACGAAATACACCGTTCATCGAGACGGTATACCGTACGTACACATTAACGATGTTTTCGTTTACTTATGAAATTGAATGGATGTCAGTAAATAACATATATATTAATCCAATATCATTATTATGACATAAATATCCTTATTATTCATTCTATATACTTTAAAATCATTCTTTAATGGTTAACATGGAGAATGAATGTCATCGCATCATGGAGACGGTAATCCGTATGTAAGCCCGAGCGATGATATTGTTGCCATAATTATTGAATGGAATTGGAGTGGATGATAGAGTATATTTTAATTAGTATAATGTTATAATAATCATATATAGTTATTCTTTACACCCTTATACCCATCCATGTAAGGTGGTGGTGGAAAAACAGATTACACCACGACGTGGAGACGGTATTCCGTACGTATGCACGCGCGGTGATTTCATTTTCCGTAGGATGGATAGGAGGTTAAATAGGTTTGTTTCATATTTATAATGAAATATAATTATTTAGGTAATATTGATGTTCTTACTTTATAATGAAAAAATTAATTAAGAGGAAGTAGAAGAAGAAAGAAACTTGAAAGAATCGGTAGATGAGATTACCTCTTCCTCGACGTGCCTCTTTTAAACTTCCTCTAGGGGAAATAGAGTAGGGATTTTGAGATGACCAGAACCTCTATGATATAACTAGAGGGTTTTAGAAGAGGAATTGGTAGAGTTTGTCCAAGATTGAAGGCTCAAAAGGGTGTGAAGAGAAGAGGGAGGTGGTACCCTTTAATACAGGAGGAGAGGGGCACCTTTGGAAACGTCAAAAATATTAATTTATAATAAATCAAAACCCACTCAAAAACCATCAAAAATGACTAATATTCTATGTTTAGATGATATAGGTCTGTAATATAATCATCAAATAAAATTTAGACATGTTTGAAAATTACTTTAAACCTTATCAACTTGATTTATCCTTATTGAATGTATTTAATTTTATTTGTGGTAATAATATTCTAAATTTTAAATTGTTTTAAATAATTACTTATGTGTTTTTAAAAATCCATAATTGGATAATTTATGACATTTTAGACCATATAAATTTCAATTTATAATTTTCAAATATATTTGTGATTTATTAACAATTTTATAATATGTTATTTTTATAAAATAACAATAGTGTCAATTTTGACAGTATTCATTTATTTGTATTTAACTAAAATAAAAAAATAGAATATATTAAAAAAAATATTTAATAGATTAATAACATGTCATATTTATCTTTAAAATATGTGGATAACATTAATTAGTTCATATAATATTAATTGTAACATTTTTAATACCATGGTTTTGATATTTTAATCAATAAAATAATTACTACAACATTTTCGTATAATTTTTAAATATATATATTTGTTGCCTAAAAATCAAAAATTAAATCCTATAATGACGATAATTCTATTAAATTTCATAATAATACTTTTACTTGAATTTATCATCTTAAAATCACAACATTTAAATTTTTATATTTATAAAAGTATGAAGGTGACAACTTTGAGATCATTTAAAATAAAATAATATTAATGTCATAATCTGTTTTAGAAACCTCAAAATGGTCCACAAGTATAAAATTGGATTATTATGGTGTTTATATACTTGACCAATAATGTTTTATCATGTTTATGGTCCTTTGTATAGGTATTATTATTTTAATAAAAACTATATTATTGATTTTTCACTAAAAAAATAATTTCAACATCATTAATGTACAAGATATTAAGGTAATTATATATTTCTTCAAAATTTAAAATAAATTTCCATGATAAATAAAAACATTTTATCTTTCAAATGATTATTTGTAACTGAATTTTTATTCTGTATATTCTTACATTAAAAATACTTTATTTATTAAAGTTTGAGTGAGACATATTTCACATTCCTTTAAATAAAATAAACTAAATGTCTTAATCACATCCACGTGGGTTCCAATGTATTCCATTTCGGCATAAATATTACATAGGACGAAATATAATCATCCAAATATATTAATACAAGTGTTAGTGTAATTTTATAAAATTATATTTACCCTTAATTACCCGATTTATCTGTAACTAATGTAAATAAAATTTACCGTTGTTACTATTCATAGTGCCCAATAATAAAAAGTATCCTATTAACATAATTTTTACCCACTTATTACAAATATGGAATCCATATTTCCAAATTCAAATCATAAATGTTGCAGAAATTAATTTAAAAATAATCTTGTTGTTCACAAAATGAGTTTTAAAAGTTAAAACATCGCAAAAGATTGAAATGATTTCACCTATGAATTCAATGTAAAATAAATTCTAATTATATATATTTTATGAAATGGTAAATATATATTCAATTTATAATTTTAAACCCTTCAATATTATAATTTTACCATATAAATTATTATGATGAAAAAAGTTGTTTTTAATTAAAATATAGCGTGTTATTACTATTCATTAAAAGATGAAAGTTATCAGAATAATATGAAAAATAAATCCAAAGTAAATTTTTATATCCTGATTCAAAAAATGAATTTTATTTTTTTCAAATTGAACTTATAAACATATCAAAAACTAGATTTATAGTGGGTGCGCCATTAAAAGGCGGCAAAACTGCATTTTTTTAAATACTTATTTTACACGAGAAAATTTATTTTGTTCACATACCATGTTATAAAAATCTGTAGGATGATTAATAATGTTATAAAATTAAAAATACAGTTATTACTATTTATAAAGTCTAGTTCATAATAACATTATAACAATATATCATTGTTTAGTGAAACCCTTTATTGTGTACTACACATGCTATCGAGGAAGGTCGTGAATACGTGTAATGCATGCCAAGTTAGGGTTGTGAGTAGTGCAAGAATCCTTTGGTGTTGCGTATAAAATAATCAAAACACAGTTCATTTATACATTGAACAAAATCTATACTCAATTTTTTGTAGAATAATTTCTACAAAATGAACTTGAAATTGTGTGTAACACGAGCCAAGAATAGTGTTATGTATACTGCAAGCTAATATGGTGTTGTGTATAGTACAATCTAATCATGGTATAACATACAACACAAGACATCAAATAAATTAAAAATAATACATCTCATAAAATATCAGGGTGTTAAATTCTACCCCCCTTAATATGAATTTTTCCCCAGAAATTCTTCGGGGTTAAAAATGGTTTTCTACTCGAAAGTTTCTTTCATAGAATCCCACATCGTAAAAAGGAATAATAAAACTTAATTTTAAAAAGTGAAGTACGAAACGTAATGGTTACCCAAATTAACTCATCAATGGGTTTCCACATAGGAGAACATATATGAAAATATGGATATGGAATACCAATATAACCATCAACTTCTGATGAAGAGTGGTAGAGGACATGGCTATGAAAAATCCAACAATAACAAAGCCATAAATTTGTGATGATATAAGGTTCCATCTGATTCATCAGATATGAAAGCACTAGGACAACATTTTTGGTTTTTAAGATCATTTCCCAAATGTTGAAGAATTTGTAAATTAAAATAAATACTTACTTGATATTGGTACAATCTCACCGTTGTTAATTCCTTGAACAATTTCCAATTCATCTCTTAAAGAAATGAAGTGGAATTTGTCATTTGTTAAGTGTTAGTAGATCATGCGGTAGAATGACAGGTCATTCCATCTGTCTCAAACTTAGGGTTAGAAAAAGTTAAATATATATGTCCATCTATGATGAGATTAATCATATATGGTTGCAAATATGGAATTATACTTCATCTATCATACTACTTAATAAAATAAAACTAATTTCAACTAACCAGGGACTTCTTGTAGGCCAGTGGTAGGCGATAAAGGCCTGTCACACTTCGGTTGTGGGTTTGATTCCTACATCCTTGTGTGACGCGACTGGTTGTCGCCTATCCTACGGGTTGTCTCTTTTCTAAAACTACACTATTATAACATTACAGAAATAATATCGAAAAAGTTCTATCCTTAAAAAATACTATCTGATGTCCAACATAATCTAGCCCAACCTTAAGACTTATCCAAAATACTTCTTTCAAATATTATAGTATTAATAGAACGATTACTAGAACGGTCATATATTAAGTACGTGAATACCATCTTTTATCCCCATATATCATAAGATATATCTTGTTGGACACATTACAAACATGTAAATACCTTAATCATGTATTTTATTGAAACTTGAATTATCATAGATCCTTAGTGAAAATATGAATGCGGTGAAAAGTTAACTCTTTCCACATACCAAAATCCCAAATTTTTGATAAACTCAAACCATGATATCACTTTTTCCTTATATTAGTCATGAGCTCATGAATACTATCATACATATTATTTTCTCCTTATCCCTTCATTAATCGCATTTTATCTGCTTTCCAAAAATATTTCAATCACTTTTCATGGTTACTAGTACCATCCAAAATATACTTTCAAATACTTTAGGAAAAAAATTGTGTAACAATCCTTATATGTTTCTTTATTCCATAATACCATACATTATTCTTGACAAACATGCAATCATTCCACTACCTTCTTAAACCATTGACCGAGCTTTATCGTTTTATTCCTCAACACTTCTTTCATATCATATATCTTTTGTAGTATCTTCATCACCATCAAAATAAATACTACCCATATGTCCATGCTGATTCTCTTCATTAGATTTTCCTTTTGGGAATCTATTTTCATAATGCCCGTACATTCCACATTTAAAACATTTAACCATTGTTGATGTCTTAGAAATAACCTCATCTTTTTTTATTGTGTTAAATGATCCTTTTCCTTTGCAATTACTATCTTTGTGTCCTTCTTTTCCACACCCAAATCATCTTCCAGTTCCTTGGAAATATTCTCCTTGATGCCTCCTCCCACAAAATTTACATGAGGGAAATTTAACTTTCTTTCCTCTATGATCATCATAAAACTCCATCTTTCTCTTATTATCTGAGTTAGGAAAAATACCAAAGTTGAGATTATTGATCATATAATGGGATTTCTGATTTGGCATAATAACAATTTTTGGACTTCCAAATCCAATTTCATTTGGTTTCTCATGATGAATATCATTCCATTGTCCATCATATTCTCTATTTACACGAATCCTCTTGTTTCCTGGCATTTCATAAAACCCAAAAAGAATAGTATGAGAGGCCAACATCAGTCTTGGAAAAAAAACATAATCATGGGGAGTACATTAAATTTCTAACATCTTAGGTTTAATTATATGATTGTTAATGTAATCCAAGGACTATAACATATACTTATACTTAACCTTGTGGACATCCCTAGACATACCTTAGAAATATCTCTAGGGATCTCACTAATGTTTTTGCATCCTATTTTCCAAAGGTTGACTAAACCTTCGCTCTGATACCAACTATAATGACCCAATTCTTGACATACATGGAAATTACATTAATTGTGCAGAAAACATATTAAATTACACAAAAATGTGCCCAATGACCGTATTAGTTTAGTTAATTTGGAACCTCGGAACATAATCTTCTAATCATGGTGAATGATCTTAAACATATCCCACGAAGATCTTCCCCTTTTTTATCTTACCTAAAATCATTATTTATATCCTAGGGAAAATAAATCATAAATAGGGTGACCTCAAATTCTCAGTAAGGGTAAGCATGGATAACATAAAACAATCCATAAACATTTGAATGCAAAAACATGAACATAAAACATCAAAATCTTGGGTTGTGAAATAAATCGTGGTAGTACGTAAGGCATAGATCATAAAAGAACATTAATCATGATAATATGGCATGGAAATAAAACATGGAATTGTGGAAAACCATTAAGTACATGATATGATTTCCATAGTAGCCAAGGCATTGTTTCCAAGACCATCACAGTGGACAAAGTCCATTACTGAACCAGATTTACTTGTCGTTCCAGCCCTGTATTACTGAACCGGATTTACTTGCCGTTCCAGCCATGTCTATCTCATGAGATATAAATCATTACCCAATGAATTGGAGTAAGATATAGGTCCCACCCATCTCATCATTAAATCATTCTTACTTGTGCCACAACATAAACTAAAATCATTCATCATTACCCAAAGAATAAAAATGTGTTTCATAAACATCATCCCAATATAACATAATCCATATAAAACAAATTGATATCTTTTTATCATATGAAAAGTTAAACCATGTAAATCATAGCGATATTATACTTGAAAGATAAACATATGAAATAATTTCATCTTAGATGGAAAATAATTTTGACAAAACACATGAAATGAATTCTTGAGGAAAATACCCTTTCTTATTAAAAATAATTTCCTTTTCGAAAAATGACATTCAAATTTAAAATAAAAGTATTTTGTTAAAAATTATCATGAAATATTTTAGAGTAAGCTTCAGGAAAAGTAGGCATTCTGAAACCATAAAAATCTGTTCAAGCCGTATAAGTTAAACAAAACATTTTTCTCGTACTTTTTCCAGAAAAGTCAAAAAGTACCTCGTATGGTAAACAAATGAATGATTCCTTACATACCATGTACTAAAAGTAAAAAATGTTTAAAAAGGCCTTTAAAAATACATGAATCCATTTTTAGAAAACACGGACATGGATGATAAATATAACCCCAGTAAAGAGTTATGTATAAGAAATCTCAAATAAAAATAAGATTTCAAAATTATCCCTTACATTATGTCCAAGTTCTTCCATATGTGTCTGAGACTCTTGTATAGTGGGTATAAACATATTATTAACTTGTAACAGAACAATAATAATATTTATTATATCATATATGATTCTCTTACGACGTTATATTACCCGTTCATTTGTCAATTCCATGTTAATGCATCATTTTGGGTAAAATCATTTCATTTTCCATACGTGTTTTGACTTGTTATTATTACTATGATCACATATATCAATATTACCTACTTCCAGAATGTAAAACATGATTTTTATATAATATATATTCAGTATATAAATATATATAATAGGTCGACAAATGGAATGAAATACACCATTCATGGAGACGGTAGACCGTATGTACGCATGAACGCTATTTTCGTTTACTTATTAAACTGAATGGATGTCAGTAAATAACATATACATAAATACATTACCATTATTATGTCATATATCTCATTATTATTCATTATATATACTTTATCATCATTCTTTAATGGTTAACATGGAGAATTAATGTCATCGCATCGTGGAGACGACAATCCGTACGTACGCACAAGTGATGATATTGTTCCCCTAATTATCGAACATAATTGGTGTGGACGATCGAATATATCAGAATTAGTATCATGTTATAATAATCATATATAGTTATTTTTTACACCCTTATACCCATCCAAGTAAGGTGGTGGTGGAAAAACATATTACACCACAGCGTAGAGACGGTATTCCGAACGTATGCACGAGCGGTGATTTCATTTTCCGTACCATGGATAAGAGCTGAAATATGTTTTTTTCATATTTATAATAACATATAAGTATATAGTTAATACTGATATTATAACTTTATAATGAAAAAACTAAATAAGAGGGTGTAGAAGAAGAAAGAAACATGAAAGAATCGGTAGAAGAAATTAACTCTTCCTCGATGTGCCTTTTTTAAATTTCCTCGTAGGGCACTAGAGTTGGGCTTTGGAGAAGACCAGTACCTCTATGATATAACTAGAGTGGTTGAGAAGAGGAATTGGTAGGGTTTGTCCGAGCATGAAGTCTCAAAATGGTGTGAAGAGAAGAGGGAGGAGGTTCCCATTTATAAGGGAGGAGAGGGGCACCTTTGGAAAGCTCAAAAATATTAATTTATAATAAATCAATCCCCACTTAAAAACCTCCAAAAATAAGTAATATTTGAATATAATATGATATATTCTTGTAATATCATCATCCAATAAAATTTAGACTTCTTGTAAATTTATTTTAAACCTTATCAACTTGATTTATCCTTATTGAATCTATTTAATTTTATATGTGGGAATAATATTCTAAATTTTAAATTGTTATAAATAGTTACTTATGTGTTTTTAATTATCCCTAATTGGATACTTTATGAAATTTTAGACCATATTAATTTCAATTTATAATTTTTAAATATTTTTGTGAAATTTAAACAATTTTATAATATGTTATTTTTATAAAATAACAATAGTGTCAATTTTGGCAGTATATTTTTATTCGTTTTTAAATAAAAAAATAGAATATATTAAAAAAAATATTTAATCGATTCCTGACATTTCATATTTATCTATAAATGTTTTGGAGAACATTAATTAGTTCATATAATATTTATTTTAACATTTTTAATACCATTCATTTGATATTTCAATCAATAAAATAATTACTACAACATTTTCGTATATTAATTTAATATACATATTATTTTTATAATAATTAAAAATAAAATCCTATGATGAAGATAAATTTATTGCCTTTCATAATAATACTTTTACTCGAATTTATCATCTTAAAATCACAACATTTAAATTGTTATATTTATAAAATTATGAAGGTGACTACTTTGACATCATTTAAAATAAATTAATATTAATGTCATAATCTATTTTATAAGGATTCAAATGGTCCACAAGTAGACACATGGATTATTATGGTGTAGATATACTCGACCAATATGGTTTGTTCAGGTTTTTTGGTCCTTTGGATAGGTATTTTTTTTTAATAAAAACAATATTATTTATTTTTCACTAAATAAATAACATCTGCATCATTAATGTATAAGCAATTAATGTAATTATATATTTCTTAAAAAGTTCAAATAAATTACCATGATAAGTAAAAATATTTTATCTTTCAAATTATTATTTATAACCGAATTTATATTCTTTATATCCTTATATTAAAAATACTTTAATTATTAAAGTTTGAGTGAGACATATTTCACTTTCCTTTAAATAAAATCAACTAAAGGTCTTAATCACATCCAAGTGGGTTCCAATGGATTCCATTTCGACCAAAAATATTACATAGGTCGAAATATAATCATCCAATTATATTAATACAAGTGTTATGGTAATTTTATAATAATATATTTACACTTAATTACCCGATTTACCTTTAACTATGGTAAGTAAAATTTACCAGTGTTACTATTCATAATGCACAAAAAAAAGTAGCCTATTAACATAATTTGGACCTACTGATTACAAATATGGAATCAATTTTTTCAAATTCAAATCATAGAAGTTGCAGAAATTATTTTAAAATTAATTCTGTTGTTTAGAAAATGAGTTTTAAAAGCTAAAACATTGCAAAAGTGTGAAATGATTATACCTATGAATTCAATGTAAAATAAATTCTAATGATATACATTATATTAAATGGTAAAAATATATTCTATTTACACTTTAAAACTATTTAATATTATCATTTAACAATATAAATTATTACGATAGAAAAGTTGTTTTTAATTAAAATATTTCATGTTTATACTATTCATTAAAATATGAATGTTGTGAGAATAATATGATAAATATATCAAAAGTAAATTTTTATATCCTAATTAAAAAGTAAAATTTTATTTTATCAAATTGAACTTATAAACTTATCAAAAACTAGATTTAAAGTGTATGCACCATCAAAAGTCTGCAAAACTGCATTTTTTGAAATATACTTATTTTACCCGAAACAATTTATTTTATTCTCATACCATGTTCTAGAAAATGTGTATGATGAATAATAATTTTATAAAATTCAAAATTTAGTTAATACTATTCATAACAGAAATATCATAATAATATTATAACAATATATCGTTGTTTAGTGAAACCCGGTATTGCGTACTACACACGCTATCAAGGGAGGTCGTGATTGTGTGTAATGCAATCCATGTTAGGGTTGCATGTAGTGCAAGATTTTTTTGGTGTTGCGTATAACATAATCAAAACACAGTTCATTTATACATTGGACAAAATCTATACTCAATGTTGTGTAGAATAATTTCTAAAAAACGAACATGAAATTGTGTGTAACATGAGACAAGAATAGTGTTGCGTATACTGAAAACTAATATAGTGTTGCGTATAGTACATTATAATAATGGTTTATCGTACAACAAAAGACATCAAATAAATTAAAAATAATACTTCCCATAAAATATTGGGGTGTTATAGAAAGAGCTTTGGTAGAAATCTCTGCAACGAAGAACACCAACGAAGAACGCCGACCTTGACTCTGAATTCTTCCATGGTACATTCATTGATGAGGAATGACTTCAACGTCAATGAACTGATGATCGAGGAAATTATGACATCACCAATGTTTGTCTATTCTCAAATAAATCATTTCATTCCCCACATACAATCTTCAATGAATCAAATGAACATGGTAGAGGTGTTGTTTGAATTATTTTCCTCTACATGTTCACCATATTCTTGTTCTTGTTGAGACGCTTGATACCACTCTAACACGGAGTGTTCGGTTCAAACAAACATAGCCAGAGCCCTCTGCTGATCTTTTTAAATGGTGTATCCTTCGAGATGAAAGACTGCGACCTTGTTGACGACGACGGGTGCCGGCGATTGTCACTGGGGGAACTCGAGAACCGCAGATGAAGTTACGACACTGCGCAGCCCCGTGCCACCCTGTGGCGCTCCGCCGCCTACTGCCATCGCCTCCCTATGGCCTCACCGTGCCTCCCCGGCCGAGCCGTCCTACGGTCCCTGCGACCTCTCCGCACCACCTCGTCTGAGCCGCCTCGTGGTACCCATAGCCTCCGCCCTCCCGGCCGAGCTTCTCCAGCTGCGACACCCCACAACCTTTCACCCAAGCGGTACACCAATAACTGAGCCGCCCCGCACCCTTGTGCCCCCCCCCCCCCGCGGTCAAGCCTCCTCGCAGCCCTTACGATATCCACGCGACTTAGCTACCCCACGCACTTTTCGTACCCCCATGGCCAATGCGCTTCACATCCCTCACGTAACCCCCACAGCCAAGCCACCCTTCGCCCTCGCAGCACCCCCGCGGCCTTCCGGGATGGGTATAGCTGGTCGGGCCAACTAGCGGGCCGGCCCGGTCTGACGGAGTTGGACGAGACCCGTAACAGATACGACCCTATACTTTACATGGGCCATAACATTGGAACTGGATGTCCATTTGAAAAACTGTCTGTGGTGCCAGAAACCTTGGAGTGAAACAGTCACTTTGGTATACCCCACTATATTTTTAGATATCGTTGGGAAATGGTCGGGTTGGATTGAGCACGACTCCAATGGGGACCTCTAGACTAAAAGGCTAATAACTCATAGACCCAATGTCCGATTAACACACCGTCTATTGCATTGGGACCCTTATGACATGGAGGTCCTTTGAGTCACTTCTTCTTGAGAATTATTGGTAGTTGTATTATCGAATAGTGGCTTGAGTAGAAGACCCTCAAAGAGATAACTGAGCATAGTGCAGGATCCCAGTAGCGAGTTGTGACATGAAGAATAAAGAGGGATCATTTTTGGGTCAGCCTCTTGCTATCATGTGTGGGTCAGCATGTATTGATCTTGGGTGGGTCTGCACCTTGAGATCCTATTTGTGTCAGCACCTAGAAATCATGTCTGGGTTAGCACCTAGCTATCCTATGTGGTTCTGATCCTTATGATCTTGTGTGGGTCAGCCCCTTGCGATTCTGTGTGGGTCAGCACCATGGGATTATGTGTGGGTCAACACCTAGTGATCCTGTGTGGGTCAGCACCTTATGATCCTTTGTGGGTCACCACCTAGAAATCCAATGGGGGTCAACACCGAGCGATCCTATGCGGGTATGCCTCTTAATAGAGTAAGACGATTCAGTAGTTACATATAATCATCTCTACTATTGTACATTTTTTATACCTTGTGTGAGCTGAGTTCGCACCAGAGTGGTACTTTTCCTTTGTGGAAATACCTTGGTGGTATTGTTTTGTGTGGTGTACCTATGTGGTACTTACCTTCACAGTTTTTCTTCCTTTGTGGAAATGTTGAGCTTGCAACTTTGGAGTTGGACTCTGTGTTTTCCTCGTGATTGAGATGGGTATACTTGATAACCTATGTATATGTATCATAATATACCTATGTTGGATTGTTTGTTTATTTCATGCTTTGTGGTTTAACCTTTGTGGATTTTGTTAGACCTTGAGGGTCTCGGGCCCCTACTGAGTATCGTGATACTCACCCCTGCACGTGCTATGCCCACCCCTCATAGAGTTTTGTGTAGACAACTGACATTTCTGATCAAGGATGAGAGTAACAGGACTGGATGGTGATCATATCTGTACCATACGGTGTGTTGGTACACATATGAGATGGGTGTACGTGGAGTGATTAGGAGGCGATTTGTACATACCCTTCAGGTAGGAACCTCAGAGGGCAACCCAGTAGCTGTCATTATCTTTCTTCAGATGTATTGTAATTCAGTTGTCCATGTACTTTCGAGTTGGTCTCGTATTCTGACCCCTTTTACTTACTACACTCACTCTTTTTACAGTTTAGTTCACTTGAGTTCGTATCTTACTGAGTGCTTGGTTGAAAGTTAATACATGTTATAAAGGAAATACCTTCCCAATTTTTGGAAACAAGCCTTTGGTGCTAGTCGCCAGCCCCTAGACTATGGAAGGCGGGTTTGGGGATTTCATGGCACGGGCCCTGGGGGACGGGTCGTGATAGTTCAATGAGGTAGGGGTTGTCAAGGGGGAGAGGGTGTCCAGGGGTGGGGGGTTTCCATGGTTGGGGTGTCTAGGGGTTGGGAGGGGTGTCTAGTGAAGTGGGGGCTATCCATGGGGGTAGGGGATGTACAAGGTATTTCAGTTTTTTAGATGACAATGATTTTTTAAATTGTTATGTATGTGAATGTTTAATTTTTCAATGGTTCTTCTTGTTTGGTCTAGTTCGGATTTTTTTCTGTTATGTATTTTTGTCCACCATTGGTCTATTTTTTTCTCGTTTTGATCTGCTTTTTTTCTGTTTTATTCTTGTTTCAGGTCATCATTGAAAGAGCGTAGTATTAGTTTTTATAGTTTAACACATCAGTGTTTTTCATGTTGGTACGATATAACTGACATGATATTCTAGAAAAATTGGTTTATCAAGTTGGTTTTAAAATAACAGACATGATAAATTGACAAGAATCATTTTTTATGTCGGTTATAAAATAAATGACAAAAAAAGTACCAAGATTGGATTTATCATGTTAGTTATTTTAAAACTAATGTTGTATATTGAATGTGGGTGCTTTATCATGTGAGTAATTAAATAAACAATTTTATAAACATACAAAATAGATTATCACGTCGGGTCATTAATAACCGGCTTGATAATTATTTTAAATGATTTATCATGCCCCATATTCTTTCATTCTGATTTCTTTGATCTTGTGGTATGTGACTCATCTCCCTCACATAGAAAACTGAGAAATTAATCCTTGAATTCCCCCCCCCCCAACCACATTTTTCAAAATTAAATTATCATATTTATTATCACCATAACTATCCAGTCGACTCACAACACACAAGTAAGAATCACACTCCTCAGTTTCATTTTATATTTTTGGCTACAACCATAATATATGTTTTATGATGTTAATTTTCTATCATTGTTCTTGTTATCAAGTTAGGTGACATAGTGTTCTTTTAAACCATGCTGAATTTTTTTCTGGTAAAATAAATCCTGAGAGTGATATCATGAAAGATCTTCTATTTTTGTGGCTACATTTTTGTTCTATCATGTGTGTGTGTATCCTTTCATGTTTGTGTGTGTGTGTGGGCAGGGGTGTCTAAGTTTTGGGGGTGTCCATCGGGTTGGGGGATGTCCAGGGGGTGGGGGGATTTCCATGGAGATGGTGTTGTCCAGGGGGAGTCCAAGGGTGTGGGGGTGTTCAGGGGTGAGGGGGATTTCCATGGGGGGAGGGGGTGTATAAGGGAGATTTTCCAGGGGCGAGGGGGTTTTCCAAGGAGTTAGGTTCTGTTTAGGGAGGGGGGGTTGTGGTTTTCTAGGGTGTGGGGTTTCATGTGGGGTGGTAGATGTATAGGGGGGTCCAGGGAGTGGAGTGTCTAGGGGTGGGGTGTCCAAGGGTGTCCAAGTGTTGTTGTCCAGTGGGGTGACTGGGTGTCCAAGGGTTTAGGGGTGTATAGAGGGTTAGGGGTGGTGTTCAGGGGGTGAGGGGGATGTCTATGGGGGTAGGGGCTGTCCACGGGGTGGGGGTGGGGGTTTCCATAGAGGTAGGGGGTGTACATGGAGGTGGGGGTGTGCAAGTGGGGGGATGTCTAAGGGTGTCGAAGGTTATTGTTCGGGGTGTCTAGGGGTGGGGCACCTGTCCAAGAAGGTAGGGGTGTCCAGGGGGTGGGGGTGGTGTCGAAGGGGAGAGGGGGCTTTCCAAGGGGGTAGGGGGTTTCCGAGGGTAGGGGGTGTCCAGGGTGGTTGGGGGTTCTCTAAGGGAGTGGAGGTGTTTAGTGAGGGTGGGGGTGTCTAGGGGGTTGGGGTGTCCTTGGGGTTTGGTTGTCAAGGTGGTGTCCAGGGGTGAAGGGGTTGTCCAAGGGGGTAGGTGGTGATTGAAGGGAGGGGGGGTTGGTGTCCAGGGGGTGAAGGGTAGTTCATGGGGGTATGGGTGTCGAGGGGGTTGGTGTGGTGTCTTGTAGGGCGAGGGGGTGTCCTGGGTTTGGAGTTTCTATTGTGGGGGTTGTCTAGGGGTTTGGGGGCTATCCATGGATGTGGGGTGTCCTTTAGGTGGGGGTGTCCAGGTGGGCGGGGGCTGTCTAGGGGGTGGGGTGTCCTGGGGGTAGGGGTGTTCAACGGGGTGGGGGTGTCCACGAAGTGTGCAAGGGGTTGGAGGTGGGTGTTTATGATGTGAGGGGGCTTTCAAAGGGGGTAGAGGGTGTTTAGGGGTGTTTGGGGTGTCTAGGGGTGAGGGGGAAGTCCAGTGGGTAAGGGTTGTCCAGGGGGATGGGGTGAGGGGGGATATCCAAGGTGTAGGCTGTTTCTAGAGGGTGGGGGTGTCCAGGGGGTGGGGTGTCCAGATGTGTCAAAGGGGTTAGGGGTGTTTAGGGGGATGATGGGGCTTCCCCAGGGCGTAGGGTTGTCCAGGGGTAGGGGTGGTGTCATGGGGGTGAGGGGGATGTCCTAGGTAAAGGGGGTGTCTAGGGGGATGGGTGGGGGGTGTTCGGGGGTTGGGTTTCTAGGGGGTTGGGGGTTGTCCATGTGGGTGGGGGTGTCCAAGGGGGTGGTGGTAGGGGTGGGGGTTGTCCAAGGGGGGTATGGGTTGGACAACACCCACACCCCCCCTGGACACCACCACTTGACATCCCCCACCCCCTAAACACCTAGACCCCCATGGACACCCCACCCCCATGGAACCCCCCCCCCCCCGAAAACCCTAACCCCCCAAGATGCACCCGAACCCCTTGGACATCCCCCTCACCTCATAGACAGCCCCTCACCCCTGGCCACCTCCTCCACCCCACTGGACACCCCCACCCACTTGGACACCACCCCTGGACTCCCCCACCTCCATGGAAACCCCTCCCCCTAGATAGACCCCACCCCCCATGACACCCCAACCCCCTTAGAAATATCTGCACCCCCTAGACAGCCCCCACCCATGTTGCAAAATATTATTTACTTGAGAGTGTATGCCAACAGTTCTTGAACCGTTTGTATACATATATCCCAATGGTCTCCATGAAACCATTCGAATAGATTTTATTTTGGAAAGCATGTATACCAATGGTTCTTGAATAGTTGGTATATATATATCACAATAGTTTCATTGAAACTATTGGCATATATTATGTTTTGGAATACTATACCAACAGTTTCGGTTGAACCATTGGTATATGGAATTCGCATCGGTCGTCATGCTAACGGTGTGTGAACATAATGTGATATTATATCCCAATGGTTTAGGGGGATATCACAATGGTTTAAAATAATTGGTATAGCTTCAATATTCATTATTGAATGTATAAATATTTAAATATTTATAATTCATATTAATGTTTTCAGAATGGTGACTTTGGTATCTAGTTGCACCAGGATGTATTCTTTGATTACATTAAGATGAAAGGATCCAAGATGATTTTATAATCATATATCATTATCCATATGATATAGATGTATTCTTAAAATTATTTTATATAAATATAAAACTGATATATATAACTATATTTTCTTTTTAAAATAATTATTAGGAATATCATTTTTAAAATGCTCATATTTTTTTATATTTCATAATTGTTTTACATTCAAATTATGATATTTTTTCATGTAAATATAAAATTTTCTTCTCTTAACATTATTTATAATATTGATATTTATTATTCGGAATAATGAGTCGAAGTTGGATTAAGACACATAGAATGACTAATTAATAAGAGGAAGGTGTTGATTACTTTTTGGCACTTTCTAAAATAAATGTTCAAATAAGCAACATCACTTTTTGTAAATGCGGGGAATGATTGAATTTGAGTATGTTGAAAGTAGAGAGATCAAAGATCATCTGATTTGTCATGGTTTTAATCCGCATTACAACCCTTTGATTTGGCATGGTGAAACTAGATATAATGCCAGATCTACTGATGATGATGATTTGTTAGATGGTAACTTTTATGGAATTGAAGAAATGATTCATGTTATTGCAACATAAAAAATTGAGATAGAACTAAAAGTTTCACATCTATACGGTGATGCAAAAAAGTCATTGTATCCTAGTAGTATAGTTTTTATGGTTTTTTCTATGATGTTATGATTGACTAACCTGAAGGAAAAACATGGATGGAGTGACAATAGTTTTTCAGAGATGGTACAATTTTTGAAAGACATTCTTTCAAAAGACAACAACCTTCCAGATTCAAATTATAAGGCCAATAAATTTTAATTCCTGATGGGATTGGGATACATGAAAAAACATGTTTTCTCGAATGATAGTACAATAAATAGTATAGAATAAGAATTTCTTTATGAGTGTCCTAAATGTGGGACATCACAGTATAAGTTGAGATATAACTCACAGGTTGATGTAGAGATTATAAAGATATATTCAATGGTATTTTGATATCTTACTATAATTCATTTTTTGAAATGTTTTTTTTATAATTCACATGATGAAAGAGGGTTAAGATGGAAAGCTGATAAGTGGATATGTGAAGGAAAAATAGGTTCTCCAGTTTATTTTCCACAATAGAAGAAAAAATTTGAGCAGTATCAAACATTTGAAAATGATATTATAAATCTCACACTTGGGGATGCACAGATGGAATGAATCCATAATAAAACCTCAGTAGCACACATAATTCATGTAAAATCTTATTGGTAATTTACAACCTATCTCATGATATTTTTATAAAGCACAAATATGTCATTTTGAGTATAATGACATCTAGTCTAAAGAAACCCAGAAATGATATTGATGGTTTAATGTCCCCATTGATGGATGATTTGAATCTTTTACGAACGGAAGGAGTTAGGGAATATGACTCTTATAAAATGCAATATTTTCAACTACAGGCAGTGAATATGATCACTATAAATGACTTCCCCACATATTGAATTTTTTTTGGATATAGTGTTGTGGGGCATAAAGCATGTACAATTTGAAAAGAAATGACTTCCAATTGTCAATTTCATCATGGGTGGAAAATTGTATACATTTTTCATCAAGAAAATGTTCCTATGGATCACTCATATATATGACTACAAAAGGAAATCAATGCTTCCCAATAATTTTATATTTCTCTAAAACTATTATCCTATGATGTGTATTTTGAGAGGGTGAAAAAACATGATGTGACACTGGGAATGACACATTACTATGTTAATGATATACATATTTGGAAGAAAATGTCATAATTTTATGAGGTTTCATATTAGATATATAATGATGTGAAACTTAATATTGATTTCATGCACATGGAGAAGAATATGAACAATAGTATGATTGGAACATTGTTAGATATTAATGGAAAGACTGTAGATGGGTTGAATGAAACATATTACTTACTATCAGTGGGAATGCATTTAGAGTTTTCTCCCAATCCTAATGGAAGTCAAAAATTTCTTCTTACAACTTCTCATAAATTATCCAAGTGGGAGAAAATTTTCTTTTTTCAGTGTCTTCATGATATCAATGAACATAAATGTTTTTCATAAAATGAAAAAAAAATCTCATTGAAGGATTTTGAAGTTGATAGGTATGAAATGTCATGATTTTCACATCATGACGTGACAAAATCATCCTATTGAATTGTGTTGAATATTTCCCATTCGTGTCAGAAATACTTTAATGAAGTTGTGTTATTTTTTCAATACAATTTCTAGTAACTTGATTGATGTGATTTCATTGTAAATTATGGAAAAGGATGCAATTTCGATAATTTTTGAATTGGAAATTTATTTACTCCATCTTTTGTTTTTTTAATGGTGTATTTAATGGTTCATATGGTTGGACAAATAATTCCCTGAGGACCTTTATATCTTTTTTGGATTTTTCCTTGGAGAGGTATATAAAAAAATTCAAGGGGTATGTTAAGAATCCATCTCTAACTAAAGCCTCCATTACTGAAAAATATATTTCTTAGGAGGATGTGTAGTTTTCTACAAGCAAATTGGTTATAGTAGAGCATATTTGTTTGTCTCCATCTCATAATGAATGAGTTAATAATGATGTAAATGGGTGTCCGTGGCTTGAATGTCAAATCATTGTCAGCCGAACAATTGAAGAAGGTAGAATTATACATCCTAAATATCATAGATGATGCTCAACCGTATATCATATTTCATATTAATGAGTTGAAATAATGTCATCCAAAAATAAAGAAATGTGGATTTTGAATGAGCACAACATAACATTTTTTTATGGTATAAAAAGACCATTCTTAGTAGATCAGATGTATCAGAGACCTTAAGATAGTTAGTTAGTGGTTTATGTTTAAATGTGATAACATGGTCTGTGTATAGAATTAATGAATATACATTTCATACAAAAGATCAAGACAATAGAATTTTGATTCGGAATATTGGGGTGTTGATGTTTTTAGAAGCAATTCATTTTTCGAGTTCTACAGAAAAACCAAATTTCTACATCATGGGCATATAATGGAGTCATTGAAGAAATATGGGAGGTTGATTACAATAAAATTTAATGTTAATGATTTCAATTAAAAATGGTTTAAGGGTAATAATATTGTTAGACATGATGAATTTGGAATGACAATTATTAATCCGAATAGATTGGAAGACACATAAGATTCTTTTATAATGGAAACACATTGAAAATAGATTTTCTATGTAGTTGATCAATCATATATGCAGTGGTCTATTTTTTTATAGTAGAAAAAATAGTATGTTGGTGATGATCAAATTGATGAAGATACAAATTTATGTGACATCCCTACATCCAGGGAGAGATTATTAGAAAATTATGATGATCATGTTGAAGACATGGTTTATTCCTTAAGGAATGATCATGAGGAAGGAATTTGGAAAAACAATCCATTTTTACAATCCTAGTATTATATGTAACATATGTTTATTTCTTGTTTATATTTATTATTTTCATAAAATGTAAGATATTGCAATTTTTTTCATTACTAAAATGAGTATTAAAACAACTAATTATAAATTTCAGTTTATTTAAATTTGGTATAGTATATATTATCACGTTTACAATTACAGAGTGTATATATCTATTGATTATGTTGAATTGAATATACTTTACTGTTTTTTCCATTATTACCATGTTTGTCATGATTACCATGTTTTCTATGTTTACAATGGTTTCTGTAATTTACTATATTATACCATTACATAACTTATATATTTTTTGATTTTATTGAATGAAAATTAAACTATATTGTTTAGCATGTCTACCATCTTTACCATTGTTTAAAATGCTTACCATATTTACTATGTTTACTATTACATAACATAGTTTAGTTTTCCATTTATTCTTTATATTTGTATTGTAATATTTGAATTTTTATAATAGTGAATTAATGATTTATTTTTTGATTTTAAGGACATTGAAAAATTAATCAGTTGATCAACCACATGATTCTGGAGATGAGCATCATGATCATATCTCTGGGGAAGATCAATCACATGATTGTGTTGATGTTCCCCAATCATTCTCAAGTTATCCAATAATGAAAAAGAAGAGTTCATGATTTTTTAAATGTGGTTGTACACATTAACCAAATTTATCACTATCCCGTAGCCCAGACCAGAAGATAATCATTGTGTTTGATGATGAATTGTTTACCTAGAGTGCCAAATTCAAATGATTTTATGATTTTTTATATACACAAGGTAAAATCAATGTAAGAATTTTGTTTAATGATTGAAGAAGTGTGGGAAATGAGATTATATCTCTGTTGTAGGAGACGATTTTCATTGATATTTTTCTATTTTTGTCAAATATTTAAATTCTTATAGTATAATATTTTATTCCACTTCATTATCAGTTTAAATTTTATATTCCTAACACTAGAGGTGTTAAGAGGAAATGTTTATCGATGGATTCTTGGAGATGGATGAATTTAAAATCAACCCTCACATCTGATTTCATTTTTGGTCATATGAATCATAATAATCAATGTCATACACTTCCTTTCATAAGTGATGAAACATGGAGAAAATTTGTTTAAAGTAGAAGAAATGATTCATTTTTTGGTATGGGAAATGTAATGCTTGATAATAATTATTATATAGATGATCTTATTAATGGTTTGGTAATGATTTCTTATTCTTAATTTATAGAAAATAAGTTCATTTCCTCAGGATATCCAATCTAAAAATGTATACCTTCCTAGTTTATCTCCAAGAGGGTATGCATTATTGGAAAAACAAATTATGGAAGAAAAATTTAAAAAACCGGGAGAGGAGTATTCAAGCTCTGGAGCGGTTTCCCTGTCCACCACTAATATATTTTTTCATTTTCTATAAAAACCCACATTTACGGCTAAGTGGGAACCTCAAAGCTACCACCTTTCGTAAATCATACCAAAATCAAAATGAGGGACAAATAACCCAGTACACATCCAACCGATTCAAATTCAAAAACAAAACAAAATCATACCATATCATCACAGAAGACGAACTATCTCGAGCAATACACACTACGAACCATCCATCAGCATCCCTACCCCATTGTGGATGAGGACCCAGAAAAGGATCAAAGGCTCCACTATTCCGAATCAGAAAGACAAAAAAACTTATCCAATGAAAAAAACCATAACCATTATGAAAATAAAATCCATGACCACCACTTCCAGTAATAATCATCAACAACAGGACGATACACAAAACTAGTATCAACTTGAACATCGACTTCCAGTTCGCACCTCATGAATCAGCAACAACTGCTCAAACAACACCATCCCAAAACCTCACCAAGATCCATCGCACCATGCCAACCTGTATTGGTGAGAAGAAACCAGAGGCCAGAGCAGAGTTTGGAGAGGGGATTCCTAATCATGGAAAGGGTACCTTCAGATGGATCACGAACCAGCTTCTTCAGAGCCACCAACAGGGATATAGAGACAAACGAGTCGAAAAATCATAAACAGGAGGATAATAAGATATTTATTTATTTTATTTAACATAAAAATATTATTTATATAATTTGAATAATTATAGAAATGATAATTTAATTAATATAGGATTGTCTTCAGTATAAGAGCACAAATAGGGTTTTTACAGTAGCTGGGAGGAAAGATATTTTATATGAATCATTGGTAAAGGCTAAACACCCCAGTCATGTATAAGGATATCAGATGGGTGTATCAGTAAGAAATGTGTTTCGACGTTCATCAACTTCTTCCATTGAGGAGGTTTATCAATAAAAAATAGATTCTATGGATGATGAAGTTCATAATATTAATGTGATGATGGAGGAAATGATTAGAGAATCATTACAGTCTATGTTTGTAGACAAGAAAATACAATTTCAGACTGCAGCTCCCACTCTTCCACCAACCACTGCATACCCCATAATTTATTATCCACCTCCTAAAGTAGCTCCCACTCCCCCTCCTAAGCTTCCAGACCCCATTTTTTGTCCTACTCTACCACAAATTATTACTTATTTGTATTTTTATGTTGATGATCATCACCATCCTATAGTTTCTTATGGGCTGGTAAATTGTATAAGAGATACACTTCATCATCAAAAATTAGTGGTAAAACGTTATATGGTTCCCTGTAAATGATATTAGAGATATATCATATTTAGTACAATTACCTACAAAAGAGGTGAATAATGTTTTACACAGTATCAGCTACTTTTTTGTTTGGCCATCCAGACATTTGCGACTCATTTCCAATAAGGTATGTATGTTATAAATTTTATTTTAATTTTTATTATAGTTGTTTTAACATTTGAAATCTAATATATTTTTCTATTTATTTTTATAGGAATACATCAATGGTAATGAAATATTGTATATACCACAACAATGACAAAATTCTATGCCATCATATACAAATTCTTCAAGTCTAGATATATTTTCAAGATATTCAATTTTGTTGGTAAATCATTATGAGTTTCAAATGGATGCTCATGATTGTGGGTGTGAAAAAAATTGTGGGGATTGTAAAAATGATTTCATGGAGCTTGTTTGTAAATATAAATTGGGAATCCACCTGGTGAATATTTTTTCCATGTATTTCTTAATACCATTCCCAGTGTTATATATATTGAAAAAGTTTACATATGTATGCTTTGTATTATGTTTCTTTATAACGTGAGTGATAATAATGAACGGAAAGATGTATATGGATTCAAGGACACACATTTGATTTCCCCTGGAGCACATGCAATAGATGAGGAACAAATAAGACATTATATTTTAGAATGATTTGAACATAATATAATTATTTAGTGTTGGATGATGCACTTTTTTGAGTGGTATGAATCATATATATAAAAAAGTGTTCAATATCTTTTAACATAAAAACACAAAAACCATAATTTTTATCTTATATCAGTGATCATTGAATGTTAGGTGTTTTTTTCATGGTAGAAAACAATTTATTGGTTATGTTCTATCAATGGTGATGTGCAAGGATGTTTTAAGAATATGTTGGAAAATTAAGAAAACATTTTTTAATAGTTATTTATATTATAATTAATTTTAAAATTTTCCCATTCATATAAGTTTCTAACAGGGGATGAGTTTACTTCTGAGAAAACACAATGAAAAAGACTAACAATATCAAATATGTAAAAGTAAAGGTAAATATCCATTTATAATTTTTACTTTTCATTGAATTACTTAATAATGATCTTTTGAATTTACAATCATTGAAATAGAATTTTCATGAACATTAAGGCGTCATCAAATGTGGATATTATATGTTAATATTTATCTACGAAGTCCATACAACTGGAACACTTGTGATGTTTGACCTAGTAAGATTTCCTTATAATCATTTCCATAATATTTTATTTGATTTATCCATTATACATGTTAACCTCTAACCTTTTAATTTTATTCTATTTTTATGTCCCTCAACCCTATAGTGTTGAAGAGGTCAATCACTTATAAGTGTAATGGTCATATAATTTTATTGAATTGATTGGATTTTATTTTTTGGAAATATAAAATTATATTTTGAATATTGTAATTATAATTTTATATTTGGTAGTTGTATTGGTTGGATTTTGGGGTTTTGTAGTTTACATTGTATTTTTGGATTGTTATATATGTAAATTTTTAATTTTCCTCTAGATCAGTCTATTTGGGCCTAGTTCTGAAGTTTTTCTAGAATGGATTTTCGTATGGTTTTGGTCTGATTTTGGTATCGTTTCTACTTGTTTCATACTTGATATAATAATAGTAATGATATCATGTGCGTGGGGTGTCTAGGGGGTGCACAAAGGGTAGGGGTGTCTAGGGGGTATCCATGGGTTGTGGGGATTTTCAAGGGATGTGGGGTGGTGTCTAGTGCGAGGGAGGGTATCAAAGGGTATAAAGGATGGGAGGGTGTCTAGTGGGGTGGGGTGGTGTCTTGGTGGGGGGTGTCCAAGTGGAAGGGGAGTCCAGGGGTGGGGGTGTCCAGGGGGTGGGGGGATGTCCCTGTGGGTAGGGTTGTGTCAATGGGGTGGGAGGGTGTCCCAGGGGGTAGGGGTTGAGAGGGTGTCCACAGGGTGAGGGCTGTTCCGTGGGGTGCGGTGGTGTCCAGTGGGGTGGGGGCTGTCCAGTGGGGTGGGGGCTGTCTAGTGGGGTGGGGTTAGAGGTTGTCCATGGAATATGGGGGTGTCCTGGGGGTGAAAGGGTGTCTAGGGGTTGCGGGATCTTTAGGGGGTGAGGGTGTCCTGGGGGTGGAAATGTGTCATGTGGGGTGGGGTGGTGTCTGGGCCGTGGGAAGGTGTCCAAGGTGTGGGAGGGGGGATGTCCAGTTGGGTGGGGTGCTGTATGGGGGTGGGGGATGTCCGGGTGGGGTTGGTGGGTGGGAGGGAGGTCAAGTGGTAGGGGTGTCCTGGGGGTGGGGTTGATCTAGTGGGTGGAGTTGTCTAGGGGTGGGAGGGTGTCCTGTGAGTGGGGGGTGTCGTGGGGGTGGGGTGTCCAGGGGTGGGTGGGTGTCCATGGGGTGGGGGTTCTCCACGGGGTGGGGGTATCTAAGGGTGGGAGGGTTTCAAGTGGGTGGTGATGTCTAGGTGTGTAGAGGGGTTGTCGATGGAGTGGGAGTGTCCAGGGGGGTTGTCTATGGGGTTAGGGGGGTTGTCCAGGGGGGTTTCCATGAGAGTGGGAGGGTGTCCAGGGGGGTTTCTAGGGGGTTGAATGGTGTCCTAGGGGTGGGGGCCTATCCAGGGTGTGGGGATATCCAGTTGTGTGGTGGGTATGTCCATGGGGTTGGGGTGGGGCTGTCCATGGGGTATTACGGTGTCTTGGTGGGTGGTAAGGTGAGAAAGGTTTGAGTTGTCTAGTGGGGCGGGGAGGAGTCTGTTGGGTGGGAGGATGTCTATGAGTGGGGGGATCTCCAAGGGGGTGTGAGAGTGTCTATGGTGTAGGGGTGTAGAGGAGTGTGGGGGCTATCCAAGGGGGTGGGGGTTTCCAGGGGGTGGGTGGTTGTCCATGGGTGGCGGGTTTCCAGGGGTGTGAGGGTGTCCAGGGGGATGGGGAAATCTATTGAGGTGGGGGCTATCCATGGGGGTATTTTATGTCCCAAGAGTTTTAGGTTATTTAGTTGATTTTTTATGATTTGATAATTGTGTATGTGAATGTTTAATTTTTCTTCGATTCTCCATGTTTTGGTCAAGTTATAATTTTTTTCTGTTATGTATTTTAGTCTTGTTTTGCTCAAGTTTTGGTCTGGTTTTTGTCAATTTTCATCTTGTTTAATGTATTCTTTATAAAATCATTGTAACAGTTGAATGTTTCTATTTAAGAAATATCGATTTTACGTCAGTTATTTTATAACTAGTGTAATAAATTTGTGGGAATGTTTTTTCTACGTCAGTTATTTAATAATTGACATTCTATATATTTTTTCATGTCTGTTATTGATTAGCCAACAAGAAAAAATCATTGCAGACTTATTTATCATGCAATTTTTTTGATAACCTACATGAAAAATGGTTTGGAGGTGTATTTTATTACATCTTTTATGTAATAACAAACGTAATAATGTATATACCATGTAATTTATTTAGAAAATTCCATAAAAAATCACGAATCTTGTGAATTTTCAACGTTTTATTTATAGGAACTGATTCAAAAAATGCTTCATATTTCTCTATTTTACGATGATTTTAAAATAAATAATGTAAGAAAAATTATTTATAACATCTCCTGTAATAATGTTTTCCAAAAATCCAATCTAAAAAATATAATATAACTGATATAAATTTTTTTTCTAGAGTACTGATTTAATTTCAATAGATGGATCCCCAACCTCTGGTCAACCTTGGAAAAATACTATTCTAACTGGAGATGATCAATCAAATCATCAAAATGAGGAAAACGATACATGGTTTTAATAATTATGTTATTCAAGGCTCTATAATCAATGAAAATTCACATTGAACAATATTTTTCATTAATAAACAAGGAAGGGGAAAACAAGGGTGAAGTGGTAGGTTTGATGAATCCTTTCTCTAATAATTCCTACACCTATAATTTCAATTATAGAAGTTCTATTTTCCCCATTGGATAAGGGGGTTTAAAAATTGGATTATCATAAGGAACTATGTATATATTATACTCAACCACATGATTATGAATAACACTGGGAAAATCATAAGGAAATATATCAAGATATGCATTTAATAGTGGATAATAATAAATCTAAATGGTTCCATTATTTTCAACTATGTGTGAAATATAACATGCATTTACTTGTTATAAAAGTTTTTTAGCATCCTGATATGTTATCAATGGCATGGATACATTTTGGTACACAAAATGAAACTCTTTCTGAAAAAAACATCTTTTTCTCTACCATCTATCTTAGTATGAGATTAGGAAATATTATCCATACTAAGAATAAAAATAAATATACTAGATTCATTACAATAATGATTTCAGG
This sequence comes from Viscum album, assembly GCA_963277665.1. Classification (NCBI taxonomy): domain Eukaryota; kingdom Viridiplantae; phylum Streptophyta; class Magnoliopsida; order Santalales; family Viscaceae; genus Viscum; species Viscum album. The sequence continues at coordinate 644,287,551 of OY728161.1, forward strand.
TAAACATTATCCACATACAAATATAAGTGAATTATTATTATTTTTCCACAATATTTCGTCTATGTGTTTTTATGGTGTGTTTTGATTTCACTTTATTAGGTGGAATTCCATATTTTGTCGATAATTTATCAGATGTGAATGAATATATTGACCCCAAATCAAACAACAAATTTGAAAAATTGATAAAAAATGAAATTTACCTAATACCACCTCATGAAAGGGCTCATAATCTAATGAAGTTATTGCAATTGATTTGTCCAGTACCTTCTACTTCCAATCATGCTGATTATAGGTCTGTGACTAGCTTTAGACACACATTAGCAAAATGGCATGATTGACTAAATTTTTAGAATCTCAGTGTCATATTATCAGTAATTTTCATATTATTTAACTTATACTCATGAGATATGTTCCCAATCATTCCCAATCAGTTAAATTATCTAGAAATTATTAAACATTTTCAAGAATCTTTTTACAATAATTTTCACCAGAAGCGAAATTCATTTTTCTTAACTGTATATTTATTTGATGCATTATTCCCTAAAGACTAAAAACCATACCACTTCATATTTTTTTCATGACGATGCACATACATGTCAAAAAACTCTATCTCACCTTTTTCCACACAACGAACAAGGTTCCCGCCAATTTTAAATTCCTGTAACACCATTTCTCTTCGTAAAAAATGTTTCAAATAAATAAAATTATATTAATTTTAGTGACAAAATCTCATTTAAAATATGGTACGTACCTAGATAGACTTGTAAAATGTTCTTCACAATGCTTCCATATAATCATCATCGTTCTGAATTAGTTCTATGATTGTTTTCTCCATTTTGAGTTTAATAGTTTGTGGAAACTATTTTTCCAGAAAAAATCATAAAATCATTCAATTTTATACTTTCATGATCATCTCATTCTATAATATTCTATACTAGAAGACACCATTGATAGAATTCACCTTCAAAATGATAAATAGACACTATTACCATTTTTTACTAAACATCCAAGGACATAAAATAACTTTTCCGGAGCATTGATCCAGTAATCGACTATCTGTGGATCTGTGGGACTATTTGAATGTTGAAGGACATTTCCTCATAAAATTTTCCACAAAAGTCATGTTTATTCATGGTATATTAGGTTCCACTATAGCAGGTTTACTACCACAAATTATCTCCTGAGTCGACTAAGCCATTTTTTCCCATCTTCTAGGTTCTAATTCCCACCAAACCAGGCAGCATATTCAGAAAGATATCAACCACTTGGCGTTTTCTGTACTCATCTTCCCTTTATATTTTGAAAAAAATAATTCTAAACCAACATATCATATTCAAATAAACAAGATAATACTTAAATTATATATCATTTAAAATTAATCATAAAGTAATAATCCATTTATATTATTCTATTAACCTCATCCCAACCACTAATGCTTTCTAAACCATCATATAATACAAAGTATAAGGTACCAGTTTTAAAACATTACATAATATTGAGTTTTAGACAATAAAATGAATTCTAACACATTTAAGATATTCTTAGTTTTAGAGATTTAGTTAATTAATACATAAAACAAACATTACATCCCATAATCATAAATGATGACACTACTAAAACAGTATCATATTTTTTAAAAATAAAAAAATTATCATGTAAAACATTATTTCATTAAAAAATATTCAAAACATTTAAATTGACATTCTTCCTTACCATACTAATCCTTAAAATTTATTAAAAACATATAAAACATGGGATGTGCACAAAGATATCAATAAGAGATTTAATGATAATTTTAGTCATGTGATAACATAAAAACCAATAAAACCCTTCACATAATAACCTATTAAGATGCATAGAAACATCATGTAGTAACCTTGGTAACTATTTACCATATCACTCACACAATCAACCTTAAAAAAGAATAACCCTTTGATCAACATCCATCTCAATATTAATCAATTCTTTGGAGAGCTATAATGAGACTCAACCATCATATCTAGAGCTATAATGGGCTCAACCAATTATATCATGGGCTATAATGGGATCAAACAAACCTATCATGAGATATAATAGGCTATTCACAAAATAACAATGTCCAAGGTACATATAAATGTAATAAAGCATCATGAAATTAATAGAAACTATTCCTAACAAATATATAAATAACAATACCACATAATTAATTAAGTATATATTTATCCCAATAAATGGAAATTGGGTAATAAATTCAGTTACCTAGTTTTTAGCTTATATAAATCATGTTTAACCACCTCTATAGTGGTTAAAATATTGTTATTAATAGTCTAATGTAACATATAAATTTTTATTAAATATTATATGTTCATTTTATAAAATCATTCAAGTAATTAATTAATAATATTTTTCTATTTACATTAATTCCAGTGTGTTCATTACAAGGTTTCTAAGGTTGGTTTGTAACGGATTTCCCTGTCGAATGGAATAGAAACTCCAGAAGTGAAATTATATGATAATTAAATTATTTTAGAACCATTAATTATACAATTTATAATTTTTATTTTCTGATATTAGGATTATTTACTAGTTGAAACCATAATGATATATGTTTACTTCTGTTTGGCAGTTATTTAATAATCACAAACTTATTTCATCATATACATTTAATATTATTCATATAAGTTAATTAAATAACATAAGATAGGTCATTTCATACACTTTAAAAATAGATCCAATTATTAATATAATTTTACAGCTATATTTGAAGGATGTAAAGGAAATTAAAGACACATCGTCCATGATGTCGTTAGATTGACACATCATGGACATTGTTTTTATTTTTAAAATAAGAGTGGGAGGAGAAGAATTATGTTGATAAATATTTCCATAAAAAAGATAGAAATCATATATATCTATGATAAAAGATATTATATTATTCTATTTCAAGAGTAGGTGAAGAGTTTTTATGAAAATACACTAATTGCAATGAAATTAAAAGGAAATTAAAGGGGATTCATACGAATTGATCTCTTCTCTTTGAGATCATCCTTAAGGCCTTTGATTATGGCCTTTTGGTGAGGCCTATAGGTCATAGATGTGGGGAATATCCTTTGAAAGGGTAATGGTAAGAATATATAAAATTCTCCAATCTTGAGAGGTGTGTGAGGGAAAGGGGGGGTGAGAGTGGTATTTATAATTGATGAGAAAAGTGATTGTACGTTATTTTATTCATTAGTTCAATATTTTTTCTCATTTATATGAATAATATTGAATATTGTAACCAGAAATAGTAATAATTACATGTGAGTTCAACCCACTTCCATTTTAAAACATCAATTACTCATGAGTAATTTACAAATTCACTTATTAAACATAAATCTTAAGATTTTGAATTTCACTTTTCACAAAAATAAATTTATTTCATAAAAATACAAAAAAAGAACCCCTACCATTTTTTGATATGTAGAATTAAATAATTACTAAATTTTAGCGAAATATATTTCTAATTATTTGAAATTTCATTTTTAAATAAAATAATTATTTATTTGATAAATAATAATTTTAAAACAAACTGATTTTATAACACGATGATAAATTAATTAAGGTCTCATAAAATAATCTTTTTACTGAAATAAAATAAAATTATAATTTATGAATATATTTTATGAAAATAAATTGTAATTTAAATTACTAAATTAATATCAAATTCATAGTTAAAAATTTATGAATTACAAAAATACCAAGACTTATAATACAGTCATATTGTCACTTATAAGATGCCTTATTTTTATATGTTCGTTGATGAGGTCTTTATTCAATTGGGTATTTTACTATTCATAAGGGACAATCTAAATTAAATAATGGTTTGTTACTATTCATAATTGTAAGAATGATTCATAAGGGTAGGTTACTATTAACCAAAAATTATGTTTGTCATACTCAAATCAAAATAACTTACTAATCTTAGTCATGTATGTAATATTATTGGAAGTTAAAACACATAAATGGAAAATTTTAGTTTAAATGTTAGATTGTAAATATTTATTTAAAACAAAGTGTTTCTTCAAAGAAACATTGTGATTATGGAATTATTTTTAACACCATTGGGTGTTACATTTCAATCTATTTGGCTATGATAATATGAAATCCAATCTGTTTCTAAAATGATATCAAACTCCACTATCATTAGTTCAGCATGAATTGAAGGGAAGAAAATCCATCAATTGAAAATATAATGACCCCTGTAAATCACTGTGCCACTAATACATCCACTCAGTATTTTATCCAAAATATTTATATTACATTAATGAGGTGATATTTTTATTTAATATGAAAATTTATTTTAAATGAGAGAATGAAAATATCTAGAGTCAAAATAGAGTATTTGGATAATTTAAATAAACCAGTAAAATAACTGTCAAATTGTCCTTTGATGGTCCAATATTAGTTTTAGTATTAGAAAAATATTAGGCAAGACCATTTTTCTTTAAATAATGATGATTTCATCTGTGGGTAATGAATTGTATACCCATATTGGCATGATGTCATATATTATTGCAACTAAAACATCTTCCCACTAGAATTTCATAGATTTTTGGATCATCTTTCCTATCCTCATGAGATATATGAACAATCATACCACATCAGAAGCACTGCCAAGAAATTTCAAGGAATTCATCATGGTTTGTTTTACAACACAAGTCAGAAGATGGGAATTTGGTTTTATCGCCTACAATACATATTTTATAAATTAATTTCTATTGTCTCCTAACATGGTATCTTATTTTTCATTTTTCAATGGGTCAAATGATCATAAAGAATACATATTTACCTTCTTAGCACATCGATAAAGTTTCTCATATCACTTGAACTCAAAGGAATCTAATTCATTTCAATTTAGTAACATTAATCCATAATATTTATTTATCCTACTATAAATATCTCAGATATAATTTGGAGAATAACTCCCTAGTTAAGGGAAATATTCCTTATATATTGAAATAATATATTCCTCATTTTGTCTTAATTTAAATAATTTCCATACTTAATTAAACTACCTTATGAAAAATATTTCTTAATACAAATATTCTTAAATTCACCACATTATAAGGAATAAATTTCATTATATGACCTAATATTATTTAAAATCGACCACTACTAGTCAGATTCACCTTCAATGTGATAAATTTTATGATTTTCAATTAATTTATGCAATAAACCAATGATATCAAATATATTTTCCAGGGCTTTAAAAAATAAATCCAGTATCACATACCCACCAATCCTTGGATTATCACAGAACCACCCATCATTTGTAAAATTTACGAGCATCATTATACAATCCTAACAAATAAAATTTTACAATTTTCATAATTTCATTCATATAAGTTCATTCAAAATCCCAAGAAAAAAATTAATGATTTTTAAATAATGAATCAATTCTCAAAACGCATTTTTTAAAATATATCCAAAAAGGGAAGTTGTGTTTCGTTTTATTTTAAATATAGGAAGGCTTTTGAATGAATAAAAATATGAAAATTTCCATAAAATTTCCTCTATAGTACTTTTATATCCTTATTAATAATAATTTATCGAATAATATCAATAATATTGAAATGGAGGATATATTAAATCATTTAACATTCAAAGTGTCACATAGAACATGAACATTAAAATCATAAGAATCCTAAAATAGTTACATTAAAAAATACATAAAATAAAGGTAATATAGATAAAAAATTACTATATAATGTAATAGAGGTTGTATATTAACTTTATAAATGAATAATTATGCATACCACAAAATAATATCTCTATAAAATAAGATAGAGATGAAGTCCCTTTCCTGGAGTCTGACTTGTGACGTGTGTCATTTAATTGATTAATAAAAAGATAATTTTAGTCATATAATTTCATAATAACCTTTTTTAATCTTATGATTTGTATTATTTTAAATAATAACATTTTTATGAACTACTAAAACAACTATTTGTTTTCTGGTGTTTTGACCAAATTCAATTTCATTGTCAAAAATGAATTTTTGTGATAAACAATGGTTAAAGGATTCATTATATTAACATATACAGAATAATAATAATGAAAAATTTATCATATTTTTTGAATAAATTATACCAGTATAACCAATCAAGAAATATGGTTATGAAAAATGTAACAATGACACAATTATAAAGATGGTAGGTCGTACGTACGAGTGAGTAATGTTATAATCTTAAATGATCATTATAGAAATAGGTAAAGTAGAATTTATGTTTCTATAATTATTGTTATATAATTTATAACATATTATTTACATTTATATATATTTATATATACAATTATAGTGATGATATAAGGGATCTCATCACATTGAAGTGGTGGTAGTCCACACATCCACAAAAAATGTTGTCACTTTTTTAATGTGTGGAAGTTTAATTAATGATGAAATATATAATATATCTAGAAAGGTAATTATTTCATTTATATAATTTTTATGTAATTAGGTTAAATATATATAATTAATCTCAACCTTAGTACATTCTATGTAATGTTTGATCATATCACATCATTTTGAGAAGGTGGTTGCCCACATGTCTAGAAACAATATTATAATATTTATGAAATATAGGAAACATAGATGTATGTGTATATAATAATTATATAGGTATATATAAATCGTCAATTTAAAATTTATATATCATATAATATTAATTTTTACTACACAATTCTCAAACAGGAGAGGTTGTAATAGAAAAACATACAACATCGTTACATGAGTCGGTAGTTCGCCGTACAAGAATTGTAATTTCATTACCCACTTAATGGATGCTTGCAAACGTGTTTGGAGAACACATTGCATAAAATATCTCAATTTAGTTATGATAATTATTATATTACATATTCAGTGAATATTATCAAATGAAGGGACTATAGAAAGAAATAAAGTAAAAAATGCATGTTGATGATAGTAACATATTCTATAGATAACTACCTTTTTTCATCAAAGGAGTTATTTCATAGGGTTAAAAGAATTGTGAGGCTACTAGGGTAAGGGGTGTGATATTGGTAGGTTATATGGTTAGTTTATGGTTGAGACAAATGTTCTTGGGATGTGTGATGAAATTGGGATTATGGGAGGCATTTTATAAGAATGGAAATGGAAACATTGGGTATTCTTGAATGGTATTGTGTGCCCCCTTGTTTTAATGGTCCCAAAAGTGTTAAAATTTATCCATTCTATTTGATTAATGTTTTAATGATCAAAATATATCTATAAAATATTTTTTATAAATTTTTTGGGTAATTATTATACATTATTTTCAAATTTTAGTTATTAATTATGATCATTTTTCATTAATCAGTATAATTAATTATAATTATTATTAAAAGTAATTTTTATTCAAATATTAAGATGAATTTTGTAGAAATTAAAATTTACTATTATTCTAAATATGAAATCAATTTTCCTAAATTTCCAAACACAGAAGTTGATGAAATTAATTTTTAATTAATCCTATATATGAGATGGGGACATTTGTTTTTAATTTTGAAATTTTCAAATGTTTTGTGTGTGTTTATATATATATTCAAGGAAAAAATGATTCTGATGACCTAAATTAGTATTAATGATGTAATATTGTTGTAATTATATATTAATACCTATCAAAACATAATATATATATATATATATATATTGGTGAAAATGAGTTTTAAACTAAAATTTAATAGTATTCACTAGTCATCTAAATTTTATTGATCTAAAAATACCAAAAACTCACCCAAAGGAAAATTTTCATATTTCTATGTATTTAAATTCTATTTTTTTCATATATAATTTTTCAATGATTTCATAATTTTATTTAAAATAGGTTCACAATAAAATATGGGAAGAAAACTATTCAACAATATAGGGATCATGGATTATGATTACAAAATTATATCTTACATATTGTTATTTTTAAGGTAAAATTAAAATAAAATTCATAAATATAAATTTAAATGAAAATTAATTAATCTATCATTAATGATAATTTTACAATTTGTATGGATTAATGTGTTAAGTATATATTGATTATAAATGTTTAGAGAATATATTAACATGGGATGAATTTACAATGAATCATAGAAGATTTATAGAACAGATGAAGGATTATGATTACACAATTCATCTCTATTCTAAAAAATAAAACAAAGTGGTTAGTGCCTTAAGTTTGAGAAAATGCATCATTAACCATGTCATGATTGGAACATTAATTTATGTCTTCTGATTTAATTACCTACATTATTGAATATATATTTATAAGTACATCGTCTATTTTTTTAGGGTTTAATGAATTTTACATTGTAATAAAGAATTAGAATGGTCATATTGGGGATTATCCTTTGTAGAAAATCATAGAATCAATTAATAAGGGTAATGTTCATACATTAAATATTGATTAAGGGTGTGATTAAATATTTTTAATAGGATTATATGTGCCTTTTGATTCATAGATGAAGTAAGAGTGGTTGGTTGAAGCACATAGTTGTCTATTTTTCACTCTTTCATGCAACACCGAGAAGTACTGTTAACTTTGGGAGTATTACTACTGGGTAGATATGGAATTAAATATTGTAAACATTATAATGAATTTTCTGAATTTTCTATAGGATATGTAATAAATATAATTAAAGAGGGATATTCATTTATAATTTCTTGTTATCGATTGGAAATTAAAAAATATATCAACATATTACATGGTGGTATTTCAAACAACATCTCAAGGTAACAATTAATTTTGGGTTGTGGGTTACCAATTAACCAAATTTTATCATTTTATCCTTATTCAAGATGTTATTTATTTTTATCATGTTTCATGACTATATCTAATTGTTGTAGTTATGCTTTCTAGAGATTCTCTCTAAATTGTCACTATTCGGGATCCAGATTAACTGATAATTTTTGGAAAGGACATTAGATTCATTTAAAACTGAATGAAATTTATGTACATTTTGTCATGATTATGCTTACTGTATGTATATTTATAACTATCCTTGGTTTTTACCTAGAAAAAAATGCAACGGAAATTTAATTTTTCTTTTACTTTACATGGTGTTTTTCCGACTGAGTTTTGTAATGTAATTTCGAGATTTGTTACACATAACTGTTTTGTTTTTGGACTTAGATAATGGCCTGAGGGGTTCCTAAGTTCTCCTGGGGTGTTTCTATTAAATAAAATAATTAGCTAAATTATAATTAAATGGAACATAAAAAATTAATATAAGTTGGGAATAAAAATAAAGGAATTTTTTAACAGTTATTTTATTAATAATAATTACAATTTTCTTTTTTTATGTTTAAGAAAATCCTTATAGGGTCCCCCTTTCCCCACATTGAGAGATTCACCCCCAGGGGCTCCCATAGGCAGTGTGACACAACCCCCTCTATATCTTTACCCTTATTCATCAATTTCATATGTTTCCCTTCTGATTTATCTTCCAATCTTAGAGGTAAGACTCCTAGCTCCCTTATCATCCATTAATGGGATAATTAGGGTCTCCCCATTGTCCTTCTTTCTCAGTCTGAATAGTAGGGTTAAGTTTAATCTTAGTTTTTGTGCTTATTTAGGTTATAGGGAATGTGAAAGGATTCTTTATTCTACCCTGAACTTATTACATCATCCACCACCAAAAGAAAAACTAAAATGTTTGAGATGCCTAACCATCATCTAATTAAGGTGAGGTTCTCTACTACTTCCCTGTACCACCCTATTTTATTTAATTTTTTATTTTTATTCAGTCCTTAGTAATTTTTCTAGAGTTGTTGGAGACTCCGTAAAGGATTTCACTCATTAACATTGGTATGTGTGTGGGTGTGTGTGTGTATATACCACATCCTTGTACATATTCCCTACTGGTGATGGGAATATTTACATTGGTTTAAGGGATATATATATATATAGTAATGTATATGCATGAAAGTGTGGAAAGTTATTGATTTATAATGTCATGATCAAATAAGTTTGGCTTGTCCTAGTCTCCCCATTGAAGTATGATTCCGTTACATTGCCTTTAAATTTTCGAATTCATTAAATGCTACCATTCTGCGCCATCCATGGATATTAATTATTATTATTACTTTGCCATAAATTATTAAATATAAAAAATAATATTTTGGAAGAATAATGTCTTTTATTCATTTCCAAAAACCTGATTCAAGGTTTGATGTCTTTAGTTGAAAAATAGTAAGTGAACATTCTTGTGGTTTGGTTCATATTATTGATTCATTATCTTATATAACCAATTAATTATATTTAAATTGTTATGAATGTTTTTTGGATGGTGTTTATAAAATTTTATTATTAGAAAAGCTCCTTATCTAGAATTTTAGAAATTTCATTGATTACATGTGATTAAGGGCATATTGATTCAATAAAATTTAATCTATAATCCATTATTTGGTTGATTTTATACATTTTTTTATTGCACTTCTCATAGAGACTTTTCATTGTTGATTTTTATCAAATATATAATTTTTTTGATGGTCTAGTAGTGTTAGTAGTGATCGTAGCATATGAAAAAAATCTAGTTGAGGTTGTTAACCTTGGCACTGGGACAGTATGAGTGATCCAACCATTTAACCTAATTTTCCTTATGTATTTAATGGGGCTGTGTATTTTATTAAAATGTTAATTTTATAACATGATTTATGATAGGAGTTGGTCCATGTAAAGGATCCCTTTTGTATTCCCTATAATTTTAAGAATGAAGAAAGTGAGTATTTAAATAATTCTAATTTTAATTTATATTCCTTAATTGAAATGTGATCAATGAAGGAAATGCTCAAATATTCTAAATGATTTCATTGATAAAAATTAAGGTTAATATATATATACCCCTCCAATGGAGGTGCGATGTATTATTAAAATATATCATTATTGATTAAATAATTTCTTTGAAATTTGGTTTTGGCGATTCCTCATTATTTATGAAATGTAGAATTTATCATGTTATATTATGCTGAGTTACCAATTTGTTTTGTGATCTTTTCTATTGCAACAAAAAAATAATGGACTATATTAAATGTTTTCATAGGTCTTTTAGCATGTGATATTAAATTTCATTTGATGACATGACAATTTGTGAATTTAATGCTTTGTTTCTTATTTCCTGTCTATATAAATTGGTCCATTATTTATTAGATTAAATATAATTGTAGGATTTTATGGTACGCATGTAATATTGTGAGACTTCTTTCATGGCCTACAATTATATATTTTTCTCATTTCTTGGAACTGTGCCTTCATATTTTCATTCACATGTTATGGAAAGTGGAAATTATTTGGGTGCTTAATAAAGGGCTATTGTAAGGACTCTCCATGCTTAGTGAGTTATAATCCCGACTAGATAGTGGTGGGAATTTGTTTTCCAGGTGAAGGATTATCAAGTTGTATATATACTGTTGACTCATACCAGTTACCAAGGTTTGAAACTACAGATAGTACTATTGGAAATATTTATACATCATGCCATGGGTCATAAATTGTCACAAAAGTGAGATACATGGGATGAACTCAGTTTAAGCATGCCTCGAGTGATACTTAAGATTCTGTATGGATCACTTTAGATATACTCGATGTTATTGAGTTATATCAATGGTATTGTAGTGAAACATATGATTTTTTAGATTTCTAGGGATGGTCTCAATCCCCACCGCTATATTTTACAACATTTTTTGAATTTCATGAATTACATGAGACGTAACCATTTCTATTTTTTTGATTCGGATTTGGAACATATAGTTCTTATCTTATAAATTACTATACTACATGAGTGGTGACATGTTGATTAGACACCAATATGATGAAAAATCATGGGGGTATTCGTTTTAGGTTTTCCTTATTTACCATGGGCCATGTTTTCATACAATTCTATGAACACATACTCTTTTAGACACCCATATCATGTCAAAGAAGGTGGTATGGGATGGGTTTCTATTTAAGAACCCAGAACATGTTTCTATTATTTAATTTATAATAATTTTTCATCTTTGATATATGGAACACCACATAATTTATATTGAATGATATGTATTTTCTTATATGTTGTGTGTAATGGACTACTAATGTGCATATCTCACACTTAGCTCAGCTGTGGTTTGGCACTAGATTAGATCATCATGCCCATGGTTCTTTGGATCCATTTCTATTGTTGTTCAGTTTACATGGATGTTAGGGTGAACATGACTAATATCATGCCCAGGATGATCAAGGAGATGACCATTGGGGTTTTCTAATATTTTGTTATATTATACTACATGTACCATATAATAAAAGCTAAAATAACTTTACTCATTATATGTAGTTTTTGAACAGTTTTATTCATTTAATATATTAATCATACACTACTATTTTCCTTTCATTTATTCTTACAACATCATATATAGTTTAATGATTTACACTTGTTGTTCAACTATGTATACTCAAATCTATGAGGGAATAGCATCCCCACAGACAATCCAAAGGCCTTCTATCCAAGTCAGTAACCTCTATCATTTGTGGTGGCACCCAAGAGGTCATGTGGCCACCAGTATGACTATCAGTTTAGTGGTGAGTCAGGTTGAGTTGATTAAAATTGTGATCATAACAATCAAATAACTTTGTCTCACTATTTTGTGATGATAGATTAGATACTAAGAATATATTGATCCTTGGTTTATAGTCATGTGTAAGATTTATCACTATATGTTTGGGGAAATAACCAAATATAAATGTATTTTATTATTGTTCACATTATTTTTAAATAGTAGATATTATATTATCTTGAGTGAATGATGTATTTTACCCTACTGATTATTTTTGGGATTTTAGGGATTCTTTCCATTGTCCTAGTTTGGTATTGATGAATAATTACATGTATCATGTTAGGCACATATAAAATCACATTTCATGGATAATCCATGAAATGTACATTTATTAGTAGGTTTTATACTAAATGTAATTTTTTTACATGAGTGTTATGCTATGATCATATTTTCTTTAGCATGAGTGATTGTATAACAATGTTGAAGTATTATTTAGAATGTTATTATTTTCTTTTTAATGTAATTATACACCCAGTGACTTGTTTTTATACAATATCATTCTTGTCTTTTATGACTTTATGTTATAGCATTATTTTATCTTTAATGTATATTATGAAATGCATAGTTATGAAGTCATTAAATTGATTAATTTTAGGAATTAAACTATTAAAATTATGATAAAATCAAGTTTTAAATTATAACTTCTATGGATTCCTTATAATAATAAATAGGTATCCCATTCAATATAATCATCCATGAGTTTTATATATATATTTATTATCTTATGTGAAAATGTGAATTAAAATAAATTAAATTGATAAGGTGAATTTTTTTTTATAAATGTGTGTGAAATTACAACTGTAATGTTTAAGAGTTCATTACAAATTGGAATGTGGCCACCCAAATGGTAGGAATATTATATAATTTAAAATGTTTTATACCTAAAAGTGGTTATAAAGGAATGATAATTTTTTGCAACCTCAATAAAACTAGTTAAATATTAAATTTTCAATTGGGCCCAAATAGGTCAGTTGGGGTTATATATATTGTGAGATAAACCATTTGGGTGATTGAAAGTTTCATAACTAGGAATCTTCTTTTGGGTTACATTTTGTTGAACTAATGGTGGATTATCGGTACCCTTGAAAATATCTTTATCAATTAAAAATATATTTTTTTTGATAAATTCCATACAATATGATGAGATTTCAATAAAAGATAAATGTTTGAAAATGATTTTTATAAGACTTGTTTTTTAATTTAGTTGATACCCATATCAAGTTTCCAAGTTCTTTTGTTTTAAAATCTGTAGTTTATGGTTTGTTTAAAACCATAAAATGATAAATTATTTCTGTGAATCAATAATGTTTTGACCATATAATGAAACAATAGTTGTTTACCTTTGGGTTAAACTCTCATGGAATGGTAGTTTAATTTTTCTTTCACATTCCTTGGATTGGAATAGTCATCATTTTTAGTGGCCATTTCTCTTCTATTGAAATGGATTAGATGATTAGCTCTATAGATGGGGACATATGTTTACATGAGCAAGTGAAATGTAGTCAAAATTTTCATTCATAAGGGGATAATATCTGGTAGTTATGTCCCTTATATTTTAACGTGTCGCAAAATCATCTAAGAATTTTTTTTGTTTGTTGTTGTTTGGGTGTCGTTGTCCCACGTAGTCCCCCTTTCCGTCTAAATGATACCCTTGTTTGGATGGATTGTTCTATCATTATTGGAATTTTATATGGGAGTGAGCATCAAGTAATGCTTAGTTTTAGATTGGTAGAAATGCCTTTGGTGTAGTCTTCCAATTCATAGGTCTCATGACATAGTTTCCATTATTTGTATGGAATAAGAGGACATTAGTTTGTTTTACATTTCTATAGGAAAATATAACTATTAGTTAAATAAATTTTAAAGACCACCTGAGAAAAGAATTCAATTTGAAAACAACCTATTGATATTATTGTGGATGTGATGTTTTGTTTCTAAAATCACAGTTTAGTATGCATTTACATATGCAGTGCTTTATGTTGTATAATGGTATAATGAACAAGTTGAGTTGGGTAAAAAATTTCACCCATTATGCTTTGAGTGAATACTCTGGTCATCCCTATATTGGAGGGACATAGGATTTGACTACAAAGTTTCCCCAATGCTTTGGATTAATTAAAATAGAATTATTTTTTTGGACACACCGATCATTTGGGAATTGGATTTCATTGAATGCATTAACATAATGGTCATGGATCGATGGACTGTTTCATTATTATTTAAGGTATTTTTATATAGTACTCTGGATTATGTCTGGTTTACCCTCTTTATCATTTATTAGGGAACTCCAAATGTGGGGAGTATAATTCTGGTTATAGTGGTAACATTTCCTTCTAATTATAAGGAGCATAACCAATAAGGATTATTTGGAAATTGTCGGTATTGCTTCAATGGATTGGCGATGGTGAGTTTTGTAAATTTTTTAACTTTCAAAGAAGAGAAAAATTGAAAGGGATGGCTATATATGATAATTTCAAGAAAGTGATGTTGGCCTTTGATAGATATGGTTGTAAAATCTTGAACGATCATAGGATTCCATGTTTGTTAATTTCTCGGGATTGGTTTTTTTGCGATGCATCTATATGTGATGTCGAGTTTCTTCGATAAATTTAACAATTTGTGGTTAGGTTGGCCTTTTTTCTAGTACTCATTGATGATTTTCTAGATATTTTACAAACTCTCTTAGTGTATCCTGCTATGTGATGAGAATTTTCTTGATAAAAATGTGGTCCTAGATTCGCTACGAGAGTGTCGGTTTTACACCACGCTAATGTATTCGATGTAGTTGGGATTTTTTTGAGCATTTTTCATTATGATGAATGAAGAACATGTTGTTCATATCTAGAATTGTTTATTATTGAGTTATCATTAGGGTACTAATTAAGAAATTCATGGAGAACATACATTATTCTCTGACATTACATCTTGGAGGATGCCACTCTGGGATCAGTCGATGGATACATGTTGTCTTTTAACCTTGTTCCATCAAATATTTTTTTAAATGTGGAGTATTGACCACATTGGAATAGATTCATTGAATATAGTTTAATAAATTCAAGGATTCATCGAATTTTATTTAGGGATCAGATATAATTTTAAAATTGATGGTGATTCCAATGGGATGAATCTAGATTTTACTTTTGTTCTTGAGTGGGAAAAAAATTAAATGACAATGTGATCATTGTAATAGAACGGTTACTCCGAAGAATTTTTTTATGTTCACATTTAATTAAACCATCAATCATGGCTGTGTTTTTTGAGAATCTCTAGTCGATGTTGGAGTCACTCATGTTTCCCTTATTAATTTAATATGTTTAGTGAAGAACCATTTTAAATCATGTCATTACGTGGAGATGAGTGTGATATATATTGGCTATGAAATTTAATGATAATATCGATGAACCTTGATAAATGAAATATATGGTGTAATGAAAATTATGTATGTTCTAAATCACACCATGAGAATCAATGAAACACTTCGGAGCATTCCTTATAGGCAATTTGGAAGTTGGAGGTGTCAGGTCTCTGAATTTTCCCATTATTAATGTTAATTCCAATGGTGGGTAGTATATTCTATTAAATTCATAATGACGAAATAAAATTTTAATGTCTCTAGATGAATGATATTTAGGAAGACCCATCTCAATGTTTCAATCATGAAACAAACTTTTACATGGGTTATGATGTTTAAGTTTTATATCCCTAAGAAATTATTGATGGATTATTGGGTTTTTGGAAATTAAATACTTCCATTTAAATAGGAATTTATGATCCTTTTAGGTTTGGTGATGTTCCAATCATTCCAAATAGTTTCCCAAGGATGAGATGTTAAATGGTGGGAAGGTTGTAATGTCCTGTTATTTTGAACAAGACAAAATTGAAAATGAATTTCAATTTTTTCATTTACTAGAAGATTTATTTTATAAACCGAGTTTCATAATGTAATTTAATGAGTTGGAAGACTTCAATGTGTTCATTTTTGAATTAGGTGAAGGCCCGAGAGGTCCCTCAGTGCCCCCTGTTGTGTTTCTTTTAATGAAATTTATTAAATAATGTAAAGTTAAAAGGAGAAATATTAAATTATAATTGATTGTGAATAAAAATAATGGAAAGATTAAAGAAAAATATTAATAATATTAATATTTTTATAATTTTGATGATGATGATGATGATGATTTTTATTATTAGTTTATGATTGAGAAATCCTTAAGGGGTCTCCCTTAACCCCTTAGCCGGATACAGCCCATGGGGATCCCCTTGGTTGCATAAAGACCCACCACCCCCTTTTGCTCCTCTATTGTTCAGAAATTTTAGCTATATATCATACAATTTCTCTTAAAATAATATAGGTAAGTATACTAAATCCCTTCACTTCCATAGGTTTCCTACTTTCTGGTCTCCCTATTATCCATCTAGCTCAGATAAAACCCTACGATAAAGGATAATCAAAATTGTTTTGTTTGTTTATGTTCTAAGGAATTTTAATGGCTTATCAAGTCATCCTTCACAATATTATGACTTCTCTCACTGAAGGTGTAGCATATTGGATCAATTTGGTTTTCCTTAATCTCTTTTAAGTGGGTTTTTCTATCAATTTGATTTCATTCCCTATTTTATATATGTTATTTATTATTTTAGTCCATAGTTATTTGTGTAGAAATTTTGGTGACACATGGATATATTTCAATAAGGTTCATAGGAATATCTTTTTATATTTATATATCCTCCCATCTACAAATTCAATCATGGATAGAGGATTATGAAAATTTGGTTTTGGGGTGTATATATAGTTACTTTATTCTGTGATATTGAGTGACCGTCTTTGAGTTAGAACATCATGTTAGGAATTTCTCATCTAGGATTTTTCTTTCCATTGTGGTAGGGTCCCTTTCCATGACCATTATATTTAAGAATTCAATAATTAATATATTTATGCACCATAAGTTGAAATTAATTATTTCAATTTTTATAGAAGAAATATTTATATATGATAAATAATTTATTTAAAGTGAAATGTCTTGTTTTTATAATAAAATCCATTGGGTGGTGGTTTTTTGTCTTCAATTGGAAAATAATAGGTGTGGGGCCTTTAGGTTTTTTTTATTAGGCTTGATGGTTGATCAGTAATGTCACATGATTAATATTTAAATTGATATGCACATTGGACAGAAGGTTTGAATTAAATTCTATGCCTAGTTATGATTTTTAGTAAGAATTATTTAAATTTATTTGACGATACCTGATTAAAGGAACGTTAATTCAATGTTCCTATACATATTTTACTTTATTATTATTCTTTTAGAAAAAAATCATTGGTCTACTCATCATAATGTTTCAGTAAATCTTTTTATCCCGTATTAAATTAATTGGGTTGTCTTCTAGTGTACGTAGAAGAGGAAAAAATCATGTTTGTTGTGTTCACCTTGGCATTGGTGACCCATTTGGGTGATCTATCAATTTAATCATTTGTTTCCATATGTTTATAATGGGTGTCACTATTTTTTAAAATATAATTTGATACCATGATTTAATATAGGTGTTGAACCATGAATATGATCCATATCCATGCCATAAAAAATTATGATTTTTTGAAGTGCTTATTTAAATAAGGTGAATTATGACTTAATTTAATTATTTGAATTTTTATCATTGAATGAAATGATTAAAAATTCTAAATGATTTGTTTGATAAACATTGTCATGTTTTTAAGGTAACCCCCCATGTTGGTGTACTGATTTATAAGATAAAATGAAATGAATTATGATTTTATGATGTCTTATCCATTTGGCATTGGTGTTTCCTATTGATTTATACCATGTTCAATTGATTATATTTTGTTATGATGAGTGCATTTTTTTGTTTAGTGTTCCTTCATCGATCCATTTATATGACTTGAAAAGTATTAAATTTTTGTGTAATCTTGTTATCTTGTGCTATTGTATTGCTTGTGATGACATGAAACTATTTAAATGAAATGTATTTTTTTATTATTGAATTACAATATAAATTGTTCCTTTTCCTATTGCCTTAAATTTCACATATGTATTAAATGATAAGCATACTATATTGTGATTATTTTTTAATGGCATGAAATTTTTTATTTATAAACTTCATCGATATGTGCATTTCTTGTAAGGATCTCTTTTTATGGTCTGGGTAGATAACGTAGGTTCTATTTTCGGGACTCATGGATGGATTGACAAAGATTAGTGGGTTATGAACCAACACCCTCTGAGAGCAGCTTGGGCATACCTGGGAAGGGGTTCATGTGTGGTTATTATATTCCTAAGTGATATTGGTAACCTACGAGATAAACCTATGATAGACCATTTCGAATGACGGTTATGTCATGCCTCAGGTGATACTCAGTCCCCTATGTGAGATACTTGGGAATGGCTCATAGTCACCCTGAATTGAGCGATACATATGAATAAATATGGATTTCCTTGGACAGACTCATTGGTTTTGGTTTATATATTAATTACCATAGTGATACCTAGAATTATTTTTAGTTTGTCTAGGATGATCTTGAACTCCACCGCATTATTTGATGGACATTTTTGAATTTCCTGGATTACATGAGATATGTAGTATGTTATTATTATGAGATGGATTATCCACAGTTAATTCTTTTAAATTGTATTACTATACTACCTAAGGGATGAAATTTTGATTAGCCAAAAAGTAGAAGAAAAATAATTAGGTTATTACTTCTAGGATTTAATAGTTTTCCATTTTCCCTATTCACGTATTTTTCCTCGAAATGATACTCTTCCAGACACCCAACATTTTATGAAGACTATTTTATGGCGTGGGTGTCAGTTTTTGAACCCTAACCATGTTTCTATAATTTAATTTTTTTATCATTTGGTATCTATTATATATGGAACGTCAGCTAATTTATATTTCATGTGTTGGATTTTCCCATACATAATGTGTGCTTTCCTACTACAAATTTTATCTCTCACCAAAATCTGGAACGTTTTGGATCTATGATTTATATTCTTGCTCATAAGTTATTGGATTCATTTCTTGTGATTTTATATATACATAGGATTGAAGGAGAATTGGACCTGGCTTAGCTAAGGATGATCAAGGAGAATAACATTGGGTTTTTCATATTTTTGTATTATAAGTCATGTAACTGATAGTAAAACCTGAATAAAATGATTCATTATATGAATTAGGTGTTTTGAATGTTTATTCAATTTTTATATTACTCTATTTAGGAAATATACAATTAATTTATTATTACATCATCTAATATTATTTATTAATTGAAAATGGTTTTATCACTGTTCATACTCAGATCTATGAGGGTATCATCTCCCCATAGACACACATGAGGCCCTATAGGTAAGTCAATAGCCTCTGGATTTTTGGGATGCACGCATGAAGTCATGTAGAGACTGGTTCAACAATTGGTTTAGTAGAAAGATGGGATGAGATGTTACACTGAGCATAATATTTAGACATTGGATGATATGATTTGTTCTTGTTTAATATATTTCAAATGGTTTTTTGATCATCATATTTCATTGGTAATGTTTTTTTATAATAATATTTTTCATTCTACTATAGGGATGAAACCTAGTGAGGCATTATATTGAACGTGGTGTCAGATACCATTTTTTGATGAAGTATGATAATTTAAGTTTTTGTGACAATAGATGGTAGTGTAGATGGATGAATAGGAGCTACTGATTCAGAGTTATATAAGGATGGTTCAATTCATTAACCAAAACTATTTGGGTAACTCGTTGAATGATTTTTTTGGAATATGGTTGTAACGTCTTTACTAAATAATCTTAATGGAAAATTTTATCAAATTTGGGAATAGGGGAAGGGTTAGTGAGTGATTTATTAGACTATTTTACATATTGGAGAATTATTGACTAGTTTTTTACTAAGTGGTTTTACCTATATTTTTATCCATATTACGCACCGTTTTTCATGTTATGATGTGACGAAAATATGTTACGGAATTATCTCAATTTTTATCATTGAATTTTTTCAGTTAGAAGAGAAAATTTCATAAATTAGACAACCAATAATTATTCTTGACCATATAAAGGATTTGTTTGTGGAATTTTGTGGTCCATCAGGATAATTCATTATGAAAAAACCAAATTGTTGAATAATGAACATGGGTATAAGAAAATTATATAAGGTAATGATATCCACAAATATTTAATAAGAAAAAAATTATGAAGACTAATTATTAATAATATGGGAAGAATGTAATAACATATGTAAAGAGAGAATAAATAATTTTCATATTAAAAAATAAGAATTAAATATTTGTAGTTACTATAATAATATTAAGTAATCTTTAAATAAAAATAAAATTGGTTTTAGAAAAATATTTTATTATTTGGTTTTTATTGAAAAGATTAATTTCTAAATTATATAATTTAAATTAGAAAAATTTTACTTTATTTTTGAAAACATCATTTCAAAAATAATGTACAGTGAAATTTAAAGATATTTTATTATAAAATTACACATTGGTGAATAGTAAAAAATTACATTATTCATAAAATTGTAATTTATTATCATGAAATTTAGTAATTTAAAAGTCCTATTAAATTATATATAATATTTAAGGTAAAAAATAATAATTCAGTTATATTTAATCCACTTAATTAATTTAAAATCATCTTTATATATTTTTTTTGTTTTTTTTTATGCTCAAAAAGGGGATATTATGAAAGTTGTGTTAACGTACATATTGATTTTCTATATTAATTATTTAAAATGAACCCTAATGTGGAATTATATAAACTAATTTTATTAGTTATTTTATTGACTATTATTTTGAATTTATGAAATGATGATTACATGTAATATAGTTAATATTAAGTCATCATTTTCTTGAACAATATAGTTCCTAAAAACCACATTTTTATCACATGGGTGTATTTTATTTTAAATTATTATTTTCCAATTTTGGGAAATTAATATTGTAAAATTAAATTTGTATATGGGAAAGTAAAAAATTCATATTGAATTATTATTTTAACATTAATTTTTATTATAAATAACTATGGTAGCAATAATAATTAATTACCACAATTATGGTAAAAACAGATTTAGTGGGGGTAAATATAAAAAATAAGGGTTAAGATGACATGAAAAAATTTCTAAAATACATTTACAATCTACAGTCAAACCTTATCATTAATAATAACCATGAATATTCCATGTTTTATCCACTTATAGTGTTTACAATATAGTGAACCCTTTTTCATTTCAAAAATCAAAATTGGGAAACTCACATCAGTTATGGATGACCACCTCAGTCCTCTCCTCCTAATATATTCGAATAAATTCATGTAAGAAATTCCCATAAAAATATATTTTCAAATTCCCTAATAAATTCATAAAATCCTTATATTGGTATGAATGTAATCATATTATGTATTTTGTGGCCCACCTAATAAGGTTGTCTGAAGAAGAGGTATCATGTTTAGCGAGGTGTTTTTATTTTATTTTTCCTTCCATGTAATTAATATTTTTTTAAATTATGATTCTATAAAATTTAAAATAACTTAAATATACTTATATTTTATTATGTTAGTGAAATTATGAAAAAATATATCTTCTTCCATCAAATAAGGTCAAAATTACATTTCTTGTGTTCGGTGGACTACCCTCTCACGAACTGATGTCATTCGTCTTCCATCATCACCAAATATAGCTTTTTATAAATAAATAAATATATCTATCTATATAATTTATATATATAGTAGATATGTAAAATATTTATAATTAGGGATTTGTGACTTCACATAAAAATTATTACTTTTTATTCGATGGTGTATAAGATAATGTCCCTCATTTGTAATGGAGACAACCAACTTGTGAAGTGATGTGAGTTTTTTTCCGTAAATCCTTTCATGGAAGGAAATAAGGATAATTAATATAGGTGTATTTTATATAAATTAAATCATTATGATATTACATTAATTTTTATAATTTTGAAATTATATTATACTATTTTCATTCTGACACTGAAAATTGATAATGGCGTTCATCCATATGTGTTGATTAACGCTTCAATAGAGTAATGAGACTCTTCTCTCATCACCGTAACACATGGATGGTATATATAATAATATTTAATATAATGATATTTTATTTTTTGATATTATTTTCAATATATTTAAATATAATATTACTTACCTTCTCTCAATAAGGATCATTGGAAAGTGTAAACGTTAGTCATGTGTTTGTATGACCTACCGTCTCAATGATTTTAACATAGTTCATATCCAAAATTCTTTTTATGGTTTAAAAGATTATATTTTATACTAAAATATTAATTATATCATGTTTATTACTTTTTATATGTTGAAATAATGACTTATTTGAAAATGGTTAACACTCTGAATCTATTTTGGTACAATGAAACAAACACCACAAAAACATAAAACGTAAACATAATCTATTAAATAATTTTATATAATATATTAAAAAGTGATATAAATGTTATAAAAACATGTAATTGTTTTATTATAAAGTAAATAATTGACATATTATTATTATTCTAGAAGATAATGAACATATAAGACATGTCAGAGTCAAGATAAGGATATTCACCTTAATTTCCTTATGTAGAGGCATATTTTTATCTTACGACCATATATTAGTTTATAAGTTATATAAACAATCTTATTGAAATTTTATATCATTAATTTATATATTACCCAGATATTAAAAGATTTATTAACATTATTCATTCATGGGGATTAGGATATCAGTTTTTCCAAAATGGAATGGAACATTCCTTTAAATGGAAATCATATTTCAATGTTCCTATAAAAAAATTTCTCCATTAAAATATTCTAATTATATAATTTTATTAATTTAATATAATGGAAACTATTTTTTTATAGATGATTTTTTTTCATTCCTTCGTTTTATCCAAAAACAATCATTGTATGTAATATTTTACATTCATTACAATCAAATAAATTTCCTATTTTAAAATATTTTAGAACGTTTAATTTGTACACCTTCATAACCATTATTTGATGAATTTCATACATAAAGAACATAATTTTTTATTCAAATAAAAACTATATTTGCATTATTAAGGGTAATTCAGGTAATGTAAATTATTTACAAATGGTATTTTCAAATAAAAATGTTTTTTTTTTGAAGGATTAAAATTTGTATATATTATTTTCTATGATGAAAATATAAAATGATAAAACCTATTATTCATGATATTTTCCTCATAATTGTTTTGATGGGTTAATTTAGATATCATAACATTTTGTAGTAGTAGATTATAAAATGGGTGCTCTTAGATAGCACTCAAATGCACTGGGTAATTATTATGTTCTCTAGTGAAATACTTTTAATGTTGGGAATATGGTTATTAATTTTTATATGAGATTTATAAGCGTTATATGAGATGATATCCCAAGTAACCTACATGATTTTTCATTTCCATCTATTATGTTTTCATGGAAATCATCTGATTTAAATAGATAAAATAATGATATTTTAAAAGAAAAAATGTGGTTCTTCTTTATTTTAATTAATGTTATGTTTTATGAAATTTGTCATAAATAATTTTTCATATATATCATTAGAATAATTGTTTTCTTTTTTTATGACACTTTATGTGCTTACTATTTTTCCCACTTTATAAAACATTTTTCGAAAACTACATGGATTGGTATGTGAATATAAAGATTCAAGTTGGAGGTCATTATGGATTTTCATTAATGGAAAACCTATTTTATTAAAAAATGATTAATATGGGGGAAATAGAATATTATTGAATGTGTCTAAATTGTGTTATTTGAGTATTTTATATTTGAGTTACGACCTAATTCTCTAATTTAATAATATTGATAAGATACAAAAATATTAGAGAACTAATTATTGACTTGAAAAAAGATTATGTAATTTATGTGGTTGGTACCTTATATATGTTGAAATTTTAAAAATTTATTATCTATATATATAGAGTTTTGTATAAATATATCAAATTTTTCATTATAAACCTAACTATGATCATATATTATTGAAATGGTGAACTGAGATTTTAAATGTAAATAATTAGGGCTACGATAAGAGTTATTTAAGGAATAATAGGTATTTATATTTTGAAATAATATATAGATTTATTCTAAAATTTTGGATGTTAAGAGGGTTTATATATTTTTGTGTAAGACTTTTTTATTGTTTGTTTGACCATTGAAGGATATGAAATCAATTCATTCTATACTTTGGAATTCAATTTTGATCTGATAAATTCTAGAAGAAGTCTATAATTAAATATTTTTGGAATAAATTAGATATAACATAGGATGTTATTGGATAACTTGTTGTAATAATGTTAATTTTTAAATATATTAAGTTGAAAAATGATTAGGTTGTGTAATTTAAGAAGATCTTAGTGCTTCAGAAATGAAAAAAATTCTCAGCAACATTAAATTGATGGATTATGATATTAATTACAAATTGATAAAACTACATCCAAAGGATGATTTTTTTTCTTGTTATATAAAGGAATGTTAACCCCTATATATTGGGGTGAAATTTAAATTCATGTTTTTATCCAAATAGTAGTATATCATTTGGTGCATCAACTAAATCTATTTCAAATTCATGGTGTGTTCCATATATATATTCAAAGTAACTAAAAACTGGTCATTCAGAAATAAAAAAATTATAGGTCATGCCATAATAGGAAGACCATTATTATTAGAATCAACAAATAATTATATTTAATTATAAGAAGAATGTTTTATGAAAAAAGACCACTCACCTACATAATGTGTTGTGGTGAAACCACTATACTAGGGATGCTATATGGGAACGAGAGGATATAATATAGAATAAGTATTTGTATTTTTTTTCAAAAGTAATGGAATTATAAGGGTGAAATTAATTTCATAGGGGGTAAAATTGAAAATATTGATTTAATATTACAAATTATTTTGATAAGATTTAAATTCATCGACAACTTTTATATTAAGAAACAATGTTGTTTGGAAATGAAATGTATTTTTTATATTATTATTTTTACAAGGCCATGATATCATAACAATAAAAAAACTAGAAAATGAATAAAAAAGTAATTAATATAAATATTAATGTTTTTATATAAAGAAAACTTTTTTATATAAAAATAATTAATTTTTAGTAAATACATTATATGATTTGAAAATTATAATTCCTAAAAATTATTTTTATATCTTTATAAAAATTAATAAATATAATTTTTTATAATTTTAGAAAATATTTTTGATAAAATAAAATTCAATATTGAAATATATATGTAAAATTTTACTTTTAGTTTGTTTTTGAATATTTAATAAAAAGATATAATTTTTTGAAAGATTACTACAATACATAATTTAAAAAAGAACTATAAATTTATTAATTGAATATAAATGAATTATTTAATTTTAATATGTTATAAAATGTAATATTAGTTCAATAATATATTTATTAGTTCATTATAGTCTATTGTAATGATTTAAAGATTCAATTATGTTGTTAAAACTTTCTTAATTTATTGAATGATTATCTTTTAAAAACTAATTTTATCATCACGTATATTAGATTATATTAAAATTAAATTTTTCTAATTATATAAATGGAATTTTGAAGAATGGATTCTAGATTTGAATAATAAAAATTTATATTATATATTATTGTGAACTAATATTTGATACAAAAGGAATAGTAAAACATGTAAAAATGAACTATAGCGGTTAAGTGTAAAATCAGTTTATAAGAGACTAAGATAAAAATATTGTGGGAAAAATTACTGAGAAAAATGTTCAAATCCAATTATATGTCCATATTAAAAAAATATCATGTCACAGGATTTAACATATATGTTTGTTGTCAATCATTTTTCATGGGAATGAATTTATCATTTTTTATTCATGATATATTTTCATGATGGTTCCATGTGGGTTACTTTCCACAAATAACAAAGGACCTATCATCCCTATCATATCCTCACATTAAGATTTATTGGGTTAGGCCAAGGCCACCTAAAACAAATTCCTTACATACCTCACCATTCCCTAAAGTCATTAGTTTCATTTGAAGAATCGACTGTGATTTATTTTTGTATAAACCCAATCATTCTCTCCAATTAAATGGAGGTTCTAACATGTATGAATGAATTAGATAATTAATTTAAGGTCACATTGTCTTACTTTTATATGTTAAAAACACAATCCTTATACACCACTTTATTCTTTTGGGTTCTACTAAAATAACCATGAATTTTTTTATGATTATTATCATGATTATTATTGGATATATATATTTATTTATTTAATTTCATCACACTGATGGTGGAAAAATAAAATAATTACAAATTGGAAAAGGTTTAACGTTAATATTTCATCATAGAATGTGATTTTTTATGATCTGCTATGACTGATTATACCTTATGATTTAGATCTCAATAAGCACATGTCTTTTATTTCCTCTAGTTATATTAAAATAATTTATTCTTCCCATTAATTTTCTTCACATAATGGATTTACAAGACAAAAAATAATTTTTATGACAAAATATCTATATTAACTTATTATTTCAAATCCCATATCCTTCTAAGTCAATATTTACATAAAATATTTTAGTGAATTTCATTATTATTAAAAATAATAATGTCTAATAAAAATTTTAACCATGTATTTTTTTTATAAAATATTTTAAAATAAATATTCATGTGGTTATTCAAACAGAGAATTTTTTATATTTTATCAAAATGTGAAATGAATATTTATTTTAATCAGTATGACATTAAGGGAAGGTTTTTCTCTGATGAACCATTATTTATTTAAATCTTCATGTATAATTTACAAGTTTACTATTAAAAAAATTTATTTAGGAAATGTTTTGTGAAATTTTATGTTTCCCTACTGATCATCAAATTTAAATTTCAATTATTTTCAAAATATATTCATAGTGATCTTTTGAAAAAAAATCAATCTAAGATGACAACAGAAGGTTTTAATTTGGGATTACGAGGGATATGATAAAATTATTAAATCCTTCTAATTTATCTCTATGGTTTATTTTTATGAAGAAAATATTTTTATAAAACTCATTACTTTTCCACTATATACTCTATGATTAAAAGTTGAAATATTCATGAATCTTGTGACTTTTTACTTAGGTGATGATGTGATGAAATTTTAATAAAATGATTTTATTTCATGTGTTCCAAAATTAACATTTTTTGATATACATTAGTCAAACATATGAATTTATTTCATTATAAGAGTTGTTTGACTTAAATATCCCAACAATTAATTGGTTAATGCTATATGTAAAATTTAATAAGGATGAAAAAAAAAGATGATTTGGATAATACACTATTTTTAATAGGTGATGATAAATTTTTGATTATTTTATGAGAAACATTTGAATATTCCTAGTCCACAATGAAATGAGAAACAATTGGTGATTACTAGATATATAATGAAAAGGGAAATATATTTTAATTCTTGATTTATTATGATTATTTTATATCAACTATTAAAATATAAAAATGAAATTTTTTCTATACTGAAATTGAAAAAAGACATTTATGACATGTTATTAGGGTTTTTGAATTATACTGATTTTAAAATCTAATAAATCATGCATTTTAGAGTGATAATGAATTATTTCATGAATAATGCTTATGATTTATGAGAATTTTTGTGTGACCATTTTCCTATTGATAATGATATCATACCTTTTTTTATCCAATTCATTAATAAGTTAACTGAATGATATCTTACATGGTTACCATTACTAAGAATCTATTGTCAATCCTTCAATTGTTTCCATTACCTTGGTAATGAAGAAATGCTTTACGTAGGGTATGTTTATAAATATTACAAAAGGAGAATACAATTATTGTAGATAATGATGATATTTTAGTAAATTAAATTATTATGTAACTAGTATCAAAATTCACAAAACCATTATGGTCTATGGGATGGAAACATTATAAATAATTAACACATGTTATTTATATATATGTGTTATTTGTGAATCCGGGAATGTATAAGATGATTTGAATGATTTATTTAAGGGTCTTGTGATAGAAATCACATAAAGGAAATTTAAACTATAAATCAGGTTTTACTATTTGGAATAATATGATTAGAAATGAATTTAAAATGGAATTAAATTATGAATGATATGTGAATTAAAAATATTAATAATGTATATGAGAAATGATGTTGAATCTTGATTTTGGTTCTCTTAAATGATATCATATTTCCAAGGGCCTAAATGTGTATTTTGTTGTTCATATTGGAAAATATATTCATTTATTTTTAAATATATTTATATTACCATAACGTGGTAGTGTTATATCTATTCATATATTCAAAATCGTATTTATTCCCCCACTTAATCTAGGTTTTGTGCGGATAACATATTATTTTGGGTCCAGAGTGTTTTATTAAACATCCAAGATTTATAAGGAATGGATTGATTACTTATCCCACCTCCACACTATGCCTATTAAGTTACATGATTATTGGGAATATCAAGTATTTAGTTTATTATTGTATATGGTATATGATTACCTTCTGAATGATTGATATATATTTACTATATTTTTATGTGTGAGTTGTTGTGGCTAGAAGTTATAGAACATACATGTATTCCATATATAGTGACTTTGGATTCTTATCATTTAATTTTCTATGATATGATGGGTTGATTTATAATTCATAATAAAAAGGATGAAGTGCATTTGAAACATAGTACCTGGTTACATATGTGATGATGATGATGAGTTTGTGATGAGATCCATGGTGTGTTGGATGATGTGATGACATGGATGCATGAAAAGATGAAATCATGGGATGTTATAAATAATAAAGGGCTATGGGTGTAGGCCTGAGGATCAACTCATATCAATGTGAGTTGATATATGTCAGGTTTTGTTTCATAATAGATTTTTACCTAGGTAATGTGTTTAAAAAATTAGTGGGGATGCCAATGTGAGGCCCATTCATATATATTTTACATTTATATAGAATAATTGGCTATTATGAAGTACATGGTGAGTGATACATTATTAGAACGAAATATCATTTTACATATATCTATAATGACTTGGTTTTTTTGACCTCTCATAGGGCTTTAGTTTTACCTATAAATGTTTTAAGGAATGGGATTGCAGAGGATTCTAGATATTATAATTGTATTATCACCCCATATATATAAACATGTTTTCATGTTATTAGGAGCTCATTGGGGATCAAATTGTAAATTAATATATTCTAAAATATTCTTGGGGTTTTTTGTTTTCCATAGTAACTACTATTTGAGTTGTTGATTTTTTATTTTTATTATATTTTATGACATTAAATTCATATATTTTGATGGTTTATTTACTTACATGATGATTTTGGATTGTAGATTTCATTATATATATAATTCATAAAATATAGATTGAGGGTAATGAAACACATATGTATGAAATATATACGTTGTTTGTTTTTCTACATCAGATGGATTATTTGACGATGAATTCATGGGCAATCCCCGAGTAAATTTTTTGGTGTATATCATATAAGTGAAGGTGAATAAGATTTCATATAAACCCTAAGAGGGTAGGACTTATGTTTAATTTTTTTTCATTTTCCACTTGATCATCACTCACAACTTCACCAAATAATCTAATGTTAATATTGTTAATAAAACTTTTTATGGATAAAATTATTATTACTTAGTTCACCTACATTGGGCTACCTCCAAGGAGAACACATTGACTCTATGTAAATGTATGAAAATAATCTATCATTTAAAATATCCATGAAAAATATATAACATGGTAAATCCACCCTAATGATTAGTAAATTATCATAGTTTTAGGGATCGATCACTTCCTTTCTGTGTCTCACCACCTTTCCCCTTCACTTTCAATCTGATTTAGGTATGAAAATATACATTTTTTTGGCCATGTATGTCTCATCACCATTAGAAAAAAACATAATGTTTTGTTAATATTTAGATAGGGATATAAGCACCATTGATCATTAGAGTTATCATAATAAATTTAGAAATTATTCAACAATACATTAATGTGAATGGAGTTTCTCCACCTTTCGGTATAGAAATGAACTAATTCATTCTTAAACATCCTAATGTGGTAGTGAATAAAATTTCACATTTCATTACAATAATAATGTTGTAATCCCTTCTCTATAAAATTCTAAAACTGAAATTATATAACCATAATGAAATAAAATATCGTTTTCATCATAATACAATACATGTGGAAAAGGTTCATCCATTTGACTACATTTCAAGTAAATATATCCTACATCCTTATCATGAATATGGGAAAATGTATAGAAGTTTGGTTTATCTTTTTATCATTATACCATTACTATATAATGTTGAACTCTAATTCAAGATACAGTCATATATTTTAAAATAAATGAATTATTATTCATTATTATCAATCAATATATATACATATTGAAGAATATATTTATATTATACATAATATATAAATTTATTTTCCAGAAATACCATCCATTATATAAATTATTAATTCACTATGAATATATTAGCATGGAATACTCTATTAAATTCAATGAGTCACTCATGGAATTTTTTATAGGTCATGGATTTTAAAACTCACAAAAATAGATTGAAAAAAACGCTTCCAATAATATGTTAATAATGAATCATATTAATTCATTAAAATATCTCACTACCTTTAATTCTAGATAAATTATACTCTTCATAATTCATGTTAAATATGTTCGACATGTAGAAATGATTTTTATTCTCAAAATATTTCTATATGATTGAATGGATCATGTGGTGAGGTTGTGAATACATAAAAAATTACTAGTTCAATATGAAATTAATGACTAATATCATGGTTTACAAATGAGTTATATGATACACCAAATAAGTTATACATAGTCTCCAAATCACACATACTCAATCGATATTCGATCATACTATTATCTATGGATGATTTATACAAACAAATTACCCAACCTTGAACAAAAAATTATTCATCCATACAATATATTCATTCTCATGGTCATCATTATTTAAACTCTATGATGTGATCACAATGTATGATTCTGATCATATGTGTTGTAATTTTTATTTCTCGTAAATATAGATTTTATTGGTGGAATATGTTTAATGAAATGAAATAATTATTTTAAATATTCACATGTTACATTAACGAAAAATAGTATTTTGATTGTTTTCTTGAATCCGTCATTAGATGATACTTTGTAATCTTACTCAAATTATTACCATCAACATAGTAGCTAGAACTAACTAATACTATATTTACTATCTTCACATTTGATCCCTCATTTCACCCCATGTAATGGATTTTCCAAAAACTACCACAATATCTCTTTAAAAAATTTCAAAACACAATAGTTATATTCTCTAATTCTCCATTGGCATATAAATTGTAGGTAAGAATCTATTAATATTAAATGAAAACCAATTTAGGGTGGTTGTTTACATTAACTACATGCCTTAGTGGGACCCAATTATTTTTATCTTCTAAACCAAAAATTTCATAAAAATACAAACTTACTCAAATATATCATTAATTTCATCCATAGATGAGACTACATATGCATGATAAATCACCTATAATACATTCATCAATAAATAACATATCAAACTTTACATCTAATTATTTATCATCCTAATGAAACATATAATGATTAATACATTAACATCCTCCGATAATGTCAACATGTATTTATAGTTACCATATAAATAATTAAATAACATAAAAACTACTTGAAATATATCAAATATTATTAAAAGACCGTATATTTTCATTCACTGTTATTTTTCCAAAACATTATAGGCGAAACAGCTAAAGTTTCTCTCATTTATTTGGGAATTTAATAGAGATATATATTTATCAACATGATAAAACCCTCAATGTAATCCCTATGTATGAATTTTGTTTAACAAATCTATTTATTAACCTTTATTCGTTTTAAAAAATATCAGATATTTCAATTAAAACTTTTCAAATAGAGGATACTCTCCCATTCTAACACTAAAACCCTTACTCAATAGTAGCATCACAAACTCAAATAACTCTAGTGTCTTAGACAACCATGTATTATTGGGGTGTATATTAATCATTGTGGACTATACATCCAAGGATTGTGTAAGAGATTAGATTATAAGATTACCCTCCAAAATATTTCCATGTTACTCAATCTCTTTCAATTAATTAGATAAGACTAAAAACCATATAATTTCACTAACATATCAATACATCTGATCTCAAGAAAACTCTCTCAATAAAAATTATATCATATATACTAAAACATATTATTTTGTGACACAAAATTTTTTTTATCAATTATTTTCTTTGGATACCAAGATTAAATAATAAACTAGTGACACCACATAAACTCTAATTCCTTTATTTAATACGATGTATAATTTTATTCCATAATAAATATTAAATGGATAATTATTTATCCATTTAATACCTTTAAATATAAAAATTATTTATATTTAATATTTCATCAAATTGGTTGCACAAATTTTGTGGAAAAAAATACCAGTTGTTCTACTATTTTTTGAATCATGTAAAAATAAATAGCTCATAGAAGTTGACTAAAAATAAATGGATTAAGATATGATTTATTGAAATTACTATGTATCAAATTATATCCTATTCCAGTGGGTTTATTCAACTAATTCTATGTCGTGAAATATTCACATTTTAACTCAGGTTTATCTTAAACACATTTTCATCTCAAAATTCATGCTCTTTTCCCAGAAAATTTAGTTTCTGCAAGAAACAGATCCACATAATGTATCATTAAAAATAAATTTACAATAATATTATATCCAAAACATATGAATTATTAAAAAAAAGTTAACAATCCAGTGATATTTTTTATTGAATTTAATAATATATTCATTCTGGGTATATCTACCCATGATTTTATCAACCCCTAAATATTATAATACACCAAATATAATAAGTATATTTTTTTGTACATAGAGATTAAGTATCCTAATACTATCTCATGGCATGGACTAGGGTTGGTCTTTGTGAACCATCCATTTTCCCCTTCCTCCAAACAATTATAGTGTATTTATTTTTGATGTTACACACACATATATATTTCATATTGAATGTGATATAATTTTTACTTATTAGTCCTATTATCCATATTAACTATGTCATTTTTCTTTACTTTCAAAATCATCATTAGATAAATATCTATCAAATTTATACTCGTGATTTCTCATCCAATGGTGGGATATTATGACAATGTTTTCATACTATCCTCTGGGATATTTCGTGATGCCACTAAAGCATTCTGTACACATTTCATGTTCATTTTGTGTTAGAAATAGGTTGAATTAAATTTTAATAGGGGTAATATTACAATAAATGTATATCCATATTATTAATTTATTTATTATTTACTCACCTATAATAGCCTAGTGAAAAAAGCATATTTAATCCATCTCAATAACGATTTTTAGTTGAATTTGTGGTGTGTTTGTAAAGAGGGGTTTGAAAAAAATAGTTTTTACTTAATGTTAGGGATACAAATTTTTTTTTAGATTTTAAATTAACTGATGATAGAGGAAAAGAATGTATTGATATCAAAATATCAAAGTAAAATTTATTGATGTTGGTTTTCCACTTGTAATATGATCGTAGTTGTGACATTATTTTATCAATTTATAATGATACTAATAATGGAAGGCTCAATATTTGATTTACCCTTTCCCTTATTTGAATT
Source organism: Viscum album (assembly GCA_963277665.1). Lineage (NCBI taxonomy): Eukaryota > Viridiplantae > Streptophyta > Magnoliopsida > Santalales > Viscaceae > Viscum > Viscum album. The sequence continues at coordinate 644,321,928 of OY728161.1, forward strand.
AATTTCTTTAGTGTATGTGTAATTGAAATAAGAAAATTTATCATCTAATTTCCTTGTGTATAAAATGATATATCAACCCACTAATAGTTTACATATGAAATACATAATTGGGTATTATGTTTTGTGTATAACAAAATACTTTTTACATTATTCACAAAAGAAATATGATTTTCTATAATTTTTATCACTTTGTATTGTAAGTTACATATTATATAGATTAGTCCAATTTATGGGAGATGAATAAAAATAAAAAATGGTATTAATCAACTTGAATTAATAAATTAAATACAATCCAATGCAATAATCAATTTGTTAGTTCAATATTAACACATTTTAAAAATGTAAATATTTTCATTCATATGAATTTGGGTACTCAGGAATTTATGATAGAAACCCATCCATTCCCCAATAACCATAGGTTTATCCTCACAATGAGAGAGGTAGTTATGATGCGTTAGGAGGAATAATACATTAAAATATAATAGAAAGATGAAAAATCAATGAAAAAACAAAAAAACATATGTAGTAATGATGTGGTTTTCCCTTTAGTTCTACTCATTTAACATCATTTACATCTTGTAGATCACTAGTTCCCTCCTTAAATCTATGGTCAATCATTTGATATCACGACTCTTGTAAAATTAATAAATTCATCCATCAATCTTTTGGCATTTATTCAGATTTATGAATATGTAATCCGTCGAATTATTATTTCCTAAAAATAACATGTTTCAATATTTTTTATTAATTTCATAGTTTGTATTGATGATTGTGGATATCTAAATTCATGGTGATGTGGAATAAGATGGGTATAAATTTCTATGAAGTTGACCATTAAAAAATTTACAAATTATACTAGTGTAGGATTAATAATTAATTGTTATATAGCTAACGATCATCCTTATGTATTTAAAATTTTGAAAATGAATAATTCTTGAAGAGGTTTTCACCCTCATAAATATCATTTGTAAGGAAATATTCCTCAATGGAATTCATGATTGCATTGATTTCATATGTACATTAATTCAACGTTATGGTAGTTCATGATTACATATATTTAATCCTTATAGGAATTCATCCCGATGGATAAACATGGATCACGAACTAGAACCCATCATATCTTATTCAAGGATTCATACATCATTTCCGGAACACCTCCCAGGATTTAAAAAGGATACTAAATTTTTAAAACCATAACTCATTATAAGATTATTTTTTCATTATTTATTTTATAAACACCTCAACATAAATAACATAGCGGTGATGAAAAATTTGTTTGATTTACACTTAATAAACGAAATTGTATACCAATGGATAAGATAGTTTAATATAGTTAGTGAAATATATATATAATTTAATTGCATGTATATTTGAAAACATAAAATATAAAATGTTTTTTTGAGATATCTATTAGCCCCCTTATCAAATACCTATATAAAAATCAACTAAAATTTTGACGTATCTTGTGGTAATTAGAAAATATATAGGTGGTGATATTAGATGCCCAGTTAGATTAATCACATAGAGAAATTTATAATCAATAAATAATCATAATCAATATAACTGGGTAAATGATTGAAACACATTCCATTTAATTAATAAACATATCATAATATGGATTAAATAAATGATACTAAATTAAATCAATGTAAATAATTACATTATCAAGAAACAAATCCATTGATATTTTAACTAATCAAGTAACCATAGAGACATAAATGATTCTTATCATAATAAGGGAATGTATTATTGACAACTTGTGGAATATAATATCAAGACCATTCACAAGGTTTTATATATTTATGGGTAGAAACCATTAAAATTGGACCATCTAAATTGTCTAATGATACCTTCCAATGTATCAAGGGTTATATTTTAGGAGGACCTTCCGATAACTCACTACGTTCAATTTATTCCCTATATAGTCACTGTGAATCATAATAAATTGAGAACATTCATATTAAATACCTATCATATGAAATGATAATACTTACATACTAAACATAATCATAAACTATCCAGAGTATTATGGTGAACGAAAATAAAATTGTACATCCTCAGTTAAAATGATCAAAACCAATCAAATGATGAAATAATAATGATATCAATATAGCTTATCCCCTATGGATAAAACATATAATTAATGTTTTATTCTATTAATCAATATAAGAACCATTTTTTACTAATTAAATTATATAGTAAAATAAGTTCTTCACATTATATATCCTTTTAAAATATAATGTTGAAAATATAATTATTAAATATAAATTTGAAATTTTTATAATATTCATTAAAAAATACAGTGATCATGATGATGGAAGTTTCCATTGATACCATACACGTTAAAAATATGATCTATTTAACATTTATAGTTAAAGAAAAACATGACATAGTATAAAAAGCACATGATGATTCATTCTAGTTTTTTTAAAGTCAATATTTTCTAAAAATTTCTTTAATAAATCATTTATAAAATTATAAAAACATTTTTCTAAATATTTTTATAAAACATTGAGTTAGATGAAATAGGATTTTCAACCACATAGAGAAATAATGAGGGGTTTTCTAAAGAGTATATGATATATAAATTTATATTCCAAAGAGTAATTTATTTTTACTATTACATGAAAAGGATTATTAAAACTGATATGTGAATGAAGAATAATGTTATTTTTAGTGTAATATCAAATATTTCTCTATTTGAAGAATTAAAAAACCATTTTTAAAAATAATGATATATTGAAATAACCTCTTATTACATTTGTAAATTTTGAAAAATATGAACCATGGGAGAAATAAAATAAAATTGATACATTAAATTATAGTATGAGAAATAGTATCATGATATAAAATATTGATAGTGGGACTATATACACAACACAAAGGAATAAGTGGTGAATAAGGTGTATGTGTCAAAAAAAGTAAAAGTAAGAGAAGAAAACATTATCTATGGTCGGAAATATTTCATAGGTGTCTGAAAATCCAGTATAAAAAAATGGTGGATTATAAAATAAATTAATGTAACATAATCCTATATCACAAAAAATATTTAATTAAAATAAAATATTTTTTCAGTTGTTTCTTATTAATTTATTTTTTAATAACTTTATTCAGTGATTATTTCTTTGTTTTTAAGTATGTTTCAGGTCAGTGGTATTAGTTATTTTTTAATGTTTTTAAATAATATCCATAATGTTAACCATGATATAAATATAATTTATATTCACTATAAATGTATTTATTTTAATCTAATATTCATATGGAAAGAAAATGTATTTCACCGTTCATATCGACAGTAGGCTCTACATATGCATTAAATTTATTTAAATTTTTCATGATGGTTAGAATGAATTAAAATAAAATTATAATTTATAATATAATATTAATTAATATTTCATATATTTATATATTTATATAATATTCAAATAAAATATATACTTTTTTCAATCCATGTAAAATTAAAATGAAAAACATTTCACAATGCATTTTGGGGGAGGTTGTCTTCATGTATGCACAAGAGATGTTATTATTTTTCATTGGATTGGATTTTATGAATTTAGATGGGAAATTATACTCCCAAATTTATTATTATTTAACTAATATATCATATATACTATAAAAATGTATTTAGTAATATTCATTTAAATCATTTTAAAAAAATTAATTGCATCACTTCATGAGGTAGCAGTACACTGTTCTAATGAGGGACATTATCATATCCTCAGAAGAATGAGAAGTAATAAGTTTTATATCATATAATAATTTCAAAATAATGATTATTTAATAAATATTATTTAAATATTTTAAATCCATCACTATATTAATTCTTTAATGGTGGATATGGAAAATAATGTCATCCATTCCTTAGGCGGCGGTCCATAGTACACAAGATCGATGATTTTGTTTCCTATTTGATAGATGTGGGGATGGATAAAGGATATTTTATTAAAAAAATAAATCAAAGAAATATTGGATATATTTTTTTTATTACATTATAATATATTATGGTGTTTTGAATTAGGTCAATGAAGTAATAAAACAAACGTGCACATTTAAAAATTTACCAACTTCTTTATAGTGCCTCATTAGGATTATACACAATGCCTTCAAAGGAGGGATAATAATCAAAATAATTACACTATTATATGATTAGAGTGTAATAATGGGACATGGGAATGTATTGGTGGATACATATTATTTAAAATGTATGAAAAGTTGAGTAGGGTGAGAGGCCTTTCATAATTGGGGGGAGGACATAAATGAATTATTATTAAAATATATAGTAATACCCATGTTTTTATAAATTTAAAATCCTCCAAAATTATATATTATAGAAACATAGAGGTGATATAGTAATAATATATCAAAAAAATTATTTTTTATAATTTTATGTCACTTTATACCCAATTTTATTTGTTTACCCCCAGTTTACCCTTCATTATCATAACTATAATACCTACTTTTTTTGTTTTCTCTATTTGTTGGGTTGATAAAATATAATGATATTATTATGAAATATAAATTAGTATTTTAAAAAAAATTGAAAAAATTTTAAACAATTATATGTGTTTAATTATTAGTATTACATTTCAAATTAACCAACATAAGTTATGAAAGAGTAGGGTTTTCATACCAAAAATTATTATAAGAAATTAAAATTTTAATATAAAAAATCTAAATGAAATTTATTACCAGAAATAAAAATTACAGAAATTGAAATATAATATAATTATTTTCATTTTATGTTAAAAAATATTTATAATATAGTATATCCTTTTAAATAATGTTTACCAAAAATGATTTCAAATTAAAATAAGTATTTTTTACTATAAATCAAAAAAAAATTCTTTTTAGAAAATTAAAAAAATAAAATATCCAAAATATTGTTTTAACATATAAATTTAGATAAATAATTTTATATTTTCATCTAAATTTTATGAAATTAATAAATATTAATATTAAATTAATTAATCATAGCTCAACCAAAGTCCCTTTTAGAAAACTAGTGTCTTTTATTAAAAAAATTATTATACTTCTAAAAATTCTTATTTTATTTCTAAAAATAGATAAAGACTTAAAAATGTTTCTATAATTATAATCTATATAATTTATAGAATTTAAGATTTACTATTCAGACCCTTTAAATTAAAATCTGTGTTACAGTTTTTGAGTTGAAATAATAATATTTTAATAGAGTATCATGTTTCGTTCACACACATTGTTCTATGCATTGAATGATATCAATGATACTGAATTTTTTTAGCTTAAATATATGTTAAGTCTAGTGGTGTAATAACTTATTTTAATCTTGGTCTTACATGTCATTTCTGTTATCAAATATAATGATCATCATATAAAAAAATTTGTAATCCATTCTACCACATTAAATAAATTATGTCCTCAGAGTTTAATATATATCTTATTAATCTAGGGAATGAAAATTGTAAATACATTTCATAAAATCCAATAACATGATAAGGGTTAATATAAAATTCTCCTAATTAGAGTTAAGGGGCTGTATTTTGGTTAATAAGAAATATAAAAAAATTCGGTTTCATTGGAGGATTACATTGGTGGGTGGTAAATATATGGACATCGATGAAAATAGTAAAAAATTATATATAGTGATATAGATCATTGATCATTGTAAAAGATTTTATCTAAAGAAGTATAATTACTAGAAACCCATTAGTCTATAATGGATGAAAATATCGTTGATTATCTAAAATATAGGTATTAAGATAACATTTTAGTATTAATATCCTTTTCCTAGAATTGAGGAATTATATAATTGTCTAATAATATAATGAAATATACTAACATGATATATTTCAATTAAATAATATAATTTAATTATTTTGTTGTTAATAGACTAATTTCCACTACATTTCTTACTAAAATAATTGATTATCTAAAAATAATGTTTTTCTTCTCGCCGCTATAAATTTTAATTTTAACCGATTTTGACTTCCATATTAGATTATCAATTTGTTCTATAAGTCTTAATATAAAACAAAATTTCCAGAACAAAATATCAAATAAAAAATAATAGTCATCATAATACATTACATAAAAAGTATCCTTATGGGTCATCCAAAATATGTCAGGCCATATTTATAATAAATTTCACTAAATTATTATTATATTCTCAAGAATATTTAAAGTATATTTTAGGGTCTCATTCAAATGATATCAACATAATGATCACAATAATAAATTAAATTAAGCATTCAATATTCCAAAATATAAATCATATTTCTAAAAATAAATTTCATGAATATAAACATGTAGTAAACAATATTAATGATATCAAAAACCGTTCAATCATTATCAAAATTCATGGTAACCAATATTAAATATTAAAAAATATTTTTCTGTTTATTATCTCACCATTGAGCTCATGTTAAGGGTCATATACGATCCATTATTTATTTTAAAAATATATATAATCACACTCAAGACCATCTTTTGGTCATTGGATCCACTCAACATATGATCCAAAATCCTTCTAGGAAACATTTTACACCTAAATCCATATACATTTCATAATTTTTTTATAGGAATATAATTAAAAAAATAATCCAATAAAATAATTCATCCATAAATATACTAGATCATTAATCATTCCAAATAATTATTATATCATAAACTAGGATTCATAATCTTATTTATTAGTACATTATTGTTTCTACATGTCATTTTTAATCTCTTTGTCCATATAAATATAATCGTTACTTGTAAACCATGCTCATTATCTACATGATCTGTCCCTCAAGAACATCGATTTACACAATTTCAATACGTTCTACATTTTAAACAAATAACCATACATATTACCATAAGTATACTATTATTATATTCCATTGTATTGTCTAAATTTTAGGTTTTTCCTTAGTAATAAAATTATTTGTATTTTTAATTTAAACTTATAATGAATTTTCAAATTCATTTGAGAATCTCCATTGGGTGTCTCTTATGAAATTTTTTATCATATGGAAGTCAAAATATGATTCAAACATTATGTCCATAAGACAATCCATTAAATGAAACCATCATTTTTTATGTTGGTGATTCTACATGTTAATTATTGATAATAAAAAATTATGACATTTTGTTTGGAAACTACAAAATTTTCAAAACCTGGTTCATCATCTAAATTGGTTTCTCATCAAAAAAATTCTATATCACATATAGGATAAATTTATTTTCTTTGGATTATATCCATTTACTAAATAAAATATAGTGTGACCTACACTATTTATATATGGGAATAATTTTTTCACAATAATAAATTAATAAATTTCAAAAATCATGAGAAAACCCTAGTTATATCATTTACAAAACCGTATTAAATAAAATTATCTTGACGGGGATGTATTATAAAGAAATTACAAATAATCTACAGCATAAAAAATACTATAAGTTTTTATTATATACTTGCTCTAAATGTTTATCTTTCATATATGTTCACTACTCTATGTTTCACAAAACCCCATTCATATGGTTTCTATTAAAAAACCCTTATTATAAAATATATAATACAAAGAACTAGTTTCTAATGATCAGTGGTTGAACTACTATGTTTCCACCAGATAGAAGGAATGTCATATTGATTTACCAAATAGATTAATTGTCTTTGTAAACTAGATATATTTTTTAATTTCACAGACATTTGTAATCAGTAAACACATAATGTGATTTATTTAATAATTCCATTATTCACCTTTTCATATCCACATATGTGAAGTTAACAATAGTTCATTGTTTCTTATGGAAAATAAAACATAAGAAATGGGTGTGATATGATGACCATTATGGGTAATAATAAAATAGAACATATCATGTATAGATAATAATAATCAGAATTTTATTTTTTTTAACTAATAAAAATACATTTTATCAATAAATAGATAATAATTTGGAAGAAAACAATGATGATACAATATATCCATATAAATAATCACACATGATAGAATTGTATACATGGATATATTAAGTAATTGATTAATAAAATGTATTTAAATAAATGATATAATAATGTGAGAATGATTATATTTGGAAAACCAAATCACATTTCTGATGCCTTTCACAAGATAGTTTAAATATTTTGTTTAAAAACTGTCTAATTTGTTGATTTAATTTATCTCACTAGTGCGGCCAATGCATCGATGTTTATGTATAACTGAGATCCACCATTTATTTTTATATTACAATTCTTTCCTTGTTTGAAATGGGTGAAAAATGAAAAAAACAATATTTCTAATTAAAAAACTAAATTTTTAATTTTTAATTCATTACCCAATGAAATGAAAATTATCATAAACCATCTAGTGTAGTATAGTGATTGATAATAAAATATTAAATCCTCAGTCAATCGCTTTATAAACCATCTAAATGATGAATATGGATTATATCAATATAAGATAACCTTAATGGATGAAAATTACAATAATGGGTTATTTCCAATGATGAATTTATAGACTTTAATAGTTTCATTGAAAATATTTTTCTAAAAATTAACATTTTCAAATTGAAATGAATTTTATAAAAACAAGAGTAATAACATATTATGAGTATAACTAAATTTGAAATTATCCTTTAAAATATTTTAATACATCCTTTTGTAGATGGATTGGTCATGTTAGTGGAAATTTCCCTTCATTCAATACATGTTAAAAAACATTTATATTTACTTTTTTAGTAAAATCAAAAAATGATATTCTTTCAAAATAAAATAAATATTCTTTTCAAAAAAAGATTAAAAATAAAATATCAGAACGTTTTATTCAATATCAAAATTTAATTAAAATAAAAAAAATTGAAACCTTTATTTGGGAAAAATAAATCTGGTGGAAAAATGATTTTTAATTGAATTGAGACATGAAGATGGAATTTATGAAAACATAATTTCTCTATCTATTTTTGTTCCAATGAGTGGAAAATTGGACTATTACAATAAAATTTTCCTAAATCACCATAATTTAATAGAATAGATAGTGTTTATTATTTAATTATGAACAAATTTCACCCTTGGAGATAAAAACAAAAGCAACCTCGAATAATGATGAAATTTTGAAATATACCCTTACAATTATGGTAACGTTTTAAACATAATCCCCATGAATAAAATATCACTAAATGAATATTTAAGTACAGTTAAGTGAAATATTTTCATGGAAGAACCAAAAAATTTGAATTATAGAATCCACAGAAAATAATAATTGTTTAATATTTCATGTGTCTCAAGGATGTTAAAGTTACATAAGAAGCCCTCACCATAGTTTGAATTCCTTTATCTGTTTTAAAAACTATTGTATAATTAATATATGATTATTATATGTAAATTGTAGAACCATAATCATATATCGATTACCATATATTAATTACATATATTTTTTTACTACACATTATATGAAAATATTTGATTAAATAATTATTTAATTTTTTTAGACACGTTGTTTTTAATTTTTGTTTTATTTCCTAAATTTTGGTCCAATTATTTTGTTCATATTTCAATAATTTATATAATTTTAATATATGAAAAAATATCATGTATATCCATTTTATATATATTTATAGTAATCTATTAATGTTTTATATATAAAATGAATTACACCATTGTTGGTTATGGTTATATATATGTACACATGAATGTTGTTTCTATTCTTCGTAACTGATAGATTAAAAGCAAAAATAAATATTACTAAATAATTTAAAATTGACAACTATTTCATGTATATAATCTATACTAACAAAATAAATTTTTATTTCCATCCATATATAAATTAAATGAAAACATTTCATTTTATTATGATTAAAAAGATATCCACATTGCTTCGTGAGGCTGTAGTCTGTCGTACACATGAGCAACGTTATTGTACCCCCCCCCCCAAAGGAATTCCATATTTTATATGAGATATAAAAATTATAGAATAATGATAATAAATAAATAACATATATATAGATATGATAAATCCATCATTATATCTATCCTTCAAAGGGGTGTATGGAAAACTAATTGTATCAGTTCCCGATGTTGTAGTCCACCATAAAAATGATAGAATGTTTTATTTAACATTTAATAGAAGTGGAGAAGAATAATTGAAATTATATTATTCTAATAAATTCTATTTATATTTTATATAATATTGTTATAATATAAATATAGTTTCATATGGTTCAATATATGTGGAGGAAGAACTAATAAAAATAAACATGTTTATGAATTCATAGTTTGTTCAGAGAGCCTATTAAAGGTAATACCTAAAAACATTATAAGAGTTAATACTAAAATATTAATAACCATAGGATGTTAGTAGATATATATTTAATTTATTTGGATAAGGATTCTTAAAACCACATTGTTTTGGAAGAGTGAGTCAATTATGAGGTGGTGGACATTTATAATGGGGGGAGAGGACACACATCTAAATTTTTAGATGATAAATCAATACTCATTTTTTAATCTGGTCACAAGCCCCAAAAATGATTAATTATAGATATATATATTTTATAAGGTTTATATATATATTTATAATGGTTCTTGGACAAGTTTATGGCCATTTAACCCTTATCTCGTTAGTTTATCACATGGTGATATCATTTTTAACTTACCTGTGCGAATTATTTGTTTTGATTTTGAAAAAAAAATTATTATAAGATTTTAAGTTTACACGTTTATATTATATATTTTATTTTCATTCTTAATCATAAATCTATTTTTTCATATTAAAATTACATATTTGGGATAGTTCAATTCAAAATTAAATATATGATGCAATGGAAGGGATGTTTTCCAAAGAAAGAAATTTCTTAAGTATAAAATGATATAATAACAAAATAAAATTTCAAATTGATTAAAAAAAAAAAATACGATAAATTGAAATATTATAGAATAAATATTCCATTTAAAATATTTCAATATAAATTTTTTATATAAATTTAATTACTATGAATGTTTAAATAAAAATTTGTATTTTTGAATATTAATCAAAAAAGTTACAATTTCAGAAAATTCACACAAATTCACCAAATTATAATTAAAACATGTATATTTCATATTGAAGAATATTATGTCATGTAATTTTCCTAAAAATGGTAAAATTAAATTTAAATAATTTTTTTAATATAGGTCTAGACCTCATTTTAGAAAATTACACCTTTTTAGACTTTTTTCATTTTAATTGTTATAAATTTATGTATTATAATAAGATAATATTTACATTTATTTAATTCATTTGTTAACCTTATAGTTTCATTAATTAATTTTTTTTATTCAGTCATACTATATTAATGACTATGTTATAATGGCATTTATTAGTTGATAATATTTTAATTGTGTATCAATTTTCATTCTAATCGGATGTTACATGAATTGTAAGATATCAAAGTTATTAAAATTATATTAAATTTTACATCATATAAATAATTTTTCTAATAAATTATATTCTATTTTTTTTACGTTTCATACATGCTATCAAATATTTTTTACATCTTTTAAAATCTAGGGGTGTTACACCCTTTTTCTTGTTATATTAGAGGATGAATAAATAATAATCCTTCAAAAATAAGGGCTATATTTTATAGTTAACATATTATGAGTGGAATATAAGTTTATAATACATTATCTAAGGAATAAATATATAAAAATGGATAATGGCCAATAATTATCATTTAATTGTACTAAAAAAAGTAAAAAAATTAAATTCTGAATTTTTACATTTTATAGTTTATTTACAAAATCAAATGAGTTTTTCCAATAATTATAAAATAATTAAGAACTGTACCCAGAAAAAAAATAAATGGAAATATAATGGATTATTGTTTTAAAAATATAAGTATGAAATTTACATAGACAGTTACCTCACACAAAAGATTTTCACTCCTTGAGTAGTGATCTTTATAGTTAAATTGTAATAATAAAACACCATCAAATTTGATATTACTTTTCCAAGACCAATATTCATAAGATTATAACTCCACAATAATATTCATGATTAAATTATATTAATTAATTTATTCAATTAAATTCTAATTATTTAACCCTCTCATGCAAATCTATAGCTACTATATGTGAGTAATTTCAACGAACAGTCATGTATAAATTTGAGAAAATTGTTTATAATTGGAAACTAATTCGTGGATTAATTGAAAAATTATGTAATTATTTATAGTTATTGTTAGTATCATGTAGATATTTCTATTTTTTCTATGGGTAACATGATGATGGAATTTATTGGGCTAATTTATTTGAAAACATTGTTCTTTGGATCTATAATGCGGTATTACACATAATGTTCAATTTTTTAATAAGAGATAAATTCTTCTCATATCCTTATTAAATTTATTATTTTTTTACTAATTGATATTTTTTAGGAAAAATCCAACCATTTGGATTTTTTAAGTAAAAAACACATTTTCTCATAGATTTTATCCTATGATTTCAATTTCCTAAATTTATATGTATTTATCGTGACAGAAGTGATATTATTTTGATTCATCACTAGGTGTAAAATATTACATTACCTATAATATTATATATTATCTTCTATTTTTTTGTCTTTCATGGAAATTCATCGATCAAATTCAATAATGTTTCCCAAAATCTCAATTTATAAAGTATTGTAGATTTCACCATCTGTATAGATTATGGATGATTAGCTAACTTCTTATTATTTTAAAAAAAATTATTCATCTTGTTCCTTTTATGTTTCCTAGGTATTCATCACATAGAGAGGATCAACAATGTCAACAATCTTCTGCACTCTTATGTGTTTTTCAATAATTTCGAACAAGCTTTTTAGATTTGTAATGTAATATAATTTTTATGCTTCGAATGATTTGGGAGAATCATGCACATTAAAACTATGGTAAAATTCCATTTTGAACATTTAATTATTTTTATAAAATCCTCTAAATATTTCATAAAAATATTTTCTCACAAAATAGATGCACCATTGATGCATCACTTATTTAGTGAAACACACTAATATTCAGTAAAACATCACTTTTCATCTTATTATATCATTCCTTTCCATATGAGTTCAATAATATCACATATAAGCATATATATTATAGTAAATATGAATTTTGTTTATTATAATGTTGATTCATAATAAAAGCATTTATGAATTCTTGTAGTGGAGATGATATAATTTCACAGGAATATGAAATAATTATTTATTCTAAAATGGGATTTTAGTAAAAATAATAACCCAATAATTTATAGAGTATGGTACTCAATGATACTAGTTTTTTATTAAATTATTCGAAAAATTAGAATTTTCCAAAAATGAAATGGTTCACTAATTAAATGAGAACATTGTTAATAAGTTATGATAATTTATTTATATGTATTGAAGGATTGTGGTTCATATGAGTATATTAATAACATAGTAAGAGATTAAAAAATTGTGGATCTTTTCAAAAATATTCAACACTAATAATTTGAAAATAATTTCATTTTTTGATTAGTATATATTGATTATATTGTTTAAATACGGTTATCATAATCGTTATTGGATTAAAAAGATACAATGGAATTCAAATTGAGAGTACCAGGTATAATAAAATTGTAAAATGACAAATAAACACACACACATTAAAATGACCCTAATCATTTAAAGGATGAAAAACTATGAAAAATCATATATTATATGTTTTCTTCCGATGATGTATTGATAATGATGTGTATTTTATTCATTGCAATAGATATCAGAATTGAATGTGATTCAATTGAAACAACAATAATAATTTAATTTCCCTATTGAGTTAAAACATGGTTTATCACATTAATATATAGTTGCAGGGGTGTGATCTTTGCAATTATTATTTTTGAAACATGCCAATATAATTTCTTCAATATGTTCACATTAATTTTTTATGGTTAATTCCTTCAATATTTAAAATCCCATTCAACACCAAAAGGCTTCATATGAGTGACAATTAATGTTCCTTGCCATTAATAATAAATATTATATTACAATATCTTGAATGTAAAATTTAAATGTAACACACGGTCCCCCCATTTGTGAATAATTATGGGGGATTAGTTTTTCATGGACCTTTTTAACAATATCTTTCCATATTCCCGAGTATAGAAAATATTCCCTTCAGATATGATTATTCTCTTGAATCCTTTGTTTTATTCATTAAAAGAAATTACCATATTAGATTCACCACTCTAACTACTTAGAAACCCTTTAATCTAGAGTAAAAAGTATATCTAAGACCTTATTAATAGATTACAAATGTATACTGATTCAAATAAGGTTTTACTGGATATTATTTATGATCCTAAGGTATATACCCTCCTTTGGTTCCAATCATTCAAATTTATTTTGACACATTTCTATAGTATTCCCATTGTTTATATATATGAAAAAATTTCATGGACATTTGTGTGTGGGTAGTAGGGTGTCAATATCATGTGGTTCTCTCAAAAACTTGTCCTCAAATAATTGATAATAGTATTATATAAAATATTATTTTAATAACATACTAATTGCCTTGGAATTTGAATCCTTGAAAAATTGTTAACCCATACAAATATAGATACCACATTAACATCATCAGTATTGGTTTCCTTATCCTACATCAATTTTAAAACAACTTCAACGAACCAAAAATACGTTTAACATTCCTAAAGAAATGGGAAAGGATCATAAAAATTATTTTACCCAGAAAAATATTTATTAATAAACAATTGAGTTTTTATATGTTTTTGTATGCCAATATTTTTAGTTAATAGAAATTGATCACATCATTTTCATGAATCATGTATATATTTAAACAAATACTGACAATAGATTTATGATTTCATATCATTTTAATGTTCCCATGAAGTTTCAAATAGTCCCTAACACTAATATGTTGGGAAAAATTAATAAAATACTATATCTCACTCTTATATAGACATTTACTATTTAGTTTTTCGTTTTAAATTTCCCGGAATATTAATATTTTCAAATTTATTTTTTTCATATTTTTATCAAAAATATTAGTGGGTTTATAAGAGATTAATCATGGTTTTTTATAAATAAAATTTGATCACCATATTATGTTACTTATCCTTTAATAATTTTTTTTATTGAATGTTTTTATTCAATGGGTCTGTTATTGTTATCTCCACTTCTACTTTGTTTCCCAAATTACTAAGGTGATCGACCACTTAGTTCTTAATTCCTTTATATTCATTAATCACAACGTTAATCACTTGTTGAGGTAGTGTCCATTTCACAATAATGTTTTCCTTTTCATTATTTGTTTTATTAATAACATCTTCATGAAAAGAACATATGTTTACTTTTGTTACAAGAATATAAGTTGGGAATTTATCCAAATAAAACATAATTTTTATGAATTATTTCTTAGTGGTCAGGTAATTAGTCAAAGTAGCTTCAATTTCTCCTAAATCATCTATTATACGTTTATGATTTCCATTAATTATTTGGAATATATCTTCTCCAAAAAAATATTAGAAGAATAAATTTTATGTTTTAATGGGTTATCACAAATCGGTGTTTGTATTACTTATGTTGTGATTAGTGTATCGATTTATTCGTGATGATATTCCCTATCATCAACACACAAAAATAATTCATATATCCTTTTAATGTAACCAATAATTTGTATGTTCAATATTTATAAAATCCATATATAATTATATACATACATTAAATTATCTAATGTGTTTCAAAAAACATAGAGAAGGAAAAAAAATTATCACTTCCATTTTAGACATTTCCAACTCTAGTACATTTTTGAAATAAAATTCAAAAATACAGATAATATGTACACAATAAAATGAAGCGTTAAAAAATTTAAAAAAACATTCTATAAAATGTTAGGTTTTAATAAATTTTTTAATTTTCTAAAACCATGATCAAATGAATTTCAAAATGTTGTGAAGTCTTCCAGAAAATTATTGTTATTCTTAAATTAATTAAGATTACATTCTTATAACTCACCTATCAAATATAACTTGGGATTTACACAATCAAAATGTAATTTTTGGTTTGTAAAAAATATAAATTGTTATATGTCGTATTTATTATCTTCATCACAAGGTGTAATAAGAATGTAAATATTGGTTAAAAATGCATCTAATATGTTCTAGATAGATTTTATAGAAATCTTATATAACATATGGACAATAAATGGAAATAGGAAATTATCCTGTAGATAAATTATTCATCATAATATATTGATTACCAACTCTCTAAATATTCTAAAATATTATTTAGATCAATTATTTTTGTTTATTATTCAAAATGGCTATTAATTGTTTTTTGAGATATAGTAATTTGACTAAACCATTTGTGTCAGTGAGGGGTTAAATTATTAATATTTATTAAAAAAACTATATATATTTATGTATATCATCAACATTATAGTCATATTCATCATTATTAATGTATTTGTAATAAGTTTATAATTTTCATCAAGTGAAATAGTAGCATGGGAATTTTATTGGGAATTTTTTAGAATGTCTTCTTATTTATGTCATATTACAAAAATAATAATTTTTTAAAATATATAAAATATTTGTCATTTATGTTTGGAATGAATTTTATAAAAATTTAATGATATGTTATCTCAATTCATGAGATGTATACAATTAAAATCAGTTTGTAAAGGATTAAATTCCTAATTTGGGGTTTTTTCAATAAATGTCACGATAGATGGGTCCCTAATTTCAAAAGTTTTTATTAACTATATAAAATACATATAATAATTTTTTTCATACTAGGGAAAATAATTAAATTCACCAATGGTTTCAAAATATACCTTTTATTCCTAAAAATGAATAGATCTTAATTATTTATGAACATGAACACTCCCCTATAAGGTTTTAAATCATTATTGTTTTCCAAAAAAAATTTGCATAAAAAATAAATGTTTATTTTCTGTACATACACTCATAAATATGTTATAGTGAATGAAATATAAGATTCACCCATGTTCTTTTCCTCGAGTCCTAAATTTTGAAGTGGGATATATTTTTTCATACTCCATGGACTGATTTCCTTGATTTACATTTATAGTAGTTGTTATTATTTTAAAAAAATGGAATGTAGCGTAAAATTATCAGGTTAAATCATTATTAATTTTGAGAATATACAATTATACATGTAAGATAAGAAGTTTTAAATATAACCAATACATATTCTAATCTAACTATTGGTAAATATGTAGAAATTCTTTCATTTTAAACACCCAAAATTACAGGATTCAATTCTACCATATGTAATGATGTGAAAACTATGGGTGGTTTCAAAATATTACACGTATTCCTAACAATGAATAAATTATATGGTGTATTCGTGATTATTGTACAAAAATATTTCTTTATTAACCTATCCAACGAATAAAAGTATCATCGTGAGAATGTACGTATGGATTATAATCTCCACATCATGGTGTAATTGTTTTTTCAACACAACCTTATTTGGAATGTGTATAATGGTGAGTAAGATTTATTTAAATAATGAATATTACATGATGATGATTCACTATAATTACTGTACCCCTAATATTAATACAATTTAACCATTAAGGAAATGACACGGTCACTCGGCCATACGTACGGTGTATTACCTCTATGAGGTCATGATATTCATTCTCCATGTTAACCATAAAATAATGATTATAAAAATTATATGACGAGTACATATTATTATTATAAAAATAATATCATTCTATATATGAATAAAATATACCATTTTTATAAGAGACATGAAATAGAAGACAAAACAGACCTTGAAAAACGAATTAGTTTACACCTGAAACAATAGTAAATCGAAAATATTATTACAAAATTGATATAAAAGGATCATATATGATATCATAAATATGGAAATGTACCTAATATAATTTATTAAAATAATCTATCAATAATTTTAGAGGTTTAACCATGCTCGACTAAAGGAAATACGAGGTTAGGGTTAATTTTCCACTTTCATTATAATCTAAGGTTGTTTATATGTATGTATCTACAAGGACACGTTTGTCATCCCTGTCGATGATTCTTAAAAAACTATTTTCAATATATTATTGACAATTGATTAATTTCATGTTTACCCTTTATTTAATATTTATAATATGTTTTGAAATAAATCATTCCGTCTCTTTCCAAATGATGTAAATTATTACCCTTTTTGACAAAATATGAAAATAATATTTTTTATCTTATACGGTGCGAGCATCTATTTCTGACATCATGATTCCTTAATGTTATGATTCTTTATTTTATGAATATAAGGTTATTTTTAAAATAATATTTTTCTTTTATAATTTCATGACATTTAAAAAAATTTAATGAAAAAAAATGAATATTTATCTCAAATAGTTATAACGATTTTTTTGATTATTTTCCTTAGGGTCATAATTCATTGTGGGATATTCCGCTTAATCGAGGTTGATTTATTATCATAAAATATTTCATATGGTATTGATGGTTTTATGATATGTTTGACTATAGATTTTCTATATTGTTAAAATTCTGGGTTTATAGATAATGTATGAACAATTCAAATGATAGTTTTAATATGAATGTTTTTATTGGTTATATTTAAACATTTTCAAATATAGATTGCATTGCACGTAGTAGGTGATATGTTGGGGAAAACATAATTAATTCCCTACTAGTTGGGTACCTGTTAATGGAAACCCCATTATTCATTGATATTTCTCATGAAACTAACTAGATTTGTTTTTGACTAAAATATTACCCACATATGTATGGACTTGGCACGAAGCGTTGATAATGGGGATATGATGTCTAAAATTATGCATTCCCACATTATTAGATATTTTAATGATTATACATGTAATTATTCGATTAAAAGAATATTCTTGTGAAATTTTAGGTTGAATTATTTGATGTATTCAGATCATAATATGCTCATGATTATAATAAAAAGTAGTTTGTTTCAGTTTTATAAATTTACTTACATGTTTATGCTTATTTATAAAAGTTTTATTTATATTATTAACCTTTACTTAGTATATGAGCACACCCATTTATTATGCTTCACTTATCCCTGGATGTAAAGTGGTAGAATATAACTGACCTATAGTATTATTCTTAGGGATATGGGTATTTTCAATTGATGTAATAGGTTGTTTTTTATTTCTTATTTTAATGTAATTAATATGATTGAATATTGTTTTTTCAAGGCTTCTAAAGTGATAGGTCCTTCGGGATTTGATTTCATGTGATCGTGAAAATGTATAAAATTAATTCACTAGCTCTAGGTTTCTACGATCGGGGTGTTACCATTATTATAAGAGGATGGTTAGTACAAACCATGGAATCCAAAATTAGAAAAACATTGATTAATGAATATTATCCTAGGAAAGACATTGAGGATAAATATAAAAAAAACATCCTAAATTATTTGTAATGTAGAGATTTTGGGGTAATCC
Organism: Viscum album; assembly: GCA_963277665.1. Classification (NCBI taxonomy): domain Eukaryota; kingdom Viridiplantae; phylum Streptophyta; class Magnoliopsida; order Santalales; family Viscaceae; genus Viscum; species Viscum album. Next base: position 644,341,356 of record OY728161.1, read on the forward strand.
CAGGAAAATAAAACCCTTTCTGGATACAAATAATGGACATAGTTTTGGCACATATGTACCTAGGAGTAACAAATATGACAAGGTGTTTCAGACCAGACTCAAAATATCCTAGTCATGACAATGTGTCTTAATGTTAACCTGGTCTTAACCTACTATTGTATTTGCCTATGATAATTCACATTTTTAGAGGGAAACAGTTTGAATAATTTATAATTAAATATGTCCCTGAAGACAAAATTTTTATGATTATTGATTAGATATGATGGTAAACTTATATTTATACTGGAATAGCAGACTAAGGACTTGAATAATTACCTTAACTCTTCAAATCACCCAAATACATAACATGTAGGACCAATGTTTTTAAGATTGCATCATGAGACAAAAACTTCCAACAACTAATGGGTCAACAATCCGGTTTTGGGGTTAGCAATGGATTGGTTCTGCAGAAAAGATATATCTTTTTTGGGGAGTAACGAAATGGAAAAACATTACATTGTTGTTTATCATATATCTAGAGGTAAAGATCAATGGGGGTCATTAATTCAAAACATGATGAATGACGAAGAGGTACTAAATATGTAATAGAGGGAATTTAATTAAATACTTTTATATAAATACTTTCCTAGTGATCTATGAGTAGATATAGAGAGGAAATTTTGGAGTCTGATGAAGAAGGAGGATGAGAATGTTCAAATGTATGAATCTTACATCACAAGTATATCAAGTCATGATAAATACTATATATGATACCCAGGAAGAATGATTGACTATTTCATTGAGAGGTTAAAACTGTTCCTCTGATTAGAATTGGTCTCACAATCATTGTCATCATATAATGATATTGTTACACCCCAAACATTTTAGTTTATATTTCTCTTAAATACTTTCTACTTATATCATATATATTATGAATCACAGAGCCTATATCATAAAAAACATGGTTTTTTAGAGGAGATAGTATTAACCTATCTATTAAACATAAATTTTCCATCTCTGTGCTTTAAATTTTGAAAATTTGACATACAAGGTTGTGTTCAAGATGATATTTAGAGTCTGATCGAATAATGTTAATTTTATGTGAATAGTAACATACACTTAAGAATAGTAACAAACCCTTATGAATACTAACATACATTTATAAAATTTAATATGAATTTTTTGAATGGTATCCATACCCATGAATTTATAAATAAATTCATGCCCCTAAACAATGATGATGAATATTTTAAGTGGATATATTATATAGTTAAATAATGATTTTAATTAAATATTTAATTAATCATACACAATTTTTTTTTGTAAAATGGAATTCATTTTTGGATTCCACATGTCAAAAAATGGTTAGGGTAATTTTTTTGAATTTGTTTTGAATAGTAAAATACATTAATTTACCAAATAAAAACATTATAAATTAAAATAACTATTCCTAGAATCATGAGTGAAGTAGGCACCCAAATATCGAACTAAAATGCTCTAATTACTATTCCATTTCTTTGTAATAGTCAATATTTCTTTTCATGAGAAGAAATAATAATTTAGTGATTATAATATTATTAAAACTCTTCTCTAATCCATTATATTAACCACCACTCACCCCCTCTTCCTTCCACGCCACTAAATCTTAAATCCTTGCCTAAATTCTGCTAAAATAGCTCTTCAATCCCCACCCCAACGTCCAATACCTTCTAGTCTCTCCAAAATTCCAAAATCAAAGGTCCTAAAGAGTTTCTCAAATAGGATTACTCAAGAGGTGAACCTCTCTTTATTTTTATTTCAATTCCTTTTACAAATTCCATTATTTTGATCTCTCTTCTCACATCACCTCATCCATATTGCATGATAATTATAGTACCATATATGTAAAATGTTTTATTTTTTAAAATTTAATATTTCATTATAATTTCTCTTTTCCACTCCTTTTATACTATAAATGCTAACACTGTCCTAGATGAGTTAATTTATCACACTCAAGGAGGGCGAGATTTCAATTTTCATTACTACCATAAATACTAGTCATGAATAGTTTTTAATGGTTTAACCTGATAAAAATATATGTATATTTCCTTGTTTATTATTTTGGAATCCTAAAACACTCATTAAAATGGAATAATAATACAAAACAAGTTCATTATGCCCAAAACAGCCAAGCCACATCCAAGGGTTTATCAATAACCCATCGAAAGAGTCAACCTCATAGTATATAAAAAATCCATTATAGGATTATATATATCTATAGTGTCATTAATAATATATATTAATAATTCTGGGTGGTTAACCACATTTGAAATGAACTACCATTCATGAATACATGTAAACAAATCATGAAACTAGGAAAGAAAATGATTCCATAACAATAAATATGAATCTCTTAAACCAATCAAAAAGACCATTAATGAACATAATAAGGTCATAACATATCAATTAAATGTTTATTAGTTCTCTAATTATTAATTATTAATGATAAATTGTATTATTAAGATCATTAGGATCAAAAAAATAACACCTTCGAGCGTAATGTATGTGATCATCTCTCTCACTTTTGTTCCAAAATATCCCTTGTGTTGTGGTATTTTATTTTTAATACATAATGATGGGGTATATTTTTGGAAAATCCCATATACTTTCGTTATGATATATAATTAATGGTATACCCTTTTACCCATCATTAATCTCTTGTATGAATACTCATTACCATGTCAAAATGTTTGTAAGGGGTTTTCTCATTTGCCTTTCAATTCTGTGGGATATCCATAGTTTTCCTATTATTTCTTATATATAGTATCGTTGTACATCCATTTGATATATATTATCATGATTTTTTTATATTAATGTTATTATATGATTCATTTGGGGGTTATTAACTTTTGGTCATACGTCTCAATTGATTACAATGTGGTAATGTGCTTCGCCTCTATTTTGACTTCATTGCGACTAGCTTAGTATTGTGAACCTACTCTTTCTTATGTGGTGTACCTAATTCCAATTTGAGATCAAGTTTAAATTTAAATTATATTCCATTTAAATGTACATATTCTCATATTATTTATATAATTATTGTCTATGTTGTATACCATTTACATAGGGTATTTATTTCCAATGTTGTTTTGACTATGGAAATATTGATGAATCTAAATCCACTATTCTATAAAGATAATGTAATAGAATATTTCTCTTGATTATAATCTATTTATAAAGAATTATTTGGAAATGCAGCAATGGGTGGGGCCTGCTACATCCCCTCGATGCATCAGTAGGTCTAATGAGACAAATCAGTTGGTGAAAACCCCTTCAAGTTTGTTTCCAAAAATCAGACAGGTTTCTACCCACATAACTAAAACTTTTTATGGTATTATGGTATAATGTTCTAGATACATGAAATCAAATTAATATGCATTATATTTATACATTATTAATTATTATTATCCCAGAGTTTTTCACTACGACTAAATCTATGGATGTAGTTTCTTTTCCAGTTTATTAATGGCTTGAGTTTTTCATTTATTCACCATCCTATATTGATTATGTCAAATTGGATAAAATTAAATTATTATTGATTCATGATTCCACTATTTGTAACCCTTAATGATTGTTTTATCTCACCCCTTTCATTGATTACATTCAACAGGTGGCAAAGAAGAGAACATTTATTGAGTTCTTTGGGAAGCAGTTTTCAGTTACTGTTATGTATTGTACTTTTTAACCATTTACAATGTAATTTGACTTTAATTTATGTATATAGTTTCTTAAATACTACTAAATGGATTATTCCTTTTGGATTTTCCATCCTTCTAACCATTCCAATATTACAGGTAATGCACCGGCTCTAGTTTAGAGGGGTCGGGTTGTTACAGTTGGAATTTGAGGAAGTTTAGTAGGAACCTTGGAAACTAGATTATAAAATATAGATTAGTGAAAAATTTACTAACATATTATTTGAGGATAAACATACATGAACATCCCATTATTTTGTTGAGGAATATATTATGTAAATATTTCAAGAAAATACACCCCTATCTTGATACGAGCAGGTAGCGCAGTCTTAGGCACATATGTACTTATGAGTGAAAGCTCCGACAAGGATTTTAAAGCCTGGCCCGGGTTATCCTGGTACACAAAAATAGGCCTTGATTCACTCTTGGTTACTACACTCCAAGGGTATTTGATTAGGAGAATCCATATTTTTTTACAAGCCATTATGATGGATTGAAAAGTAATCAATTACTCAATGAAACCATTTATCTGATAATTGGATTAACCATACGTAGGATCTTAATTTATGCTAACTATTTGGTTATGTTAAGATTATACATTATGATTTGTACACTACTGTAGTGTGTTCCATTATTTAGATATGGTGTCTAATGGAAGAAGGGGAATAAATGCTCAAAGGAAATGTATGGATCTCCCCACAGAGCAAGTACGCACAGTGAATGTTGGAGCAGATTAGATCATGACCATATTGAGAAAACTTCCTCAGATTGGGAAAAATAACCATTCCACACCTGTGTTGGATCATTTCATGCAGAAGAATCCCTCCATCTTTCAGTGGGACTACTAATCAAGTAGTTACTGAGAAATGGATCATGTACCTTGAAAAGATATTCAAGGACATAAGATGCAATGAAAATTAAATGCTTGTACTGGAACTATATTTTCTCAAGCACGATGTTGATAAATGGTGGTCCTTGATTCAGAATACCACAGAGGAAGAAGTAATAGATGATATGAAATGGAGGACTTTTAATGAAATATTCTTGAAAAAATATTTCTGTCATCAGCATCGAACATAAATGAAGTGGAAATTACATGGCTTAAAGAAAAGTGATGAAGATAGTGTTGCAGAGTATGAGGCTAACTACACAAGGCTAGCCAAGTATTCCATAGATTACGTACATGACTCAACAGACAAGATTTATCATTTCATTAAAGGTCTTCAACAAAGTCGTTTAAGGGCACTAGCTTCTCAAACATTTTCATTATATGAGAAAACTGTATCAAGTTCCATCAAAATTGAGAAGGAATTTTCTAGATCAAATTTTTAAAAGGGAAACAAATACAAAAAGTGGTACGTGGATAACTAGGGGAAAGAAGAAGTTCCACATAATAACAATGGAATGAAAAAATTCCCATTATGTGAGAACCATGGGAAGAATCATCATGGAAAATTCTTGAAAGGTATGGGAGTACACTATATGTGTGGAGAAAAGGGGAATATATTAAATGAATGTAAGGGGGCGAAGAAATTTGATTATGTTCAATGCTAAAATTTTCAGAAGATGGGACACTATGCAAATGGGTTCCCTAATATCCAAGGAAACATGCCTTAGAAAAGGGATAGAGATCAAGGGAGAGCTTATTCTATTAAAACCGCAGAATTTGATGTTCCTAAAGATGTGGTGGAAGGTTCTTTAATTGTTTCATAAAAACTAGACAATACTTTATTAGATTTTGTATCATCACATTCATTTATATCTTCCTAGTATAAAATCAAATTTAGACATGTAAATTTTGATTTAATAATGGAGTTATCAGTCAAAACGCCTAGGGGATTCATCATTGCAACAAAGGAATGTAAATTAGTCCCCCTCCTAGTATATAAACGTTCTTTAGATGCTAACCTTATCATCATACTGATTGCGGGTTTTGATATAATTTTTGTTATGAATTGGTTGTCAAACTATGATGAAATAACTTTTTGTATGAAAAAAGAAGTTACAATTATTGAAAATGGTTTATAATTCCTTATCATTAGAGTAGAAACGTCACCACTTGATTATTATCTAGATCCACCCCCAGTTTATCTACTAAATGTAATACTTGGAGTCGATGATAACCCAATATCTATGGGAGTGAAAAGAAATCATTAGATTGATGATGTCCATAGAGTGAAAGAATTCATTAATGTATTTATAGAGTATTTACCTAGACATAATCCAGAGTTGGAAATTGAGTTTTCTATTAACTTAATTCCTCATGAATGAGCTATAACAATGACCACATATCGAATGGCCACTGGGGAATTAGTGGAGATAAAGAAACAACAAGGGGAACAGAGTGAAAAAGATTTATTCGACCTACTGTTTCTCCATGGGGAGCCCCTATACTCTTTGTCAAAAATAATGATGGATCCATGTGTCTATGCATGGATTATATGGAAATAAATGCTATTACAATAATGAATAAGTATCTTATGGCCTACATTGATGATTTATTTGATCATCCTCATAGAGATCAATACTTTTTGATGATTGAACTTCGATCTGAATATCATCAACTGCGTACAAAAAAGGAATATATTTAAAGACATCATTTTGAATCAGGTATGGGAATTAAGAGTTAACAGTGATGTCATTTGGACTGATGAATGCACCATATATTTTTATGGATTTAATAAATAGTTTTTTCTTCTAATATAATTATAATTGTGTTGTGGTAATTATAAAGGATATCATGGTATACTAAACAATCTATGAAGACCATGAGGACCATGTAAAGATTATTCTAAAAAACACATAGATGAAAATAATTATATGGGAAGTTTAGAATGTGTGAATTATGGATTTAATTAGTTTTTTTCTAGGCCCAGAACATATAGATGAGACCCCATAAAAGGTGAAGACAATCGAATCTCATATTAAATAATCCCAACATATGAAGAATAATTATTCTGACAACCAAAGAAATTATTGGGAATTTCAAGAGGGAGATCATTTCTTAGCAAAAGTATCTCTATGGAAGGGTGTCTTATGGTTTAGTAAGAATGGGAAATTGAGCCCAAAGTACATCGGACCGTTTGAAATTCTGGAAAAAATCGGAGCTGTAGCTTACCGTTTTTCAATGCCATTACGTCTCTCCAAATTTCATGATGTGTCCCATGTGTAATTATTAACGAAATATATGCCAGACCCAATGCATGTAATCACCTATGACGAAATAAAATTAGAGCCTGGTTTTTCAGACTATGAAGTGCCTATCAGGATTCCTGACACCAGGGAGAAGGTATTGAGAAATTGAACAACTCATATAGTAATGGTTCTTTGAAGAAATCATAATATGGAGGAAGAAAAGTGGGAACCTGAGGATATTATGAAGAATAACCAACCACATCTTTTTTAAGGCCTTTATAAATGAAAATTTTCAAGGATGAAATTTCCAATGGAGGGAATAATGTAACACCTCAGACATTTTATCATATGTTTCTCCTAAATACATTCTAGTTATATCTATATTTCATGAATCACTAATCCTCTATAGATCAAAACATGGGTATTTATAGGAGATAGTCATAACATAGCCATCAAACAAAAAATTTCTAGATCTGTAGTTTGATGTTTAAAATTATGACAAACACAGTTGTGTTTAGGATGATATTTAGAGTCTGATAGAATTCATATATTTTTTCGTGAATTTTAATCTACACTTTTTAATAGTAACCTATCCTTATTGACAGTCAAATACCCTTATGAAAAGTAATATGTCTTTTATAAATGGTATCAATACCCATTAATGTATAAATAAATTTAGGCACATTAAAAATGAAAAAGAATATTTTAAGTAATTATATTTTTTGAATAAATAATGATTTTAATTTAATATTTTTTCATACAATAAAATTTATTTATGAGAACTTAATTGTATTTTTGGATTCGACACATCAAAAAATGATTATGGTGAATTTTTTATATTTTTCTGAAATACTATAATTTTTGGTGAATAGTAAAATTCATTAATTTACCAAATAAATACAATATTATTTATATTAACTATTCCTTGAATCATGAGTGATGTTAGAACCAAAATATAGAACTAAAATTCTAATATTACTATTCTATGTCAATGAATACTCACTATTTTCTGACTTTAGATGAAATAATAAATTAGTGATTATAATATTAAGAAAACTTTTCTCCACTCAACTATATAAACCACCCCTCACCCCTCTTCCTCCCACACCACTCAAACATCATTCTTTGCCAATATTCTACTAAAATATCTCCCTAACATCATACCCAACGTCAAATACCTACTGGTATCTTCAAAAGGACAAAATAAAATATCTTAAAATGTATCTCAAAGAGGAGTACACATGAGGTGAACCTCGATACCTTTTTATTTCAATTCATTTTACATGTCCAATTATTTTGTTCAGTCTTCTAACCTCACCTCATCCAAATTACATGATAATTCCAGTACTGTACATGTACTAAATATTCATTGTGTTAATGGAATATTTCATTATAACCTTTCTTTTTCCCCTCCTTTTATATTTTATGTGCAAACACCTTTTGAGATGCGTAAATTTATCACAGTCAAGGAACACTAGTTTTCAATTTGCATTAAATTCGTATAGAATAGTCATGAAACTTTTCAATAGATTAACCACATCATAATATATGTATTTTATCATTTTTAACATTTTTTAATCCTTACACACTCATAAAATTGAATAATAATATTACAAAACAAGTTCATTGTGCACAAAAGCAGCAAAACAAATCCATGGGTTTATCATTAACTCATAGAATGAGTCATCATCTTGGTATATAAACATAATAATTATAAGAATATTTATATATAGATAATTTAATTAATAATATATTTTAATAATTCTAGATGTTTATCCTCATTTCAAATGAACATTCATTCATGAATACATGTAAACAAATCCTGAAACCAAGTAAGAAAATGCTTCAAAAACAATAAACTTGAATCTCATAAACCCAAAAAATGGCCATTAATGAACTTAATAAGGCAATTAAATATCAATTAAATGTATATGAGGTTCTAAAAATATTAATTAATAATATTAAATTTGATTATTCAGGTCATTAAAAACAAACAAGAACACCTTCAAAGTTAATTTAAGGGATCATCTCTCCAACTTTTATTCAATTCTCTCCCATAGGTTGTGATCTTTTATTTTTAATACCTAAAGATGGGGTATGTTTTTCCACCTCACCCATACTACCATTATAGTATATAAATAATTGTATTCCCCTTTTCCCCTCATTATTCCCTCACAATAACAGTCGTTACCATGACGAAATGTTTGTAAGGGGGTTTTCTCATGACATTCAATTTTGAAGGATTTCCATTATTCACCTCTTATTTGTTATATGTGGAATTGTTTTAATTCCATTTGATATATATATTATCATTATTTTTTATATAAAGGTTATTCTATGATTTATTTTTTGGTTATTAACTTGCGGTCAAACCAGTCAATTGATTACAATGTGGTAACAAGCTTTGTCTCAATTTTCACTTTATTGTGACTTGCTTAGTATTGTGCACCTAATATTTATTAAGTGGTGTTACTACTTCCAATTTGATATCACACTTCAATTGAAATTATATTTGATTAAAATTTCCATATCCATATATCATGGATAAGATTATTTTTCAATCCGTATACCATATTACAAACAGTATTAATTTTGAAAGTTGTTTTGACTACGGAAATATTAATGAATCTTGATCCTCTATTATATTTAGATAATGTAATAGAACATTTCTATGGTTTAGAATATATCTATAAAAATTATTTGGACATTAGGTGGTGGGTGGGGCCCGCTACATCCCCTCGAAGCATCAGTGGATCTAATGAGACAAATCAGTTGGCGAGAAACCCTTTGAGTTTGTTTCCAAAAATTAGATGGGTTTCTACCCATAGAACTAAAACGTTTTTACGGTTTTATGGTATCATGTGCCTGATACATGACATCCAATTAATAATCATTCTCTTCATTCATTATCAGTTATTACTATCCATGTGTTTTTCACTATTTCAAAATCAATGGATGCAGTTTCATTCCATGTTTATTAATGGCATGAGGTTTTCATTTATTCACCATGCCATGTTGATTGTGTCAAATTGTTTACAATACAGTTATTATTGATTCATGCTTATGATATTTTTATCCCTTACTAAGAGTTCAATCTCACCCATTTCATTGTTTACTTTAAACAGGTGATGAAGAGGAGATCATTTATTGAGTTCTATTGGATGCAGTATTTAGTTATTGTTATGTACTGTATTTTGTATACTTTTACAATGTAAATTTACTTACGTCTGTGTATCTAGTTTCCTCAATAATACTAAAATAATCATTCCGTTGAGATTTTATGTACTTCTAACCATGCTAATATAACATCTAATGCACCGAATCTAGTCTAGAGGGGTTGGGATGGTATAGATATTGTCTCATATTTTATCAAGATAAAAAAGGAATTATCGAAGCCTTATGAAATTAATGGAAAACTAGAGATGAATATAAACAGTAAATACTATTTAATTGAAAATAAGGTGATGAGGTAAATGCTGAAATTATAATATGCAGTAATTGTGAGAAGAAACACCCTTATACTTGCTTAATGGAAATGAATGTTTGTTACAAGTGTGTAGAAGAAGACCTCCATGCTCCTTATTTTTAGGGGAATAATGAATATACCAACATCAAATGCTGAAATTTTAAATAAATATGACATTATGCAAATAATTTTCTTAAGCGTAAGAAATATTTTCTTCGGAAAAGGCATTAGATGGAAGGAAAAGCTAATTCAATCATATAAAGTAAGGTCAAAGCTCTTAATGACATGGTTGAAAGTACTATAATCATCTCCTAAAATTTATCCAATGATTTATATTATTTAGGTCTTCACATTCCTTTAGGTCTTCCTAAATTTCACTAAATATTAGACACATAAAATTTACATTAACAAAGGTTATTTAGGTTAAAAAACTGATGGAAAATCTCATTGCAACAGAGACATGTCAGGAATTTCCCATTATAGAATATATAAGTGATTTATATAATCATTTTATCATCATAACTATGGTCACCTAAGATATTATCCTTAGTCTAGAAAGGCTATCAAAATATGATGTAAAAATTCATTGGAAGAAAAAGTAATATAATATTTGTGAGAAAGATATATAATACATTATATTTATAGTAGAGACATCATCATCTTATAATTATCTAGATATCATATGTAGATATTTTGAATGAAATTGGTGGAGAGGAATAGAAAACAAAATCCATGAGTGAATAAAGATATTTTAAAATTTTGTATGTACTTATTTTAAAATAACAAATTAATTTATTTTCAGAGGATTTACCTGGAGATACTCCATCGTAGGAGGTGATATTTCTATTGATATAATCCCTAATACAAGGCTAATATAGAAAACTACCTATATAATGGCCACTATAGAATTAATAAAATTGATGAAGAAAATATAAGTGTTTAGTGATAATGAATTTGTTCTCCCTGGTGTTTCTCCATGGGGATCCCCAGTTCTATTTTGAAGAATACTGATAGAGCAATGACATTGTGAACTTACTATAGAGAAATTAATATGATTGCCCTAAAGAAAAAGTATGATCTTCCTCATAATTGGTTATTTGTTTATTCAACTACATATAGATCATAATTTTTTAAATAATTACCTTCATTATAGATATCCAATATTATGTGCAATGATGGAATATATTCTGAAGATAGCATTCCCGACCTGATATGCACTTTAGATGTTTACGGTAATTCCATTCAGACTGAAAAATGCACCCTCTATTTTCATATATTTCATTTCTAAGGAGTTCAATGAATATCATAATTATTTGATTGCAGTATTTATTAATGATATATTGGTATACACAAATAGTTTTTAAGACCATTAGAACCAATTGAGGATTTTTATAAATTCTCATAAAATAAATGAAATACATGGTATGTTTAGAAAGTGTAAATTATGGATTAATGAATTTTTTTCAATGCCATATTGTCTCAATAGATGGAATATATATTAATTAATGAAAGTAAAAGAAAATACAATAATTCACATTACCATTGAACATAACCCAGTACATTGTTTGATTTTTTTAACAGGTTACTATCCATGTTTCATCTACAATTTTTCCTGATTGGCTAACCCATAAACCAGGCTCACATTTAAAGAGGTTAATTTCAAATGAAAAATAGACTGTGAACATTGTTTTGAAGAATTCATTATAGATTTATTTAATGCTACAATATTTAAATTACCACATGGAAATGATAAGTCTTTGATTTATAGTAATGTATCATAGAAAGGAATTTGTTTCAACCTTATGAAAAATTAAAGGGTTATTCTTTATGTTGTATGAAAATTAAAAATGATTCAACATAACTACCTAAGTCAGGATCTTGAGTAATTATTTTTATTATTTTCAATGAATATATAGAAAAACTATCTATATGATTAATTATGTTATATATAAATTGATTAAGAGAGCTTGAAATATATTTTTTCATAGAAAGAACTCAATATGAGAAAAAAAGATGGCTTGAGCTTCTCAAGGATTATGATTTCACAAAACTGTACCACCAAGGGAAAGAAAATTTGTCTGAATATTCCTTAAAAATAAAGGATCATGGAGTTCTATAAAAAATGATTCATGGGAATAGTACAATTTTCATGGATTTATTAAATATGGATACGGTGAATAATATATTCGGTGAAACAACACTAAATTATTGAAAGGGTTTTCCATCCTTTATTACTATAAATGTTAAAAAATTATCAGAATGATTATGATGAGTTTCAAAAGAAAATCAAATCTTTTAATAAGGATAGATTGATTGAATTCATATTTAAAGATGAAATATTGAATTTAGGAAAATCAGTTATGTTCCCACTAAACCTGAGCTAAAATTAGAATTATTGGATTATGATCATGAAGCCAATTTCCCAATTCACCCAAGTAGCAGTTTAATGTATAGTTATATGAAATAAAAATTTTTGTTATAAAATATGAAGATGGAATTTTCTAATTATGTGTCAATATCATTGGTTTTTCAATAGTCTATGTCTAGATTAAATAATAATATATTAGTAATAAAACCTATTTCAAAACCTATGTGGAAATGGGATGATATTGTGATAAACGTTTCCATGGGGATACCAAAGTATCCAATAAGGAATGATTTGATAAGGTTTATTGTTGATCATCTTACCAAATAAACACATTTACATTCTCTAACAGAAGATTTACGACTTAAATGGTTTTCAAGAATATATATAAATGAAGTTTTATGAATTCATGTGATACTCCTATCAATTTTTTTGATCATGATACTCTTTTTACATCAAAATTAATTATATTTCATCTAAAGGCCTTAGATAATAATTTTCACTTGATCAATTCATACCACCATCAAACCAATGGACTATAAAAAAGGACTAATCAAGTATTAAAAGACATGTTGTGTTCTTGCTCACTAGACATTTATGGATTGTGGGATCAGTATTTAACTCTAGTAGAATTTTCTTATAAGAATAACATCCATTCATGTATTAATATGACACCATATGAAGCATTGTATATAATGAGATTTCATACCCCAACATGATGGGATGATGTTGGTGAAAGAAATATCATAGGGTCTAAACTAGTTTAGGAAAAAATGGAAAATGAGAATTTATTGAAACCCATATTAAAATAGATAAAATTAGGGAAAAGAAATATATAGATATCATAAGGAATGATTATGAATTTCACGTGGGAGATCATGTTTTCATGAAGGTACTGCCATGGAATAGTGTGATACGATTATATAAGTTGGGTAAATTAGTACCTAGGTATAACCAACCTTTTAAAATTATATAATGAATTGGATTTGTATCATACCATTTAGCAAGGCCAACATGTTTCACAAAAGTTTATGATTTGTTCTATGTATCACTGTTAATGAGATACATTCCATATCGTACACAGGTAATCACCAATAAAAAAATATAGCTGGAACCCATTCTAGGTTATTTTGAATATTCTATCATGATTCATGATACTGGAGAAAATGTGTTGGGAAATTAGAAAACTCATCTGTTAAATTATATCTGGAGAAAACATAAAATGGATGAGGGATATGGGATCCGGGAGAACATATGATGAAGAACCCCATAAATCTTTTTATAAATTAATATTAGAAAATTTTAAATGATGAAAATATTTTAAGGATGGAATAATTTAACACCCCATCCATTTATGGTGTGTTCTCTTTTATATAAATTCAATATCTTGCACTGCACACAATAATGGGTTCGAGCACAACATGACATATCAAACTAAAAGTTTGAAAAGTGGTAATTAATTGGATTAAAAAATCTGAATTTTATGAATTTTATTTTCCAAAAGAAACTTCCTTTTTTATTTAGTATATTATAATTATATTATTGTTATTTTTTCATATTTTTCTAAAATGTATCAATTTTTTGAATAGTGAAAAATTCGACAGTAATGTTAAAACATACAATTTAATTTAAATAATTATTTTAATATACATTATTATTAAATTAAAAATATAAAAATAATATATATGTTAGTCCATTTTAGTTCATTATAATAATTATTATAATTGAATTAGATATAGAAAATTATTAAACTTTTGATCGTCTCTTTTACCTGCATTCTTTCCACGTTTGTGGGTTAAGCATGATACCTGATTTTACTAATTTTTTTAATTAAATTTAAAATAAAAACATACATGGTTCTATTAGGAATGAGAAATATAGTCTAATATGATCAAAATTTATTTTGTGAAATATATCTTTAGATTTTTATTTACCACAGTTAAATGTCAATATTGTAATTAAAAGTAAAATAATATTATAATGACAAAAAATTACCCTAAAACATATCCTAATTTTATTGGATATATATGATTCTACCAAGAATAACTTTAGGATGAGAATATGGTCCTTTTTATGTATGTTTTTGTTTTTTAGGAAATTTTCTATATTATATTAAAAAAGGTCTTAATAAAGTCTTATTTAAATTTTATTAACTATATCATTTTTAATATGAGGATATATAAGTCATATGATTGAATATAAATTGTCAATGACTGATAAAATTATTATATAAATAATTTTACTTTATTTATAATTTTATAAAATAAATAATTAAATAAAAATGATGATATAATGATGAAGATATACTTTTTTTATTAAAGGAATAAACATTTAAATAATATTAATAATATTAAAATTATTAAAATATAAAATATTTTATTCCATAAAATAGTTTTTAGATGAAATATACCTGTTATGGATGATTAAATGTTTTTTTTCAATGGAATAATGTTTCTATGACTATAGAAAAAATTATGTACTAAATTGTGTCACACTTGACATAAATGAGAATTAAAAAAAATAATTTATTAAAAGAAATAAAAGACATGAAAATTTAAGGATTGTAAAATTGACTTTTAAAGTGTTAAATATTTAATAAATGATACAATTGAGGTTATTTTTTCAATTTATTATAATTATATTAACCCTATTGTTTAAAAATACAAGTAGAAACATTAACTGTTAAACTATTTAATAAAGGGTTATACCCAAAAATCATGGGTAATGTTGTGACATATAATTGTCTAAAATTCATTGGATGAGATGATTTTGAAAAATACTCATCTTAGCCTCAAAATAACTCAATTTTTAGATATTTTAAAATCAAAATACTTTTATAATAAATTAATTGTTTTGGAGTATCCTAATATATCCCTCTTATCTATTATAAAAGGTAACCTCTCATTATATATTATTTACACATATAAACTATTTTGTTCGGCTGAAACATATGCAGTTATACTCCATACTTCTATAACATAATCTTAGAGGCAATCCAAAGGGTATACATCCATCATATTAGGTCCTTTTGTGAAAATCAATAAGGGATACTTGAATAAGAGGCAATTGTTTTAAAATTCAATTCAATTTATTTTCATATTCTATTTCCACTTCTTATATTGTTCCAATAATAATGTACGAAATACAGTTTCAATTACATTCTGAGTTGTTTTTATGGTTATTCGACAACAATATTCATCTTTTTTCCATCATAATAATATCAATATTCATAGGCGTGTGTACATATGTCTTATTGTCTCCACATAATTGTGTAATGTTTTATTCACAAATCCCTTATTTGGATGGATAAAATGGTGAGAATAATGGATATAAATAATTAATATAACATTATGATAATTATGTATAATTAATATAAGATCCATGTTCATCCCATATAATCATTATGGGTATGATAACACTGCTCATGCGTACGTATGGCCAATTTTCTACACTATACGTTTTTATTCATTCTCCATACTTACTATTCATGAACAATTATGAAATTAATATGATGAGAAAATATATTTTTTATGAACATAATATCATGTTGGATATGAATAAAATATATCCTAATCATGACAAATATGTCTTTCAAGACAAAACATCTATAGAAAAATAATGTAGTTAAGAACTGAAAGAATGATATTACTAAAATATTCTTAACAAAATGGTATAAGAGGATCATATGTGGTACAATAAATATGGAAATAGTTATTGATTAATTTAATATCATTATATAATAATTATACAGGTGGTTAATGAACCCTTGACTTATGTAATGTACATGGTGAAGGTTAGTTTAGTAATCTCATTATTATCAGAAGTTGTTTACACGTGTTTATCTACTGGGACACAGTTACATCAAACACTATGTGTCTTAATATTTTTCATCAAAACATTATAAAAAAATGATTAAAGTCATTTTTACTCAATTTTAACTTTTTATAAATTTTTAATGGAATATTTTCCATATTTTTTTAATTAGTTATCTTATGACCCCATTTTAAAAATCCGGGAAAAATGTATTTTACTTAAATAAAGAAAGCAGATATTTCTATCGCCATCATGTAATAATGTTTAAAAAATTCCCATGGAACCTTACAGTGTAAATTTTATGATCACTGTTTTCTTTTATAATTGAATACCTTTTAATATATTTTAATGTTAATAAAATCATTTTTATCTCATCGATTTTTTATTATTTTATTATATTTTTTCAACTATGTCAACATCTTTTATTATATTTTATTATTTACCATGAATAAATTTTTATGATACAATCTACCATACAATATTGAACAGTTTATGATATAATATACTATGGATGTTCTATATTGATACCATCCATGGTATATGGTTAATGTTTTAAAATTTCATATTCTAGTTTTCATAAAAATGTTTATGTTGGTCATGTTTCCCCATTTTCATATGAGGAATGAATTAGACTATTTATGTAACGTGTTGGGGACCACATAAAGTTATCCCTATGGGTTAGCGATTGGTGAATGAAACCCCCACAATGTGTCAGTAGTCGTCATAAGACAAACTAGTTTTGGTTTTTATTAACATCTTACACCCATATGTTTGGCTTCAGCATGTGGCCTTGATAGTATGGTTATGATATCTGACAATATGAATTCCCTCGTTGTGAGATTAGTTAATGATTATACATTTGATTATTAGATTATTATCATACCCATATTAATGTTTAAATTAAATTATTATATTTTTTCTTACCATAATATGCCCATGATTGAATTTAAATGTATTTTTTTTCATTTATATACTTTACATTAAAATTTTATGCTTATTTAAGATTGCTTCTTTTATCTTGTTTACCCTTACTAAGCATATTAAATCACACATTTTTTTGTATACCACTTATCCCCATAATGTGAAGAGGTATATTTTGATTGACCTACCAATACTGTCTAAGGGATATTATTATTTTCAAATGAGATACTGTGTTGATTTTTTAATTCCTGATTTAATGTAAATAATATGTTAGTATATATTATTCACATTTATAATAAACTGATTGGTACTTCAGTATTTTAATTCCACTAATCATGCCAATTTATTAAATTAATGCATTGTATACTGGATTATTGGTTAGAGGAATTATACTATATGGTTGGAAGTAATATTCCAATCATACCACAACAATGGGGAGTCTCTTATGTCAATATTCCCATCTCCACCTGTGTTTACTTTCCCTAAAATCTCACTAACACCGCTTTCCCAACTCTAATTTATTTACTATTATATAACTAAAATTAAAAGAATAATTATCAAAACTAAACTTCCCATGATAAGCAACAGTTTTCATTAATTGTTTCAATTATAAGCAGCCTAATACCTATAATACATGTTACAAAAGTCATACTAATTATACCTTAACATCACTAATAACCAAGGTTTCTAGGAATGGTATTTTATCTAATCAACCTAAATTATGAAATTATTTTTTCATGAACAATCCTTGGTCTAATCCAAAATGATCTCCCATGATAGCTCATGACACACTCGGGGTACATTTTAGATCTTTACAATGTGGAAGTAGGAAAAAATGGAATAAAAAAGAGATAATGGTATTTTTTCACCCAAATCAGTAAAAAAATATTGGAATAATAAACATTCTATCCACAATAAAAAATAATTATTGGGAATTTTAAGAAAAATAATAACAAAACAAACAGAACCAAAAAACCCCAACGGATCTCAATGCCACCTCACAGGTTATTCATCGAACCAGGAGCCCTACATCGCTCCACGTTCATCAATGACAAGAAAAAACATACACACAAATTTAATAACTAGAATAAATTATAGTCATGATTATTATAACTTATTGGGAATTCCCAAGAATATATTTTACAGAATAATTATCTTTAATTAAAATATTATTTTTTCTATATTGAAATAGAATATGCCAATGATAGATTTTAAAATTTGTATTTTTATAAAAATTATTTTAAATTTAAATCATTATATAAAATGGCATTCTCTTAAAAGTGAGAGATTTTATAATTTTTATACAGAAGTAGTAGAGAGATCATTAAAATTGGGGAAAGTATGAGTCATTATTTTTAAAAACCCACTTTAGGTAATCCATAAGAAATACAACACTCATTTTTAAAAAAACACACGAGGTAAATAATGGAAACAAGAATACATAAAGGGAAATATGTAATCCATAAAATTATGAAAAAACCAGAAAAAGAACATACTTTATCCACTATAGATAAATATGTTCCCAATAATAGGGGAGTGCCTAAGAGATCATTTTCTAATATAAAAAATAGTAAACCTAATACATCATGTAGACTTTCCTAACGAAATCTAACAACCCTCAGCTCGATCATACCCTACCTAGCCAAACGGATGGGAATAGTCCATATCTAAAGTGATTCCACACTATATTTCACTAGCCAATGTTTAATACTAAATTACTTTTCAAAATGATATTTGAAAATAGATTAGCTATGGCTGGTTCCAATGTTAATCCTAATATCTGGGGTGAGAAAAACATTTGAACATATATATATATAATATGAATAATCTAAAACATGAGTCACAAAACTACGTATCTTCACCCAAATCACCCAACGGAATATCTAGATTCATTCGAACTATCCACAAAAATAGTAAAAGATTCATAAAATGGTAATTTTAAAAATTAATAATGTTTTCAAAGGTTCTACATGGTCGTCATTATATATTTGAATAAAAAATCATTTCTGGAATAACAAAAAATATATAAACCACTGAAAAATTTATAAAACCAATTATTAAAATATAATCACCATTTTGAAATAATACTACATTTTAAAATATGGAAATTTTATTTAGAAACAAATAATAATGTATAAATGCCATTTGAGAATTTTACTAAGCACTTGGTGTGTGAAACATAGTAAAATTATTAACAAAATTAAATACAAGGATAAGATCACATTATATAACATATAAATGATTATATGTATAAAATATCAATAATTAGTGAAAAACATGGAGTAAAAAAGAATGAAAGCTATGATTCATTTAATTAAATGCATAAGGAATAAGAGAAAAATCCTGAAACATCGGGCACTTGAAGGGAGGTAACCTAATAAAATTATTTAAGCGTCTAAGGGGGAATGAACACCCATGAGGAACTATGAGAAGAAAAAACAACCAATTTGAAATAAGAGAACATAATCCATAGACCAGAATGATGTAATGGTAAAAAAGAATAAAAAGAAGTTAATGGGATATGAAAGAGGAAGTATAAAGGATGATATTCCATCGAGAAATCACACCCCCAAAAATTATGTATCCACATATAATCACCATGAAATGATGATGGGATGTGTTAAAAAAAATAAAGAAGCTCCTGCCTTAGGGCATATAAGCAAAGAGTGGGGATGAGATTTTTTTGGTTGATAAAGTGGGAGTGGTAGAAATGTAATTTGGTATTTTTATTGAACTATAGAATTGATCGAATTTAGGTCACACGGTTTGGGAAATCATGTGGTAAGAGTGCAACCATTAATAGAATCATTTGACACCATCCATGTTCATCCATAAGATTTAGGAAAATATGTGCAATCAATATAGTATGATTCTATTAAACATTATAGACCCTTGTGAATGTTTCTCACATGGTTAGGGAAAACCATGCTCCTACCATTTTCCCTAATTTTAGAACAGCAATGTCCTACAAGAGAAATCTTATGTTATGAATAGAATAAATATAAACTTGTTACACATGTTTTTTCTTAACATTTTTATAATAAAATGACAGGAAGTGAGACACAACATGAAAAGTTTTCATGGTTTCTCTATAAACCTGCACATAATGAATACCAAAACAAAAAAAGCAACCAAAAAATCAAAATTAGGATCTAATAAAAGATGACATATGTGAATATCTAGGGACCAATAGAAAAAAGTATATCAAAATAAAAAATTATGTTGTGATATATCATTAGTAGAATTTTTTATGCAATTAATTCATTACATTAAATTATAAAAACAAATATTTATATGTGGATACAAATCGAAAATAAAATACAATGATTTTAAAAAAATATATCATAAAAATAATATTTTGGTGGAAATTATTAAAAAAAATTAGAAATATTTATCATATTGATGTAAAATTAAATCCTAGAGGTCACATTGAAATGTATCATTTGAAATTTATGAGTGAATGTTATTTAAACTAATATATCAAAAATAAACACAAATAATTGATCTCAAAAATGTTTATTAATGTTTTATAGGATGGTGGATCTGAAGTTAAAAATTTTTAGTAGAAAATAAAGCATTTTAATAATATGAAACTATATTGTTTTAAGAAAACATAATATAAGAGTAATATAATAAAATTTGTTTTATAATATAATTTACAAAAAATGAAATATAAAATATCATATAATAATACATTATGGGGGGATAGTCAATTATTTTAATATATATGTTGAAGATAAAAATTAATAAATTAATAAAAGGATATTTAAGATATCAATATCATTGATGGGAACCATATTACATATTTTTTAAAATATTCGACAAGGATTTAAGTGGTAAGAATAAATATAAATAAAATATATAGAAGAACACTTTATATAATTAATTCCATACTCTACCAAAAAATATATCAAATATGATCAATAATATGATTAAAAGTTATTGAATGAATGTTTATGTATCAAAAATATTTAATACTTTATGAAAAATAAATCAGCATCTATTTGATGAAGGTTATTTTTTTATCTTTGTATATCCCATGAATAGAAAAAAAAATTATAAAAATATAACTCCATGATTAGTAGATACAACATAAAATTAAGTCATCGTGCATAAAATGTATTATGTCTTTATGAATCAAAATAAGAAATCCACCCCCATTATTATGGATACAATGAGTACAGTAAAACCACAAAAATAAAATATATATATATAAAGTAAAAACGTATTTTAGAACATTTATCATATAATTTCAGTTTATATTATTCATTTTAAATCAATAAGTATAAGAATTACAATCTGTTATAACAAATTTTCAATACCAGGTGTATATAATCATGATTGTTCTGAACAAGTTTCCTAAAGAATGGTGTTGGAATTTAATCATGTTAAAATTATCATCAATCCATGAAAAATAAATCTACTTGAATAGATTTTATCTGATATTTCTGTAGTTATAATTTCATTCCATTGTTGTATTGGTTACAATCATTTAAGATCATGTCGACAGTTACCATGTTTTGCTTGTTCTTTACGGGCGAATTATTTATCATAATTAATGAGTTAAAAATAAAATTAATACTCCAAAGAAAAAAAATTACACATTTATAAAAAATTATACATTTAAGGGTTTACACAGTCATTCATGAAATAAATTAAAATCATTATTTTAGTACATGTTTAAACCGACCGAAAAACGAACATGGAATGATTAATGAATTATTTTTTAGATAATTAGTTGTAATATAATTACAATAAAATAATAGTTGTCTTAGTTATTATTTATCAGAATGATGTATAATATCTGGAAGGATGATGAGGAAGTAATGGATATAAATATGACACATAATATGAATAAAAATATATTCCTCTTTTTATACTACTATAAAGAGGTAATTTTTATAATGATTTTTTATTGTTAATAATATCAATAGGTTATTAAATTTGTCTGAAAAGAACATTATTCATTTTATAAAAAATTATTTATCTATTTTACCCATTACCATTACCATCCTTTAAATTCACTTTTTAAAAGAAAAATGGAAATCAACTAATCCATTAAGGCAATAGTCTGTATGTATTCATTGTTGATAATTTCATTTTACATATATCAGGAAAAATTATATAATATTATTTTAATATAAATATCTAAAATAGGTTGTAAATGTGATAATTATTAAATTAATTTAATAATTTTACCCTCTGTGTATGTTTCTCATGAAAAATTATACATGACCCTTTGTGGAGGTGGCAGCCTGCACACATAGAGGAATGACTTGATTATTTACATTAATGGGAATGGGGAATGGTGTTCAATAGTTATTAAATTATAATAATAAAATTATATATAATAAATTATTACTTCACTATAATGGAATTTTGAATATATATTATAAACATAATATAGAAAAAAAATTATGGAAAATTAGTACCCATGTTAGGGAGTTGAGATTTCCATTGGAGAACTCCAAGTAATGGGAGGTTATAGGATAATCTCCTATGACTAGAAGCTTAAAAGGGTGAAATATGATCCTATAGTGGTGAATGAGGTTAATCTTTCAGTAGTAAATGATTTTTTATTAATTATTTATGGTTTGGTAAAATAAATCTTGTATAAAAGTTTGGAATGATATTTTTTTAAAATATTTCAAAATTATATAAATATAAGACATGTTTCAAATGTAATGTGCCCAAATAATAGGCCAATAACTAAGATAAATATATTATAAATTCAAAATTATATCACCCACTCAATTAAAAACACTTTTAATCATATTATAATCCATTTTCATCTATTTATTTAATTTTTACTAATCTTTTATTTTTACATTATAACTAGTTTTTACAGAAAAAGTATATGTTAAATACATAAAAATAAAAGGAAACATATTAAATTATATTGAAATAAAATTTAAAAATTTTAAATATATTTTATCAGATAATATTTGAATATTTTAAAAAAATTAGTTGAAGGTTTTAACATGTTACACCTACAAACCAATATTTGAATGAAATGTGTTTTATTTTTAAAAAATAAAATTCACGATAAAATATAAAATATATTTGATTTTCCGGAAAAAATTGTCTTTGTTATAAAAAAATTTATCTATAGGACTTTTATAGCAATAAAAAAGATAATTTTATACAAATAATATTTAATTAATCGAAAAATAGAAAACATTTTCATTTATGGAAAATATTAGATTAGTTCATAAAAATTTTAAAAAATGTTTTATAAATTAATAATTTGAATTAAATTTGTATAATATTAATCCTAAAATACTCATTTTGTGAAATTAAATCATTTTACATTCTCAGTTTCGTTATTATCAATAACAAAATCATCAAATATCTATTTTTGTAAAAACTGTATTTTTCATCATTCACCAAAAGATAAATTATTTTAGAAAAATAATAAAAACAAATACTAAAATAATATTAAAATTATAAATCAAACAATTATGTCTATTATATCATATTAATTCTATAATATTTTACAATTTATCAAATAAATACAAAAAAAGTTAAAATGTCATCTTGGGAAAATAAACTTTTAGGGAAAACTATTCTTATTCTTATTTCATATAATTTATTTACATAATTGTTTGAAATATATTATTCATATAATCAATATACATTATCCAAAATTTATTAACATCTTATGAAAAATAAATAATAATCCAATTTTATGAAATATTTTATTTTAAATCATAAATCATTTATATTTTTCATAAAAAATACGTTTATAATTTATCGTTATATTTTCATTGATAATGACCTATATTATTATTTATAGATATATTTCATAATTCTATAACATATATTTTTTTAATTTAGTTCTATGAAAACATCAAGATATATATATATATATATATTATATTTTGGTTTTTTTGTTTTTCATTCATGTATAATAATTTATTGATCAACATAGGTTTTAATGGAAAATATTATTTAAGAATATGGGGTGTTACTTACCCCCCACCCCCCCCCCCCCATTAAATAAAAAGTATCCTCGCAATTGTATTTATTACATAAAAATTAAATTATTAAGGGTTGTGTGAAATATAAATATGACTGGAGATATAGTTTTGAATGTTGAGTCTAACTTAATATATTCTATAAGAATTGAAAGAACATATTTCCATCCATCATGTTGAAAAAACTCTTACTTTCTTCCATTATTTGTTTATATATTTCCTCTTTGTCTAATGATAAAACATATCCCCTCTGATAAATGCCATTTTTTGATAATTTCATCCCACAATCATCACTTGAGTGAATTTAAACATTATTCCATCATCATAATTATCACCCAAAATACCATGAGACTCAATCATTGTCTTTATTGGTTTGATTTTTAATTTAAATATATTACAATTTTTTAAAAAAATTATGATTACTAGTTTGGCAGAATCAAATCATTTTTCACTCTATCTAGTATCTCATTTCGCTTTTCATTTGGACAATCTCTATGTTTTCTATGGAATCCATTGTTATGTTGGTTCAATCAAACATAAACTATTAATAAAATAGATCGCAATAAATAACATGTGATGGAAATTTAACAAAATAAATGGATTAATATATAATAATTTGATGATAAATTAAACCACATGTTTTGTAATTTTGTTTTGAAATTATAACATCATAATAACATAAATACTAAATAACTCTATGATAAATTGAGGTATCACTTGGTTGGGTTCTCTCATATTAATTAACAAAATGCTATAACATATAAAATAATTTGTATTTTATTGTAAATATAATGTGATTAACCAAATCATATCTAAAAGATGTGTGCCCATATGTGTGAATTCTTAGGACCACTCATATAGCTTCATAGAAAAAACCATTACAATGATCAATCTATCATTTTTGGGGTTTTTACCCCTAGATGAATTTTTTCCATAGACGAATCCTCAGTACATTATAATCCTTATTGAATTTATTTTTCTCTAATTTAATATTATCATAATCCCCAAATAATATGTTCATTGATATATCACCATTAAATAATATATTATTCGTAAAGGATTACTTGTAACATTAAAATCATGATTAAAAATTACCAATGATCCATCAGATTATTCTAAAAAATATCCCAATCTACAATGTTATCAAAACACATTATGGATTCCAACTATATTACCTTGAAAATTCACTTTTGAAATAACCTCTATAAAGACAAGCATTTCATAAATTCTTTTAATCAAGTTATGAAATTTGAAATACAACAATCGTTACATAAAAAATAAAAAATCGTTATTTCTTTTGACACATCTAAATGATATATTTTCATTTAATGTTTTATGGAGTTAAGAACCAACGTGAATTATCAATTAAAAATAATTATATATTATTCCCTCCATGATTCAAAGAATAAGATAAATGATAAAAAATCGTAAACATCGCCCACAAACACCCAATATAATTATTTTTTTCTAGTCATACCATGTGAAATAATTTTTTTCATAATATGAGAAATTGGGAACATAAGAACTAGTGAGGTGAAACTATTATTGATGGAAAAAAGAAGGGATAATAATTGAATATCCTGAGTGAGAATAAGATGATTATAAATAATATTAAAGGAAAATATAATCCAACATAATTCCATAATATAATGAAACATAAGTGTTACAACCCCCTCCCCCCAAAGTGTACCCCTCCTGGGTCAGCAATGTTAAAAGGGAGATAATGACCCACGATTCCCGCCTCCAGTAGGCCCCGGGTTGGAAAATAGCACCGAGGGTATAATAAACACACAAATGGGAGGCATTTACCTCTAAAAGAACACATGCCGAAGAGAGAGATAAGATAGACACCAACTAAATCCAACTCAGAACTAAAATCTAAAAGAAACCCAAGAACATATATGAAATTACATTCAAAATTACTACAACTGAAAGGGAAAACTAAAAATACCCAAAATAAAGTAAAATGGCAGCGACCACAAGCCCGAACATATCCTCCAACCACAAGCAAGTAGTAACCAGCTTGATCTCCATCCTGCTCCATGTGACCAGAAAAATAGTTATATATATATACGTAGGGTGAGTATAACAGTATACTCAGTAGGATCCTCCCCAAATCCTCTTGTGAAAAAGTAAAGGAAGCACCCAAAAGCAAAGTGAACAACAAGTCAAACTAACTTGTCACCTAAATAGGTATACGAAATTCCCAACCTCACCATGGCTACAATCACCAAGTAACACATACAAGAATATATCATATAATAAATAATATCATGGGTAACCCGCTACTACTTCCCCACTAGTTTTCCTCTTTTCCCCAATGACATATGTCATGTTAATCTCTCTACAAATGCTTGCCCGAAGACACGCAGGCTAGGCACCTCACCATCCTCACAACTAAAAGTAACCAGGTTGTTTCCGAGAGCCACCACATCTCGCATAACTTGTATCATAGGTCAGGTATTATACCTCAAGCCATTACAGCCCATACACCAAGTAAGGATCCTAAGTCCATCACAACCTATACACATTACACCTATAATAGTCCTTAGGATACTATATCTATAATATATGTGTGTGAATAACCATAATCCATTACATCCCTCTACACACATATATGTGGAAAACTAACCGATGTGCCTAATGGCGCCAGTATCTACCAAGTGAAGAGAGCGGGGTCAAAGGGGGTAGTTAGCCACTCATCCTCCCACCTGAATATTAGGGAAAACAACCGCTAGGACTCAGAATCCCTAGGGTGTTAGTTGCCCTTACTAACATGGTGGAGTAGTATATAGAAACACAAAAAGTACAGAATATACTATAACTCAAAACCAAACTATGGGAATAACCTAATCATAGTTTCAACTGCAGCTAACATCTCTCAGACTCTGGGCTGCTATTTCTAAGACTAGGTATCCTATAAGCACACAACCTTTAAAGGGCTTCATTAGATTACCTCATCCCCTTTTTCATCAATTCCACATTACGTTAATTAATTCTTCAAAAATTAATTAACCAAGAACAAATCCACATTAAGTTCCATTAACATCATAGAAAAAATATATTGTCCCTTCAAAAGTTCTCAACCTCATCATTATGTTTCATCAACCTCCAACCACATGGGTTAACATCATTTATTCAAACATTCATTATAGAATTATATACCCATATTCTCAGGAATTCTAGAAAATTAACCTATGCTACTCAACACAAGGGGATCAACACAGTGAGTATATGTAATACCCGTCAAGTCTGTGCCGCCTAAAGAAAGAGCATAGACCCATTCTCTCGGGAGAGGCTAAACATGGAAAGCACGTGGAATACCCCATGTGTCTTCGCCCATTTCAGAAAAAGGGTAAGCAAGACCAGCTACCTAGAGCAGTGGGAAAATTAAAATCATATAAACAACTAAATAATCCACAAGCATCCAACAACCACATCCATCCCATTCCATCATCCTTGGTGTCCTCCCAGACACCCACATGCATAAACTGATGCATCTCCCAACTCTAGGTGTCATCCGTTGCCACACCCACAAGGCCTCCATGCCCCCACATAACCCAAGACCCTCCCAGGGTCACATCACTACACAAACAGTAGGAAAAAAACACATCCAATTTGGGCTCATGGCCCTTTAAAAAGGCATCCGGCCTTCAAACATCAACCACCAACAGAATTCGGGTTTACCAACCAACTGAATTAAACACATCCTCAGCCTCAAATTGATTAACACCAAGTAGTAACAACCACAAAAAGAACAACAATGGGATTAGTTAATATTCCTCTTATCTTTAGCCAAATTAATTGTCAATTAATTCTGGATTTACGTTCTTTATCAAGTTCATCAGGAAACCCATCCTAAAAAGAAAGTCATATATATCACACTATCTTGCAAATCAAGAGGCAAACCGTTATCATGGTACAAACCAACAACATTCGATCAATCCAATTATTTTAATCTGGTTCAAGTCTATAATTAGGTCAATTACATTATGATCCAACGAGATAAATCTTGCTAAATCTATGATTGCACATAAACAATTATAGAATCCACGAATCCCCTACCTCAAGGGTTTTGATAAAAACCACAACGATCGAAGAACGCCCAAGAAGACCACGCTGATTCACCAAGGATCCTCCCTAGATCTCTTATCCTTACACAACTGACACCAAAGATCATCACAATCTACATCCATACACTTAGATCTACCAATAACAGGCGTAGATCTAAGATCCCGAGAGAAGAGGAGGAGTAGATCTAGGAAGATCTATGAAACCAAACAAAAGGGTCACATACCTCAAGAAACCAGCTTTGATTCTTGAAGAGAAGCCACCTGATCGCTTCCAAAATGCTTGGGAGTGGTTATATAACCTTCAAGGGAGAGTAATCCCAAGTTTTGGACTCTTAGGGGATTAAACGAGGTGATTAAAGGAAAAACGAGTTAGATCCACAATTTTAGGATCTAACTTCATGTGCCTGCATGGTTAGTCTGCATGGTTTAACAAACCTTGCGCTAACCGTGTGTTAGATTCGGCCTCACCAAACACTCCTCGCACAGTTAGTCTGCACGGTTAGATAAATCGTGCGCTAACTGTGGGTTAGCCACAACCTCTAAGACTGGCCTTACACGGTTTGGTCGCACGGTTTAGGCAAACCGTGCATGAACCGTGTGAAAGCTATTACCATTTTGATTTACTTAAAAGTCCACCCAAATGCACCCTAAACCAACTTGACCTTCTAGAACACCTCTAACAACATATTTTCACAATGGAATGGACCGGAGAGGTCTGGACCATTACAATAAATCAAAATATATCCATGGATAATGAATGGACAAAATAGACCACAAGGATAATAATAACTATATATATATTTTGATGGAATACATAATTTTATATTACTTGTTCTTACTATAAATGACTCATCAAAGACATTATTTATTCAACTATTTTCATGGTAAGGACATCCATATTTTCCTCAATAGTAAAATCATGTTATGTACTTGAGTTGGTTTGGGATAATCTACATACCTAAAAATATATTTCATATAGGACCGATTGATTTAACAAGTTGGTATATAATGTCAGGATCGTCCCATTAATTTTTTAAGAACAATGAATTCATCATTTAAGATAATGAGTAGTCAATACATAATAAATAAGTAAAATAATCATCTTCATTTTAATGGAAATATATGAAAACTCAATAATTTTCACCATATAAAAAAGGGGATAAAATAATTAAAATCCATTTGTAGAAATAATATGGATTGTAAAACAATAAATTGATAACTTTCTTATAAAACGAATTAATAAATTTATTTGAAAAAAAAAAGATAATTATTTTCAATTATTCTCTAAACTATAAGTGTAAAATAAATGTATCTGAGAACACACCAAAAGAATGTTTGATTAATAAATAAGAATATGGTTATATAAATAATATCTCAAATAAATCTATCTATTAAATGTTTTCATAGAAACATAAATTCTATAAATAGGATAATTATATTGAAAACTAAATAAATAAATAGAAATTTATTCTTACTCATAGATTATTGTTAGTAAATTGATAGGATTAGTAAAATTGTAATTATTATATAAATTAAGTTCTAGGATGTCAAAATAACATTTTCCCAGTGTAACAATAGATATAGATATGAATTCTGACATATATGAAAAAACTACCTTTCAAAAGATTTATTCAAATGATTCCATAGAAGAAGTCATTAAGAATACTTTTTTTGATATTTTACCATCAATCCCCCAAATAATGAAGAATATATTTATTAATAGATAAATTTTATAAGATAAACCAATGAGTTTAAATCCATTTGACTATAAAAATAAAAATATATGTGAATACATAAAAAATATTTTATGAAACATTTGTATAAATTTAATAACCTAAAAACTCATATATCATATTCAAAAGTAAATTTTGAAAATGTGATGTGAATGATTTTGGGAAAATCTACCTATAAAAATAATTTATAATAATATATACTTGAAAATATAAAAAAGTTACAATTATAAATTTGGACCCAAATATAAAATATTTTATTAATTGAGGACCTTATTAATACATTGAATTTAGCTTTTCTAAAAACAAAAATTGTAAATATAGTAATAAAAAAATTATTTTAAAAAAATGAAATTTTCACAAGGAGGATTACAAAATTACATATAAAAAATAATATAGTGATAGAAATGAGTTGTGGAAAAAGAAATTTCATAATAGGATATTATCAATGAAATAAATATTATAAGAACTATTAATATCCCATACATGAAACATACAATATAAAGTAAAAAATTAAAATTATTTATTCTTAATGAACTTATAACCACAGAAAAAATGAAATAATACCTGATTATAAAGTAAATGGTAGAATCCCCCATAATAATATGAAACCACTTCATGATAATAATCATAACATAATTAACGAAAGGTGAGTTTTGAAATATCGTTACTACTGAGGATAAAATAATATCAATATCCACATTAATAATGTAATTACATTATTCAAAATATATCCCCTAAAAAAATTATATAAAGATACATCCATTGGAAATAAATAAACTATTCAAGGAAGAAATGGTGTACAAAATAGAACTATATATCGAGGAATTAGAATTGAGGCCATGAGAACTCTTACATTTTATCATAGATTCTAAGAATAAAATCTAACATCCTATATGACAAACAATGATATCATAAATATCATATCCTATATCATATCTTTCTTGTTTATACTCATCATTTATAATCACTATCATTATAAAATCATGATAGTTATTAAAAAATTTCAATATGCAGTTAATGTTATCCATATAATTTTAAACATGTTTTTTAAAAGTGTTATACTTTTCATTATTGTTAAAAATATCTTCATCTAAAAAAATATTATTGAACAAGAAATGATGATCAATGTTATCTATAAATAAAAAATTTCATTGATTATTATTTTTTATTACATTTCAAGAAGATGAAATCAACAATGTTAATGTTTGGGTGAATCATAATGAAAGACATTATTTTCCAAAAATAACGAGTATATATATATTGTTACCATTACATATACTAAAATTCATTTCTATATTTATTACAAGTTCTACAATTTATTATGTTTTAATATTTTTTCAAGATATATATTCCTAGAATTGTTAATTTAGGTTGTTAAAATGACTAAAAATTAATAAACAATGATGGATGGATGATTATGTGGGTGTTTCTTTTATAATAACATTATAACAAAAGACCAATAATTTATTATTTTATATTTGAATTGGATGTATTTATACCCATATTAATGGATGTAAAAATCTTATATAATTTTAATTAAAATACATTCCTTCCAGATTTCTCATTAAATATAGATATTTAAAAGCTAATTGTTTTTTTGTTAACATAAATATTATGTTATTCAATTAATCTTCCCAAGAACATGATGGTTTTCTTAATAAAATATTTATCTATTAAACACCGCCTACAAACTATCACTTAGATGAATCTTCAAAAAATAAGAAAAATATAAATCAATCATTATATTGAGTCAGTAGTACTCATATATGTTTGGTTGATGATTTAATTTTCTATTGAATATGAGATATATATAATATTATTTAACAATCAGAAATTGTATTTTTTTTAAATAATACTTACATGTTAAATTAATTATTATTACAATTTGGGAAAAGTGGTTTTGAAAAAAGGTTCACGACACTTTTTGGAAATATTAATCTCAACAAACATGAGAATTTAATATATTTTATTTAAGTGAAATAATTATGGGTTGTTAATAGATATTATCATTTCAATAAATATTTCATTCTAAAAATAATGACTAAATAAAAAATTTATGTAAAAAATTATTTTTAAAAGTAATACATAAAAATGAATAGAAACCTAGAAAATTAGTACTCATGTTGTGGACCAGTGCTTTATCTTTGATAACTTCTTATTATGGGAGTTATTAAGATAATTTTAAATGACAAGTGGATTAAGACATTGAAATTTTATTATATCTAAAATAATATGGGTACAATTTCAAATGGAAATATAATTTTTTTATTGTTATTGACGGGGTGGTGAGAGTGCCCTTTTATAAGTGATTAGAATTGTATTTTTTTAATATTCCAACTTTATATAAAGATTGAATAAATACAAAATTTCATTTTGATAAAAATTTACTATTATTTGGTTATAGGGTAATATATAATCATTTATATGTCAATAACTAAATTTGCAACATTTTTCTAAGTTATTTCATTCACATTACAACCAGATATGTAAAATCTACTATATTAGATTTTACTATGTTAAATAGTATATATTTAATTAAATTAAATTTAATAAATAAATATAAAATATAATTTTTTTTAATTTTTCATAATTTGTGATAATTTGAAAACAAATATTATCATTTGAAAATTAGAATTTTAAGAAAAATTAATTTTAGCATTATCATATGATATATGTATATTCTAGATAAAAAACAGATTAGTTTTACATAAAATTTGCATATATGATAAATTATCCAAAATATAAATCCTGATGATATAAATTTTTTTAGTATGAATCATAATAAAGTTATGAGGCTTTAATATACATTAAATAATGAATTATTTAAAAAAACATTTAATAAAATGTGAAAAAAAATATATTTTAATGAGAAATATTAAATAAGTTTATTAATATTCATGATATGTATTATACATCTTGAGTGGTATATAAAAATGTATATTATGTTTCCTTAATAAAAATTTTATTAGTTATAAGGTTTTATAGACTTCTAGGGGTTTCTCATAAATTAGTAAATTCATTAATGTTATATTTTTTGTAAAAAAACATATTTTTCATTCCACGAATAATAATAAACTATTTCAAGAATATTGGAAAAAATAAATCGTAATCTAATATTTATATTTTTAATAAAAAAATGTTTTTTATTTTACAAAATTAATATTATATAATATTATAAGATTCCATTTTGTTAAAGATAGAAAATTAAATTGAAAACTATTTTCACAAAAAAACATTTTAAAAAAAATATTATCTATTCATATCAATTTCTAATGAAATTATTTTTACCATAAATTCTTATAAATATATATTTATCCATAATAAATTATATTTGTTATGATAAATTTGTAAAAAATAAAATTTTTAGAAATGATATATTTTTGTGCTTAAATTAGGCTTATAATATATTATTCTACCCTAATTTAATTTATCAATTCTTTATCATTGATAGTGAAATTTATTTTTATCTATAAATATATTTCATAATTGACGTACATATCTTTTTACAAACCTATTCTATTTATATAACATAATTGATATATAACTTTTAATTGGTCGCATTGGGGTGGTATTTAATGTGAATTAAGATATAGAACTCATTTTATATTAATATATAATATAATTGTAGATCTCAAGGTGTTACACACTATAAATATGTCAACATGGTGAGATGGTAGTGGTTGAGAAAATGGGTAACCTTGAGTATTCATAGTATGTGACATGAGATGTATTAAGCCTAATTTTACTTCCCCATGTGTTGTTTGGATGGTTCAAGAGTCTCATGATATTGATGATATGTGGGACAATCGTATGTCTCAATGATGGTGAGAGACACCATCATTAGGGTTGCATGAGACTCGCTAAGTGTTATGTGAAATAAAGATTCATTATGATCATATAAGGTGTGAAATATAGTTGTATCTTCTTACTAATGTGATGATATATCCCTATAAGGGGATATGAAATAGGACCCAGGTGTGTGTATAGAGATGAATTTTGAAATCAACAATGAGATGCTTCGTGGGATTCAACTGAACTGACTAGTGATGTTCACTATGTAGAGGAATACGTAGTGATTCAGTTTAATTATTCATTGAGTTCTAGGTTTGGATGAGCCTTTGATAAATGGTGTCACTTATGGTTGATGAATGACATATTTTGTAGATGAGATGAATTTTTAGAAGGATCATAGAATATAGTGTGTTTCATAATGGGATTTTGAAGATGTAGTATGAGTTGGGGATAACTCTTACGATACTAGAACACTAAGATTATCTATTGAGTTATGTTATCAGTTTTATAATTGATTATATTGTATATGGTGGGTGTGAACTCTATTAGGATTTCTTGTTTGGGTTGGTGTTCTTGGTCAGAACTCCCTTTAGTGATAATGTATTGGTCAAGATTTATGGTTTTACGTGTGTTACTAATTTCATCATGTACCAGGTCGTGGTATATAGACATATGAACATTATATATTTCCTTGGTTTGTGGGTTAAGGTAAATGGGCCTATGAATATTCCATTTACTCAAGGGGTTTCAGTATTGGTGTATACAATAATAATGGATCCTTATTCCTTCATGAATTGGGTTAAGGAACACTCTAAGTTCTAGGTCATGTTCATGAATTGGTCCTCTTCCTAAGAGTCTTTCATTGAGGACAATCATGGGGGATCAATCATGTACTATGTGGTTCATGACTTATTTGACATGGGTTGGGGACTAACCTATGTAGGGTTAGGTGATGGTACGTTTCATGACAATACTAATGGACCATTTCTCTGGATATAAAAAAGTGCATAGAGACGTTAATGTATAACTATACTTAGTTCCAATAGGATATGAGTAGAGGATCGGACACCATCCTACCATGAGTCTTTATTTATTAGGGAATTCATCAATACAGTGTCACAAGATCGAATAGTAATGAACTAGATTACAAGTTGATAATAAAAAATGCAAGATCACATGTCATGGTTTGTGGGCTATCTCACAAAGAGCTAATGTGTATAAATAATTGGTATTCGATTCAGCACCATATGAATGAAATGCATGTGTGTGATATTAATGTATTTAATCATAAATAGGGATATATGATGTGTATACAAGGGGACCATGGTTAATACCAATCGAGATAATTTATCACACTCTATAATGGAAACCTATTGAATGTGACTACATTATTTACTGATTTCATTTTCACCATAATAGGTACACTATATCAGTCTACTGTAGCTCGAATTTATATAGAGATAGGGTGTGTGGTGCCTAGTGATGGTAAGATGTAAAATGTGTGGCTGATTTATTCTTGTTTATTTTGAAAGTATGATAAACCTATTGAGAAAATAGAAGAAGTATATATAAATTAAATCTAGATAGAATTTACTATAAAATATTTTTCATTTCATATTCAATAATCTGATATTTATGATAGGGATGTTTTGTTTTTTTTTAATTTTTTATATTATTAATTTTTGTGAAAGTATCCCATTATATAAATTTTGTATGAACTATTAGTCGAATGCTTCTGGCATATAGTGAGGCACAGATGAGGTTACATACCCCCTCATCCTGAAACATAATATAGTGTGTTTCTGTTCATAGGTATCATAAAATAGTAATCTGTGGTTGAATTTTTTTGTTGGGTATCAAGAAGAAATTTCAGATAATTTCTTGTCCTATTTTTTATTTTTGGGATATTGTAGACATGAAATTTTTTAATGTCCCCATGATTTGATATACCTTTAACTAGTGATTCATGGAATCATTTCCAATGGTATATCACAATTACCAGGGAGATAGTAAATTTAATATAGTTTTCTGTTGTGATGGATTATATAGAATTGTGTTATGATTCAATTACTATATATGTTCTCTATCATTTTGGGGCATTTTGATTAGAAGGATTTAGATGATCATGCATCAAATTTTGAATCTATGAATCACATGACACAACTGTGATTGTATGTTGTTTAATTTTTTAATGAAAAAGTTCAGTTTACTAAATTTTTAAAATAAAATATATTGTTTTTTCTTTTAAACCATGTTGGTGAAATTACACACATCGGATGCAATGATGTATTACTATTATGGAAAATCATTTTGATGAGGGTAAAAGATGTTCTCTAGGGATGGAAATTAAATCCTTGAATCAAGGTATTTGTATAGGCACTTGGAGTGTATGTGTAGAAATTTAATGCATTGGGAATAAAACCATGGTAGATTGGAAATGAGTTCATATACATAATGTTTTATCAATTAACTATATGGTTATTCCCATATATTATATAGGAGAATATAAATCAAAATAAACTATGTAGTTGTCTGGTAACCTATACAGGGTTATAGAAAATTGTATGAGTGATATTATATGGGATTTAATGTATGATAATGAGAGGTTCATATGGTTTTAAGATAGTTTCGGATAATGAAAAATCTGTATTATGTATGATCCATTAGTGATGGAGTATTTGATAGATTGGATGATGATCATGGATTTAGAAGTATTCTCATGTGGTAGGTGATCATCTAATTATCCTTGATATTATTATTATTCCTTATACCATTTGATGTGAATGATATATAAGTGGTTCATTTTTCGGTTTTATTTTTGGGATTATGTATTATGGGATGTGACTTAGGGGAGTATGAATCAGATTGTGAGATCTAGTTTTATTGGATTGATTAGTTTTTTGGATTAATTTAGATTGAGTAGATGAAATAAAATATCATGTGAGAGGGTTCTTGGTTGATCTCTTTATCTTTTAGGGTGTAGTGTGAGAATTTTAATTGATATTGAAAGAATGTATCCGTGTTTGAGGTAATGCATTCATTTGGTACATGTGGTTCCCAGTAGTGATATAGATTGGTGAATTGGATTTCTAGAAATCCATTGAGAAATGTTTTACTTTTTGATGAACACACCCATGATACAGAGATAACTAAGTGGTGAGACCCTTGTGGGTATAGAAACTTGGGGATTTCTTATGTTCCATGGGTGTTTGACTAGAACGTATGGGGATGAGACATGAACTGGTTGGAATTCATGTAATATAACAATGAGGTAACATGGTGGGAGAACAATTTTAGTTATTAAAGGATACAAATATTTGTGTCCTGGGGGTTAGAATCATAGTTATTTCTATTCGGATCCAGAATAATAGAATGACATTCATTTCTGGTAATTATGTGTCCTAACGGATAGGGTGTCAGGAATAGTGATATGTGATTGGGTTCCTACATTTTTGAGAATGAAATTCTAATTTAATAGACAATTGTATTAGGTATAGTGGGATGATTTCCATCCTAGAATAACTTTTTTAGCTGGTGAAACTTGTTTTTGACTGGCTGAGGTGGAATCAAGTTATTGGTGTATGAAAAAATAATATTTCATATGGTTAATTAATAAATATACATGATTCAGGATTGATATGTCATTTTGGTAAGATTTTCTAGCTTAGCATTACTGTTAAGGTGGAATTCATTGAATATCAGAATGATTCAAAATGAAAGTGTGCTTCTCCTCATAGTGAGAGAAATATTCCTTTAGTTGGTTATTAGGGATCAAAATGTGAAATTCAAGTAATTATTGGGGATAATACATTAGGGTGGGAACATGATGGTCATTTTATTCCATTTGGAGCTATTTTATTAGGATATAGATAAGAGATGATCTTTTGGTGGGTGAATCTAATCATTTATTTTGGTAATATCACTTGATAGCGATTTTATTATTATGTCGACATATTTTTTGAATATTTTGAGGAGGAATACATAGAAAATACCAATTTAAAAACATGTTTGTAATTTCATTCAACCATTGGAAGAGATTTTTTGGCATTCCATGTTTATTTTGTGGATCACCATGATGTGAAATCATATTTTATACATAAGATTTTTATAGTGAGGAGCACCAAAAGACTTA
The DNA here is from genome assembly GCA_963277665.1 of Viscum album. Taxonomy (NCBI): domain Eukaryota; kingdom Viridiplantae; phylum Streptophyta; class Magnoliopsida; order Santalales; family Viscaceae; genus Viscum; species Viscum album. The sequence goes on from OY728161.1 coordinate 644,379,476, forward strand.
AAATGGATCAGTCGAAAACACTATTTTGAATCAAGATAGATGGATGATTAGGGAATCATTATGGTTCTAGAAATTATGGAGAGTGAGAGGATAAAATCATGATAACTATTGCATTTCTTGGTTTTAGTTGTGTAACTAAACCTTTTATGTATATCAGAGATGGAATCATTATAGTTGACTTTTAATTGAAAAGTATACAAGGTTGTGAGACCTAGTTTGAAGAATAATAATCCTTCTAAAGCATGAGAATAATTTTGGTGGTGTGATTTTAATGTCCTCTGGTTTTCATTTTTGTTGTATATTTTAAAATTTTAAAAAAATTATTTTCTATGGTTTCGTTATGAGATCCACAAATTTTCTCAAAAATATGTTGGATTGAATGATTCAAAATTTTGTGATTAGATGTATAATTTGACTGGTTTGGGTGGATAAAGAGTTTTAGAAGTTCCATAGAATGATAGAGTTGATCAAGTGGATTACTTTTAATATAATATAGATATTAAAATGTAAACTATGGATTGAATAATGAATTTCAATGGTGTATTGATGATCCCCACTAACAAGTCATTTATAACCATGAACCTATGTTTCCTGCCATGAAAATTACAAATTGGGATTTATCCAACATATATCATGGATTTAAAATTTTTAAAAATCACATTACCCCCATATTAATTTATGTATTATTTAAAAACCCAGCTATCTAATTAGGTTACATCCCCTACCTCCATATGATATGATCCACCAAGTGTTCATTGATTGGTTCATTCATCAAGTGATTATCCCTCACATATTCCCATTTGTTCCACTCAAAATGTGGTTCGTTCATTATGTTTCTATTACGTCTGATATCCATGAATTATCCTTCAATTATATTTTCTTAGCATTCCAACTAACACAATTTTATTTTTGATATGGTTTTGGTACATATTCCACCACATCATTGTGGAATTAGTTAAAATAGGTTGGCATGTTGATTTTGGTCTCTAAAAAACTATTATAAATTTTAATCACATATCATTGGAGGTTGTTTCAATTTATAGATGTCACTAAACCATTATATTTAGGTGTATTCGGTAAATTAAATGTAATTTTAAATTTATTGGCTACCATGTAATATAGATTTTGGATGGGATAATTTTGAGTGTGTTCCATAGACATTATTCAGTTTAATGGCCAAGGTTTCTGTGTGATTGAAGTACCTAATATTTTTTTAGTTGATTATAAATTATTTATTTATATTAAAATATATTTACATTTTTCTAATAAATTATTTATCTTTTGTGTCTTGATATAAGAAATCAGGTAGCGCTACGATCTTGGATACATGATTGGCAGGCTTAGACGAGGCACTATGGTGCACTTCATGGATGGTAACTTCATTTTGGAAGTATTTGGTCACATTAATTCAAATTCATACATGTTTTAATGAATTTTCATCATTCATGTTGCATGGTATCAGGTAGCTAGGTAGCATCTACGAGTGGTCATGAGATAGAGATGTAATTTTATGAGGTCTCTAATTTTTCCATTATGAACTGTTTGTCACTTAGGTTAATTGTGATTTCATGTGGACTATGTATAAAATGTGAGAGGATTACTTTTTTATCTTAGTAGATATCTTTGTATCTATCAGGACAACCGACATGATTTGGGAATCCAAATATTTTTCACCATTTCTTGATTTGAATGTTTAAAATTATAGTTCTTAGTGACTATAAGAACAATGGTTCTATTTCATACCCCTGTTTAAAGGGGTGCACCTAAGGGTTGTTACTGGCTCTATTAGTGTTCTGAGAGATACATTTCCATTATTAAATAATGTGGAATGGCCTAGAGTGGTATCCATAATGTGTATATCTCAATGACCCCCCTTATGATATGTTATATGGGGCCTAAATGTGGGTCCTTCTTAGGTGATAACATCTGTGTGACAATGGGGGTTAGAGATTGGTGACTAGGGATGGTACTTTAGTATTATAACCATGGTTGATGAGCATTGATTATAGATTTAGGTATGGATTTATGTGAGCATTTAGGTAGTGTTTTCATCAATGGATGTTGATTGTGGTATGGTATATATTATATGGGAGCATGGTTGGTCCAAATGACCTTGTGGGGACTCTAACAGTTTATATTATATGTTATGTGCCAAAGTTATAATTAGTATGTTACCAGAACCATGTGATGTGTTGATGATCTATGAGATAGGATTTAGGTGCTTCCTATTTTCATGTGCTTGATGTGATCTACCTTGATTGTGTGGGGATGGACTATTGTGTTTGGTAGGACCTCTCATATGATAAAATGCGTGCATTTGGGATCATAGATATATGATTGTTCCATTTTTTAATGGGTTGTAAGTTGAGGTATATAGAAATATCATTGTTCATTACTTCCTCGGGATGTGGCTTTAGGTATATTGATGCGTAACGAAGACCTGATTATATGGACATTGTGTCAATGTATAGTGGTGAAGGATTATGACCATTCATTTTTTATTGGTTCCAATAACTCCAATTGAGATATTTAATTTGATGGAATTATACATTTCCATGAGATAATTGTTTCAAGGACCACCATAGAGGATATAATATGTGACATGTGGACCTTTCCATAGTACTCAATGGTTGTGGACCACATATATGTGGTCATGGTCATGGTATGATGTTAGATAAGATAAATGGACCTTACCTTGAATGATATGTCAATGGGATGAGATGTTGATGTATAAATGTACCAACATCATTTAGGTAACTAGTGTATGATTAGATTTATCCCTACGTTGAGCTCCCATGTGTGGGTTAGACATCAGTATAGTTTCAAATGACAAACAAGGAAGCATTTATATTATATAATGTCACCAAAGTATTTATGTTTGAGTACTATGGTGTCCTAATGAGAACATTGTAACATTATATGCTTGTATTTGTGGTGTATTGTTCGGAACATGATATCTGATGTGTACTAGAAACATAATCGTTTATTTAATTTTATATACATAAATATTAATGTTGTTGATCCCCAACTGTGTTTGTTTTATATGTTGTTATGATATGTAAATTTATAATGAAATTATTTCCCATATATAGTGTAATGAATGTTGTTCATTTTATTTGATGATTAATAAAATATATATTGTTGATGGAAACATATTATTGAATGATTTAGATGATGTTTAACTATTTTAATAATGAATATAAGGAAATAGAATCGGGCATCAAGTTAAATCTTGTGTTGGGAATTTAAGTTTTATTCGAAAATAATAACGAGGAGGATCTAAAAAATGCCAACTATTTGATAGTTTAACAGCTGATCAATCAATGACTTCATTGAGTAAGACCATCCAACAAACCATTGTTTATATAGTATCTATATATCTGATCAGTGAGACATAGTTCAATGACATGTTTGGGTGATTGTATAGTCATCATGAAAAGATTGATGGGTCAATTTGTAGTCATCCTCATGTGTGTGGGGTTACATGAGGGGCTATAGGGAGACCTCTGACATACCATAGGATTATATTATATGGATGGTTTATATTACTTTTTATTTCAGAAAATCATTTCGTCGGTCATCTAAATGTTGGATTATCAGGTGTGGAAAATATAACTTCACTTGAAAAAGTAGTATATAATGTGTGGGATATCTGATCTGATCATGACACACCATTAAATCATGGATTTCATCTTATATAACCATTTGGTGATCATAGGGTTTGGTACATCCGGTATTTCACATGTTTCATCTTTTATTCCAAATATCTATCATAAATCAACCTTCCAAAGGATGAAAATTGAGATAAAATAATTGTGTACATTTGATGGAAGGATGTCGATGAAATACCATGAGTCCCATGGTAGGTGATGCTACCATGAGGAATAATCCACATCAAGTAATATTGAATGAACAGATGAAGATGTTTTGACTGACCATATTTCTTTTCGGTTTTCATGTTACCAAAAGTAATACAATAAATAAATCAACAGTTTCTCATAAATTCATCAATGAAGAATATGAATATATAATGTGTAATAATTTTTTTTAAGAAAAACTATCTCTTTAAAGATGTACATGTCACTTATGATCTATAGGAGTTTCATGAATTAATAAATAAATCAGGTGGAATAAGCCAAAAACATTGATAATGACGATGACTCTCATGTCTTTATTATATAAAGGTAAATTTTAATGGAATTTTATTTTAGGATAGGGTACAAGAAAGGGAGGATTTAATTCATGGTGAAGATAAAAATATTAATTTAATGTTTTGTTACAGGAATTTAATACTTTTAGTTGCTACATGATTTAATTTCAATAAATATAAAATTCCAAAATTTCGGAAACACAAAATTGTTATATTTTTCATTATATAAATACTAATCAAGAGGAAAATATTTATTGATTCAATTAACTCCAGTACAATTGGTCAATAATTAAAAAAATATGATACTGAATTTATCACAATTTATTTAAATATAAAATTGATGAATAGATTATAGTATTATCATTTTTCAAAGATATAGGTCACCTATATGGATCAAGTCCACAAAACCATGAAAATTTATATGAAATATTTAACTGATTGATATTGTGGAAATAAAGGGATTTAGGTTTGATGGAATACATGAAGAATAATTCCATGATTTTAGTTTTCAGGACTATATCAGCGTACCATGAATTCATTTATTAATAATCGGTGACAGAAATGAGTTGTTTATTTAAAAATATTTAATTCAGATGAAATACTTGTTTAAAGGATGATGAAAAAGATATGATATTTCTTCTTTTTTACACTCAATTACATCTATGTATTAATGTGGTTACTTATTGGAGTTATTTCAGAGACAATGATAATTATTTATGATGCATGATATTATCATATTCAATATTTCAAGGTATTATTAGTTTAAAAATAATTTTTTTATTTGTTCTCAGGTGTAATTATGTGATTATAAATGAATTAAAATGATTGAATAGAATGAGAAATAAATTAGTCACCTCTTTATTAATATTTATAATGATGTGGGAAAAATAAAATTATTTGGAGTTTAATAAAATTATTTAATTATAGAACAATTTCTTTTCTATGAATAAAGCATTCCCAAAATAGATATTATATTGTGGATATTATAATTGTTGAGGTGGGAGTAGATCTAATTCAATATATTTATCCACTAAGGTGAAATAGTAAGAGAATGTGATTGATGCTGAAGAGGAATAATAATAATGAGAATTTGGTCGAGTTGGTTGTGAAAACAATTGAATAAGAATGTGTTTTTTTATTGGTATTTTTTATATTATGATTGGAATGAATATGTGATCCAGTGAAACATTTTTGCAAAGAAGAAGAAAAAATTAATACATTGGTTAGCGTGTTGTTCATAAAAAATGATGATGTGACTGAAAATTTTTAAAATATTAAATATTAAAAAAGATGTTGAAAATTAAAATTTTTCATATTTGTAATTTGTGATGAACTATCAAATTTTTTTGCAAAAATATTATCATTTGAACGTTTGCGATGAACCATTGTGAGCGATGTATCAATGCATAACCAAGATAAATGTAAATTTGAATTACATTACTATACCCTACTCATTGATCGTCACATGATGAATCTAGTGGGTTGTGTGATCAAGCAGGAACATAGTTCACACCACTGAATATACATCTAATATTGATTAGTAAAATATGTATATTTTATTTTTCATTATTTTTTTCTTATTTAATTTTTCAATGAAATATTTTAAAAAATATAAAACATGAGAGACACTCACATATTAGTGTTATAGGTAAAATGATATTCTACATAAACTGCATATATAAATAAAACTCACTAACATTGATCCACCACCTCTTAGTTTGGTTTATGTACCATAAGGTAAACATTAATTGGTATCATAACCAGTTCACCTCTGATTGAATTATCTATATTTAACATTATTATAATTTTTATATATTCGAATGCCCATCCATTATTAATAATAAAATGCTATTTTGGGAAAATATTATCTATTTCATTAGAAAATTAATTTTCTAACCAGACATAATATAAACATCAGAATGAACATCTTTTTATTTTCATTCTCATTTATTTTCAAAGATTTATTTTCCATCTATACCCATTTGAAATAATATTTGTAAATATGTTTCTATAAATAGTGGAAGTATAAATTTGGAATCTCATGATTTAAAGATGAGGAAAAATGATGACAATTTTGTAACCATATATATGGGGGATAAAGGGGGACTGAATGATGGTTGCACTATAACATCAAAATAAGATTAAAAAAGACCAAAAAAAATAATTCTCACTGTGTTTGAAAATTTAGAAGGCTTGTTGATGATAAAATAAGGTCATTATTTTTGTTCATTTCATGTAGTTGTAATAAATTCAAAACAAAATGAAATTTATTATTGGTATAATCCAATACATTTTTTCGATAAATGGAATAAAAAATAAATTGGTGTCATTTATAGAATAATAATGTTTTTCAATCTTAGATGATGAAAAATTGTTTCCACAAAAATATATCTAAAACAACAAATGATTTCAATGATGATTGTTTTATTGATGGTCATATAATTGATTCAGGTTCATCTATACAAGTATCCTATGTAAATTAGAAAATAATACAAGTGAAAATAAATAATTATAAGGCATAGAATAAAGATATAATATTATTATAACTAAATAATTATTAAAATAAAATATGAATGACATTTTCTTAGATACTCATAGAATAAAATGTAGGATGAAAATCTTATTCCAAAAATTTATAGAAGATCTAGAATAGTGAGCGATAATAAAATTTATATGGGAGAGAAGGAAGTCATGGAATATGTTTTAAAATTTCAGAAAAGCATCCAATATTAAAAATATATCAAAATAATGTTTCGTATATATATATTTTTTAAATCAATATTGTTAGAATAATCATATGAATCACCTAGTTCTAAAGGATTAAACATTACCCAAATGATGAAAATTACTTTTAGGAGAGGATGTCAAAAAATAAGAACCCATTTTTTGAAAATGTTATGTTTTAGAACTTTGGCTACGTTGAAAGTGGTTGCTTATGAAAATTTACACACATTTAAAATCCATGAATGTAATATAATTATCATAAAGTGGGGAATATTTTTCTATTGATTTTAGATAAATATTAACTCAAAATAATAATAGAAACATTGTGATGAGTACTAAATTTCTTAATTTTAAATAATATTTGAAGACCATGTGTGGTTACATGAAGACTAGAATAATATGGTGGTGAAAATCCATTCATAGATGATATCCACAATCTGGAATATAAATATCTTTCTTTTTGAATTTATATATTTTTATTTGTATCTAAAATATAGGTAAATGATGCATAATAATGTTATCGTTGTAAGAAAATAAGATTGTGGATATTATATTAGCACATAATTACATCCTTTGTAAAAGATACCATCCATAAATTATACATATTTTTTATTGGCTAATAATTAATGAAAAATAATCATTTGTGAATTTTATATGAAAATTGTAAATATTATATAGACAAATAATGTTTTCGTTTGATAATTTTAAATTTTTACAATGCTTATAAAATTATCCATTATATGAAATTATGAATATTAAAAAAAATATTGATTATAGTGTCATAGAAATTATATTTTTTATAAATAAATAAATTGGTTTTGAAAATAAAATTCAAATATAAAGGTGAAGAAATTGATTTTAATCTATGAAATATTATATTAGTTTTCATTAATTTAAATGGATTAAATTTATCTAGATGTTTTTTGGAATATTCAAATACATGCAATCAAGTGGATATACGGTTCTAAGGTATAAATGTTTTATGAAAGTTTTTACGTTAATTGGTATTTTTTTTAATTTTCCTAGTTTTAATACAATTGAATAGCCCATGATTAAATTTTTTGAGTTCAGCCATTTTATTTGACATCTTTCCAAATTTTAATAGTATTTAATTTTTCTAAAAAACCCCTATAATTTTTTATACTAATCATGGATACATATACATGTGCTTTAATGATTGAATAAACATTTCTATGTATTAATTGATACATATGTACCAATTAACTAAATTTTCATTCTCAAGAGGGGTAGGGAAAATTAAATTTTTTATTTATGAGAATATATGGATAAATTTAATGACATGTCATTTAAATTTAAATTATAATGTATAAGTACAATATTAAAATACAATGGAGGTGATTTTTGGTCCATTTTTGTGTAAATTGTACTTGTTATCAATATATGACAATATTATAAGAAATAGTTTTTTTGTATTTAATATTAAAATTTGTTTTTATGATTATAAAATAATTGGATTAAATTATATATTAATAGAGAAACATTATTTTATGATTTAAATCAATTGGGATTGTATTATGGGGAGAAAATTGGATATAAAAAGATGATGGATGTTGAATATTATGGGTTATATTTCTATTTTACTAGGTAGATATTTTTTAGAGTTAAAAAAGAATAACCAACACTTAAATGTTTTCACAATAGAGATAACCAAGCCTCTATAAGGGAATCCTGGAAAACACATATTGTTATTCATGGACACGTTTTTTATATAATTGAGTCATAACTTATGATGAAGTATAGATTAGCACACACTAGGTGAATATAATATGGATTGAATGTTTGGAGTTGATCCTACAATGTGTGATGTGGCACGAGAGGTTGTAATGAGCCCAAATGGACCCTGTTGGCCTACAATTAAAATATAGAGATGTATATCGTATTTTTAATAGAAGTATTTTCTAGGTTCATTTCAATGTGCAGATGGAAAGGCATGGGTATTTTATAATCACATAAAAATCATAAGAATAGATTGTGGTTCATTTTATATGACCAAGAAACATTGTTTGATAATGGACCATATAAAATTTATCCTCCATATATGTTATTGTTCATGAGGACTCTAATTTCATAGGTTAGTTCCTTCATTAGATGAAAATATGTGAAAATTAATATCATTAATGAATTCCATTGAGCGACATATTTTTTTTAAAAACCTACTATATAAATCTGTTGACATACCCTAACTAACTTGGCTAGCAACGCTACTATGATCATGTGACCATATGACTAAATATGAATTTTCTACAAGAATAAGTGAATAAATAATGCTTGTCATACAATTTTTCATTTGACTACAAGACTCACCATTGATCAATTATTTCCTTATCATATGATTTATGAAGGAAGATGAATAATATATTCCTAGATCCAATTTATGGTGAGAAGAACTGTTACATGAATTTTTCACAATTATATTTGAGAAAGAGGTGTATAAAGAATTAATGAAGTATTGATGAATAAGAACAATGATTCTACATTGATGATGATGATGATCATCGGATTCGTACAAAAAGGTGACATTAAACGTTTTATCATGTTATGAAAGTGTATAAGATATGGTATATTTTTTTACGTACATAAAAATGTGTTTTATCAATTATTAATATCGTGATAAATATTCCCTTAATATAATAGTTTTTTGAGCTAAATGGCCTAGTTTTACCAAATATAGAATTCTGATATTTTGGAGTCTCAATCACACAATTTTTTAGGATGATAATGAAATTAAATTAAAGGAATAAATTTGAATGATTTAGTTGATTCCATATGAATTTCTTCTCTTTTGAAAAAATATGATTCTTTTTTTTCATATTCAAGAAGTCATTAAATAGAATATGTTTTTGTGAGAAAAACATATACATTAGAAAATTTTCAAATACCTCCAAAGTTTCATATACCTATTCATATATTTTATAAACAATTAATTCATGAATAATTAGTAAATAATGCAATCGTGGTTTATCGTTATTTAAATATAAGATTTCCAATTTTAAATTTTTCATGATCACATGCCATAACAATGCATGTGTTTAATCATTCAAGATATATAAATTTAGATGAAAGTATTTTTTGAATTTCATGTTGGGGAAATGTAGGTTTAATGAAGGATTATGAATTTAGGATATTTCTATTTTTACTTGTTGTTACCTCCTAATTTTTAATTCATTTCATGTGGAATTAATTATGAATACAATGATATTTATGATAGATATTAGAGATTTATGGTGATTTGTTCATGCAATATTTATTGTCAAGATATCTAGAGATTTGAATTCAAATTGTATTGAGAATTTATAAATGAAGAAGAAATAGAATGTGAAATATGTAATTAACATTGATACCTTTTAATATTATAAATATTCATATAGTTTGAAGAAAATATTTTTGATTTTGGAGTTACTTTTTCATGAAAGATTAATTAATTTTTGAAAGAATATGAGATCATCCATAAAGATGTTATCTGTAAGAAATTATATGTGTTAAATAAAGATAAGATACATTATATTCTATTTTTTCACGGAAATATGATGAAAAAGCGAAATAGAGAGAGGAACAATCATATGCAGAAGAAGTTGAAGATAGAATAAAATGTCGATGATGCTCATAGTTGAAGAATATGTTGTAAAGACTTTTATTATCACAGAACAATGTGAAATAAAAATGATCTTGGGAAACATTTTTGTGTATAGTTTCTTAGTTTTTACCAACACAACGATCATGTTATGGTATATGATGCACGTGAGTGGTTGAGGAACCAAAGTGTGACATTTGGTTATCCAATACCAATTTTTAGTTCATGGATTAGAGGAACATTACAACTCCTTATACACGTCTCGCTTATGATCGAGGATACCAAATAACTATTCTTGAAAAATGTGGTGTGATGGGGAGGTATACTATATATCAGTGTATTATATATTTTTAAATAATTCCTTCATTTATATCATCTAAATAATACTACAAAAAAATAGAGCAGATTGTAATGAATATATTAATATAAGAAATGAAAAAAACCATGTCATACTCTACATTTCAGGTAGTCATTCAAAAAAATCATTTCAAAAAAATCAGAACCCAAATAAAGGAAGAAAATACCAGAATGAAAACCATAATTTTAAAGAGTCTTTTCCCAACCCCAAATCCCAGGATATATCTGAGGTGTCGAACCCATCATTCCCCAAACCTTTCCCATACCTAAACCTACAAACAAGTAGTAACTTCATGTTTAATCTGGTTCAATCAACCCCTATGTATGATTTATTTATAAATCAATAGAACACAAAAAAATCATTTCCCGAATTATCATGTATAATAAACAAGCGAATTTGATGTATATTACATAAATTATGTACTGAAAAATAAATTAATTATAAAACCACTAATGACTCAGGCTCTCTGGTGTTTTCTTCATTCAGTACTACATTGATTAGGAATTATAATCGGGTATATATGAACTTCAAAATGAATGTGCATTTATAGGTAATAAAAATCATTCTATTTGACAGTAATATATTTTCATAGTATGTTATTCAGGAGGTCTTTGATGGGAGCTCTACGACCGCATGTCCTACATCTGGGTGGAATCAAAAACCATGTCGGTCCCTCCACCACCATCGGGGTATGGACTTTCATTATCCTTCAAGGGAGGTGAGTCTGTCTTTCCCCCATTCAAAACTATGTTTATTCACCTTCTTCTACAATGCTTTGTGTACCCTATGGTTAACAAGTTTAATGAAGGATACCCAAATATTCCATTGTCTTTCAAAGTGTTTATTGATGATTTTTCCCTCATAAATAATACGCCTATTTATGGATTCTTATAGAAAATACATTCAATGGACACCTTTGATAAATTCCATATATGTTCCATGGATCAATAGGTTTTAGATACTATGTTTTATCAGAAAAAAAAACTTTATGATCTATTTTCCATCAGAGGAATATTTAATTAAATTGTATTCTAGCACTCCTCACCACTACAACGGGTTCTACTTCTACCTCGATAGATAGAAATATGACATTCATATAATTTCGGAATACACTTTGATGGCTATTTTGGTGGTTTTACCTATCATTCCCCATCCATTCTTCATTCCATCTATTTTAAAGATGTCTGGGATCCACATAGGTCGGTTATTGTTCTATGATAAAAGAACCAATGTAAGGTGTTATCCTATTAATCCCTAATAGTGTGATGATTTATATGTTTCAAGAGGGATTTCAAATTTCATTTAGATTATAGTTGGGGTGGAAGTATATTGTTGGAAGTTGGCGGTGTATGAATATTGAGCGGACTTTTGTTCTATTTGCAGGCGGCTAGTCTATTCTTCGGTGGAATATAGACGTCGTTATAGAATTTATGGTCTAGAGAAGGGTGTTGGAAAATCTGGTAGAAAGGTTTGTAGAAAAAGTTTTTCGGATAGACCTTATGGTCCGAGAAACGTGGTTGTGAAAATATAGGTAGATTAAGTTCATGGTGAATCATGCGTTGGGATGTGTTCTCTCAAAATGATGGGTGTGGCTTTGTGGAGTATGACTATGGTCCATTAAAGTAGACCCCTGTCTGGTCTGGATTCACGTCTGAAGGAACAAGATCAAGGAGGAGGTATCCCGAAGAAATGTAATCAATTAGAGGTCATCCTTTTCTATTCATAGGAGGGTTGGTGGTTGTTTGGCTCTTGAATGATAGAAAATATGACAACTATCCTATTGATTAAGGAGAAATACTATAAGAAATAGGTTCATTCCGCACTCCATATAACAAATATTGATGAAATTTTTCAAAAATTGATTACTGACCTCAGATGAAGGTGTGTAACTGAGTATGTGATCCCATGGAGTGCTAAATTAGATGCACATATTGAGGTTTCCATTAGAGTGATTTTTGAAGAAGATGATACTGAGAAGTGGCAGGATGTAGGTGAATAAAATTCATGGTTATCTCTACAAGGTGAAGATAGTGCAAGTTGAGTGAAGGAAACATGTGGGTGAGACCATAATGTACCCGTACCTATGTAAGATTTTGAAATGGGTTTGATTATCTTAATGTTGATTGCATGAGATGGGATTTACAAGGGGTAATGTATTGGGATTATGCTATTAGGGATGTCTCTATTAAATGTTTAGTTACCCAACTTAATAATTCAAACCACCTTGCTGGAATCCAATCATTTGTGGTGAATGAGTTACATGATGAACACGTTGATTAGGGGGCATTCTTATAGGGAGAGGGTTGACGCAATCAGATTCAGAAGCATATAGTGGTGACTAAACTATAGTGTTATAACTAATAATGATCATAAAGTGATATTTATTCTAAATGGGGAGTTAGAAGGTGATCCGGTTAGGCCATGCATGGATGGACAGAAGAGAATCCATAAGGAGAAGGAAGATTTATACATTTGTGACTTTATATAGAGACACAATTAGTGAAGATGATAAAAAAAGATGGGAATCCTTTTTAAATTAACCGTTGTTCATGATAAATCCATGGAATTACACAATATCTCGGACGGAGAAGTTATTGATCAGGGTTTTCTTCCAATTTTACTAATGAATAATCTTCTAAAATGATGGGGAGATCATTAAGGTTAAATATAATTCAAGATAAATATATTTGGATTGATAAGATGGACTTGATCTTAGTGGGGTGATTCAATAATGTGAATACTATTCTTGAGGGGTATATCCCATCCTAGGACAAGCATTCCTTCCAGTTCAAAGATCTTATTAACGATGAACCAATAACGATGGACCAGAAACACAAGTAAAATACATATCATGGAAATTTTAAATGAAAATTAATTCTAGTAGGCTTAAATTTTCCATTAATCACTCTATGATTTCTTTTTATTATTGAACTCGATGTTTCTCACTTTTACCTTAAAAGTGTTTGAAAAATAAAAATCTAATCTTCAGTAGTATGATCTGATTGCATCACAAGGAATAAAAGTTCTCATCTTAAAATTACTAAAGAATCTGAATGCTCAAATCACAACTCTGAATATCATAAACAATTCAAAATATATGTACTCATCTAATGTTTCCTAAGAACCTAGTACCACATGTTTTCCATAGAGCCCAAGTAGGATTCCCAATCTCATATATTATATGTTATTAAATATTCTCATCCTAACATAACCACTTATTATACATCATATTCCCATAATAATCCATGTTAATTATCAGGTTCTTCATAACGCATTTACCATGATCATCCCAATTTATTTACCATCTCATCTATATTATTTCATAAACTTATATATATTTATAAATGTATACTATCCATTTACAGTTTATCAATATACCATATTTATATCTGTACAGTTTTATAACATAAAATTATCAAATTCACATTATAATTCTAATTATTTTTACACTCCATCAATAAAAAATATATATTTGACTCTCATCCAATAAATTATTGTTTAACTATTTATCTGTCCATGATATACCATGATATGAATACTCATTTCATGAATTTATATCACTTTTATCTATATTAATTATCCAAATTGAGGTTTTATTAACATAACAGGATGATGAAATTCGTGGGAAATTTTAACAATGCAATATTCTAAATGAGTGTGTTCATCTAAAAAAATACTTAAAGATGAAATTATACTCTATGTAATATAAAGTACAAAACTTCTTATAATATTTATAAAATTTAATTTCTCATTGTAATCACAAATAATTTCATATGATACATTTCATAATTTATTAAACACATGTGTATCCCCATCATGATTACACGTTATCATTCTACCTACGAAAATATGAAAGACATAATTTCATTTTATAGTTTAAATCATAATAAAAAATTTAATGTACAATACACTGATACAAATGAAAACCCATAAAAATTAAAAATTAATATCATTGGGAAATACATATGGACCACTTACCCCAACTATAATGAGATCAACATGTCTAGTATAAAAATTTACTTTGTAATAGAATTTTAGAATTAAATTAGGCAAAAATACCTGATATCATTGAGTATTAGGAAGAAATTGAATGGATTTAATTTTGTTGAATGACATGATGAACTGAATAAGGAAGAGCCATAAACTTACCCAAATCTCACCAATTAAATATATTAAATTCAATTTGGACACCTGGTAATGGAGGACATCCATTTTGTGTGAAGTAGAGGAAAACATCAATGGGGAGATTCTTCTAGGATTTTGACGATGCCCAATATGAAAATGGGTATTAAGGGGGATACCATGAATTATTGCAATGGGACCCCACTTTTAAAAACTTTCCAGGGGGACATTGGCTATCCAAAAACAACCACTAGTAATCATGTGTTTCTATGAGCCCTTAATAGCCTGCTAGACATGACACTAACTATAAAGATTATCTAACCCAGTTTTTCATGAAGACCCAACATTTTATGGGAACATTTAATACTTTCACAATATCCCACACCCCCATTATATATATGTATATATAAACCTATATTTAAAATTTACATATCCACCAAACTCTTCTTTTATGTCTTGTTAAAAATTTTCCCCATCTATTAATCAAAAAACAATAATTCCTGGGGAATTTTAAAAAATGTATAAAAAATGTAATCTTAAATGAAACATATTACGAAGACATGAAGATATTATTTTCATGTTTATACCCTTCTTATTGAAGTAGATTTAATGAATCTAGTGGGTTTTGTGATCATTAATTAATCCAGTAGAAACTAGGGATGGTCAATCCCATAATGAGAGTTTCACATTGAATGTAATTAAGTTCAATGTGTATGTGGGTTTTCAGTCGTTCAATAATAAATAATAAAATTTAGAATAATATAACTAATAAAATAATTTAAACTAATGTAAATGAAAATAAATTTAAATATTTTACACATTTGATAAAACATACATACCTTGATTCGCCACCCCTGCTACTCAATTTGGTCTAAATCCCATTTTTTCCCAATCACTGGGGAAACTTTTGGATTTTTGTGAGACATAGATGAGTTTTATTTATCACATGGAATAATTTGTTCGTAGACATAATTTTTAACTTTTAAGTTATTCATACATTTTCAGTGGATTATGATAGTGTAACTTGGGGGAATTTGGATACACGGTGTTCATAGGATTGGTTATTGATTTAATACAACTAATCTTTGGTTTTATCATAATTTGATTACTAACATGTGATTGATCAAATGGGAAATTGGTTTATTGTGGACTATTTGAATTCTAAATTTCTTTTATTAAAAAATTATTATTTATTTTATATTTCAAACACATGTGATTATGCGATAAATTTTATAGATATTTTTATAATTTTGTGTACTCTAGATCGTTCGAATACAATTATCATTGAATGGATTAGTCCCTTACCACTAATAAGTGTCCTATAAGATTTAGGGAGGTGAACCTGAGGTTCCATTTCCCCTTAAAAAGGTGTGTGAAACTATGATTTGGGGGTTACACAATCTTTTATTATGACTAAACACATGTGTCTTTATAGTAGCCAGCTACTTCAGCTAGATTCCTTGGTTTACCCATATTTTTTACAAACAAATTAAAAAATATCATATTATATCATAAACTCTATAATAAATCTGCATCATTCAAATTTTTTTATTTTTAATTGTAAATATACTTCTATAAAATTTCATACATACATATATTATGTTACATGCTATGTATGTTATTTTTTTATAGTTTTATGAATACCTTATATCAACCTATACTAGGTTATGCTAGTGAATAATGGAGTAAATAATACATTATAAAAATTATGTGGTAGAAATATGAAGTAATTTAGGTATCTATTTTTTAATGTATACTTGGGTTGAAGAACTTTAAGTAAGACAAATAACTATTCTAGAGTAATTTTTCCGGTCTAAAAAATTGGTATTATCAATTAGTCACTCCAATCGTATTCCTATAGGGATTAATGATTTCACAGGGGTATAATCCTTTAGATGAATATAATTCCTTTAAAATATTAATGGGATGTATTTTAAGATGTATAAACATAGATTGATTTTAATCTAGGTTATAAACAGAAGTTAGTAGTTATATAAATAGTTATAAATCAATACGTTATAAACCAATTGATTTTTATTTAAGGGATATTATTTATAACTAAATAATAAATATTATGAAAACTTTTAATTAGTACAGTAGAAGATAATAATATGACAATAAATACACTATTTACATATTACGTTTTATAATATGTTTATTGAATAAATATATAATGACCTCAATAATTCACCCATGTAGGTTTTCTCAATGCGGGGCTTGGATGGATTATCCAAAGTAACTAATTGAAGAAATGATGAACCTTAGGGGTTAGGTACCAAAATTCATATATTAACATTGTGTTTCACATGTCTATAAAACCCATAGTTTGGATACCAAATGAATGATGATGATTTTATCTATATAATAGATTAGACAATGGTTTTTAATATAATCACGAAAGAATTTTATACAATATAATAGGGATGATGATGATGATGATTAATATTGTGGTGATATTAATTTCGATGAGGACTCAATTAATAGAGAAATATGGATCATATGTCACTAAATTATATCATGTTAGTGACATGTATTCATAATTATATTAGGTGCACATTTAATACAATTCAATATAAATTTATTTTAATAATGATAATGTTCTATTAATATAATAAATTTTAAATAAATTAAAACATCATCATAGTCAATGTTAACTATGATAACATTCTTGAAAAAAAAGTATACTAGTATAAGAAATATCAGGGACTGTAATAAAACACAATAAATTTCCCTGGAATTAATAAATTTTATGTGTTAAATGAAACCAAATGCCAAGAAAACCATTGATATAGTAATCAAAAATTTAATGTAAATTGTAATGATAAAATTATAATGCATTATAAAAGTATAAAAATAAATTATATGAAGTATAAAAAAATAATATATTTTCTCTAATAGTATACTCAATTTTATTTACAATGTCAAGGACATGAAGATATTGTAGGATTCAACATAGACTTCTTTATGATCATCAATTAATTTTTAAATGATATTTGGGAATGTTTCAACCATAATAATGTGTATAAATAATAACCCAATATTCTAAATGTTTTTAGGATTTTTAAACTAATAACATGATCACCATTTTTTGGTGCAATATTGATAGTAAATATGGGTAAAATTTAAATCCATAAATGGAAATGTTAATTACATAGATGAATAATATTTTTTTTAAGTATATATTCATTGTTATTAAAATGTAATTTCAAAATCAAGGATCAACTTCAATGTTTTGGTTTGATGGAATTGTCCAAGATAACATTATGATTATTGAAGGTCAATTGAAATTACTTGTCATGGATTTAATTAATAAATGATAATTCATTTATTTAGACATTTATGTGATACCATAAATAAGTTTTATTAGTGTTATAATTATAAAAAAATTGTATCAATGTATGAATTTATGAATCTTTTCATTTGAATTTATTTTATGAAGAAAAGTGTTAATGAATTATGTATTTTGAGTTTAATGATTTTATAATGATCATATTGAAATATGTAATGGATTTTTTTTCGCTACCTACTTTTTTATTTATGTTATGTAAAATTTTTTCTCAAAAAATCACTACTATTAACAATATGGGAAATATATAGTTTCTGATTTTTTGGATTTTGTAACATATTTGAGAAAAAAATAAGTCTAAAAATATTTTATCCATGATAAAATTATTTATTTATTTATGTATTAAAATATGATGGATTTTATACCACCACCATTCATTAGAGTATTTTACTACTCCAGACACATATAATGTTATATAGGATATTTTGGTAAATATTATATATATTAAATGTTCTCAAATTTGAATTTAATTATATTACCTCAAAAAGATTATTTTTATCATTGAATGTTATTTAGAATAAAATACCTTATCAAAGACGTTAGTGGATGTATAATTTGACTTTTAGAAGTGTAAAGTTACTGAATAAATGATTATGCAAGTCAAATAAATAATTGAATTCCACATAATATCATAACAGTTTAGGATATATTATAAAAATATTGATTAAATTGTTTATATTATTTCCTAAAATATTTAGTAGAAAAATTTAATTGGAAAAAAGTTCCAAGAACGATGACGATGACATAAATATAACGTGTTCTTAGATATAAAATCATTTCACTAAAAAAATTACTATTGTGAAGTTAAAGAGTTTGATTATTATGTTCCATGATTTTAACATTATTAGTGTTTTTCTATGTGTGTCTATTATTAAAAATGATTTCTTTCATGTATGTTATCAACTAAAGAGGTCATTAAGATGTTTTTATCAAATTTTCACAAAATGAATTTATGAGTCTAACAAAACCGAAAATTTATAGCCAACGTACTATCGAACTGAAAGTATACCATATATTGTAAGATTATATATTAGAAAATATATGCTTTTATTTTAAGTTAATAAATTATTTAGACAATATAACATGTATCATTTTATACATAAATTCAGTCTCCATATTATAATTATAATTTTTTCATAAATATATTAAATGAATTGAAATGATAATTGACCTCTAAATGTATGAATTTTATATGCCCATAACTAATGATTTTCATGAAAAGTTGTATATAATGATGAAATTTAATGATTATTTTGAGTATTAATTCTTATATTGATATGTAAAATATTATTATTTGGTATTAAATTATTTTTTTTCTTTAGATTACCATTAATGAATAACATAAGAAGTTTCATACACTACACCAAAAGTATAATTGGGGTTCATGATTTATATTTAAATTTTTCCATACCAAATATTGTGAAGATACTTAAAACTATATCCATCAAACATTCATGCCTTTCATTCTTATTCGTTGAGGAATAGATATTCAAGTTCATGCATTATATGTTTTTAATTTTCTCACTAGCGAGAGCTTAACCAAGATGGTATTTTTCATCTCTCATGAATATTATTATACACATTCCTTCAAATGTGATATAATATGAAATTTAATGGTAATAAATAGGTAATAACTAAGATTTTATTATCAGTCAGATGAGGGAAATGTGATGTGCACATCCAAAATGTTGACAAAAATGTGATATATTCTGCAACCTTGTCAACCTGTAAATTATGAATAGATAAATAATGAGGATTATTTATGGGATATACATACAATATCTCCCATGTTTAAATGATCAATTGTATAATGGGATTATACAAAAATTAGTCATTTCATATGATGCAACTGGTGGACACACTTATGTAGATATTTATGTTTGATAATATTCATTCTAGATCCCTTTTTGTTTTTTGTAACATCATGAATTTTCTATTGGACATTATTTTCTATGATTTATTTATTTTATAATTCATGTATATTTTCATTACTAGATAGAAAAATGGGTTACACATTATGGTTGAAATAATGCGAAATTATTTTTTTCAATGAGAGCTACTATAATTGTTTTTATAGTATATAAGAGAAGAATTTTTTTTTGCCTATTCATGAGGAATTTCATGTGATGTGATATATGGTAAATTTAATTATTGATTTTTTTTGAAATTTATAAATGTATATGTTGTGTGGTTTAGAATTCTATCATATATGATATGAATTATAAAAAAATAATTCAATGTATATAAAGATAAAGTGAAAGTTATAAATTGATTTATATATAACCTACATATATAAATATTTTTGTATACAAAAAAATAATTGTATATGATATTTCTTTTTTTATATTAAATGAAATATAGAACTAAATACAAGTGGTTTACATGGTTTTTGAATTTAATTTCTTATGATATATGTGTGTGCATAATCAATTTCATTATCTACAAATTTATTTCAAATAGATTTGTCACTTTGTTGGAATAATAATGTAAAATTTATTTAATCTTTTAATGTAATTATTGGATCAATTTTTGAATGACATCAATTTTCTATCAATAATAAAATTTTAATATAATGAGACTTTTAATACAATATTTTCGACATATTCATGTGATGAATAAATAATTTTATGAACCATAAAATATGTTACAATGTTGAATAAAATTTATATTCCTATCCTCATGTTCTATATGATACTTGCATATCAAGGCATCTGGTAGGATCTTCCTAGGTGACGAGTGATTTGGTGGTACAAATGGATACACAAGATTGAGATGATTGTTTTGATACCTATATATATATATATATATATTAACAAACCAATTTCGATAATGTACCTGGGGAATATGATATCATCAATGTATGCCACATGATACAATAATTTATATATAGCTTTGTGTTGGTTTCATGAATAGTAAATCATTGTTCTTTGGTGTCATGATTCTACCAGTAACATGAATTTTTTTCATTCGATACCCAGAAAATCATCATGAATATTTATCCAGATAGATCAAATATTATGTAATTATGTTTTAATTTAATATTACACATATCATTTTTGTATTCTTTTTGGTTGTAACTACTTTTACACTTCACTAAAATATTTTTTTCTTAATGTATACTTGTTTTATCCTTTTCACTTTTTGGATAAAAATTTTAAGAATCTATGAAAAATCCTCATAATCTAAAATATCTTGTATAATAGAAAAAAAATGTTTTTGTAATTTTACACTTCATGATCATGACAAACATACAATTAGAACATTCCCACTTCTCCGTGTCTCTTTTATAAATAATGAAATAGTGATTTACAATATTTTTGGGGGAATTATTCAAATAGAAAAAGGTCATGATCCATCAAATAATGAACAATTAAGGATTTTCAATTCCATTGAATTAAATTTTTACAATTAAATAAGAGAATTTAAATTATTTTTAATGATACACATTTAACAAAATATTAATGGATAATAACTAATCTATGAGAATTTTTTCATTCATAAATTTTAAAAAATTGATGAGTTAAAATAATTTTTATCCCCAAAATTTATATCTATTTTAATATTATTATATTTCATTTGGATAAAAATATTAATTATATATTATAAACTTGATGCATTCTCCAATATTTATGATAGATCTACGAAATAATAATCATTTATAAATGACAATTTAAAATTCACATGGACAATTAAAATTGTCACATATTTATCACCAAATGTGATATTTCAAAAGGATAATAACATGATCATTGTAAATTGAAAAAAAAATATGAAACAATACTGATCAATCTCCTTGAAATCTATGATAAAGGATAAACAAGGAATATTGGGTTCAGATAATACAATAGAAACGGCCTCAAACTTTTTCTTTTTGGGAGTATTATCAATGATGATCAGTTCCAGTAGTGACAATAATATTCATACATTTTATTGGGTAAGTTTGTCCTCAGAACCTCATTCAAAATGGGAGGGTTCACCATAACCAATGGGGTTTCAACACGATTATATATGGGTAAAAAATAGAATGGGTGGAAGATATTTTTATCTAGGTATTCATATAACCTAGGAAACTAATATAATAAATCATGAATTTTATATAGTAATACTCAATGATGATAATTTAATAAAGTTCATAGGTCCTCTCAAATGCATTGATTCAATTCTCATGGAACCCATGCGTACTACATTTTGGATGTCCTTAATTGGATTCCATAAGTGGTTGTATACAATTCAGTGATTGATGTGATGATATAATATTTGGGGAATGAGTCCAGATGAATGAATCCAATGAATTTCATATCAATTTTATAATCATATTCAACAATATATAAACATATTTCATCCAAATATCTAATATAATTTCAACCTAACATAGGGTACAATTTATACCAATGAAAAATCATGAATTAAATCCCATGAAAGATAAATGTTATAATCCAAGTGAAATTAAAATTATTATTCTCCAGTTTTACTTCACATCAAAAAATCACCAACATACACAAAAATACCATTATGTATTTATGAATAATAATTAAACAAAATTCAAATATGAAGAAAACATTTTTTCATGTTGTTTATAAAAACTTCATCTTTTTGGAAGAATAAAATTATACAAAATTAAATCCAAATCGAAATTTACAACATTGTAAACATGAAAGCATTAACAAAATTAGAATCAAATATGAAAGTCATGTTTTTATATGTAAAAAAGTAGATTTTTCTTGAAGAGTGTTTGTGATATTTTACTAACTAGGGGTTTAGTATGATATCTATTAAACATACTCATATATAAATTGAAAAATAGAACCACTCTATATATTCTACACATCATTTTCATATATATATATATATTCATTTTTTAAATAATATCAAGTTACCACATAAAATGTAAAACTATCAATGTAGTATAATCAATATTTTTCTTTATTGATTATATGAAAAAACTAATCTTGTAAGTGAATAAATAACTTGTACTTTATTCATTGGGTGAGTACATCATATTTACCTCTACATAAATGAATTACACATATTATCTAGCTCAATTAATAATTTGCATGATTTTTTTCAAGCTAATTCAATTACATTTTACATTTATTTTATCACCATACTATTGGAAAAATACCTTCATGATCAGAATACATTTGAATACATGATCAACAACCAACCCAGCCATATCTGATTCTCTATGTCACAATAACATACAAAATAATGGTATAAAACAATTATGGTTCTTTTGTTAGAAATATCAAAAATATTTTGTTTGAATTATTTATAATTAGTGTTCTCTGTACTACAGATCAATTATTATATGAAATTACATCAGTTTTTCTTTAATGAGTTAGTCTATGTAAAACATATCCACTCATTTGTCACATATCAACCACTCAAACTAGTATTTAAATTCCATAAGAGCCCATAATAAACTATGTTTATAATCTATTATTTACATCCCACTGATTTACATTGAGGGGATATTAACATTCAACTATATATCGAAATTAAAATGTAACAGAAATAAATAATGATAATCCGTTATTACCAATACTATAAATAAATTATACATTATATAATAACTAAATAAATATTTTGTGTATGTAACATAATAAGAATAAAAATCACCACCATACTTAATTTTTGATAAATTATCAGAATTGGATCTTCAATATTATAATCTACATCCACATGATATATCATTACGCCAATCATAACAATTATCTCTCATATATGATGTTATTTATGAAGGATTTTTTAGTCCTATAGTAATTCTAGAGTTACTTTTCCAACATGATCTCTCTATGTTTTCATAAAAAATATTGACCACTTCCTCAATTATAGGAACCACATGTTGTTTATAAAATAAATTCTTGGAACAAACAACTTCCATTTTATAATTTTATTCAATGATACACACCACCAATTATGGTGAGTCCTCATGTTGACCTATTTGGAACTCTCCCATATGATAGATCTCTAATTCATGAAAGTCATAAATCCATATTAATATTTCTTATAATTTATATCTTATTTGAGACTTCTTTCCCGGTACCCCCTTACATAGTGATCATACACATCTCAATGCTTCGGTTACATATCCTTATTCCTTATAAAGTACTTAATTTTTGTTATCAATTTACAGTGACTCTAATAATTAATTAATTGGTATAATTTTCTAATTCATATATTGTATAAAATAGATTCATGTATAATAGAAAAAATTTACGGTCAAAACTATGGATTTTATATAGTCAATTCAATCATTTCATTCAAACTAATTATTAGGATATTTATTATTCTTAATATTATTTCTATAAAACACTTGTAAATTACACTTTTGTATCTCATTTTTCTAATAACTCATTATCATAATCCTAATGTAAATGTCCATGCCAAGTCCAATATATATTTTAAAATATATGAATATAGATATTTAAATATTTATTATCATCCCCTTCACCCATGTATGTAATTGAGAATAATTTCTGAAACCATATCATTATAGAGTGATGTGTTGATATTTAATTTGTGAAAAAAGTTATTTCTTACACATGAAATAAAATAACTAATAAAATACTCCCAATAATCATATCTTATACTGAATATCCATCCTAGTATTTAATGAGACCAAAAACATTGATCTCATAATTAAACAGAATATTCCAACTATAAGATGCATGATTCATACATAAATGTATAATTTCAACATTCATTCTGTTGCATACTCATTTGGACCTCCCTTTTAGATATATTATAGAAACAACATTGAGTAAATATTTATTATGGAATGTGACTTTGGAATCCATATGATTTATCACATAATAAAAAAACATTTTATGGAATGTTAAGAGGAATACAGATTATCATTATTATATTTAAAAAAAAATATTCATAGTAAATCATATTATATTTGTTGTACCCTTCCAGAAAAATAAAGTATTTATAGGTGTAAAAACTATCATACATGTAATTTTTTTGTTGAAACTCATATTATACCTTCTCATATGTACCCATTTTGTTTTATCAATAATGATTCAAAATTAGATAGCATACATGGACTCTTTTACAGATTCATTGTATTTTATCCAATTATGGGAATCATTACTCCAAATGAATTCTAATTATGTGGTCAGATCAAATTATATGGAAATTACCTCGTCATAATAGTCTAATTGAATTACATATCTCTCAAGATCTTTATTGATACAACAAAAGATGTATGTTTTTAATCTAGATTTATTAGGGTTTTATTCTATAATTCATTGTGCAACCAAATCATCTTTAAAATAAGGTACACTTACTAAATTATTCATGATGTTATTAAATATTAACCATCCTCACACCGACTTCTCAAAATATTTGTTATTTCACAATATGGAAACCAGGTTTGGAAACAAAAAAAATTATAGTATAATTATAAATGTATTATCCCACTATTTGTTTCTGTTAACCAATAAATTATAATTTAATAGATTTTGGGATTATTTTTCCAAATAGGAATGTTTTACATAGGATTCAAAACCCAATGTCATAAAAAGTAGATATTATTATATTTCATAGTCCATATATCATGTAGAATCATTATAATAAATGTTGACATAATACAATTTTTTAGGTATGCAACTGTCTCTAAAGATGTACCCCATAATAAAGTGAGAATTTCAAACTGATTTTTCATTGATTGAACAATGTCCAAAATACTTCATTTTCTCTTATTGGGGATACCATTCTATTTTCATATTCTCAATGTAATTATTTATTCAACTATTACTAAATCACTCAGATGATTTTTGAATTCTTGTACCATGTATTCCCCACCATGATCTGATAATAGGATATTAATATTGTTTCCCAGAAAATTATATACATACATCTAAAACCAGTAAATTTTTTCAAATGTGTCCTAATTGTGTCTCATCAAAACAAAATATTCATACCTATATAAATTTAGGGTAAAATTAACAACATAATTAAAACATAAGAACTCATGATTACTCATTAATATTAATAAATCATAATGTATGAGATCCAAAAGTCTACTATTTATTTCACCGTTTCCACTAAATGATTCTTTCTTCATACTAGATAATTAAAAATATTCAAAATTATATAATTATTTATGATCAAATAGATATAATAATCTAACTTTTGGTATTTTATGGATATGTTTCTCATTTATGAAATCATGGAAGTTATTAAATTGATTGGTGGTATTGAAATCAAACATGTTTTTGTTATTTGGATATTTATTGATTGGATTTCCCTTATCTTTTATGTATAAACTATTAGTCATATTCTACATTCCATAAAAATATTTTTAATGTATATATTTATATATATAAAAACTATAGTATTTAATTTTAAATTATATTCCAATTATTTCTAAATAGGAAAAAATCAATTTAGTGTGAGAAGATAATAACAGTTTTCCAATTATTCAACTAATACACTTGTTAATGATTAGACAAAAGTGTTACCTTATAATGTAGAAACTCTTACATCATTTATAAAATATTATATATTTCAACTTTATTTAATTCCCTATTGTATCTGAGTCAATGTTTTTAGCCACAAAATTGTGGCATGTTAATATTTCTAATACCCATGTGTGAATGTTTTTTGAAATTAACCTCTATAAAATTCATAGTCAGATGCTCAAAGTGATAATTTTAATTGATAACAATTTTCAAAAAGAAAAATATAATTTTGAACCATCCAATCAATCATAATTATATGGGTTTTTAATATTATTAGCAATATATAAGTCATAATCCTAAAAAATACATTTCTATATTAGTGTATCATTTTTTATATAATTTTAACAGAAAAAGATAATTAAATTACTTCAAATAATGTTGATGAACCCATATATCTTCTCTACATAGTGAGGAGATATTTGAACATTATTATATTATATACTGAGATGGGCATGTAAATAATTGACAAATACTTCTCATTGATAACAACTTTTTGAGTTAGATCATATATGAATCATGTATACAAGAACGTCTAAAAACATTATCATTATCCATTATGGATTTATATAAAACAATTCCTCTTATAAAATGATGGTTACTAAATCCCAGGTTTTTTAGCCCAAAATAGACCAATTACATGGCAAAATATGGTCACAGTCATCTGTTTACATGCTTTTCATACATACTGTAATTCATGGGAACCTAATTTTTATGTTCACCCACACAAAATTATTATGATCATGAAATTTAATTTTTTAGAATGAATTTAAAACATATCAAAATGTGGTGTTTTTAAGATTATAAGTAGTTTAATAAACATATTTTTCTTTATTAAACCCTATTATCTTCTATAATAATTATAATCTCATGTTTTCTTCCATATTGTATGAATTCATTTGAAACATTAGTATTGTAATCACGTTTTAGTCACCAAATTATTATATTCAATCCACATTATGATGTAACGGATTAAACAACCCAAAAGTTTTTTGTCACACTCCTCTAAATAGATGTCGAACAATATCAATCATTTCTAGATACGTCTCATGAATAAAAAACATGAATCCTTAATATATATATTCATAGATTTATGTGGGATTGAAAAAATCCACCTTATTTCTCTTGGATAATTAAAAAGAAAATAACTCACCTTTTCTAAATAAAATATAGGATTCCAAACTATGGGGTAGTCCATCCACATGTCCCTCTCCCTCATGAAAAATGTTTCAATAGAGTATTGAATTCATGATAAAACAGAATCCTTATATGACAAAGCATTTGTGAACATCTATTAGGAATATCAAAAGTCTATAAAACCATGGTAATGATATATTTAAAATAAATATAATTATAACTCTTATTAAATTTTGTGAAGGTCACTATATCCAAAAATAAATTAATCATAAATTTTTATTCAAACAAATAATATATATGTTAAAAATAAATTTACAAAATCAATAATATATATAGAAAAAAAAATCAATTAATTTTTTTAAATATTTTGTAAAATGTGAGAAATAAATATGAAAATTACTTTTTTAATACTACAATGGGAATCATATTTTATTTTTCCTAATATATTTTGATCAAAAATATTTATAAATGATTTTAAAATTTATCATAATATATTTTATTCATGTTTTTTGAAATTTGTATTTAATGACATATAATATTATTATCTTTACAAAAATATGCCTGGTAATCTAAAAAGGTGACCCCATTTGTCATTTATAT
The DNA here is from genome assembly GCA_963277665.1 of Viscum album. Lineage (NCBI taxonomy): Eukaryota > Viridiplantae > Streptophyta > Magnoliopsida > Santalales > Viscaceae > Viscum > Viscum album. Next base: position 644,407,973 of record OY728161.1, read on the forward strand.
TCAATGATATTAACTGAATCCTACATTTTGATTGTGTCTTAAAATACAAATGGCTAAATTGGAGAACCTCTACTGTATTTTCTTACACAATAGATGACATATTTATAATATGATTATCTGTTTTTTGAAAATACCTATATTTGAATATTATTTCATGATATCATATAAAATTTGATATGAAAAAAATTTAAATCAAAGGATTTCCTATAAATAGTAACAAAGTATTTGAATCAATCACATGCTATGACTGATCAAAACAGATGGTTTAAATGTATTGTACTATGTGATATGACTGCAAAAACATATGATAAGAAATTTGTTTTTAAAAAAATTAGATCTAACATGATAATTAATTATTAAATATAGATATGATGAATCTGATGGGTTTTAGGCATTATATTGTTATCCTTGGATGTGGGATAACCCATGAAATAAGCTTGATCTATCTTATTGGAATCAATGTATATGCTTAAATAAGAAAAATCACATACCTAATACATAGTTTCAACAACAACTATATGCATTGTTTTTTGAGTATTCAAAATAGAAATAAATTTCAAATGAATACAAATTCATCATTCCCATATGGTGATACACCAACCCTAGAACCAAATTTGCAATGAGGGAATTTTAGAATCACAAAATAGGGGATTTAAATTTTTAAAAAAAATGCATATTGTGTGGTAGAGGGTTTTAGATATGATACGATTAAATCATGGTAAATAATATGAGGGAATTCATCCATTTTATATAAGAATCCTCAAATTACATAAATTAATATAGATTTCCATATATCTCTAATGTATAAGTATCAATATCATGGAACCCATTATGTAAAACACATTTTATTTTATTAATATAAATACATTTTCAAAATTCTTGCAACTCGATGAATGAAGTGATGAAATTAGGTAGGAGGGATGTGTCTGGAAAATTGAATCCCCTGAATATGATAGAATAATACTATTCATATTCAATTATATGATAAAATTAAACATCTCATGCTACCATATAATATAAACAAATATTATCAAACAATATACATCATATTCATATCATAGGTTATGATTTATTCCAATTATAAAGATTGAATATGATCATTATAAACAATGTTTTACAATTCACGGGAATCATAAAAATGATTATATTGTTTTATTACACAAAAGAATCACTTGTATTTATTAGTTCACCATGTAGAATATTTCAATTGTAGAAATCACTATTCATTAAAATAATAATAAAATACACCTAATGTTATAAAAATAAAATCTATAGAAAATTGACCACAATGGAAGGATTTATATTCAATCCATTCACTCTACAAATATTACATTACATTATATAAAATGAGTAATATAATAATTTTCAATAAAAATAGAATAATAAATTTTTATTAAAGATATTTAATGAAATAATGTATTTAGATTTTATATTGATTGATATTGGTATTTATTATAAGTTAAATAAGAACGTTATAAATTAATAATCGATATATAATCTTTTTAAATCATATTAATAAAAATAATTTTAAATTTAAATGTATTTTTTATATCATTTCACCTATGAAAACTGACATTTCTATCTAAAATCAATAACTAAATTCTCTCTAGGATTTTTTTATGATATTTGAGAAAACATTATTCTTAAAAATTATTAATAAAATATCAACAGTTTATAAAAATATTATTTTTACATTTACATATATCATATTATTTGTAGCATTCTGAATTTGAAAAAAAATTAAAATTATAGTATATATCAATATTTTATTCTATGTAATATCAATTTACATTAATAAAACTGATATTGATATCAGTAATTAATAATTTTATATTGAAAATCTTTGAAAAAACCCATGAACCTCATGATATTCATTATACTACCATAGATGGATTACCAAAATTAATGGTGGAATCAATATTTTCTATGATGGATAGTTTTAAAGTCATTAATCATCACTTCTATCATGTTTTCTAAAAAAAGATGCATGGAAATATTTTCCATGGAGATCTAACTGTGGTTCATATCGATTTTGTTTAATTTTTTATACTTGTTAAATATTATCTACCTAAATAAATTATTTTAATATTTATTCTATTTATTTAAATTTTATTAATAAATGAAAAAATTAAATGCCACTAAATATTAACATTTCCAAAATAAACTCTCACAATTGGTTTTTTATATATATATAATCATTTTTAACATAAATTTCAATAGGGATCTCATGATGGTGAACCAAGTTCAGGCATAAATAACCATCTAAAATATTGATCAGGGTTAACACCTCACACTTCATCCAAGAAAAGGATTAGTGAATTTAATTCACTATTCCTGGTAGTCTTATCTTTTAGAAAATCTATACTATTATAATTTAATCCTTATATATATATATATATATATGTTTTTAATTTGGATCCCTGATCGACATTTTTTGATAATTATGATGTCATTTTTCTATAATTAAAATTTCACTTAACATCTATTTAATTCATATATTCCCTTTAATATATGTTAATTAATGAATTTTATGTTTATATTGATTAAATAAAATTTCATTTATTACATTATTTATGTTAATGTTTGTCTTGTATTTTGGGAATTTTTTTTGTGAAATATCCACCCCAATATGGTTTGATGTAACACATTTTGAGAGAATACAGATTACTATATTTTGAAAAATTAATCTATTTATAAAATGAAAACAAGAAAAAATAGAAGAGATAATATATCTAATAGCAAAAAACTGAAATAATTAAATAAACGTAACCCCCTCCAAAAAATCCATTTATCGACCAGAAAAAAACTATGTGACCTTATTACTATGGATTTAATGTGAAATTTGTAGTTGAAATTATTTTATTTGTTAAATCGACCACCTGAAGATTTTTAACCATACTATTTTAATAAATCCACCACAAATTTGAAAATATATAAATTTTAATTTCAATTTTTTATCTACTTCGTGTCAGAATTTGTATCGACCAAAAATTAAAATTTTGATCAACTATACATAGAATATGAGATCAAATGCTTAATTAAAATTGTGTCGACCATAATGTAATTTTTTAGAGACATTATATCAAAGGTGTGGCATATCAAAACGTATGAATAACCATGAGTCTTGAACTACAATGATAAATTTATTATTCATTTACATTAGTAAATTATATGATACAATATTTTTCATAATTTATACATTTTAATTTATTACAATGTTTAATCAATTTCATCGATTTACTGATTTCATAAATAATTATTAAAACTTTTAATTAAATGAATATTTTTAATATTTATAGAATGTATTAATTTCTTTTCACATGAATTGAGGTATCTTATGTGATTAATTGAAATATATGAGTTTAAAATGTCAATTATTTAGAACATAAATAGATTTCCTCATTTGTTTTATGGTAGAATTATTATGAAATCTATTTCCATTTATTATAGATTTTTAATGATCTATTTAGTAGTCGAAAAATTTCCATTATAAATCTTGATTTAAAAATAGATATTATCAAAGTAAAATTCCTCAGAATATTTTTTTAATATATTTTAAATAATGGTGTAAAATATTTATTTGGGAATGCTAAAATGAAATGGAATTCATATATAAATTTTTTATTTCTTAAATGAACACTATATGTTCATTTTGATAGAACTATAAATGTAATTTGGTTAAATATATTACTAAATTACACGTCGTGATAAAACATGGGAGTCAAATAATAATCTAAAATTAACATATATATTGTTATTCATCACTGTTCGTGATATTATTATGGTATTGAAAATCTTATATATTAATGTTTTTCCTATTTTTGTCATTAAAAATTTATTATTTTCCTTTTTTTGATTAATGATATTTCTTTACTTTAAAACCCATTAATGGCAAAAACATGTAATACTACATAATATAGAATGTAATTTCATGTTTTTTACACAAGTCATGAAATACGTAGGGTAATTGGTTTTAAATCTCACTGAGAAAAAAAGAGTAGTGGTATGAGACTCATATTGAATAATATTCCACTGTAGTTTTTTAGTATATGGTTTAAAATTGTGTTTTTAAGGTATTTGACACCATTAATGTTTTAGATATTCCATTTATAGTTGAGTGCAACTCTCTCTATTTTTAACAGATGATAATAGTACAATATGAAAATTATAATAGAATCAAATATAAAACTAAATGTTTTATATTCGAAAATTATTTACCAAATATTATTTAATATCATTAATATAAATATTTTTTCATAATTTTAAAGGGAATAATTCAACCCATATTGATTCTTTTACATTTTTTACTTTAAATTTAGATAATTAGTATTAATGGATATCCCATATATTTAGAATATTTATATCTTATAAGTGTTAATTTATTAATGATATAAGTTGTTAAGTGGAAATTATATTTTTCTTGATGGTGGGAATGAATGTGAATGATGGTTGGACACTTAATTGACATTCATTATTAGGTAGAACTAATTATGGATATTTGAAGGCTCATATGTAAGCATTTCATAGGTTCTTGGTCATTGATTATTTGGAAACAATGTTGAACCATAAAAACATATTAAATTTCATCATTAATAATTTAATCATAAGTCCTCTCATACATCTATTTTGAATTAAAAAGAAATTAATAATTTTAATTTGTAATTATAAGAAATTGATACATCTTTCCAACATCATTGAAAAAAATACATGAAATCTTATTTATTTTTCAATTTACTCATTTGGGATCATAAAAACATATAACAAATAAATGGATAAGGTTAATAGTCTAGTATCATGAGTTTGAATCAATAAATTATAAAATATGAATAAAATTATTGGTAAATTTATATGTTCTATGAAAATTGTGACTGGTATATGAGAAACTCAAGATAATAAAACATTTGATGAAATATTTTTATGTGATTTATAAAATTAATGGAGAAACATAAATGCTGTTCATGATGAATGTAAAAATTTCAAGGAATATATATATTTTTAGAGTATTCAATCATTAGTACAAGATGAATTAGAATTGAAAAAAATTATCAACCTAAAATTTAAAAAATGTATTTATTTTATTTAAAAATTTATTTTATCACTTCTACATATAATTCATAATTACAAATCATGTTAAAATTCAATTATTTATATAATTTTCAATCCATAAGAATGAAATGATAATAAAATATAACTAAAAGGAAATACCCATGGAATAAATAATGAAAAGATGGTATTTATAATAATGATGTAATTTGTTTTGAATGTAGAGAAATAGGTCCTATAAATCCAATAATCCCATGACTAAATCATAATAAAAATGAAAATACAATATAAAAAAGGAATTCCATGAATGGGATGTTAATTGGATTTATAATATTAATTTGGAATAAATCGAATAATCTAGTACTGGAACTGAATTTGATAAACCATTTCAATTGCTTCAAAAAATAATAATGTGACTATGGATTTCATTCCTATTATGAAAAAAATAATTACTAAAAATATGAATTGTATAAAATGTTTTATTGAATCAACCATGAAGTAAAAAAAAGATAGGTAGATTGTCTAAAAATTTATTTATAAACACAATAATCTTAAATTTGAATTTATAAAATTTTAAAATACCCTTTTTATCCAAAATTATAATTTTTTGGCTTATCTGGAATGTTTTCAATATAAATAATTAAATTCAACTATTTTTCCAAATCCCATGAAAAATATTGAATTGAAATTGAATTTTTGAGGGTTGATCAATCTACTTTTATTCATGGGATATAATTTTATGAGAAAACTGTGAGTTTAAATAAGATGGGAAAAATTAAAAATTATCCTAGTTGTGACTACATTTTTTAAAAATATTAGAAAAAATATTATTTCATTGTTCAAGTGGAAGAATATTAACTATTGTTTTGATTAAAATTATTATAAAAAGCTATTATGGAAATTTGTCGCACATGATATTTTGGTATTCTCTTGGTTACATGGTTGAATTTATTTTTATGTTATTGTATTAAAAATTTCTATGAAAACCTTTTTTAATTATATATATGTTCTAAAAAGTCATATAATATTCCTATTACACCCATTAATCCATGGGTAAAAAAATATAGCTTAAATTTTATTATATAGGGTACTTATCATAGAATCAACTATTTCATGTGTAATATATAGATAGTGGATGTTCACACTATATTACAATGGAAATGTATAAATTTTTATCTTTCTATATGTTTTATAGTTGTGGGGACACTCACTTTGATAAAATAAAATGTATGTTAAATAGTATTATATCTTCGATCAGCATGGTGATACCCAAATTTTGTCAGTATTTTCTTCCATATAGTATTCGGTGTGGTAATGGAGATTAGTGTTTGGTAGATGTTGATTTCTTAAATTCCCATTTTAGGATGGTTGTATATGAGAATATCCTATCCTTTAATCATTCATCCAATTGAACAAGCTAGTGAAGTGGGATAAAAGAGCATCAACATTCGATGGTAGATCTATGTCGATCGACTCTTTATATGGGTGGATCACGGTAGATGACCTTGATGATGTAAGATAAAAATAGTGACCATTGACTTTCATCTATGAAATTTGGGTTACTATATCTATTCCATGATACAAGATTGGGGGTTGACCTAACCGGAAATCATTGAGATAGGGGTGTGGTGGCATACTTAGTTGATGCTTGTTTCCCTATAGTGGTGCCTTCAGTAGATGTGACCATTGAATATAGAATAAATACCACTCCAAAAAAAGTGTGTGTGTGTGGGGTGGGGGGTAGGTCCATCTACTGATAAATCTATTTTTCTGAATAATAGTGTGATTTTATATGGACTTGACAATGATAAAAGGGATTAAGAAGAATAAATTCTATGCATTTGATGTTTGATTCTTCAGATCATTTTGTGAAGAAGAAATAAATTGGACATGCAATGGAAAATACAGAATCTATATCTGATAGAATTAAAATATACATGTTTTCCATTATTTCTAGGATGGTCCTTCCTGCTAAAGGAAATAATTTGAAACATGATTATTTATTTTAAAAAAATTAGCCTTTTTGAGGAATTATTCTAACTGGAAATGTATACCCATGGGTAGTGGTTTCGATAATATCATATTGTTAACTAATGAATTGAAATGAATACCATAGGGGACCTGATCAATTGCATTAAATACATGTTTAATTTTCATTTATGAATGAGATTTTCATTTTGAACCATTTTATTTAAAGAATAAAAACGCTTAGGTTTTTATTAAAAAAATTCTTAACTATATTTTAGGGAATCCTAAGATATTAATTTACATAGCATCATCTTGTTGAATTCCAATTAAAATAGCTAGATCCACTAAGATATCCATGTTTTGGATTTTTCTTGGATAATAGTGGGGATTGATTTAACCATTTTATTAATTAATAACATCATTTTCTCTACATTGGATGCTGAGAATCCCTCTATAGGTGGAATATGAAATACTTCCCAACATTTTTTAGACTATCAAATTATTGGCCATGATGAAGAAACATGTCTTGAAATTGTGGTTTGATCTAGTCTTTATCTCAATGGGTATCCTGATACAACTTGTTGGAATTTTGTTTTGAGGAAGCTAAAAAATGAAAATTTAGATGATGGTAAACATACAACATGGAAGAAACCTATGTCACATATTGTGTCTGAGGCATTGAAGGGGAATCCATATTACTCTATGACGAGGCATAGTCCTTGAAATATTCAACACACTGACACTCCAAATCCTAAAATAAATTAGCGTCTAGATATAGGCTCACATAATGGTATGATGGTATGATATGAAAGTACTCGTCCTATATTGGATGTTAGCGTGTAGGTGGATGAATGGGATATTGAGCCTCAGTTTGGGTAGAGATGTATGCATCTGGTCGCCTCTAATCCTTCTAAATCCAATGATTATGGCTATAATGAAATGTTCTCTCAAAAACATGACGATTATCATCAGAATATCTAGAAAAAGTTTTCCTCCCAAATTATTTATGAAATGTGGGGGAACATTTTTTATGATGAAGGGGTGTATAGTAATCCCACAAAAAGGGAATGAGAAGTGGAATTAATGCCTCTTTTAAGGATGTGATCAATTATAGAAAGGGAAGGTTGTATTATTGTGAATGTTCTACTCCTACCCCTTTGTAGATAAGGCCACGAATGATTAATCTAGAATACCATAGACTTTTTCTACATGATCTTCTCCCATGGTATCAATGATGTCTTATTTTGAAATCCTTAATATGGTTAAGTCATATTCTATGTGGGAAATGGAATATCACTTAAATTATCCTAATAACATGTCATTTTATGATATTTAGACACTTTGTTTTATGGATGAGGGAACATCCTTTGGTTTGTCACTACCTAAAACCCTTTCATTATTTTTTTATTATTTTCATAATTTTTTATAATATTTTTTCATGATGGACTTGTTTGGTATAATGATGATAATAGGAATTTGAAATTTGAAAATGAAATGTTTACAGTTTTCTATGAGGAATATATCTTCTTTTAAACAAAAATAAAGAAATACATTTATTCAATTAATTTTTTTATAATCAATAAATAGAATGTAATATTTTAAAATTCTTTTAATATAAAAATTATCTCAATCAAAGAATATTGGAAAATTAAAATTTTACGTTTTTAATAATTTTTTCAAAAAAACTGGTGGTTGATTTTCTCAAAATGGACATCACATACGTATTTTATTAATTCATTAAAGTAAATTATAATAATGATTCACTTAATTTAATTCAATTTGTATAACCCTGTATTTTTATTAATCATTTATACATTGATTTATTCAAACATGTGAGAAATTTTAGTCATAGTGGAAAATGTAATGTGTTTATTATTATTGATGACTATAATATATTTATAAGAAAATGTTTCCTTTAACAAAAATATGAGACTATATAAATTTATATCCTGCGGTAAATTAATTTATAATAAAGAAGTTTAAGTATTTTTTCAACATTGAATAGGTTTTTTGTTATCATATATGTAAATTAAAATATTATATTAAGATAATGGAGATAATTATAATTTCTTTTCTCTCAGTACCAAAAAAATAATTAGTGGCTTGAACAGAAGAAAAAAAAATTACATTTATGAAACATCTATGACTGTGTTAAATTAGTGTTATTTAAAAAAAATATTTTTTATTAATCTAATTAATCAAATTTTCATACTTCTAATAATATTCTTTTAATTTCATTTTCAGATAATACACCTTTTGATTTCTAGAAAACTAGGAATTTGTTAATTAGTTATTTTAGAGAATTTGGTTTCATGGATGATATTCGTAATACTAATGATTCATTACAAAATTTTTATTTCTAATATGTTGAATTTATTTTTCTATAATATTACTTTTAATTAATTTAATTTAGCATTTATTAAAAAAATAAAATTAGTGGGTAATGAATGTTTTATGTAAAATGTTATCATAACCATGTGAAGGAATGTAATTCAATTTTGAAAATGGATATAGAGTTAATTCATGAATTTAAACTTGGATAACAAAAAAAAGAATTGTATGCATCCATTTTTTGGGGACTATCACTCCTAAAAATTAATTTGAATATCCTAAATTTCACACAGTTGAAAATGTAATAGGGATATAAATGTTAGTGAAAAAAATTATAAAATCCTAGAAAATGTTTATGCTTATAAATATTTCATTAAAGCATTTTTTACAAAAAAAATGAATTAATGTATATTTAATTCTGATATGATAAATGAAATTCATAATAAATTAAATATATTTGATAAAAATAAAGAATATTCCTTTATTGAACCCCTTAAAAATAAAAATAATTTACCAAACAAATGACTAATTTGAACCATTATTTTTTAATCTAGATGAATAATTAAAAAAAGACATTTTAGTGTATCTATTTATTATTTATGAATAATTAAAACATTTTATGAAATAAATTTACATGATTTATTCATTATAATATATAACAATTATTTAATCATATGCATCTAATTAATTAATTTTATCAATTAAAATGGGTTAATACTATTACTTTTAAATTTATTTACATTGAAAAATCAAGTTATTCTACATCCTGTAGGGTTTCAAAATGAATTTAGACCTAACCATTTTATAAATATTTATAAATTTTAGTATATTTTAAATGATTATCATCGATATTGGCATGACATGATTACATAATTTGGTTTAAATAATACTTTTTAAAAGAAAAATATGAAAAAAAAATATTTATCAAAATTTATTCATGAAATATTTTAATTATTTAATTATATTGGAAGAAATAATATTTTAAACTTAATGAGATTATAAATGAAATTTATTTTCAAATTCAACGTGTTTATTGTTTGACAAAAGTTATATGTGTGATATTATGTTATTTTTGGGAATTTAAAGAGTAAAATAATATAATGGTATTCTTGAAAACAATTAAATATTATATTTAATTTGTATCAATGGGTTGGTCATGATGAATGAAAGAAAATTATTCTCATGAGTATTAATGATATGAAATATTCTAAAAATGGAGAAAATTATGTTGATAATAATATGTTAAGAGAAATTATTATAATCATACATTATTTTACAACATCTAGAAGAATATAGTTGTTTTATGTGGGTATATGTGATAGATTACAAAATAATCCAAAATAAAATAATTTAAATAGAAATAATGGTTTAATTAATTATATGTAGGGACCTATTCACACCAAATTATTTTATCCTATACATAATTAATTTAATATAAATATTTTCTCATAATCCAATTTTAGTGGTTCCAAAATATAATGAAAATGAACAGAAATTATTTATAACATTCATGGTAATTTATTATATTCATTGTTCAACAAGAAAAAATATATATTCCTTTTTATCTTTTCAATGAGTATATTTTTTTGCTTTTCATTAAATTTCACAATCAATATGGATATAAATAACTTTTTGGTTTTTTATTTTAATTTTTATATTTCATTAATTTATTAAAATTGTAGTTGTAAATTATCTATATCTATATATATTTTTATGCACCCAATTGTAGAACACATTTATGTATAATACAACATTCTTATACATCATTCTCAAAATCAAAAAAAATATTTTATTATATGTAACCATATAAGAAAAATTTCTCTAAATTCTTACAAAACACCTAGATCTAGATATATTTCGTGAAATAAATCATGGACATGTTATGATGGAAATTTTAACATTATAGAATTTATTTAGGGGGTTAAATTTATATAATTTGGGTGTTTCGTTATATTTTCATACAAAAAACTATTTAGATATAAATTAATTATATAAATATTCTAATATTTCATTCCATGACAAAAATGAAATATATTAATAGATCCTTTATGATTCTAGAATAAATTTTCCAAAAAAGTTATTATATTGTATATATGATTCCTCTTAATAATTAAAAAAATATTTTAAAACTATATAAATTTATAGGGACCTATTTATCTGGACGATGTATCATTTAGCTTAGTTTATTTTATAGTAACCGTCAAGGTTGTGGTTTCTGTTCTGAATTTCAATGGCCACATTATTTTCTTGTAATGGTTTTCTTTCATTAGATAATTATTTTATTCATAATTAGTTGTCACATTAAAATGGGATCTGTTTTTTTAATTTTTTTATCAATTTCAAAAGGGAGATAAATTTTATAATTATCTATGTTATTTAATTATCAAAATTTAGATGAATATTAAAGTGGCCCATTATCAACTTTTTATACAATTATAGTGATTATTAATTAAAAAATTATTATTTCTAATTACATTTATTTTAAACCATTATATCATAGAACATGTTTCATAAAATGAATTTTTATGCATTATTTAATTATAGGAAATGTTATTAATTACTAATATTAGGTTCATGTTTTCTATTATGTTTTTTGAATTGATTTTTGAGAAATACTATTCATATATGTATTAATATGACATATATTGTCAGTTTATATATTAGTATATATTTAAAAATCATGTAAAAACATAACCAACATTATGAAAAATAATCCAATAACCACATGAAAAAAGAGTCTGTAAAACAATTATAAAACTATCTTTATGGACAAAATCCAAGTGATCTCAGGAATAAAAACCATGTGACACCATTATTATGGATCGACCATGAGACATGATTTCAAAATTTGTCAAATTTTTTAATCAACCACATTAATATTTTAAACCAGGTATCCCAAATAAATAGTCTATATGTTGTAAAATTGATCAAAAATTCATTAATTTTTCAATTTACTGCACGTTGGAATATTAATTGGCTATATAATGAAATTTTGGCTGATGAAATGTTCCAATTTCATACAATCGTATGATAAAATTTGAGTGGCTACTGATAATTTCGTATTTACCATATGAGTAATGATGGTCTTAATACAATGTAAGACTTACCTTGAGTTATGTTCTATTGTGATAAATAAGTTGTTTTTATGGGTGTATTTTCTCTGACAAGTTCTTAATATTTTATAAATTTTATAATTATTTATAGCATGTGTAATGGATTTTCATTGATGAAATTATTTATTAAATTCTTAAAAAATCATTTTAATAGTAAATAATTTTAGTGTGACGCCATAAAATAGGTAATAAATTCTCATTTAATGTTTTAATGTCACATTGATCTTTTGTATAAAAACATGGGTCACAATATCAATTTATTCCAATTCCTATAGATTTCATTTCATTCTTTATTGATGATATGTTATTAATTCTTTGAATGGTATTGTTATATTCTAATATTGATTATTTAATGAAATGGAAATGATTTAACACTATAATGAGGGAATTCCCTTTATGATTTATGAATCTGTCTATGAAACAAAAATCATGAAATACTATAAAATCTTTTAATTTTTTTAATATGTATTGATTTTATATTATTTATTAACAATGTTGTATTAAAAATATTCCCATCATTGAAATGTGTCCATGGGATAATAAAAATGGCTTAACATTTGAGTAGGATCGAATGTTCTTTTTTGGTCATCAAAAGCCCCATGTAATATTAAATAGTATTAAATTGGCTTTGGGTCTCTTGGATATTCCCCCAAGAATGAAAAAAACCACCAAACCACAATATCCATATCGATATATAATCTATAATCCTTATTTATTATTGTTGGGTATATTCATTTAAAAATTTAATTTAGTTAATGAAATAATTTTTTTTCAGTATATATACTTTTACCATATTAATATTTCACCTCCAATAAATTTTATCTCATGACATATAAAAAAAGAAAACACATGTGGAATACTAATACAAGTTCCCAACACACATTGAATAATATAACAACTATTTAAAATTCATAATTTATTGTAAAAATTATATAGTAGTTATATATTTATATCATAATTATATATAATCATATTTATGAAATTATTTAAGTTGTATTTGAATCAATCTCCCAATTTCAATACAACCTATAAAAATTTATGTCATTTCACCATATATTTTACCATATATAGTATATATTGAAATAATATCTACAAATCATTTTGATATTTTCATTAACACTTTTTTAATTATATCATTGACTTTACCAAGTAACAATTTTTATGTAATACATTATGAATATCAATCCAAAAAAAATTATAATGAATATAAAACATTTAAACAAAAATTATTTGTGTCAAACATTATCTACATTTGATCAACGATAGCTTTTGATCCCACAATTAAATAATTTTTGGATAATAAGTATTCTTATATAAATTTATATAAATAGTAAATTGGAGGCCTCTTGAAAAATTCAAATGTTTTTTTTATAAAGGTAACATGAATGATATACAATAAACACATGTACTGATATAAATTTTTTCAACAGTATACGTTATATGATAATGTACTTTTTTATATTCTCTATTATTCTATGAAATCGTGCGACCATTGGGTATGGAACATTATAATCTCATATAACCAACTCATATATTATTTATTTTCTTATTATTGATTTACCTAAACAATGAATACAACAAACAACATTCTTCTATATGGATATGTATACCATGAATCCATTGTACATAAAAATATAAAATATCTTAGTTCGAGGAAATACTCTTAGTCTCTCACAATCCATAGTCTAGATATCATACTCAATATAATATAGCACAATTAAAAGCTTTGTTAAGATCCAAATGATAACAAAATTACCGACATACCAAACAACAACCTCATTTACTATGTTAATATGTTGACTTCTATATATAAGGAATCAATGTATGAAGGTTATAATTCTATGTTAATAAACCATATCATGTAATTGGGAATCTAAAGAATCTTCTGGCCCTAGATTACTAATTTAAAATATGTGATTCTCTGTGTGTATACTTTTTAGGAAATCCAATCCACAAAAATAATAATATTTTCAATTGTATACAACATTAGAATATTATAAATCATTATACAAGAGTCATACAGATGAAAACAATGAAATTTAATCAAATTACATGAAACTGTAAGAAAACCATCATAAAGGATATATCAATGTTGTACATTTAAAGGTCAATTATAATAGCATTTGAAAAAAAAATCTATATATCATTATATATAAACATGGTAGAGTGTTAAAATTGAGTTTTCCCTTAGTATGAAAAATTTTATAATTAATAAACACATATTTTATATTTTACAAAACCAACATATATACCAGTTTATCATATCATATATAGTAAACTTATTGATGTTGTTTATGATTTCTAGACATTTTATATATTTTTAACTTATTACATAATTGGTAATTCAGGTCACATTCAATATTTCAATTGGATAATTACCCTCACACAGAACTCATTAGTGAGAAACATATTTTATTTAATAATTTTGAGTAATGGTATGACTCTCAGTAGAATATTTCTAATTGTTCAATGACAAGAAAAAACACAATCCTAATATTTTCGCAATATAAAATGATATGATTTCTACATATGTTGTCATTATAGAACACATTCTATGTTCAACATCATAATCTTTTGAAAATTACTCCATAAAATATTCCTAGAGTTATTGTAACAATATAGATTATTCTTTACTATTCCTCCAAATAACTTTTAAGATCATGTGAAAAATGAATAATGGTTTTTTATTAATATCACATAATGATTAAATATTTTTTTTTCTTAATTAATCGATTTTTAAACATAAAAAAGAAATTATTATATATTTTATACAAATTTTTTAATATTTTTCTATGAAACAACAATAACCTTTTGTTTAAGATAGTAACATCTATTTTTGTAAAAAATAAAATATAAAAAATTATTGATTTCTTATATTTCATGTGTGGTATTCTATGAGCCTGGATAATTTTTATTTCAAAATTAAATTTAACTAAAATATAAAATAAATGGGTAGTTAAAATACAACCCTTCATATTTTAAAAATATGGACATATTATCATAGATAAATAAAACATTTCAATAACTAAATTAAATATTATATAAGTCTTGTTGAGTCTTAAACCCTTGGAATACATATAACCATATCATGCATGGCCATACCAAATCATTTATTGTCAAACCATTTCTCTTATAACAGATGAGAAATGAGATGATTCCATACATCCTTTTATTAGAGTCATTTTAGCTGTTATAAAATATATTAAATTCAAATCCTTAATATAGTTAGTATTTATGTCATTTCATGAGTATGAAATATGACCTTAATTAGTTATTCCATGGATTTCATAGCCTTGTATATTTAAAACACTTTTTAATTTATAAATTTTGTATCACATATTCAATAAAAGTGATGATTAAATTTATATTACACCCATTTCTATCATGTAAATTCCAAAGAGTTTCACAAACTACTTCATGTATATAATTTACAATTCAATTAAATTAAATAATTAAAATTCCTTGAGGAAAATTATTGATTTAAATGTCCTTAATATGCCTCATGGAGAAACATTATTAAATGTTTCTTTGAATATTTCTATTTTCAATTCGATCATTACCATATGTGTACTATTTATAAAGTATTTTTGAACTTATACATCATATGTTGAGTACATATATATTCCCATCACATTCCTAAAATCAATAACATTTTTATAGATGGGAATATATTAAATTACTTATCTTGAATAATAAATTATATTTATCTTTAAGGAATGATAAATAATCATAAATATGTGTATCCAAATCCATCTCAATCCTAGAAAAATTTTATATTCTATTCCCAATAGAAGAATGAAAAAATGTATATATTATGAAATATTCAACAAAAATTATGTATATTTGTGTCAAATATGACCAAAACATTTATCTATAACTTGTACATCAACATCAAGAGTGAAAATTAATTTCCTTCATTTTCATCTTTTTCATTTATTGTTATAAATATTTGCAACAAATTTATTATATAAAATTATTGTTACATTCCATTTATACTCATAAAATAAGTAATATAACAATAACACATAATGTCAAAGTATCACGTAGATTCATGCATCCATTCAAGTACTCTGGAAAACTTTTACCCATTAGATAACATTCTATTAAGAAATATCATGCCCATTATTTCATCATTATAATTTTGATAAGAAGTGTGGCATTCCCATGAACTTTTTTTCCCATTTTGGCCAGAATAATTAACCAAATCCATATATACCATAACCGAATCTCTTAACAGTGGACCAAAAATTTCATGTTCATATATCCTCAACATATTTATGATAAAAACTGATGTTTTTAAATGATCCCTTATATTGTAAATAAACTAACTATTGGAAGATTTCTAACAATGTTTATATAATGGAATCCATTTCCTACTAAGGATTTAAAGGGTAATAATATTATATATAAGGTAAATGTTAACAACTAAAATTATAAGTGACTTAATTATAGAACAATTATTACCACTTTTACTATTTTAACATTTTAATGATTTTAAATATTTCAATGAAATATTATTTTGATAATTTATCAGTAATTACATATTTTACACTATTCATTTAATCTGACATCAACTAGATCAATAGAATGTTGTGTTTCAAATATTTTTTTTATATAACTATAATTTTATATTCATATAAAAAATCCATGGACCACTATAAATAAATCTATTTATATCACCATTAATAAATATAATATATTTTATTTTCGTTTTACATTAATTGAAAAAAAATTATATTTCTGTTTCAGAAGAATTTATTGTATTATATAATTACAAAAAATTAGAAATATATTATGACGGTGATTAAATTTATTTTTTCCATAATTTAAATTTATATAAATTTAATATGTTCTTTTTTTTTTATGTTAAATCATAATAGTTATTTAAATCAAAGAGAGTGGAATTTTTTATGTTTCTACCACATAAATATTATATTGGTAATTTTCAAATACATGTGTCAATTTAACATATATATTTAATTCTAAAAAAGATATTTATTCATTTAACATCAACCAATAATAATTTAAATGAAATATTAGGAACACATTAATTAGTTTTAAAAAAAATTACCCAATTTACCCATTATCGAGTTGATATATTTAACAAATCATACTATTCAAAATGAAAAACATAAATTTTCTTATTATCAAAATTAAAAAATAATACTTCAACATATATAATCCAATTTTCATGATCTAACATCAATATTTGGATGGATCTAATAGTAATATAATTTTACAAATTGCAATGATAATCTCATTTTTAGAAAAATATTTTTTTATGTATAAAACCAATGTTTTTCATATCATATTCCATGTAAATACTATAAATAAATGTCAAAACATTCAAAGAATATAATTTTTTTAATTTAATTTTAATAAATTACCAATATTTGTGAATTGAAAATATTATCACATAACTATATTGTACGTATAAATATTATTTTTCTAAAAACATATTTTTTAATTCAAATTTTTATTATTTTGATAATCACGTATTTTATTTTATAGATTATTTAAAAAATATATACTATTTAGAATTTACATATTCCTATTCATATATACCTTTTTAAATTTCATGTTTATTACTATTCCATAATAATATATCATGTATCCTATAATAATGGTCTTTCATGAGACAAACTATATCAATGATATTAAATTTATTTAAAAATAGACATAACAGAAAATCTAGTGCATTTATAGAAGGATTTTTACACTATACCATGATCGGTTTCCACACAATTATGACACAAATATGAGGGGTGGTTGGACCTTATGATTTCCTATATGTTATTATGGAGTGATGACTTATCTTACAATGAACCTATGGTTTCACCAGGAAATGTTACCATTAAGGGTATCATATATGGCATAATGGAGGCACCATGGAATGAATAATGAAGGATATACCTTGGTGGATTAATCCCTAAATAAAAATGTTTGATTCATGTAAACCAAAGAGGATATCACCGAAACATAGGCTGATAGTGTATTAAACATTATTTCTGGTAATGGTCTCCCATAATACCACCTTGAGAGAGATCACTATGGAGTGAATATGATAGTCTAGACATAATCAAAAAATTTACATGTTTTTGTTAATGTGGGAAATCCATTTTTTAGAGGAATACCTAATCTTATTTATGAAGAAATAGTACATTGGGGAGGCCCATTCATATGTATACCCTTCTTATCCAATCATGTTATCAATCATAGGGAGTGTCCATTTTTGGGGTGATTTGATAAAAAGTACAATTTATAAAATTCCCCTCATCCTTCTATTTTTTTATGTTTTATCCCTTTCGTTTGTGGTGATAATGAAGAGGGTTTTGGCAAAGATCCCCGAAAATAATGGCTGAATAAGTTCTTTAATATGGGTATTTCTTTTATGGGATATGGGAATAACATTCACGAGGAATGAATTTTATTTCTCATAGTTTTATTAAATGTATGTCTTTATGATTTTGTATATTAAATTAGATGAAAGAAATGAGTGGTTGGGTTCTTTGTGATTAAAGTTTCCATCATGGATATAGCTATATAATTCTATGAGATGTTGAAATCAAATATCACAATGTTTTTTAATTTGGTTTCAATTTATATTTTTAGAGATGTATTATATTGGCTGTGGAATTTAAAATACTAGTCGAGAATGTGTGGAGCACCAGGAAGGTGATCTATTTTATACAAAACCATATTCTCATTGATGAATGAGTGTGGGTTCCTTTATTTTTTTCATGTGAGTAAATAATGTAATGGGGTTATTATTATATATATAGAGTGATATATAATGCAATTTATCATATTAGACATAGATAAAGTGCTCCTAATAATGTAGAGATACTGAGTATCTCATTATATCCAAGCCTACAAGGGGAAAAGATGTATGTTTAGTGGGAAAGAGTCCATGGGTGGGTCTTGGGATGTGAGATATAATGATAGTATCTTATGATGTGTTTCTTGGGAAATTTATATATGTATAAGTGGATTATTCCTAGTTTATATGGTATATATTGTCATACAAATCACAATGATGAGGAATATGAATTTAATTGCAGATCGGAAAACTCAAAATTGAAATATATATGATGAGTCCCTGAAGACATGATGTATCGGGTCTTTGAGAGATTCACATAATGTTTGATTGGAGTGTTTTCAATGGGATATGTGTGATAATAAATAAGAATGGGGAATGATAATGCAATGGATGAATTAACATTAGTATTTTTATATGGATTGGTGAGGTATAGCTCATTATGATCCATAGATAGTGGGATTTTGATGTTATCTAAATTTTTATGATGTTTAGAATAGAATTTTGAACCCCAAATTGGTAAGAAACTATAATGACCCAGCCTTAAACATTAAATGATATTGAATTAAATGATTAATTATCATTGAGGATCTTTTCAGGTTTAGATTTTTAGATAATTAGGCTATAACTATTACATTTAAACTTGAATATTACAAGTAGACACTACTTCTCAGTATCCTTTTTTTCATAAAATAAAAACTCTTAAAAATAAACATGTCTAGTTCCATGTTTTAGATAGCATGACTTTTCCCTGATCCCATCATTGACCCTATTCATATTTATGTCTTGTGGAAAACATTTCAAAAACTTGGGATGAGAATAAAAAGCTCAGTATGGGTTATAAAATAAGGAATGAAAACATTATCCCCTCAATAAATACAAATCAATGAAACCATAATTCTCAATCATAACATATGAAATCATAATATTTATGAATAACACACAAAAATCATAAATCATAAAGGTTACTTATGGAATCCATATCAAACTTACATTATAGCTATCAAATATACATAGGGAGTTACAATTAGAATAACCATCACGGTATATTCCTAAATCTCTTAGGAGAAACATCACATTCACCTCTGTCACATTACCCAATGCATTGGAGAGCTATCTCGGGCTCACCCGCCCTAGGTTTATCATGGAACCACTCATATACATAAACAATGCCCAATATCAATAACATAATCATAAAATATAACACATGTATAAAGTAAGGATAACATTTCCACATTCTAATATATCAAATCAAGATAATGTTTTATAAAATCATTTTCAAAACCATTTAAAAAGATATTTTTGAATCAAAGTGTCCCATACCACTTTGTTTCTTTTAAATTAATTATCATTTGAAAACATTAACATCCATATAAATAAATCCTAAAACCCATTTTGAAAACATGGACCTTAATGATAAATATTTAGAAGAATAAATCCTTAAAATATTTAAAACAATATTTTAGTTAAAGAGTTTTTTAACCAAAAGAGAGACGCTTGAATACAAATAATTGAGGAATAACCTTTAATCAGAACATTATAATATCATGATAATAAAGTTATTCATGATATTATATGTCAAAGGACTGTATATACACCATATAAGAGTAAATTGGTGCATAACAACAATGAACTCTCAATAGAAATGTAAATTGAGATTAAATCCCTTATAAAGATGGTATCCATAAATTAAGGATAAATCAATCTCATAATTATGTATAAAAAATATAAATATACCCAATATAAGTGGATATTATGAGCATAAAAATCATAGTTCATTCACACATATTCATAGGATGACATATTCAATAAGTACAAGTTGAACCCAATGAATCGAAATTGGGTTAAGAAGTTCCCTTGTAAAAATTCGACAACCTAACATCATCACTATAAAATTCAGAAAATGGGTTTATGAGACAAAAAGGGTATCTCATCACTTGGAAATAACAGTAACATAAATAAGGATATATAAGAACATACCCCAACATAATAATATGTAATTTAAAATACATAACCAAACAAAGCCTTTTAAATAGAGGAGGGCGAATGGTTCCCTTACCGTTTTGGTAACTTACAAAACAAACGCCACATGAAAGAATGATCATACAAAGAAGATGTAAATAGTAAAAAAATTAATGTATATTACACAAAGAGTACAATCATGGGAAGTACATACACCCCACAAAATGAAATAGTAGAAAATATAGCATGATTCTCACGGGAATAAAAAGTGAGATGAAACCATTTACCATGTTGTAATCAACTAAGTTGTACGACCAAAAGTTAATTACCACAAATTGAATCACATTATACCATGAATATAATGAGAATAATGATAATTTATATCAAATTTCAGTAAAAAATACACCACATGCAATGAATAATTGGCGAACAATGGAAATCTCATGGAATTAAAAGTGAGATAAGAAAATCTGTTACTTTGTGTCCGACTTGACTCGATCGTTCATTAATCTCTCGAATTATAACCTAAAGTTAATTTATACTTGTGTGGAGCCTTTTTCAAGTTTATTATTCCTTTTATATCACTTATTGCCTTTTTATAAACATTATGTAGTAATTTAAGTTAATAATGTTTATTTTGTTGATATTTGGTACTTGAGTAAAAAATGAACACCTTATATTTGCAAGTTGCCCATGAGGTCAATAGTCCATTATATCCAGAATTATATTCATGATTTATATATCATATCTATCATATATATCTAGTATTATATGTATTTATAATAGAACATAACACTTGGAGGTAAGAAATGAAATGCTCCGTTCATGGAGACGGTAAGTCGTACGCACACATGAATGCTACTTTCATTTCTATTTATTAGTTTAATGGATTTAAAACATAATTATACATAGTTATATTATAATTAAATTATAATATCATATATAATATCATATATAATATCATTAGATCCATCCTTTATATGTCCCGCATATGGAATTAACGAGTCATATCACTTTGAGGAGGCGGTAGTCCGCACTTACTCAAATGAGATTATCGTATTTACCCACATTGGAAACCATAATGGCATGATATAATTAGAAATTACAGAAGCATTAGGGAATAATAAACATAATATATATATATATATCATATACAAATACAGTTCCATCATAATGTCCCCATGAGAGGTCGTAAGAGGTAACTGAAAAATCATCGTCTCGTGAGGCGTTGGTTTTCCATCCACAGAAAGATTATGTTCTTCACCCATTAGATGGAGTTGTGTCTAAGTGTAGTTCAAATACTTCTCAAAACAACATACTAGTATATTGAGGATACTGGTGTTGTTACAAATGAAATAAATAAAAATATTTTATGGGTTAGAGATGTAAAGTAAAAGAAAACAATTTAAGAGAAACGGTTACCTTTAATTTTGGTAACTCCCTTTGGTTTGAACCAAAGTAATTCTTGAAGTTCCTTCTGCCTAAGGTAAGGCTTATAAATGGAGGGGAGGGATTTAGGGATCTTAATTGGTCAGAGATTGGACGAGCTAAATGGCTTGGGAGGTGTGAGGAATTGTGTCACGACCCATCCTCGGGGCCCGTGTCATGACTACCCCTAGCCCGTCTTCCATAGGCCAGGGGCTGGAGACTAGCACCAATGGAAAAAATCCCGATAACTGGGAAGGCATTACCTTTATAAAGGGAAAAACACCACATAGTACAAGCGGAAGTAAACACTAAGTACAAAAGAGAATGCTGAAAAGTAAATGGGCAAGAATACAAACCCAACTGAAAGTACACCTACAACTGAAAAAAAGTACAACAGAAAAAGGCAACAGCTGGAAGAACGGAAGCGGCTCCTGGGTCATCCACCTCGGATCCTACCTGAAGGGTAGGTACAGATAGCGTAGCTCCTAGATCGTCCACCTCGGATCCTACCTAAAGGGTAGGTACAGATAGCCTCCACAACGTTCTCGCCCGTCAACCTCCTCTGAATACTAACTCGTTGTGAGATCCACCTCCGGGTACCGTCCAGTCCTCAAACACTCGGCCTCTGTCAGTGCTGCCTGTCGTTTACAACCAACACAGCGAGGTGCAGGCATAGCCCGTGCAGGGGTGAGTATAACGATATTCAGTAGGGACCCTGAGACCCTCATGGTCTCACTAAATCCAACAAGGATGACCACAAAGAAGATCTCAACAGATAACCTCTACTAGTTATATGCCCATACATATACCTAAGTTATCAAGTAACCCATCTCAATCATGAGGAAACACAAAGATTATGAAATCAACAGTTAACCATGACCCAGGTATATGCCCATACATATACCTAAGTTATCAAGTGACCCATCTCGATCATGAGGTAAACACAAAGGTCATAGACTCAGATCAAACCAGGATTTTCATTATCGAAATCGTAAATGATAATGAGCCCGTCTCTGGAGTGTACAGTGATCCTTTCACAAATTCGAGGTACTTCTCACTAACCTAAGACTGTTGAGGTACTCCTCCTGTCGAGTACCGCGGGTCTGCCACCTCACACAGTAGTGCCCCTCCGCCATGGGTCTGCCGCCTCACACAGTAGTGCTCCCCCACATAGCCTAGTGAGGTACACCTCCTGTCGAGTACCACGTGTCTGCCACCTCACAATGTAGTGCTCCTCCGCCATGGGTCTGCCACCTCACAAAGTAGTGCTCCCCACTGGGCTAAGCTAGTCACTCTGAATCGAATCGGACAAGCAGTCATCGGTCACAACCAGCTACACGGTCTCTGTACTCTGTATGCTCGTCTCCGGGAGGGTCCGCTCCACGAGCTATAGGTCGATACTCCAAGTATCACAAGGTCCCATGAAGAAGTATCTCAAAGGACCGTCTCGTCATAGGGGTCTCAACGCAATAGATGACGCATCAACCGGACGCCCGGTCTGTGAGTTATTAGCATTTTCGTCCCAGGGGCCCGGTTGGTTTCGTGTACGAACCAACCTGACAGTATCTCAACTGTACCCCAAATTCTCATAGGGTATACTCATTGGGACTGTTTCTCAATGTGATCACCAACTCCGCTGACGGTTCGTCAAACGGACGTCTGATCGGAAAGATATCAGCTTTTCCGTTCCAGGGGCCCGGTTGGATTATGGGTACAATCCAACCCGACCATACTCCAACTGCATCCAAACCTCGGGCAAAGTATTCCAAAAGTACCGTCTCCTCCATAGGAATCCAACAAAGTCGACGGTATGTCAATCAGGCGTCCGGAGCTCAAGATATAAGTGTTTCTGCTCCGAGGTCCCGGTTGCTTTCGTGTATGAACCAACCCAGCTCAACCCAAATTACATCAAAACCTTGAATGTAATATACCAAAACGACCGCCTCGATCCAAAGATCGCATTGCAGCTGACGGTGCATCGATCAGAGGTGTGCAGCCCATGTTATGGGAAAAATACCGTGAAAGGTCCGAAAGTGGGGGTTTCGGGCTCGGACCGACCCGGACCGAGACCCACTGGGTCGGCCCGAACAGGGTCGACCCAACCCAAGACTGAGTCGGCCCACTTGGGAGCGGCCCGGACCGGCCAGGGCACGGCCCGACTCAGTGGCCCAGCGCGCTGGCCAGGTGGCTCAGCCGAACGGCCGAGCCGTTCGGGAGTACGGGGGGCGTGCTGCCCCCCACCGTTTGTAACTGTGGCTCCCCATAATGGGGGCCACTATTTATTGGCCAGCCGAGGGTCGTAAACCCCGGCTCTCCCCCTAACCAGTCGGCCTGCTCCGGCCGGTCGGCTTCTTCCGCCACGGGACCGGCAAGGGCGGTCCCCTGGCTCCGACGTCGGCGACCCGGAACCCGTCGTCGTTTCCCCTACTTCGCCGTGGCCGGGAACCAGCTGTGGCCTTGGTCTGTCCGGTGCCGCGCGACGGCGCCGCACCCCTCCTCAGTGGCCCCGCATCAGCCGCAGTTCTTTTTTGGTTCTCCGACGTGGCGCGATGGCGCCCCGTCTTTGGTTCGTCTTCAACGGCGTGGCGCGACGGCGCCACATCTCTTCCCCTTTCCTTAATAATTCTCGCGCGGTGCTTTGGCATCGCGTTGCTTTGCTCGTGCCGCATCAATATCAAACAACCAAAATGGGAGGAGAGTCGGCCTTGTTCATGCGGTCAGACCTACTCCCGTTATTGTAACTATAGGCGGTTCAAAATTGGAAGGAGGAAAACGACAGAAGTAATTCATGAAAAGAAACACATCAAACCCCTACCTTGACAAAAGTTTTCGAACGATGGTTTCACGGGAAAACGGCGTCGTGGGGTGAGGTTCTGTATATGCCGACAGAGAACGTCTGATATGGAAGTAGTTTCTCCCTTCCTTTCATGCAGAGAGAAAAATTGAAAGGCGGAACATCGTTGGCGAGTTCCCACGTCAGTGCCTCCTCCTTTGTCGAGGAAGAAGAAGATGGAATAATCCAAGACTCCGAATCGACGTTCCTTGAAGAAGAAGAAGAAGAAGATGTTCTTTAAAAACTCCCAAGCTCTCTTCCCTTACCCTCAACACCACAAATGCCAACCCTTCATAAAAATAAATGTTCCACATTATTTAATCAACCCAAGCCAAGATTTTCCAAAATAAATTCAAAAGTTGAATTCACTTAATTTAATGTGTGTGTTAGCTACAGTTAATGAGGGAGAGAGTGAGGAAATGTAAGGTTACTCATTAAAGATAAGTTTACAAAATATTAAAGAGGGAGTTGGGGAGTTTAAGAGGAATGTGAAGGGGTGGGGTTCGTGTGGGCCCAACCTCACCTTTAATCCTATAATGGGTGGTTAACTACAAGTGGGTCCCACCCCTTAATCCCTTACTTAGGTTATAGCTACTTAATAGAGGGTCAAAGTGTTGTAACACAACACTTAATCCACTTAACATGAAAAGAAAATATAATTGTAACAATCATATTTTATCCCTCACAATTTTTAAAACAACTCCTCCCGAGAAAATGAAACTCCAGAAAGGGTCTTCTTAAGAAATTACCAGTGTTGTGGTTCCATCGGTGCCGTCGGATTTTGATTCTGTGCACCGGTTCAAAAGATAGAAAACCCCACTCGTTCGTTCACTGAATGTACCCAAACTAAACTTCGGAAATTGATTCTGGGAACACAGGGCCTCGGAATCAGGCGCCGTCAGAAACTGTGTTCTTATAAAATCCCAAAGAAAATTTAGAAAAAAATTCCATTGAATTTTACGTGTTTTTACATTACTCCCACCTCAGGGATTTACGTCCTCATAAAGCTTAAACACAGACTAGGGATACAAAAGCGGTATTGAGCACGCTTCTGAGCCTTCCGCTCCCATGTGCTTACCTAGAGATTCTCGTACTGCCAATGAAAGTGCACCCAAGGAATCAACTGTCCTTGTAGGATCTACTCTTCTTGATCCTCGGTCCCCACCGGAACCTCCGAGAAAGTCGCCCCATCGCCCAAGTCCATCTCCCGATGGTCGATGATAAGCGAAGGGTCGAGCACGTATCTCCTCAGTCGAGATACAAGGAAGTCTTCGTGCACCTGGTGCAACTGAGGGGGATGGGTCAAGTGGTAAACCACCTCGCCTACCCTTCTGAGGAACTAGAATGGTCCGTTGAACCTTGGAGATAACTTATCGCCTCGGCCACGTCTCCGTAATTCCATGTCGACGTGAGACCCGTAAGAAAATGTGGTCGCCATCCTCAAACTATAGTGGTCTCTGCCTCCTGTCATCATAAGGCTTCCGTCGGCTCTGAGCTGTCCTCATCCGCTCTTGGATGACCTGGACCTTCTCTAGTCCCACAAGAGGTACTATGATTTATTCTTTTCCAATAAGAAAAATCTGGTCTCATCCCCTGGATGAACCACATTCTTGGCCTAATACAGTCAATCCGGACATGAATGATGTATTCATGCCATGGACGACGTCATAAGGCCTCGATGTTTCTACCAAGAGATCCAACTGTCACTCTTTCCTCTAAGGGTCCAGTCACACTGCGGGCATCAGCGTGAGGTCACTGGGTCTCTTCCAGTAGGAATATCGAAAGTGAGGGTCAAGTCAACAGTTTAAACCGGAACCTCTTAGTACTCAAAAAGGAAGGAAGAAAATGTCACAAAGGTAAGTGTCTTTATATTATTGCATCTCATGGTACAAAGACAAAAATGTAACAAAAACAACATGGAACTAGATATACAAAGAATAAAAGGAAACCACTAGTTCCGCTATTGTCCACTCGCTTCCGGAGCTCCATAGTCATAAGCATCTGCTGCCTGAAGCTGAGATCTCCCATGTCCACCTTTTCCCTCTGGTCGGGGTGGACCTCATGGTGGTGGTGGTGGAAACACCTCGAAGCGTCGTCCACCTCATGTTGCACGGCCATCTCCCCTCCCTTGGCCTTCAGCTCCTAGCAGTTTGCCTTGACCGAATCTCTACCTCTTCCTAGGAGGTTCTTCATTTAACTGTTGGTCATCTGCATGGTGGGTCGGACAGTCACGTGCCATGTGACCAATCCCGCCACAGGAGTAACACTGCAAGGCAGGTCTGGCTCTGTCATTCCCCTTGGTGCCTCGCACTACCGACCCTAAGTCATGCAGTCGACCACCTGTAGGTCTGGTCCTCTTGGACCCCTGCATCATCTGTCTACTGCTAGCTACAGAAGACTCTGCCACATGCCGGTTAGTGGTGGGTCCTGCTGATGGAGACTGCTCATCAAGGAAACTCTCCACTAAGAGGGATCAGTCCAACACCCCTGTCTGCGTCGGAATTCTATGAGAAACAGCATAAGCTCTAATCTCTCGCCTGATCCCCTACTCGAAGGTTCGGGCCCGGAAGAACGGGTCTCGTACCATATCTGTGGAGTAGCGTGAGAGGTCTGTGAACCTCACTGAATACTACGCCACTGTCATGCTGCCCTGCCGCAGCATAAGTAGCTCATGTATACGCACCGCTTGAAGGGTGGCTGTTACATACTCTACCCAGAACATGCTCTCGAAGTCTTCCCATAGAAATTTCGCCTCGTCTTGCATCTGGAGCATCAGGATCCACCATATGCCTACTGCTGCCTGAATAAGGATGGCATCAAGGATCACCATGAAGTCTCCTGGCGTCCCCACTAGCCTGAAGACTCTCACCATAGCCTCCATCCAATCATCAGCTGCCTGCGGGTCCATCTCTCCCCTGAACCTGGGTGGCCTCTGGCGCTGGAACTCGTGCAGTGCGCTCAAGCGACGTGCACCCTCTGCTGCTGGGGCTGGTGGCATCGGTGGCCCAACGGGTAGTAGTGCCGATGGTGCCTCCGTTGGTGCCTCAACTGGGATAGGGCCATATACTAAGGCCCCGTCGCTCGGCAGGCTGTCAGTACGAACAACTCTCGGGGCTCTAGATGGTCGTCCACGGGGAGGCATCCTAAAAGAAACAACGTGACATGGTCAAACGATTTATACCTGGTGAGCTAACCTGGTTTGAGCTTACTTTTAAAAAAAACTTCTGGAAACACACACTCAATCATTTTTTTCGTGCACAAAGTCAGAAATTAGTTTTCAGGGTCCTGGTGTATAGATACGTCGGCCGCCCGCACCAACACTGGACTCCCTGAACTGAAGACCACACTCAGTACCCTTAACACTATTGCATCACAGAATGAAAAACATCATAGTTATAAGTTCTATGGTAGAACCGAATCCTCTGATACCAATTTGTCATGACCCGTCCTTGGGGCCCGTTCCGTGACTACCCCAAGCCCGCCTTCTATAGGCCAGGGGCTAGCGACTGGCACCAGAGGAGAAAATCCCGATAACTGGGAAGGCATTGCCTTTATAAAGGAAAACAAAACTCCCCAGAGTACAAGAAAAAGTAAAAACTAAGTACGAAAGAGAGTGATGAAAAGTAAATGGGCCAAAATACAAACCCAACTGAAAGTACAGCTACAACTGAACAAAAGTACAACAGAAAAAGACAACAGCTGGAAGAAGGGAAGCGGCTCCTAGGTTGTCCACCTAGGATCCTACCTGAAGGGTAGGTACAGATAGCGCAGCTCCTTGATCGTCCACCTCGGATCCCACCTGAAGGGTAGGTACAAAAAGCCTCCACAATGCTCTTGCCCGTCAACCTCCTCCGAATACTGACTCGTCGTGAGATCCACCCCCGGGTACCATCCAGTCCTCAAACACTCGGCCTCTATCAGCGCTGCCCATCGTCTCCAACCAACACAATAAGGTGTGATCATAGCCCGTGCAGGGGTGAGTAAAATGATACTCAGTAGGGACCCCGAGACCCTCAAGGTCACACTAAATCCAACAAGGATAACCACAAAGAAGATCGCAACAGATAATCTCTACTTAGGTATATGCCCATACATATACCTAAGTTATCAAGTAACCCATCTCAATCATGGGGAAACACAAATATTATCAAATCAACGAATAACCACTACCCAGGTATATGCCCATACATATACCTAAGTTATCAAGTGACTCATCTCAATCATGAGGTAAACACAAAGGTCATAGAGTCGGCTCAAACCAGGATTTTCATTATTGAAACCATAACTGCTAATGAGCCCATCTCTGGAGTGTATTTTGATCCTGTCACAACTCTGAGGTACTTCCCACTAACCTAAGACTACTGAGGTACTCCTCCTGTCGAGTACCGCGGGTCTGTAACCTCACACAGTAGTGCTCCTCTGCCATGGGTCTGCCACCTCACACAGTAGTGCTCCCCCTCATAGTCTACAGAGGTACTCCTCCTATTGAGTACCGCGGGTCTGTCACCTCACAAAGTAGTGCTCCTCTTTTATGGGTCTACCACCTCACAAATTATTGCTCCCCACTGGGCTATGCTAGTCACTCCGAATCGAATCGGACAAGCAGTCATCGGTCACAGCCAGCTACATGGTCTCCGTACTCTGTATGCTCGTCTTCGGGAGGGTCCGCTCCACGAGCAATAGGTTGATATTGCAAGTATCACAAGTTTCCATGAAGAAGTATCTCAAAGAACCGCCTCGTCATAGGGTTCTCAACGCAACAGACGACGCATCAATCGGACGCCCGTTCTGTGAGTTATTAGCTTTTTCGTCCCAGGGGCCCGGTTGGTTTCGTGTACGAACAAACCCGACTGTATCTCAACTTTATCCCGAAGTCTCATAGGGTATACTCATAGGGACCATTTCTCAACGTGATCACCAATGCCGCTGACAGTTCGTCAAATGGACGTCCGGTCGGAAATATATCAGCTTTTCCGTTCGAGGGGCCCGGTAGGATTTCGGGTACAATCCAACCCGGTCATACTCCAACTATGTCCAAACCTCGGACGAAGTATGCCAAAAGTACCTTCTCCTCAATAGGAATCCAAAAAAGTTGACGGTACATCAATAGGACGTCCGTAGCTCATGATATAAGTGTTTCTGCTCCGAGGGCCCGGTTGGTTTCGTGTACGAACCAACCCGGACAAACCCAAAATACTCCGAAACCTTGAGTGTAATATACCGAAACGACCGTATTGATTCAAAGATCGTATCGCAGTTGACGGTGCATCGATCGGAGATCTGTAACCTATGTTATGGTCAAAGGACCGTGAAAGGTCCGAAAGTGGGGGTTTCGGGCTCGGACCGACTCAGCCCGAGAACCCCTAGGTACACCTGAACTGGGTCGACCCGACCCGGGTCCTGGTGGGCCCTCTTGGGCGTGGACCATCCCAGCGGGGCGCGGCCCAGCCGGCGCGGCCCGGCTCGGCGGCCCGGCGCGCTGGCCAGGTGGCTCGGCCGAACGGCCGAGCTGTTCGGAAGTGCGAGGGGGGCGCTTCCCCCCGCCATTTGTAACCGCTGCCCCCCATAATGGGGGCCGCTCTTTGCTGGCCAGCCGGGGGTCGTAACCCCCGGCTCTCCCCCTGACCGGCCGGCCCGCTCCGGCCGGCCCGCTTCTACCACCACGTGACCGGAAAGGCCGATCCCCCTGCTTCGACGCCGGCGGCCGCGATCCAGCCGCCGTTTCCCCTACTCCGCTGTGGCCCGGAACCGGCCGCGGCCTTGGTCCGTCTGGCACGGCGCGACAGCGCCGCGCCCCTCCGCCGCCGCCCCGCTATTGCCACGGTGCATTTGTGGTTCACCGGCGCGGCACGACGGCGCCGCGTCTTTGGTTCGTCTTCAACGGCGCGGCGCAATGGTGTCGCGTCTCTTCCCCTTTCCTTAATAATTCTCGAGCGGTGCTTTGGCACCATGTTTCTTTGCTCTTGCTGCATCAATATCAAACAACCAAAAAGGGGAGGAGAGTCGGTCGTGTTCGTGCGGTCCGACCTCCTCCCATTATTGCGATAATAGGCGGTTCAAAATTGGAAGGAGGAAAACGACAGAAGTAATTCACGAAAAGAAACGCATAAAACCCCTACCTTGACAAAAGTTGTCGAATGACGGTTTCACGGGAAAACGGTGTCGCGGGGTGAGGTTCTGTATATGCCGACGGAGAACGTCTGAGAAGGAAGCAGTGTCTCCCTTCCTTTCACGCAGAGAGAAAAATTGAAAGGCGGAACGTCGTTGGCGAGTTCCCACGTCGGTGCCTCCTCCTTTTTCGAGGAACAAGAAGACGGAAGAATACGGGTCTCCGAATTGACGTTCCTTGACGAAGAAGAAGAATAAGAAGATCTTTAAAAACTCCAAAGATCTCTTCCCTTACCCTCAACACCACAAATGGAAACCCTTCAAAAAAATAATGGTTCCACATTATTTAATCCACCCAAGCTAAGCTTTTCCAAAATAAATTCAAAAGTTGAATTCACTAAATTTAATGTGTGTGTTGGCTAGAGTTAATGAGGGAGAGAGTAAGGAAATGGAACGTTACTCATTAAAGATAAGCTTACAAAACATTAAAGAGGGGGCTAGGGATTTCAAGAGGAATGTAAAGGGGTGGGGTTTTTGTGGGCCCCACCTCACCTTTAATCCTCTCATGGGTGGTTAACTACAAGTGGGTCCCACCCCTAACTCCCTTACATAGGTTATAACCACTTAAGAGAGGGTCAAAGTGTTGTAACACAACATTTAATCCACATAACAAGAAAAGAAAATATAACTGTAATAATTAAATTTTATCCCTCACAATTTTTAAAACAACTCCCCCTGAGAAAATGCAACTCTAGAAAGGGTCTTCTTAAGCAATTACCAGAGCTGTGGTTCCATCAGTGCCCTCGGATTTCGATTATGTGCACCGGTTCAAAAGATAGAAAAACTCGCTCATTCGTTCACTAAACGTACCCAAGCCAAACTTCAAAAATTGATTCCAGGCACACAGGGCCTCGGAATCAGGCGCCGTTAGAAACAGCGTCCTTGTAAAATCCCAAAGAAAATTTTGAAAAAATTTCCCTTGAATTTTATGGGTCTTTACAAATTGAATAGAAATGGACTCCTTTTATAAGGGAGAGGTGGGACTCTTTAGGAATGTGTGAAAATATTATTTTACTCTATAATTATATTTGGTTTCTAAAGGAAAAAAAATAAATATAGTCAAATATAAGATAACTAACATTGGAAATAAAATCATCCAATCATAATTGTAAATGTTTTGGACAATATTTGAATCATTATAATCTTATTTATATAAATCATTTATTAATGAGGTAAATACTGCATCATTATTATGTCAAAAATAATGTAATTTATTTGATGTCTAAATTTTTTAAAAAAAATACCATGATGTAGGAAATCTTCTTAACTTTCTAGTGAATATTTATAGTCGAAATTATAATTTATAGAACCCATTCTAAAAATTAATTTACTAAAAGATATTTTCTTTTGTCATTTTTGCCTTTAATTTATGTTAATTAATCTAAATTCTCATTATCACTCCCAAGTGGCACAATGGGGTCCCAAAATAGACCCAAATATTCCCATGGTCGTAAATGACTCATACAATAAGGTTTGGACAAGTGTTAAGATAAATTTTAATTATTATAATATTCTTTTAACCCTAAATTGCCCTATTTACCTTTAACCGCGGTAAATAAATGTCAGAAGTTTCTATTCACCAAAAATTATTTTCATCTTAAGGAAACACATTTTACTTCCTGATAACAACCAGCTATGTCAGATTTTTGAAATTCAATTCACAGAAGTGGTAAATTTTCATTTAAAGGAAAAAGCTATTTTTTTAACTACCACAAAGTGGTTTCACTATTCATCAAAAAAATTGATGTCTGTCAGAAAAATACCGAAAATCCAGCCTAATCTATATTTGATATTCTGAATTCAAAAATTATGTATATATTTCAAAATTCTAAACATAGAAGTGGAATTAATAAATTTTAAAATTAATTCCCATTATCAAAACAAATAGCGTGTTTTTAAGACACAATAACTATCAAAAGATTGATACTTGTTTATGTCCAATTTCAAAGTAAAATTAATTCCAATGACCAACATTGGATTAAATGGTAAAAATATATTTTAATTTCACTTTAAAAACAATTAAACATATAATATAACCATATAAATAAATTATATTAAAAGTAACTTTGAATTAAAATACAATATTCTTTACTATTCATTAAAAATGAACTTTATCGGAAAAATTCCAAATATTTAAAAAATGTAAGTTTTGATGTCTCCATTCTAAAGAAAAATTCTATTTGGTCTTATAGAATATATTAATGTGACCAAAACTAGATTCAAAAAGGGTTCTCCATTAAAAGGTGATAAATCAGCATTTTAATGTAAATTATGCTTAAAATTAGAATCATTCACATTTTAAGCCTCTAAAATTTAATTGGATAATGTAAATACATTTAACAATAATGTATAATTATATTGTAGTTATTTTTGTTCATTCTTACTAATAATACATCTTGGTGTTAACTACTATTTGAAATAAAATTATTATATTATTAGTGTGCTACGTAAGATTTCAAAAAAACTCGTTGTTGCGTATCAGGTATGCTATCGAAAATAGATACCCTTATAAAGTAAAATGAACATTTAATTCACAAATACAAATAAATATGAAATATGTGTTATTCTTAATTTACCTGGGATGTTACATACTTCCCCCCCCCCCTTTTGGGAATTGCATCCTCCCAATTTTAAAATTGTGCTCAGGAACGTCATTGGAAGCCCCACATCGAAAAAGGAGTCAATAAAACTATCACCTTAAAAAAAGGAAGATAAGTACAAAGGTTACCCAAGATAACAGATACTAGGATTCAATGAAAACATGGATATGGAGGAGAAAAAAAACCATCATGTTCTGATGGAGAGTGATAGAAAACATGTTTATGAGAAAGTTAACCACTAGAAAATCACAAACTTGTAATGGGTTAAACAGACTTTGATTCCCCAGTATGAAAAGTTAACAGACAAGGTTTTTGTTTAATGTTACTTTTCATCTAGGAATTTATTTATGAGATTAACCAAAAACATAAGGAAATATATTTACATGTCATGTAGACATTCATCTTATACTAGATTTCTAACACAAAATCATATTTTCTCCAAACGATGAGTATTCAGGATGACATTGTTTCACAATAAGAGTGCTATTATCAACTTCGAGAGAATCACATAATCCAAAAAAGATGAAATATATATTTACCATGTCTTTAGTTATTAACTAAAACCAAAACTTTTAGTATAAGATCAGATAATATCCCAAAAGGATAAACATTTACCTAAAGAAAAACTACAATTAATCTCCAAAATTTGACTAACAAAACCCAAAGTTCAACAAAGACCATTCAAAAAAAATTGTCCCTAAAAATCTTCAAATGTAATCCAGACATTGATTGTAACCCAAATATCATATGGATTTAATTACATAGACTTTCATGATACATATTATCATTTATCTCCAAGTAACACCAGTTACTCATAAAGTCGCATATTGAAATGTAATTAACCTAATAACATATTCTCCATGATAGGTTATTCATTTTCATAAATAAATAAAATCATCATGTGTCCATAATAAAAACACATATTCTTCCAAACTAAAATTTCAACCATTATTACACAATTGAAATCCCATAGTATTCTATCTTCCGTAGGCATATAGTGTTTCCTCAAAAGAGAGAATGTCTTCCTCCACAACCTTTATCACTCAATCACTAAATCATTTTTCTATACAATGTATATCCATTTAATAAAACATAATTTCCAAAAAACAAATTATTCTTATTCTATAAAATAATTTTACTAAAATAATAAATCATACTAACCAGGTACTTCAAGTAGGCTAGTGGTAGGCGATGCACCCTAGTCACCCTTCGGTTGTGGGTTCGATTCCAGCAGATTTTCCGGATGCGACGGGATGTCACCCATCCTATGGGTTGTCCTTTTTATAAAACTCAAAAATAACCCTTACATGTTTTAAACCCAAATGTTTCCTTATACCTCTCATTTTCATCCAAATTATTTATGATCTCAAAATATTAATTCTTGAAGTCTTATTGTGCCACTATATAAAAAAATAAAACAATCCCCAAAATGAAGAACATCATACTATGATCATGGTGTCCATTTGTTTTCATCTTCATTTTGTTCATGTGGGTAGAAGGTCTATGAATTGCAATATTGATTTAGAGATCCTTCAAAATCCTTTGCTTCATCCATCCAAATACACCTTCTACAACATGGGTCATAGGGGTGTTCACAGAAAAACTGTTTTGGAAAATAATAATGTTTGACATATAATTTCAAAACATCTGATAAAACGTGGTTTCTATAAAACAGTTGAATCAAATTTGAGTTAAAACATTCAATTAAAGGCCCTTTAAAAACACCATAATTATGTGCTGAGAGACTGTATTTTAAAATAAAATATAAATAGGTTGCCCAAGGGTCTCCTTCATCAGCACCTTTTTTTAACTCATAATATGCTTCAAAATCTTATGATAAGGTAAAATAATTGAAAATGACTTGATAATATTTACCTTTCTTGAAAATATGAGAATATTATGAAAATAGGATTTTTCTAAACACAACCCATGATCTAAAATGATAACGAGGTATATTGGAGGTGTTTGATATCTCAAACAACTACTTTAAAGTTAGTTATATGCTAGAAAAAAGTTTCACCATCATACAAACATTACTTTGAAATAATTATTGCAAGCATTTCATCATGAAGAGATAGTAATGTCGTATGAGATCCTCCTCCTTCCATTTGTAACTGAAATTCCTTGATCTGAAAAAGTTATAAAACAAGGATTTAACTGAAATAATAGATAGGGACTAACCATATGTCTAATGAAAATTCATAATCCCTAAAGTTTTCAAAACCAACCTCTGATACCAACTATAAGGAACCGACCTTAAACATTACATAATATTGAATTAAATGAATAATTCACATTGAGGATATTTTCAGGTTTATAGTTTTAGAGAATTATGCCATTAATATTACATTACAACTTGAATATTACAAGTAGACACTACTACTCATTATCCATTTTTTCATAAAATAAAAACTCTTAAAAATAAACATGTATTGTTCCATGTTTTAGATAGAATGAATTTTCCATGATCCCATCATTGACCCTATTCATCTTTAGGTCATGTGGAAAACATTTCAAAAACTTGGGATGAGCATAAAAATCATAGTAAGGGTTATAAAATAAGGAAGGAAAACATTTTCCCATCAATAAATTCAAATCAATAAAACCATACTTTTCAATCATAACATACCTTATGAAATAATAAGATTTATGAATAACACACACAAATCATAAATCATAAAGGTTACTT
Source organism: Viscum album (assembly GCA_963277665.1). Taxonomy (NCBI): domain Eukaryota; kingdom Viridiplantae; phylum Streptophyta; class Magnoliopsida; order Santalales; family Viscaceae; genus Viscum; species Viscum album. Next base: position 644,444,925 of record OY728161.1, read on the forward strand.
ATGTAATCCATATTAAACATACATTGTAGTTATCACAGCTATATAGGGAGTTACATATGGTATACCCATCATGTTATATTCCCTAAATCTCTTAGGAGAAACATCACGTTCACCTCCTCCATGTTACCCAATGCATTGGAGAGCAATCTCAGGCTCACCCTCCCTAGGTTTATCACAGAACCACCCATATATGTAAACAAATCCCAATAACCATAACATAATCATAAAATACAACACATGTATAATGTTATGATAACATTTCCACATTCCAATATATCAAACCAACACAATGTTATATCAAATAATTTTCAAAACCATTTAAAATGAGATTTTTGATTCAAAGTGTCTCATAAAACTTTGAAGCTTTTAAATGAATTATTATTTGAAAACATTAATGACTATATAAATAAATCTTAAAACCCATTTTAAAAACATGTACAATAATGAAAAATATTTATAATAATAAATATTTAAAATATTTAAAATGATATTTTAGTTTAAGTGTTTTTCAACCAAAAGAGAGACGCTTGAATACAAATAATCAAGGAATAACATTTAATAAGAACTTTATAATATCATGAGAATAAATTTATTCATGATATTATATCTCAAAGGATAGTATATACACAATATAATAGTGAATTTTTGCATAACAACAATGAAGTCTCAATGAAAATGTAAATTGTGATGAAATCCCTTATAAAGATGGTATCCTTAAATTAACGATAAATTAATCTCATAATTATATGTGAAAAATATAAATATAACCAATATAAGTCGATATTCAGTGAAAAAAATCAGTGTTCATTCACACATATTCATATGATGACATATTCAATAAGTACAAGGTGAACCCAATGAATCGAAATTGGGTTAACAAGTGCCCTTGTAAAAATTCGACTGCCAAACAGTGTCACTTTAAAATTTTGAAAATGAGTTGATGAGGAAAGAAGGGTATATCATCACTTGTAAATAAAGGATACATCAATGAGGATATATAAGAACATACCCCAACATAATAAGATATAATTTAAAAGACATAACAAAACAGAGCCTTTTAAAAAGAAAAGGGTGAATGGTTCCCTAACTGATTTGGTAACCTAAAAATCATTCGCCACATGAAAGAATGATCATAAAAAGAATATGTAAACACATATAAATGAAATTATATTACAAAAATATTACAATCATAGGGATTAAATACACCACACAAAAGGAAATAGTGGCATATATAGCATGAATCTCAAGGGAATAAAAAGTGAGATGAAACCCTTTACCACGTTGTAATCAACTATGTCGTATGACCAAAAGTTAATAACCACAAAATGAATCACATTATACCATGAATATAATTATAATAATGACAATATATATCACATTTCATTACAAAACACACCACTTTCAATTAATATGTGGCAAACAATGGAAATCTCATGGAATTAAAAGTGAGATAAGAAAATCCCTTACCTTGTGTCTGACTTGACTCGATCGTTCTTTAATCTCCTGAATAATAAACTAAAGATAATTTATACATTATTAAGAACCTTTTTCAAGTTTATTATTCATTTTATATCACTTATTACCATGTTATAAAAATTATGTAATCATTTAAGTTAATATCGTTCATTTTGTGGATATTTGGTACTTTAGAAAAAAATGAACACCTTATATTTGCATGTTCTCCATGTGGAAAATATTCCATTATATCCAGAATTATATTCCCTGTTTATATATTATATATATCATATATATCCATTATATACTTTTATTTATAATAGTACATAACATTTGGAGGTAAGAAATGAAATGCACCATACATGCAGACGATAAGTCGTACGTAAGCATGGACACTACTGTAATATCTATTTCTTATTTTAATGGAATTAAAAAATAAGTATACATAGGTAAATTATAATTCCATTATAATTTCATATATAATATCATATATAATATCATTAACTCCATCCTCCATACATCCCACATATTGAATTAACGAGTCATATAACTTTGAGGGGGCAGTAGTCCGCAAATCCTCAAATGAGATTATCTTGTTTACCCACTTTGGAAAACAAAAAAGCTTTATATAATTGGGAAGTACAGAAGCATTAGGAAATAATAAAAATAATATATATATCATATATAAATATAGTGCAATCATAATGGTCACCATGAGAGGTGGTAAGAGGTAATTGAACAATCATCATCTCGTGAGGCGTTAGTTTTCCATCCACATAAACATTATGTTCTTCACCCATTAGATGGACGTGTGTGTAAGTGTAGATAAAAATATTCTCATAAAAACATACTAGTATATTGAGGATACTGGTTTTGTTACAAAATAAAGGAATAAAAATTGTTTAGGGGTTGGAGAAGTAAAATAAAATAAAACAATTTAAGATAACGTGTAACCTTTAATTTGGGAAACTCCCATTGGTTTGAACCAAAGGACTTATTGAAGTTCCTTATACCTTTGATAAGGCATCTAGGTGTAGGATATTGATGTAGGGAGCTTAATTGGGCAGATTTTGGAACATCCAAATGGCTTGAGAGGTGTGAGGTATTGGATAGAAATGGTCTCCCTTTATAAGGGAGAGGTGGGGCTCTTTAGGAAAGTGTTAAAATATTATTTTTTTACATAATGATATTCAGTTTATAAAGAACAAAAAATAATTATAGTCGAAGATAAGATGACTCATATTTGTACTAAAATCATCCAATCAGAATTGGACATGTTTTGGATAATATTTTAATCATTATAATCTTATTTATTTAAATAATTTATTAATGAGGTAAATATTGTATCATTATTGTAACATTAATAATTTAATTTATATGATGTCTATAAATTATAAAAAAAATACCATGATGTAGGAAATATTTTTATATTCCTAATAAATATTTATAGTCTAAAATATAATTTATATAACCCCTTGTAAAAATTAATTTACTAAAAGATATTTTCTTTTGTCATTTTTTCCTTTACATTAAGTTAATTAATCTAAATTGTCATTATCACTCCCAAGTAGCTCAATGGGGACCAAAAAACGAACCAAAGATGCCCATGGTTGTGAATCACTCAACCAATAAGTTTTGGATAACTGTTAAGGTAATTTGGAATTATTATAATATTACTTTAACCTTGAATTACCCAATTTACCTTTAACCGCGGTAAATAAAAGTCAAATGTTACTATTCACCAAAAATTATTTTCATCTTAATGAACCACATTTTACTTCTTGATAACAACCATGTACATTGAATTTTTAAAATTCAATTAAAATAAGTTGTAATTTTTTATTTAAATGAAAAATTCAGTTTTTTTAGCTACCACTAAGTGGTTTCACTATTTATCAAAAAAATTGAAGTTTTTCAGAAAAATAAAAAAAATCAGCCTAAGCTATATCTGATATTCTGAATTCAAAAATGATGTCTATATTTACAAATTGAAAACATCTAAGTGGTATTAATTAATATTAATATTAATTCCCGCTATCAAAACAAATAGTTTGCTTTTAAGAAACAATAACTATCAAAAGATTGTTACTTGTTTATGTCCAATTTCAAAGTGAAATTAATTACAATGACCACAATTGGATTAAATAGTAAAAATATATTTCAATATCACTTTAAAATCAATTAAAAATATAATCTAACCATATAAATAAATTGTATTAAATGGATCTTTGGAATTAAAATACAATATGTTTCACTATTCATTAAAAAATGAACTTTATCGGAAAAATTCCAAAAATTTACACAAAGTAAATTTTGATGTCCCCATTGTAAAGAAAAATTTTATTTGTTCATATATAATTTATTAAAGTTTGCAAAACTAGATTTAAAAAGGGTTCTCCATTAAAAGTCAATAAATTGGCCTTTTAATGTAAATAATGCATAAAATTAGATTCATTCACATCTTAAGCCACTAACATTTTATTGGATAATATAAATACATTTAATAATCATGTATAATCATATTGTATTTAGTTTTATTCATTACCTCCAATACTAAGTCTAGGCATTAACAATCATTTAAAATAATAATATTATATTATTAGTTTTCTATGTAATATTTCAAAAAAACTTGTTGTTGCGTATTGGGTATGCTATCGAACATAGAAACCCCATTAAAGTAAAATTAATATTTAATTCAAAAATATTTATAAATAAGAAATATGTCTTATTCTTAATTTACCAATGATGTTACATCATTCCCCCCTTTTAGGAATTGCGTCCTCACAATTTTAAAATTGTGCTCAGGAACGTCATTGAAATCCCCACATCGAAAAAAAAGTCAATAAAACAATCACTTTAAAATAAAGGAAGAGAAGTATAAAGGTTACCTGAGACAACAAATACTGGGATTCTAAGAAAACATGGATATGGAGGAGAAAAAAAACCATCACGTTCTGATGGAGAGTGATAGAAAACATGTTTATGATAAAGTTAACCACTAGAAAATCACAAACCTGTGATAGGTTAAATAGTCTTTGATTATCAAGTAGAAAATGTTAATCATAATGGTTTTTGTTTAAAGATAGTTTTTGTTGAGGAATTTATTTATGAGATTAACCAAAAACATAAGGAAATATACTTACTTGTCATGTAGACAAATATATTTTACCACATTTCTAACAAAAACTCATATTTTCTCCAAACGATGAGTATTCAGGATGACTTTTTTTTCAAAATAATAGTGTTATAATCAACTTCAAGAGAATCACATAATCCAAAAAAGATGAACCATATATTTCCCATGTCTTTAGATATTAACTAAAAACAAAATTATTAGTATAATATCAAATAATCCCCCAAAAGGAAAAACTTTTACATTAATAAAAACTACACTTAATCTCCAAAATTTTTCTTACAAAACCCAAAGTTCAATAAAGACCATTCAATAAACAATTGTCCCTAAAATTCATCAAAGGAAATCCAAAAATTTATTATAACCCAAATCTCATAAGGATTTAATTACATAGAATTCCAAGACACATCTTAACATTCATCTCAAAGTAATACCAATTACTCATAAAGTCTTATATTGAAATGTAATAAACCTAATCACATATTCTCCATGATAGGTTAATCATTTTCATAAATAAAGCAAATCATCATGTGTCCATAATAAAAACATAGATTCGTCCAAACAAAAATTTCAACCATTATTCCACAATTGAAATCCAATAGTATTCTATCATCCTCTGATATATAGTGTTTCTTCAAAGGAGAGAATGTCTTCCTCCATAGCCATTAAAAATTAATCACTAAATCATTTTTATATACAAAGTATATCCATTTGTTAAAACATAAGTTCCAAAAATAAACTTATTATTACTATATAAAATCATTTTACTAAAATAATAAGTCATAAAAACTAGGGACTTCAAGTAGGCTGGAGGTAGGCGATGCACCCTTGTCGCCTTTTGATTGTGGGTTCAATTCCTACTGCCTTTCCGGATGCGACAGGTTTTCACCCATCCTACGGGTTGTCCATTTTATAAAACTCAAAAATAACCCTAAAATGTTTTAACCTCAAAGTTTTCCTTATACCTCTCATTTTCATTGATATTCATTATGATCTCAACATCTTAATTCTTCATGTCTTATTTCACCACCATATAATAAAATAAAACAATACCCAAAATAAAGAACATCATACCTTGATCATGGTGTCCATTTAGTTTCATCTTCAACTTGTTCACGTAGGTAGAAGGTCCATGCATTGCAAAAATTATTTAGAGATCCTTCAAAATCATTTGCTTCCTCCATACAAATACACCTTGTACAATATGGGTCATAGGGGTGTTCATAGAAAAAAAGTTTTGGATAATAATCATGTTTGACATATAATTTCAAAACACCTGATAAAACATGATTTTCTATAAAACAGTCGAATCAAATTTGAGTTGAAACTTTCCGTTAACGGTCCTTTTAAAATTACATAAGTATGTTCTTGAGACAATATTTTAAAATAAAATATAAATAGGTTGTGTAAGGTTCTCTTTCTTTATCACCTTTTTGTAACTCATAATTTGCTTCAAAATCATGTGATAAGGTAAAATATTAGAAAAATCCATCATAATATTTACATTTCTTGAAAATATGAGAATATTGTGAAAATAGGATTTTTTTTAAATACAACCCATGATCCATGATGAAAACAAGGTATAGTGGAGGTGTTTGATATCTCAAACAACTGCTTGCAAGTGAGTTGTATTCTAGAGATTGTTTCACTCTCATCCAATCAAAAAATTGCAATAATTATTGCTAGCATGTCATCTGGAAGAGATAGGAATGTCGTTTGAGATCCTCTTCCTTCCATTTGTAACTAACTTTCCTTGATCTAAAAAAGTTATAAAACAAGGATTTAACTGAAATAATAGATAGGGACTAACCATATGTGTAACGGAAATTCGTAATCTCTAAAGTTTTCAAAACCTACCTCTGATACCAACTATAAGGAACTGGCCTTAAACATCACATAATATTGAATTAAATGAATAATTTACATTGAGGATATTTTCGGGTTTAGATTTTTAGTGAATAATTCCATAACTATTACATTACAACTTGTACATTACAAGTAGACACTACTACTCAGTATCCATTTTTTCATAAAATAAAAACTCTTAAAAAGAAACATGTCTACTTCCATGTTTTTGATAGCATGACTTTTCCTTGATCCCATCCTTGACCCAATTAATCTTTAAGTCCTATGGAAGACATTTCAAAAACATAGTATGTGCATAAAAATCTCAGTAAGGGTTATAAAATAAGGAAGGAAAACATTATCCCTTCAATAATTACAAATCAATGAAACCATACTTTTCAATCATAACATACATAATGAAATCATAAGATTTATGAATAGCACACACAAATCAGAAATAATAAAGTTTACTTATGGCATCCATATCAAACTTACATTGTATCCATCACAGCTACATATGGAGTTACACTTGGAATACCCATCACGGTATATTCCCTAAATCTCTTAGGGGAAACATCATGTTCAGCTCTGTCACGTTACCCAATGCATTGGAGAGCTATCTCGGGCTCACCCACCCTTGGTTTATCACGAAACCACCCGTATACGTAACCAATGCCCAATAACCAAAACATAATCATAATATAAAACACATGTATAATGTAAAGATAAAATGTCAACATTCCAATATTTTAATTCAAGATAATGTTTTGTCATATCATTTTCCAAACCATTTAAAAATAGATTTTTGAAATAAAGTTCCCCATACCAATTTAAATATTTTAAATGAATTTTCATTTTAAAATAGTAATTTACATATAAATAAATCCTAAAAACCAATTTAAAAACATGGAATTTAATGAGAAATATTTAGAAGAATAAATCTTTGAAATATTTAAAATGATATTTTAGTTAAAGAGTTTTTAAACCAAAAGAGAGACACTTGAATACAAATAATTGAGTAATAACATTTAATAATAACTTTATAATATCATGATAATAAAGTCATTCATAATATTATATGTCAAAGGACAGTATATACACCATATAAGGGTGAATTGGTGCATTACAACAATGAAGTCTCAATGGAAATGTAAATTGAGATGAAATCGCTTATAAAGAAAGTATCCTTAAATTAAAGATAAATAAATCTCATAATTTTGTGTGAAAAATATAAATATACCAAATATAAGTGGATATTAAATGTAGAACCATTAGAGGTCATTCAAAAATATTCATAGGATGACATTTTCAATAAGTACAAGTTGAACCCAAAGAATCGAAATTGTGTTAAGAAGTTCCCTTATAAAAATTCAATAGCCTAACGACGTCACAATAAAATTCATAAAATGAGTCGATGAGACAAAAAGGGTATCTCATCACTTGGAAATAAAGGTTATATCAATAAGGATATAGAAGAACACACCCCAACATAATAAGATGTAATTTACAAGACATAACAAAACGAAGCCTTTTAAAAAGAGGAGGTTGAATGGTTCCCTTACCGATTTGGTAACTTACAAAACATATGCCACATGAAATAATGATCATAAAAAGAATATTTAAATACTCATAAATGAATCTATATTACACAAAGAGTACAATCATGGGCAGTATATACACCATAAAAAAGGAAATAGTGGAAAATATATCATGAATCTCAAAGGAATAGAAAGTGAGATGAAACCTTTTACCACATTGTAATCAACTGAGTCATATGACCAAAAGTTAATAACCACATAATGAATCACATTATACCATGAATATAATGAGAATATTGATAATATATATCAAATGGAAGTACAAAATACACCACATGCAATGAATAAGTGGCGACAATGGAAATCTCATGGAATTAAAAGCGAGATAAGAAAATCCACTACCTTGTGTCTGACTTGACTTGATCGTTCTTTAATCTCTTGAATAATAAAAAAGAGTTAATTTATACATGCTTAAAAACATTTTTAAAGTTTATTATTACTTTTATTTCACTTATTAACATGTTATAAATATTATTTAATCATTTAAGTTAATAACGTTCATTTTGTCGATATTTGGTACTTGAGCCAAAAAAGAACACCTTATATTTTGATGTTGTCCATGTGGTCAATATTACAATATATCCAGAATTATATTCCTGATTTATATATAATATATATCATATATATCCTGTATATAAATTTATTTATAATTGTACATAACATTTGGAAGTAAGAAATGAAATGCACCATTCATGGAGACGGTAAGCCGTACGTACACATGTACACTACTTTCATTTATATTTCTTATTTTAATAAAATTAAAACATAATTATACATAGTTATATTATAATTACAGTATAATTTCATATATAATATCATATATAATATCAGTAACTCTATTGTTTATATGTCCCACATATGAAATTAACAAGTCATATCACTTTGAGGGGGCAGTAGTCCGCACTTCCTCAAATGAGATTATCATATTTACCCACTTTGGAAACCATAAAGGATTGATATAATTGGGAAGTACATAATCATAATGAAATAATAAACATAACATATATATCATATATAAATACAGTTCCATCATAATGGCCACTATGAGATGCGGTAAGAGGTAATTGAACAATCATCGTCTCGTGAGGTGATAGTTTTATATCAACTGAAACATTATGTTCTTCACCCATTAGATGGAGTTGTGTGTAAGTGTAGTTAAAATAATTCCAATAACAACATCCTTGTATAGTGAGTATACTGGTGTTGTTACAAAAAAAAAAGCAATAAAAAGAGTTTAGGGGTTGGAGAAGTAAAATAAAAGAAAACAATTTAAGATAAACCATTACCTTTAATTTGGGTAACTCCCTTTTGATTGAACCAATGGACTTTGTGAAGTGCCTTATTCCTAATGTAAGTCTTCTAGGTAGAGGAGAGGGATGTTGGGAGATTAATAGGGTAGAGTTTGGACGAGACAAATGTCTTGATAGGTGTGAGGAAATGTAGAGAAATGGTCTCCTTTTATAAGGGAGAGGAGGGGCCTTTAGGAAAGTGTGAAAATATTATTTTATTATATAATGATATTTAGTTTCTAAAGGTTAAAAAATCATTGTAGTCAAAGATAAGATGACTCATATTCTAAATAAAATCATCCAATCAAAATTGGACATGTTTTGGATAATATGTTAATCATTATAATCTTATTTATTTAAATCATTTATTAATGAGGTAAATACTACATCATTATTGTGTCATAAATAATTTAATTTATTTGATTTCTAAAATTTATAAAAAAATACCATGATGTAGGAAATATTTTTATCTTTATAATGAATATTTATTGTCGAAAATATATTTTATATAACCCCTTCTAAAACTTAATTTACTAAAAGATAATTTCTTTTGTCATTTTTTTCTTTACTTTAAGTTAATTAATCTAAATTGTCATTATCACTCCCAAGTGGCTCAATGGGGTTCCAAAATCGACCCAAATATGACCATGGTCGTAAATGGCTCAACCAATAAGGTTTGGACAAATGTTAAGGTAATTTTGAATTATTATAAAATTCTCTAAACCTTGAATTACCCTATTTACATTTAACCACGGTAAATAAAAGTCAAAAGTTACTATTCACCAAAAATTATTTTCATCTTAATTAACCACATTTTACTTCTTGAAAACAACCGTGTATGTCGGATTTTTGAAATTCAATTCACAGAAGTTGTAAAATTTCATTTAAATGGAAAAGTCAGTTTTTTTAACTACCACTTAGTGATTTCACTATTCATCAAAAAAAATTGAAATTTTTCAGAAAAATAAAAAAAAATCATCGTAAGCTATATTTTATATTCTGAATTAAAAAATGATGTCTATATTTCCAAATTCATTACATAGTAGTGGAATTAAATAATTTTAAAATTAATTGTCGTTATCAAAAGAAATAGCATGTTTTTAAGAAACAGTAACTATAAAAATATTGATACTTATTTATATCCAATTTCAAAGTGAAATTAATTCCAATGACCAACATTGGATTGAATGATAAAAATATATTTTAATTTCTCTTTAAAACCTGTTAAAAAGATAATCTAACCATATAAATAAATTAGATTAAAAGGAACTTTTGAATTAAAATAGAATATTTTTCACTATTCATTAAAAAAATGAACTTTATATGAAAAATTCCAAAAAATTAAAAAATGTAAATATTGATGCCCCCATTCCAATGAAAAACTTTATTTGGTCCTATAGAATGTATTAATGTGACCAAAACTAGATTTAAAAAGGGTTTGTCATTAAAAGGCGATAAATCGGCCTTTTAATGTAAATTATACTTAAAATTACATTCATTCACATTTTAAGCCTATAACTTTTTATTGGATATTGTCAATGCATTAAAAAACATGTATAATAATATTGTAGTTAGTTTTGTAAATTCCATCAAATAATACTGCTAATAGTTAAATACCATTTTAAATATAATATTATATTATTAGTGTGTTGCATAAGATTTCAAAGAAACTTGTTGTTGTTTATCAGGTATGCTATTGAATAAAGTAACCATTTTAAAGTAAAATTAATATTTAATTTACAAATATTAATAAATATGAAATATGTATTATTATTCATTTACCTGGGATGTTACAGAAACTATCAGTTACTATGTCATTGTGCGGTGAAGCATGTGGTTTAGTACCACTAAACAAAGATTGAAATGGGTATAATGTCTCCTAGAGATTCCCTTAAGTGAAACATAGTGATGGATATAGATATGGAATATTTATTCTATGATGATAAAATGGTCACAAAAGATTATACCATGATCTTATTTGGGCATCAAGACATGATAATAATTGGGTTCTTGTCCAAAAGTTACCAATTGAAATAAAGTGTGATAATAATCTTGATGAATTTAATTCATTTCCTATTTTTTTTCTAATATATGGTATCTAGTATGTTCATGTGATTATAAATAACTCTAAATATGAATAATGGTGGGTCCCTAGGCCTATAATTACATTTCGAGTTAAGGTGTTGGTAGAACCATACGATTATTATGAATGTGTTTTTTGTTATGTGATATTTAATATTACTATTTCTAGTTTTGTAATGGTATAGAAAATGACTCATCGTGACATAGATGTTGTTATAATGAACCACCAAGAATGATAAGGTTGATTCATGGTTTATTTTAAAATTATATAACATAGTAGAATATACAATGAGTGGGAAGATAATGTTTTCATTGAGGATATTGATCCATATAGTGAGTGACAATGTAGTTCTTACGATTTAGATTTTTTTATTACATTGATTGTGATGGTTGTGGTTAGGAGGTGGATTTTGTTCCCTTCCATTAATGATAAGGTTAATATATGACCACCATTTGTGAGAAGGTAGGTCCAAAAATTTGAAGTTAGACCCTACAATTCATTTTCATGTTGTGTTAATGATTTTTTGACACCAATACCCGAGTGAATGAGTGTGTGTTCAGAGTTAACAAAAAATAATCAATCAATTCATACAATGGTTAATTTAGGTATTTTCAGGTGTCATACTAGCATTACTAATACAATATGACTTTGGAAACATGTTTAATTATAGCTATAATTTTTATTTTGTATACATGCAGATTACTATGTATATTAGGGGATGATAGTGAGAACTTACTGGTATATATTTATTATTTCGTGAAGAGAATCTATTGTGAACATATAGACCTTATGATTAATATAGGAGTTAGATTATAGTATGAACAAAAGATTCGGATAATTCATTCATCATTATTTCACATAGTAGATTTGAGTTGAGGGCTAAGGATGATAGTGGGTCTCCATATTTATTTTAGTTCTTTCATTTAACTTATATATTGTATCCTCCCATAGATTTATTAGTATGATGAATGCTTTCTCAAAATCATTTAGTTTAATAAAAAATCATTATCTTTTATATATTATGTTTACTTTGATGATAACTTCGAATGAGGTCCAATTATTTTCTTTTCGTACTATGATTTAACGATATAGACACACCAAAGTATAAATTAGTCTATCACCTCAATTCAATTACATAATGCGAATGAGGATTTGAACATGAGAACATATTATATCGTCTCATAGGGACACTAGTGGGTGACCTCGGGTTTGGATATTACAACATAATATAATATATATTTCATTTATTAATTAATATTGTAAAACTAAGAAATAGGTCAGTAATGTTTCATCAAATCTGGTCAAATTAATATTAGATGGTGTTTATTATTTTTTAAATATAGATTTAATGTAATAAAACCATATGTTTTTTTATTTTATTATATGACCATGAAATTTGATCACTGTGGATGGAATTTATGCGGGTTTACATGTTTTTGGTGTTCTAATTAGCTGTTTAATGGCTATGGTGATGGTAAGGGTTTAAGAGAGATCATAAAAAAGAGAAATTAAAAAAATGATCTATTTTTTAAGAAATGAATTTTTCCTACTATATAATAAACTACTTCTTGCGCAATTATTCTTCATTGTCTGCCATAAATTTATCACACAATCGATCCTATTGAAAATAAATTGTGTAATACATTTCATTATAACATTAGTAAATGGAAAATAATGATATTAGAGATTAACAACATAGTAATGGAAAAGAAAGTTGATATTGTTTAATGATCATAAGTTTGCATAATATTAGAATAAGTAATATGGTAGGAATTGACCACCAAAAATAATTACATAAGATAATGAAACTGATATCATAATATATCCATGGATAACAAAAAAATGGAAATATCACATGGATAAAAATAATTGGTTTTTATTAATGGTTTTGATAATCCCAAAAGGTAAATTCAATGAAATTTTACAATATATAAGTATCATAAATATTTTCATCTTACTGTGAAATTATTTTTTCCCGTAAAAATTTTTGTTTCGGGAATGTATAAAATTATACACCAATTCTAGTATTTATTATAATAACTATCAATTCGTCGATTTATTATTTTTTCGGGCCCAAAAAAATAGTTACATAAATATTATAATGTCATAATATAGAGTCCATGAATGTACATAATAAATAACATAAATTCATTTCATTGTGTTGAGTAAATAAATCATTGAGAAATACTGGTTAATAATAGTTATAATAACTAAATGGAAGATTATTGAGTTGGAAAAAAACTTACAATAACATTTTATTTTAGGAAAATGTTAAAATATATAAAATTTAATTAATTTTATTTTTGACCACTTATTATTGATTTATTAGTTATTAATAGAAATTGTATTCCATTGGGTGTTTTTAATATTGATCATCTAGATCTAGTTTCAAATTTGTGTTGTTGTTCTTAATTCTTCCCTAATGTTTCATCATTCCTATATAGTTTAAAATACAATAATTTATTATTTTTACCTATTTTCAATGTTATAATTTCATTATAAGGTAGTTTTCCATGAATTGAATAAATATTTAATAAGTTATGATGACGATTTGGTGATTATTAGAGATAGGGTACTCACACCATATTTAATGAGTTTAATATTAGTATTTTTACTCTAAAAACACAAAATTAAAAAAAAATTATTATTTATATAATATATCATCAATATTTATGATATAATATATATCAATGATATAATTTGATAGCATTTTCCAATTTGAATTTTAGACATACCCAAAAAGAAACATAATATATTTAATGTATGATTTTGACAACGAGTGAATATTTATTTGGGAATAATATCATTATTATAGATGAAAAATTAATTTATATAGATAAATTTATGGTTGTAATTTTTTTTATATTTTGGATAAAAATATAAAATTAAATTATTATTAAATTGAGATATGTTACCTCTTATTGGTGACATTCCACATAATTCACATATATCACTTTGATTTATCAAGGAATTATAGGGAAATTGGGTATGTATTAATTAATAAGGTAATAATTTTAATAATTGTATTGCATGTGTCAAGTATATCCCTAAATCCCACTATTATAATCATATTAGAAATGTTATGGTGAAAATACTAATTTCATCGCATCATAGAGTTGTAAATCCACACAATTGATGTCTAAATTTTTTGTTTTTATTATTTGAAAATGGGAAAAGTGGTTAATTTTTTTTACCTAGAATAATAAAATAATAAAAAATTACAATATTATTTTTATTTTATTTCAATGAAAAAAATGAAATTATGAATTTATGAAAGACAATAAAATCATTTAGGTAAAAATAGTACTCATTTTGGGGACTCATCTACCCATTAGAAGGCTTAATAAAATCATAAGTCTTAGCTAAAACTCGGTTGAATAGAGGTTCAATAAAAAGGAATAAAAATAGTGTGGAATAATAAATTATATAGTTTAATGTGAAGTCCATGATATATTATTGGTCTAGATGGGGTGGGTAGAATCCACTTTTACATGTTCTATGAATTTCATTTTTAATAATATTTAATCTTAATATAAAGAGAGAACGTTTTTCAAATATCGAAAAGACTCCTAAAAAATAATAATGTCATAGGGAAGAAATAATTTTTAGACTAACTATAGCAATTACATTAATTGATTTTTTCAATTGTATTCTATGTCCTTTAATCGTATAATTTTGACATTTTTGAATTTTGATTTTTATTTTGGTAACAATTTATAACCTATGTGAATCATATTTTCTGAAAAAATAAAATGGAACATTTTAAATATTTTGGACCCACAGATTCCAAATATAAACTCAATTTTCCTAGTTATAATTTTTAGGTGTATTATTACTCAAATTTTAATATAACATATTTTTTAAATGTAGAACCATTTTTTAGAGTATGTGTATTTGTATTTATAAAATTTAGGTGTAGGATAAAATTAACATTGTTCGGTTTTCACATAAACAAATATGATTGTAATGAAAAAAACTTTTTGGGGATTTTACAAAAAGGTAAAACCTTATATTACTAAAATAATATCTAATTAATAGAAAATTCCTAAAAAAGTTTATTTTTTTGGAAAATATTATATAAATTTATAAAATGTTAAGAACCAGTTTTATAAATTAATGATGGTATTTATGAATTATTATTTTTATTTATTAAAAACTTCATTGTTAAATGAATTCATTATTTATATCAATATCATGATAAAATAATTAAATGGTTATAATAGTAAAAATTCTTCCATAAAATTATTTTTCAATATTAACCTATATATCAAATTTTTAATAAAAATAAAAATAACAAATCTTAAGATTTTATGAAATATTTAGTAAAAAAATAATATATATTTTATCATAATTTAATTCAAAACATTTATATTTAAACTTTTATATAAAATAATAAATTCTTATAGAAAAATATTTTCATGAACTAACTAGATATGACCCCAAACTAGTCACCTGATTCGATCTGTTTCAAGGTGATAGAGATGTTTCCAACACCAGAGAATCAATTTAGTACTATTGGAATGATTTCTCTCAATGGAAATAACAATAACCCAGAATGGAATATAACAACACCAAATAAATAGATGGAAAAAAATAAATAATGATCAATAAAATGAATAACCTTACAACGACTCCATGTAACCCCATGGGTCACTCTCTAATACCGAAACCAAATGTTACCCAAGGTGATCCAAACTATAGTTGGAAACTATAGGAGAAACTATTAACAATAAAAAACAATAGGAATGATTTTTAAAACCTAGTACGTAGACCCGACTAATCTATTCCCAATGCATAAACATTAAATAATGAAAATATTGATTAATATGTATGAAATATAAAATATAAATATTGGTTTCCCATAGATATCATTTTAAATCAAACGTACATATTCCATTTACCTCATAATTTAAAATAAATCTCCAGGAGAGATTAAAAAATAACCAAATAATAAAATAATATTTTTCATAAAATATACAAGGAAGTTGTTATTTATTGTTACAAACAAATTCTTCTTGAAATCCTTTTTATCTAAAACAAACATTCAAAATTTACGAAAAGTGTACAAAAAGAGAAGACAAGATCATAGTTCCACATTGCGATGGAAATATAACTAAATGTACTAGTATCAGAAGGAAACATGAATACTATTGAACTATAAGGATAACCATAATATAATAATACATTTGACTCATCTTGAATTCATTCCTTACTTGATGACTTCATAACACCCAAATGCCCGACAACCCTTACCCAGGAAAGACTGAGGGCCCAATCCCATTGAAATAAACCCAAGTGTCCAACTTCTTTGGGCCAATTATAGTCCAAAATATAAATAGTGTAGCAATAGTTCTTTGTAAACAACATTTTTATGCTAGGTTCCCATGAATAGTTCTCAACGGGGTGTTCCATGCAATTCAAACAACAAGTAGAATATATATATCTACAACCAAACACACCACACACACTGGAACCTCCACGACCACCTCAAGGTTTGTCCCATTTAATAAAATAATTAACATATGAGTAAAATATCATAGCGAGGTCCCTCCCAACTCATTTTAAAAAACAATGTATGATACCCAACTCATTAGGTGTTTTCCAAATGGCCATTTAAATATTTCAAATGTTGTTTTGCCTCAGAACATATAAATGTTACGAAAAAACATTACCAAACATCCATTTTATACTACTACGTCTAAATGGACCTTAAAATTATTTCATAAAATAAATATTTCATTTAATAAATAATGGCCCACAACCCACCCTCACAACCATAAATAAATTTCAAAACACATTTTTTTAATCTCGCACAACATTAAAATTAGAAACACACATGCAATGGAAAAGGGTCATATAACAACCCAACTCTTTATTACTCTCTAAAACGAGATTTATTACATAAATTATTTACATGATAAAACATTTAATATTGATTTATTTAGTGTATTTGGGGATTAGGAACATTTCATAACAACTTAAAACATTAAATACACATCTTTATTGAAATATCCTTTTACAGGACCACACACATTCCTTCGTACATAACATTGCATTGGACAACCTGAGGAATCCCATAAGAAAAGGGTGAGCTATAAAGCCCAATAAGGTAGTAATAAAGGCATAACATAAATAATATAGTACATTTTAGAAAATAGGCATATTAATGGAACATAAGAGAAACATGAAGATAAAGGTGTGATATATCTTGATTATTGTAACATGGAAATGTGGCATATACATTTAACCTGATAGTAGCATGAGTAAAGTCTCATTGCACATAGAGCATGTGTATACCCTCACTTCACTTGAATTAGTATGATTAAACCATCCTTTAATTTGACGTATCAAAATTATAATCTTTATCAAATGTCTTGGAGCGCAATCAGGGTGCACTATTCTTAATCCTTTCATTTCATGCATTAGTGTTCCACAAGGATCATATAACATAGATTCATTAAAAATCATCATTTATTCCATGATAAGGGAATTGGGAATTTATATATGAAACTATATAATCAATAAGTAAATGTAAATAATTGGGAATTCATATGATAGAGAAACGGGCATGGTATTCACTACATAATGGCTTTAGCTGGGAAAATCGTCGTACAACTCCGGCACCATAAAAAAGTGACAAAAGAATTCATAAAATTTTTTAATGAAATAGAAATGGGTGTCTCATTGTATTTAAATGAAATTTACATTAATGGTTTCCAATATATACATATACCAATATATGTAATGGAATTTATATTTATAATAAAAAATTTGTTTGAATGTAAATGATGGGAGAGAAATTTCGTAGGGAATTTTGACATGGTAAAGGGTATACAGGGGAGGCATTAATGGGATATAAAGGGTTATTTCATAATTAAAACATAGTTAGTAATGTGTGGGGTAGGTGTAAAATCATTCCCCAACATTTTTAAAAGAAAATACAAGAGGATAGAAACATAATGAAATTTGGACAAAAATGGTAGAGGAAGAAAGTCCTTACATGGAAGTGTGATCTCAAAGGCTTGGGAGTGGATTAGGAGAGGATTCCTGGGAGATTGGGGAACCTTTGGATGATTATAGATATTGGATGGTAGGGTTTGGTCTATCTACAATTTCATTGTGTGAATAGGATGTTGGATCATGGGTGGGATTAAATTGGTAAAAATACGGAATTCATTATTATTTAAGTTATGAACACCACACATTAAAATTATCAAAAACACAAAAAAAACATTGTTTTTGCCAATGTTTTTTTCCAAAAGGGGAGAGTAAAACATTATTTTATAATCAAATGGTGTGAATTTCTAAAATATTTGTCTTTATTATATGGAGGATACTCAAAAACTCAATGAAATATTTTTTAAAACCTAAAATATTTTATAAGTTTTAGAGGGTACACTAAGGGAACATAAATTTAAATAAACAAATCTAAAATCAAATTATATTTAAGATAACACGTATATTGGATGAAAATATAATTTATAGTAGTTTATTACATCACTATTTGGTCATTATAATGTCATAAAACACATTATATATTTAAACAGTATTTAATTTTTATCTAAAAATTCGATTGTCTCATAAAATTATAAAAAATTAACTGTTGAAAAATTTTGATCTATTCATTAGAAAAATAATAATCATTTTATATAAATAATTTCATAAATATTTGAATTATTTCCTTTAAAATATAAATCAACATTTATAAAAAAATCATGCGTTTTTTCAAAAACTGCTTTCCAATCTTGATAAAAATTAAAATTGTATTCATAAAAATTATACTATAACTTATATTTAATAAAAAATAATTTAAAAATAATATTTTATTAAAATAATATTTAATTAAAAAAACCATTATTTCATTAATATATATTTCTTAATTGAATATTAACTAAAAAAATTATTTGTTCCTTATATAATATTTATGAAGTGGCAATAATAAAATGGATGTATATTCATTATTCTATACAAAAATGAAGAACATAATCATAGTGCAAGGGTCCTATTACATAACCCCAGATAAGACATGCTTAAGATATAAGGGTAATGTTTGTGAAGGTGATAGACTATTGGTGTGGCTCAGATAACATTGCTCGGTTGGTAATCTCTATCAACTTCTACTTCTAATGTAGGCAATTCTGTTTGAGCATAAAGTGTTAAATATCTTATTTGATGTGGTAAAGATTGAATTCCAATGATGCCACCTCCTTTATGAACATTGATATATGGGAATCATATATAGAAACTCTACTGGATAAGTCCATCACATCATTTTTCTGAGTAAAATTGATTTCATAATGACCTATATATAAACTAATCATTTGATCATTGTTCACCGGCTATATTAGCACTGAAAAAAATTCATAAAGGTATATTAAAATCCAAAATCATAAAACTAATGTAGAACATATGTTATATAACCATTTTACATAATAATAAAATTAATTATATCAATAGGAATTTTCATTAATAAAAGATTAGGTGATTAAAATGTCCCCCCCCCTTATGAAAGTTATCCCTCGAAATTTACATTTCCCACACTAAAACAGATGAGTGTAGCTCTTCTTCATCACATCCTATGATTAAAACTTTTCTTCTTTAATCTTTTCATTTCTCCACAACACCTTTATGTGGGTCATTTTCTTATTTAATAGAAATTTTTAACTGCGGTCTAAGGTCATCAATAGCTCTTATTCCTATGAGAGGTCAGTCTCTAATGGTACCACCTTTGGATTGAGTACATGTGATGGGTCAGGTTTGTATGTTC
The DNA here is from genome assembly GCA_963277665.1 of Viscum album. Lineage (NCBI taxonomy): Eukaryota > Viridiplantae > Streptophyta > Magnoliopsida > Santalales > Viscaceae > Viscum > Viscum album. The sequence continues at coordinate 644,465,095 of OY728161.1, forward strand.
TCAACAATGAAACATAGAATACATCATGTTCTCGAGATAGTTTTGGTTGGAGTGATAGTCGATATTCCACTGCTCCAAAGCGATCAAGGATCTAAAAATTGACAATATACATTGAACTAAGCATTCTCTTCATCCCAAATCTCATAACTCTCATCCATGATGATATGCGGAGGAATAACCTATCTCTAACATCAAAATCTATGTCACATTGACTATTATCTTCATAGTACTTTTGTTGAATCAGAGAAGCATTAATTATATGATGGATGGTTTTAACCATCTCCAAAATTTCCTCAATAATTTATAAGTTAAAGAGTTTTATCTCTTCAAGATCACCCCCAACATGTATGTGTTTTACACATATTCATATAAATGTCTTTATATGGATCCATTTGGATAATTGATTGGAAAATGTTATTGTAAGATAACTCAACCATATGAATATGTATATCCCATCATCCTTGGATGTTCATTGAGCGCTCTATCATCATGTACTCATGTGCTTGGATAGTCTGCTCAGATTGGCCATAACTTTAATGATGATAAGTTGTTCTAATGTTCATCAGAGTATTAAGAGCATGATGGAAACTCTTCGAGAACATATTGTTGAATCTGGCATCTCGATTAGATATAATAGATAGTGGAACTCAATGTTTTCTTACCAATTCTCTAATGTATATTCGGTCTAGTTGATCCAATAATAAATCATCAAAAATTGAATGGAAGTTTATTATCATTGTAAAACGATCCACAACAGCCTAGATATAATTATTTCTTTTGGATGTATTCATAAGTCTCTTAACAAAGTCTCTGGTAATGTTCACCCATTTCCATACTGGTATGGGTAATGGTTGCATCATCACCTTATACTTCTGCCTCTTAGCCTTCACTTGTTGACATATCAGGCACATTTATGTATACTCATCAATATCCTTCTTAATGTTATCCCAAAAATAAATCTCTCAGATATCTCGAAACATCATTGTGTTTCTGAGGTGAGAGGATATATTCGAACTATGTTCATTATCAAAATGTTCTTTCACTTACTCTGAATTTGATGGAACACATTGTTTTAACCCAGATATCATAATTCTTTCATTAACATTGATCTCCAAGGATTAACCTTTTCAGATAGTTTCCACTTTCATCTGAATTCCAACATCAACCTTTTGATCATCATAAAACCATTACAAATTATTCATTTGATAAATCATTTTTTATAGGATTGATGATGTTCCGTTCATTAGGATTCCCATTTCAATCTTCATCAAATCTAATATGATTGGGTTATTTTCAATTAAGATCCTTGATAGAATTGATGGGTCTTTTCAACATAGTGAATCTTCTACCTTGTTCACATTCCAAGGGTTGTATTAGATTGAGAAATCAAATTATTTGATGATCTATATCCATATCCGTTATCACATATTCAACTATTTATTTTTGAATATATACATGAGGATTTTGTGATTCATATATATTTCATATTTCTCCCCCAAGAGGTAATGTCACAAAATTTTTAACATGAATAATACTGCAGGACACTATAAATCAGGTGATGGATAATTTTTATAATGAAGATTCATTTTCCTTGATGAATAGGAAATGACTTTATAATTTTTCATCAACACAAAACCAAGGTCGTTCATTGAGGAATTACTAAATACCACAATAATTTCACCACTTTTGGGTAGTGTGAGAATAGGAGTAGCCATAAGACTCGTATTTAACACTTTGTATATCTATTCACATTCCTCACTCCATGAATACATGACTCCCTTCTGAGTTATCATTTAATTAGGGTTAGACAATCATAATAAATTTATCAAAATTCAGTGGTAATATCCAACTAACACCGAGAAACAAAGGATATCTGACACCGATATTGGCCTCATTCATCCCTCAATTGCCTCTATCTTTAAGGAATCCATATATATTTCATTACTTGTGATGATATGACCCGAGAATGAAACCTAATTCAACTAAAACTCAAACTTTTAGTACTTTTCTTAGAGCTTCACCTTTCGCAAGGTCTCTAGTATAGTGCTTAGATACCCCACATGCTCCTACTTGGTTTTTGAGTATATTAGAATATCTTCTATAAATAATAACAAAAATTTGTCGAGGTAAACTCAAAATACACTATTCATAAATTCCATGACAATTGATGGATCATTAGTGAGTCTGAAAGGAACTACTATGAATTCATAGTGCCCATATTCTATTCAAAAAGCTGTCTGGGGGATATCCTCCTTCTTCACCCTTACTTGGTAATATCCAGACAACAAATCCAACATAGATATTTATTATTCACCACATAGCTGATAGAAAAAGTCATCAATTCATTAATGATAATACATATACATTATTGTGATTTTGTTGAGCTCAAATAATCAATTAAAAGGCTCATTGACCAATCCTTCTTCTTGAATAAGATGAATGGTGAAACTCATAGTGATTCACATGGGCTTATAATTCATTTATCTAGATTCTCCTGTAATCATTTCTTCATCACCTCAAGACCTATAAAATCCATTCTCAATGGATTATTGGATATTAAAAACTCCCTAGGTATAATATCAAATTATATTTGAACATCTCTTCTAGGAGGGAGGCCAAGAAATTCCTCGGGAAACACTTTAGTGAATTCCATCACAATAGGCACGTATTAAAGGATGTTTTCTTACTTAGACTCAATAATCATAGTAAGATATTGCAAGTTCATATGGTAGTAATATCCATTATGGATATAATGGTGCTATGGTTGATTCATCCTTCTCCATAAACTTGTATAGAATCGAGGGTCGATTCTCTATATGGAGAGTGATTTCCCTATCACAGAAATTTATGTTGGCTCAATATACGGTAAGACAATCCATGTTAATAATTGCATCAAATTATACTAGATAGTGTATGAAAAGGTTCTCCTGGAAGTTAAATCCCCAATTTATGATAGGGGAGGAGTTATATTCATGGGAAGAAATGATTTCTTGATTTTACGTCCTCACTGACAACTTTACTTCAATGATTTTTAGTGGTGTCAGAATTGTTCTACTAATCATTCGGTTTATAAAAGAATACGTAGAACCAGAATCAAAACGTTTGTTCTCTATTTAGAATGAATATCTATAATTCCTATCACCACTTCATTTTAGAGGTTCACATAGAATGTAGCGATGGAAAAACTCAACATTGATACCTTGGAGTTTGTTGGTTTCCTCTGAAAACCCTTGGCCTAGGGCACTGGTTTGTAATGTGCCCAATATCATTGTAATTGAAGCAATGGACAGCATGTTTCGAGTTGAACATTGCATTCTGATCCTATACCATAGCTACTGATTTTTCATGTCTTAAGTTATTGTCCAGCTTCCCATCTCTTCCACACCTAAATCATTTCCTCATCCATATTAGAGAATTTTGGGAGTTCTTATTTCCGGGCCTTTTTCATGAGGGGTGCTGAATATTTTATGCACTGTTGGATTTATCAACCGAACTGTTGGAATTGAAGTCCACATTATGATTATTATCCCCATGATACCCTTGAGATTCATTGATCTCCACTTTGACCTTGAGGGAACATCAGATTATTTACTCATAGATCTCAAAGTCACAGATCACTATGGATTTCCCTCAGATAGGTTTTATCCCAACAAAGAAGCGGTCAACCTGGCATTTGGGGGTAACAACAAAGCCGGAGTCATATCATTCAATCCTAGTGAATTTATCCTTATACACTCTGATGATTTTTTCTTCTTTTTAGTTGAAGGAAAATAATTCCCATTCCATCATATGTCAATGGGGGTGAGGGAAATATTTTTCAAAAAACATTTTCAAGAAATCTGTCCAATCTAATGCCTTGATCTCACCTACATGATTTTTATTTTTTTATCAATGTCCAACATTGATAAGATTCTCCATCCACATGACATGGATCTAGAATTAGCTACTCTTGTTCAAAAAATTTATGGATGGTGATGATATTCTCAATGGATTTGATTCATTTTTCAGCAATTGAGGGACCATATGATCCATTTAAATTAGGACACCTTTGTCTCAATATGCTATCGATTGTATCTTGTTCTTTCTTGGGGGGTTTAACATTCCTGTTGACCGTTGTTTATATTCAAAAAATGATTTAACTCAATGAGTATCATGAAAAAGTTCCTAATTCCTTCTACCATCATATTGGGAATCTCATTAGAATAGTCTTCACATTGATCATCACATCGGTTGTTAGCTGAAGTCCTCATATTATCAGCCATAGGATTGAATAAAAAGAACATTTGAGAGAACACATAAATGGTAATCCAAATAAAAAACTAGATGACTTATAAATTACTTTTATTTTCTTAACATATGAACTTATATTATTACATCTATGTTTTCCATGATCTACTTCCCATCATATATTTTTTGGGGAATTTTTTTATTCTGTTAATAATGGTTCCTACTAAGCTTCTTATGTTTTCAAAGAATATCCCTTGGGAGTGTCATATTCAAGAGAGCATAAAGGCATATTTTCATGCACCAATTCCAAAATGATTCTAGCTCAATTCGGTGTTTTCCGGATTTACCCATAGATATATCTATACTAGAGCTACTACTACCTACTCATATCTAGATAGCTATATATTTTCTTGATAAATCACATTCTCACTAGTCACTGATTGTTTTGGATGTTTTAATTAGACGTAGTCTTAACATAGAGGATTTCACTTGGGTTTTCTATTCCTCATCCTAAAAATAACATAACCAATCCTTTGATACCCACTATAACAACCCTCCTCTTTATCACAGACATAAACATGATTTATTACAAAATGTATTCACTTGAATCAACATTGATGATAGATAGGTCTACTGTCATTGAGAATTAGTAATATTACCTAACGACACAAAACATGAAATACACATCTATATTGAAGACTCATTTTACTTGGCCACTCCTTCATACTTAAAATTACATGGGATAAATATAACGAACCGAACTATCATTACTGAAAATCCCTCTTAATCTAATTAAATTTCACTTTTTGTAAAATGTTTAAATAAAATTTCGACTTCTTTGGTTTTATTTTTATTTATTTTTAGAATTATATTAAGAATTTTGATCGTTGATAATATTTTTTTTGAACAGTGATCACATGAATAATATAAATATGGGCCTTAAACAAATCTAATGTATTCAGACAAAGGAATCGATGGCCTCATCTAGTAGACATTTCCCATAAAAATCCCATTTTCTAGAGATCAAAAAGGAGGTTAACTCTTTGGGATTTTCTCTTGACAAAGCCCAAGCTGATCAAGAATATTTTAATCTCGAGAGGGACCACCAATGAGGGATGTGGAAGTTGAGAGAAATTACCACCCGAGAAATTTTATCTGAGCCACCCCAAGAGTCAATCACCATCGCACACCTTACTCTTCGGTCTTATGAGGGTGTTATAAGGGTTAATGTAACAAGACCTTAGAACTATATTTATGTACATTATTTTTTTATATAATAATGAAAATACTTTCATTTAATTATTTTTACGTTGTAAATAGTTTTACGAGCACAAATTGTATTTTTAGTTAATATTCAAAAAAATATATATATTGATGAATTAATGGATTTTTCAATTAAATATTATTTTAATAAAATATTATTGTTATTCTGAAATTATTTTTTATTATATATAATTATTGTATAATTATTTAATATAATTGTAATTTTTATTAAGGTTTGAATGCCATTTTTTTCAAAACCCATGAATTTTCGATAAATGTCAGTTTTTTTTTAAAGTTAAAATTAACATATTTATATAATTATTTAGATAATGTAAATATTATTTCTGGAATCAGGATGTCTAAATTATCCACCAGTTATTTTTTCATAAATTTCTGAGACAGTGAAATTTTTGAGTAAAAAATAAATACCGTTCAAATATATAATGTGTTTCATGGCACCATAATGACCCAATTGTGATGTAATAAAACACTATAAACATTTTTCCAAAAAATATATGTTTTACCATTAACATAATGTGATTTTTGGTTTGTTTGATTTTTTTTACAATGCTTTAGTGGACCATTCAAAACTTATTAATCATTTTTTATTTTTAAATTGTTTTCCTTAGGAGCATGACTCACCTACACATAAGCAACCACATATTTTTTAGAAGTTCAGAATTTTCCCTTATAAAATATTTTTTTCCACTTCCTATTTCCAAAAATAGTGGGCAAAAACCATGGGGTGGTTTGTGGTTTGGATTAGTTTAATGTGAGGTGCCCCAAACCTAAATAATAAAGAATTTCCTCACCTTTCCTATAGAACCCCACCCAATATCCCACTTCTTCCATATTCAAAGACTTTGGAGTTCATATAAACTCTTCCCTAACCTCTCTATAATACTCACATGGAGCCCCAGGCTCCCACAAAGCCTCTCTTAAGACTCTCTCAAGCCTTTGGATGCACACTTCAATGTAAGGGTTTTTCTTCTTTTTTATTTTTGTCCAATATTCATTAAAATATTATTGCATTTTAATTTCAATTATAAATGTTGGGGTATGGTTTTTCACCACCCCCATACTGCCCTAATTATGTTTTAATTAAGGTAGACCCCATTCTCTCTCCTTAAATGCCTCCCATGTACACCTGTTACTATGCCAAAATTCCAAAAGAAATTTCTCTCTCTTCATTTACATTCAAGCAATTATTTTGTATCATGAATATAAATTCTATTAAATTTGTTGGCACATGTATATATATGACCCCCCTAATATACATGTAATGTAAATATGATTAGACACACCTTTCTATCTCATCAAACATTTTTATGTCTTCTTATGTCATGTTGTTATGCTGCTGAAATTGCACAGCACTTTTCCAAGTAAAAGTCATTATGTAGTTAATACCATGCTCATTTCACTATCAAGTGTATTCAACTTTTATGCATATATTCATATTGTTTAAAAAGTTTCATTAATTTATTACATGTTCTTTTATCATGGAATGAAAGATTATATTGAATGATTCAGTGTTTTATAATCCATGTGGCACACTTATGCAATAAATTAAATGTTTAAGAAGGTTTCACCCTTATAGTGTTCCAATTCATTGGGTAAAGAATAGTATCATGATACATCATGTGAAATGGGTGTTTACTCATGCTAATTCAAGTGAAACGAGGGTTTACTCATTCTTCATGTGCAATGAGGGTTTACTCATGCTCCATGTGCAATGAGCCTTGGCTCGTGTTAATTCCATGTTAAGTGTTGTTGACACATTTCCGTGTTATTATTATCTTTCTTTATCAAGGATTTATGTTTTTCATTCTATTGTACTCTATTCATATGTCTATTGTCTAACATTTATTTTAATCATCATTTTATTTCATGGTTATTCCATTACTGGGCTTTATAGCTCACCATTTTCTTATACATGTCCTCAGGTTATCCCATGCAATGTTAAGAATGATGGAATATAGTGGTCAAGTAATGGATGTTTTCAATAAAGATGTTGTTTTTCATCTTTGGAGTTGATATATAATGATCCTAAGCCACAAATACATTATTACTATTGATCTTATATGTTGTATTAAATGAATATTATTTAATAAATTATTTTTAATTGTGAAATAAAAAGCAGGGTTGTCACAGTTAGTATCAGAGGATAGGTTTATTTATTTTTGGGATTAGGATTAGAAAACCATAGTAAAGACGTAGAGACAAGAATAATTATAATATAAACATACCTTTTTTGGTGAGTATTTATTAAAAAATTTATCAAGAAAATACATCCCTGTATGGATACAAGCACGTAGAGGCGGCTCTAGCACAAATGTATCCTAGAGGTAAATACCAAAACACCGCTTTGAGCTCGACTCGAACATGAACTAATTCACCAAAACTGGCCTTGTTACACTCTTTGTTATGACACTCTCAAGGGATATTCTTTAGTAAATTCACAATCTTATTATGAACCTTTATTAAGGGTCAAAAAATTCCATATGAATATATGATAGAAAGTAGATCATGGATAACGTAGACTAAAGCCAATAGATTTATATGTTAAGGAAATAAAAGTTATATATAAGTCATCAATATTTTCCTTGTTTAATGATTTATGTTTTACCCCTAGCTTTTATTTTATTCTAGAAAATGGCCGAAAATATGAGTACTCAGGCTATCAACCAAAGCAAAGATCAATGTGATGATTGTACTAATGAGGTGCCTAATGCAATGGGAGCGGGAAACTTGAACGTTATCATGCTTTTCTCTCAGCTAACTCAACATTTTAATAGAATCATGGGTCAAGAGTAACGTTCAACCCCCCCCCCCCCCCCCAAAATGAATAAGTCACTATCGAGAGCTTCATGAGACAAAGGCCTCCTACTTTTAATGGATCATCATATCCCTCATATTATGAACAATTGATCAACTCTATTGAAAAGGTCTTATCCATCCTAAAATGTTCTGAACAAGAGAAGGATCTCCTAGATTCTTATCATATGGAGGGTGAATCTGATCAATGGTGGAAATTGGTCAAAAATAAGAAGCCTAAGGAGGAGATCGATGCATTGGAATGGAAGGATTTCCGGAAGATGTTTTTCGATAAATATATTCGGTGCTCCCTCCGGCTTAAGATGGAAAGGGACTACCTTGACCTTAAGTAAAAAAGATGAAGAATGTGTTGAAGTGTATGAGGAAAACATCACAAGGAATGCATGATATGACTCAAGCTTTTTTTTACCCCAAAATGCAACCGCTTATTTGGTGGGATGAAACCTAGCCTCCAGGAAGAGCTAGTGATCTGTGACATCGACAGCTATGAGGAAATTGTCTGATGTTCCCTCAAGGATGAAATGGAGATCATAGAATCACATGGGTATCATAGGGATAAGAAATGTATCGTGGACTTCAATGCTGGTGGTCTGATGGATAAATTCAATGGTGCTAAGAAGATCCAACACCCCACTTTCCAATAGTGCAGAAAGAAGCACCCTGGAAATTGCCTGAAGGGGATGAGGAAATGCTTTAGGTGTTGAAGAGAGGGGCAATGGGACATTAACTGTCGGCAATAATGACACAAGGTTGCAACATAGGATAGGAATGCTATGTTGGAACCTCAATGCGTGGTTCATTAATACAACTGCAAAGAACCATGGAATCTTGCAAATCTGTTCCCTAGCCAAGGGTTTTCGGAGGCAACTAGCATCCTCCAAGGTAGAATGGGGGAGCTTCTACCATCACTACTGCTAAAGTGAACCCCGACAACAAAATGGTGATAGGTTCTCTAGTTATTCATTCAAGAATAGCGAACATACTTTTTCATTCAGGTTCTATGAATTCTTTTATTTCTCGAATGTTTAGTAGAATAATCCAGCACCACCTCAAATCCTAGAAGTGAATATTTCGATTAGTGATGAAAATTCGTCCATCATATATTCCCAAGAATATAACTCCTCCCCTATCATAATCTGTGGATTGAACTTCCTGGGAAACCTTGTAATACTCCCTCTAGTGAAATTTGATACATTTTTTTGGCATGGATTGGCTTTCCTTATATTGATCCAACATAAATTGTCATTAGAGGGAAATCACTCTCTATGTGGTTAATCGACCCCTGATTCTATACATGTGCAAGGAGGAGGATTAATCTTCCTTAGCTCTATCATCTCAAGAGTGGATAATACTACCCTATGAGAAAGCATTTCTAGATTAGATGATTGAGTCCAAGGAAGCAACCATCCTTGAAGACACTCCTATTGTTAGGGAATTCACTGAAGTGTTTTTGGAGGAATTTTCTGGTCTTCCTCTTGTAACAGATATTGAATTCTCAATTGATCTTATACCTGGGGTGTTTCCAATATCCAAGAATCTATATAGAATGGTTTTTTTAGATCTTGAGAAGCTAAAGAAACAACTACTGGAGAATATAGATAAAGTGTTTATATGCCTAAGTGCTTCACCATGGGGTGCACTAGTCCTCTTCGTCAAAAATAATGATGGGTCATTGTGCCTTTGAATCAATCACCGTGAGCTCAAAAAAATCATGATAATGAAAAAGTATCCTCTCCCATAAATTGATTACTTATTCAATCAGATGTGGGGAGCACAACACTTCTTCAAGGTGGATTTTCATTCGGGATATTATCAAGTAAGAGTGAAGAAAAATGATATCCCCAATACTGTTTTTCATACAAGATAAAGGCACTATAAACTCATAGTAATGCATTTCGGACTCAGTAATGATCCATAAATCTTCATAGACTAGATGAATAGAGTCTGTAGAGATTACCTCGACAAATTTGTGGTAGTCATTATAGATTATATTCTAATATACTCCAAAACCAAGGAGGATCATGAGGAGCATCTAAGAACTGTACTAGAGACATTGCGGAAGGGGAATCTCTATGAAAATTACAACAAATGTTTGTTATGGTTGAATTATGTCTTATTATTGGGCCATATCATCAAAAGAAATGGGATATCTACGGATCCCTCCAAAACAGATGCAATTGAGGGATGGATGAGGCCTACATTGGTAACAGGTATCCATAGCTTCTTAAGGTTAGCAGGATGTTATCGTTGATTTGTGAGAAATTTTTCATGATTGTCCAACCCTCTTACCAAGATAACTAGGAAGGTAGTAATGTTTTATTGGAGTGATTAATGCGAATAATTATTCAAGGTGTTGAAATGGAGGCTTATCATTGCGCTCGTGCTAACATTACCCACAAGTGGTTAACTTTTTGTAGTATTCAGTGATGTTTTGAAGAAGGTTCTGGGATGTGTGATGATGCATAATGAAAAGGTCATTACTTATGCTTCAAGGCAATTGAATGTTCATGAACAGAACTAGCCAACACGTGAACTCGAGTTTGTGGCAGTGATATTTTCATTGAAAATTTGGTGGCACTATATCTTTGGGGAGTAGTGTAAAGTATTTACGAACAACAAAATCCTCAAGTATAAATTCACACAGAAAGAGTTGAACATGAACTAGTGAAGATGATTAATGCTGATGAAAGACTATGACTGCTCAATCCATTACCACCCTATTAAAGTGAACAAGGTGGAAGATGCCCTAAGTATAAAGGACTCTGCGATTGTATCATTTATGAGAATTGAAAAGGATCCAATATTCTTAGATTAGATTAAGATGGACATGAGAATAATAAGGAAGGGAACATCATCAATCCTTTCACAAATGATTACTCAACCGTCAATTTGGGAAAGGTTAATGGATGCTCAAAATGATGATGTGGGAATTCAGGAAAAAGTGGAAGCTATTGGAAAATGTAAATCCTCGGAGTTTAATGTTAATGAAGAAGGAATTGTGATATTTGGGAAAATAATATGTGTTCCATCAATTCCAGAACTGAAGAGGGATGTTTTGGATGATTCACATAGTTCAAATTTCTCTATTCATCTCAGAAACACAACGATGTATCAGGAGCTCTAAAAGCACTATTGGAGGGATAATATGAAGAAGGATAATTTTGAATATATGTCAATGTGACTGGTGAGTCAACAAGTGAAGGCAGTGTAAAGACCAGTAAAATTCAAGGGAAATTTTTTCTTAATTTTCTTTGGAATTTTACAAGAGTGCGGTTTCTGACGGCACCTGATTCTGAGGCCCGGTGTGCCCAGAATCAATTTCCGAAGTTTGGATCGGGTACGTTCAGTGAACGAACGACCGGGTTTTTCTATCTTTTGAACCAGTGCTCAGAATCGAAATCTGATGGCACTGATGAACTCGCAGCACCGATATTCGCTTAAGGAGACCTTTTCCGAGGTTGCGTTTTATGCGGGTCGAGAGTTAGTTTTGGGGGAAATTAGAAGAAGTTCAATAAATTGTGGAACACAGTTTATTTTTAACTTTTTTGGTTATTTCCTCCCAAAGGGAGTTAGAGGTGGGGCCCACATCCACATAACCTCCCTTGAGAAGATTAAGTGTGGTGGGGCCCACACAAGCCTTAACTCTTCAACTTCCCTTAAACTCCCCAATAACTTCACTCTAATTAATTTGACAACTTGAGTTATTATTTGAGATGACTTACTTAATTTCAAACCTTTGAAATTCAAAGAGGTTAGGATGTGTAAATAAAATAATTCTTGGACTTATTTTATTTTGGTTAGTTTCTTTTGCACCTTGAGAGAATTTGAGAAGCATTCTTGATTTTCTTCAACCTCGACGAAGAACGCGAAGAACACCGTTCTTCAACGAAGAACTTCTCCACCGAAGAACACGGTTCTTCCATGACGCCGTATCCACGACGCGACGTTCTTCTTCCGCGTCATCTCTTCCGAAATGGTTTTTCGCGACGAAATCGCCGTTAAAGAACTTTGAATCCTCACTTCGTGACGTCGACGTTCTTTCCCCGCGACGCCCGACCTCCGCGACGCTCGTCTTCCGTGGGTCGTTGACGAACACCGTTCCTGAACAGAGGTAGGGGATTATTGTTATTTTATTACATTATTTTCGTTCTTGATTCTAGCATGTCGAACTTAGTGGTTAATCGACTAAATTTTATCATTTAACGAGAGGGGGCCGGACCGCACAAACATGGCCTAACCCTCTCCTTTGTTCATGATTGTTTCTTGTGAATGGAACGGGATGGCGTGGTGTCGTCGCACCACGCGAGAATCGCTCGGCAAGTTTTATGTGACGCCGCCGCGCCACGCCAAAAAGTCGAACAAGAACGCGACACCGACGTGCCGCGTCGAAGGAAGTCGAAGGCGCCGCGGCTGGAGTGGAGCTGCGGCGGAGCATGGTGACCGGCGGCCAGCCGGGCCGCCGGTGTCGGAGCCGGAAGGGGACCGGCCACTTCCGGTCCCGTTGAGAAGGAGCCAGCCGGCCAGGTCGGGCCGGCCGGAAATGGGGAAAGCTTGGGCAATTAAATTCCCCCGGCCAGCTGCAAACGGCCCCCCATAAATGAGGGGGGGCCGTGGTTACACAGGGGGGCAGCCCCCCCCCCCTTTGTCGAACGGCTCGGCCAAAGCTGAGCCAGACAGCGTGCTGGGCGCGCTGTCCCCAGCCGGACTGGCGCCTAGCCGGTCTGCCAGGCCGGGCTGAGCCCAGCCGGGTCGCGCCGCGCCGGGTCGTGTTGGGCCGGGCCGCGCCCCGCCGGGCCGGGCCGTGCCGGGCCGGGCCATGCCGGGCCGGGCTGCGCCCCGCCAGGCTGGGCTGTGCTGGGCCAGGCTGACCCTGTCCGGGGCGGGTCGACCCGGTTCGGGCCAACCGGGGGGTCTCGGGCCGGGTCGGTCCGGGCCCGAAACCCCCGTTTCCGTACTATTTGGGTTCAAATGCCCATAACTCGGGCTACGGACCTCCAAACGACGCGCCGTCAGTGGCGATGTGATCCTTGGATCGAGATGGTCATTTCATTATATCGCACTCAATGTTTCGGAATACTTTGAGTTCGGCTGGGTTGGTTCGTACACGAAACCAACCGGGCCCTCGGAGTGGAAACGCTCATATCTTGAGCTATGGATGTTCGATTGACGTGTCATCAGCTTTGTTGAGTTCTTCTTAGTGAGACGGATCTTTTGGCATACTCTGCCCGAGGTTTGGACGCAGGTGGAGTATGTTCGGGTTGGTTTTGCCTTAAAAACCAACCAGGCCCCTGGGACGAAAAAGCCAATAACTCTCAGATCAGGCGTCTGATTGACGCGACGTCTGTTGTGTTGAGTTCCTGTTGACGAAATGAAACTTTTGGATACATCAACTCTGGACTATTTTACAGTTGATGTATCAGCCTCTCGGCTCGTGGAGCGGACCCTCCCAAACGAGTTTGCTGTGTGCGGGAACCCTAGAGCTGGCTGCGACTGCTACTGTGATTGTGACGACGACTGTGCAGAGATCCTCAGTGGATTCGACGACGACGACTACAGCACTCAGCGATCCTGTGTGGATCAGTGCTACTGATCCTGTGTGGGTCTGATCCTGTGTGGGTCAGCGCTCAGCGGTCCTGTGTGAACCAGCGCCTACAGATCCTGTGTCGGTCCGATCCTGTGTGGGTCTTTGTGGGGGTTAGTACCAATCGATCCTTTGTGGGTCCGACGACTTAGATGGATCAGTGATCATCTCTATTGTCTTCGAAGATGTATACATGTGTGAGCTGAATCATGTTTTCTTTCCTGTGTGGATTGAGTTGTGCTATCCTGTGTGGATTACGTTTTGCTTTCCTGTGTAGAATACGTTTACTTTCCTGTGTGGACTGAGTTGTACTTGGGCTCGGAGGTTGGAGCGTATTGGAATTGATGACTTAGGTATATGTATGGGAATATACCTAAGTAGTTTCAGTTGTTACTTCGTGATTGTATCTTAATTTTTGGTTTATCCTTTGTGGATTTTGGGAGACCTTCGGGGGTCTCGGGGTCCCTACTGAGTAGATTATACTCACCCCTGCACGGGATACGCCCACACTACGTTGTGTTGGTTGCAGATGACGAACAGCGTTGATCGTGGTTGAGGCTTGCAGAGTAGGACGGTACCTGGAGGTGGACCACTGGGTGGGACGTAGTCGGAGTAGACGGCGGAACCCGAGGAGCAGTGGAGCTATCTGTACACACCCTTCAGGTGGGATTTCCAGTGGACAGCTCAGTGTAGCAGCTTTACTTTACAGTTGTTGTTTTCCCTTTCGAGTTGTACTTTACTTTCGGTTTGGGTTTGTATACTAGCCCACTTACTTTTCCGCACTTATAGTTGTACTCTGTTTTCACTTAGTGTTTACTTTTTCGCTTACTTACTCTGTGGTGCTTGTTTACTTAACAAAGGCAATGCCTTCCCTTTTTACCGGGATTTACGCCTTGGTGCTAGTCTCCAGCCCCTGGCCACTGGAAGGCGGGCTTGGGGTAGTCACGGCACAGGCCCCGAGGACGGGTCGTGACAAATTGGTATCAGAGGAGTTCGGTTCTACCGCGAACTTTGAACTTTTCTTTGTGAAGCAATAATGTTTAGCGTATTGAGTGTGGTTATCAGTCCAAGGAGTCCAGTGTTGGTGCGGTGGCCGACGTATCCGTACACCAGGACCCTGACTTCTGATTTCCGACTTAATGCACGAAAACATTGATTGCGTGTGTGTTTCAAGTTTTCTTTGTGATTACTTTGTATCAGCTCACCAGGTATATTGTTCTGACAGTGGCTCACCTGTTTACTTTTCAGGATGGCCCCATGACGACAATCAGCTAGGATTCTGAGAGTCGAGCGTGATGACAGCCCACCGAGTGACGAGGCCTCAGTGCAGGGCCCTTTGTCAGCAGTGGCACCGGCAGTAGCTCTACCTGCCAAGCCCCCGATACTTCTAGTACAAGCCACTGACGATGCACGTCGCCTCAGCGCACTGCATGAGTTTCAGTGCCAGCGACCGCCCAGGTTCCGTAGGGAGACAGACCCCCAGGCAGCCGAGGACTGGCTAGAGGCAGTCGTACGAGTTTTCAGGCTAGTGAGGACACCAGCAGACCTCATGGTGATCCTCATTGCGAGCCTACTGCACGCAGCAGCGGGCCAATGGTGGAGCTTGATGCTCCAGGTGCACGATGAGGCTTCTCTACTTTGGACGGAATTTGAGAGCCTCTTCTGCTCGAAGTTCGTCCCAGCCACCCTCTGTGCGGTGTGTATTCGGGAGCTTCTTTAGCTGTGGCAGGGCAGCATGACGGTCGCTCATTACTCGGCGAGATTTACTGATCTCGCGCGCTACTCGGCCGACATGGTACGGGACCCATTCATCCGGGCCCGGACCTTTGAGCAGGGTTTGAGACACGAGATCAGGGCATCGCTGATCTCCCTCAGCATTCTGACTCAAACAGTAGTACTAGAGTGGGCCCTTTTGATCGAGAGCTTTCTTGCTGAGTCTACACCAGCACCGAGACCCACTGCAGGGAGTCACATAGCAGAGTCTTCTACAGCATGCAGTCGACGGATGACTCATGGGTCCAGGCAGACTAGACCCTCAGGCAGACGACCTCCGGACACTGGCTCAGCAGTGCGGGGCACACAGCGCGGAGCCAGTCATCCGAGAGGCAGACAGTGCTACTCGTGCGGCGGGCAGGGCCACATGGCTCGTGACTGCCCGACTCGCCATTCCGAGGAGCAGCAGACAGTTGAGGGACCACCAAGGCAGAGGCAGAGGGTCGACCGTGGCGGTCCGCAGGGAGGAGGCGGACGAGGCAGAGGAACTGGCTGAGCAGCAGGTGGTGGGCGAAGCTTTGAGGCTTTACCACCACCAACACCAGGAGGTCAACCCCGACCACAAGGAGCTGGCGGGAAGAGACAGGCACAGCTCCAAGCAGCAGAGGCCTACGACCACGGTGCGCCCGAGATGATTCGATATACTATCTGTGTCTATTCCACCCTTGCTGCAGTACTTATAGACACAGAGGCGAGTCACTCTTTCATAGCCGCTGCCCTTGTTCGGAGCTCAGAGATTCCGACAGAGCCGTTGGCTCGATTCTTACGGCTAGAGACTCCTACGGGAGCAGACTCAACGATTACGCATTGGTGCCGGCAGTGTGAGCTTACTCTAGGAGGCGAGAGCTTCAGCTGGGATCTTCTTGTAGTAGCGTCGAGGCCTTACGACGTCATCTTGGGCATGGATTGGTTATCTACGGTCCATGTGCAGATTGACTGTTTTAGGCGCAAGGTGCGATGTGTACGCACCGATGGGAGCAGGTTCACCTTCACCGGCGAGAAGGGTGCCTTTGCAGCACAGGATGGACTTCCGCGGAGGAGAGGACAGCCCATCACTCATGAGTTGTCTAGCCTCATCTTGGGAGAAGTTGACGTGCGGAGTCCTGGTTTTCCTGCAGTGGTGGATCAGTTTGCGAATGTTTTTCCCGACAACATTCTATGGTTACCTCCTCACAGGGAGGTAGACTTTTATATTGACCTATACCCCGGGACAGCTCCGATATCGACTCCAGCATATCAGATGGCCCCCGCCGAGCTTCGAGAGCTACGGGTATAGTTAGAGGACTTGCAGGGCAAGGGGTTCATCCGACCCAGTGTTTCACCCTGGGCTTCCCCGATTTTGTTCGCCAAGAAGGTGGATGGGAGCTTGTGACTTTGTGTTGACTACCGTCACCGGAACCAGGTGATAGTGAGGAACAAGTATCCACTACCGAGGATTGATGACCTCTTTGATCATCTCAAGGGAGCACGGTGGTTCTCGAAGATAGACCTCAGGTCAGGCTATCATCAGCTCAGAGTTAGAGACGAGGACTTGCAGAAGACGGCCTTCAGATGTCGGTATGCCCACTATGAGTTCTTGGTTATTCCATTCAGTGTAACCAATGCTCCATCAGTGTTCATGGACCTCATGAACATGATCTTTCATCCATACCTCGATCGATTTGTCGTGGTCTTCATCGACGACATTTTGATCTACTCGACGACTGAGGAGGAGCACGCCTACCACTTACGGGTTGTACTAGACACACTCTGAGAGAACCAGCTTAATGGTAAGATCTCAAAGTGCCAGTTCTGGATACGTGAGGTCCACATCTTGGGAAAAGTCATCTCTGAGGTGGGAGTTTCTGTGGATCCTACGAAGATCGAGGCAGTGTTAGCTTGGGATCCACCCAGGAGTGTGACGGAGGTGTGGAGTTTCTTGGGACTAGCTGGATACTATCTGAGATTCGTGCTAGACTTCTCTAGAGTTGCAGCACCACTCTCAGCTTTGACGAAGAAGGGGGAACCCTTCGTGTGGTCAGACAGATGTCATTAGAGCTTCCAGGAGCTGATACAGAGATTGACCAGCACACCTATCTTGAGGTTTCTTGAGGAGGGAGTGGGGTACGTAGTCTACTGTGATGCATCAAGGACCGGACTCGGATGTGTTCTGATGAAGGAGCGGGAAGTGATCGCCTATGGATCACGACAGTTGAGGCTAGATGAGCAGAACTACGCTACCCATGACCTGGAGTTAGCAGCAGTGGTCTTCGCTCTGAAGACATGGCGACACTACCTGATGGGCGAGCACTTTACAGTCTTTTCTGACCATCAGAGTCTCAGGTACATCTTCTCGCAGAAGGACCTGAACCTGAGACAGCGGCGATGGATCCAGTTCCTTCAGGACTATGACTTTGAGATAGTCTATACTTCTGGGAAGGGGAACGTAGTAGCTGATGCCCTCAGCAGGAGGACGGGCATTCAGCTACTTGAGGAGGCGACGGAGCAGCTAGCCTCTTTGAAAATATCCTTCGTGGATAGAGATGGATCATCCTTCCTTCAGTCTCTCACAGTCACTCCTCTACTTCTACAGAAGGTCAGAGAGGCACAGTGTGGGGACGCTGACTGTGAGACGCGGCGTGCACAGATATCCTCAGGACAGGCACCTGATGGTTTCTCCTTTGGAGCAGAGCATGACATCCTTTTTAGAGGACGTACCATGGTACCAGTCGCTTTACGGGAGGAGGTACTGAGAGAGTTTCACACTTCTCCTTTGGTGGTACATCCTGGAGTGGCGAAAATGTACCAGGATCTCAGACAACAGGACTGGTGTCCAGGCATGAAAAAGGTTGTGGCGGAGTTCGTTTCTCGATGCCTCACCTGCCCGCAGGTGAAGGCTGAGCACCAGGTACCAGCAGGCTTGGTACAGCCCTTGGAGTTTCTGGAGTGGAAGTGGGACGGGATATCTATGGACTTCGTGACTGGACTTCCACGCACTTCCAGAGGTCACAACTCCATTTGGGTGATTGTCGACCGACTCACCAAGTCGGCACACTTCTTACCCAACAGAGAGCAGGGCTCAGTGGAGAGCATGGGACGACTTTACGTTCCGGAGATTGTACGGATTCACGGTGTTCCATCTTCTATCGTCTCCGATTGAGATGCTCGCTTTACTTCCCTGCTTTGGAAGGGATTGGAGGAGGCATTCGGGATGCAACTACGTCTGAGCACAGCCTTTCACCCTCAGCCGGATGGTCAGACAGAGAGGACCATTCAGACTCTCGAGGACATGCTCCGCGCATGTGTCCTTGACTTTGGTCGTAGCTGGGAGGACCACCTACCCTTGGTGGAGTTTGTGTACAACAATAGCTACCACTCCACCATCGGGATGGCACCGTACGAGGTGTTGTACGGCCGACCTTGCAGATCACCGTTGTGCTGGACAGACCCTAGGGAGTCAGCACTTGTGGGACCAGAGATGGTCCAGGCCACGACAGAGAAGGTCCAGGTCATCCAGGAGCGGATGAGGACAGCTCAGATCTGGCAGAAGTCTTACGGTGACAAGAGGCGGAGGCCACTAGAGTTCGAGGATGGCGACCACGTCTTCTTGCATGTCTCACCTCGACGTGGTTTGAGGAGATTTGGCCGAGGCGGAAATTTATCTCTGCGCTTCATCGGACCCTTCTAGGTCCTCAGCAAGATTGGCGAGGTGGCTTATCGCCTGGCTCTACCACCTCAGTTGCACCGAGTGCACGACGTCTTCCACGTATCTCAGCTGAGGAGATATGTACACGACCCGACGCACATCATTGACCATGGGGATCTTGACGTTGACGATGGGGTGACTTTTACGGAGGTCCTGGTGGAGATCGAGGATCGACAGGAGCGGGTCCTACGTGGACGGTCGATTCCTCTTGTGCGCATCAGATGGCAGCACGGGAACCTCCAGGAGAAAACATGGGAGCGGGAGGCTCAGATGTGTGCTTAGTACCCTCATTTTTTTCCCTACTTTTGATGTAACTTTACGGGGACGTAAAGCCCTGGGGTGGGAGTAATGTAACGACCCATAAAATTTAAGGTAAATTTTTTCTTAATTTTCTTTGGAATTTTACAATAGCACGGTTTCTGACGGCACCTGATTCCGAGGCCTGGTGTGCCCGGAATCAATTCCCAAAGTTTGGCTCGGGTACGTTCAGTGAACGAACGAGCGGGTTTTCCTATATTTTGAACCGGTGCTCGGAATCGAAATCTGATGGCACCGATGAACTCACAGCACCGATATTCACTTAAGGAGACCTTTTCTGAGGTTACGATTTATGCGGGTTGAGAGTTAGTTTTGGGGAAAATTAGAAGAAGTTAAATAAATTGTGGAACACAATTTATTTTTAACTTTGTTGGTTATTTCCTCCCAAAGGGAGTTAGAGGTGGGGCCCACATCCACATAACCTCCCTTGAGAGGATTAAGTGTGGTGGGGCCCACACGAGCCCTAACTCTTCAACTTCCCTTAAACTCCCCAATAACTCCACTCTAATTAATTTGACAACTTGAGTTATTATTTGAGTTGAGTTACTTAATTTCAAACTTTTGAAATTCAAAGAGGTTAGGATGTGTAAATAAAATAAGGCTTGGACTTATTTAATTTTGGTTAGTTTCTTTTGCCCCTTGAGAGAATTTGAGAAGCATTCTTCATCTTCTTCAAGCTCGACGAAGAACGTGAAGAACACCGTTCTTCAACGAAGAACTTCTTCGTCGAAGAACACGGTTCTTCCGCGACGCCGTATCCGCGACGCGACATTCTTCTTCCATGTCGTCTCTTCTGCGATGGTTTTCCGCGACAAAATGTCCGTCAAAGAACTTTGAATCCTCACTTCGTGACGTCGACGTTCTTTCCCCGCGACGTCCGACCTCCGCGATGCTCGTCCTCTGCGGGTCGTTGACGAACACCGTTTCTGAACCGAGGTAGGGGATTATTGTTATTTTATTACATTATTTCCGTTCTTGATTCTAGCTTGTCGAACTTCATGGTTAATCGACTAAATGTTATCGTTTAATGAGAGGGGGCCGGACCGCACAAACATGGCCTAACCCCCTCCATTGTTCATGATTGTTTCTTGTGAATGGAACGGGGTGGAGTGGTGCCGTCGCACCACGCGAGAATCGCTCAGCAAGTTTTACGTGACGCTGTCGCGCCACACCGAGAAGTCGAACAAGAACATGACGTCGTCACGCCGCGTCGAAGGAAGTCGAAGGCGCTGCAGCCGGAGCGGAGCCGCGGTGGAGGGGCACGGTGTCGTCGCACCGCGCCGGACGACCAGGGTCGCGGCCGGTTCCGGGCCGCGGCGGAGCATGGTGACCGGCGGCCAGCCGGGCCGCTGGTGTCGGAGCCGGAAGGGGACCGGCCACTGCTGGTCCCGTTGAGAAGGAGCCAGCCGGCCAGGTCGGGCCGGCCGCAAATGGGGAAATCCGGGGGAATTAAATTCCCCCAACCAGCTGCAAATGGCGCCCCTTAAATGAAGGGGGGCTGCGGTTACACAAGGGGGCAGCCCCCCCCCCCTCTTTGTCGAACGGCTCGGCCAAAGCCGAGCCAGACAGCGCGCTCGGCGTGCTGTCCCCAGCTGGACCGGCACCTGGCCGGTCTGCCAGGCCGCGCCGCGCCCAGCCGGGCCGGGCCTCCCCTGTCCAGGGCGGGTCGACCCGGTTCGGGCCAACCGGGGGGTCTTGGCCCGGGTCGGTCCGGGCCCGAAACCCTCATTTTCATACTATTTGGGTTCAAATGCCCATAACTCGGGCTACGAAACTCCAAATGACGCCCCATCCGCGGAGATGCAATCCTTGGATCGAGACGGTCGTTTCGGTATATCACACTCAAGGTTTCGGAATACTTTGAGTTCGGCCGGGTTGGTTCATACACGAAACCAACCAGGCCCTCGGAGCGGAAACGCTCATATCTTGAGCTACGGACGTTCGATTGATGTGTCGTCAGCTTTGTTGAGTTCCTCTTAGTGAGACGGATCTTCTTGCATACTCCGCCCGAGGTTTGGATGCAGGTGGAGTACGATCGGGTTGGTTTTGCCTTAAAAACCAACCGGGCCCCTGGGACGAAAAGGCCAATAACTCTCAGACCGGGCGTCTGATTGACGCGTCGTCTGTTGCATTGAGTTCCTGCTGACGATACGGAACTTTTTGATACATCAACTCTGTACTATGTGACAGTTGATGTATCAGCCTCTCGGCTCGTTGAGCAGACCCTCCCAAATGAGCTTGCTATGTGCGGGAACCCTAGAGCTGGCTGCGACTGCTACTGTGACTGCGACGACGACTGTGCAGAGATCCTCAGTGGATTCGACAACGCTGACTACAGCACTCAGCGATCCTGTGTGGATCAGTGCTACCAATTCAATGTGGGTCTGATCCCGTGTGGTTCAGCGCTCAGCAGTCCTATGTGAACCAGCGCCTACAGATCCTTTGTGGGTCTGATCCTGTGTGGGTCTTTGCGGGGGTTAGTACCTATCGATCCTTTGTGGGTCCGACGACTTAGATGGATCAGTGATCATCTCTATCATCTTCGAAGATGTATACCTGTGTGAGTTGAATCCTATTTTCTTTCCTGTGTGGATTGTGTTGTGCTATCCTGTGTGGATTACGTTTTGCTTTCCTGTGTGGAATACGTATACTTTCCTCTGTGGACTGAGTTGTACTTGGGCTCGGAGGTTGGAGCGTATTGGAATTTATGACTTAGGTATATGTATGGGAATATACCTAAGCACTGTCGGTTGTTACTTCGTGATTGTATCTTCCTTTGTGGTTTATCCTTTGTGGATTTTGGGAGACCTTCGGGGGTCTCGGGGTCCCTACTGAGTAGCTTATACTCACCCCTGCACGGGCTATGCCCGCACTATGTTGTGTTGGTTGCAGACGACGGACAGCGTTGATCGTGGTTGAGGCTTGCAGAGCAGGACGGTACCTGGAGGTGGACCACTGGGTGGGACGTACTCGGAGTAGACGGCGGAACCCGAGGAGCAGTGGAGCTATCCGTACCCACCCTTCAGGTGGGATTTCCAGTGGACAGCTCGGTGTAGCGGCTTTACTTTACAGTTGTTGTTTTCCCTTTCGAGTTGTACTTTTCTTTCAGATTGGGTTTGTATACTGGCCCACTTACTTTTCCGCACTTATAGTTGTACTCTGTTTTCACTTAGTGTTTACTTTTCCGCTTGCTTACTCTGTGGTGCTTGTTTACATTAAAAAGGAAATGCCTTCCCTTTTTACCGGGATTTATGTCTTGGTGCTAGTCGCCAGCCCCTGGCCTATGGAAGGCAGGCTTGGGGTAGTCACGGCACAGGCCCCGAGGATGGGTCATGACAGGCAGAGAGAAAGAAGTCTAAGGGGATGATGCAACCATTGCACATACATGAATAGAAATGTGAGAACATCACCATAGACTTTGTCACCAGACTTACGAATACATCCAAAGGCAACAATCTATTCTCATTTGTTTTGGATCTTCTTACAATGGATGCACTTTTCATTGCTATTTGGGAGGATTTCTCATTGGATCCACTAGAACGAATAAATATCCACGAAGTGGTCAGGATTCATGGAGTAACACTATCTAATGTGTCCGATCGAGATCCAAGATTCACCTCTTTGTTCTGGAAGAGTCTTCAACATGCTCTGAATACTAAACTGATCTTTAGTATGTCCTATCATCCTCAAACTAATGGAAAATATTAGGGGACTATCCAAACACATGAGTATATGTTGAGAGCATTATTAATGGGGCTTAAATGATAATTGGATCAACATCTTTCTCTAGTTGAGTTCTCTTCTAATAATAGTTTCCTCTCGAGAATCCAAATTGCACCATATGATGCCCTTTATGGGAAAAGGTTTTGAACATTAGCGTGTTGGGATGAGGTCATAGAGCTAAAACTGGTTGGACAAGAAACGGTCAAAGAAATGGTGGAGAATGTGAAAACCATTCAGTAGCATATCAAGGAAATCCAGAGTCGACATAAGAGTTATGCAGATAACCGTCAACGAGGCCTTGAGTTTAAATTTGGAGACATGGTATTTCTACGCATATCTCTGTGGAAGAAGTTCAAGAGGTTTGTTATGAAAGAGATTTTATTTCCAAGGTACATCATCCCCTTTGAGATTCCTGATCGTGTTGGTGTCGTGGCCTATCGACTAGCACATCAACCTACCATGGCCAATATACATGATCTATTTCATGTATCTCTCTTAAAGAAGTACATATCGGAACCTTCACATGTACTCTCTTCAGAGGTGGTATAGTTAGAGGGCGTTCTTTCTTATGAGGAGAAACAAGTGAACATCATAGATTGTAGAGAAATAGTTCAACGAAATAAGGCAATTTCCATCATCAAGGTGTTGGGGAGGAACCAAAACTTTGAAGATGCGATGTGGGAATTAGATGAAATGATGAAGTAGAGATACCAACATCTGTTTTAGTGTGGGAAAATAAAATTTCGAGGGAGAAATTTTTCTTAAGGGGGAAATATTTTAATGACCCAAACTATCATTAATCAAAATCCATCTTGATCTAATTCAACATCTCTTTATGTAAAATGTTTATAAAAAATATTAACCTCTATGGTTTTTTTTATTTTTAAAATAATATTAAAAGTTGTGAATGTTTCTAATATAGTCATTGAACATTGATCAAATGATTAGTATAACAATTGGGTTTAAACAAATCCAATTAACTCAGACAAAGAAAGAAACAACCTCATCCAATAGACGTGCCCCATAAGAAGTCCATTTGTCAGAGCTCATAAAAGGGGTTACGTATTTGGGATTCTATCACGACCAATCCCAATCTGAGCTTGAATATGTCAAGTATGAGCAGGACCGCCTACGAGAGGAGTGGAAGTTGATAGAGATTACCACTAGAGAAATGCTATTCCAGCCACCCCAAGAGTCAGTAACCAATACACACCTTACTCTTCTATCTTTTGAGGGTGTTATAAGGGGTTATGTTAGAAGACCTTATCACTATGTTTATTTACATTATTATTTTATATATTAATGAATTTACTTTCATTTTATTATTGTTACCTTTAAAATAGTTTCTAAAAAACAAATTTTATTTTTAGTTAATGTTCAACTATGAAATCTATTTTGATGAATTAATGGATTTTTTAATTAAATAATATTTTAATAAAATATTATTATTATTATAAAATTAATTTATATTAAATATAATTGATCTTATAATTTTAGGAATGCAATTGTAATTTTTATTAAGGTTTGAAAGCAATTTTTTTAAAAACCCATGAAATTTCAATAAATGCCTATTTTTATTTTAAAAGTGAATATTAACATATTTATAAAATTATTTAGATAAAATGAATTTTATTTCTGGAATGAAGACATCGAAATTATACAATGGTGAATTTTTCATAATTTTCTCATACAGTCAAATTTTTGGGTAAAAATTAAATACCATTTAAATATATATTGTGTTTCGTGACATCATAATGACCCAATAGTGATTTAATATAATTATATAATCATTATGTTCAGAATATATATGTGTTACCATTAAATTAATGTGATTTTGGGTTTGTTTGATTTATTTTACAATGCTTTAGTGGCCACTTCAAGACTTATTAATAATTTTTTTATTTTTAAAATATTTACCTTGGGAGTGTGACTCACCTCCACATAGGAAACACCATTATTTTTAGAATTTATGACTTTTTAATTATAAAATATTGTTTTCCACTTCCCTTTTCCAAAAAACATTGGCAGAAACCATGTTATGGTTTGTGGTTTGTATTAGTTTAATGTGAGTTGTCCCAAACCTAAATAATAAAGAATTACCTCACCTTTCCTTTTTTAAACCCACCAAAGCTCCCAGTTCCTCCTCACTCAAAGTCATTGGAGTTCATAAAACCTCTGACCTCCTCTCCATATAATCCTCCAAAGGTTCCCCAAGCTTCCAAGAAGCCTCGCTGAAGCCTCTCTCAACCCTTTGGAAGTACACTTCCAAGTAAGGGATTTTCTTCCTTTCTTATTTTTTTCAATATTATTTTAATTTTAATTCCCTTTCAATTTCAATAATAAATGTTGGAGTATGGTTTTTAACCTCCCCCATACTTACCTATTTATTTTTGAATTATTTGAGACCCCTTTCCCTCTCATAAATGCCTTTTATGTACACCCGTTACTATGCTGAAATTCAGAATGAAATTTCTCTCTCCTCATTTACATTCAATCAATCATTTTGTATCATGAATATTAATTTCATTATATTTGATTGTACATGTATATATATGACCCCCTTACTTTCCATGTAATTTAAATATGATGAGATACCCCTTTCCCTCTCATTAATAATTTTTATGATTTCTTAAGTCACGATGTTATGCTGCCGAAATTGCATTGTGCTTTTCCAAGCCAAAGTCATTGGGTTGTGAATTCCATGCTCATTTCTCAATCAAGGGTATTCACAGTTATGAAAATTTTCATATTGTTTATAGATTTTAATGTTTGTATTCCACATTATTTTATCATGGAATTAATGATTATGTTGAATGATTCAATGTTATATGATCCATGTGCCACAATTATGCATGAAATGAAATGTTTAAGAATAGTGAGCCCTTATTGCGTTCCAATGCATTGGGTAAAGTATAGTATCATGACACATCATGTGAAATGGGTGTGTACTAATGCTAATTCAATTGCAATGTGGTTTTACTCACGCTTCATGTGCAATGGGGGTTTACTCATGCTTCATTTGCAATGAGCCATGGCTCATGCTAATTCCACCTTAAGTGTTGTTGACACATTACCATGATATGATTATCATGCATTATCACAACTTTATGTTTATGATTATATTGTGAACTATTGATATGCATATTGTTTTACATTTATTTAATTCCTTATGTTATTCAATGATTATTCCCATATAGGGCTTTATAGCTCACCCTTTTTTATGCATGTCCTCAGGTTATCCCATGCAATTATGAGTACGTGGGAATGTAGTGGTCATGTAAAACGAAGTTTTCAATAAAGATGTTGTATTTCATGTTTGAAGTTGTTATTTTATTATCCTAAGCCCCCAAAGTAAGTTTAAGTCTCAATCTTCTATGTTGTATCAATTAATATTTATGTAATAAATTATGTTTAGTTTTGAAATAAAAAGTTGGGTTGTCACAATAACCAAATGAGCCGAATAAGAAAAGGGTGAGATATAATTCCCATTAAGGGGGTAAAATTTAATAATATAGAAAATACCATACATGTTAGGAAAAAGGAATATCAAAGGATCATAATAGGAACATGAACACAAAGTCGCGATATATCATGATTATCATAACATGGAAATGTGGCACCCCCATTTAACAAGATATTAGCATCATCCAGGGGTCATTGGACATGGTGCATGAGTAAACTGTAGTTGTACTTGATTTTTAAAGATTAAATTATCATTATACATGACTTATCACAATACTATTCTTTACCCAGTGCATTAGAGAGCTATCAGGGCACACCATTTTAATCATTTCATTTATTGCGTATGTGTGCCACATGGATCATATAAGATGGATTCATTCATGATAATAATTTATTCCAAGATAAAGGAATGTTGAATTAATAAATGAAACTCTATAATAAATATGTAAATTATCATAAGGGTGAATACCCTTGATAGAGAAATGAGCATGGTATTCACTACACAATGACTTTGGATTGGAAAATCATGATGCAATTTCAGCAGCATAACGGTGTGACATAAGAATTTAGAAAAATGGTTGATAAGAGTGAAAGTGCTGTCACATATTATTTACATGAAATATACTATAAGGGGATGATATATATATATATACATGTACCAACATATTTAGTGGAATTTTGATTCATAATACCAAATAAATTCTTGAATCTAGATGAGGAGAGAGAAATCATGTACGGAATTTTTGTATGCTAACAGGTGTACATATGAGGAATTAATGGGAGATAAAGGGTAGTGTTAAACATAATTTTATAAGTCCGATGGATTAACATATTAAAATATTTGTCATCATTTTGTGAAGGTGGGTCACACCTTCACGGAAACCATTTAAAAAGGTTAAAATGTATTATAAGTCTTAGAGGGTCCACTAAGGCACCATAAAATTATCAAAAAAAAATTAAAATCACATCATTTTAAAGATAAAACATATATTTTCCTAACAATTTATTTGTATTATTTTATTAAATTACTATTTATTTAATTATGTTGTCATTAAAATATTATATATTTCAACGGAATTTAATTTTAACCAAAAATTTGAATGCCTCGAAAAATTATGAAAAATCCATTGTTGGATAAATTTGAGATCTGGATTCCAAAAATATTATTCATTTTATCTAAATTATTTTTATATATTCTAATTTTTTATTTTAAAATAAACACCGACATTTATTGAAAATTCTTGAGTTTTTTAATAGATTGCCTTCAGACCATAATAAAAATTAAATTTCTATTGATAAAAATTATTCAGTCATTTATATTAAAACAAGTAATTTAGTAATAATATATGATTAAAATATTATTTATTTCTAAAATATATTAATTCATCAAATTCGATTTTTTAATTGAATATTAATTAAAAATACAATTGTTCTTTTACAAATTATAACAAAGTAACAATAATAAAATGAATGTATATTCTTTATTCAATACAAAAATAAATCACATAATCATTGTTCTATGGTAATGTTACATGACCCCTTATAACACATAAATAAGACTTAAGGGTAAGGTGTGCGATGGTGACAGACTCTTGGGGTGGCTTGAATAACATCGCTCAGGTGGTAATCGCTATCAACTTTCACTTCTCGCATAGGCAGTTAAATTCGAGCATAACGTGTTGAAACTCGGCTTGGGCTTAGTCAAGATCAAATACCAATGAAGCCACTTACATTAAATGTTCCAAAAAAATGGTATTTGTACATAGAAATTATACTAGATTATCTCATTGATTATATTGTCTATAAAAATTATATTTCATAATGCCCTATATTTATACTAATCATGTGATCAATAATCCATGGCTATATTAGAAATGGATAGAATTATAAATGGTATTTTGAAATACAAAATCAAAATACTAAAAAAGTGAAAATTTTATATAAAACTTTTACATAAAATCACATTTAATTTGATCTTGATTAATTTTCATTAATAAAATTTTGGGTTGTTACAGGGCATACACATCACGTAATGTGAAAAACCTAGTTAAATAATTAAATCACCACATTGAACTACAAAAACATGTTTAAAAAATCAAAAAATTCCATAACAAATATCTAGTCATTTTAAAGATCCAATTGGTCAATTTATAGAAAATCACATGTTGTGAACAACTTGAAAAAAAAGCACACCACATCTTAAAAACTACATTTTAAATCATGTGAACTTCAAATTTTTTTAAATATCATAATTCAAAACATTTATATTATTTATTAAACAATTTTATTACTTATAAATACATTTAAAGAGTATCCTACCCAATTAAAAAACCAAAACCCATTCATAAAAATATTTTATGAACAAAATTAGACCCCAAAGATACAAAAACATAATACGAACCACTTTCACATTAAAATAAATTAATTATTAAATTAATGAAATGATAAATTCCGTCAAAAGATTGGAATCCCTCTAAAATAAATTGTATACTACGTAAACATGCTAAAAATAATAAAGGCAAAATAAGCTCTAAAATACAATTTCGCACAAACTAATTAATCAAAAAACACCACAAACTAACAAAGTGAGTAAAAAAATTAGCCAAAACAATGATAATATACCAAAACAATCTAATATATACTAAATCAGTTATTCTAAAAATCAAAATTAATTAATTAATATTCAATGAATGTGAAATATTAAATAAATCATAATATTTTCAAAATTTAAAGGGAATTACAATGGTATTCTACATCAATTTTTGGTGGACATGTTGAAAACAGTGTGAAACCATTTTTGCATCATGACCACACCTTTGAGGGTAAGAAACCATTCTAAGTCGTAAATTTGGATAATGATTTTTGGGATAAGCCTTAATACAAACCCTACAAATTGGCAAACCCCATAATAAGGGATTAATATGAATACTAGAGGGGGAAGAAGGATGGTCTTCACCAGATGGAGAAGCCCCGGCAGAATTTTGGCCGGTGGAGGGGCTATACCGGAGAGGCGCACCGAAATGGGGGGTCTCAAAAGGCTGATGTTCGTGCTGGAAATGGTCAGGGAAGCTGCAGGTGACACCAAAATATGGTATCAGGGATAGGCACTAGTGTGGTAGTCTACACAAGGAAAGAGTGGTGTTGTTGAGTTACTCATGAAACATGTGCACATTGGAGTTTTCACTTGGGGTTGCGGTGCGCGACGGGAAAAACAAATGTGGTGCTGATGAACACCACTAGGCTTTTCTCCTCCCTCAATTTTTTTTTATTTTCATTTTAATTAAAACAGAAAAACTAATAATTATTATTAACATAATAATAAAAATTATAATATCATAATAATAATAATAATAACATTAATATTACAGTAAATAATATCCATCACAATAATAATTAAAATAACATTAAATTAATAATAACCATTATATAAATTTTTAAAAATAAATTGTTAATGAAATATTTTGACAATAAAAAAATATATCATTAATATAAATATTAATGAAATTAAGATAAATACAATGAATGAAAATATTATTATTATTATTATCCTCAATCATAATAATATTATTATGATGGTTAAATCATTTTCAACCCCCCATTTCAATGTGATTTATACATTTTTTGTCATTGTATTTTATTTCAATTTCAATAATAATATTAATAATAACATTATTAATAATTTT
The DNA here is from genome assembly GCA_963277665.1 of Viscum album. Classification (NCBI taxonomy): domain Eukaryota; kingdom Viridiplantae; phylum Streptophyta; class Magnoliopsida; order Santalales; family Viscaceae; genus Viscum; species Viscum album. The sequence continues at coordinate 644,495,645 of OY728161.1, forward strand.
TATAATATTAGTAAAACTTTTAAAAATAGAAATAAATACTAATTAAAATTTATTTTATAATAATAATTTTATTATTAGGAATCAAAAACACAATTATTTTATTTTTTAAAATCATTTTAACTCTGTTTCATTATTCATTTTGAAATTTGAAATTAATTTTTAAAACTATGTAGTCCACACAGTCTCTGAATCATACTTTAAACATGCACTTTGTGCCGCTAACATCGAAACTATAAAAATTAAATAAAAATTCATAAATTTAAATAAGGTATCTCTCAAAAAATGACTGGAAATGAAACTATTGCAGAAATCAACCATGGGTGTGACAATTCCCCCAAAAATAATGCTTCGCACCCATGGAAAGACATAACAAGGACAAACCCTAAAACATGAACCAATACAATTTTAAATTACTAGTATATTCTCATATATCGTCAAATGAAGGTGTCCCAAAAAACCACAAACATGGGAAATACTAACCAGTTAAACTCATGAAACCATAACAGACTTCCTGCTATGTGACTCCCACAACCAAAATGAATAAACACCTATAGTTGATCAATCTAAAATACAATGAATTTCCACAACACTAAATCATACCTCAAAGCATGAACATCGTAAACATCCACAAGCTGAACATGTATAATCAATACAAATGAATCAATGAAAATGAACCCCATGCAAAAAATATCTTTGTAACCTAACTCCAACCAAAACCAGAAGAAAACACTCATATCCACATTTATTCAATGCTAGAATGTAAAATTTGTTTGTTCCACATGAACTCATTCCCCCACCAAACTGATACTGAGGACGAAACATAGATATTGACATAGGGAGGCCTGAACAAACACCCCACCATAAGATATAGGCCAAAACTGAAATCTGTGAGGCCCACGATTTGTCTCCCCAACATAACAAATTTCAAAATTAACTAAACCTGAAGATATTTTGTATGAAAAAAACCCCACCCTGAGGGGAGGTCCAAACTAATAGAGTATCAAAACTACCTAAATTACTGTAAATTACAATTCAATCATTAAAAGCAACACAAAACATTCTACACTATGGAAAATGAATAATCCAATGTCTTTTTACACCACTTGGGTCCTCCTGACTATGTGATAACTTCACTCTTAAACCAATGGATGGAGCTATAATTTATGATTATTCTCTTTCTATGCAATCATGATTTATATTCTAAAAAATCTATCAAACGAATGAAAATTATTTCAAAACAAATCATCATCAATATAGAGGTTATGAATTGTTCAACAACAACCTCTATTACAGTTTTAAATTAAATAAACACCACAAAACACCATTATACAAGATGATTTTATTCTAGGAACAGTAGAGATAGAACCCCAAAATTTCTCTCAATCATTGTCCTACTCCCACTGATGGGTTGAGGTAAACATTTATAAGCTAGGTTTAGCTTCCCAATGCTTCATTAAAACACCCCAATAGAACCATTACACAGGACCGAGGCATCCAAAGGTGTAGAAGATTCTAACAGGACTTGGGGACACTATATTTTTGTGACCCTGCTTACCATAATAAAGAGAGATCACATAATTGCTCTCTAAAGAAGTTTACAGGAGGTCTAAAGGCCTGTTAATTCCCCTACTAGCACCAAAAGAATTAATCCTCATCTCATTCATCTTATCAGAATCCTAAATAGTGATTCAAAGGACTCTAGGAGGATTCTTCATCCCAAGACCACCAGATAACATAGCTTTGATTCAAAACGCTTACATTACTATGTCGTAGAATGTCGTTAGGTTGAGATATTTTACATTCGACTAAAATTCAAATAGGAGTGAAAATACCAAAATATCAATCATTAATGGGATCAACTACAACATAGCATGGGTTATAGAAAACAATGTACATGAAAAATCGATATAATTCTAACTTCGATCTAACACCGTGTCAAAATCCCACCAACTCCTTCATCTTTCTCGTCATCACCATCAGAGAGAAATATTGTTGGATGAATGAATACTTCATGAATTATCAAGTAATATAATCCGGGGACTTTATTTGATAATGTTCTTACACCATTTTCCAGTTGGGCCTTCAATAATGAAGGAAGCAAACATTACCTTCATTGGATAGGGTAGCCTAGGGAAAAGATGTCTCTCTCAATATTCCACATCCAATCCTCTACTTCGAGAGGATCATCATCACCATAAAAGTGGGTAGGGTTAAATATTTTGAATTATATAATGTATTCCATATGTTGATCAACTATTGTTTTTTCCAAATATTTGCCATTGGGATCCATCAAATCATCATTGTGGAGGAAAATAAGAAACAAGGATGCTTTTCACGTAATTCAAAACAATGTGAGTAACATTTTGAATTTCACTAGTCCTATTTCAAAACAAGAACATTTAAAATCATTTTTTATAATTAATGAAAACCTAAAACAGTTCCTAGGGGAAATTATTGTCATTCTGTGGCTCATTCATATGGTTGGTGGCCATATTCCAGTCACACAACCATCATTGAGAGGCGTCCAAGAAACTTTTCCCTACTCCACATGGCTTTCTAGGCCCAGTGAGCTCACAGAGGCCACAACCCAACTTCCTTTTCATTTCATAATAAAAATTAATCATTATGAAAAAATGAAACTGATCACCTAGACATCCCATGGTAACATGTTGTTCAGAACGAGCATGGTTTCATGATGTTCTTCCCGTTCCAACACCCTGATCCCAAAGATCCTACCTCTTTTATCAGGAAAACCCAAAATATAATGGGTGATCTAAAATAAAGTTCAACATAGAACTGCCTCCAATGATACCATTTGGTCACGAACCATAGTGGGTTGGCCTTGAATCGGTCACCGAGATGATCTGTGGCAAGGCCCTAGAGGCATTCCCGATCCACCCTGAGCTAAAGATAAGATCCAAAGAATCAATAAAGTACTATATTAATGATTTCTCCCAATGGATACATACTATGCACCAGAAATATATTGAACAATTCAAAAATAAATAAATGATATGATAAAAGAACGAACAGTCAACAGCATGACTAATCTTAACACAACTAGACACTACCCTATGGGTCACTCTCTAATACTAAAACCGAACGTCATGAATGGCGATCCAAAACCAGAACTGGATCCTACTGAAGAAACTATGTACAAAAAATCACTGTCAACATTTGTATTAAAACTAATTAGTTGGACTGACTACTCTATTCCTAATGCACATATTTTAAATATCAAAAAATCATTGACTAACAATTTTGAACTACAATATATAAATATTTGTTTTCCCACACTTTTAATTTTAAAACATACGTATATAATCCATTTCCCATTTAATTTAAATTAATGATTAAGAGGATAAGGGAAAGAGTACCAAATAATAAAAACATATTTTTCATAAAAGAGATAGAAAATATTCATGTTCACAAATTACCAAAAGATTACCAAAACCAAACACAAGACCATGGTTCCACCAAGTGAGGGAAATGGCACAAAAGGTACTAGAATAATAAGAACATGGGAAGACATAGGAACTCATAGGAAAACCATAAAATACTAATACAGGTGACTTATCCCAAACAAATTCCCAACCAGATGACATTATGACACCCAAACACCAGGCCAAACTATCCCAGGTCAGATCGAGGGGCCCAATCCCATAATAATAAACCCAATTATCCACTTGTTATGGGTCACTATTAGTGCACAATCTAACTAGTGCAGTAATTATTATTAGTAAACCTCTATGTTATTCTAGGTTCCTATGTATAGTTTTATATGGTTTTTCTGTAAAATATAAACAACATGCAATATATATATATATAACTAAACACACCGCACAAACTGAAACCACCACGTCCACCTCAAGGTTAGTCACCTACCATAAAATAACTAAAATATGCGGTAAATACCATACTGAGAACCATCCCAACTCATGAATAACCAACTATGCAGTAGACCCAAATCAAGATGTGTTTTCTAAATTTGAATTTCCAAATTCTACATACGCCTTTAGCTTCGCAACATTTAACTATTTACCAAAAACATTACCAGACATCATCTTTATACAAAAGAGAAAAAACCGTCCTTACAACCATTTACAAAAATAATTCATTTAATAAAAAACAAAAAACCTTAACAACAAAACATACCTTTCAAACCCACTTTTATCAACCCTACACACCATTTAAATTTTAATCACACATGAATAGGAAAAAATGGGAATATAATATTAAGAATATAATGTGAAAACCCTATTAAAATTCATAAATCACCACTTTGATCGTCACTAAGATGTTTATAAAAACTTAACCATGCCGTAATAAATAAATATTCATTTTATAGATCCAATAAGACCATTTAATGTAATAATGTTGGTGTCCACACCATAAAAAAACACACCACACCTTAAATTCTACATTTTAAATCATGTGCAATGCAGAATGATTTCAAAACATATTTCGCACCATTTATATTATCTACAAAATCATTTTATGATTTATAACTCAATTTTAAAGTGTATCTCATGACTTTACACACCCAATAACAATTCAAACACCACTTTTATGAACAAACCCACACCAAAAACATACCAAAATATATTTCGCACCACTTTCATAGTCGAATAAACAAATTATGAAATATTTGAAAATCTATTAGATATCACATATTTGGATTCCATCAAAACACAAACATTAATTCATGTAAACATACTACACAATATTAAAATGAAAAATAATCTATAAAACAATTCCCAAAAAAAATAATTAATCCTAAAACATGAAAAACCAATTATTCAAATGAAACTATTTTCCAAAACAATGACTCTCTACCAAAACCATTTAATTTATACAAAATAAGTTTTTATAAAAATAAAAAAAAATAATTAATTAATATTCAATAAATGTGAAATATGAAATCCATCAAAATATTATATAAATTTTAAGGGAATTGCAAAGGGATAATACCTCAACAATAAATGGACATTACGAAACTTGTGTAGAACCTCGATTCCACTGTGACCACAACATTGATGGTGATAAGCTTTCTATAATCAATAATTTGGGACTAATATTTTGGGGATAAACCGTAATAAAAAGCATAGCCATGGGAAAAACCAAACTAAACAGATAATAAGAATTCTTAATGGTGAATGTATGAAGGTTTTCAATAGAGGGAGGTGTGCTAATGAAATCTTAGCTGGAGGAGGGGGGCCCACGGGCAAGGCCCATGAACATGGGGGTCTCTAAAGAGCAAGGGTCACACTAGAAAGGGCAGGGATGACCGTAGGTCATACTTGATTGTGCAGTAGGGTGGGCTACTGGTGTGGTGGTTTGCACATGGAGAGAGTGGAATTGTTGAGTTTCCCATTGGGGGTTTGTGCAGGTGAGGGTGCACTAGGGATGGGGGTGCGCGATATGAAGAAGGAAGGTCATGTTGATGTGCTCCATTAGGTTTTTCTCCACCTTTCTTTTTATTTTTTAATTAAATTGAAAAAAATGAATCACATTGATAAATTAAAAAATAATAATAATAATAACAAAAACAATATAATAATAATAATAACATAAATATTATAGTTAATAATATCTATCATATTAATAATTAACATAACAATAAAATTAATAATAAGTATTATTTCATTTTTAATAATTATAATATTAATCATAATAATTTAACAAAATAATGATATTAATAACTTTAGTAGGAATGATAGTAATAGAAAAATAGACCTTGAAAAAAATAATATTATTATCCTCAACCATATTAATATTATTACAAATGATACAACATTTTTTTAATGTGTTAATAACATTTTATTTTATTTTATTTTATTTCTTTGTACATAATATTAATATTAAAATAATTTATAAAATATTTGATAATATTTTTGACACTTTTAATCATAGCAATAAAGATTATAAAGAAAACAAATATAATAATAATAATTTTATTATTATTCATAATACACTCAATTATTCTATTTTGATTTGAACGCTCATTTTTACTTTTTGAAATTTTTATTTAAAATAATAATTTTGAATACAGTGTTGGACGTAAGTTCTGTAAACCATGATCTAGCTGTGCACCAGTTCTATTGTGCTCAAAACACACATCTTTTAATAAAAATTCTAAAATTTCAACAAGGGATGCCCCAAAACCCCGACTCGAGCCAACACCAAAGCAGAAATCAAACCCGAATGTGGAAAATATATTTATTGGAAAATATCATTTAGTTATTCTTATTCTTATTTACATCCACATGCTATTATAATTGGTGTGAATATGTTACACATATAATCAATATATTTCATCTATAATATATTTAATTTATATAAATGAAATTATAATTTTTTTGAAGGCTTTATTTTAATAAATAAATCATTTATTTTATTATTTTAACACAATAATTTAATTTATCAATGACTTTGTAATGGAAATAAAGATAAACATTCCTATCTATATATATTTCATAATTTTTTACATCTCTTTTTACTATCTAATTATATGGAAACATATTGGAAATTATATATTTTTTCATAGCGTATTGTGGTTAGGGATATTCATGTATCACACATTATAATTAATTCTAGGTGTTAAAGGAATATATAATTTATAATCATTGGGTGTTTCAATTTTTTTTTGATTGAATAAATCTCCCCGTTTAAATTTTTATAATTAATCATAGATGAATATATGTAAGGGTATTCACAACATATTTATCAATCATTGTATAACATTTAATATTATGTCAACCATACTCTTTTATGATATATTATGTTTTATATATTTCCACAAACAACATTAATTCTTCTACATTCATATACTAGGGTAGGTATATTCACTTAAAATACATTATCCCAAATATACCATTCCCAAAACCATCTAAATTTATATAATATTAAATCAAATTTATAAAACATATTCTTTCATAAATAGGCAGAATATTTAACCCTAAATTGACATTGATATATTTTTTATAAGATCACACATATAATTATTTCATGATTTTATACATCATTCTCCAAAAGGGGTGGTGAAGAATAGGAGATGTCGAGAGAAGGAGGCTATGGCGATAGATATGAAAATGCAAAACCCTCGTTTCTTTGTTCGTGATCTTGATTTCCTAGATGGATATCTTTAATCCTAATGTGGAACTGAATTACAAGAAGGATCGGGAACCACAGAGGAATTTGTTGAAAGTTTAAGACTCCTCGGGCTAGAAGAGAAATGGTTTTTTTTGTGGAAGTTCTTTCAGGCTCTAAGGACCCTTCGAAGAGTGATCTTAAAGAGCCTCCAAAGGGTGAGCATCGTAGATTTTCTAATGTAACAAGTCTTGAAAATGGAGGCTTCTTTATTGAAGAAAATTCGAAGGCTCTACAGTGAAGGATCTCTTTATGTAAATTTTTGATTTTAGGTCGTATTATTTATTCAAAAGGTGAAAGACCTTGGTCATATGATGAACTTAAAAATCGAATATCACATTGCTGGAGTAATAGAGAGTGGAAGTTGATACACATAGTGAGAGGTTTTTTTCATATTAGCTTTCAATCTAGAGATGCATTGAATATTTCATGGAATGCTGGAAATTTGCATTTGAAGCCAGGTTTTTTGAGATTATCGAAATGGGATGTGAACTTTAATCCACATAATTTCAATAGTTTGATGCTCAAATTTGGGTGATGTTACATGGTCTGAATTGGGTTTATTTGCATCCTCGGATATTAAATGATATTGCATCTTGTATTGGCACTCCAATTCGAATTGATTAGCATACCTTGGAAGGAGATATTGGTTTTTTTGCTCGATTACAGGTTGATGTTAACCTGGAGTAGAAACGCCCTGATAGTATGTCTTTAACTGCTCGTGGAAACAAATCTGAGGTAAGAATTGAGTTTGAGAATGTGCCTTCTTTTTGTGAAGTTTGCAAGATTTTAGGTCATTCTGTTGATAATTGTAGAGTTTTGCAAAAGAAGGTTAATTCTCCAAAGTCTATGGAATGGAAAGATGATAATAAGAGAAAGAACAACAAAAACCCTATTGGTGTGAAGATAGAAATTTCTAAAAATCAAGTAGATCTTTCACTGGCTATTTTGAAAACCAGACAGCACATTCCTGCTATCACACCTGATGTTGATGTCAAGAAGGATGCTGTCAATGGAGGGACCAAATCTGGTTCACTCAAGAAGAAACAAACATGGGCTGATAAAGTAGAGGCAGGGGAACATGAAGAATCACTTTCAATATCTCAGGATGAGGTGGAGCTAAAGTTTCTTTGGGATCTAGATTCGGTGTTTTCAGAAGATATTTTTCAATTGGTTATGAAATTTCTGTATGAAATGGAAGATGAAGTCATATTTATTGATTTTTCCAATCAAATTCATAACATGGTTTTTTCTTCAATGAAGGGGAAGTCTTTCATGCAGGAGCAAGAAGAGGAACCAATTACCTTGAAGGGATCATTGGATTTTAATAAGTCTTGGAAATCTAAATCATCTGATTTCAAGCTAGGCAACTCGGGCAATTTAGTGTATGAAGATATTCAGGATTTTGTTATGAAATTACAGAAGCAAGTAACAGACCATGCTAGAGGAAATGATGGTGGTGGTGGTCTTGAATCTGGATCAAAATTGGAGATTCTGTCCTCAGTGGTTTCTCCTTCTATAGCTGGATCACATATACAATCAGATATTGTCATTGAAATGGTTAATACTGTTTTTTATTGTCCAATAATTGAGGAGCATATTATTTCTAACAATTTTGAAGTTGTGAGGTCAGATGGAATTGGTTTTAGTCTCACTTCTGTTGAGGCTAGTAATTCTAATATTACAAACTTCACAGATTTGGGAAACAAGGATTTGAATGATCAAGTAAAGGTAGTCAATGATAAAAAATGATGATATATCTAATTTATTGGAAGGTCCTGCAGTAAAGAAGAAGGTTGGACATCCACCCACGAAGTAGGGTGGAAAGGGAATAAGGGGTAGCAACCTTGGAGTTAGATTAAAATGAAGATTTTGTTTTGGAATTGTCATGGTCTTGGGAATTTGGAAAACGTCAGATCCATTCAGCTATTTATCCAAAAGCATCATCTTTTCCTTATTGGACTTTCTGATCCCAAAAGTTATTTGTTTCAAATATTTCAAATTTTGAGAATATGGGTTATTCTTTAATTGACACTAATAGTAGTCATTTTGAGGTGAAAACCCTTTGGGTTTTGGCTCAATCATCTTTGAGCAGTACTGTGATTGTTTCAAGTGAGCAGCAAGTTACTTGTTCTTATACATATCTTGGATTCTGCTTTACATGTACTTTTGTTTATGCTAGTAATAGATATCAGGATCGTAGGGTACTTTGGGAGGATTTTTTATCTCTGAATTCCAGCATTTCTAGTCCATGGATCATATTAGGGGATTTTAATGCAATTCTTAATTCAGATGAAAAGATGGGGGCTGTCAACAATTATACCTCCTCTAGAGAATTCAGATCTTTTATTGAACAAACTGATCTTTTAGAGGTAAATATGGTTGGTGCTAAATATAATTGGTATAGGAAGCACTTAAATAGTTTTCTTGCCAGCAAAATTGACAGGGCTTCTGTCCATGGGTGTTCACGAGATTTGTGGGGTTACATATCTTGTTCTACACTTGCTCAGCTTAATTCTAATCATTATCCAATCTTAATGGATCTTTCTGATAAGGAATACAAACTCTCTTTTCCGTTTAGGTTTAATAAAGCATAGGTTACACATCCAAACTGTAGGGTTATTGTGCAGTCTATCTGGAATTCTGTGAAATGAAAGGATGATTCTTTTTCTTGTATTACTAAGTTAAAGATTCTTAAGAGGAATCTTAAACTTTGCAGTAGGGATCGCTTCAGCTCCATAGATTCTGACATTTCTTCCATGGAGGCTTCCCTGCAGCATCTTCAAGAATCTAATTCATACATTAATTTCTCGAATGGGTGCGTGGATGAAACTGAGTTAATTACTAAACTCAATAAGATGCTTAACATAAAGGATGCTTTTTAGAGGGAATCCTTTAGAGTTAAATAGTTGCAGGATGGGGATAGGAATTCAATGTTTTTTAATGCGATACAGAGAGTTAGAAGGATGTACAAGCCTCTCTCTTTGATCAATAATGGAGATAGCATTATTGATAATAGAAAGGATTTATCAGAACATATAATTACTTAATTCAAGAGTCTCTTCAATGGCTCTTCTCTCAATAGCAACCACATGGATGGTGTTATACCCAAGCTTGTGAGTCAAGAGGATAATTCCAGTCTTACTATTATTCCTCTTGAATCTGAAATCAAGGAGGCTGTTTTCAGCCTTAAAATAGAAATCTCTCCAGGTCCGGATGGTTTTGGGAATTTCTTCTTTCAATATTTCTAGGATATTATTCATGTTGACGTTTATGGGTTAGATGTTCACTTCTTCAATGGTGGATATCTTACGAAAGGTCTGAATCCTCAATTCCTTGCTCTAATTCCAAAAGTGGACAATGCAAATGAAATTCATCTTTTTAGACCTGTTGCATTGGTTAACACTATCTAAAAAATTATATGCAAAATTCTTGCGACAATATTATCAAGTATTTCTTGTAGGATTATCTCTGATAATCAGTTTGGCTTTATCATGGAAAGATCAGTTCAGGATTGTCTCATAACTGCTTCAAAGTGTGTGAATCTTCTTAAACGTCCTATTAGGGGTTGTAGCATTGCTCTTAAACTTGATATCAAAAATTATTTTGACACAATGGATTGGGGTTTCATATGTAGGATTCTAGACATGTTTGGCTATGATCATGTTTTAATTAATTGGATAAAGTCCATTCTGAATTCTGCTCATATTTCAGTTCTTATTAATGGATCTCCTATGGGATACTTTGATTGTTCACGAGGTGTGAGGCAGGGAGATCCTTTATCAGCAATCATTTTTTCTATTGTTGAGGATGATCTCAGTAGGATTCCTTCCATCATGGCCAGCAATGGAAAGTTGAAAGTTATTCATGCTGGTAGAGGATTGGCAGATCCTTCACACCTTTTGTATACTGATGATATTATTCCATTTACTAAAGGGGACAAAAGAAACATCAAGAAAATTAAAATAGTTTTTTTTACTTTATGAAATGGTTTCTGGACTGGTAATCAGTTGGGATAAATCATTTTTTTATGTTGGGAGGAATTTTTCTCTTAATAGGAGGACTTGTGTCATTAGAGAATTGGGTATTCGGGAGGGAGCTCTCCCCTTTATATACCTGGGAGTTCCAATGTTTTGGGGAAGGCTGAAGGCTGTTTATTTATCTTCAATTGTTAGCAATATAAGAAGGCAGTTATCATCATGGAAGGGTAAGTCTCTGTCTTTTGCTGGTAGAGTATGTCTTCTAAAATCCATCATCATTTCAAAATTTGTTTATTCTTTCATGGTTTATAAGTGGTCGATTGCTTTATTAAAACGTGTCAATGCATCTATTAAGACTTTCATTTGGAGTGGTTTTATCACTGAGAGAAAGCATGAAACAGTCTCTTGGAATACTGTTTCTAAACCTTATGAGGAAGGGGGCTTGGGTATCAAGAACCATGGTTATTTTAATGACTCTATGCAGGCTGAATTTATTTGGAGGTTAATGAACCTGAAATCTGAGGCTTTATCCTTTCTTAAAACTAGATTCTTGAGTAGACTCAATGCAGGGAATTTTAATTACTTTTCTTCTTCTATTTGTCCTGCCTTCAAGAATATCTTCTCTAGAATTGATAGAAATTCTAGATGGATGGTATCAAGGGAATCATCACTTCAATTCTGGAAGTGTAATTGGAATGGAATTTTCCTGTACGATCTGGTTCTTGAAGATAGTAATAATATTGATTTTGATTTTCCAATTAAAGATCAACTTCAATGTATGGATGGTATACCTAGTAAGTTGATTTCCATTGTTGAGCAGTATATCATTTCCTCTCAAGAGGATTTCTGGGTTTTGGAGCCGGCCTCAAATGGGATTCTTTCCGCCAAACTATTTTACTAACACATTAATGGGAGAAATTTTGGATTACAATGGATGGGTTATCTATGTAAAGGCTTCTTGAGACCATCTCGAACCTTGGTGGCTTGGAGAATTGCTCACAAAAAGCTTCCAACTGATGGTTTTCTCCCAAAATGTCGGATTTCACTTTGCTCAAGATGTGTTTTGTTCATCAACACAGAGAAGATATTAACCATCTCTTCCTTACTTGTGTGGTTGCTTAAGCTATGTGGGAGGCATTTTTCGATATCTTTGAAGTTAAATAAATTCATGCCAGCACAATTGTTGACTTAATGAAATACTGGACTGATCTTAAGCTGTCTCAACAGCTTGATTGTTTGTTCCTTGTTGTTGCATAGGAGTTATTGGATTTTTTGTGGCTTCAACGAAACAAAATTCTGCATGATCAGTGGACTCAACAAGATGGATTTGTTTTTGTAGGGTCTTTTTATAATGGTTCTCATGTTGGAAATGTTTGGAATGGTCTAGATTTTAATTTCATGCATGCAGTAGGCAAATTGCCGGTCAGTTCTGTTTTAGCCACACTTCTTATGGCTGCTCAAACTGTGCAGGTTCCAAATAAAAGGTTTTGTGACAAATCATTGCATGACTGGTTAGTCATGAATCGGGTTGGTGTCAAGGGGATTTTTTGGCCACCTTTTGGTACAATTGAGGTGAGATGGCAGCCTCTTTTTGATGGATGGATCAAGATCAATTCATATAGAGCTTCACATGGTAATATTGGACTTTCAGGATTTGGTGCAGTTTTTAGGGATCATCGTGGACATTCTCTTGGATGTTTTTATGGATCGTGTGGATGTGTATCTGCCCTTGAAGAAGAGATATATGGAGTTATTGAAGCGGTTGAACAGTCTGATATAAGGGGTTGGAACAAATTATGGATTAAATGTGATTCTCAGATTGTAGTTACGACCCTTGAAACTGGTTCTATTCATCTTTCCTGGAAGTTAACTAATCATTGGGAAAGGTGCTTAGATCTTCTCTCAATGAAGGAGTTTATTATTACTCATGTATATCGTGAGGAGAACTCTCTCACAGATGCACTTTCTAATGAAGGTGTCACTGGTGGTGCTTTTCACTGGGCTAATCAGGTACCGGAGGATCTTCTTTTTATTCTTAAGAGGGATCAGTGTAAAACTTCTACATTCAGGCTTGTGTAATCTTTCTTTTACTTTTAATAAAGGGGTCTTGATTTTCTAGGCAAGGTCTCAGTCTTCTCTAAATAAACATTATTATGAATATATTATAAATATCATTAATTAATTATAAATCATAATGTTAACAATAATTCTAAACTAATTGATTGAAATTCAATCAAAACATTATAGTCTGTCAACATCAAGTGCATAATGAATTTATGATTTATCAATCCTTTAATTAATTTTTTTTAATAGTTGAGATATTATATAAAATTATAATAGGAATATAAAAACCCAATCAGATGATATTTTTTATAATGAAGAAAGTATCTCAACCTTTGATACATTCAGTTAAATTTATTTTTTATTATGTCATGTTTTCCTTATCATCTTATCCAAATCAAAAAATCAACTATCCAAAAATTATTATGAAATTTCACATAATATTATAACCCCAAATATCAATATATTTTATTTAATAATAGTTTTTCATACAATTTATCAAAATATAACATATAAATTAATATGTTCCTTAACTATTGATTATATACATATAAATTCCTTTTATCTTTAGTCATTCATTATTATAAATTTTTAACATAAATATATAGATATCAATTGTAATGGATTTTAAAGGGAAGATCAATAAACCAAATAATATCTCATGGGAGTGTATATCAAGGTATGAGGTCTTAATCCCACTCAACAAGAAATTTAATGAATATCAAGATTATTATCAACTATACATTCTCAGGGTGATTACAATTTAATTAAAATGTTCCCAAAAAACTTCCACATAACAATATCATTATAGGGATTTAATAGTTATGATAACCACATAATCTACAATTTAAAAAATGAATCATGATGTTATTTTATACATTTAATTTCCACATAATTTTATCCATGTATAATGCAATGGTGTCTCATAGCAAAATCACCATAAAATCATAAATTATTAAACATTTATTCCAAAAACTTAATTAATTACATATTTCATTGAAATTGTGATCTTCCATAATTTATTAACCATTAAATTATCCTAAAATAACATTATATCCTTCAATGGTATGCAATCCCATCTCAGATAAAAACTATAACATCCTAGACCCTCCCTCCGCAATCTAGTGCTCATAAATTATTTCTATATATACCAGAATTCAAATAAATCGATGTGATTCAATTTTAATGATAGATAATTAAAATATAAAAATCAAATAATAAAATGATCACATTTTATTTAACATTTCATATTGTATAATTATAGAGTTAGTAAAAAAAATTAACTCAAAATTTCTATGTTTTTTTCATTATATAATAATTTATCCATTATATGAGAAACCAAAAAATCCATAATATGTATTCAAAATATCCAAAAACATTATACCAGATCTATCCTAATAGATATACATTATGTTAAAATTCTTAACAAAACCTATTGAAATTTAAACTTATTATGTTGTTTTCTCAAATTTTACGTAAGGGTAAAAAAAATTCAACAATTAAGGTCAAACATGGGCATAAAAGTGAAATAACTAACATGTTTTCATAGATAGACAAGAAATAATTCTATAACAAAATGATATAGAAAGAATAATATTCACATAGATTATAATTGAAATGAAATGATATCCTTGATAAGAATGACTGATTTGTTGAAAATTATTTTAATCTTATTATACAGAAAACCGCATGACATATGTTAAGAAATCATATTCTTATTCACCATGTTATTACAATCATATATTAATGTCTATAATATTTTTCTCAGGATTTGAATATAGAATAATAATTGACTAGAATTTCTAATGAGAAATATAAATGAAATAATGCAATCTGTATATTCTCCCACACCTATCTCTAACTATATTAAATTTATTTATAATATAATGGATATAGTTACTATAGAATAAATTACATGTATTTATTTGTAATGAATAAATATCCATTTGAAATTAAATAGTATATGGATTTTCAAAATATCTCAATCAATCAATGGAATAAATTATTATTTTATAATAACTAAAAATCAAATCAGTTGGAATAATTTTATATTATTATTGAATCATTTCCCCTTATTTAATTATGAATTTTTATCAAGGTAAATTCCAATCAAATAAAGTAATAAAAAATTGGGTATTAACAGTGTAAAGAATTTGGGGGGAAAATGCTTAAAATAAAATAATTTTTTTGATGAAATTTATCTGATAGATTTCTTCATGTTTGGTCCCCTACATTAAAATATTATGACGGTATTTGGAATTTAATCCATTGACTATTTATAATCCACAAACAGAATCATTTATTCAATTGATATAAAATCATAATGAATCCAAATTGATATGAAAACTCATTTATAATAATCTTAATGTAATAATATAAAGTACAAAAGAGGGATACCGATAAATTAAAATATAATAAAAATAATGATATAAATTTTATTTTAAGTAAATATTTTATTTAATAACCGTATAAAATAATCAATTTTCCAAAATACAAAACATGTCTTATCAAAAGGTAAAAGGTGTCAAATAATATTTATGACATTGGTAACATTCGAATCAAACACCATTAATGGATAAAATTTCCTATGAATCATTATATTATATCAATAAATTATAGAGCATGATAAATAATATTAAATAAGTATTTGGTACAACATATAAATGAAATTATTGTGTAAAGTAATTGACATGTCTAAAGGTGGTTAAAATTCACAAATCAAACCTCTTTTAGGTAACATAATCTTAGACAGAAGATTCAATTATAAATGAGGGTTTATGGGAGAACTATAGAACTCTAAATATGAAAGAATTACAAATAAAATTAAAATAACACCAATTAAATGGATTCTTGATTAAAAATAAATAAAGGGTTTTATATTCACAATTATAATTAAGAAAATGGTGTAAAAAAGAACTTCTCAAGGAATTGGAAACTGAGACAAGAAAACCATACCACTTGAGTATCATCGGAATCAAATCCCTTGAATAATAATGGTCGTTAAACTAAATATTAACTATCATGAAGGATAATTTCTGATAAATTGTAACATATTTGACGTATATACACCAAATAAATTCAAATTAGTGAACAAAAAGATACATGTCTCAAGAGATAGAAATTGACACTAAGTAACCACATTCTAGTAACGTAATCATTTAGGAAATAATTATTTGATAATGAGGATATAGTAAATAATTTTACCACCCCAAAAAGGAAGAATTAAATTCAATACAATGTACTATTATTGGCTGAATAAATAAAGATTAAACAAAAAATTTAAATAATAAATTTTGAAACTCAATGGTTGAAAATTGAGATAGAACTTACCCTTAAAATAATCATTCATAGTTGAAATGATATATACCATATTCTAAAAGAAACATAAAAACATTATATTATATTTAATAAAATTATTCATATAAATTTAATTTAATTTAAATAATTTATGATAATTTATATGAATTTATTAGTTATATATAGATCATTATTACCATTTAGTGTTAAAAATATTGGAAATTTAGATCTATTTTCATAATAGAGGTGTTGTTATTCATTAGTATCCAAATGTTGATAATTACAAGATAATACAGGGTAAAATAATGTAATATAATTTTTTATAATTTTATTGTAACATTATATAGTAATATTTATGATCCTTAATGATGAAAACAACGACAAGCATGTTTTAGTTATTTTTAGTGATAAGGTGTTGGTATGAAAATTAACATGATTAATATAAATTATACCATCAAAAAAGAAAATAAAATATTTATATTATTACTTTTATACTATAATATAACAAATTATAATATCATATTCATTATTGATATGATTTTTCTAAATTCATTGAGTAGCTAGTTTGATCAACATATATATTAAAATACCATAATTAATGTATGAATATGATTAAGAAAGGAATTTTTATGAATAATATCATTATTATACAATAAAAATGATATTATTTATATAATCTATATTTTTATTAAAAATAATTAGATTATTTTTAAAATATAGATAGGTACTAAATAGAAAATAAGACATGTCACATTTTATAGGTTATAGTCTGCGGAACCAATAATTATAATTTAAATTTAACATTGAATGATAGGGAATGAATATGGAATAATAATATTCCTTTAATAATCATAATTACATTAACATTTTTCAAATATATGTATTAATTTACATTTTATAGTCATCTAGGAAAGGTAGTGGGGTACAATGAATTTTTTTCTAAAGGTGGAAGTTTTCACAACACATGTTTAAGAGGATAATTTCAAATAAGATGAAATTTTATATTTTGTTAATATTTATTTGATTATAATAAAAAATTAAAAAACAATTCATTATATGGAAATGTGACTATTATATTTTGTAAAATTAACATTCTAAAGATTCAATGTTAGTGATAGAGTATTGACATTGATGACATGTCCTTACCTAGTAAGACTCCTTAGAATTATATGTATTGAAAAAATAAAATTTGGCCAGAGGATCTATTAAAATGAAGATAATTGTAGGTAATGTAAAAAGGTGTAAATATTCAAGAGGAAAATGATTCTTTTTTAGTGGTCTTGAAGGGGTGGTGACATAACCCTATTTTAGTTGATGAGATTAAAATTTTTTAAAATATTACAGCATAATAAAAATAGAGATAATGTAACACATGAAAAGATGTATATAAAATGTGAAATAATAGTTTTTAGGATTAGATAATGTCAATAATCTCTCGTACAATCATTTACCAAAATGTTTTAGTGATATTTTTACGTCATCCTCACATGGAAATTTTACATTTTCCATTTTTAATCGTGGAATTTCGTTATCACCAAAGAAAATGATTTTTATGACAAATAATAAAATGTTCAATATTATTTACTTTTTTAAAAAAAAATATTTAATTTTATCTCAACTTCTTCATAAAAAATTTCAATGGGTATGAATGCTCAATTCTATCATTAGCATTTGTTACGCGTAAATAACTATTTTTGGGAAAAGAGTATTTTTATGAGTGAAATATATGTGTTTAATAAAATTATAAATTTATTAGTTCATGGAAAATATTTATTTAATAAAAAAAATTTTGGTATCATTAATATAAAAAAATATCAACAATTACAATGATAATATGTATTTAAAATAAAATAGTAGAAATAATTTATTTTTTAGAAATGGTGTCTTGTACATTATAAAATATTAAACATTGGTTTTTATATTCAAAAAGGAATTTTAAGATATATTTTAACCACATAAATACATAATTTTACCACTATATTATTTTATTAAAATCTTGGTCATGATATTATAGTGATAATTTCATAAATTTTGTAGTTTTGGGAAAAAAAAAATTTTTTCTATTCACCTATAAATTATATAGTTTTGAAGATCCAATAAATTAATCTTAACCAAATATTAACATCACAATAGAAATTAAAATATTTTTTTTATCAAATTTATATTCTAGATATTGGGAATATAAATTAAAAAACTAAAAATTAAATGAAAACTATTTTTTGATGAAAATAATATTTTAAAAATATCTAATAATCATATTCATATTTATTATAGTTAGTAATAATAAAAAAAATTAGAATATTTACAATTTTTTAACGGTTGGGCCTTCGGGCTATGTAATGGGTCTCCCTCTACTGAGTCAAAAATAGGTCTTACCACTTGGGTACAATCTCCTTGTCTTTAATATATTTTTAATACAAATTAAAAAAAATTCATAATATCTATAGTTTCTAAAAAATACATTTCTATTAATAAATGTATATATTTTCAAGAAAAAATAAGCATTTTAGTTTTTTATAAAATAATTTTAACTATTAATTCATTATCATAGATAATGATTTTTTTATTATCTATATATATTTAAATTTTTCGGTACCTTTATCATTGCCCAAGAATTATATTGATACATTTTAATAGTTATATTTTTTTTGTTTATTGTGCATCAATAATGCTTATATCACAAAATATAGAACATATAAGGTATTAATGGACTATATAATTTAACATATAATTTTGTAAAAATACCTCTATTCATTGGATGGATGAAGGATTATTTTTTGATGGACATTTCTAAGAGTGTTAATTGTTTTCTTTGTCGCTTGAAAAGAAGTTAATTCTCCCTTTACCACATGATAACTGGTTTTTAACAGTTCTAGTAAAGGGAATTTATTTTTTCAAATAAAGTGATGACTAGAAGAGATTGGTTAAAGGGAGATAATTGTTTGAGCTTTGATGAAATTATGATAAAGGCCTGGTTTATTAACGCTAAAAAATGATGATAAAGGGGGAATTTATCAGAGCTTTTTAAGCTGGACAATTGGGTCCTTTGTGTGATATTTTTTTAGTTCTAATATGTGGTGATTTTTTTAACGCATCTCTAACCCCCTATTTGGTGAATCCCCACATATTAGTGCTTCCCACCCCCTTTTTCTGATCTTTGTGAAATTCCATCCTCCCCCATATGCATGGATTTGATCCATGAACCTCAACTTTGCAACTCGAATTCCTTTTCCAATACACCATGTTGGTTTGATTCTATTTTATGACATTTCTTTATATATAAGTATATTTAATAATATTTTTTTAGTTAACATATTTATAATATTATATTAAATAGAGCAATATAAAATATGTATGTATGTGTATGATATATATATACATATATTAATTTAAATTTTGTATATATTTAATATTACATATTACATATTTTATATTTTAGTCTATATATAATATATTATATACTATATTCATTTTGATTTACTAAAATACCAAAAAAAAATTAGTTTATTCATAAATACATTTATTTATAAATGAACATTATTTATATTAATTTTTATAAGTATATACATATTAATATATTTGTTAAATATAAAAATTTGTTAGATATTAATTCAAATAAATATTAAGAATATTCATTTATTTTAAAATATTAGAATATACATATACATATTTTTTTATTGACACATTTTTATATATTAACATTACATATATAGGTACATATATATATTAATGAAATTGTATAAGGTTGAAAAAATGGATAATTTATTTCATTAAATAATGTGAATAATGATTATTTAATTTATTTAATTGAACACTTATTTTTATGTAATTATGTTGATATATGTATTTATACATGTGATTTATTATAATTAAATATAAAAAAAATAATCATATATTTAATTATAAATAAATATATCTTATGAAAAATTACCAAATTTAAAACCATAACAACAATATGAATAAATTATATTTGAATAAATTTAGTCCCCATTTAAGAGAGGATAAAATACCCCCATATGGGAGGCTGAAATATTTTGAATGTTAAAAAATTGGATTACCAAGAATAAAAACACAGTTTTGGATGCCTTTTGGTCCATTTTGGCCACACAAAAATGTTATCGAAATCCCCCATACATCGTCAATTTGTAGATATCGTCACATGATTTGTTTTGATATGTGGTATTGTAAGAACAGTCACCTAGATAAAACTTTATTGTCATTTTAAGTTCAAGTCATGTTTTCTACTTATCATAAATCATCCATTAATTCATTTAATTTTTATTTGATCGAATTGTTATTAAATGACTATTACATTAATATAATTAACAAATTATTAATTAAGATTATTTTTAAATTAAATTATTAGTCGTATTCAATAAATATGCTCCACGTTAAGTGTAAATTTCAATTTATCATTATCTAAAAAATATTTAATATATATATATATATATTTATAAATATAAATATATTTATATTTATATATTGATATATTATTTTTAACAATTTTTTTTAAATATACAACTTATTAGTGCCTTTATAGTATCTTAAATAAGGGTCCCTCATTTATAAGCGATTTTTTTAGATGTAGTGATAAAGAGGGGACATTATGAACCTATTTTACAGTCTCTAATAAGTTACTCCCATTAACAATTCTTTTTTTAACCCTAATAAAAGACCCTCTTTATCAGTGCAACAAAAAGGGATTATAAAGGCCCTATATATTAGAACATTTTTCTCGAACTCGTATAGAATAATTTATCGATGATTTTATCAAGAGCTAGATAAAACCAAGTTTTTAGTAGTGCATTTTATAATGATTTATCCTTATGAATATACACTAATCTAAAGGTGCCCATACAACTGACTACACATAGATTATTTTCTCATTTGAATTAGTCATATCCCTTAAAACATGGACAACAACTACCATGTTAGTAATCAATCCATTGATCAATTCCTCATTCAATTACGATTTTCAAATGTTCTCTGGATATTCATTTCAAATAATTTGTTTTTCACCCTTTCAAAATAGAAAAAATCATCTCTCCATGGAGTTTTAGTTCCCATAGTTCCATGTTACATTATATTTTATAGTAGAACATTGTTCAATATGGTTGATGAAACATTATTTTCTAATGTAGGTCTTTCTCTCCCCAATGTGATTATAATTTATGTTCAATGGATGGGGATGGGATCCTATAGTGAGTGATACTAAATGATTATGTAACGTTCATGGTATCATTATAATATGTAAATTCCATTTTTTGGTTGGATATAGTTCCCCTCAAAGGGTGATACTATGTGTCCTAGGGTTTGAAATACTCCCTATAGTTGATGGTATTTTAGGTTTTGGGGAAAAAAATAGTCCCCCTTGTGTTATGTGAATTATGTTCAGAAACATCCATCACTAGAAGAAGTATCTAGGGTCAACCGCAGTTTCTTATTTAGAACCCATGTAACAATTGTGATTGTTTATTCAACATCCACACTTTATTTAGTGGTTATAATCATATTGCATTTTTACTTCTATATTTATAAATGATATATTATTGAAAACGTTGGTAGTATATTTTTGTGTGTTATTTATTCCCTACTCTTGGAGGCCCGAACACGTTTTTCAAAAATAAGACTTCATTGATAAAGGTACAAGCAGAAAAGTTTCTTAAGGGTTGGATGGATTACTTGGATAATATTGGTATTGTCTTCGTATTGGACTATAAATTCACTTAGATATATGTGGTTGTTATTTTTAGATATATTTTGTTAAATTAATACTTATATTGTATTCACATTGGATGTATTAATGATTTCATCTTTAATATTATGAAATTATTAAGTTTTCATTAATTATAGATTAATTATTTTTTATTTTTAGTGATTTGGGTTGTGAAAATTATTTTATATATTAGTTATTATGATAAAAACATTCTTTTTATTTTCAATTTTTCATTACTCTAATATGAGGTTATAATCACACTAGGGTGTCATCATGGACAACTATTGTTAGTTGGTATCCTCTAAAATATAGGGAGGCATGCATGAAGTCATATGAAGGCCAAATCTAGGTAATATGGATTTAACTATGATGGATTGTTTACAATGTGTTGTTAAAGAATTTATTTCTACTTGACTTACTATATTATATATTGTATAATTTATAGAGGAATATTCAAATCATTAAACAGTTACTATTTCTTATACTTTTCCCAAACCATCATGAGTCAATGCCTAATTTACATGGTAACTGGAAACTTGTTCTTATATTTTGATATCAAAGATTAGTTGTTTTGGTATCAAAAATAAATTTTCTATTTTTTCAATTATTGGTAAGTTATCATATCCCATTGTGGTTATTGACATTGTGTCAATAATCAGGTCATCCACCCATGAACAAATAAAACATGCTTTCTTATATACAATTGAGATGCTGGTTCTTGAAACCAAAAGTAAAAATGATTATGTTTTTTACGTAAATTATCCAATTAATACTTCTATATTGTTCTTACATATAGATTCATAATGGAACAAAACTTAATAAAAATAATTTACTTTCAGTGGATAATTAATTTAAAATTAGATTATGTAATTTAATGTATAAAAAATTACTCATTTTATTTTTTCTCAAATAGAATAATGGATGAATTCTAATTTAAAAAGTATATAACTATTTAAAAAGGGCATAAAGTTTCATTGGACTATTTCATTATAGGTTCTAATGTATTTGAATTTTTATATTTGATGGTGGTATTCATGGAAGTATATTCCATGTGACGATTAATACCTTATAGTGGGAACTAGTTTGAGTGTGAGATGCTAGACTCATATGTATATCATAATTTTATAGTGGGTTTTGTTTGTAGGTGACTTCCATTTGATATCATAGTTTGGAAGAATTATTTGACCTTGTAATTACAACCTCGATGGTATTTGGCTATGTAATGGTGCATGAACCATGTGAACATGGGAAATGACTCATTGTATAGGTGTGATAAGAGTTGTGATTAAGTAGGATAATGCTTTGTGATTATTAATAATGATGATTTGGGATGTGAAATACTAGATCATGAGATTGTTCATCTTGAATTTTTTATACCTTTATAAATTGAATAATTGATTTATCATTTGGGATGATCATGATACCCAATGTGTGATAGAGAAGATATTCAATGTTTTTTTAACCTAAAATAGTTATACATCCTATAATTGCAGAATCATTGTGAATAAAGGGACTAGAAAGGAAAATTAATTTAGTTCATGTTATGGATTCTTAGGGGTGTTTAGGGAAAATTATGAAGATATTTCTTAACCTAGTTTTTCTCAATGTAATGACAAATGAATATCCTAAGGGATTTAATATTTTGGTTTTATTATGTGTGAGTGGCGTTGGAGGGTATGTGAGACATATAGATGAGAATTTATTATGAAAATAAATTATATTATTTGATTGAACTTTTTATATTATTAAAATAATTAAATGATTTCATGATAAAATATGAAAATGAAAAGAAGAATAATTATTCACTCATCTTGTATCATTTGTAAATTTTTGTATGTTCATGTTATGTACCTTGAAAATACATGGAGTGTATCACCCTGAGAGTCATTGGTATATTTTGTGGTGTTTTAGGAATCATTAGTTTCCAAACAATATAATTTTTAGTCATTGTTTTATTCCATTAGAGGGTAATCTAGTGTAGGTTTTAGTAATATGTGAGATGATAGTGTAATGGGACGGGATACCATTTTGTGAGAGAGGAATCAAACTATGGTGTTAAACAAAGGGGAAATAAAATGTTTTTGTTAGAGTAAATGTTTCCCTAAAATATGTTTTGGTATAGTCAACCATAAAGAAAAGGTACATCGGGATAAGAGGGGATCTTGCGATGAGGACTCTTAGAGGTGATGGTTTAATTACCTAGGGTTCGTTAGATTATTGGTAGAAGATATAAAACATGGATTGATTTTTTTATTAGTCAAGAAGGCTTCTATAATTCTTGGAATCAATAAAAATCGGATTAAGAGGTATCAAATACATGATGGGGTGTTTCCACTATAAATTATAAAGGGAACCATTATTTTGTAACATAAATAACACAATTTTATATATTGATTAAGGCTAGCCTATATATTTTTCAAATTATTACATATTTAATCATATAAAAAATACTTAGTAGGTGGTTATGTATAAAGGAACACTACCATAAATATGTTTAAAGGGAAATTAATGTGATGGATAAATGATCAATATAAAAGTAAAATACTTAATAAATCTATTTTTTACAATTTCATGAATAAATTGTCGATAGAGAACATGTATTTTTAATATTGACATATATATATGAATTAATATCAAGGAATTGTAGATGATTTAAAATAAATGTGAAATAACATTGAATATTTTACGATGTTATGAGTCTATCTATGCGAATCATTAATTGTAATAAAGAATGATGCATCAAAAATCCATGGAACCCTAGATATTTCAAAAGGTTAACTGGAAACATAACTGCGAATATGCAAGAAGACATGACACAGTAAATGCTTAGGGGAAATGGATAATTTTTAAATGGAATAAATCTTATAATTGAATTCATAGTGTACATTCCATTTTCATAAGGTACATTATTTTGGTACAATGGTGGTTTATAAGGTACATAGTCAATTAATAGGGTGCAAACCAACATTATATAGTAAAAACCTTTCTAAGAATATGTGGAATTGCTATGATATAGGGATACATCATAGAGTACGTGAAACATACGTTGAATAACGTTTGAGTAAAATAACACGGTACCATCTTTATAAGGTGCACATGAACTCTATAATTAAAATAAGAAATGTTTTTTTCTTTAAAAATAGTGATATATATTGAGAAGAATTTTTAGTGTTCTTACTCAAACACAACATGGAACATTCCTATTTAACATTACAAAATAATAAGAACATTAAATTTATGGAAGTGGAAGAGGTACATCCTTTTTATAGATGATCTCCATGCCAAAAAATTAATTATCAATATAAATATTTATGAAAATTTGGAAAATTAAAAGAAGATTAATGAAAAGTATTTCATTGATGAATTAGTGTATGGAATCACACTATTGATAAGTGGATTTAATATGGAAACCTTGATCAAAATTTTGATGATGGTTAAAATGGTGGTTCAAACTAATATATATTATTTAGTTATAAAATTAAGATAATCTATTCCCATTTTCTAAGATGATCAATATAATATATTTGAAAAATGTTAGTCATATAGAGAGTAAAATTATACAATAAAAATAAAAATAATGAAAATAGATATATTGTAGTTATGTATTTATTATTTTAATAGAAAATTATGTAAAATCAAAAAATGTTTATTGAAAAAGTGATTATATTGGTATCACATAAAAATAATTAATAGATGGTGGAGGATGTAAATGAAATAATTGAATCATAAAATTAAATCATTAATACTATAGATATTGGAAAATTGTATAATGAGAAATATATCAAATTCATGGCTAATTATTATATGTTAAAAATCTATAATGATGTATAATAGGAAGATTGGAATTATTTATCCACCTCTACAATAAATGATAAATGGATTCTAATTCATATTTTATGGATTCTGATAGGATCTATTCACCATCTTTACATGGTAGTCAACCTAGTCACTCGAATATAGTTGTGGTGGACAATATAATGACCAACATGTACCTATCAAAACTATGAGATATAGTAAGAAGATCATCTCAATATACCCAAGTTACTACTATGTTGTTCTGTATAATTATATTTCAATAATGTTATTTCTAACCACATCACTTGAAATAGTCTTGGAAATCAGGATTGGAAAAAGATCCCAGTCATTGTAAGATGTGTTTTTTTAAAACTAAACTATGTAAATATATGTGTTTATATTACTTTATTTATTCCATTATAATCATTATATATGTAAGGATTAGATTCATAACATGGATATGATGGATAATTTAATTGGTAAAAGAGTTTTTATTAGGAAATATAATTCAAAAATAATGGAAAGGTAGATTCCTAAACCATCTCACCCCTCTTTGTGATCACTGATCATTTTCATTATATGTTATATCAAATATAATCGAATTTCGTTTTAAAACAATAACAAATATATAAAATTTTCACAACTCTTTAACCAAATCCAATTATAGATTTTATGATAAATTGAATCATGGATGTTGCATGAAAATAATTTATGAGAAAACATACAAAAGAGGCAGTGAAGTTATGGAATTGTTTAAAGAAAAATAAAAACAACTACCAAACATATATTAAAATTGGTTTCCCTAGACCCAACACGAAATGTAAATTTTGGATAACATGTCATGTATACTCATATTTATAAATGTCCTATAATTACTAAAAATAGCATCAGCAAAATAGAATTCACTATTTACATTTTATTATCCTATGACTATTTGCCAAGTAAAAATATATTATTATTACATAGATATATTGATTAAATATAGATACTATAACAATAATATTATACGTATATATTATGGATGTGATGAATTAAATTTTCAAATAACATATGATTAATAGTAATTAGATGTTGTGGGATCAAAGTCTTTGAGACATATTCTCAAGAATTTCATTGCAGGTGATATTTAGAATAAGATATTTTGATGACATAACTACCAATAAGAATCCCACATGTTTCATATTTCATTACTTGTTATTATTTATGTATATGTTAATTTCACTCTCAACATGAGATTATTTTTAATGTGGACTATTTCTTCACATACATTGTTTCAAAAAATAAATTAATTATATATATTTTTGGTCAAGATTACTTTAATAGGGGTTGTCTTTGATGTCATGGGAATTTTTGAATTATCAAGATGAAATTAATAACATCCAAAAGTAATATATATCACATGAAAAGTTTAAACGTATATTTTTACATTTATTAGATCATTCAAAATTGTTATTTAGGATATTTCCAACCTCTATGATCAAATATAAATAAAACAAAAAATACTGTTTAGATAAATTGTTCACCCTTCTTTATATGATATGACTAGATAAGTATATTATACTATGGGGATTTTATTCATAGGGGCTTATCAATTTTTTGGCTAAACATTATCTCATTTAGATAATTGATATGATTATATACTGTAAACTATGTCTATGAGTATCACTCAATACAATTGATATAGGGAATATATGGACAAAAAAACCATATTTAGAACCGTTTCCAATTGTAATATACATTACATATTGGAAATGGTGGGCCTAATGGGAGGTTGTGTGGTGGTTAATATTCAATCATAAATGATCAAATTTAAATGGAGAACTTCCATATTATACATTTTTAGGGAAATATTTATTGAATTTGATTACGTCATCATTCCAATGATATTTAGTGAATATAATGAAGAGTGTTTTTTAATAAAAAATTTAATATTTGATATTCATGGTGTGTTTAAATTTTTTTGGAGAGATGATTTGATTTATTTTATCATATAATCTCATGTAAATTTTATTTACACCTACGTGATATAATATTTATTAGTTTTATGCCATATTTTTATGCCATACATGTTATAATGAGTTAAATTAAGGATGTTTTATATATTGTTGGGCCAAGGAAAAACATTAATACATGAAGCCTACATATAAATAAAATGTAGGATAATTTGAGTTGATTAGTCAATGACTCAAATTATCTATCATCTTATTCTTTCTATAATGTTTTAAGAGACAAAATGGAGATATTATCACAAAAAAAATTATTTTATCTTATTCAGATCGAAGAGGCAATGATATCATGGTATAGGAAATGAAGCAGATCTCTCAATTTCACAATTTTCCAACATAGAGTAAAAACATCATTGATTGTGTAATATTTTTTATTACATATTCCTGAAATAGAGGATTATAGCCTTTTTTCCTTTGATAAATGATTTAATTATGTGAGGGGAATTTTGTTTGATAAAATTTTTATTAGGAAAGATATAAATTTATTTTTTTAGTCTTTATATATCAAATGGGATCAAAAATTATTACATATCTTTTCACATCACCATATTTAATTTTATGATGTTGCGTAAGAAATAAAATTTTAAAATCCCATGATTTCATTGTCCCTCTACATGCATAGAAAAAACATGATGTTTAAAATATTTGTAACTATTTTTTTATGTTAGCTATTCATGATTCATCCAATGAGACAACATCTATGTCTGATTATTATTTAGTCATTAAATCATATATAAGATTATACTATGGGGATTTATATTA